>CM051459.1:59086406-61486406 GCA_028095005.1 Rhynchospora pubera | reverse complement strand
ATAATAAAAAAAAGTTCAGGGGCATATTATATTATAAAAATCCAATTCAGGGGCTGAACGAAAAAGAAGAAGAAGTCTTCCTCTGCGTCAAGCGAAACGCGTCCTTTCATTTGCCACAAGGAAAAAAAATGCGTCCTTTCTTTTTTCTACTCGGATTTTCTAAGACGGCTTCTGCATTACTAAAGTGGTTTTTTTAACAGTCACACACAAGAGACACGGAAGTTGGACACGGGAGGGAAAATGAAAGAGCGAAACAAAAAGGCGATCAGGGAAGCGACCAGGGAGAAAGAACCTAAGGTAACTAGAACAAAAAGATTTCTTCTCCAGGATTCTGATGGATGGGTTACCATCATCAGGCGTGCACCTCGGAGAGCGTCAAAGGATTCCCCCAGTACAACTCATCCTCCAAGGAAAAACAGGTCAACTCCTCTCGTTTCCCAGTTTAGTAAGTTGTCTTCTCTTTTCTCTCGACCCAATCCTTCACCGCATCCCAGACCTGCTCATCTCCCTCTTCTTCCCAACCCAGCTCCACATCATGTGACTACCTATAAGCCCTACAGAAACCACATTTCACAAAAACCTACAACCTTGACAAAACACAAACACACAACCCACTTCCCAACTCTATTTAAACCCCCTCCAGCTCAATCAAGTTCACCACCTCCTCTTAAACCCTCTTATTGCTCTATCCTACTTTCTAACGCCACAATGTCTTCTTCTAAAGCAAAGGCAGTTCAATCAACTGGTTCCAAGGATAAGGCATCAGTTGATAAGTGGGCTAAGGGAGCTAAGCAGCTTCCTCTACCGCCAAGTAGCAATAAGGAAGCATGGAAAGGTCGCTGCTTCCGCTGCCTTGACCTGGGCCACGACAGAGTGCAGTGTTTGGCCAAGGTTGCCACTTGCGCTCACTGTCGAGTGGACGGTCATGAAACTTGGAAATGCAGGGTTGCGAGTGAAGCCAAGAAGAAGGCTATGCTCATCAACCCGTTGGTGGCACAAGGCAACTTGGGAGAAGATAAACTCCCAGTTAGTAGGCCAGCAATCATCACGGCATGTGTCCCGCAAACACGAGAGTCGTATAGAGACCTCAAATTTCTGCAGAGAGCGGTTGTGATAGATGCACGACTTTGGAATGCTCACACACCATCAGGGGTGCAAGCTAGACTCATGGCGGTTTGTGACTCAAATGAACCTTTTGAACTGTCCCCTTTCACTGAGGATAGATACATCATCATCCTCCCGACAGATTTTAAAAGGCAAGATTTTATTAATGATTTCTCAATGAAACTTGAGGAATTATCTCTTGTAATGTACCCTTGGACCCCACGTATTGGGGCTGAGCCAATACGTTATAATTTCAAGGTTTGGCTTGATTTGTGCAGAGTTCCATTAACTGCTTGGAACTTTGAGAACTTAGTACCTATGCTTGCGCAAGTGGGTTTGATCCTTGACCACACTCCATTTGAAAAGGTGTTGACCTTGAGTAGGATGCGGGTAGTCCTTGCTATAAGGAGCCTGGATGTAATTCCTAGGATCATAATGTTTGGAGTACGAGGCCTCGAATCGGAAGTGAGAGTTCGGGTGGCTGGCTGGGTTCAACATGTCACAGAAATCAATGTACCGTTAGACCCAACGCCCTCCCAAGAGTACTTTAATGCGGTTCAGCGGAGGTTAACAAAGGATCCACTTGGATGGACGGAGTCAATTGCACCGGCAAGAAGAATACCGGTAGACATAGAGGATTTGTTTGTGTTATGGGAACAACTACCAGATTCTAACCATAAGAGCAAGCTTGAAAGCACGCTTAGAAAAAGCCCATTCTGGGCGGTCAGAGAAAAGCAAGATATCCTAGCTTTAGGAAAGGAGGTGGCACCAGACAATATGCCCTTAGCACCTTCTAAGACCCTTCTCAGAGGAAGTGGTAGTGCTAGTGGTACGGATCTTGCTATTGAAAATCAACCATTAGTGGTGAATGCAATTGGGTCAAATCAGGTCAAACTTGCTTCAAAACTTGCGCCAGGAACAGAAAATCAGTTAGGAAATTCCCCTGGCTTGCCACTAGTCATTGTGGAGAATGCAACACAGGGGGATCAATCCGACTCGCCGCGCTCACGCCTTGCAACAAATGATGGACACAAAGAGCCTAGTGCCTTCCTAACCCCGAAGTCGGGTTCTAAACGGCGTGTTGTCGCAACAAAGGGATCGGTAAACAAACCCAATAATGGATCTGCCCGAAAAAAATCGGGGAAAGGTAATACTTCGAGGGCCATCTTACTGGTTCAGGAGAAGGAATTGACCTATCCGGAGAGCAACGAGAAAGTGGAGAAAGGCAAAAGGCCGGCCGATACGCAGCCTATCCCAGAGCCCAATAAAGGTAACGCTTCATCTCCATCTTTGTCGATTTCTAAGGTACATCAAACTGAAACTTCAGAATTATTTTTAGACAATTTGCTTGAACATGCAACTAAAAAGGCTTATATTGCTAAAAAAAAAGATTGTGGTAAACCAGGTTTCTCATTAAGGAGAAGTACTAGATTGGCTAAAAATAATTCCAAATATGATTTCTTTATCACAGGAGTCAAAAAATCCAGGGCTCGCAAAAACTCTGTGGGATCAGCAAAAGCAAAAGTAATTAAAGAAGCTTTACATGCTGCTAACCTCTCTAAGTGCAATAATACAGATGAGATGATAGTTGACCCACTTACCGAGGAAGAACTAAGCAAAATTAAGCAATTCTGTTCAATAATTACAGAGGAAGCAACAGATCCCATGGAGGCGATGCTAGACCAGCCTGAACCGGTGCTGAACTTGTTCGAACCGGCACTTGAGCTGACTGCTGACCCAATCGGGCAGGAATTGAACCAAGTGGACCCCACGCTTGAACAGTTACTTAACCAAATGGAGACGGTTAGTGAACTGCCGAGCAAGGTCAACGCAACTCCAATAGGAGAGGCGAATCAGGATGGTCGCGGAGAAACACTGAGTGGGCTTGATGAGTGGTATCTCGATGAGTACACTGAGGATGAAGAGGAGGCAGGTGTTGACCTCGCCTAATTTCACCTTATTATGCTGATAGGACCATTGTTTGGCTTCTTGTGGATTGCTACTAGAGCTTCCTTTTTATTATGTTGTGTTGTTTTTATTTATGAATTCTAGGCTTAAATTTTTGTTTTGGAATGTAAGAGGATTGACCGACCAGGACAAATGTGGTGTGGTTAAAGACTTAGTCAAGGACTCAAAATGTAATATTTTTTGTTTTCAAGAAACTAAGCTGCCTTCTTGTGACTTTTTTAAGGTCAAATCTGTTTGTCCCTTTCGTTTAAATGTTGACAATTTCAGAACTTTAGACTCCCAGGGAACAAGAGGGGGTTTACTAATTGCTTGGAACACCTCATTTACTTGTTCTAACTCCTTAGCGCTTGCTTATTCTTTAACTGTTACTTTGCATATTGGGGACTTTTCTTTTCTTTTAACTTGCGTTTATGGACCTACTAACGAAAGGTTAAAAGGTACTTTTTTACAAGAATTGAGATCAATTCCTAATACGGCCAATCTTCCTTGGATAGTTTTGGGAGATTTTAATATGCTTAAGGAAGCTACTGACTCAACTTCTGCTAACTTACCTTTTACCTCCATGTTGGAGTTTAACAATTTCTTACAAGATTTGGATCTTCATGATGTTTCCTTGATTGGACGAAGGTTTACTTGGTCGAATAAAAGACCACTGCCAACGTTCTCCAAGCTAGATAGGGCACTAATTTCCAATAGTTGGCTGCTGCAAAATCAACGAATTACTCTATCTGACTTGCCTATGCCGACATCAGACCACTCACCTCTATTATTATCCATCTTACCGGAAGGTTCCTTGAGGATGCGTTCCTTTAAATTTGAGACCTTTTGGCTGCAGTTTCATGAAATTCATGACATAGTTGCAAACGCATGGAACTCAATTTCTGGTTCGGGTAACCAAGCAGTCAATTTTATCAAGAAGGTCAAAGCTACAGCTAGAGCACTTGTCCTTTGGTCAAATAATAAATTTAGGGGGTTCAATAAAGCAACAGATCGAATCAAGTGGTTTGTTCGCTTACTAGATATAGTGGAAGAAACTCGCAGGCTCACAAGCGGGGAGTTTCGACTACGAATCTCACTGAAAAAAGAACTGAGGAATAAGATAGCAATTATTAAGGAGAAATGGCGCCAACGAACGGCCATTAATTGGTTGAAACAAGGGGACTGCAATTCAAAGTTTTTCCACTCTGTTGCAGGGACGCGTAGAGCTGCTAATCGTATAAATTCACTATACTGTGATAATGCCATACTACAAGATACAAATGATATTTCTAAGGCTTTTGTCTGTTTTTACAAAAATGTTCTTGGAACACCAGCTACTCAACCGCCTCCTTACGACCTGTATGGCAAACTAGGTCCCAGTTTGGATCTCCAATCTCTACAGGAGCCCTTCTCAATGGAAGAGATTAAGAGGATAGTTTTTTCCCTTCCATTAGGAAAAACTTCCGGCCCGGATGGACTACCGGCAGAATTTTTCACCTCATTTTGGCATATTATTGAGGACGATATCGTGGGAATAATCCAAGATTTTGGCTCAGGTACGCTAGATATTTGGCGCCTAAACCAAGCCACCATCACTCTAATCCCCAAACGAAGAGATGCGAGTGAAATTAGTCACTATCGTCCGATCAGTGTGATCAACACTATTGTCAAAATTATTTCCAAGATCCTGGCAGATAGGCTACAACCGTATATAACGTTACTTGTAAGCCCATTTCAAACGGCATTTACAAAGGGAAGATCAATTACAGACTCTTTCATGATCGCTCGGGAGACGGTCTCTTTTTATAAAAAAAAAGAAAGTTCCAGCAATACTTTATAAAGTTGATTTTGCTAAAGCTTTTGATTCAGTCTCTTGGGGTTTCTTGATTAATATTTTGGTCGAGCGTGGGTTTCCTCCAGGTTGGATTAACTGGATCCTAAACCTTCTGAAATCCTCTTCCTCTTCCTTGAGGATTAATGGTACGATTTCTGAAACTTTCATGCACCGCAAAGGATTAAGACAGGGAGATCCCCTTTCACCTCTTTTATTTATCCTAGTTGCGGATGCACTACAAGCATTCCTTACAAATGCTCGTAGCATGATGACGGGTCATGTAATCGTTGCTCCAAAAGCTCTGCAATTTGCAGATGATACCATCATCATCATGGAAGCACATCCAAGAAATATACAGGTCACAATGACTGTCATTTCTTACTTTGCAAAATTGTCTGGCCTCCATATAAATGATGATAAATCGGTTTTTATACCAATTGCTATGGCTGAATCGGACATTCCCTTAGTACAATCTATACTTCGTTGTCCACGAGCAGGCTTTCCAATCACTTACTTAGGGTTACCTCTTTCAGTGAGGAGGCTAAAAAAAATTGACTTTTTGCCGGTCATTCAAGCGGTTCATGAAAGACTGCAGGGGTGGAAACAAAAGTTTTTGACAATAGCGGGCAGGTTGGTTTTAATTAAAGCAGTTATTTCAGCGTTACCTTTGCATTTCATGCAAGTCATCAAATTGCCAACATGGCTTATCAATCAGATCGACAGAGTAAGCCGAAGTTTCCTATGGAAGGGATCGGATGTTTGTCATGGTGGACATTGCCTTGTTAATTGGGAAAAATGTTGTCTCCCTAAAATAAATGGGGGTCTTGGCATTTTACATTTACCCTCACAAAACATTGCTTTGCTTTCTAAATGGCTTTGGAAGTTGCAGGCGGAAGCGGACTCAGTTTGGACAAAAACTATACATAATCTGTATGGCACAACTAACTTGCAATTGCTTGCCGAGCTGGATTGCACTTCGTATGGCCTTAAGGATGCCTTACAGGGTTTGCACGTTGTATTGGCATCAACCAACATTTCTGATAATGGAGATAACATTAATTGGAAATGGACTGCGGATGGGGCCTTCACAACTAAGAGCACTTACATGCTCCTGAGAGATCCTGGAGTACGTTCAACATTTCAGTGTTGGATTTGGAAGATACATGCACCGCCTAAAACAAAACTATTTTGCTGGTTGCTTCTCATGAATAGGCTGCTAACCCAGGAGAATTTGGAGAAAAGACGGTGGCCTTCGATACAGCACTGTGTCTTATGCAACAACTCGGATAAAGAAACAACTCGACATCTTTTTCTGCATTGTGCGTTTGCAAGGGATTTATTGGAAAGCACAATAGGGAATGGGCTGATAATACACCAAGCTGATGAAGTCATTAATTTTTGGGATAGGAATAAAACAATACTTCTTAACAAGTCAAGTCTATGGCTGGCAGCTATGTGGAGAATATGGAAGGATCGAAACCTCTGTATCTTTGAAGGGAAGAGACCGAATGCACATACCTCCATTAGAAGGATCATCCAGGACTCTATTCTTTGGAAAACTTACGACAGATGATATTAGTTTGTTTGTAGGATTAAGCTGTTTTAGATTGTAATTTCATTTTTTTTCTTTTTGGGCGATTTTTGTACATATCTTTTTATTTAATGAAAATCTTGTAGGGTTAACCCTACCCTCAAAAAAGAGACACGGAAGTTAGCACAGACAATGATGGCCTTATGGGAGCTGTCAGCTGTGAAAACGTTTTAAGACTTATTACAAGATAAACCACGAAAAGCTATCACGGAAAATCCGGATAAAATACTGGACTTTCGCAGATGGAATAGTCGAGCTAGCTGCAATGGCAGATGGGAGATGGCCCATGGAGAGTTGAATTATCTTTGATGATGATTTTGATTGATGACGACATTTGCCAATCAGTGCCTGAGTTAGATGTATAATTTCTGCCTGCATCACGAGCGCATATGGGATAGAGATAATAACTTCTCGACTAGCTGTCAGGTGTGTTGTTGCAGGAATGGAATGAGTTGAGAACAATTATAGCCAATGTGAATTTGAATACAACTCCTGACATTTTGATTTGGAAATGGGATAGAGATAATAACTTCTCGACTAGCTCTCTGTATGATTTTCTTAGTTTTGGGGGGGTTCAAATGGAAAATACACAAATTTGGTGGGAACTACCAATTCCTCTCAAAATCAAGGTGTTTATGTGGTTACTGTCACATAATAAGATTCTCTCCAAAGCCAATCTCTTGAAAAGAGGATGGCAAGGAGATAGTAGCTGTACTCTTTGTGGTTTGTTTGAGACAACTGATCATATTTTTGTGAATTATAGTTTCTCTCAGCAGGTATGGTTTTGGATGGGTGATTGTCAATTGGCAGTACAGGGTTGGGTGAATTTTAGGGATATTATTGATTATGCACTTACACTTGATGTTGCTTCCAGAAAAGCTTTCTTAGTTGTTGTCAGTGCAGTTTGTTGGGGTCTTTGGAATCATCGTAATTCGATTATCTTCCAATCAATAGCTCAGAAAACTATTAAGGGTATGTTATTGCATATTGATAAATTGTTAAAATATTGGACAGGGTTGGCAAAAGAAAGCTGCAAAGAGGCAATGGAGACGTGGAGGGTTCAAGATTGGGGGCTGGTGCCATTACAAGCAGTGCAGGGACCAATGGTGCTGCAGCAAGGGGGGACAACACATGTTGAGTAGGGAAGTTGAAGATAGGCTCCAGACTCATATTTAATGTTTACGTTTATGCTAGGTTTAAGTGCACTTGATTTTGGTTACTACTATCTGTTATTATGAATTTTGTCTTGTGGAGTATTTGGGATGTTCTAGAGATCTTACGCATGGTTGTTTTGGAATGTAATTTTGAGTTGGTTTAGTCTGTAAAACGCTATGTTTTGTTTCTATAATGAAACAGGTAGCTGTGAAAAGGCTACTTTTTTTCAAAAAAAAAAAATCACGAGCGCATATATAGTCGATTTCACATTAGAATTTTATGGCGCAATGAAAATCGGTGCAGGCATTACTAGATAGCCCCTGTCGAGTTTATCTAAGGAAAAAAAAAAAAGGAAATCGGCGCAAGCATTATTGAAAATTCCGCGATCAGAACCAGACGGCTAAAACAATCCTTTAAACTTGATAGACAAGAGAGTCCTATGAAATTCATCATACTCTTAAATAATTGAGCCCGTCTTCTTCTACCAGGCCAATTATTTTGCACTGAGCAGTGAGCACTTATCCCCATTTTGTGAAAGCATAAATTAGTTAAGAAGAGTAACTACCATGGCGCTGAAAATGATCCTCTCCCCGGTGATCTCCCTTGCGGTCAAGCAGGCTGGCGATGCAATGATTGAGCAGATCTGCCAGATGTGGGGCATGGACAAGAACCGCAGCAAGCTTCGGCGGCAGCTTGAGGCCATCAAGCGAAAGATCGTCGATGCACAAGAGAGCGGCGCACCGGAGGGTTGGATCAAGGAACTGGATGCTGCTGCACACGAGGCAGTCGACGTGTTGGATGAGTTTCGGTACGAGGCCCTTCGTCAGAATGCCATCAGGCAGGGTGCCTCTGCCAAGGTAACAACTATATATATTTTCTATATTCTATTATTTCTAGCTCACTAAGAAAGTAAGAATCGTTGATGACTAGATCTAATTAACTTTTCAACGCAAAGACAGGGCAACTCCTCCTCTTATTCTCATTCTAGAATTATTCGTATTTTAATTATGCAACAATATGTTGGCGTTCATTGACTACTTAACAAAAGAGAGCAACGCAACTCCAACTCCCTCCATTTGAAGTTGCCAAACCAAGATCTGATGCTTGTAATTTTGTAGTTGTTACAAATTCCCTTCTTTTCTCCTCTTTTTTATAAAAAGTACTAGTGACAAAAAGGAACTCAATCTATCAGTAATCTATTTATGTATCATCAAATTACAACCACGGTTTAAAAAATAAATATATTTTTCGTTTCTTATTTAGATGTGTTGTTAGTACTTGCAAGGCCTAGTTTTTCAATTTCGCAACCATGCATTATTTTAACTTCCAATTAAAAATACACGCTTGAGATTAAAAAAAAAAAAATTCGTCCAACATTGCTGGCATATATACGGAAAAATATGAAAAAAATAAAGGTTTTAAAATGCGATTTGTGCGGTTTAGCGGTTGGGTGATGATTTAGCGTTTATCGGTGATAAAACGGAAAAAACAATGATATAACGGATAAAACGGTTGTGCCGTGTGAACAAAAATCTTGATAAAACGGCAATAAAACGAAAAAAACGGAGTTTTTTAAAAGCTTGAAAAAAATAGATAATATCTAAACCAGTTAATATGAAAGATTTTCTAACTAATTCAACAAGGCAAAATTACACTAAGATCTAATAAGGAGTGCCAATATTTCAGGTCATAAAGGGCTTCTTTTCAAGTGAAAATTCTGTTCTATTTCGTTACAGAATGAGCAACAAATTGATAAAAGTATTGGGGAAAATTGATGAAATTGTAACTGAAATGAACAATTTCAAGCTCGTTCCACGTGATGATCCAGCACTAAACATTCCTCGAGAAACATATTCTTTTGTTGAGGAGCCAAAAGTCATTGGAAAAGATGGTGAGAAAGAGATGATTATCAGTCAATTACTTGATCCACAACGAGAGAGAGAGAATATCTCAGTCCTTGCTATAATTGGAATGGGAGGGTTAGGTAAGACCACATTAGCCCAGCTGGTCTATAACGATAAGAGGGTCCAGAAACGTTTTCAATTGCCTTTGTGGGTTTGCGGTGTCAACTGAGTTTAATTTTATTAACATTTGTAAATCTATAATCGAAGTGCACACAAATGGTAGAGAGAATGTATCTGTGGAGAAAATTGGGTGTTTGGCTCGGTCCGAGTTGGGCCAAACTCGGACCGAGTTGAACCACATCCCTTTGGCTCGGTCCGAGTTGGCCAGAACTCGGTCCGAGTTGGACCGTCTGACTTTCCTTTTTATGATTTATGCATATATGGAAATGTAATAAAAAGAAATATTAGCCTACCTATTATAAAGGAGGCGCCTCCCTCTTCTTTTCTGACCTATCTTCTTCCCCAATTCTCCCTTGTACTCCATTATTATTGAAAAGAAATAAAAAAGTGATGGTGTGTGTGCGTGTGGATGTAGGTACGATTTCGTACTGAACCACGTTAAATATTGTGTCTTTCTGTGATTGTTCTTTAAGTTTACATGGTATCAGAGCAGTAGATCTTGACTACTGTGTGTTTTTTTATCCCTGTGCGAGTTACTGCACAGTTGCTACTTCGTCTCTGTGCGAATTACTGCACAGATCTTACCGAAACCTCAACCAGAACCTTTAATACCCCTCACCACGATTTAAACCATGAGTAACCCTAATGATTCAATCCCTAAAATCCCTATCCCTGATCCTAATCCACTAGATCCGATGACCCTTATTCAAAGCTTGAATAACACCTTGTCCTAATTGCTTACACAACCGAGACCTCCATCAAACACTCAAAGCCAAGAGGGGTTCACCTCCGCGATGTCAATCAAGTTAGATGGGTCAAACTTCTACCTCTGGTCGCAGATGCTGCAGATGAAACTCAATGGGCGAGATAGATTGGGTCACCTTGATGGGTCAACTCGGCCAAAGCCGTCAGACGAGGAAGCTTATAAACGATGGTCGGTGATGGATTCTCAGGTGAAAGATTTCATGATTAACTCTATGGACTCATCACTAATAGGTACCTTCTTACCTTACTCTACTGCACAAGAGGTATGGAATGCAGTCAACACCTCTTACTTTGATGGTAGTGATTTGTCTCAAATTCTGGATCTCAAAAGGAAAATTAGTAAAGTCAAACAAAATGGTGAATTGGTCCAGAATTTTTACAGTACTCTACAAGGGTTATGGAAGGAATTAGACACTCGTAGACCTAATCCTATGGAATGCCATCATGATATTGAAAAATATCAGAAATTGGTTCAAGAAGATAGGGTACTGACTTTTTTAGATGGTTTAGATGATAAATTGGATCTGATTAGGGCTAGTGTTCTCCAAATTAATCCCCTTCCTACCGTAGAAGAGGCATTTGCCTTGGTAAGAAAGGAGGAAAGGCGACAAATGGTCATGTTGAATGGGGGTGAAGTTGGGGACAGTTCCTTGGCCATGGTAGCAAAAACTCAAACCTTGAACCTCCAGAAGTCTACCTATCCTCCAAAACCAAACAACAAAAAATCCGTACCACCTGGCGGGTGTACCCATTGTAAAAACCCAAAACACTCTGTGGAGCAGTGTTTCAAATTGATTGGTTATCCAGACTGGTGGGAAGAGAATAAGAAAAAAAGGCAAGGGAAGGCACACATGACAGAAGCTCAGGCCACAGAAGTAAAGACCCTACCAGCTGCAAATTTGGCCAGTTTGAGTTCTGGAACACTGTCTATTTTGCCCTCTGTCGAGAGGAATGAAGGTAAAGTTTTTTCATTAAACACTTCTAGTACTGACTGTTCTTGGATTATTGATTCAGGAGCAACTGATCACATGACCTACAACAGGGAAGACTTGGTAAGAAAATCTGTTCCAAGAAGAAATGAGATTGTTAATGCAAATGGAGAAGTTTATCCAGTCACAGGGGCTGGAGAAGTTCAATTTTCCTCATCCTTAACTCTTTCAAATACACTCTTGGTTCCCTCTCTTTCATCCAAACTCTTGTCTGTAGGACAGTTATGTGAAGACCTAAATTGTGTAGTACTCATGTATCCTGGATTTTGTCTTTTTCAGGACCTCTTAACGAAGGAAATTCTTGGTCGTGGTACTAGAAGAGGAGGACTGTATCATTTAGAAGACTTGGCTGCTGGACAGGCCCATTTATCTGCTGGTTTACACTCAAGTAGGAAGTCTTCTATTTGGATATGGCACAGGCGATTGGGTCATCCATCTTTTGGGTACCTAAGAAAACTTTATCCTAGTTTGTTTTCTGGTTTTGAGAATGAGATATTTGATTGTGATGTGTGTATCAAATCTAAGAGCCATCGAGCTCACTTTGGAAAAATTTTGGATGATGATAATAATAATAGAGTTCCTTTTGATTTGATTCACTCTGATGTTTGGGGACCTTCCCCGGTTGACTCTCTAGTAGGAAATAGATGGTTTGTCTTATTTGTTGATGATAGTACTAGAATGACTTGGGTTAATGTGGTAAAACAGAAAACTGATGTGCCACTTGCCATTACTTCCTTCATTACCATGGTGAAAAATCAGTTTGATAAGAATGTCAAGGTGTTTAGGAGTGATAATGGTAGGGAATTTGTCAACAAAACACTAGGAGAGTTCTTTAAAACCAATGGGATTATACATGAAACTAGCTGTGTAGGTACACCTCAACAGAATGGTAGGGCAGAGCGTAAGAATAGGCAAATTCTAGAAATGACTAGAGCAATGATGCTAGAAAATAATGTTCCTCCTTCTTATTGGGATCATGCCGTTACCTCATCGGTGTATTTGATTAATAGATTACCTTCTGCTGCTCTTAAATTTCAAACACCATTGCAAAAACTCTCAGCCTACCATGTGATTCCTTCAGTACTCAATATCCCACCCAAAGTGTTTGGCTGCGTAGCCTATGTCCACATACAAAAACATCTGCGCTCAAAACTTGATCCGTGTGCTGAAAAATGTGTGTTCATAGGTTATGGTCAACATCAAAAGGGCTATAGGTGCATGAATCCATCCTCTAGAAAAGTCTATACCACCATGGATGTGACATTTATTGAAAATGAAGGGTATTTCTGTAAAAACCAGACTCATTCTCAGGGGGAGAGTGTGATAGACAATGAACTCTGGTTCGATGCAGTAAGAAATGATGTTTTTGGGTCGAAATCTGAGATTTTCCAAAATGACCCTGTTCAACTCGGTCCGAGTTTGAGCCAACTCGGTCCGAGTTCAACCCATCTCGGTCCGAGTTTAGATCATCTCGGTCCGAGTTCGACCCATCTCGGTCCGAGTTCGACTCATCTCGGTCCGAGTTCAACTAAATGTGAGCATTTGAATCTAGAAATGGACCCACTGGTTAACTCGGGTCCATCTGAAGAAAGTTTGGAAAGTGAAGATGAAGAAATGATACAGTCTCCTACTTCACCACATGATCAATTTCCTGAGTCAGAGGTAAGTATTTCTGAACCTGTTACTACTAATCATGGTTATCAGTTACCTTTCAGAATCAACAGAGGCAGGCCACCTAAAAGATACAGACCAGAGGAGAGTGGTGAAGGCAGGTATGCAATGGCAAATTTCATGACTATGTCTCACATGCCAGAATCTGTGAAGGAATTTGACAGAACTCTTGCATCAGTTCACATTCCAAACAACCTGAATGAAGCCCTTGCTGATAAAAAATGGGTAGATGCAATGAAGACAGAAATGGATGCTCTTGAGGAGAATAATACTTGGGAATTGGTGGACAGACCGAGAGATAGAAAAACAGTAGGTTGTAGGTGGATATTTACAGTAAAATGTGATCCCACTGGAGCAATTGATAGGTATAAAGCTCGGCTGGTTGCAAAAGGCTACTCTCAGACATATGGAGTAGATTATCAGGAGACATTTTCACCAGTAGCCAAACTCAATACAGTCAGAATACTTTTGTCCATTGCAGCAAATCAGAACTGGCCATTACATCAATTCGATGTGAAGAATGCATTTCTTCATGGTGACATAGATGAGGAGATTTATATGGATATTCCACCAGGATATACTCACTCAAGTAACCGTTCACTTGTATGCAGATTGAAGAAGGCACTATATGGTTTGAAACAATCCCCAAGAGCTTGGTTTGGTAGATTTTGCAGTGCCATGAAAGGATATGGATATACCCAAAGTGATGCAGATCATACCTTGTTCTTTTGTAAGAATAAGGAAAAAATTGTGATTTTAATTATATATGTTGATGACATGATAATCACAGGAAATGATGCTGAAGGAATTCAAGGCCTTGAGAAGAAACTTTCCCAAGAATTTGAAATGAAGAATCTGGGAGGATTGAAGTATTTTCTAGGAATTGAAGTTACACGCAGCAATGAAGGTATATCTTTATCTCAGAGAAAGTATGTACTGGACTTACTAGCTGAAACAGGTATGTTGGATTGCAAACCTGTGGACACACCAACCAAACAGAACAACAAGCTAGGAATTTTCCCTGATCAGGTACCAACCAATAAGGAACAATATCAAAGATTGGTAGGAAGACTTATCTACTTGTCACACACTCGACCTGATATTGCCTATGCCGTGTCTGTGGTAAGTCAGTTTATGCATAATCCCAGTGAACACCACATGGAGGCTGTTATGTGGATTCTAAGATATCTCAAGGGATCTCCAGGACGAGGTATTTAACGTGGTTCAGTACGAAATTTAATAAGGAGGTATTGCAGAAAAAACTCCGTGAAATTCTTGGTAAGAAGAGATATTTATTGATATTAGATGATGTGTGGAATGAAGAACCAGAGAAATGGGATGAACTAGGGAGATGCTTTGGGCAACTTGTTTTTCACTTGGAGCAACATTTAGAAAATATCTTGGACAAACATACCCTCAGTTAACTTTCCTAAAAAATTTTCTGGTAGAATAATTCCTAACAAAACTTGCCGCTAAAACCAATTAATTTAAGTTTGAGGTCAGCTGAAATTTTAATATTCTTCAAATGAATTTATTTGTGCACATAAATTTTAATTATTCTTCAAATGAATTTATTTGTGCACATAAATTTAAATTTTGAGGTGAACTATTCTTTTGTTTCAGTGCTAGATTTTTATTTGCCATCTTTGTACAAGTTAATAGCGTATTAGTACTATAACCATTATCTGAAAAATTTCTTAATACAAATTAATAAATATAATGTTTAATAGTAGAACTGAACTAGCTATCTTAATTTTTTTTTTTATAATCTCTAATGCTCATGACATGCCTTTTTCAGAGAAAGATTTATAATCAAAATTCATTATGAAGAAATCATGAAAAGGTCGTACTCGAAGATTAAGAAGGAAAGTTCTCAGGGGTATTTTAGTTATTTAAAAAAATTGATGTTGCTCCAAGTGAAAAGTAGGCTGCCCAAAGCACCTCCCGATGAACTAAGAAGGTTGTTGTTCCAGGAAGTGTAATTATAGTGACAACCCGTAGTCAAGGAGTCGCTTCAGTTACGGGGACGTTACCAGGCCATGATTTGGCATCATTAAGTGAGAAAGATTCCTGGGAGTTGTTTCAAATCAATGCTAATTTTGGTGCATGGGTTGAAAAGCCTTCAGAGGAACTTCTTAATATTGGTAGGATCGTTGTTCGTAAGTGTGTTGGGGTACCTCTTGCTGTCAAGACATTAGGAGCCTTGATGGGAACCAAGCGAGAAGTGGGCGCCTGGCGTGCCATTTCAGAAAACAACATTTGGAATTATGTGAAATCAGAAAATGATATCTTACTTATTCTTAAATTAAGCTATGATCATTTACCTTCGCACATTAAGCGATGTTTCGCTTTCTGTGCAATTTTCCCACAAGGTTATGAAATTGAAAGGGAAACATTGATTCATTTATGGATGGCGAATGATTTTATCCCAACTGATGAATCAATGAAAAATCTTGAAATTGAAGGTCGTTTAATTTTTAATGAACTCTATAGGAGATCATTCCTTCAGAATTACAAAGAAAGGGAAACAGATTTTGGTTCAATAATTTCATGCAAGATGCATGATCTTATGCATAATTTAGCAATAGAAATTGCTGGAAATAAATGTGCTAATAACAATGTTAAGAATATGAATGATCCAGGAATAATAATAAAAGAGGTTCATCATTATCTAAATCACGAAAGAAATTGTTTAGGAACCATTAATCTCCTGAAGAAATTCCCAAGCATTCGTTCTTATTTGAACGGTACATATTTTCAGACTAAGAAATGGAAGAAGTTTCCTCATCTACTAAAATTTAGCTCCTTGCGAGTATCAGAACTCGATGATGCAAGATGGTTTCCTAAGAAATTAGGAAATATGAAGCACATAAGATATCTCGATCTTTCTCATATAGAGACTCTTCCCGAAAATATAAGCAGATTTTACAATCTTCAAACATTAATACTTTCCGGATCTAAAATTATTGAGCTGCCAATAGAAATGAGGTTCATGATAAACCTAAGGCATCTCTTTCTTGATTATTGTCACAAATTACAACGCATGCCCATTGGCCTTGGACAATTGAAGTACTTGCAAACTTTAACAAAGTATGTAGTTGATTCAGGAGTCGGAGTCGGTACCATTGCAGAATTAAAAAACTTAAATCTTTGCGGCCACATTAGTTTATCTGGGCTTGAGAACATAAGGGATGGAAAAGATGCTCAATCTGCGAATCTTGCTGCAAAAACAAACCTTTGTTTCTTAGAACTAAAGTGGGATCGAATAAATAATGAAGAAGCAGCAACAAATGACCAAGCGATAATAGAAGCTCTTGTACCTCACCAAGAGCTGAAATGTCTTATAATAAATGGTTACAACTGTTCTGGTTTTCCAAAGTGGATGATGGAAGATTTGAACATAAGAAATCTAAAGAGATTAAAGTTAAAAAAATGCATCCATTGTGCAGAGATTCCTGCCATATGGCACGAGCAGCATGTTAGAGAACCTTCATTTGGAGGAAATACAGAGCTTGAGACATATTTGTGGGTGGCACGGGCAGCATGTTAAAGGAATCGAATCATTAATAACATTCTCAGTTTTGAAAGTTTTGATTATAAGAGATTTGCCAAACTTGGAGAATTGGCGTGAAGAAGATTCTGACTTGGTTGATTTTCCAAATCTTAATGAATTAAAAATCAGTCGCTGTGGTAAATTAAAATCTATTCTAGTGCGTATACCTTTACTTGCATCTCTAACAGTAGACAATTCTAGCGAGATAAAATTGCACAATATCTCAAATTTGCCCAAGCTCTCCATGCTTGATATTGAAATTGCCAATTCCTGTAGCCAGCCTGATACATTTAGACCTCCAAAGAACCTTGAAATCATGTATATCAAAGGATTTGAAAATGTTAACCCCCTATAAGAAGAAGAAGAAGAGGACCAATTAATAAACTATCAAACAAAATCACTTCGCATATTAAGTATAATGAAGAGCAATTGTTTCTTCTCCTGTGGGCCGACTAAAGTAGTGGCATTGGGATTTTGGAAGTATTTTGAAGCTCTCAAGCTCCTGCTTATTTGGTATATTGATGCTATTGAATTTTGGCCGGAAGAAGAGTTTAGGAGCTTAAAGTGTCTAAAGAAACTGGAAATTTATTGGTGTTCGAATTTGAAAGGTTCATTGCAAGTACCAGTGTCAGTATCATCACCGTGTGAACATAGGGAAGATTCTCTACCCCACTTGGAATCACTACGGATCAATGGTTGCCCAGAGTTGGTGGAAATCCCTAGCTGTTCCAAGTCGCTCATGGATCTAATGATTTGGAATTGTCCTAAACTTTCACGAGAAGGACTGGCCCATTTGACCAATCTCTCAAAGCTCAAAGAATTATTTATTTGTGGGTTCACCGACTGGGGAGCATGGCCGAATAACATGGAGCACCTTCCCTCTCTTGAGGACTTGAGTATCCAGAATTGTCCGGGAATAGAGTCATTTCCTGAAGGTCTCCAACAACGCCTCTCTTCCCTTTGATTTCTAGAATTGCTTCAATGTCCTGTATTAGGGAGGCGTTGTAGCTTTGGAGGAGAGTACTGGCACTTGGTCTCCCACATTCACGAGGTACACATCTGGCCACCTGAAGTAAATGAAAGGCAAAGCTTTTCGAAGAGACTCCTAAATTGCATGCGCTCAAGATAAGTAATCCAATTCCCATCTCAAGTGGCAGGTAAACAATTTTAAGTATTAGTATTTCCCATCTTTTCTTAATATTTAACTGTTTCCTTTTTTTTTTACCTCTTTAATTTCGTAATAATTCGTAGTTCCTTTGTCCATTTATTTTATTTTATTTTGCTTGTTGTTATCATTTTGTAGATGAATTATTAAATGTATAACAAATTTTGAGAGACTCCTCTTGTTTGTGCATGGTTAAAAGTCCAATTTCAACTTTATTTCCAAAATAAAAATTAAAGAACAATTGTCAATAGAGCATTGTTCGTTTTCTCTGTTTCCTAATATTTCATACTCTTTATTTTATTTTTTTTCCTTTCTTATTTTGATCGTGTTTCATTCCCTCTGTTAACCCGCTCAGAAATTATCAGAGGGAATGAGTTTTGGGCTTTCCTTCTTCCAATTTTTCCTCACATCAAAAATAATTATCATATCGCCTGATTAATTACTCAGATTCAAACCCTAGAAATTAAGAAACAGTTAGTAGATCAGGGAATTTCAATCATACAAATTTTTATTGCTTTTATTGGTACTTACAGAGTCTTTTTTTTTTTTTTTTTTTTTTACTTTTAGCACTCTCATAGTAGATGAAAATAATGAGAAACTGTTCGTTTTATGATGCAGTAATTTAATGCAAGTTTCATATCGCTCTGGATGGACACTTCAGAAACCATTGTACTGGTATATATGTGCCTTTCCTAGTTTTGCCAACATAGTAAATGGCTTCTCAGCATGAAAGCAATCACTAAATAAGATACACAACTTCCAAACCTTGTATAAATTGAAATTGGAGAAATAAATTTTAACTAAGCTACTAGTTGTATCATTGCTCATAATATTAATTTTCTTAATTTTGCTTATCTTGCTTGGTACACACATTGTTATCATGATTAATATTATCAAAAGACAGAGATTTGTAAACGATAAATTAATTACTTGACTATATTATCAACTATTAGAAGTAACTTATTGTTTTGTTTTATCTTTATGCAGCTGTAGGAATTCCTTACATCTATTATCTTACAAGCTGAGGCAAATTAAAGATGAGGCAATAGAACTTTAGAACAACAGTGAAGCTGCCGAAAAGAGAAAAAAAGAACCTCGTTTTTCGGATGACACGTGTAACAAACTGCGACGTCACTTGAACAAACATTTACCACTATGTTTTTTCGAACATCTTTGTTTTAGCATGGTTTAGATTATAATGGTCAAATAGTGGATCAATGGAGTTTATGTATTGTGATTAGTTAGTTTGAGAATATTAATAAATTTTTGTTTTGTTTATTTTTTACAAAGTAGATAGGAGGTTTATTATTTTACAAACAGGCGAAACCTTGGACTATCAACGTTATCTTCCTCATGTTTGCATATTTTTTGCTTAAGTTGTTTGATCATCTTTTTTTCCCCTTGTGATGATGGACAAAGAAGTAGTGCGTTTTAATTTCTGGAATAAAGCTCTAGTAATTTTTTAAGCATTTTTCTGGATAAATTAACTACGGTGAACTTATTTATATTTCCAAGTTCAGGGATAAAAGGGATTGGGCAGCCGTTTCCCATTTTTTTCCTTTTCTGTAGTTATATTCTTTTTTAAATGATAAAATAAAGACACTGTTTTGTACTTCTTGATTACCAAAAGTAATGAGAAGTGGTGGATAATTCCACTTGTTAAAAAAAATGATAAAATAAAGATATGTAATATAATAATCCCACTATCTCAAAAAAAAAAGTTTTTTTGCAAAATTAAATTTATATCTCTACTTCCCAAATCTTAGCTCGATTAAATGAAAAAAAGGGGGGAAAAAAAGGCTACGGCCCGTGTAGATTTGTCTTTATAATATATTATACTCAAAAGCCTACTTATAAATCATCGGGCCTCTCCCAACAGATCTTTCTCTCCTTTACATTTATATTTCAGGAATATTTGAAACAACAAACAACACAGAGAGTCAGAGACAGAGACTGACAAACTGAGCTTACTCCCCAAATCTCTCTCTCAATCGATCCCGTGGAATTTCGGAGAATCAGCGAAAAATTTGTATGTGGTACCAAAGGTGAGTCGGAGGAATCATCCAGCCGGTGCTAACTGGTAAGATCCTCACCCCTTTTCTTCTATTCAATTCAAGCGTTGCGTTTTTTTTTTCTTTTTTTTTTCACCCAAAACGCTTTCGAGAAAATCTCCCACGATCGGATCGTTAATCGTTTAAAGGGAAATGGGTTTTCTAAAAATTGGTAGCAACAGTGGATTAGTGCTTGCTATGGTAGAAGGTTCTAACTTTTAAGTAAGGTAGATATATACTTCATAAATAATAGAATTGAGAGGGGCATGGGGGACTGGGCCCCACTGGACACCCTCTCAGTCCGTCTCTGATTTCCTGATTCTGGCTCGTATGCTGCTACTGCTAGGCAACTTGTACTAAATTCATACGCGTACTGGTAGTACAATAGATCAGGTTCTGTTTTAAGTGGGATTGAACTACAAAAAGGCTAGCAACAAAATAAATAAATGAAGTGAACCCTTAAATAACTGGTTTAGTCTGGTGACACCATGCATGACCTGACTGCATGGACCTAAATCCCTACTAGCACAGATTTAATTGAAAGAAACCGTAATTAACTTGCGTACATCATGCTATACTGGGCCAAATGGGCCTGACTGAAAGCTCTTCTACTCTAGATTAGGT
Organism: Rhynchospora pubera; assembly: GCA_028095005.1. NCBI lineage: Eukaryota > Viridiplantae > Streptophyta > Magnoliopsida > Poales > Cyperaceae > Rhynchospora > Rhynchospora pubera. Next base: position 61,465,933 of record CM051459.1, on the reverse strand, counting down.
AACCAGTAGCAACCTGCATATTTTAGTACTAAGATTGTACAAGTTTTGTAATCTTGACCTGGTACCTTCTGGTTCAAAATCAGGTATGGAGAGTGAGGGAGAGAGAGCACATACAATATGTCAGAGTGTATAGAAGGATTGAGGCATCTCCTTTTGCAATTCCTGAAGTGCTGTGAAATTGAGCTGCAAAACAATCCAAGAGGTCTTAGAGATCCCCAAAGACTTGCCAGGGAGACTAACTGTATGTACTTTTCTTTGTAAAATGATGGACCTTATTTTATTGAGGGTATTATGAATTCATTTATTTCTAAAAGAGATAATTCTCCTGATATTAAATAACAAAATTAAGTTGGAGAATTTATTTTATTTCTATTGAAAAACAAATTGATGATTTAACCATTGTTGCTAACTGTAAGTCTTTTTTCCTCATGTTTTTATTTTTTTATAAAAAACAGTTAGTGTAAGTGAGATTGAAGCGTTGTATGAACTCTTTAAGAAAATTAGTGCTGCTGTTGTAGATGATGGTTTGATCAACAAGGTAATTTTAAGTCTTATAGCAACTACCAAATAACATGTGTAATCTTAAAAAGAATTTTTTTCAACATTGTTTGAGTATCTTGTTCCTTTCTGATATTGCTTTATGTATTTAAATTGTGCAAAATAGGAAGAATTTCAATTGGCATTGTTCAAGACCAATAAAAGGAAGAGCTTGTTTGCAGATCGGGTAATTTATATTTCTTAGTTATAGCACTTCAGGTTACTTTACTGTTGAAAAGCATGTTTTTATTGACATAAGAGGGAGTGAAATGGTTTATTACATTTAGAAGCACATGATGCCTGCACATGTGAGAGGTTTAGCATGAGAGAGAGAGAGAGAGAGGGAGGTATGCATCAAATGAGATTGAGGGAAGATGAACTTTGCTTCTCTCAAAAAAAAAAAAAAAAAAAGAGATTGAGGGAAGATGGTATGCATGCAATCACATGAGTGAGCCGTATGCATGCATGTAAATGTCAGAGGTATAGAATGAAACAGGTTTGTACTTTAGAGACACATGTACAAGAATTTTTGAGAGGGAAAGAGAATGTTATTTTAGTGTGTACGCATTATCAACTTGATTATATAAGTCAGGGTTTTACAGTTTTGGCTTTGACCTAGGCTATTAATAGAAAATTTAATTACCTCTGGCCCACTAATCTTTAATTGTGGTCATATATATCATATTGGCCAAATTAAAGTATTATTAGAAGTTATAGAGATGATATATTTTTTAACTTTTAACTAGGGAAAGGAGAATAGTTAAATTACATTACCTTGCTGGTTTGTATGTACTGTTCATATTTGTTTGTTTAAACTGATTCATGGGTGGCAAAAGCTGCTTTATACTTTTGACTTTTGAGCAATTAAGTTTGTTTCCTAAGCCTTTGCAAATGCAAGAGTAGTGAGTTATTAAATTGAAATGCACTGTAAGGAATTGAGAAGCACACACTAACACACTCAAAATAAATTTCAAAGCATGCACACAGACCTACAGTGACATGAACAGACAAAAGATGTACCAGGGATCTGGAAATTATTGCAGTTGGCCTCCTTAATTCTTTCCAGGAACCTAAATTGTTAGTCCTATCACCTATCTTCAGGAAAGAAATAGAAAAGGCAATAATAAGATTGTTCTTAAATTATCAAATTTTTCTTGCCAGGTGTTTGATTTGTTTGACATAAACCATAATGGCGCTCTAGGGTTTGAAGAATTCGCACATGCTCTCTCAGTCTTTCATCCAAGTGCGCCAGTTGAAGACAAAGTTGAATGTAAGTGCTGGTTAAAAGTTCTGGCTATCAACTTAGAACAAAATGTTTGTCACCATATATTATGCTTATTTCAAAACAGTTTCATTCAAGCTGTATGATCTGAAGCAACAAGGCTACATTGAGAGACAGGAGGTATTAATTATGTACTTCTATTTGAAAAGAAACCTATTTATTTTGCATTGTCTATTTCTTGAGCACGGGCTTGTGTGTTGTAGATAAAGCCAAAGCGTTGAACTGGATCCTACCTTGTATGATGATCAATTTGCATATATAATGTACCGCATACAACCAGTGTTGGTACCTACCGATTTGCTATGTAGAAATCCTGCTTTAGTTCTCTATTAGTGTATATATATATTTTCTTATCAAAGATGACACACTGTCACTTACTTGCACTGGATGAAACCAGTTTGAGTTCTACATTTTCAATTTTATTATTTTGCTGTGTCAGGTGAAGCAAATGGTGGTTGCTACCCTAGCCGAATCAGGCATGGATCTTGCTGATGAAACAGTCGAATCAATCATTGATAAGGTGACTACTATCTTCTAATAGTTTTTCATACCCTCAGGACCCAATATATATGAACTTAAAACAAAAGGTAAAATTTTTTATTAAAAATCTATTATTTGATAAGATGAATTCTTTTGTTGCCCTATTCCCAAAATCTGCACATAAAGAAAACTAAAAACAAGAAATAATAATATTAAATGATTTGATTTTTTTTGTTTCTTTTGTTTTTAATTCCTCTTTTTTCCTTTTCATTATTTTTTTGCCTTGTCCAGACATTTGAAGAAGCTGATACAAAGCATGATGGAAGGATTGACAAAGAGGAGTGGAGAAACCTTGTTTTGAGGCATCCTTCTCTTTTAAAGAATATGACACTTCCATACCTGAAGTATCTCTCTCTTCCCTCTCATGCATCCGTGTGTTGTACACTGACACATAATTTCCAGATTATTTACAAATGCTTAGTGCCATCATCAGGAATTACTATAAAATCGCTAGGTTTTATTGGTATTGTCCAGGTTATGTATTTATAAAACAGTCCTGTTGGTTATATGGAACGATATGGTCCTGAATTCCAGAAAACTGAACATTAAGAAGTCATGCCATAATTTATGACTTGAGCTGTTTCCTGATAGGTATAATATGCATTCTGATGCCAGAATTGATTATAACCATACATATGGATTTAAAGAATTCGTGTTTATGTGGTAATTCTCATCTGTTTATGCATCTTCTAGTCCTCAAATTAGTCTCAAAACATTTATCCAGTCCTTATCATCCCAATTATCAGTATAATAATGGAATATATTAACATTTAAGGTTTCTAATTAAATCTTGAATTCCTTTTCAGGGATATTACAACTGCTTTCCCCAGCTTTGTGTTTTATTCTCAAGTAGATGATGTATGAAAAAAGATTAGGCTTGAGGGCTTGTTTCGGAGTTGCGAGTTTTTTTTTATTGAGTTTATTCTTTGCCTTTTTGGTAGTAGCGGATTTCTCTTGTGTTATTATATTATGTATAAATGTATAAAGACCTGGTAGTGGAGAAGGTTTGTGTTAATTATCTTCTGGTGGAAAGGTAATATGTTGTTAGTGTAGTTATCAAAATTGTTTGGTAGTGAAGAGTTGAACTGAAAATATTGGGTGGGATTGTAAATTACCAAGCTTCTGTTCAGTAGTAACTAGTAAGGATTAGCACCCAACTATCTCACCTGACTGATGTCAAGTTCTTTGTTTTAGTATTCTTTTTTTGTAAAAACTGTCTTTGTTGTATATATTTCTCTTCTTTACTGTGCCTAGTTTTGCATTGCTGATTCAATAATTAGAGGCATGTCGTGTCCTACAGGATGTAATTGTGCATTGGCCCTTTATGTTATTTTTTCCGACCACAATTGTGTTTCGACGGTAAACTTCCTAGGAAACTTAATTCTTTGAAAAGAGTGTTGTAAAAGTCCGAGTTACATTGAATTATAGGCAGTCTGTTTAATGTAAAACTGAGCGCAAAAGAAATTTCGTGCTAAATTGTCTCCTATGTAGTTCATTATTTTTTATATATAGTATATGCAAGAAAATTATATATGATTTGAGAACCAGTTTTTGGTCTAGTGGCAAAGAGTAATGCTTCTTGACTCCTCGAGTGAAAGGTCGCAGGTTCGAAACCCGGCTGGGAGATCTTTCATAGACACATTTATAATTTAAAAATAAGTTGGGTGGCTTAGAACTCCGATTTATCTTTAAAAAAGTTTATATATGATTTCGAAAAAGTTATTTGGCGATGGTTAGCAACTTAGCATAGCTTTGACTTTTTTCCCCTCATCTTTTGTAAATTGTAATAGATGTATTAAATTCTCTTTGGGTGCGTTTGGATCGTTGGAAAAAAGAAGAATAAGAAGAAGAAGGAAGAAGAAGAAAAAAAATTATAAACAATCCAAACTCTTCATAAAGTTACACACTTCCCAATACTTTTTCCCTTCTTCCCACACCTATCCAAACGCACCCTTTGACCGGTTGTTACTCGTTAGCTATAAGCCTATAATTGATAGGAATTGCTTCGGTCAACTCTGGTCCAACAAATCGGAAACGCAATAAAATAAGAAAGTAAAGGAAGAAAAATATAAATAAACAAACTTACGATAAAATTTAATGACAGCAGATACGAAGCTATAAATATATAAGGCTCCGTTTGGATAGGTGTGGGAAGAAGGAAAGAAGTGGGAAGAAATATTGGGAAGTGTGTAACTTTATGAAGAGTTTGGATTGTTTATAATTTTTTTTCTTCCTTTCTTTTTTCTTCTTACTTCTTCTCAACGCATCCAAACGAAGGCTAAGATAATAAAAAATAACCAAATGAAACACAAATAGAATAGAGAAGGAAAGTGCATCGTTTCCTGCATTTCATTACTTATTAATTATTAATTAATACCGTTTCAATAATAACGCTCTTTTTTTCCCCCTTGTCGAAGTTACTAAGAATATTCACGTATATTAAAAGTCTTATTATCAAAACATTATTTGCTAAAACATATCTCTGCTACAACTTGAAGGGATGTTATTTTATTAATTGAACGAATTTTCGTAGCAAGACGAATAAATTGTAGCATATTGAAGTACAAGTTTTTAAGATCATTCTTGTTTCTGCAATACCTTATTATGACATCTTATATTGTTTATATAATACAAAATAATCACACATTCGTACTGCTTAAGTTAACTATAATTATAAAATCTCATAGTACTGTTCAAAGGTGCCTTGAGAATTGAGATTGAGTACTGCAATTTTAGGGCTGGAACAAATTAAGTTCAAGCAAGTTGATCCCTACTCAAATTTGATTTGAAATAAATTCGAGTTTTATCAAACCGAACTAAATCGAACACAAGCTGCAGTCGAGTTCCTCACAAACTTCATTATTATAAATTTCATATATACTTCATAGTTCTTAAAGTAAAGTGCAATTTAATTAATATTTATTGTCTTCTAGATTATTTTGACTTATAAAATAATACTTTATTTTTAGAATAAAATTTTGATAACAGATTATATTTATATTAAGAAATTAAAACATTACATATATCAAATTAAGTACTAAATGTTATAAATTAGATGATATAATTATCAAGCTATTTCAAGGTTTTATTTGAAGGAACCAAATTAATCATGAGCTTAAATTGAGCTAGTTAATCTCGAACAAAAATCGAACCGATCTCGAGCAAGTCACGGACCATGAACTTTTTACCAGCCCTATTAATTTTCATTGAAAAAAAAAAGGTTAGAATCCGTTCCGCACTACAAATTGTAAGCTTCTTAATTTTCGAGGAAGACACATTGCTCAGCTGAAAATAACATTCTTTTATATACTTCTATTTCTCTAATTTAAATCAACCTTCCTGATTTTTTAGCCATTTCTCTTACTAAAAGTTAGCCAGTCCCCATTTAATTACTGCGTAATGTAATTGCAAAATTCCCTCCACCTCGATATAGAAAGATAAATAAGCAAAAGAAGCTTTAAAGGGATTGTTGTGATCATCATTATTTTCATCTTGTCCGGCACAATTGTAGGTATCATATATTTACATGTTATTACTTTTTAGTTTGAACTAAATAATTCTTTTCATTTGATAAAATTCTAAAATCAGACTATCAAAGAAAACAGAATAGATAATTATTTAAGGTCTTATTTGCAAAAAGCAATCGACCCCATGGCCCACTGTTGAGGTCTAGAGGATTACTCGAGACCTGGCTACATAAAATATCAGGTGAGTCATCTACAACTCAAAACAATTACTTCTTTCCCAGGGTCTGATATGAAAATTACCTTGAATTAATTAATCATAAGTTTTTCTGAGCTACAAAAGGGGCGAGTCCGTGGGTACAATTGTCTTTCTTTTTCATTTTTCATTTTAGCCCTTTCCTTAACGCGGTCTCTTACGCTTGCTCCATTGGAGAGATCCATCGATCGATCCAATATTTAGCGAAGAATCTCTCTTCGCTTTCTCTCTCTACAAACCTCCTCAAGTTACCCTACCGTTTAGATCAAACTAAACTCTGTGGATTCCTTCATCGATCCATCCGTTGACGAAGTTACTGCTACTTCTAGGTTTGATTTCATCTACTTTTAGTTTTAGTTTCGTTTATTTTTTTGTGTGTTTTGTGGGGTCAATTCGGTTTTGAATTCGATGAAATCGGGTCAAATTAGTGTCCTAATTAGGTGTTTTATCTGAGAAAATCCACGACCTAGATTTGTAATTTTCGTTATTAGTCGGAAATGGTGATTATTGTATTGCAGTTTATGTCGATTGATAGGTACTGTTCGATTGAAGTATCCTCGTTGCGTTATTTGATTCTAAATTGGGAGAATCAGAGATGTGATTATGCAAAAATTGTTGATATATTTTTGTCTATTTATTTATTGTTTTGGTTCTCTTGCTTGTGAAGCATTGTTGGATTTGAAGCTGATCCAATTATGCCCTTTACTTTAGTTTCAGCTACATAATTTATCTGAGTAGTAGCTTTCTTGTCATCATAATATATCAATTGTAGATCATTTTCTCTCCAGAAGTTGGGAGTTTATTACTTACTCTTATCTGGTTGGTTTGTTTCATAGTTCTCTCACTGGTTTTCTTTCTTAGGCATATAAATGGTGTTAATTTATGTATTATTGTATCTCACTATTCAAATGAAAAAATTGGAATTTTCACATGTTTACCTCTTTCTTTTCCAGGTTTCACTGACAAGGTTCAAGCTTAGAAACTACTACAAATATGTTTACTAGAATATTTGGAAAGCCTAAAGAACAAGCCAATGCCTTGGCTACTCTTGATAAATTAAATGAGGTAATTTATGTATCCCTTATATTAGTCGATATGTTTTGATCCTATGTTCAAAGTATCTTGTATAATTACTGTTGTCATTATTAACCAATGTAGTGCAGAAAATGGGTGATATCTGGATTTCTAAGTTATAATAATTGCAAGTACTAGTTTAGCCTGGAACACATGACTTTTGCATAACATGTGACTTGTTTGGTTATCTCTGTAGACCCTAGAGATGTTAGAAAAGAAGGAGAAAGTTCTTTTGAAGAAAGCAGCTCAAGAGGTTGAAAAGGCCAAGGAGTTCACACGTGCTAAAAACAAAAGAGGTGCAATGAATTTACCCGTACAAAATTCTGAGGAACTTCGTGTTTCCTACTAGCCCTGTATTAAACAACTGTGCAATTAAATACCAGCTATTGCGCAAGAGAGATTCAATATTGCATCTCATTTATGGATTTTGGATTGTTTGTCAGTTTAGATCCATATTATGGTCTCTTATTGGGTCTCAGACCAGACTTCATTCTTTGTAAATTAGGTTCGACCTTTAGCTGATTTTTTTCTTTGGTATCTGTGCATATAGCGGCCATACAATGCTTGAAGAGGAAGAGGCTGTATGAACAACAAGTTGAGCAGCTTGGCAACTTCCAGCTTCGCATTCATGATCAGGTAAGCCTTTAATTTTTAATTTTTAAAAGTTGATTTAATAAATATTATCTCAGTAATAATGATTATTGGGTCTGTTGCTACTCCTAACCAGATAATGTGCCATATTGTACATGATCCTTCAGTGTTTTACTTCCTTACCCAAAGCTTTGTTTGTTGAAATTCTGTACTGGTAATACACCAGACTTGTAAGTTGTTTGTTTGCTTTTAGTTTATGTTATTTTTCTCAAGTTAACAGAATTTGGGTTTCAATTGAGGTGTTAACAGCTATTGGGAAAACCATGAAAAGATATTCCACTTGTGTATAGCCTACTGTGTACAGTTAACAGAGAGCAGGACCATGCCAGTTTAGTTGATAACTTGCTTCTTATGTGTTAAAATAAACAGATGATCATGTTAGAGGGGGCAAAGGCTACAACAGAGACTGTGGATGCATTGCGAACTGGGGCTGCTGCTATGAAGGCCATGCAGAAAGCCACGTTAGTACCTATAATTATTTCAAAATGGTTATAATTTTTATTTTAAATGGCTACTATATTTAAGCGAGCAATGAATGTGTATGTTTGAGCAGCTATTCCTTGTATAATACTGGATTTGTAATTTAATGCAAAAATTGACTAGTTCTTCTTGACAACAGAAATATAGATGATGTGGACAAGACAATGGATGAAATAAATGAACAGACAGAGAACATGAAGCAGATTCAGGAGGCATTGGCTGCGCCCATTGGTGCTGCTGCTGATTTTGATGAGGTGAGTGATGTACACAATAATTGTGACTGATCCAACTACTAAAAAAATCACAAAATTACCAAAAGGGGGAAGAACCTTTTTTGCTATTTTTGCTATTGAATTCGAGGAAATCCACAAAGATGTTCCTAAATGGCTAAGTGGCTTTATAACGAACCTTTATACCCCTTTCTAACACTAACAACATGTCGTTGTTTTCAAGTAAAGGAACAAAATTCTGGTTTCTTGCAATGGTGTGTCAAAAAAGCACAAAACAAGGGCTGTCTGTATGTGTTCATTGGACATAATTATGCATTCATTGTGGAAGGTATACTGGGAAATCAAGATAGAAAGCTTGTAGCAAAAGTCAAAGCCATATTATACATCGAAAGGGCTCATGGTTTGCACAGATTGTGATCCTTATGAGCAAAGGAGCTTACAGTTCTCTAAAAGAAGTATACAATAAGTAGTTTGAGCATAAAGAACGACATGACTTCCCATGGATAACTTTACTTTATTTCTAACCTTGTGTAACTTTGATTCAAATTAGGATGAGTTGGAGGCAGAGCTTGAAGAATTGGAAGGAGCAGAGCTAGAGGAGCAGCTACTAGCACCGGCTACTACCGCCCCTGCTGCTCCTGTATACACCCCCACTCCAGCTACGGCATCTTCCTCCAATACCGGTAAACAGCCGATGCGGCCTACTCCACAGAGGGCTCATTCTACCCCCGAGGATGATGAGCTTGCCGCTCTACAAGCTGAGATGGCCATGTAATCTGGTTACAATCTTGGGTATGTCTTCTCCAGTGTGTCAGCCTTTTTATTTTATTTTTACCCAGCCTCCTTTCGCTGTTGCGAAGTAATAGTTATACGGCTAATTTAATAATGCAAATTGAATAGAAAATACTTAGCCGAGATTATTGTAGTTTAGGTTTTGCATTGAGATAGGTTTCTGGGTGATGTTCAGAACAATTGCATGGCAATATGTTCATGTTGTCACTTTTGTGCTCGTGTATTCCTGGAAAATCATTGAAAAGTTAGGCTGTATTTGCTAGAAGGGAGATTGTTGAGTGTTGGTTTCAAATATGGTGAGAAATTTTGGGAGTGTTTTGCAAAATTGAGCTGTCTTTGCTCAGATTTGTTTTACTTTGGGGGTCAGGAGCTGTCTGTGTGGTATCATTTCCTGCATTTCCATTCTAAAATTAAGCTGGTAAACGTAATGCTGTAAAGAAGTACGAATTGGGGTCATTGATCAATGTTTTTTTAACTAAATGTGTTTAATTGTGCAGGTTGTTGATGCGAAACAAGATAAACAATAATGTAAAGTTGATTGTTGTCTGCATTGTCTTGTTTTAATACTGTGGTGTGTTAGATTATTCATATAGACATCAGCTTCACTTTGTATGAAGAATGCCTTTGATATTATTAGGTAGGATTTCAAAATGGTGCACAAAGAGGCCATCCCTTCTTTTATGTGTGACATTCTCCTCTTTTTCTTGAATGATTAACATTTGTGGTGTATATCTCTGGATCAATTCCATTTTCTGAACGTCTCTCTTTCTTACATGTTTCTAATGATATCATATTCAGTGGTTGCTCTGTCTTACAATATTTTGCATCATCGAGTAGCGCAAAGATGTTTTAGCAGAATGCAAACTGTTGCGTTGGGCAGGATGTTAGCTATAACCAGCACTACAGTTCGAATATTTTGTTAAAGGATTGGCTTTTTTGTTGCACTTATAATTATTTATAGGTTACAAATAAGTAATACGTAACCACTTAAAAAGTTGTTTAGACATCAGTGATACGTATTTCTAGCTGTCAGAACCCAGCACGGTGAATAATGGAGGCGGAAGTAAATTTATGGGCCATGTTATTGGCATTTACGACAACTAAGAAATTTTTAAGAAGAAAATACGTGAAAATTGTTAATGGATAAATCAAATTTTTAAGAATTGGTTGGCGACTTTAACTGCGAAGGCATGTGTGAATTTGTGTGCTCGCCTACTGCTACAAATGAATATAAGGTCTCATGTAACTTGTCCGGAATTTGATGACTAATTACAACTACAGCCAGATGTGTTGCTTAATAATTGCCTACTTTTTGTCAAGTACGATTAATTTTCAATTAAGGCTGAAACTACTTATTCTGGTCAACTGTGCTTGCTGAATATAATTAAAAAACTCCTTCCACCTGTTTGGAAGAAGGACAGATGATGGAACGGAAGGGAAGGGAAAACTCCAATAATTATTATAATCTCATTGAATATTTAATAGGAGGACGATATGTGGACACTAGCCTTTTAACCTTCCAAAAGTTTCCAAACTTAAGTATACAAGATGTAATAACTTCTCTTTTTCTTTCTTTTCATTCCCTCCAACTTTTCATTTCACTTTCTCCTCATCTCCTGTCAACGAAACCCATTATAATTTCGGTTGAGAGAATGAAAGATAAGCTATTGATACCAAAGAGTAATGAACAAGACATGAAAAAGAAAAACAATGCGAGAACGATAGCCTGATTTTATAATGTATATTAAACTTTCTCTAATTTTATAATGCTCTCTACTAGGAAACACCTACCTACACACACACACACACACACACACACACACACACACACACACACCAAAAAAAAAAAAAAGGTAGAAGTTCTGAGCTTACTGAGATAAGAGCCTTTTGAGAATAATCCCAACCACCTCCCAGCTATAACCCCTATATCGAAGCCATCTAGTAATCCGTGCTTTGCGATTCTCGATTGACGCACCTTGGCCCTTAGTCCACTGCTTTGACACCTCAACAAATAGTTTATCCATTGATTCTTCTGAAATAGTCTCTCGTACTTCCTTAATAGCTCTGCCACCCACACCATTATTGTTCGTTATATCATTTATATTGCCATTATCTTGAACATTGGTGAATTGGGATTGGAGCCGCTGGAGAATTACAGTAACAACCCCCCAATTAAAACCACGATATTGGAGCCACCTAATAACTCTAGCCTTGCGTTTGTCTATTGACAAATCCTGGCCTCTCAGCCACTGTTTGGAGGCTTGGATGAAGAGACGATTCATGGATGAATCTGACATGGTCAGCTGTGTGTTGCTAGATTCAATCTCATAAGGATCAGAGTTCGTCTGATCATGGTTATGACTAATACCATCACTATAACCATCATCGTCCTCGAAGACCTTTCTCGTTGCTTTGGTGACATCGGCTTCAGATACCCCCTTTTGAAGCAAGGCCTGATATTATTCAAAGAAAAAAGCATTATCTTTGCTGTAGGATTACAGGATCATAATAATAAATTTCTATGTAAATCAAATTTTACAAGATTCCAGTAGGTTTTTGGTATATTCAACATATGTTGACTTTCTGAGCAAGTATTGTTGTGCTACATGAAAGCTGCATAAGGATGGGGAATGTACTATCAAATGTATGCTATAATGGCTCGATTAACACTCAGCTGTTTTAACTAAACAGAAAACAACCCAAAAGATGATAATAAACAGAATTAGCAAATTAACTTGTTTAATACGGCGTGGGCCCCAAGTAGCGGAGAGCCATCGTGACCGTGAAAATGTTTCCGCATACAGTCCATCATTCACTAATTCCCTGTCAGGGTAACAGGAAAACAAAAACATGATTGAAGAGAAGATTAGCAAAACAAAAACACCTGCCCTCACCAGAAACATTGGTGCCAGTACACACATTTAGCAGAAGAATGGTGAAGTAAATAGTAGCAGGGTTTTTTTTTGTGTTGGAAAAATTTTAAATTGTAGATGTATCCCGTATCATTTAGGTAGATTGTGTAATACAATTTAGTGCGATTTGGGAATCATTTGGTCATTGATTAAATGTATGTAAATTTGAAAAAAAAAAAAAAAAATTTTCAAATAGCTCAACGGTCAACTGGTTTAAAGTTGCACCAAATTTGATACACAGTTTATTTAAATTACAGCAAGCACATCTACAATCTTAAATTTCAATTTTGATAAGCATTGTGTCAGTTGTCAAGGTTGTCAAACAAGTTTTCTGTTAATACAAGCTAATTATTAATAATATTATTAAAACAAAAACCTGTTCTCAATGTCCACTATGACTTTGTCTACCACTTGAAGTGGGAATTTCTTGCTACGTAGCTTCTTTCTTAGTTCAGCCACTGAGAAGGCTCTGGATCAAAAAAAAAATGATACAAGTGACTAATTGGAAATAAAAAATAGAAATAGAAATTACTGGAGAAGGTAATCCACAAGAAAATATTAGCAAAATTTTGAGAAAGCTATTGGACGAAATCTGGTCAAACAAAGAATAAGGTACCATACTTCATAAAGTTCAAGGCTTCCTGGACGAAATCTGGTTAAACAAAGAATAAGGTACCATACTTCATAAAGTTCAAGGCTTCTTTTATCAATTCAATTTGAGTAATTTGATCATCTTAACTTTTCATGCTAAATATTTTGTTTTCTCGTGAAGAATATCATCTTCAATTTTTTATTGAAGATATCTTTACTTTCAATTAAAAAAAAATGAAATATGAAATATCAGACCTCCCTGCAAGTAATTCAATTGCAACTTTTTTAGCATCTTCAAAAGTACTCTTGCTGATCTCATCCTCATTGATTTCTTTTTCTTCACTGCTATAGGTTTCATCTAAATTAACTGCCCAAGAGAAATTCTGATAAATATAACATTGCATAAATATATTGGAAATATAAACAAATGGACAAAGCTTCTCCTTGGAACATAATTATATCAAAATTATTTATGATTTGTATAAAAGAACACAAACATTTTTCCTTTTTTAGTCAGATTCAAATTATGTTTAAGTTCTCGAAGCTTCTTATCATTTCATAGTAGGTTTATGTCTCCAAGAATGAAACTGCGATAGATACCAGGAGGCAAGAAATATACATTCTGAATCAAAGACAGTAATGGAACCCCAAATTTGTATGATTTCTATGCACCGTGAAAGTACACTGGACTTTGTTGGCATTTAAAAGGAACACAAGGGACGCCTACTTGCATTTCAAACAAAACAGAAGAGACTCATCCAAATCTCCTATAAGAGACACTAAAGGAAATTACTCCACCCACACTGAACTAGTAGCATACACAAGCAAGAGTTACGCATGCCAATACAAGCGTATAATTTTACTCACAAGTTTTTACAAGTCGGTCTTCTGAGGAATTTCGACATACACTTACGGAGCATTTCAAGTCAACATCTCTGTGTTCCTGCTTTTTGTTTCTCTTCACCAAACGAGCTGAAAAACACAAGTTGAAATTTCTTAACTTGAGATAGTTTAGTCCTTTTCAGACACCAAATCAATGGAAAATTTTATCTTCCATAATTATATTCCTTATCATAGATTCATAATCTCACCAGTTTTGGTAGGTCTTTTCTCCGAAACATTATTACAAACACTTTCAGGCTGCTCCAGAGCAGTGCCATCGCACGATTCCTCCTTTGATTTCTGCTTTCGCAAACTAGCAAGAGACACTGGAACTGGAGAGTTCTTGATTTGTGGAGGGGAAGAATCACTCTGAATGCATCTAATGGTTCTAGCTGAAGAATTATAACCTCTTCGCAACCTATAATAATTAATAAAACACGAATTCAAAAGGGAGGCGGATTTAGTGGAAAAAGGTTGAATCATTGGTCGAATTTCGAAGCATAGATTATGCAATACTTTACCAGGAAACTGCCAGATTGCGAGATTGGAGTTGGAGGTAGATTTGAAGGCTTCGATTTAAAGCAACACTCCCCATTTTCCGTCAGCGAGATTTTACACCAAAACCAAAACCTCCGTGAGATTGCTAGAGGAGTTTTGTTTCGCTCATTTGCCTTTTCAACCCCGTAAAAACAGTAAATTTGATAACAAAATAAATGGCTGCTTGGTATCGGTGCTTGAAGCCTTGGCAATGTACAACAGTACTTACTACAGTAGGAAACTCAAGGACTATAGCATCGCTGTCGCACTGAGTGTAGAGTGTAGAGAGAGAGAGACCGCTTTAATTGTCCTAGGAATACTGGTAGGATCTGCTCTATCGTATACTTTGTTCTCCTTGGTGTTGCTAGGGTGCTGATCTGGACAACACAAAATTTAATCCGAGCAACATATTTTAAATGTTATGACCAAAATAACCCTAATCATTCCGTTATATTATGTTACCTAATTCTAATAACTTTCCCCAAAAATTTCCTTTAATTAGCTTTCCTATTTCTAATAATTTGAAGCAGCAGTACTAAAATGATTTGTATGTTACTTTTTTCTGGGCTCCGTATAAACTCGAACAATACTAATATTTGTTTTGTGCATATATATCTTAAAAAAAAATAATGCATATATGTGTTTGGTGTTGAAAAAAAAAAGTAAGAGAGGAAAGACTTTGGAGAAAACACAGAGAAAAATAGAATGTCCTTCACTTAAAATGAGGACAAAATTGTCATTTATAAAATATTTTGTTGTTCGGCTTAAATTCTTTGTTGTCCGGATCAGCACCCGTGTTGATGAAGTGGTATTGTTCTGGTATTTACCACTCGCCACATGGACAGGCCATAAATTAATGTCGCAAAGAATTCTATTTATTATTATTATTGCCTGATTCTCTGTTATGGTCTTATGGATACTGCACTAGTTATGTTGCGCCATTTTAAATATTTTTGAAAAAAAAATTATATTTACCTTTAGGGCTTTTTCACACCTTAAAAGGGAAAAAAAATGTATGCGGTTCTTATTTTGCATCTAAAGGACCCTAGCTATAATTTTTGTTCAGCGGACACACTTTGAATAAGAGTTGGTACAATAAAGACAAAAATAGAAAAGTAAATTAAATACAAGACTCTTTTTAATTATTTTTCCTCAAATTTTATATATACACAAAAAATTAAGACATAAGTACTATAATTAAGCTGTTGAAATTAACCTCGTTGAAAATATCAAAATAGAGAGACAAATATGGTTCAAAAACTAATCAACAATCTTTCAATCAAGCAAACGACACTTTATTTTATCGTCGATACATTCCACAGAGCTAGTATTACAAAACATGAAATATAAATAAAAACAAGGAACAACAACAAGCAATGGGGAATCAAAGAAATCAGATCGACTCATCCTAACTTGGAATCCAACATATTATTGGCAGAAATTATAAAAACTAAGAAAGTGATACGTGCACACAATTATAACACGTACTCGATATAGATATATATGTGGTCTGTGGAATATATATATATATATATAGTGCGCATCACCAGTGGAGTTGAATGATGAGCATCATTTAAGAGTCCAACGATTGCAGTCGGTACGCATAGGGGTGTAGAATGCATGGATATGAAGCTCCACAATATTCTCGTGGCTTCTCTCTTCCACCAACTTTTTGTATATAAGTATAACTCCCTGTGCCAGAGAGAACTCTCCGGTCCCTCCGACAATGGCCCATTCACCCTTGGTTACAACCCGGCCCCATTAATTACCTCAAGCGTCGACCCCTTGAACCTGTAATATATATAGGTTATATATATGGCAAGTCAGTTTGTCTGCACTCCGAAGTAAGAATTTGAATTATTATGCATACGTGGACATGTGCAAGTGGCATGGTATGCATTATATTTTCTATGTGATCTGAACTTATATACGATGACATCTATTTAATTATCTTACGTACCGGTGATCCTCAAACACAATGCTGAAGGAATTGTACCAGCTTTGATTATGATGAGATCCTACTGATGTCTGCATATCCAGGCCTTGTGCACGTGCAAAGACCTTTGCATGGCTCCCGAGTCCGTCTTTCAATGTCCAATCATGGACGGTGATCGGTCGAGTTATGTGTATCTAGTATTCTTGCTTGGTTGCGGTGTGGTCCCCCATGGGTGTGGTGCATGTATAAGTAATAAGTGGAAGTAAAGTTCATGTTGCGGGAGTGCATGGTGAACCGGACCTGTTTTGTAAACCATGGCTGCTTGCCTGCTTAGAATGTTGGTGCAAGGATGGAGGTGGAGAGGGTTGATGATCAAGGTTTGCTGCATTGGTTTTTGTTTAAGCCTGAGAGAACTGAGGGGCAGGACGATATTTATAGGCCGCTAGAACCAGCAGAGGTCGACGCTTTAAGGGCAATTTCTCAGGGAAATTAATAAAAAAAGACCTTGGATCTTGTGTTCACACTAAGTCAAAGTCTTGCTCCTTAAGTCTTCACATTAAATTTTGTTTGGTATTATATGGGTAGACCTGTCTAACGTAGACGACGGTGGCGAAAGTAGATATTTTCGCTATCCGTTTCGCTAACATAGCGTAAGTATAATTTTTTTCGTTACTCGTTGCGTATTTTGAACGGAAGTTAAAAAAAATTTCGCTGATCGTTTCGCCTGGAATCGCGAAAAAAACGATCAACCGCGATCAAATTTAAATTTCGCTGTGAAGACACTTCATATAAGATATGACAAAGAATAATTCAAAAAAATGCACTAAAATACTTATAAAAAAGAGTACAATAACAGAAGACTGTAAACACATGTTTCATTTAAAAAATACATCAAAATAATTTCAAACTAATACCTAATTTAACAAGGGATTATTTCCATATGAATTATGGTGGTCTCAGTTATAAGTTCAAATCATTGGGGAGATATCAACAAACCCAATAATTCCGACTGACCCATCGAAATTACTAAGTAAGAGTCCCATCCCCTCGAACAAGCACTTGGCAATTTTGTACCCTTCATCATTGACCCATCCATATAGAATTAATCCCATTGTTAAATTAACAGACTCTCCTTAGTCCTATAGGCACCAAAATAAACAAAAAACCATAACACAGAGATCATAACATAAGTTCAACTGTTAAAAAATCATAACACAGAGATCATTCAATAATCTCATCAATTGCATCATCATCTGCATCACCAAGTTCACCACCACTTTCTACATTAATATCAAACAAAATAGAAATTAGTAATAATTGAATTGAATTAAAATGGAAATTAATTATAATTAAAAATAATACCAATCACTGCTGTCATCAACCAATTCTGTGCACACACTAGAGCTTCAATGCTCTCATCATTCAATGAGCTTCTAGTTGGGCTAAGTGTTCTACCAGCAGTACTGAAGGTTGACTCTGATGCCACAGTACTAATTGGTACAGCCAATATGTCCCTAGCTAACTTAGACAAAACTGGATATTTAGGGGCTTTTAATTTCCACCATGACAAAATGTCAAAGTCATCATCCAAGCTACAAGGATCAAGTGGTTCAGATAGATACTGATCAAGCTCAGACAAGATGGGGTCAGCCTGCTTCTTATCATTCAAGAAATTTTTCAAACCAGCTCTTGAATCAGTTTCTTCCTTTGATCCACTAGAACTGAAAAGAAGACATTTTCAACTTTGATTGCAACACACATAACAAAATAAAAAATATATATACATATCAGATGTGCTAGTGGAGTACCTTGGTGCTGTACTTTGACTAGTTTGGCTTTGTGACTGTGGTTGTTTGTTGTTTGAGATCAAATACTCATTGAACAAATCATCAAAGCAAGTCTTCAAGTTGGTCATAAATGATTGCAACTCTTCAGGATGCAACATTTTGAAGTAGTACTCAACCACTGCTAGCTTACACCTTGGATCTAGAGAACAAGCAAGAGCCAACAGAACACTTTCAATTTCCCAATACTTGTTCCACTTCTGGAACATTTTTTGTCCCATATTCACAACAAATGTATATGGACTACTATTCATTTTTTGAATATTCAGATAAACCTCACAGAAATCAGGAAAATACAAATTCAAGGTTGGATACTTGGCCCCACTCAATCTTAGAGTTGAATCATAGAAGACTTTCAAATGTCCATGTAGGGCTTTCACATGATCCCAATTCTGATCAGATGGACAAAAAGAATAAGTCTTATCTAACTCTGCATACCTGATGATAACATCCTTCAATTGTAATGCCAATTCCAGCATAATATATGTGGAGTTCCACCTGGTCTGCACATCCCATGCTGGTTTTTTATCAGGAGCATTTACCTAAAAATAAACATAGACAAGGTCAAATTGAAACACATTAAAATAACATTAAAATAAATGAATTAAAAAAATAAATTACCTGAGAAGCAGCCAACTTGAACTTCTCCATTCTAGGTTGTGAATGCCTAATAAATTTCATGGTTTCCCTTATGGCATCTATCTCACCAGACATCACACTCAAACCATCTTGCACAATCAGATTTAAAATGTGGCATCCACATCTTAGATGAAAGATGTGACCATCACAAGGTAGGTTCTTTCTAAAATGACTCTTACTCAACAAGTCCTTGATGGCAGCATCATTTGCAGATGCATTGTCCAACACCAAACTAAAAGCTTTTTTGTCCAAGTTCCACAAAACTAACATATCATAAATGGCTTCTGAAATGTGTTTTCCAGTGTGAGGAGAGGGCATTGGTGTAAAGCTGAGAAGTCTTTTCCTCAACTTCCAATTGTCATCAATAAAATGACAAGTGAGAGCCATGAAAGCCCTATCTTTACCCTTACAAGTCCACAAATCACCAGAGAAACTAAACTTACAATCCATATTCCCAAGTAATTCATACAATTTTAACTTCTCTTCCTCATAAACACCCATACAATCTGACCTAAGTGTGGTCCTTGATGGCATTTTAAAACAAGGCTGTAGATCAGTTGCAAAAACTTTCAAAAAATGATGTGTTGCACTGTTAAAAGGGTACTCATGGCCAATTACCATATTTGCCAAGTTTTTTCTACTTCTTTTCTGGTCAAATTGCCAAACTGAAGGCTTGGGTTGACCTGACAATTGTACAAATACAATACATTATGCATATTAGTGCCAAATGCTAAGTAACAATTATACATTATTGGTGACAACTGACAAGTGCCAAGTGAGAAGTATACCTTCACCACTGCCAAGTGCAAGCAGTCTCTGCAAGGCATCAGGTTTCATCCTTTTTGTGGGTGGCATTTTTTTACAACCACCCTGACAATGATGCAACAGTGAGCTAGTGCTCCTAGAGTTGCCTTGCAAATATTCAATGCCACAATACTTACAAGTGGCTGTAAAGTTACCATCTTCATCTTTCTCTGTACTATCAAAGTGTTCCCACACTTTTGATTTCCTTGGATTGTTCCTCTTTTTTTTTTTTGCTACTGAATCAGCATTATCAGCAGCAGGTTGAGGTTCATTTGGGGTTGGAGTACCAGTACCACCATCAGCATTTGGGGTTGGAGTACCAGTACCACCATCAGCCAGTTCAGCATCAATTTGGATCCTTTCAATTTCCTCTGCAGTTTCAAAATGCAATCCTGGTCCCATACTATAAATTGAAAGCAATCAAGTCATACATACCAACTCAAATGATAATCTTAAACAGTTCAACTTGCTCTCTACTCTACATAACCATAACATGCTTGCAAAGGTGTGTCATGGGAGACATCCACGCCTGGCAACTATGAAACAAGGCACATAGCAAGCACACAATTGCACAAACATTCAAAGTTTCAAACACACAAAGCACAAGTATACAACATATAAATAACTAACAAGCACACATATGAGTGGCATTAACATACTGTCAGGAATGGATGTTTCCCATGCCACACGCCAATAACAAACACAAGTATTAAAAACATTAAAAAAAAATCATACTCATCATCTATTATATCAAAATCTTCCTCCTGCACACTCCCTCTCTGTGAGTCAGCCATGTGGGGGTACTTTGAGATTTATGTAAATTTTCTACAATTACAAAGAGTCACAGAACACAACAAGAAAAGAATTAAAACCCAAAAAAAAATAAACAACTAATAAAATTAAAATCAAAATAGAAGTTATGAAGTTAATACCTTTCTGTCTCTCTTTACTTTCGTTCTTCTTTTTTTCCTACAAAGAAGAAGAAGTAAAATTAAACTTAAGTTAAGACCTAATAGATAAAAAATTCGAAAAAAATTAAAATAAGATAGAAAATCAGAGAAGAAATACCTTTCTCTCTCTCTCTTCCTCTTTTCCTTCCTTCCTTCCTTTCTGTCTTGTTTCTTCATCTTATAACTTATATAGCCAACAGACCCTGACTGATCGACTACTCTGTCACCAGTCTCACAAAAACTAGCAATCATTAACCTTTCTCAAGCCTTTTAAGCTACCAAGCCTACACTTAAGCTAAGATTTTGGAAACCAAGAGACAGAGAGTACTAATCAATCTAGGGTTTCGATAGTAATGATGAGGATTTCATCGAAACCAACAGAAAAGGAGGAAAATCAAACATCGAGATGACTCGATGTCATCAATCGTCAATCATCAGCTCTCCAAGAGCATGCGTGAGAGAGAGAGAGAGAGAGAGACAGAGAAGATTATAGAGACAGGGAAGATAGAGAGACAAAAGGAGATCTCGAATCGACAGAGGCAACTGAAAAGACATGGCGCCGCTTCAGAGAGAGAGAGGCGGAGAAAAATAGATTAGGGTTTGATCTCTCTCTGACTCTCTCCCAGAATTGTATATTTATATATACTAATTGTATATTAATTATGTTAAATAATTTAATATTAATTAATATATTAAATAATAACGCGTTTTCGCGAAAGGATACGAAACGAAAGGACCTAGTTTCGTAACTCGTTACGCTAAACTGACGAAACCATAAAACGTTCCGTAGATCGTTTCGTTAACCCAGACGAAACCAGAAGACCTATCGTAGATCGTTTCGCAGCAGACTAAACGCACGGAATGACGTAAATTTTTTTTCGTTGTGCAAGCCTATATATGGGCACATCTCACGTGTTTTTAAGCACCGTTTGGATGCGTTGAGAAGAAGGTAGGAAGAAGGAAGAAGAAAAAAAATAAATTATAAACAATCCAAATTCTTCACAAAGTTACACACTTCCCAATATTTCTTCACACTTGTTCCCTTCTTCCCACACCTATCCAAACGGAGCCTTAATTATCTAGCTACCAACAAGGCAACAACAAGAATTGTTGGCCTTTAGTTCAATTTTCATTTTACATTTTTTTTCCAATAAAAATGGAGTAGTACGTTATTCCTACAATCTTTTCTATAAAAACAAAATTGACCATACAATTATACAAGAAAAAATAGAAAATATAACTGCAGATTTCATATTGTGTGGATATGCCGTATAATGACTGCATTTTTTGAATGAAAATATTACTACATTATATAAATTAAAAATACATAATTGTAAACATTACATATTCTGTATCTTAAGTATTTGATAGAATATTAGTTATATATTGTTGGTATTAATTACTTACCTTTTAATGGTGAATTAATTGTTGTGCAGTGTGGACTAATTAGCATGGATTAGAAAGTTTAATAACATTTTAACATAATAAAAGTAAGTTATTTGTCACAGTTCAAAAAATTGAGGGTCATTAAATTAATGGTATATTCTTTATTCGGATAAATTTAGTTTGGTTTCATAATTAATTAAGTTATACTCAAGAAATAGGGACGTGTTAAGAAGTCATTTCCAAGGCATTTCGACGTACACTTATGGAGTTATGGGTAGACCTGTCAAAACGTGAACGTTTTAACATTTTAATGTTCCATTAACGGGCTACGGAACGTTAAACGGAGCCTAAATTGGTTACGTATGGGCCAACGGAACGTAAGTGAAAATGGCAGCCCATTTCCGCTGAAATACGGAACGTAAACGTCAGATGCTATTTTCGTTCCGTATATTTACGTTTTAACGTTATAATTCGATACAATTGATATTAGTATGGATATTAATAAGATTGCTAGAGTATGGAATAGGTCTAATTGCAGAGGAGCGACGGAGAAAACTAGGGGATAAACCCTAGGTTGCGCCGCTGGGTCTCCACGCTTCATCGTTTCACCTCTCTCTCTCTCTCAGCCCCCTCGCCTCTCCTCTCTCACAGCACACTGTCCATGGCAACCTTGTGGTCTGTGACGCCTCGTCGACCCAAGCGTGACGATGGCAAGCCAGATCACACACGTCTACACCAGCTGTTCCTCTCTTTCTTCGTGTCTCTCTCTATCTCTCTCTCTTGCTTCCTGTCTCCATCGCCGTTTCTGTTTCTCTATGAACTGCAGCTAAGTAGCTATAGTCATGATTACTGATGAACAATGATGAAGTTTTGTTTGATTTTGTATATATGGATCCTGAAGGAAAAAAAGGGACAGAAAAAGAAAAGGAAAAGAGAGAGAGAGAGTTAGAGGCAGAAAAAGAAAGAAATAGCGAAAGAGATAGAGGAAAGGGAGTCTAGGGAGTCAGGGAGAGGTGGTGTTCTTCAGGTAATAATTTTTTTTATTTTTACATACTTTTTTGTTGTCCTTTGTTGATCTATTTATAATTGTTCTTTCTTTTTTTTTGTGTGTGTGGTTTGATGCCATACAATTGATTGGGGGTAAAACTGGAAGCAAGACGAGGTGTATTTTGGGGTGTGCTTGCCTCATCGCCTGCTTGCTGCTTGCTAAGCCACAATTTCTGATACTGGTACATTTATTTTGGTATATCTCCTCTCGAGTTTTTATTTTCTGGTACTGATACTGGTACATTTATTTTGGTATTTTTGGTAATGGTACATCAATTAAGCAGTACCTGATGGGGATGGCATTGCCACCAATTAGTACGAGATTTGGTGAGGTACTCTCAAAGTCTCAATCATTTTGGTTCAGATATATGCTTGGCAATGACATTTTGGCATGTTGGACAGTTGATTATCTCTTTGGCACATTGGCATTTTGGAACAGTTGAAGCCTGGAGTTGTGTTAACTCTTTGGCTCCTTGTATTATTGTGTTATGTACTTATTTGTATGCTTGGCAAGTTGGCATTTTGGCATTTGCAATAGTTGGTAATGTAATTGCGTGGTTGAAGCCTGGAGCTGTGTCAACTCTTTGGCTCCTTAGATCTCAAGCAGTGATTTCCTATGATGATCAATGTGTTTTATGATTTTATATTAAGCCATTGGCTGAGATTGGATAAACTGAGGAATAGCTTGAGATCTAAGTTGAATTCAAAGAAGTGTATGCTCTAGTTTATGTACTATGCAGTATGCTCTGGTCTAGTGGTTTGTGTAACTGTGTTATTGTGTAGTATATGCTTTCAGTTCATAGCTTGAGATCTATTTGGCTTCATGGTCTGAGATCTGTTAACTCTTTTTGGCTTGATAGCTTGTAATTTGTTATATTTAGTATATATATATATATATATTTTTTCGCTTTGATGTATTATAATTTGGTGCTTACAAAATTGCTATGTTAGTTGTTAAAATTTGTAAAATAGTTTTTGATAGCTTAACCAGCTGCATGGAAAAAACGGAAACAAAACTTTAACGTTTTTAACGTTTATTCCGTTATAAAAAACGTAACATTAAGCGGAAGATAAAACCATTACGTTTAATAAACGTAACGTTAAACGTAAGAACAACTCATTTCCGTTCCCTAAATGTAACGTTAAACGTAAGACTCATTTCCGTTAACACTATGAACGTTTGACAGGTCTAGTTATGGGGCGTTTCAAGTCAACATCTCTCTGTTCCTGCTTCTTATTTCTCTTCGGGAAATGAGCTAAAAAACACAAGTTGAAATCTCTAAACTTTTAGTTTAAACCTTTTTCAGTCACCAATTCAATACGTAATTTTATCTCCTATATATTTGTATTCGTTATCATAATCTCACAATTATGGCATTCGTGGGAAAGCCGGAGTCATGGTACATCCTAGAATTTCACCAGCACCAATTCACGATAATTCAACTCCTCCTGACCAAACCCCCAACACCTCTCCTGACCGTTCAGAAAATTGAAACATCACTCTTCAGTCTTGACCGAAACTGCCCAACCTGATCTCTCTCAAACTCCTGACCATGTACATCCTCAAACTCCTACACCACAAAATAAAGTCATCAACACAAGTCTTCGAATCCCACAGGTCGGCCGTTACGTTAGTAGTGACAGTGACCAGCATAAAAAGCTTGTTCCCTAGCGCTAGCAAGATGAAGCAGTGACTTATTAAAAATTGAACAAAAAAATAGAAAAATCCATACAATAATGAAATCTTCTTTAAAAAAAGACTGATAGATTTCGAATTTGATCTCAAGGATCAGAAAATGTGTCTTATATTCGATCGACCAGGTTTCGCCTCGTACCAGTGCATCGCTCTACGTGCCTCACCTCCAGGCAGCTTCACCACTTCGCTCACCTCTCCGGAAAATTCCTCACTGCTGCCTTCCGTAGGAGTCTGGGCCGTGTCTCAGTCCCAGTGTGGCTGATCATCCTCTCGGACCAGCTACTTATCATCGTCTTGGTAAGCTATTACCTCACCAACTAGCTCCTACCTGCTAGCGCGCAGATGGATAGGGCGGGCGAAGCGCGGGTAGCGCTTTTCTAAACGACATTAATTAATTATCGCAAACAGTTCAAAAGCTGGTCCAGAACAGTAGTGTCATCGCACGTTATCTCCTTTGATAGAAAACAAGATAATAATCAAACCTTGCAAATCGTGATTCAGATCGATCGAGTTCTATTTGTTTGGTTAATTATTCTTTCACCTCAAGAAATTTCATGATCTTGCCAGCTTAATTTAGGTTCAAACGTCGTACGTAAATTTATTATAGTATGGCCCGTACGTATTTATTATGCTTATCAGACTTTAGGTGTAAAGTCATAATCATATGACACGTCTTTTGTACTTTTTTTTTCTTAGTTACGAAGTTATTCAAATAATGAAAGAATAAAATGTTAAACTTTCGCACCGCAAGATTAATTGCACAGAAATGTAAGAATTTTAAAAAAATGAACATAACATGACTCAAATATTTTGTAGAAGTACCAAAAGCTGCTATTCATCCGGTTAAAAGCTCACCACAAATCACAGAATGAAGATAAAGTGAAATTCAAAGTCCATTCAATTTGATATTTTATACAGTGTACGCAAATTTATGTGAGTTAAGGTGAAAAGTTAGAAATTTTATATCTCAGGATATTTCTAGTTCACATATACTGTATTATGTTACAAATATAAAAGTTCTCACGTTAATTTTTTTTTTTTTTTTGATTGTCACATGTAGCCCATGGGCTTCTAAACAAGGATCCTAAACGGGCTATGAGGCCCAAGAAAAACAAAGTAAGGAAAAAAAGAGAGGTTCTGATAGGTCCTCTTAGAAAAAATGCCTCTATCTCCTCTTCTCGTGTCGTCTCTATCAGATGGAGATTCCAGTCCATTTCCATACGACGAGGTCTCTGCGCTATCGAGCGTCTGTTGAAAATCAAAGAGAGAAATCTTGGGTTACTGTAGTTTCTTCAGCAGGCTGCATGCGGTGAGGCTTCAGCTTCGTGGTTTAGCCCCGATGGTTTGAAGTATCGCCTGTCCAGTTGGAGCTCGGGACGTAGATGTAGGTTGTACATCTGGGACAACGAGTGGCTATATGAGAGACCTGAGGTACGAGCAAGGTTGGCTAAGTAGTGTGCCGGAATTACCGCCTGTCGAGGAGCAAATAGCAGACGGAGGTGGCTGTGATACTGTTGAGTAAGTAATTGGAGCTCACTGAACGCCCGATCCGACTGCCAACAAGGTAATTGTACATCCCCCTGTGCTACTAATGCATCAATTAGGTTTTTACAGTCAGAAATGGCTATGATTTGCTTAGCCAGTGGTTGATGAAAATTAATTTGGGATTTTAGTGCATGAAGGAGGGCTAATGTCTCAGCATGAAAGGGGGAAGCAGCTGTGGTGGGGGTTGCTATGAAATGAGTGATGGCACCATGACTGTCATATTGTACCTGTGCAATTCCAGCCTTGTGTGTTGGCTCCCACGATGCATCAACTAGTATGAGAGTTGAATCCAGAGGTATGTCCATGCGTTGATGTGAAGAGTTGTAATATGGTTTTGTTTGTTTAGATGTTTGGTTCAGCCCTTGTTGTAGTGCTTGTACTTCATTAAGAATGGTGAGTGGGTGTTGAGTTGTTCCTTGAAGGATAGCTTTGTTTCTTCCCTTCCAGAGACACCATAGTAGGTTGCAAAAATAGGAGAATTGGTCGGTATTTAGGTGTGCAGAAAGAGTGAGAATAATGTTATTAAAGTCCTGGGTATCTGTTCTGATGGGAATGTGGGATGTAAACCATACCAGTCTAGGAATAGTACATTTAAAAAGTAAGTGAGTGTTGTCTTCGATGTCATTTCCACATAGCTGACAGGTTGGTTCAATATGGCTAATAATCGAGTGCACTTTTTTACTTGTCAGTAGGCCATCTTGGAGGGTTCTCCAAATAAATAGTTTGACTCTGGGTTGGAGTTGTTTTGAATCCCATATAAGTTTCCAGAAGGTTGATGGTATGGAATTTGCTTGGCAGGGTGCTTGGGGTGTCAGTGAGGTCAGAGATTCATACCCAAGTTTTGTTGTATAGGCCCCACTAGTTGAATATGTCCATATGAGTTTATCCTTTAAAGGTGAATCTAATATTGGTTTTTTTGCATGTTGGACGATGTTGTTGTAATGTGTGGAGCTGAGGGTCTGACTCAATGCCTGAATATCCCAAGCTTGCTCATCAGCTAGGAACACTTCAGATATCATGGGATTGTGTGTAAAATTTTTTCTATTTGGCGTATCCCATCCAGGGTACCATGGCTGAAATTTAACAGGTACTTGAGTTCCATTGTTTATGTTCCAAAAAATCGAGTCTTTAAGGTGTGTTTTAAGAAGTTGGATGTCTTTCCATAGCTTACTCGAATTTTTTGTGTTTGTTGTGCCCCAAATGCCCCGATTGTGGCAGTATTTGGCCTGCACCAACTCTACCCATGGCTTAGGTTTATTAGAAGCTATGTCCCAAATATTTTTCAACATAAGGGCCTGATTAAAAGTAAGGAGGTCTTTTACTGCTAATCCTCCCTCTTTCCAGGGTTTTGTAATTTTATTCCAAGCTATTGGAGTGATGTATTTGGAGTTTTCTTTTCCCCAGAAGAACTGTCTGCAAATGGAAGTTAAGGAATTGATTGTTTTTTTTGTGAGCAGGGAAGTAGTGAAGGAATGTACCGGAATAGATGTGAGCACGGCTTTTAGAAGAACCAGGCGACCTGCTTGAGATAGGGTATTGCGTTTCCAACCCCCTATTTTCTTTGTGAATGTTTGTAGTAATTTGTTATGGGTGAATGTGTTGTAGAAAGGTGGTTGGGCAATGCATATACCCAAGTATGACTCATTTCCTTCTCCAATTTTTGCTTGCCAGAGCTGAGTTGTATTATGTATGCTTTGTTGTGTGCATGACTTACTGAACCAGATGTGAGATTTTTGGGGGTTTATGTGAAGTCCAGAGGCATGAGAGAAGGCATCGAGAGAGCACTTTAGGCCATTAACTTCCCTGTCGATACAGTTTCCAAATAGGATTACGTCATCCGCGTAGAGAGTGTGAGTGAGTATCGGCCCATGCTCTGTGATTTGAACTCCAGAAATAACATTCTGTCTAATCTGGTGTTTTAGGAGCCTCGAAAGTCCCTCCATTGCCATCACAAAGAGGAGGGGTGATAGTGGGCAGCCTTGGCGGAGGCCTCTTGTAGGAGTAAAGAAACCGCCACCTTGGAAGTCACCATTGATCTCTATAAAGATTACTCCCTCTGTGAGGCAGTTGAAAATTAGTGTTCTGAGGTTCAATGGTATTCCAAGAAGTCTTAGAATAGTCTTTAGATAGGGCCAACTGAGCATATCAAAAGCTTTCTTGATGTCGGCTTTCATAAGATAGACTTCTTTGTCAAAAGCCCATGACTGAAGGGAGTGCATAACTTCTTTAACAAGGTGTATGTTGTCAGAAATGCCTCGGCCCTGTAGGAAAGCCGATTGTGCTGGATCAATTAGGTAGGCCATGTGGGGTTTCAGTCGGTTGGTAACTATTTTCATCAGAAGTCTATAAAGTATGTTACCAACACTAATAGGACGATAGTCAGCGGGGGTGTTGGCCTCTTCAGTTTTTTTAAGTAATACTAGGCGGCATTGTAGCCATTGTTTTGGGGCTCGGCCATGTGTGAAACACTGTTGAATTTCAGAGGTTAAATCATCTCCTAAATGGGTCCACATTTGTTGAAAGAAGCGTGTAGTGAGCCCGTCAGGGCCTGGTGCAGTATCGGGTTTCATATTGAATAGGGCATATGCAACTTCTGTTTTGTCAGGAGTTTTATCTAATAATAAACCTGATTGCTCAGATATACAAGGTCCATATGAATGTATAATATCATCAGACATGGGATAAGTAAACTTTATTTCATTAACTTCAGAACTGGATACATGGGGATCAGAATACAAATCTTTAAAAAAACGCACAAATTCTTTCTTTATTAAGTTGCTATCAGAAAATTGTTGCCCATCTGGGGAGAGTACTTGTGAGATGAGATTTCTATTGCGTCTAACTGTAGCTTGTAGGTGGAAGAAGCGAGTGTTGCGATCTCCATCCTGAGTCCATTGGGTACGAGAGCGTTGTTTCCAGTATTCATCAGCCATGAGTTCTAGTTGATTTCTTTGGTCCAGTAGTTCTCTTTCTTTGTTGTGATCTTGTTGTAAAGGATGTGACATTTGGATATCTCGAAGTTGGTGATCAATAGTGGCAATTTGTTGCTTGAGAGAGCGGTTTAGACGGGCCCAGTTGTTGATGTCCTTCTTAAGTGCTTTCATTTTGTTCCCCCATGTATGATGTGGAGATGAGTTCCAAGATGTTGCACATAATCGTTGGAATTCAGGTTTTACATACCACATGTGTTCAACTCTGAATTTGGTGTGCCTTTGTTGGGGAGCATCTGTTCGAAGAAGGATGGGGCAGTGATCGCTTTTTATTCGAGGCAGGTGTTTGACTGTGGAAGCGGGATATAACTGTAGCCAGGATGGTGAGGTAAGTACTCGGTCAAGCCGTTGGTGAATTGGTTGAGATGTGTGTTGTCGACCAATCCAAGTATAGGCCGGGCCAGAAAAGCCCATGTCTATAAGGCCTGTCTCAAAAATAAACCGCTGGAAGCGATTGTTGTCTGTACCTAGTGTGTTACGGCCCCCATATTTTTCATTTGAGTAAGCAATAGCATTGAAGTTCTCACGTTAATTCACCTCCTTGGATTTAATTTATAGTTTGGTTGTTAATTTATTAAATGTCATTTAATAGGCCACTCTCGAGAAATAATGACTTAAACAAGAAAACAACACAAGTAGCGAACTGTCGCACTCGCACCGACTACGACTAGTAGTGACTTGACTTCTGACTTCTGGAGTTCTGAGTTCTGGATAAACCTGTCAAACGTTAACAACGTCTACGTAAATCACCTCTTACGTTTAATGTTACGTTAATGGAACGGAAATGATTTTTGTTATGTTTAACGTTTCATTTATTAAACGTAAAGGTTTTTTCTTCCGCTTAATGTTACGTTTGTTTTAACGGAACAAACGTTAAAATGTTGCTTCCGTTTTTTTCCTCTTAACTAAGCTACCCTAGATTTATACTAAAGACCCTAATAACAGCATAAATTATAGATTGGTCCAAATTTAGTTCAAAATTCTTTACAACTAAGTCCCTGGTTCAGAAAAATTCACACAAAAGTCCCTGGCACCAAAAATTAGCATACCAGAAAGCGTGGCAGAGTCATACCAAGCTGGTACCATGCTCATACCCGCCTCTTAAGACCTCGACATCACACAACAAGCATCACATATCACAAACAAAAAGGCATTTAGTTGATTTCAAGCACTAGCAAACTATATCAAGTAAACTTTCAATTATCTCATTAATCAGTTGACAAATCAAGTTCAATAGAGGCAATGCACGATTACAACACTCAATCAATCAATTTATCAAGCAAGCAATCACATATATCTGAGTGCATGCCTTAACTATTCAATCAATTCCCACACAAGTAAAAGAGAGAAAGAGAGAAGAAGTGTCAAACTGAAATAACTCCAAAGGCAAAGGAAAAATTGAAAATGGAAAGAAGAAGCTTCGGTCGCTACCATCGACAGTCGCCATCACTATTGTCATTCAGCTGCCACAAATTGCCTCCATAGACAGCCACGAAGTGAGGAGAGAAGCTATTGTGGAGTGAGAGAGAGTGATGTAGTGTGAGAGCATGACAACTCAATTGGGTCTTGGTTTGGAGAGGAGAGGAAAGGAAGTGATAGGGAGAGAGGAAAACTTAATGGCGGTGAGGTCCAAGGCTGGTGCCAGAGAGAGAAGAGAAGGGCGAGAGAGGTGATCAGAGAGGAAAAGGGGGAGAGGTGAGGGTTTTCGTTGAGGGAATTGAGTGAGCGAGAAGGGATGTGGGAGCAGGCGTGCGAGAGAAGGAGGCTAGTAGCGGCGCGTTAGGTCATTGTCTGATCTTATCCAGCCTCGTTGTCTCCGCTTAATACTCTACAATTCATCCTATTCCAACTGTGTGAAATATATGCGTTAATACGGAAATAAACGAAACGGAAATTGGGCCTTACGTTTACGTTACGTATAATAACGTAAGTTGCGGCCCATTTTCATTTAACGTTCCGTCGGCCCAACGTAACCCAAAACCCATCCGTTTAACGTTCCGTGGTGTATAAACGTAACGTTAATACGTTAATACGTGTACATATTGACAGGTCTAGTTCTGGACGAGAGAGACAGCTTTGTCCTAGGAATTGTGGTGGGATCTGCTCTATCGTACATTTTGTGCTCCTTTGTGTTGCTATATAGATATGACGAAGTGGTATTTAATCCACACCACATGAGCATGCCATGTATAATGTATTCATGTAGCAAAAACATTTTTTTTTGTGTGTGCCTGGATTCTCTGTTATGGATACTGCATTAGTCTTGTCCTTTTGTTGCAACATTTTAAATATTTTTGAAAAAATGTAGAAGATTTAAATATATATCTATATTCACCTTTTCGGCTTTTCCACATTTTTTTTGAAAGGAATAATAAGAAAACAAATCATGTATCTATAATGTATCTATAATTTGAGAAATACTAGAGTCCAATATATAGGACGGATGGACTCCGTCCAATAAGATCGTTTTCACGTTTCTAAATTTCAAATAACCGATCCGAACCGTTCAATATGTTTTCCATATTGAAAACTTATAAGAAACCAATTTTTACATTTTTTTGAAAATTTTTACTATTTTTTGGCATTTTAGAAAATCGTTGATATTGGACGATTCATAATGTTTATATCATGAATTTTAAAAAATACCAAAAAAATAGTAAAAAATTTCGAAAAAATGTAAAAATTGGTTTCTTGTAAGTTTTCAATATTGAGAATAGATTGAACGGTTCGGATCGGTCATTTGAAATTTAAAAACGTGAAAACGATCGTATTGGACGGACCCATCCGTCCTATATATAGGACACTAGCATTTCTCCTATAATTTATGTTAAGCGGATTTACTATTATATATGTCGTGCCGAGTGCGGAGAAACACTTCGAATAATAATTGGTACAGTAAAAACGAGAACAGAAAACTTTAAGTACGAAAATTTTTATTCTTATTATTTTTTCCCTCAATTTTAATATACACACAAAAATAGCAATAACTATAATTAAATACTATAATATTGATGAAAGATCTCATCAATATTTCTACTACAAATATGCAGATAATTATAACCGATGCTCCTTAAGTATGACAAGTTAAGACTTCAAATAGCTAAATACCAGTAAGAACTCCATTTGGGAAAAAAGCCCAGAAGTAATACGGTATGTCATTCTTTATAAATGAGCCTTCCAACAGCAGCACATAAAAATACATTACTTTAGATAGAAGCTTCAATTAATCAAAATAAAGGTAAAATTTTCAGAGGCTAAATTAACTTTCCAAAGAATATGCCACCAATTAGGGATGACAAATAGATTCCAAGAAGAAATATATGGTTATTTAGACCAAATTAAATGGAGTGTAACAATTGAATATATAACAGTAAAATCCATGGTGGTTAATAAGGGCTCCGTTTGGATGGTTTTTTTCCGGAATAAGGAATAAGGAATAACCACTTTTTACCAATAAATTTATTTCTAACCATCCAAACTCTTCACAAAAGTTACACACTTCCCAATAAATTTACCCCTTCCCAATAAATTTCTTTCTTTCTTCCTTCTTCCTACCTTATTCTCAACGCATCCAAATGGAGCCAAGAATAAAAAGGTGGCCAGCCTTTTAATTTCTTCAATTAATTAAAAAACACCATTGATTTGGACTAACGAAGCATTATAGAATTAATGCAAATAATAATTGGTGCAAGGGATCAAAGATTAATCAGGAGTAGTGTAACTACATAATGAGAAAATGGTTCAGACCTTTTATATCTCAAATTAAATAGAGTCATTAATCACAGAATTTAATAATAATATGATTATTATCAAGAGGTCAAAGCATATATTTCATATTTTGCAGGATCTTAATCACAATTAGTAAGGAATTAAAATTCAGAGTCAAAGGAAGAACTCAATGGATATAATAAGAATAAAAATTGGTACAGAAGCAATATGTAATGAGATGAGATTGATGGTTGCAAATTTGAAACGTCAAAAATTCATCAATTTACCAGAATAATTTCAAATCAGTATTGAGAAATAAAGAACATTATAATGATGGGACAGAGAATCACAAGTAACAAAAACAACGAGGCAGTCAAATTATTTTTTTTATATATATAATCAAATTAAAAAATATGTATAGAATGTTTCTTTCACGTTGATTTTTCAAATAAATTTTGGGAAAGGAAAAACGTAGTTATCAATAAGTAACGAACACAAACAGGTTATGGATTTACAGATCTTCAACTACACTCAGAAAACCTTATAGCACTTACATTTTATTTAAAAAAAATAAAATCAATTAAAATTAATTTAAATGAAATTTGATGTATGAATTAACTTTAACTACTCAAAGTAAACAAATTCTATATGAACAAAAATGAACCCTTTCAATAAAATTGCTAACCGAATCACGAAAATTACGCTTAACGCCTTAACATTGTTGGTGCAAAAATAATTCATATAGCATCAAATAAATAAAAATAAGTAATTAAAACAGTTTTGTCTGAATCGCGCTAGGCGCGATTCTTAAGCGTATTCCATCTCAACGTGCAAGAGAAACCGCAATCAAAATAATTCGGATTAGTGTCACTTTTTAAGGTACAATCAAAGAAGTGACTGATGAGAGCCTCTATAATATACAGAGCAGAATCAATCAGAATAATATTTCTAATCAAGTTAGAGTATTACTATGATGAATATCAAAACAAATGGAAAATTAGAATTGAAATATTTAATCAAGTTTTCTCTGTATCAACTATTATATATTTTTACTTCGGGTGATACTTTGATGAAAAATGAAACATCAATATGTAGCCTGTAAAGCAACTTCTAATAGATAAATTATTTGTAGTTCAATTTATTACATATATCAATCACAGTGCAAATGGATAAATTATGAAAAAAATAGATAAATCATGAAGAAAGTTCAAAAATAGTGCCGAATTTTTAAGATGTTAAAATAACATTTATCATACAAATATCACAAATGAAGTTTTTTTTTTTTTTTTTTTAGAGAACTAGATAGAGACTACCAAGTAGAGAAAGAAAAAAAAAGGCCTGAAAAAAGAAAAAGGAAACTAGGACCTAGACGGATTTAGCAGTGCTTTAAAAACATCTCATGCTGAGAAATGCCCCAGTGTAGCAGTGTCTCAGTATTTCTGGCAACCCCTCTAAAAATAAGGTTGTTCCTTTCCAACCAAGTGGGCCACAAGACGGTGATGGAAACTACTGCTTTCAGATCTTTCTAATTTGCTGGAACATTACGAAGAGCATCATTTCAAAGCTGCTTTACTTCAATGTGACCCAAACAATCTACTGAAGAAAACAAATTGTTAACTTTGCACCAAAGCTCCTTTGTGTACGGGCAAAGACAGAAAAGGTGAGGAGTCGTTTCAAGACTTGAAGAATTACAAAGACAGCAACCTTGCTGTACCAAGATGTTCCTCCTGATCAATGCCTCCTGCGTTAGCAGCCTATTTTGATAAAGTAAAAAGGCAAAGAATTAAATAGAGGGGGGCAATGTCAACTTCCAAATAAGTTTTCCCTGGAATTTAGTTTTGCCAGCAGAAATCAACATTGTGTAGGCTGATTTGACAGAGAAGTGGCCTGAGGAATTCCACTTCCAAATGCAAGTATCTAACCTATTGGAAGCTGCTAAAGGAGGTAGAGAAAGAACAACATTGAGGACTTCTCTATTCCAAGGGGCCTGTAACGATGAATTGGTTTGCAGACAAACTTTGTTTAATGTTAAGTACGATTTGTTTGATAAAGGGTTGAAATAAAAAAAAAACTTAAATGGCCAATTACCCAATCTGAAAACCAGAAAAGGGTATCATTGCCATTTCCCAAGGTGAAAATAGTGGATATTGAGAAAATGTGTCTCAATTTCAGCAAGTCCTTCCAGAAGAAAGAACCTCTTGTTGTCCAGGAGAGAGGGGTTGTATGTACATTGGATGCTAGCAGAGATCTTGTCACTTGTGCCCATTGTGATGTCGGTAAATCAAACAATCTCCATAACCATTTGAGCATTAAGAAAATGTTGAGCAGTTTTAGATCAAGGACACCAATACCTCCTAGACGTTTAGGAAGACATACTATATCCCAAGCAAGAAGTGGCATACCATTTCCTCCACTAGCCGATCTGCCCCACAGGAAATTCCGCCGTAATTTATCAATTGCTTTCAAAATCCAGGATGGCAGTTTAAAAACCGACATAAAGAAGATTGGAATAGAAGACATCACTGTTGTTACTAGAGTTAATCTGCCGGCTCTTGAAAGGAGCTTGTTTTTCCACCCGTCTAGCTTATTCTCCAGTTTCTCAATTAGCTGCTGGTAAACTTCCTTTGTAGGTCGACATGCAGTGAGTGGTAAGCCTAAATAGCTAAGTGGTAGTGCAACCTTATCACATTGCATTACTGATGTAACCAAGTCTAGTTGTTCAGGAGACAAGTTGAAGGGGACAAAGGATGATTTATTAAGGTTTAAGTTTAGTCCTGAGCAAAGAGAGAAAATGTTGAGCACAAATTTAAGGTATTGAACCGCACGTCCTTTGACTGTAGAGAAAATCAATGTGTCGTATGCGTATTGTAAGACATGGCAAGGGGACCGTAATCGAGTTGAAATGTTGAGAGGAAGAGATGTTGAAACTGCCTGACACATCATGGACAGAACGTCCGCTACCATGATGAAAAGAAACGGGGATAAAGGGTCTCATTGCCGTAGACCTAGTTGATGTTTGAAGTATGACCCCGTTTGATTATTTAATAAAACAGCAGAAGAAGCCCTACTGAGTAACAATTCAACCCAGCTAATAAACTAAGAAGGAATTCCAAAGACTTTGAGCACGTTAAGCAAGAAATGCCAGATCACCGTGTTGAAGGCCTTATAAAAATCAAGCTTAATCATGAAGGCCGGCTCCTTGCACGCAGTGAGATGCACGACTATTTCCCTAGCTCCCAGGAAATTTTCATGTATTAGTCTCCTTTTTATAAAACCAGTCTGAGAAGGAGAGATCATCTCATCAATGTGCTGCCCCAATCTCGAAGCCAAAACTTTTGCAATTAACTTGGGGATATAATTTATGACACTGATTGGTCGAAAGGAGGAAAGGGTATTTGCAATTTGAGTTTTTGGAAGAAGGATTATGTGTGCCAGATTCAAATCTGTGAGGTTTAAGCTTGAATTGTAAAGATCAGCACAAATGAAGTTGAACTTTAAAATTTGCATTGCGCTACATATAAACTGAAACTTACTTTCTAATCTATGAATACCTTAAGAAAGATCCCATAGTGCCAGAATCATTACTATCGCGGCTTCTCCAAAAGTGAATAAATGCGGACAAAAAGTTTAGTTAAAGGCATGACAAAAGCAAAGTTTGATTTTTTTTGTAACTACAAATAATTTTGTTGTAAAGTGATTTGGAAAAACTCATCATGTACCTCTTGAGACTCGTCAAAGCTGAACTACTGTAAAAATGAAGGCCCTCAAATCCATTTCTCAAAATAAATTTTCAATATCTGAAATAATGCAAATAAAGCAAATGGTACAAAAATCAGTATCCAATGACGATAATAGAATGAAAATAAAATATACATTGATCATATTGTTTTTTCAGCAGGAATCCAAATATGTTGCTCTTGCCTGTAGAATATTCAAAAGGAAGCCATTAGCATAATGCACAGAATATTGAAAAAACATATAAATAAAATTTAATTTCAAATCTTTTGTCAGAATAACAACCAACAGAAATAAGAACACGGTAGTCTTTTTCTGTTACTTTAAACAGATTACAAAACATAAATCTCAAAATCCTTAAAAATGCATACCTGATGTCCTGAAAATTGGTCCAACACAGATATTGCAATAGGTCAACCTGACGAAAATCTTATCTGACGTGGCTTCATACAATAATTGTTGATAATTTTATGTCTATTTTTAAGTGTAACTCACATCAGTTCACTGGAAAACCAAGCTTTACCCTCCAACCAGTGGACTTGCCATTTTTTTTATTAAGAGAGAAACAAAGTCGATCAGCCTCAAATTGAAAGCAAATTGGAAATCCCATTCAAAATTAAGAATAAAATAAAGAAAAATTCATAAAAAGATTGAAGACAAAGAAAATAGAAACACCAATGAATAACAGTGAGAACAGTATATACTTTAATGTCTTTGTAGCTTATAAAATAGCCTATAAATTAGAACTACAATTTCATCAAAAGTATTTTTAACATAGATTAGTACTAATATGAAAATTAAAGAGAGAAAACAAAAATAAAAACCAGAAGTGTCAAGGATCACCTCCTGTGTGATCCTGTCTTGTGTGATCTTCTAAGAATTCTTTTTTATCAAAGGCCTAGAATATTTAACAATTTAGAAAGGAAATCAAATTAAAAGACAATAATTTTTTATAGAGAGAGCTAAAAAAAAGTGGGAATATGATTATTTGAGAAAGTATAAAAGGAGATGGGAAATATTTCATGTGTATACCTTGCCATTGATGAACATGCATAAAAATTATTCTTCACTTTTCACTCTTGACCCAATTACCAGAATCGATTTACTTACACAAAGGGCAGGGGACCACAGGTGCCAATATGTCTGAACCTTCTGTACTTAAGAGGAGACAATTAGTTCTTATTTAATTTAATTAAACCCGATGATTTTACCATTAAACTCATTGTTTAGATGTTCACTTTGTACTGGTAGAAAGCTCAGTCATCATGATTGGTTGATTAGAAATTGCATGGATGGGACATAGCTGATAATTTTTTTTACAGAAGGTGAATATGGTACCTAGACTTTTGCAATTTTAAATTCCTAGAAAATATAAATAAAACATGATGATATTAGTTGAGAACAACACTACCTACAAACACATTACTCGGAACACATTTAACAGAATTCCAAGTCCAAGTTCCATCAAATTGCCATTGCAACAGCTTAGAACCTGAGAATGTTTGATGAATGACTTAGAAATGGTTGTCAAGAATTGTAAAAAAATAAGAGAAAGAAAAAAAAAAGGCATTTAATGAAAATAATATAAGTATATAACAGTAATGTCATCAGGGTTTTGAAAAAAAAAAATTAAGACAAAAGCCCAACACTTTTTTTAAGAAGACCGGATGCGAGATGGCAAGAGCGACGTCCATCAGAGGGACCCCTCCTTTAAGGTTTAGGTAAGATCTGAGAATGAAAGTGGGTCCAGTCAAAGGGCACTATTCGAGTGGAGCCATGACCCTTTGGCCTTCGCCGTGCCTTTTGCTTTGTCTGTCGTCTCAATTCTGTCGTCGCTCGCACTCTCCCTGTTTGGTTTTTTTTTTCTCTCGTCTCTTGTGAGCGAAGAGGGGAGAGGGATGGAGAGAGGTGAGTTCAAGAGAAACTGAAGGGAATTAAAGGCTAAATGAATTGAATTCGTAGAAGAATGGAAAAAATGAAGGGTCGGATGCTGACGTTGTGGCGCAGACATAAACACATTCAATTAAACACTATTAATGCCATGTCCGAAAAAAATAACTCGACACCCACGCAGAAAAAAAGAAAGGGGTGTCGCGCAGAAAATATAAACAATCTGATGAGGTATCAAACAAATGTTTACTGTTGAAATGGGTCAGTTATACGACCAATAATAAACGGTACACATAGTCGTAGGGTAACACGTTGCAGAAATCGAAATTTTTGTAATTATACATTCTAGGAACCAGAACGTGTCGGCTAAAATTTTAAACACAAACCAATGACACCCACTTATAATACTAATACTTAATACTGAATACTGATACTGATACTGATGGCACTAGTAGTCAGGGCGAAACTCTATACTTCTTGGTGGGTCCAGGACCTATTTACCTCTAAATTTTGTCATATATAAAAGTTTCGACAATTCACAGGTGGTAAAAATGAGGACTACATAAAAACGGGTCAAATTCAGATTCTCAGGATGGGACCTATTTTTGAAGCAGAGATGAGATAGTGCAGAAAAATGCTATTATATTGATATTAATGTCAATATTAATACGAGGCATCATACGTTGCATTAATTTGATATTTTAATATTTCATGTTCATGAGAAAATGCACACATATCGTGGAAGATTTCCCAAGACAAGAATGTAGAAGATATGCACAAGTGATAATTGGATTAATTAACTGTGTGGATGATTCAATGAAAATTAGAAAATCCATATAATTAATTTTGGAGTTTAACCATTGAATAAAGATCATCGTCCAGGTTCTAGACTTTTTATAGACATGCGGTATTTGGCGGTCATGTGAGTTGATGAAGACTTTCGATTAACTCTTGAACAGAATTGAAAGCTTTATTGAAATTGAAAACTAAAATGGAATGGAGCCATCGCTTTGAGTGGGCAATGGAGGTCGGCAAGAAAGTAACAAAAAAGGAATGATGTTGGGAAATTGATTACTGCCATCAGTAGTTTTGTCATCCATGTCATTGCTAAATATAAAGTGAACATATACAGCAAATAAGGTGAACATATAGACGATCTAAGTGAACACATACAAACAAATAAGTTTAATGAAAATAAGTTGAATATGCATGTAAACTTCTGAACAAGTGATGACAACACTTATTTGTTTGTAAGTGTTCACTTAGATCGTCTATATGTTCATCTTATTTGCTGTATATGTTCACTTTATATTTAACGATTGCTTAGATGATATATTTGCCAGTGACATTTGTAAATCCTGATGATGTTGTATTGGCAAAGAGCCTAAGATCAACGTAATGGAAAAAAAAAAAGGCCCGGAACAAATAAGCTAATTAATTAAGCTTTATTTTCCAATGGGCCGAATTTAAAGCGAATTGGCGAATTAAATGGGAATTGCGATTTGGGCTACACGTGAAATGAAAAAACAGAGCAAACCGAAAATTTTTAAAATAGTATTAAATTAATATAATATATTAAAAATAATATCAATATAATAAGTTTAATATAAATAGTATCACGAGATTGGAATTCTGGATTCCGAACGTTCCGATCTAAGCTTTGATCGGATTCTGAGTTTCCGATCTAAGCTTTTTAATTTTTTTATATATTATTTATTTATTTATTTAATTTATTAATTAGTTAAATAAATAGAAAAAATAGATAATATATTGTAAAAATATTGAAAAAATATGGAAAAAATCAGGAATAATTAAATTAAATTTTATATGTAATTTAGTATTTTTTGGGGAAATTAAATTTATTTTCATTTTAATTAATTTATTTAATTAAAATATAAATTTTTATAACTTATTTAATTAAAATATAAATTTTTATAACTTATTTAATTAAATGAATTGTACCATTTAAAAAGGATTATAAATTTTCAGAATTTGCATGGATACAAAGGCATAATCCTTTCAGAATGTTTAAAGTTTTATTAATTCTTTCTGCATTTGCAGGGATACAAAGGCATAATTTGAACATTAAAACTTTAAACAGACTTAACTTTTGATAGGAAGGTCCGTTTGGGGCGATCGAGGACATTCCGGAAAGCTGGCGACGAGATCTACACATTTTATGGGTGAAACCCCGTAACGGATGAAACCCCGTAACGACCATTTTCGGACCCAAAAAACGCTCTCTGGACCTCCAAAATCCACTTTGAAAGTTTGCAATCCTAAAAACCAATCTAAACTACTAAAAATGTTTTTAAAATCATAAATTAATCATTAAAAAGAGAAATGCAGTAAATCAAGTGAATTTAGTCTTTCTTCTCCGTCTCAGTAAAACATCAATATCGTGTGATTCCTTTCTAACGCAATCCAGAAAGTGCTTCCTTGATCATGAGACTCGATATGATTGTTTAATATATAATATGAAAATAATATATACAGAGGACGACATCCGGGACGCATATCAAATGGTTGTTTAAATTAATTAAAAATTTATACTTAATTATTCATTTTTTAATTAAATAAATTAATTAAATTTATATTTAATTAAATAAATTAATTAAAAGGAAAATATATTTAATTTTCTAAAAAAATACTAAATTACATATAAAATTTTTTTAATTATTCCTGATTTTTTTATATTTTTTCAATATTTTTAGAATATATTATCTATTTTTCTAATTAATTAACTAATTAATAAACTAATAAAAGGAAAAAAAATTTAATTTTCCCAAAAAATACTAAATCACATATAAAATTTAGTTTAATTATTCCTGATTTTTTCCATATTTTTTCAATATTTTTACAATATATTATCTATTTTTCTAATTATTTAACTAATTAATAAATTAAATAAATAATATATAAAAAAATTAAAAAGCTTAGATCGGAAACTCAGAATCCGATCAAAGCTTAGATCGGAATCCTGGATTCCGATCTAACGTTCGGAATCCAGGATTCCGATCTCGTGATACTATTTATATTAAACTTATTATATTGATATTATTTTTAATATATTATATTAATTTAATACTATTTTTTAAAATTTCGGCTGAGCAAAATATATTGGTTCCGGAGGCCCAGATCCCATTGGCAGAATTGGTCCAATTGGACGTGAATCCGTGATTACGTGAATGAGAAAGTAAAAAGGAAGACACGCTCCTGATTGGCTCATTTAAAATGGCCCCACAAGATTAAAATCCTTCGCTAGATTAAAAGTGAGTGGGCCCCACCTGTCATAGTCTGTATCCCCATCTCCCTCTTCAGTTGAACTGAAGTGAAACTGTAAAAGCCGGCAATAAAGAAAAAAAAGACTCCGTGGCCATCTCCTGAATCTCCTCTCCATGAATTTGCCGGACGACGTGGCTGCAACCTCAGCCGTATGATGAAAATGGATGGTGAGATATGCAAGAGACTCTCCAAGCTGCTGCCATAATTTTGTGCCATATAAAGACCAGGAATCTGAAGAACAGGGAGGCCTCCACGACCCGTGGGGTTCACTCATAGTGTAGATACTCTGTCTCTTTCTTGGGTGATAGGTAGAAGGGAGAGCAAAAAAGAAAAGAGAAAGGAAGTTTTAGGTAATCCCAGTTTGTAAACCGTCTATTCTACATATCAATAAAGAGATCTTCGTTTTTTAATTGCTGTTTTGAAGTCCTTTTTCTTCAGCTCGGTCACCAAGCCATGGTGTGACCGAGCGTGCACGTGCACAGATTTTCTTTTCCATTCTTTGAGTATATATATATTTTTTTTGTTTCTGAAAATAAACATGCATTTCATTTGAAAAATCAATAGAGTATATGATTTTCTAGATGTTGTAATCACTATTTTAG
Organism: Rhynchospora pubera; assembly: GCA_028095005.1. Classification (NCBI taxonomy): domain Eukaryota; kingdom Viridiplantae; phylum Streptophyta; class Magnoliopsida; order Poales; family Cyperaceae; genus Rhynchospora; species Rhynchospora pubera. Next base: position 61,423,648 of record CM051459.1, on the reverse strand, counting down.
TTCCATGAGTAAACAAAAATGAATTTTTGCAAAATTGCATAGTCATACTCATGATGCATCTAGCCATCTACTAGTATCTAGTTGAGTTCAGTTCCACGGTTTCATTCATGTACATGCTTTGAAATCATTGGTTTGCGATTTGTGTCTACAACCTGTCATTCTTTTGTCAAAAATGCATGACACGGTCTTGTATATATGTTTGTTTAAGAATTTCATGCATGCTAGGAGTGGTTCAGTGCCATGATGCTAGATATCTTAACTGTACAAGGTGAATTAACTAAATAAAGTGACATTACCCAAGGAAACATTTAAAAAAGCGCTTAAATAAAGGATTTCAGCTGCTGCCCCTTAGATCTCATTCTAAAATCTGGTTTTAGACATGAACTTGTGTATGGAGTGTATACCCTTGGAGGTGTCACTTGAAAGCTTGTTCGCATTCTCTATCACATGAATTTTAGAAATAATGATAATTAAATGTGAAACTAATAAAGGACAGCAGGTTGGCTCATTGTGACATCTGTTGGAATTCAGAGAAATTAATGATGTTCTCAGAAGAAGGGGCTCATGCTTATGGCGTGTATCCTTTGAGTTGCCACCCAATAGCTGGCCTCCGACTTCTATGCTATGGAATTATAAATTATAACCTTGCCAATGATGTTCTCAGAAGAATGTGTTATGTGTCATGTGTGACCTTTGAGTTGCCATTCAAGAACAAGCCTCTGGAGCTTGACTGACGGCCTCTTTGAGTCTCCAAAAACTAATCCAGATACTCACCCCCCTTGAAAATCCAAGATAAGAATAATCAATTCCTCATCACTAAGTCTGACATCATATCCACCTCTTAATCTGAAAATATAACATACATAAATTTCTGTCCTCAGCACACAGATACATGTCAATTGATTCCATATCTCAATTCCTCACCATTGTATGTATTTTCTTTATCATTAATATGTTGCTTACAGTACCGTCTTGTTCTTTTCATTTATGAGAATTATCCGACAAAACATGTCCGTTTTTTACAACTTCTAAACAACTTATTTGTCAGTTGTTTTTGAACTGGCTTTGGATAAAGGAGGTAGTTTCGCGACAACTGAAATATGGGAAAAGAACGTACATACAGTGGATGTGTTTATGATCCTTGAAACTTTTTCTTTTGTATTTTATATTTTTAATTTATTTTTGTTCATGTTATTCCTTTTTTTCATACATATTTATCTTACAAAATAAAATTTACTTTTGTAACTGAGAAAGGTTGGCGATACCTATGCGCGAAACATAAATCGCACAACGCGACATCCCACTAGTATGTATTAATGGAGGGCCCTAAATATTTGTCATATTCTATCCACCGTGACGAATGTCCGTCCTGTAGATTTCTTATCCGCTATATATAGTAACCTCGTTGAAAATATTGTTCACACAATCCAAGCTATTCAACAATCTTTCAATCAAGCAAACACACTTTATTCAATTTTATTTATTGTCGACACATTCCACAGAATAGAATACAAAACATGAAATATAAATAGAAATAAGAAATAACAACAAACAATGGGAATCAGAAGTAATCGGATTGACTCATCCTAACATGGAATCCCACATATTATTGGCATAAATCAAAAAAAGAAATTGATACGTTCACACTCGATCTGTGGTCTGTGGAATATATATATATATATATATATAATTATAGTATAGTGCACATCACCAGTGGAATTGAACCAGTCACACTCCAAGACTCCAACAAGTACATCCAGTACGCAAAGTGGAGTAGAATGCATGGATATCAAGCTCCATAATATTCCCGTTGCTTCTCTGTTCTAGGAACTTTTTGTATATAACCCCCTGTGCCAGAGGGAACTCTCCAGTCCCGCCGACAATGGCCCATTCACCCTCTTCTACAACCGGCCCCATTACCTGAAGCGACGACCCCTTGAACCTGTTTTAATATAGGTTATATTATATGATAAGTCAGTTTGTCTTCAGTAAGAATTGAATTATGTGCAGTATTTTCTATGTCTGAATTTATGATCACATCTATTTATCTTACGTACCGGGCATCCTCAAACACAATGCTGAAGGAATTGTACCAGCTTTGAGATCTCATTCCTGCCTGGATATGCAGGCCTTGTGCGCGTGCAATGACCTTTGCATTGCTCCCGAGTCCATCATACAAGGGCCAGTCATTAACGACGGTCGAGCCAAACGAATTTTGAAGACGTGGATCTACTATTCCTGCTTGGTCACGGTTTGGTCCTAGAGGGGTGTGGTGCAAGTATAAATGGAAGTAAAGTTCATTTTGCGGCAGTGCATTCCGAGCAGGAGCGGTTTTGAAAGTGGGTTTAACCATGGCTGCTTGGAATGTTGGTGCAAGGATAGATGTGGAGACTGGAGAGGGTTGATGATCTAGGTTTGCTGCTTTGGTTTTGTTTAAGCCTGAGAGAACTGAGGGGCAGGACGATATTTATAGGCTGCTAGAACTAGCAGAGAACGCCTAAAGGCGGTCCCTCAGCAAAAAAATAAAGACTAGCACAGTTCTCTGTCCTCTTGTTTAGACTAATTAAGTCTGTCTTGCTCCTTCATTCTTTAACATAAAATTTTGGTAATATGGGTATATCTCGCCTCTTCTTATCTACACCAACAATTCAAAGTAGCAGAGGACGCTTAAAGGCAGTTTCAGGGGAAAAAAGAAAAGACTAGCACAGTACCTGTCTCTTGTGTTCAGACGTCTGAGCCTGTGTCGCTCCTTAATTCATTCACATAAAATTTTGTTTTGTAATATGGGACTATGGCCTATGGGTCACGTCTTCTTATCTACACCAACAAGAATTGTTGACCTTTTAGTTCAATACACTGCCATTTCATTTTGCCTTTCTTTATTTCCCCAATAAAAATGTATTTATTCCTGCTATTTAATTATTTATGAAACTATTCCTTTTCTATAAAAGCAAAATAGACGATACAATTATACAAAACAAAAAGAAAAAGAAAATAGAATTGCAGATTTCATATATATATAGAGAGAGGGGATTGCTAAAATGCTATGCATAGCACGGATGACCATCGTGCTACGAATTCATTCTTGCATTTCATACTTCAAACAACCGATCCAAACCGTTCATTATCTTCTACATATTGAAATCTTATTAGAAACCAAAATTTTCATTTTTTTAATTTTTTTACTATTTTTTCAGATTTTTTAAAATCACTGTTATTGAAGGGTCCATAATTTATTAGATTAAGTATTTTAAAAAATCTGAGAAAATAGTAAAAAAATTAAAAAAATGTATATAGCATTTTCAAATATGATCGGTTGTTTGAAGCATGAAATTCAAGAACGAATCCATAGCACGAAGGTCATCCGTGCTATGCATAGCATTTTAGCAATCCTATATATATATATAGAAATGCTATGGTGCATCGCGATGTATTAAGGCTTTTGTACATCACGACCATATTTGCCGATAGTTTTACAAATTGAAAATCTAACTAAACAAATTCAATCTATATATTGAAATCTCATTACAAACCAAATTTTATATTTTTTAGAATTTTTTTACTATTTTTTTCGATTTTTTTAAAACCTGCCATTTTTTAAATTTTTTTATTATTAATTGGTTTCCAAAAAAGGAAAGTTTATAGAAAATTCGAAAAAAATAGTAAAAAAATTTTAAAAAATATAAAATTTGGTTTGTAATGATATTTCAATATGTAGATTAGATTAGTTTAATTAGATTTGTCATTTTATAAAACGGTTGACGGATAATGATCGCAATGTACAAAAGCCTCAATACATCGCGATGCACCATAGCATATATATATATATATATATATATATATATATAATATGTAATTATAGTCTTATAAATTCTGTATCTTAAGTATTTGATAGAATATTAGTCATATTGTATTAAATACTTACTTTTTAGTGATTAATGAATTGTTATGTGGACTAGTTAGCATGGATTACAAAGTTGAGAATATTGTAACATAATAAAAGAAATTAAGTTGTTTGTCACAATTAAAAAAAATGAGGGTCATTAAATTAATGTTATATTCTTTATTCGGACAAATTTAGTTTGGTTTATTAATTAAGTTATTATACTCAAGAAATAAGGACGCGTTAAGTTGGTCAGTCAGGAAATTATTATACTAAGAGTCATCGTCTTTGGTTCCGTCTCTTTAATTTGGCGTAGTCCCCTTTATTTCTTTGGCAAAAAATTTTTTGTAGTGAACCATTCTTTTCTTATATAGGCTGAAAAGAGACAACTCCTTTAAAATTTTGAATCGCTTGACAAATTCCTTCTTTTGTTAATTTTATTTATTATCGGCAAGCCCTTTGGGACTTTGTTTCGTTCCAGGGAGGGGCGCGGATGTATGCTTGGCCTGCCCTAAAATTTGGATTTTTCCTCAACTGATTCTATGTATTTGGTATTTTGGTTAGTATAAGATAACTACGGCCTCCAACAAAATTAAAAGCTCAAAGTGTTCCTAAAACCTAATCAATTTGATTTATTAATATTTCATATAATATAACCTGTGCTTTGAAATAAAAAAAAACAATTGATAATTCTCATTTAACAATTGAATTTTTGCTTAGCTTTCTTTAAATTATTTGATAGGTCAAATTAAAGATTCAATAGAAATGAATTAAATATGTGTAATAAAAATTTAATATTTTTTAGTTGAAATATGCTTATAATTTTTTTATCTTCTTAGTAAATAATAATATCATTATAAAATAATATTAATTTATTATATTATTTTTTATTGTGATTTTTAAGTTCCAATCTTTGAAACACGGCCTCCCTTGGTTCCACCCTGATTAAACAAGTATTTCACTGAATAAAAACAGTACAAAAGACATGTCATATGATTATGACTTGACACCTAAAGTTGATAAGCATAATATAGATGCCGTTCAAAAGTGATCTATATAAATAAATACGGGTCATAATATATAATATTTACGTTTGAACCTATAGACTGGCAACAAAAGGAACTCGATCTGAATCACGATTTCCTATGTTTGATTATTATCTCACCAGTTTATTCAAATAATGAAAGAATAAAATGTCAAACTTTCACACCGCAAGTTTGAATAGAAATGTAAGAACTAAAAAATGAACATAATAGGACTCAAATATCTTTGTAGAAGTACCAAAAGCTGCTATATATTCGGCTGATTAAATTAGGGAGAAATACTATATCTTAAAGTACCAAAGCTGCTATATTTATCTTGAAGTACCAAAACCGTGAAGAAAATGATAAAACCATAAAAAAGGCGACGTTTGGATCGCTTAGGATTAAAAAGAATAGTCTATTTCTAGACGGAAAACATTGAAAAGTGTGTAATTTTGTGAAGAATTTGGATGGTTAGGAATAAATTTTCGTCTAAGAAGAGACTATTTCTTTTATTCCTAAGCGATCCAAACGGCCCCAAAGAATATTTCGTGGTCCTTTATTGTATTGTTATCAATCTCCGGTATGCTTGTCCTGCGTGATCCAGATTAAATAAAAATTTACTGAGGCGCTGTTTCTTGTGAATTTGGTACGAATAAGGCTCGGTCAACCTTACTGTTATCAAGCAATAACTAGGTATTAAGATTAATTTAAAATTTGTTTCATTCCTGGAATTGTTTTCAAAGAATCATTACAATTTGGGCCACTTCTTTTATGTATTTCAGAATAGATAATACGATAGTTTTACATGCAATCTGGTGAAGGTAGACGCGCATGGAACATCACTCTGCTGGAAATAAAAATCAGTTATAAAACACACACACACCTATTTGAGAATTCATTCCATCTCTAATAAAACCATAAAGAGTTTTTAGGTTCATATTGTTCTTTGGATCCTTCACTGCTGGATTGGCTAACATTTCCTTATAAACCCGAAAACCGCACTAACAAACATCACTTTCCTGGAAAAGAAAACTCAGAGCATTTAATTAACGAAAATACAATGCAATAACAAAAATACAACACTTCATATAAAAACTGAAAGTAAGGACAAAGCTCACCAGCATAGGCGAACCTGCACCTTAAGTTCATTTAATTCGATGTACAAAAAATTAAGAAAGTAGATTACAGCTAGTTAGATTTTGTCCAGGCCAGCAAATTCAAAATTATTGTGTCTAATTCTGTCAACCTGAAGGATAAAGCACCACTGTATACTTATTTTTAAAAATAAGAAGATTAAAATTTATTCATACCAGGAAAGTTTCAAAAATATAAATCATATAAGCTATGGAAACAAGAATGAGAACAGATCAAGCATACTCTGGTCAAACCTTCATTGCTGAAAGAAAAGGGCTGATCCAGTAAAGAAGGAACTTGCAGGTCATCAGGTCATGATGATAAAATATGATCTCCATCTAGCTTTATTCAAACAACTACAATTTATTAAAAGCAATCTGTCCATAAAAGGCTGTCTTAAAAGTGTAACCGAAGTAGGACTAGAAAGAGATTAGAAGCAGTATCACTATCAACTTCGTTGACGAAGCTGCCTAAACTGTTGTAGTTACAATTACCTGCATCTGCACTTCCTGCTAAATTCTACAGCAAAAGAGAGGATATCTAAATCACAATAGATCTACTTTATCACAACATACACACAACCAAAAGCATAAAAAAAACCAGCACCCAAATGTAACATCAATTCTCATATTTCGTAGTAATTATGAAGCAGCTAAGGTAGAATATATAATAATAAAAGCATAAGAAGCAACAAACAAGAGTTTGACTAATTTCTTATGTCTATTAAACATCTGAGGAAGAACACATAAAAGGAAAACACCAACATTCAGAAGTTAACCTAAACTGATAACAAAGCACCTAATTATATCAAAACGACTCAAAAGTACTTCTCTATTGCACTATTTCTTAACACTAACAGAACATAACTAGTTATACTAAATTACTAACTGAAAAGCTTAGATTTTTCTACCTACAAAGCATGTTGTAATAGAAACCTTCCTCCGACATCTAAACACAGCTTGGCTGAAACCACATAGCTGGTGCAGGTGGCCAAATTGGTGGCTCCCCGGCAATCTCACATGCCACTGTCTGACACTCGGTACCACCAATCTTGGCAAAAGAGATGCTATAATAGTAGTCATAATATTCTCCACCATGATCTTTACCTGGAGATGGTTCATCTTTGTGCTCGATATACATACAATCCCCATCAAGTGAGTCCCAATCATCAGAGCAGACAGCCAGGAAGTGGTGCTTCTCCCCGTAGAAAATGGTTGTGCTGCTTGTGTCAGAGATCTTCTTCAGGTCAGAATGTAGATGCATTGGGAACATTTCTGGGGGTGGCTCCTCTGAATACTTCTTATTACTATCATGATATAACTGGTAAAGCTCAAATGTTTGTTTTACCCCCTTCTCATTGCCCTCAGTTGTGTTATCTGCTGATGTGTGATGCTCATCACCTTGACCTGGTGCTTCTTCATCTTCAATCTTTGTGTCGCGTACAGCGACAACATGAAGCCCAGATTTGCCTTCCAGTAAAAACAAGTCGGAATCTCGTAACTTATCTTCGAGAAAACAAGTAACCAGCTTCTCAGGTTTGTTAAACTCAGTGATATACATGACTCCCTTAGAAAACAGATAGAAACATCCATTGTAGAATGCCGCATCACCCGTGGGCGCATTACTCGGACGGATGTTAACCATTGTCCAGCACGGGTCCCCGACCCGGCAGCAAAAGAGACCCCAGCATCTCTCAACAAACACCATGATCAGGCAGTTTGGATCAGTCAGATCAGCAGAGAAAGTCACCCTGGTGATCACAAAATTATACCCAAACACCCAGCGAGCATCATAGCATGGAGCACTTGATTTACCTTTGAGGTATCTAACAGGAGTAGTGAAGGAAGGGAGATCAACGCGAGCCCGGGTCAACGGGTTCAGTAAGAAAACCTCAGTACCTTTGGTCTCAACGAGTAGAAGCCAGCCGCGGTACGAGGCAGAGCACATGTGGCCAATGGTCTCAGGGAGGAGGAGCTTACGCATCTTGGATTCGAAGAGGTCGTAGAAGAGGCGGGTCCCGTCGTCGCTGTCAGAGCACCATGGTTCGTAGGGAATCATGAGCCAAGGGAGTTGGGGAGGGAAGTGAGAAGGCTTGGGAAGAGAGGCGGAGCGCCAGGGAGAGCAAACGGCGCGAAATCGGACATAATCGGTGATGGATTTCAGCTTCTCTGAGATCAAATGCATCACATCTGCTGGGAGGAGATGCGCCCAATCGCTCAACTCGCATCCGCATGGCCAACCTTCCATTTCAAAAATTTGTTTGTTACTTTGTTAAATAATGCGGAGGAGGGTTTTCACTTTTCACTGTTCAATTTTCACTGTCGAACAAGGGTTTTCACAAGGAGACAATCGAGCGAGCGCCAGCCTGCCAGACAATGGCAAGCTACATCAAACCACTAAAGTTGGCGTAATTTTATTTTATAGGGCCGTTTGGATCGTGAATTTGAGAAATTTTTTATTTCTAAGTATAAATTTGTTATAAACAATTCAAATTTTTTACAAAATTATACACTTTTCCATACTTTATACTTAAAAATAGAAAATTTTTTCTATTCCTAAATGATCCAAATGACCCCATAGTTACATAAAACCTCAATAAGTTTAATTTTTAAAATTTTAAAACTTCTAATTGATTGATGCCAGAGAAAAAATGGTTAGGCCTATTTAACGTTTCAAAAGGAAACGAAATGGCATGTTTCGTTTTTCGTTCCGTTTATGGTAACGGCATGCACCAATCGATTCGTTAATCGTTCTGTTTGGATGAAACGTCACATAATGTGTATATTTGCTCTGTATTTCACCCAAACGAATGACGAAACCCGTTCCGTTTACCGTTCCATCCCTGAAACGTATTGAAATTTGAAACCCGTTTAACGTTCCATTTGGACAGAACGTGCACGAAAAACAGTAAACGGTATACCATTTTCACCCTTAAAAATGATATTTTCGAGTGGTGCTTTGGGCAATAGGTTTGTGCCTTCCATCTGGAATTCACATCCTTTGCGGCGCGGCACGGTGCCATGTTTTCATCCTAATCGTTCGATCTATGATGGATGCACGTGAATAATACCAGATTGATAGGTCCGAAAAAATTTAACCGTCGAGATCAGATCGTTTGTCCTTAATCGAATCGTTTGTCAAACGATAGAAAAATAAATTTAAGCGTCGAGATCAGATCGTTTGTCGTTAATTAACCGAATCGTTTATCAAACGGAATGGCATGTTTTTGTTAATTGTTTCATTCAACTAAACACAAATAAACGTTAAAACGATTTAACATTTAGAAGCTTTGAGTCTTTGACCATTGTGTTCAATCCAAGTCTTTTCAAACCTTGCAATTAAAATTTAAAAAAAAAAACACATCTAAAAAATTTTAAAAAAAATCACTGATTATAAAATAGAAAAAATGCATAGTTAATACATGTAAATATACAATAATCGCTTCAATTACATTGCCAGAAAATAGCTTGAATTACAAACAAATTATGCCAGCCTGATAAACTAAGATCCTTCATAGTAATTCACTACATAAAATATGCTTGCAAGTTGCAACTTAACAGCCACAACATAAGTCCCAGTTAGGTTCCTAAAATATGCGGAACTTGCATGGCGATTGGCGACTCTTCCATTTCAAAACTTTGTTTGTTAGATGCGGAGGAGGGTTTTCACCTTTCACCTATGTTGCATTGGTACGAGTACGAGTACTGTACCCGGTACGATTCGGGTATGACGGTATGAAAATTTTCAAAAATCTCCGATACGGGTACGACGATATATATATATTATTTGAATATTTTATTGATCTATAATTATATTATATTATAAAATATTATGTGTATAACATAATTTTGTTTAAAATAAACTAAACTATTATACATATTAAATTTTATGAGATTCAAAAATATGTCTATAATTAAAAAATTTTATATTACTAAATTTTTCATATATCTGTGAGCAAGTATATAAATTTTCACAGCCAAATGATTATTTAAAAACCTTCAAACAATTAAAAATGTAATATATAGTTTTTTGAAATTAAAGAAATTGAGACATCTATAGAATAAGGAATGGAGAGCAAAGTATGAGTGGATGGATATTGTTGTCCGCCTTTCCGGTTTGCTCGTTGCCTTAGTCCCACAAAACTTTAAAATACTCTACTAAGGGGCCGTTTGGATCGCTTAGAAATTTTGGAAATTTTCAATTCCTAGACATAAATTTATTGGAAAGTATATAATTTTGTGAAGAGTTTGAATTGTTTATAATAAATTTATGCCTAAAAATAGAAAATTCCTCCTATTCCTATAGCATCCAAACAGCCCCATAAGAGGTTCATATATACCAAGGTGGCGGACAAGTTAACAAGCATTGAACAAGTGTATGCAGTATGCCAATAGCACATGGAAGTTGTATTGTGTGCCTTTGATCTTCTGTGGTCTGAGCCGCACCACAAATTTTAAGCATGTCACGCTTGCACACAACGTGAAAGTACCCGGAGCGTACCCGGTTCGTACCCGTACTCCTGCATATGTGGAGTACAGGTAACATAGCCTTTCACTATCGAGTATCGAAGAAGGGTTTTAGGCTTTAGCCTTGGGATCGAGTCGCTTGCGAGTTGCGAACCCACGCCCAATTAATAGTGAGTTTAATTTTATTTTTTTTTTTTTTTGGAAATTAGTAGGGGAGCGCCCTACCACTTTTCTTTTATTCAAAGGAAAAGCATCAATGTTTGTTACAAATCGATTTAGTAGAGAACGAAAATCTAAGTTTAATTTTATTTTAGAACTTTTAAATTTCTATAATTGATGCCAGCCTGGCAGACGATTGTAATTTCGGGTGGTTATTTGGGCAATGGGTTTTTGCCTTCGAGCAGTACCGAGTACTCACCACGTCACTCACCGGTCACCCGTCAATAGGCCTGTCTAACGTCCGTATTACATGTTCCGTTTTTGAAACAGTATATATAGTAAAGATTCTGTTAGTCGTTCTGTTCCGATGGAACACGACGAAATAATCAAATTTCAATTGTACTTAAATAAAAATCTGTACCGTTTGCCATTCTGTTGGAACGAAATAGCAATGGAAAACGTATAACGAATCTTTCGTCAACATGCTTGCCCGTCAACACCTAACAATTCTTATCATGCCTTGATAATATCTAAAAAATCACATAAAGGTGTTAAATGTTTAAATTTGGAACTATATAATAAATTCACGAGATGCTAGGAGTTTAATGTTTCATAGAAGAAACAAAAGGTTGAATTTTTTAGTTAGTAGTAGAAATATGAGTTGTCGGTTTATTTCTGTGTCTGTCGTTCAAACTGAACACGTCATGTTGGTGTTTAATAATGTTTGTTATTGTTGGGTTCAATTTTCTTTTTTGCTTCGAGTTATGACTTGTACAAGCTTCCATTTTTGCTTAAAAAAATAATTGAACTATGACACTACACTTGTTATTGATTATGTTATTATTTTTTAAAATTCTTATCATTAGGGTCTACATCAATAATCAATTGAATTTGTATTCGTTAGAATTTGATTTTATCCATACTTCCAACATTGCAACAAGCTGCAGTAACCAAACCAGTCAGATTGGTTTGGTTCCGGTGTTGAAAATGAAAATTTTTGGTTGCAGATAATTTCAAAAAAAAATAAAATAAAATAAAAGTTACGTTGGGTGAGATGGATGTCAGGTTGTATGTTTTTCATATTGTTGTGCAGTTGGGTAAGTTAAAGAACAAGTTGTTGGAGTCTTTCCGGGAAGGGTTGGTTACAGCTAATTTGGCATTTCACTTGATGCATTTTTCATTGGGCAGTAGTTTTCCTTGCCGTAGTGCCCCATAAAAACATTTTGAACTTGAGGGTTGCTCTGAGTTTTCTTTTCCAGGAGAGTGATGTTTGTTAGTGCGGATTTTGGGTTTATAAGGAAATGTTAGCCAATCAGCAGCGAGGGATCCAAAGAACAATATGAACCTAAAAACTCTTATGGTTTTATTCAGAGATGGAATCAGGATTCTCAAACAGGTGTGTCTGTGTTTTATAACTGATTTTTCTTTCCAGCAGAGTGATGTTCCATGCGCGTCTACCTTCCTTATGCCGCCGCCCATCTCCAGACCCTAATTTGATCTATCGTATTATATAAAGGATGAAAACGGAGCAGATTTTATCTTAATTTTAATTTGATAAATTATCTTAAAATAATATTTTTATTTGGACTAGTAACATAATTTTTTTTTTACTTTCTATTGTTGAAAAAATTATATATGATAACAATACTAAAATTATTTTTTTTCTCTAATCATGATGATTACATATGATCGATATACTATTTTAATGTATGATGATATTTAAAGTAACATGATATGATTTGACATTGACTAGTTGACTATATTGTTGGAATTCAAACGATGAAAAAACTGAATTTATTGATCAATCCTATTAGATTTGTGTATATGTGGTGATCTATGCTAAATTACTAAAGCAAAATACCAATATTCGAGCAAACCGTCCCCGGCAACGGCGCCAATTTTGATCGATGGGAAAACCAAGTCTCAAAATAAAAACCTCGTGTCTGCCGATCTAATCGTTTGTAGAACAGCTTGAGGGTCGAATCCACAGGGACGGTGTTGGAATATTAGTCTTTTACTTTACTAAACTAGCTAGACGATTCAACTCTTTTGTAAATTAAGGGTTGCAGGTGGGTTCAAATCTTAACTCTAGTTTCAAGGTCAAAACAAGAATTAATGAGAGAGATTCAACAAGTCACGTAATTCTAGGGTTTCTGGTTGCTAACACTTCTTCTTAGTCCCAATTCCAGCGGCCCGCTGACTCTCGTAGCGGCCCGCTAAAAGAACCTAGGTCGCTAACCTATTAGACTGGTCGTTGGCTACTTGGCGGGCATAGACAACCTCGCTGATTCACTCAGCGGCCCGCTAGGATTAGCAATGTGAATGCAAATTGACTTAATTCAGTTGATAATTGTGCAGGGATAATGGCTTAATTAAGGTCCTAGATCAAACTCTCGTTTAGGTCTGGTTATCAATTAATTAACCCAATTTCCCTCGTATAGAATCTAGATTTCAACTATCGTTTCTTGGTCTAGTTTCTACAAGTTTATACCTTTCTAACTTATGAAATCCTTGAGTTTTCACTCTTGGAAAGGACTTAACTCTCGTTAACTAGTCCTGGTTTAACCTTTCAGTTTACAACCTTCATGTTAATCATCATCATGCATAATAATCTAAGTTTATTTGGACTTAACCACCTAGCAATTAAGCGAGCTCTACTTAACGGGTGTAAACAAATCTACTTAAACAATCATGGCATAATCAATTCAAGCAATTCAAGCAAGGTATAAAACACAAAGATATCAAATAAACTAAATAAACATGCAATCAACAACTAAGAATTCGAGTTTACAACCATAGCCCTAGAACAAACAATCAACAACTAAGAGACATCATACAAACACAAGAGAAAATGAGAATAAGGAAAGATTACAACCAATTGCTCTTGCGTGTGTCGAAATATCCTATCAAGCACGTCTCTTGCTGTCGCAAATGACCTGCTTGGCGCTGCCACGATCTGGACTTGAGACCTAACTCTCAAATAACTCAATGTCTAACCCTAAATTGACTTTGGATTTGATCTCCTTCTTGTTCTCCCCAAAACCTCCTCAAACTGGTCTTTAATAGGCATTGGGAAGGTGTAGAAACGCTGGAAATAACTGAAGACGTGCTCTGGATGCACCTGGAGTCGGTAGAAACCGCCATCCAAATATAGAATTTCCAAATCGGGCGATTCTGCTAAATCTGGCAGTTCCAGGTCTGCGGGCCGCTGGGACTATCAGCGGGTCGCAGGAAAATGTCAGCACTGCGTCCTGTCAGTATTTTGGACATATCTCCTTCATCCGAACTCCGTTTGAGGTGATTCAAGATCGGTTGGAAAGCTTAGAACGAGCTCTTCAACTTTATGGACTCATCCAAGTCATTTCTTGTTCAGAATCTGCAATAAAATTAGAAACTATGGTAGTAACTCATTCTTGACACAAAACTCTAATTAAACTAACCTAAACTCATCTAAACTATGTAAACTCAAGGAAATTGATTTAGTTTGGAGACAAAATGGTACCTGAATAACTTTTCGCCAAAAGTCAATCAATCACCGCGTTGCTACGTTCGGGTAGTTTGAGAAAAGTTTTGGGAATTGACACACTCAAATTTCTCTTCACTAAGATCGTGTCTTAGGAATCGGTATTACTTCTTTAAGTAAATACCTTTTAGAAACGAGTTTGTTAATTTTTCAAAGATTGATCGCAACAAAATTAACAATTTTAACATCTATAACAAAATCAATTTAAGGTCAATTAGTTTATGCAATTGTTTTATTTATAACAAATAAAACTCCCACTACATTTATTTAATGTCCCTAATATAGTAGGTTTTCCAAGATCCCTATTTTCGTTGAGATGGTGCTAGCGTCGGCGTGACACCAAAATAACTAGATAAGGTAGGTTCTCCAACCAATCATTCCATATGATTCTTGGTTTGTGAAATATCACATGTACATCCACAAACTTTGCCCCGATGTCCAATCCGATTAGAAAACATCGTTAAGTAACCTTTCTCTATTTGCTCCTAGTAAATCCGATTTACACCCCGACACGGATGATGGAACACGATGTCCCGCGTCGGCGAGAATGCATCAATGAACGATCATACACGTTAGAAGGGGATAGAGAGAAGGAGGGCGATTTAACTTAATCATGTTTTGTTTGGGACAATCAATTAAGTGACACTTGTTTGGTGGTCATGTAAGCATACACCCATACCTAGCCTATGACAATTCATAGCAATCACAAGCAATCACATATAAGCATCTCATAGTTGTGGGTTTGTACGGCTCCCGCTTGCATTAGTTTCGCCACATCGTCCATGGAGCAAAACTAATCTAATCCTTGTCCCTCCCACTAAATTCTATAAGGATCTAAATCCTATAAAATAAAGGAACAAAAATACATGTGAAAATATCCTATTCCCATCCTAGCCTTAGGGGCATGCAAGCCTCACAAGTTACATCAAAAATTAATCAACAAATTAATTAATTAATGGCACCAAAGGCCGCATTACAAACATTCACACATGCATTCAATTTACAACCACAAGGCATTGAGTCTTGAGCCATACTAAACCCACTATCCACCTACAAAACAAAGTTAGCACATACAAGAACTTTGTTTCCAATTAACGATTTTCAAGCATCTTTGCGTATCGTTTGCTATAAGTAAATTCCGTGTACAAATTCTCAATTTTAAACAACCAAACTTGTTTAAATTCATTTAGAAAGTTCTTTCAACATCCCATAACTGAAAGGAGATCAAACAAGGAGTTTTCTAATTATTTTCAACTAGTTTGAATACTTAGAAAAACAGTAATTTAATAAAAAACGTAACTAATGGAATCCAACAAAATCAACAGTTTTTGGTCTCCAAAAATTCTCAAATAAATTACTTAAGCTCCTTATCATAATTGTGATTACCAGTAAAAATTTCAAGAAGAGATCTTAAACCATCTGGGAGAATCAAAAATGACAAATCTCTTACAAGTGCACGAAACACCGTTATGAGATTTTCAGCTTATCCTCTCAACCATTTGGTCTGTTAGACCACCTTCTATCCAGTTTTTATATATACAATATACATAGAAAAACTTGTTTAGACTACAGGCTATCCATTCATGAAAAGAAAACAACCAAGTTCAGTTCAGAAAGTTCGAGTTACAAACTAAACAATCAACAAATTCTGTACTGGAACAGACTGTCGATCGAAATGTTCTAACCTAGTTGAAGGTCCAAACTTCCACGAAAAATTATGAAATTAATTTTCCTGGAATCCTAACTCAAAATAGAACAACTCCATTTAAACAGAATTTTTAAAGGAGTTCTCAGTTAGTACAGTTTATTAGAACAATCAATTTGCTCAACAAACTAGATCTGACAAGATCTTCCTTTTCATACTTGAAAACCCACAAATTAATCCGAGTCATGCAACAATTTATACATGCTCAGAAAGAGCTTCAAGTCCTCTTTAATTCTAGCCATAGAACACTGATACTTATATTCAAAATATAAATCTTTCAAGCCATTCAAACAGGACAGTGCGAGCAGAAACTGGTTCTGCGCACTGTCGCCGTTTTATTCACAATAAATCTATCCTAATTCAGAAAAATGTGAATCCAACGCCAAAAGAATCACAATCAACAGATCTACAACTTTCATGTAGATGGAAAAAACTTCCAGAGAACTTTTCAAAGCGAAAAATGCGAAACAACACAGAAAATACCATTTCCAGACAGCAAACAAACGCATCATCTCTACTAATCCATTAATTAGCCAATTTCTCTTAATTAAGTGTCAAAATAGCTTAAGTACGACCAAGGCTCTGATACCACTGTTAGGAAATCGCCCAATTTTAATTTTGTGACTAATTACTAACTAATTAATCCAATTAAACAAAGAGCAAGAGAGATCTAGTACGTAAACCATTCGACACAAAGAGAAAAGAGGTGGAATTGTACCTCCCGCGAAATCGTATTCGCGGGGCTCGATCCTACGGCATGGGAATCGATGGGGTGCTCTCCTTCGCCTCCAAATCGCCTCGAGTCCACCTAGAGATTAACCAAGGTCTAAGTCGATTCGTGCTAGCGATTCGATTAGAACAAAGCTAATCCAAGGTATTCTCTCTTCTTCTTTAATTAACAATTTAATTAGTGGAGAGAATATTGCTCAACCCATGAGCTAGTGGAGAGAGAGAGGAGGTGAGGCCGGCGGCCAAAGAGAGGGAGAGGGGAGTGGCGGCTAGGTCTAGGGAAGAGAGAGGGTTGGATTTTGCTTCTATGCACCTCCTTAAATAGTGCACAAATCCTACCTACCACCTATCCTTTAATTACCACATTGCCACTCAACCCTAGTCCCTATGGCCGGCCTCTTTATGGGCTCTAATGGGCCTCTTGACTCACTCAAACAAGCCTCTAATTCATTTAATTAAAAGCTACTCCAAATGCTCTTTAATCGGGCTATATATTTAATGCATATATATTGGCCCAATAAATTAATATAACTATTTATATTAAATTGAGTTGAACTAAAATAATTATTAACCAATTAATAATTATTCTAGGATTAGCTAATACATTAATTTATTTCTATATGATCCATTTGACTTAATTAATTATAACGGTATATAATTAATTAATCAACTTATCATATTTCCGCAATACGCACTATTGCGAATAAATAAATAATGTACTGTCTTGGTTAAAACTCTATTTTGTGTGACCCTTTGAGGATTTATGCTATGTTGGACATGGAATTAAATCGTTATTTAATTCCAATAATCATAAGCGGTATCTAGCAACACGTTATGATTCCCAATTCGCATAAATAGTGTACTGCTACAGTATTTAAATCCTGCATAAGAGAATAAATATGTTTCTCTATTTTGATTCTTATGTCACACGATATCATCGTATAATCCAAGATAGGAATGTGTCATTCTTGCAGATTATACGTTTCTTGATCTAGAGATAATTGTATAAAGTTGCATGCAAACAATCTATCTCCATCAAGGGGCCCAAACAGATATCGTCACTCACTAAGTGAATTAATGAGGGACATACGGTTTTCTTGATGATTAGCTTTTCCCCGCACAATTCAAGAGAACATAAATAAAGTCCGTATAGCAGCCCTTATCGGGAATCAGCGGTAGACGATATTTATTGAACCTATCCTCATGTGGAAAAGATAAACATCTCAAACTTAGAACCAAAATCGTAACGTTATAAACAATGACACATAACACAATCCATATGTTTATTTCGATGGGTCAAGTCCTGTGCTATGTTCCATAACATACACATATGCAATTAAGTTGGTAACTCTTTACCTATGATTTGTAGAACTTAATCATCACTTAACTTGCATACTAATCTTATATGATAATTAATGTTCCTTGTTAATTATCAAGATTATGGACCATTTAGATTTATTATTGTCATTCTAAAGAATGATCCACAGAGATCTACAATTCAGATCCTCAACCTGAATAATCTGCCAATAATAAACCTAGGAACAGATGATAATATATCATCCATAACATAAACTAATATTTAAGTCATTAAATTATTGACTTCTAGGACATAACTCCAACAATCTCCCACTTGGCCTAGAGTCAATCAGTAGTGACTTCTAGCCAACGAAGAATTGAGAACGATGTCATATATCTACATATATACATGTCTCGGACCTCAAAATAAATAATACGCTTAAAGCTAGTTACTCATACGTCTACCACGTATGGATGCATAATTGCATCTCGTATACTGCTCAAGGTAGAGGTCAAGTTAGAGTGTTCACTGTGTTCGCGAACCTATCCAATTTTGTTTGACCCTATATATATATACTACTATATATATGTTCTCGATCATCATCATATGATATCAAGTGATATTGTTATAGATCATATTTGAATCTCCAATGTAACATTGGGTTCTTTAGGAGTAAGTTGTGGTTCGAGATGCATAGAACCATAATAACTCGACTAAGAACTCGATCCTCAATAAACTTCTTTTATTGCTTCACAAGTTGCTATGTATTTTGTTTTGGTGACGGAAACGGTTGTAATATTCCATTTAGAACACTTTCTAAACTTACAACACCACCTTTAAGCAAAATATGTAGCTAAATTGTGATTATATCAATCTTTTGAAAAACTTTTATTAGTGTAACAACTTACACAAGATTTCTTTCATCTTAAGAGATGAAACATTATATCGCTCTTTCTCATAATGTACTCGAGGATATCCTTGATTATCGTCCAAATGTGTCTCTCTTGTATCCATTTGACAACTGTTTGTCATATCCTTTGGATACTACACATTGGGGCATATGCATAAATATGGCGTACGAAATGAAACTCATGATGAGAGAATGCTTGAACTATTTCATGCACTTTCTTGAATTGAGTTGCATTAGACTGAGTTAAACACTCAAGTCATGCCACGTGACGTACAGTTAGACATCCTTTCATGGAGTGTAACTTTCGTGTTTCTAGAACACTTCGTCAATATATGCATATTTGCTCAAACCTAACATCCATCATAATCTATCTTTATAGATTTTGTTTCCTAGGATTAGGTGATTTCGCCCAAGTTCTCATTTGAGAAAGCATTCTCCAAAGAGATCTTCGACAATATTCATTTTCTTAATGTTATTCCCAATTTAATGAATTGTTATCTTGAACAATACAAATAATACAATTATGCTCCCACTGAATATCTTGTCTATACAAGATACTTTTGACGAAGTTCAACTCCTTGACTTCATTGTCAAAACTTTTATTCCAATCTCCACAACACTTGCTTTAATCCATTTATGGATCCTTGAAGCATGCGTATGTTTTTAGCAATACATAAAACCTCGATTTGTGTCAAATGCACAACATCATCCTTCATTCATACGAAGAAGGCGGTTTTATGTGTTTTTCCATATATCAATATATATGAAATACAACTATTGCTAGAATGATCTTTATTGACTTTTACATAGCCACAAGCAAGAGGTTGTGCTTTGTACGTAGTCAACTAGTCATCGACTTAGACATAGCTACAAGCGAGAAGCCGCGCTTTGTACATAGTCGATTTGTTATCCATGTCGATCTTTCCTTTTGAAGATCTAAACGTTCTTGATGGATTGCTCCTTCATGAACATCAACCAAGGTCTATACCTTGTTGTTATACATGGATTTTATTTAAAGATCATATGAATTCGAACCATATATGTGGTATCGGATCGTTCCATCGTTTCCTTGTTTATCAACGGATTCTCATATGCTAAGTACGAGAATGTTGTGACAACCTATGCACCAAAACGGCTTAGGAAATCAACTCTCGTTGATCTTTTGTAGGATTGGTACTTGAGGTTCATGAACTTCTTCCACAACGATTTGTTGAATGAGTTCTTGACTCCTCATATATTTCATGAGTTTCTCAAACATCATCAACTCGTGAGATGGTTGAGTCCTCATTAGAAGGAGCATACTATTAAACTTCTTTCAAAACAACTTGTGAATGAAGTTTCGCTCAACTCCCACTAAGTACCATGTATGGAGTGACAAGTTTCCCATAAGAGTACTTCTTGTAGTGACGCATAAACTATTTTAATGCTCACTTTACTCCCACTACTTCTTCTTGAGAATTTCAATTCATCAAGACTACATTATGATTAGCAACAACTACTTTGTTCTTATCATATTCGTGGAAGTAGTGCCTTTTAATATAAAGCATCCTACAAATATATAGTGTCTTATTTGGTTTAAGCTTACAAGTCAACAATACTTGAAATAGGCTTCTCAACACCAAATCTTAAGAAGCATTATACTTAGAGATCAAAATCTCGTAAGATATCTTCCTCAATAGACTTCGATGGAACACCATTCAGTGTAAACAATATTGTCCTCAAACATAATTCCCTAATACGAGTCGAATAAGTCAATTTGATTTATTATCGATCGAACTATACAAAATATTGTTCGATACCTCCACTCTTGGACATATTATTCCTTATGGAGCGAGTTGTGAAACTACTTTCATACTCTTTTAGATAATATTTCAAATCATATGACTTAACTATTTACCGTGATTAATTGTGAGACTTTTTCTTTCTCTTGAACGGTCTTTCAACTTTACACTTGAACTCCTTTGAACTAGTCAAAAGGTTCTACTTATACCTTATCAAATAGATATGTTAATATCTACAATGATCGTTGGTTAAGTAGTAAAGTATCAATAACCTTTCATCGCACAAGTACTTATTGGTCTTTATACATCGATATGTAAAAGTCCTAATCAAGTCACTTGTCCTTAAACCTTCATAGGTTAAAGGCGCTTTTGTCATTTAATAAACGTGATTCGTATATCAATTGATTTGAAATCAAATTGAATTACGAGCTCTACGTTACGGAGACTCTCGTAATGCGATTCTCGTTTATGTATATGACTAAGCGATTATATATAACATGAAAGTCAAATACTTTATGTCAAGTCTTACGCATCCTATTTGTCATTCATAACTTGTTTATCTATTTCAAGCAAATTCGATCAAGATGCATGAAATCATATAAACAAATTCATAATAAAAGAACTTGTCTTTTACTAAACATAATCATCCATCATCGAATATGAAATGGAGACGTTTTTTAGAGGTTTTAGAATTAAGGTATGCAACCTTCAATTCTAAACAAACTCTTAATAAAGGTAACTCTACGTATTCAATGGTAATGACTTAGACGAACAAGTCATTTCCTATACGGAGTTTACTTTACATCTCTCGAACATTCTCTTATTCTTCATTGCTAACACATTTCGTTAAATGCGAGCATATGAACTAGTATCAAGTTACTAGTGTAAATTAGAGATAGTGAGATATTTGAACGACAAATACACTTTAGGATTAGAATATTTCTAATCGTCACAATCATGCTATTTCGGACGACCTTTCAAATGCCTCCAATAAACGACAAATGAAACATCTCATGTGATACATAATCACAATCAAGAGTCTCGAAATTTCAACTCATACCTTGGCGAAGTATTTCTTGAATACTTAACCAATTACCTTTTTGCATCAACAAGTGTGCGAATAAGGTAACATTATATCCTTTATAATTTCAAAGAGATCGTATGACAATATCAATAATCCTTGATATCGGAGATCAATATCTCTAGTTATCAATTAGCTACTTAAATCTTTCGATTTGTAAGCCAATGAAACGTTCATGTATCCTTTTGTAAAAGGAGAATCTCTTTGTCAACTCATACTCTTTATACTCGATCATAAATGATGGAGTTAATATCTACTTTCTCCAAGAACACTTTCTTGAGTAAGTGGATGAGAGCGTACGAGTTAAATCTAGTCCATATGAATTCTCTAATTCAAAAGTCTAGAAATTTCAAATGAGGATATTAGCCATACGCTTTATTGAATAACTTTTCGCCAAAAGTCAATCAATCACCGCGTTGCTACGTTCGGGTAGTTTGAGAAAAGTTTTGGGAATTGACACACTCAAATTTCTCTTCACTAAGATCGTGTCTTAGGAATCGGTATTACTTCTTTAAGTAAATACCTTTTAGAAACGAGTTTGTTAATTTTTCAAAGATTGATCGCAACAAAATTAACAATTTTAACATCTATAACAAAATCAATTTAAGGTCAATTAGTTTATGCAATTGTTTTATTTATAACAAATAAAACTCCCACTACATTTATTTAATGTCCCTAATATAGTAGGTTTTCCAAGATCCCTATTTTCGTTGAGATGGTGCTAGCGTCGGCGTGACACCAAAATAACTAGATAAGGTAGGTTCTCCAACCAATCATTCCATATGATTCTTGGTTTGTGAAATATCACATGTACATCCACAAACTTTGCCCCGATGTCCAATCCGATTAGAAAACATCGTTAAGTAACCTTTCTCTATTTGCTCCTAGTAAATCCGATTTACACCCCGACACGGATGATGGAACACGATGTCCCGCGTCGGCGAGAATGCATCAATGAACGATCATACACGTTAGAAGGGGATAGAGAGAAGGAGGGCGATTTAACTTAATCATGTTTTGTTTGGGACAATCAATTAAGTGACACTTGTTTGGTGGTCATGTAAGCATACACCCATACCTAGCCTATGACAATTCATAGCAATCACAAGCAATCACATATAAGCATCTCATAGTTGTGGGTTTGTACGGCTCCCGCTTGCATTAGTTTCGCCACATCGTCCATGGAGCAAAACTAATCTAATCCTTGTCCCTCCCACTAAATTCTATAAGGATCTAAATCCTATAAAATAAAGGAACAAAAATACATGTGAAAATATCCTATTCCCATCCTAGCCTTAGGGGCATGCAAGCCTCACAAGTTACATCAAAAATTAATCAACAAATTAATTAATTAATGGCACCAAAGGCCGCATTACAAACATTCACACATGCATTCAATTTACAACCACAAGGCATTGAGTCTTGAGCCATACTAAACCCACTATCCACCTACAAAACAAAGTTAGCACATACAAGAACTTTGTTTCCAATTAACGATTTTCAAGCATCTTTGCGTATCGTTTGCTATAAGTAAATTCCGTGTACAAATTCTCAATTTTAAACAACCAAACTTGTTTAAATTCATTTAGAAAGTTCTTTCAACATCCCATAACTGAAAGGAGATCAAACAAGGAGTTTTCTAATTATTTTCAACTAGTTTGAATACTTAGAAAAACAGTAATTTAATAAAAAACGTAACTAATGGAATCCAACAAAATCAACAGTTTTTGGTCTCCAAAAATTCTCAAATAAATTACTTAAGCTCCTTATCATAATTGTGATTACCAGTAAAAATTTCAAGAAGAGATCTTAAACCATCTGGGAGAATCAAAAATGACAAATCTCTTACAAGTGCACGAAACACCGTTATGAGATTTTCAGCTTATCCTCTCAACCATTTGGTCTGTTAGACCACCTTCTATCCAGTTTTTATATATACAATATACATAGAAAAACTTGTTTAGACTACAGGCTATCCATTCATGAAAAGAAAACAACCAAGTTCAGTTCAGAAAGTTCGAGTTACAAACTAAACAATCAACAAATTCTGTACTGGAACAGACTGTCGATCGAAATGTTCTAACCTAGTTGAAGGTCCAAACTTCCACGAAAAATTATGAAATTAATTTTCCTGGAATCCTAACTCAAAATAGAACAACTCCATTTAAACAGAATTTTTAAAGGAGTTCTCAGTTGGTACAGTTTATTAGAACAATCGATTTGCTCAACAAACTAGATCTGACAAGATCTTCCTTTTCATACTTGAAAACCCACAAATTAATCCGAGTCATGCAACAATTTATACATGCTCAGAAAGAGCTTCAAGTCCTCTTTAATTCTAGCCATAGAACACTGGTACTTATATTCAAAATATAAATCTTTCAAGCCATTCAAACAGGACAGTGCGAGCAGAAACTGGTTCTGCGCACTGTCGCCGTTTTATTCACAATAAATCTATCCTAATTCAGAAAAATGTGAATCCAACGCCAAAAGAATCACAATCAACAGATCTACAACTTTCATGTAGATGGAAAAAACTTCCAGAGAACTTTTCAAAGCGAAAAATGCGAAACAACACAGAAAATACCATTTCCAGACAGCAAACAAACGCATCATCTCTACTAATCCATTAATTAGCCAATTTCTCTTAATTAAGTGTCAAAATAGCTTAAGTACGACCAAGGCTCTGATACCACTGTTAGGAAATCGCCCAATTTTAATTTTGTGACTAATTACTAACTAATTAATCCAATTAAACAAAGAGCAAGAGAGATCTAGTACGTAAACCATTCGACACAAAGAGAAAAGAGGTGGAATTGTACCTCCCGCGAAATCGTATTCGCGGGGCTCGATCCTACGGCATGGGAATCGATGGGGTGCTCTCATTCGCCTCCAAATCGCCTCGAGTCCACCTAGAGATTAACCAAGGTCTAAGTCGATTCGTGCTAGCGATTCGATTAGAACAAAGCTAATCCAAGGTATTCTCTCTTCTTCTTTAATTAACAATTTAATTAGTGGAGAGAATATTGCTCAACCCATGAGCTAGTGGAGAGAGAGAGGAGGTGAGGCCGGCGGCCAAAGAGAGGGAGAGGGGAGTGGCGGCTAGGTCTAGGGAAGAGAGAGGGTTGGATTTTGCTTCTATGCACCTCCTTAAATAGTGCACAAATCCTACCTACCACCTATCCTTTAATTACCACATTGCCACTCAACCCTAGTCCCTATGGCCGGCCTCTTTATGGGCTCTAATGGGCCTCTTGACTCACTCAAACAAGCCTCTAATTCATTTAATTAAAAGCTACTCCAAATGCTCTTTAATCGGGCTATATATTTAATGCATATATATTGGCCCAATAAATTAATATAACTATTTATATTAAATTGAGTTGAACTAAAATAATTATTAACCAATTAATAATTATTCTAGGATTAGCTAATACATTAATTTATTTCTATATGATCCATTTGACTTAATTAATTATAACGGTATATAATTAATTAATCAACTTATCATATTTCCGCAATACGCACTATTGCGAATAAATAAATAATGTACTGTCTTGGTTAAAACTCTATTTTGTGTGACCCTTTGAGGATTTATGCTATGTTGGACATGGAATTAAATCGTTATTTAATTCCAATAATCATAAGCGGTATCTAGCAACACGTTATGATTCCCAATTCGCATAAATAGTGTACTGCTACAGTATTTAAATCCTGCATAAGAGAATAAATATGTTTCTCTATTTTGATTCTTATGTCACACGATATCATCGTATAATCCAAGATAGGAATGTGTCATTCTTGCAGATTATACGTTTCTTGATCTAGAGATAATTGTATAAAGTTGCATGCAAACAATCTATCTCCATCAAGGGGCCCAAACAGATATCGTCACTCACTAAGTGAATTAATGAGGGACATACGGTTTTCTTGATGATTAGCTTTTCCCCGCACAATTCAAGAGAACATAAATAAAGTCCGTATAGCAGCCCTTATCGGGAATCAGCGGTAGACGATATTTATTGAACCTATCCTCATGTGGAAAAGATAAACATCTCAAACTTAGAACCAAAATCGTAACGAAATAAACAATGACACATAACACAATCCATATGTTTATTTCGATGGGTCAAGTCCTGTGCTATGTTCCATAACATACACATATGCAATTAAGTTGGTAACTCTTTACCTATGATTTGTAGAACTTAATCATCACTTAACTTGCATACTAATCTTATATGATAATTAATGTTCCTTGTTAATTATCAAGATTATGGACCATTTAGATTTATTATTGTCATTCTAAAGAATGATCCACAGAGATCTACAATTCAGATCCTCAACCTGAATAATCTGCCAATAATAAACCTAGGAACAGATGATAATATATCATCCATAACATAAACTAATATTTAAGTCATTAAATTATTGACTTCTAGGACATAACTCCAACAGTGCTTTAGGTTCCCTCCATACGAATCTCGAACGGTTTGTTTGACAGTCAAAAGGTTCGTCGAATCCGATGATGTTGCTGAAGTTTTGGTTGTCTCCACATGCATCATTGATCGTGTTTTGCACGGTGTGAAAAGCACGCTCAAATTCACTCATGTTCGCATTTAGTCCAAATTGCCTATTCATGTGGTTGATTTCCTTCCAATTATCCTCCGCCTCATGTTCACGTACCTGAAAAGAAGGAAACATGGTGATAGAAAATATTTTTGATTTTTTTTTAAGATAAGACAAAATAAGTAAGATACAAGGATACAAGTGTGTCTATGCTAAATTACTAAAGCAAAATACCAATATTCGAGCAAACCGTCCCCGGCAACGGCGCCAATTTTGATCGATGGGAAAACCAAGTCTCAAAAAAAAAACCTCGTGTCTGCCGATCTAATCGTTTGTAGAACAGCTTGAGGGTCGAATCCACAGGGACGGTGTTGGAATATTAGTCTTTTACTTTACTAAACTAGCTAGACGATTTAACTCTTTTGTAAATTAAGGGTTGCAGGTGGGTTCAAATTTTAAGTCTAGTTTCAAGGTCAAAACAAGAATTAATGAGAGAGATTCAACAAGTCACGTAATTCTAGGGTTTCTGGTTGCTAACACTTCTTCTTAGTCCCAATTCCAGCGGCCCGCTGACTCTCGTAGCGGCCCGCTAAAAGAACCTAGGTCGCTAACCTATTAGACTGGTCGCTGGCTACTTGGCGGGCATAGACAACCTCGCTGATTCACTCAGCGGCCCGCTAGGATTAGCAATGTGAATGCAAATTGACTTAATTCAGTTGATAATTGTGCAGGGATAATGGCTTAATTAAGGTCCTAGATCAAACTCTCGTTTAGGTCTGGTTATCAATTAATTAACCCAATTTCCCTCGTATAGAATCTAGATTTCAACTATCGTTTCTTGGTCTAGTTTCTACAAGTTTATACCTTTCTAACCTATGAAATCCTTGAGTTTTCACTCTTGGAAAGGACTTAACTCTCGTTAACTAGTCCTGGTTTAACCTTTCAGTTTACAACCTTCATGTTAATCATCATCATGCATAATAATCTAAGTTTATTTGGACTTAACCACCTAGCAATTAAGCGAGCTCTACTTAACGGGTGTAAACAAATCTACTTAGACAATCATGGCATATTCAATTCAAGCAATTCAAGCAAGGTATAAAACACAAAGATATCAAATAAACTAAATAAACATGCAATCAACAACTAAGAATTCGAGTTTACAACCATAGCCCTAGAACAAACAATCAACAACTAAGAGACATCATACAAACACAAGAGAAAATGAGAATAAGGAAAGATTACAACCAATTGCTCTTGCGTGTGTCGAAATCTCCTATCAAGCACGTCTCTTGCTGTCGCAAATGACCTGTTTGGCGCTGCCACGATCTGGACTTGAGATCTAACTCTCAAATAACTCAATGTCTAACCCTAAATTGACTTTGGATTTGATCTCCTTCTTGTTCTCCCCAAAACCTCCTCAAACTGGTCTTTAATAGGCATTGGGAAGGTGTAGAAACGCTGGAAATAACTGAAGACGTGCTCTGGATGCACCTGGAGTCGGTAGAAACCGCCATCCAAATATAGAATTTCCAAATCGGGCGATTCTGCTAAATCTGGCAGTTCCAGGTCTGCGGGCCGCTGGGACTATCAGCGGGTCGCAGGAAAATGTCAGCACTGCGTCCTGTCAGTATTTTGGGCATATCTCCTTCATCCGAACTCCGTTTGAGGTGATTCAAGATCCGTTGGAAAGCTTAGAACGAGCTCTTCAACTTTATGGACTCATTCAAGTCATTTCTTGTCGAGAATCTGCAATAAAATTAGAAACTATGGTAGTAACTCATTCTTGACACAAAACTCTAATTAAACTAACCTAAACTCATCTAAACTATGTAAACTCAAGGAAATTGATTTAGTTTGGAGACAAAATGGTACCTGAATATGAATATAAAATCCACTCATCATGTGGTGCTTGTAATTTTAGATGGTCTCTTATTTGCTTTCACTTTTAACCTTTTATTTCCTTTTGGTTTCTAACTTATGTATTTATGTGTTGAAAGTTTGAACTATCATGACGCTTTGGTGACGAAGGTCACCAGAGTGGCCTAACAAATAAATTTGCTTACTTTGAATTTAAGAAAGTTCACTTTTAAAGTTGTAGAGTGTGATCGAAAGGCATTGTTATTAAGATCAACTTTCATATTTAAAAAAAAATGCTCATTTGGCTCAAACTATGAAAAATAATAGATATTCATTCTTATGCACTATTACTGATCTTGATGAAGTACCAACATAGACATTGAGTATATTGAATATCATATTATATTTACATAAGAGAAAGTTTAATATGCACTATAGTGCATAGGGCACTCCGTGCACCGCGGATTTTTTCGAGGGTATTTTTGTAAATTGACAAATCTAATTTAACCAATTTAATCTACATATTGAAATCTCATAGAAAATCAAATTTTACAATTTTTTAGATTTTATTACTATTTTTTCCGAATTTTTTAAAACATGTCATTTTTGGAAAATTTTAAATAGTACAACATTCCAAAAATGACATGTTTTAAAAAATATGAAAATAATATTAATAAAATCTCAAAAATTGTAAATTTTGGTTTGGTATGAGATTTCAATATGTAAATTAGATTGGTTGAATTAGATTTGTCAATTTACAAAAATATTCCCGAAAATGTCTGTGGTGCACGGAATGCCCTATGTACTATGGTGCATATTAAACTTTCTCATTTACAGAAACTGATATTGTAAATAAATAATAAAGATTAAAATGCAATCCGTATCCGACAAAATATATTCGTATTTGACTCTGTATCCGATAATATCCGAACCGTATTCGTATTCGTTTAATATCTAAATCGTATCCGTATCTGTATCCAGAAAAAAAAATATAGATGCGGATATGGGAAGACCAACATCTGCTCCGTATCCGATCCGTTTTCATCCTATTTATATTTGATTTCACTAGATTGCATGTAACGCGATCGTATTATCTATTGCTTTTTTCTCAAATACATAAAATAAGTGGCACAAATTGTAATGATTGTTTGAAAAAAAAAAATGCCAGGAATGAAACAAATTTTGAATTAATCTTAACACCTAGTTATTGAAACAATTCCATTACCGAAAAGTGAACCCAATTACAAGCATCAGTTGATTTACTATGTCAGCGTCCTTTTGCTGATTTATATACCTAAAGTAAAAAAGAAAAATCTGCACCGATACCCTTTGATCTATGTACCGGTGCAGCAATATAATCTGTCTCATAGAAATAAGAAAAAAAAAAAAAAAGCCACGTACAAAAACATATAACAGCATACTTTAGTCAAAGAACAAAGTACCTCAGAAATCAAAATAGACAGCAAAAGGACCCTCCAGACAGCCACCCATCTCCAATGCAACCTCTGGGCTCACTATCTTTTCTATTGACATCTCCCCTGGTTTCTCTGTCCTCTCGACTGATCTGACATCCCTACCTTCTCCAGACCAGTAAGTTGTGTAGGTAGTAAAGGCAAAAAAAAAAAAAAAAAAAAAAAAAACTTGTGCAGGTAGCGACTCTACCAATGGCTTCAGACTCCAAACACCAGCCCTCAGTTTTGTCTAATCACATTGCTTACCAGTATATCAGCAGGCACTTGCCTCATTGTAAAACTTTATTATATTCACAGGCTCCACTCCAGTTTTCTATTTCCACAAGAATTCTTTCCATGCAAATTAGATGCATTTATGATAGCCTTTGTGTAGTAAAAATCCTATACCAATTGAATCCATACAAGGGAGCAAGCAAATATTTCAGAGGCAAAAATGATGTAATTTATAGGGTCGGGCATGCTCCACTGACAGTTTGTGGGCCCACCTACCTCTGATCATTTTAGCAAAAATAAATACCTTGAAATGTCAGTTCTAAACAACCAACACAAAGCAGACTGTAATGCCAGGTTGGGTAATTAAGATACATGATTTTAACTCAAATATCAATTTGTAATTGAGCCAATACTTTTAGCCCCTTTCAAATTAGTTTGGTTTTGCTCCTTTCCTGCAATTATAGCCTACTAAGACCAGACCTATCTTGAATTTACAAATCATCAATAAGCGGGCTTGTTCGTTTTTTTTGACAAAAATTACATAGAGTAGATGCATATATCCTACGTATAAACAAGTTAAAATATAGCAAATAAAAACGAACAAATAAAGAAATACAAAGGAGCACCGACCTCAGCTGAGCTAAAATTCAGGGGTAAATATCAGTCCAGAAACGAAAAGCCTGTGAAGTAGTCAATTTGCCAACTACTAAATCCTGCCAAGCAAGTTATCAATAAATTTACTAGACAAGTAGTCCAATCCACAATTACTTCTTCCTTCAAAATATTCAGTATAATTCGACAATATTCCAAAATAGACATAAACCAACAACATAATCCGAAGAAAAAAAGAGAGAGAAGTGACATCAAGCTGAGCTGAACAAGAATTACATACCCGAATTAGGTCGCTAGTCAAAACCAAGCACTACCCAAGCCTGACATGTTTCACCTTTGGTTCATAACCTGAACCTCATTTGTATCTAATCCTGAAATTAGCTTGAACATGTCATTTGGAACTCCAATCTGACCAGTGACCATATCAAAACAAATATCTACCCTTGGTTCATAACCTGAACCTCATTGTGCTGTCAAATGGTTATTTGTGAGGTCACAGTCTTATCGCCAGACTTGAGAAGCAATTTTTCCTGTGACAGTTGAAGAACTTTCAGGATTATATGTTAGCTTCTCTTTCTTCAGATTTACAAAAATGGTCAAGTAGTCAAAGCTGGAGTTAATCTGAAACATTTCAATGTACGTGCTGCAAGATATCAAGAAGGATTTCAACTTCTGGTCAGATTTGTATGGACATGGCTCCCAAACTAGCAGCAACTCAGCTTAACTGAGTCAATTCTACCTCAATTTCTGTCATAATTAAACTAGCCTCGGTCTACAATAAATAAGATGGAAGCCACAAGCAACAGGACACAACAACTATTTATCAGTGTTTAATGCGATCACTACAATAAATATTGATAAGTTGAATATCAGCAATATGTTGCAATTAATTCACACGTGCATTGAAGTTTCAAGAGAAATACGAACAAATAAAATCAGGGACAATGTGGGACAGAAAAAAGAGGACAAACAAAAAGGAACAAAAACTTACCCCTTATCACCTAAAATGAGGGGTAAATATAATTTCCTCCACAATCCACGTGAATGCACACGGTATCAATAATCACCACATTATTAATGATAAATTCAATTTGTTGTGTTCCTGCAAATCCAAACAAACTGAGTTAAATTCCTTGAGGTAAATATCAGTCCAAAAAAGAACAGTCTGGACTAGTTAATTTGTCAACTACTCGTGAACCTAGTAAATTATCAAGATTTATTTACTTCAAATAGTCGATTAATCCAATCAAACCTCAATTACTTCCGTTACTTCCAAGCAAATAAACCACAGTTTGGCCTAATGTGGTAATAATAAAGATATGATAAGGCCCCTTCTAACACTTGCAGATTACATGTATAAAACACTTGCTAGTCACAACTACAACATTATTTTTATAACTTTTTATGATCTTTTTTGCCCTAAATGTTGCAAGTTTCCTCTCCTCCTTTGATACAGGCTTGAGACTGTCTATGTTGCAATAACATAGGCGGAGTTAAAAACTTGGAAAAATGTTAGTAAAACTTATACTAACATTTTTCCTTTATTTTACTTCTTTGTCATTTGTGACAATGAGAAGTATCTAGGAGAAAAGAAATATAGACAAAAATAGAAGTAGAAAGAGAGAGAGAGAGAGAGAGAGAGAGAGAGAGAGAGGGGAGAGAGATATACCACTATGAAATCATGCTGAAACTCGCCACAAGAACCAGAGATATAAAAGCGGAGATATACTACTTTTTCCTTTGTGACTCTTCAACTGTCATATTGATGAAATTTGACTTCTCAATCCAATGTCTTTTTCTTCATATTTTGCCAGTTCAGTCTTTCTTAACCTTTATATTGATTTATTACTTTTTCACCTTCAATACGTCCTCCTAGACTTTTTCTTCAATATATTGACTTATTGACTTTTTCGCCATCAAACACATCCCATCTAATTTGTCATTAAGATTCCTTCTTCCTATATATTGAGGAGTTTCTCTCATTTGATGTTCTTTTTTCCTCCTAGGGCATCTTTCGCCATAAGTTTCTTCAACTGCACATGTCCTCTTTATTCCTTCTCAAGCATTTCTTCTCCTTGGATGTCTTCTCTTTGTTCCACCCTTGAGCATGTTCGTTTTGAAGAACCTAGACTTTTTCTTCTAAATATGGATTTATTACTTTTTCAACTTTATATGCCGTCTTCATTTTCCGCTCGTCGTCTCAAGTCTTAAACACCACTTTACTTTGAAGTTGGTCCTATATAATCTTAATTTTTCATTAAGATTTATTACTTTTTCAGCTTTATATGCCATCTTCATTTCCGTTTGTTGTCTCAAGTCTTAAACAATAACCATCGTTTTACTTTGATGTTAGTCCTATATAAAGATTCAGTCTAGTTAAATTAAAAATCTATGCTAATAATTCACTTCAAATAGGATGTGTTTATGATCTGTTAAAGGAAGTAAATTTTACTTTAAACATACAAAAACTGTCTACATGTCCAGAACAAAGCCCAATTCAACTAAAACTAAACACACCATATTAACCCTCAACATGCCATTAATGCTTAATTTAACCCTATTCCAACCCCATTCACCCTCTCAGCAAGATTTGAAAATATGAAGGGACAATCAGATCCTCTAAAAAGTTCACCAATATTGATTTCCAAAAAAGAAGAACTAACAGCTAATGAAAACAAGGTTGAGGAACTACAAAATATATTGATTATATAGTAAGAAGTCAAAACTGAACATCATACTCAAAAAATTTATTGAAAAAATTAGCAAGAAATTTATACCTTCCATTCAGCCGTTCATTGTTGTCTGTCCACCTTTCTTCATGCATCCTTATCTTCTTTTTTTTTTTCCTCTTTGTTTTCCTTCTTTTTTTCTTCTTTTTTTTTCCCTTCTTCTTCTGTCTCCTTTTATTTTCATCTTTTTTTCCCTTTTTTTTTCCCCTCCTTTTTTCCTTCTTTTTTTTTCCTCCTTTTTTTCGCTTCTTCTTTTTTCTCCTTTTTTTTTCTTCTTTTTTTTTCCTTCTTTTTTAAAATTTTTTTCCTCCTTTTTTCCTTCATTTTTTTTCTTCTTTTTTTCCCTTCTTCTTCTGTCTCCTTTTATTTTCTTTTTTTCCTCCTTTTTTTCCCCTTCTTCTTTTTTCTCCTTTTTTTTCTTCATTTTTTTCCTTCTTTTTTTTCTTATTTTTTTCCTCCTTTTTTTTCCTCCTTTTTTCCTTCATTTTTTTTTCTTCTTCTTTTTTTTTTGCATGAGTTTTTTCCTCTTTACTTTCTTTTTTTTTCTAATTTTGTTTTATCAACGTGTTATGCCTTTCTTATCCTACACAAAAAAAATAAATATAAGGACATAAGTATTGATAACGATTTAGTAATATCAACAACAATAATGCTATAGTAATAATAGTAAAAAAATTATAATAACACTCAAACTTGCCATTATGGTTCAATTTGACCCAATTCCATCCATATTTAACCTCACGGCGAGCTCTGTAATATAGAAGGGAAATCAGATCATCTTTCAAAGTTTACCAAAATTGCTTGATTCCCAAAAAAACCAACTGATTGCTAATCAAAAGCCAGTTGATGAACTACACAATATACTAAGTAAGAAGTCAAAACAGAATACCATACTCACAAATATATTTAAAAAAATGGTGAAAAATTTGTACCTTCCTGTCAGTGGTTCATTGTTGTCTCTCCACCTTTCTTCATGCAGCCTTTTCTTTTTTTTTTTTTACCTCCTTTTTAACCCATCTTTTTTTTTTCCTTCTTTTTTTTCTTCTTCTTTTTTTTTCTTCTTCTTTTTTTTTTTCTTCTTGTTTTTTTTTTCTCTTATTTTTTCCCCTTCTTTTTTATATCCCTACAGAAAGAATAGGCATAATGACATTAAAATCTGATAATGATTAATTCATAGAACAAGACAAAGCCTATAGGCTTGAAATGAACACAATCAAAGTCAGAGCCACCAAAACAAAGATAGACAATAATAGTAACGACAATAAAAGTAGCAGGAATAGTAATAATGAATTGTTCATAACTAAATTAAATACTAATTTGGACATGCAGTGTGTCTAATTGTGCACAACGAGGCCAATAAGATTAAAATCAGACTAACCCAATCCCAATTGGCAACAAAAATGAAATACTTTCGGAAAGTAATACTTACTGATTTCCAAGAATAGGGTTAAGAGCCAACAACTCTGAGAGAGCAATACGAAAAAAAGGCAAAAGAATCGGGTTAACAGCCAACAACTCAAGAAATAGAAGAAAGTATAGTTACCTTGCTTCCAGGAGAGTCAGACAACACTTCTTGATTTGATTCGACAAGGAAGGATTGCAAGAGCCAGAGAGGAGAGGAGAGGAGAGGCGAGCAGAGAAGAGAATTGGTGGGGAAGAGAGGAGGGGTTTAAGGAAGGAAGGAAGGGTTCTCGAATTCTCTCTCTCTTTTCTTTTTCTGAGAATTGTCGGATCACGAAGCGGCGTTATAAAGGCAAAAATATATCAGTATATGCATATATGGAAGGTTTGATAACATATTAGATAGACCTGGTTTACACGGAGACCAGTCGGTCTAGAATGTGTCGACTTAACCGATGATCGCTCAGAGAACAGTCGTCCAAGAATTCAAAGGTACACCGGGTCTAATACTAGGTGGCGATGTGGCATGCTTTACATAATTATACATGGAAATATTTTAATGGGGCCCACCGATTAATAGATTAGACCGACTTTGACCCCGGTCAAAACAAAATCTAACAAAAATTCATTTCATTGCAATAAAAAGAAAACAAAAATAGAGTTCACTTAGCATTGAAGTTTCTTACTAAAAAAACGCTCACGCGGTAAAAATAATTCAATTACCACTTGTATTTAATAGCATTCCATAATTCAATTACCGCTTGCATTAAATAACATTCCATATATGTTCTAATTACTGCTGTGGCATCCAATTATCCAAACGACCAAACCTAAAACTAGCTATGGCAACTATTATCTTCTAATTACTACTGCGGCATCCATCATCTTCTAATTACTAATGAAGATTGACGGATTAGCTATGGCAACTAAAAGCTGTCCTCAAATTACAGAATGAAGATATAGTGAAATTCAAAGTCCATTCAATTTGATATTTTATAGTGTAAAACTGTAAATTTATGTTAGTTACATATACATTTATATCTCAGGATATTTCTCACATATACTGTATAATGTATTATGTTACAAATGTAAAAAGAAAATCTCATGTTAATTCAGCTCCTTTGATTTAATTATAGTTTGGTTGTCTAATTTTAGTTTCGTTTAATAGGTTGCACTCGAGAAATAATGGCTTAAACAACAAAAACAGCACAAGTCGCAAACTCTCGTACCGAGTAGTGAGTTATGACTTAGAGTTGAGTACCGGTCGACGGGTCGACCGAGAGACCGCTTTCTCGTAGGAATTATGGTGGGACCTTATCTAACGTATATTTTGTGGTCCTTGGTGTTGCAGCTGTTGATATATGGATATGACGAAGTGGTACTTAATCCACATCACATGGGCATGCCATGTATTTGTGTCGTAATTAAAGAATATTTCTCATCTAATCTATCTAATCTAAAATACTTCGATTTCAATCCGGGATTCTACTGTTCAATTATCCCAACCGTCCATCTTTTTCCTCCGCGCGATGGATTCAATCGGCACCCTTTCTCTCCACTCAGACCTCTGCTCCTGTGTCGTGTTAGATTTCATATCTAATTGTTTTTGTTGCTTTGATGGTGTTCTTTATTGCCATCGCTCATTCATTCCTTGCCTTTTTTTCGGCTTGATCGTCGCTGGGTCCTCTCTCGCCACATGGGATCCCTCCCCCCACGTTGCTTACTGTCTATTGGTTGCTTTATGGAGCCTTCTCGATGTCTCTTCTACTTTCCCCACGTTCTTCAGAAAAAATCTTTCCCCAGCAAAACAAAGGAGAAGAAGAAAAAGGTACTGGAGGGAGAAAGAGCGAACGGCGGTGGAAGAAATAACGATTGTTGCTGGTATCCTTCCGATTTTTCTTTGGCCTCCATAAGCTTTGGCTGGATAACGATGGAAGATGCCTCATTTGTGCACTGTCTCCTCAATTTCTGCAGAGCTGTACCTTTTCTATTCCTTTCCTTTTTCTGATTTTGTCAAGAAATCCCTTCTCATAATCCATTTGTTTGCTGATTTCTTCTCTTTGTACCGCATGTGTAGGTTGTGGGGCTGCCAATTTCTGATTTCTAGGGATTGCTGATGGTTTGCAGAGTCTTTTCTGGTGATTCTACTTAGGTATGATGCGCTTCTTTCTTCTTTTTTCTCTATTTTTGCGTTGACTGTTTTGCTAAATTGTTGGTTTAGAAACCTTTATTATGCATCTAAACTGCTAATATAGACATTTAATTTTTTTCAGAAGTGGTACAGATCAGAGTTTAATTTCTTCTTTTAATTGGTAATTATTTTCAAGGGTAGTCTGGAAAAACTCAACTTCTTTCGACTGTTGGCACCTATTATGTCTTGATTTTGTCATAAAATCCATGCTTCTGAGGTATGTTATGCTATTTAGCAAAATTTGGAGTAAAAAAAATAAAATGGTCACATGTTGAACTTGAACTTATATTTGGCTTCTTAATATGTGAGTTAACAATATCGTCATAATTATCTTGATTTTTTTGTTCTTCAAGTTCATTAATTTCGGCTTATGCATTTTTTTTCCCTAACAAAAATTATTTACACATTATCATCTCTTGCTGGTGTTATTTTTCCCCATTTTATTAAACAGTAATTTAGTATGTTAAGTCTTCAGTGTACAATAAAAAAGGAGATGGTCTGATGGCATTCTTGCAAAATAGTAAGAGCAAAGGAAGACCTCAAAATCCATGTAATTTTTTTCTCTTTTTTGTTTACTTTATGCTATTTGCAACTTATTACTTTGTTGTTGGAATTATAACTGGTCTTGCTTTGGTGAGAGGATGTTTTAGGTGATAGTTGGATTTATAACCTGATTTGATATTATGATGTCCCATTGCTCTTTCATTTCAGATTGTCAAAATACATTTATGCTAGAGCGACAAGCATTTCTATACTAGCTTGAAAGGTGACAATATCTTTTCGCTGGTAATCGAATAGTATAGAAACTTTTTCAGTATTATTATATGTTTTTTTTCCTATTTTGTTGATTTAGTATGCATTGTTTTTTATAGGGACCTATAAAGAAACTTTCTGCACTTATTAAAAGCTTATGTTAACGGTTACAAATGATCAAAGATGGCAATGTCATAGCTCCGACAGTTCATTCTGATTCTGATTACAGGAGGTATTTGATTTAAAAAATAATTGAATTCTGTCAAAGGTATCATCTTAGAATAAAATTGAAGATGCATGGTCTGAGTGTAGCTTACTTTTGAAAATGATAAAAATGTCATTGGCCTTTTTTTAACGCTCGATTTCCAATTTATAAACGAAACGGTTCATATTCTCCAAATGCAGGTGGCATTGAATCTAGATATTCTTTAAATATTGTTTCCAATAACCTTGCAGAGCTTAAAAAACATTTAATTTTGTGGGTTTTAGATTTTTTGTTTTCCCTATTTCAAGCATATCAATAAAGAAGCCAGCAAATAGTTGGCGTGGTTTGTGTAGAGGAAAGGACTGAAGACTGCCAAGGCCACTACAGTAACCTCTTTTTTTTTTGCTGAGATTAGGTTTTTTATTTGCTACGGTTAGTTATTTTCATTTCAATAATTCTTTTGTTATTTTCTTTGAAGTTGTAGTCCATGTGTTGGCAAAAGCTACTTAATTACCAAGTTGAACTGTGTCATGAAGATGACCTCCAGACACAAGGCTACAACATCCTTAAATTTTCCTTCTTTGTTACTAATCTTCAGCACTTGTGCAAATTTTAAAGCTGGGTTATGTTCAATTACATTTTCAAAAGGACCATTTTGTGATTATTCTTATTTGAGTTTGTAGTATGATGTCTCTCCTAAAGGTGGCATACTTTTTACTGAGAATAAAGCCTGCATTAGAATGTTGAGCTTAGAATCAGGGTTGCTGTTTTTTTTTTTTGGAAATTCAAATGCCTTTAGGTTGATATTAAATGAAGCAAATAATATTCGGTTGCAACTTAGCATTCATGAACTCCTTACTATATTACTATCCTAATTCCGACATGAAAATACTGGTATTTACCCTTTTCACAAAAAAATAACAAAATATATTGGTAAATTAAACCAAATTGTAACAAATAGCTAAACACAAAGGTTTCTATGCCCTAGATAATACAATTCAAAATTCAGGCATACACGAAAAATAAAGTTTAATTCCTAATTGTTGGCATTAGTCCAAATAAAATACCAACGGGCCATAATGGTAATCTTGAGGTAGAATCAATACAGCCGATGTTCATGCTTCTCCTTCTCCGTTGATTAGCTTGCTCTTTCAAATTATATTTCTCGCCCTTCTATACACATGCATATATACTTCTACTTTATGAAATAAGAAGGAAAAAAATAGTGAGGAATGAAACAGTACCATGTATTTATTTGATGTGTCTATATATTGAGTTAGGTCAATTTTTTCTTGCAACACAATTATTCTGTAAAAATATGTCCAAAGTCAAGAGATCACTAGCAAGATCCAACGGAGGACATTTGTCACAATCTGAAATGGTAGACTAAGAGGGCTTAGATGGTGATGAAATATAACCTGCTTACAGAACAATTTTAGATATCGAACTAACCCAGCACACAACTGCTCATAACCAAAAAAAAAAAAAACGAAAGTACAATAATAACACAAACTATGGCTCAACTTTCTGCAACAGCTAGTTATTATTATTATTATTATTATTTGGCACCCTCGTTCTCTGTTTTGGGTACTGCCTTAATTTCGTACTTCTTGTTGCACCATTTAAATATTTTTGAAAAAGATGTAAAAAGTTTAAATTATATATTTATATTCACCGTTTCGGATTTTCCGCAACTTATTTTGAAAGAAATAATAAGAAAAAATCATGTATCTATAATTTATTTTTGCGTGGATTTACCGCACCTTTATGGTGTGAAGTGCGGACATGCTTCGAATAATAATTGGTACAGTAGTAAAGACGACCGGCAAATTTAATGCGAGAAACGGAAATGAAATTCACTTTCTCCAAATCCGATGATCGGAACCGACCAATGAGGTGCGGGAATTCTCTTCCGGTGAGAATTGGCGAGAAAAAATTGTCCCTGTGAATTTCCGTCCAAAACCAAAAATTTGGTGAGAATTCTTTTCTTTTCTTCTTTTTTTTTTATCGCTTGTCTCAAGTTCCGATCAAAGCCTAAATAAGTACGAGAATTTTATTATTATTATTATTATTATTATTATTATTATTATTATTATTATTATTATTATTATCCTCAAATTTAATACACACGAAAAAATGTGAATTACCGAGTTTCAAGTGCTATTTAAGAGAAAAGTTAACTTGTCATCATAGGTTTATAGACGATCAAGTTCCTCCGTACATGTATCTTTACAAATTCGTAGGAGTTTTTACATAGATTCATTTTGTTATCTACCCAAAAAAGAAATTATTTTGCAGTTGAGTTCCCTTCGTCTTTTTTCCAAACAGGAAGGATGCCTTGAGCGGCCAATCTCTTTTCCACCCAAAACACAACATGTTTTGCTGTAATTTTCTTCTCATCTATCAGGAATGGTTCTACTGTACTCACTTCACTTCCATACGATGACAATGCAAATCCCTTTGGACCTACAAAATTATGACGTTGAAAATATTCAGAGATACATTCTTTGACTAATAAAAACGAGAAGATTTTTAACTGTTTGGCAAATGTAATTACATAACTTTTACCCCATTCTTGCAAAATGATAACTCATACATACCCATAAATAAAGAAGACAATTTTCCTTATATCTTTGGGCCCTGAAAATTTGAGAAACATTTCCGAAACCCTCCCGAGACTATTAATTGATTTAAAAGCCCAACAAAGTTATCATGTTATTTCAATAATAGAAATGTTAAAGATCTCATGAATATTTCTGCTACAAATGTTCGGATGATTACAAATAATACACCTTAAGTATCACAAGTTAGACTTGAAATAGCTAATTACCAGTGAGAACTCCATTTGGGAAAAAAGCCCAGAAATAATAGGGTATGTCATTCTTTATAAATGAGCCCTCCAACTGCAGCACATAAAAATAGATTACTTTAGATAGAAGATTCAATTAATCAAAATAAAAGTAAATATATTTGGAGACTAAATTAAAAATTGAAAAGCGTTATATGGACCATTCAAGACAACACTGTTTTAGTGACAAGTGATAAATGTTTCATAAAGACATAAACATGGTATCATTGATGTATATGAAACAAGACAAAACCAGGTAATTTGAACAGTTCAGAATTATCAATTATGAAAAACAATGGCTCACTTATATATCCTACTTACCCTATTATCTTGAAAGGAGAGTTCGATTTCTGACAAATCCTCTTGAGACTCGAGGGTAGCTTTTAGTGAAGGGATCACTTCCTCTTGCATTAGCTCTGGCAATTCTTTTGCTGGTGCCTTTTTTGGTTTCGCTGCAGCTGCGGGTTTGGCAGCAGGTGCTGCTGCTGGTTTTTCTGCTGGTGTTGCTTCTGGTTTTGCTGCAGCTGGTGCTGTCTCGGCTGTATCCTTCTTGTCAGTAACTGACAGGATGGAAAATTTGGAATAAAACAGTGTTTTATATTAAGAAACAACAGGAAGGTGAAAAACAGCTGTTCAAAGACCATAAACATATATTTTAAAGAGTATCTTGGTTCTAAGAATGTTAATATAAATAAACACTTGAAGAGAGAGAGAAAAGTAAACCACCATATCATTTCGATCTCATCCTGCAAAGCTAATGTTTAATTTTTCTCAAATTAGTTTTCATCTATTTGACGTTAATCATAGAGATATTTTCGGGTATTCAATTGATTTGAGGGTTCCGATCAGAGCAAAAGAAAAAATGTAAATTTTGTAACAACAATTATATAGTTACTGATATTGACTATGAACAAGGACTAGTAACAATTGCAACAAGGTCCACAAGCCACAGTATGGACTGATTTTAATAGTACAATGAATTAAGAAAGACATATTACACCAAGTAGCTAGTGCTCAGTAATGGTGTGTTCAGTTGATTTATAGCAATAAAAATAATTTCCAGAACTAGAAGTAAAGGGTCTAAAGGGTTCACATGAATCCATTTTATTACTAAGCTTAAAATTTTTCATTTTGATTGGTAATTTCTCATTGGCTAAAGGGTTCACATGAATCCATTTTAT
This sequence comes from Rhynchospora pubera, assembly GCA_028095005.1. Taxonomy (NCBI): domain Eukaryota; kingdom Viridiplantae; phylum Streptophyta; class Magnoliopsida; order Poales; family Cyperaceae; genus Rhynchospora; species Rhynchospora pubera. Next base: position 61,381,924 of record CM051459.1, on the reverse strand, counting down.
TACTAAGCTTAAAATTTTGCATTTTGATTGGTAATTTCTCATTGGCCTATAGAAACTTAACATTTACTTTCAGTAGACTCAATTTTCCAATTTTTTGTCATAAGAATATTTTCACTGAAATCAAAATCAAAATGTATCGTTGATTACTTGATTTCATTGAAAAATATAATCATAAATAAACATTTCTTACGGTGATAATAATAATATTATTATTATTATTATAAAATAATGTTCAAAATGGGGGGGGGGGGGGGAATAGAAGACGTAATAAAGAAGATGAAATGAAGATTACCTGTAGTAGGTGATTCTTGTGTGGCTGAGCAGAGCACAACAAAATTTCTTCTTTGGCAACCAAGAACAAGAGATTTGGTACTACTTGAGTAAAATTTGGTTCTCACATGGCTTTTGAGTGGATAGAATGTGTTTAACGAATGAGAAGCCATGGTAATAATAGTCTTAATAGACAACAAATATTATTGTTTCCAGAAATTGAGCTGTAATTCAACAAGGCATTTGAGATTTAGAGAGAGATGCTTCCAATTGCAGTATAGGAAAAGCTTAACATATTGGGTTTGATCTTTGCTTTTGAATTTCTTTTTGCTCCCTTTTTTGTGTGCTTATTGGGAGAGCAGTAGAACCTGGCTCTGGTTTAAACAGGATTGCTATCCACTAATTTGGTCGGACTTGAATGGCTGTACTCTCCTGAAATATTTTTGTTTGTATAGGAAGAATTTTTGCTGGGCCTCTTCTCTAAATTGCTCCAATTTTAATGGGCCCAGAATGTAATGAAAGAGAGATGGAGAACACTTTTTAATAATTTGGGCCGTTTGGATCGCTTAGGAATTTGAAAAATTTCATATTTTTAGACATAAATTTATTGAAAAGTGTGTAATTTTGTGAAGAGTTTGGATTGTTTATAATAAATTTATGTCTAGAAATAGAAAATTCTCCAAATTCCTCAAATTCCAACTTCCATCCAAACGGCCCCTTGAAGAAGCATTTCTTGCCTTATAGGCTTTATTATAAAGTAAGGGTGAAAACGGTCACCGTCTCGACCGTCCTTTCGTTTCATTTCGTCTATGTGTATTTTCATGGTATTTTTATAGTTTCGGACGAAACAGTTAACGCAAATGAGTAGTCAATTTCATTTTCAAAACGGAATAGTTGACGCAAATGACCATTTTCGTGGTCGTTTTAGACATTACGCAGCCCTATTATAAAGCCGCAGATGGCTGCTGAAATATAAAACGGTAATGCTTGTCATTTCGAAAGTAAATTTTGTATAAACAAGTGAAAACAAAAGCTAAATATTCAGATGAATATATTATATATGCCTATGTTTTATATAATTGTAGCCTCGGAGATGCCTCAATGTTGTACTTTTCTTTGTTCATCTCAGCTTCGTTTGGATGAGTTCTAGGAATAAGAAAATAAGGGAGAATTTATTATAAACAATTCAAACTGTTCACAAAATTACACACTTCTCAATACTTCTTTCCTTATTCCTCTTATTCCCACGCCATCCAAACGGAGCCCTCGTGATTAAAGTGTTCTAATGGCAAATTGGCAACTATTGTGCATGATCCTATCATTTCTTTTTTCAAAAACTATTTATTTTAGGTATCGCTATGGCCTATATGTCGATCAGTCGCTTGATAGTACGAATTTTTCTAATTATGTTTAACGACAATGAAGGCATGATGGATCAAACAAATTTTTTTTTTTTACTTACACTGTTGGATTTCTGTATAATTAATGGTATTCTGTCTAAATGCTGGCTTTACATTACCATCCGACGTTATCTAGGCTAATATGTGGGGTTTAGTTGTTGTGAATATTTGGCCGAATGGGACTAGTTTCCAGAAAATGGAAGTATATAATAAAGTCCTATTATATTAAACTTATAAGGTTCGTGACCTATTATTTGAATTCATTAATTGAGTGTGCGTTTGGATCGTTGGAAGAAAGAAGAAGAAGAAGGAAGAAGAAGAAGAAAAAAAAATTAGAAACAATCCAAACTCTTCACAAAGTTACGCACTTTCTAATACTTCTTCCCACTTCTTCCCTTATTCCCTTCTTCCCACACCTATCCAAACGGAGCTAAGATGCCGACAATAAGGGAATGCGAACCTTCCCTTTAATCAAAGTTCCACATCATTCGTAAAATTTGTCAACAGTACTATATACTTTTATTATTATAAAGTAATGATAGGATTGCATATTTACATTAAAACTATTGTAAGATTGGTTGAATTAGAATTGAACGATCCATGTTGAGATGCCAAGAAAGGGTGTGCGTGTTGTTGTTGTTGTTTTTTTTTAAAAAAAATATAAATCTCTCTTGGCCGTTTGGATCGTTTAGGAATAAGAGGAATAATTTTTTTCTAGACAGAAATTTATTCCTAACCATCCAAACTCTTCACAAAGTTACACATTTTCTAATATTTTTCCGCTTAGAAATAGACTATTCTTCTTATTCCTAAGCGATCCAAACGGCCCTTTGAGACTATGTAACTGTTGTATTTTGCGCAAAATATTTTTATGACTTCATAGTTCATTCACAAAATTTTAAAATTACACAGCATTAGTTTACTCGATTTTCGATTGTAACATTTTAATTTTTCAATTGTAACGTTAGTTTACTTTTTTGCTTTTGCTCTTTCCTTTCTTTTTCTTATTTTCCTTTTACTCACTAGATAGTCGCTGTCTAGTTTATCTAAAAAAAAAACATTTTCATTTTCCCCCCATCCCATAGAAACTTCTCATATTTATAGAAATCTGAGTTGTGCTATAATTCGTGCTAACAAATTACACTACTATTGACGCTATATATTATGTTGGATATTATGGAAAAATTGAATATAATCCCCTCTAATCTTCACAAACCGGATATATCTCTAATCTTCGAAACTGGATATAACCCCCGTAATCTTCTCAAAGTGAGATATAAACCCTTTGCTCAATTTCAATCATATAGTTTAATTATAAAAAAACATTTTCTATACATTTAGACAGAAATGCCCCTAGCTCTACCCCATCTCTAATCTCTCCCATCTCATCTCATTTTTTTTCTCTGTAGCAGTCAACAATGACCATCAACCTTGAGGAAAAGAAAAAAAATAGAAAAGTCTAAAAAACTAGACAGCTTTACTCCAAATTTAGTAAGACCCAGTCAAACACCGCATATATTGTTGTCTCGAACAAATACCTCGTAGTTTCTAAGTCAAAAGAAATTGTACAGTTTGCTCCCATGCACAATGGTTATATTCCTCTTGCGTGAGTATCATGTTGCGAGGTTGTTCAATTGCCACTCGAAAAACAAGTTTTGACTATAAGAATTAAGAAATGGAGTAGTTAATTTGTTCATAGATTGTGCTATATGTACAATGTTTTAACTTGAAATTTAATCAGGAAGGTGAAAGATCTTCTTTTTTGAGGCTCCGTTTGGATAGGTGTGGGAAGAAGGGAAGAAGAGAAGAAGTGGGAAGAAGTATTGAAAAGTGTGTAATTTTGTAAAGAATTTGGATTGTTTGTAATTTATTTCTTCCTTCTTTCTTATTCCTACTTTTTTCTCAACGCATCGGTTGAAGAGGGGTAGGAAAGATGTACTCGCTAATCAATTTCTTTGGCATTATGAAGAATTGATGGAAACTAAATTTTGTGATCGTCATTGATTTTTAGCCTTGTTGAAAATTGCTAAATGAAGCCGAGATGTTACCTGCCTCTTTATTTACCACGTCACCATACTTATTGATGTTAGTATGGGCAAACAGAAAAATTGATGTAAAGTTAGATTGTGTTTTGGAGTTGGTTTAGGTCGGTACCTGCCTTGAAAAATCGGTTGCTGGTACACACTTTTGGCTTAAAGGGGCTTATTTGTAAACAGAAGGTGAATCGATCTTTGGAGAAGAGGAAGATAGTTTGGTCATAATTTTTATGCTGCTGATTTTTTTTATTAAAAAATAACTAAAACCAATGAAAAGGAGTTATATCCTTGATAAGTATGATTGGAGGGGTTATATCTAATTTTAAAGATTGGAGGGAGTTATATTCCGATAGAGAAGATTAGAGGGGCTTATATCAAATTTTGTCTATTATTAAAATTAGTTTTTGAGGTGGTTATGCAAGAATGATTCTCATAATTTTATAGTTCAAATGGAAGAGACATTAGCGATATATGACATGAGCTTACATTGATAACAAAAACTATATTATTTTATATTATAGGAGGTGTTAGATTTACTATAACGCATTAAAAAGGTTACTGAGAAGGAAGTTATTTTAGCGATAGTTGATTTGAGTAACTATACTTACACTGTTACACAGGAATCTGTATGTTTAAATAGGTGTGAACCAGTACTTAATTCAAATCAGTAACTATTCAAAACTCAAATTTCTTTCATTAACCTTTGCGTAGCAGTTTGAATTATGTTGCTTCGCTAGTCGTTCAAAAATAAAAATATGATTTTTTGGCTATTTTCATTCTTCATCCAAACGCACCCAACATAAAAATGACTGAAAAATGTGCATTCTAAAAGCGCATATGTAAAAAAATGAGTCATCATCATACAAAATATTTGCAAAATCTCTCGATGGCGTTTCATTAAGACTATATATAAGACTTAATTAAGACTTAGACACTAAGTAAACAAAACGACTAAATTAAAAAAACAACAAACTTATAAACTCTTTAAAGTTCTAATCTGTAATGTAAGCTTGCTCAAAGACAAATTTTATCAAGTAATATTTTAATACACGAATTTCATAATCTATCTGTCACTTGTTAATGACATCCACTTGCTAATGACAAGCGACAACTACGATCGAATGAAAGTAGTTCAAAACTCGTCTCTATACAGCGTCATCCACATATTAAAGAAAAAGTAAAATAATAAAAAGATAAAAGCAATAAATAAATAAAAAGACTCCAAAGATAATGGCACAGCATGTTAATTAAATGAAAAACAAGGTCGTTTCCTTTCTTCATCTACGGGTTCCTTCTCTCTCTCTACTCACTCGTCTTTTCGACCAATAAGCAACTTAGAATTAGAAATGACATTTTTTGGGATTATGTTTCGTTCGCCATTGATTTCTCTCTTCAAGTCACTTCTCCATCTCTAACGAAATGGTTCCGATCAGAGATTGAATCCTCTCATCCCACTCTTTCTTCGCTGCTCTTGCATCTTCTGTGCGATTTTTGTAAAGGCAAGCGCCACATTTCGTCGGATTTCATCGAACTATTGGCGTACTTCGCCGTTGAAGGAATCAGTGGATCTGGTTCGCTCGATCGTGCTCCTCCTTGGGAGGGATTTGTTTAATCGACTTTGCATTTGAATCTCTACTATTAAGTATCAACCCGGGTACATACTCTTTTCTATGCCTTTTTCTTTCAGTGCTTGAATTTTATGAACAAATTACAGTTTTTGTGGCTTCAGTCTTGTCTGTTGTCGTTTCCCTCGCTGCCTGACACGTGTATTCCACCAATTTTATGTTTGCTTGGGTTGATTGGTTGAGAATTTTGCAACGTGGTTGCCAATTGGGGATTCTAGTTTGATAGAAAATTTGTTAAATTATGATGATTTTGAGGCTTTCTTGGGTTTTAATTGAAGGGTTCTGGGAGTGATTAGATGTGCGTGTTCAAATTTGGTTAGTAATTTGATTGCAGGCATGGAGTAAAATTTGTTGTTAGAAATTAGAAATTGCTACCTTTCCATACTACTTCTTGCAGTGAAAAGTATTTCACCACTACACATTAATTATTGAACCAGGTCGTCTTTGTATTCTTACTCCATGCGAGATGCCTCAGTTAAAGCTGTCTTTTTTTTGTTGTTGTTGTTTATCTCTATCCTTTTGTTTGGGCATTACCTATGAGAGGTCCTAAAGGGTTAATGTTGTACGTGGCAAGTCACTGATGTGTGAGTCCTTCTAGCTTATCTGTTCTGGAGGCATAGCCTAACTTACTGGCATAACCATACCAAATTAGTATGTTCTACCTAGGACATGATAATGAAGGTCTATTGGCTGCCTTTGTGTATTTTATGCCGGTGGTCCAAAAGTATAGTGACTAGCAGTCTGGTGTGTACACAAATGGAATGTTTCTCAGGATATTCCAAAATTTAGTTAAAGAGATGCTTTTTCATGATGAATATGTAGAATTTGAATATTTCTTAAGCAACCACAGACTCCTTGCTTTGGTAAGGTCTATAATTTTACGTTTCTACAACAACTAATCATTATTAAAACTTATCTTCTTTCAACCCTGGCTGATAACTACTGTACCACTGATAGTGCCAAAGCATAGATGGAATATTCCTTGGCATATGCAATATTAGTCAGTGCTGTATTCTCTTTGTATACTACTGAAGTTTCCAGGAGTAATTTGCAAATTTGATGTATTTGCATAAAAAATGAATAAACAAAAATCTTTCCATCATGTAATTTATTTATCAGCATAGTTTCCTCTTTCCTCTCTTTGCAGATAATGCCAATGTACCAAGCGAATCTGTTGCCTAGCATAAGTTCTTGTAACAGTTCATCTCATGGACATGATCAGCAATCTGGCCCTCCTCAGAGTAGCATGAGCCCAATGAATGGAGTTAACAGTGCAGCAAATGGTAGTGGACCTAGTGGTAATAATAACAGCAATGGTGGACTTGGTGCACGGCAAAGATTGCGGTGGACCAATGAGTTGCATGAACGATTTGTTGATGCTGTAAATCAGCTTGGTGGACCTGAAAGTATCTTCCTTTCCCTATTTTGTTTTACATTTTTATGTCAGTCCATTAGTTTAGCTTGCTTTGGTAGCTATCATTGAGGACCATCGCTTATTAGTTATTACAATGAAAAACTTGCAAACTAGTCAACAGCACCTATTTGAAGAACAATTTGTATAAATAGTTAGAAGCAAAGAAATTTTCTACAGTTTTCCTAAATTTAGTGTCCTCCCAGCTTTAGTTTTGGGTACAAAAAAGTTGCTTTGATTTTCAGTTCATTACTTAATTATTTATGTTGGTGTAGCCCTTCTGACAGTTTTCTCAGAATAGTAGCAAAATGTTGATCCATTTTTTTTTTTTTGTAAAGGCTAGGTAGATGGGTGGTAAAGACTTGGGATCAGTTGATCCCCTTTTAATTTTGACTCAGACTGATTGTTTTTTCAATTTTTCTTAGAAAAGTTTCATAATTGTACCTAGTTTGACTGACACTTGTGCTTGATCTTTCCACTGCTGTGCACCATGTTCATGAATTGATTGGTAAAATACTAAAATCAGATTAAGCATTTTGTATATTCAAATAGTGTACAATCGACCCATACCGAGAGGTCCTTCCATGACTAGGGTTGTGATATACATGGATTAACTTTTGTGCTATATAACCTTTTTACAATTAGAAGAATTCATCAAAATGGGGTTATTTTTACAAATATATAAAGAGAAAGTTTAATATGCACCATAGTGCATAGGAGTTTTTATGCACCACGAACTTTTTCGGTGTTATTTTTGTAAATTGACAAATCTAATTTAACCAATCTAATTTACATATTGAAATCTCATAGAAAACAAAATTTTATGATTTTTGAGATTTTATTACTATTTTTATCGAATTTTTTAAAACATGCCATTTTAGGAATATTGTAAATAGTATAACATTCCAAAAATGACATATTTTAAAAAATTCGAAAAAAATAGTAATAAAATCTAAAAAATTATAAAATTTGGTTAGCTATGAGATTTCAATATGTAGATTAGATTGGTTAAATTAGATTTGTCAATTTACAAAAATACTCCCGAAAAAATCCGTGGTGCATAGAAAGCTCTATGCACTACAGTGCATATTAAACTTTCTCATATATAAATATATAGATATATTGGTTTAGTTTTCTTGTATACCAAACAGACCATGCTGTAATGATCTGCATTTTTTTCTTTGTTTGGATGAAAGGAACACAATTTTTAAGCGAGTAATATGGCTAAATGCTTAACTGCTTAATGTGACAGATTAGAATAAATTATATCAAACTTTATAATAGCATATATATATATAATAAAACTTCTGATGAATAATTCACAATTGCAAATAAAAATTGATGCAATACCATGCATAATGATTGATTGTATTACATAAACTAGTTTGGTGGTAGCATTTGTCAAACTTGATCAAGTCAACCCTGCTTGGGTTTGATTCATGAAAAAATGGAGTGCACTTGGTTCGATTCAATAATAGCTTGGAACCTCTCAAATATTGATATAGCAGTAAAGATCAGAATCCATTTAAAGCCTGATTATCAGAAAAGTTGATCAACACGAGCTGAAATTGGACAATCCTAACTGACTACTGGCCACCACAACTTGTTAGGTCCTGATGGCAGTATAAAATATGCAATGCCAACTCCATTTACAAAGAACAAGTCAAAACATACACTATAAGTTATAATTATCTATTTTTTGTAATATGAAATTAAGTAATGTATAGCAACCTCATTAGTCTTCAGATAAGGCCATTTACCCGGCAGTGTATATAAGCACTGACTATGACCCAATCAGTACAGGTAGGAAATCAGAATGAAGTTATATATGTCTGGTCTTTGGACCAGCTGATCTCAGTTATTTTAACTATTCCTTTTTTGTTTCCTTTCCTTTATCTTCCCTATAAAATTTAACTAACTATTTGACCTTTCACTTGACAGAAGCAACACCTAAAGGAGTACTTAGAGTTATGGGTGTGCAAGGTCTAACCATATATCATGTCAAAAGCCATTTACAGGTAAATAACCTTCTATTCAGGCCCTTGCTTTATTGTCAATCTTATTTGTACTGAGTTTAATTTTGTTATCACTTATATGCAGAAATATAGGCTTGCAAAGTATATCCCAGATTCATCAGAAGGTATGTTTTACTAATCAATTGTAATTATGTAACTTTAGATATATCATATATCCATAATTCCATACATATTCAGCGGTACTGAATATTATTTACACACTGGGTAGGCACTCAGTAGGAGGTTTACAAATGCTGAAGACAGGCCTGCTATCAATTTTATATTATATTTTTCTTTATTTTATGTTTTGTTAATTTTTTATTGAGATTTTTATGTAAGAAGCCCATGATGCAGGATTAGTATCTTTGTTTCAGTACTAAAGGAGAACACAATATGAAAAAATTGTGAAACTTTTGTATATTTAGTTGACTACAAGCAATCTTGTAACAAAAGTTGTACTTAATATGAACCAGGTGCTAAACCAGAGAAGAAAGACAGCGATGATTTGCTTGTGGGTCTGGACAGTTCATCGTAAGTTTTAGGAATGTAATGAAAACAATAAACAAATGAACTGTTTTGTGGTTTTTCAAATTCGTATTTTTTTATAGCATATTACCTAATTTTTTCCCTGGTTATGTCTTTTAGTATGTACTCCTTTCCTCTTATGAAATCTGTATGCCGTAACTATTGTTCTGAAAAATACGATCTGATTTAATTACTGGCAGTATGCTATTAATTGTTTTTCCCGATTACTGTCTGCTAACAGAGTCCTAAAAAAATGCCAATATTATATGCATAAATGAGGATGGATGACATGAACCTTCTGTCAGACCAACTTAAGTCCTTGATTGGTAAAGACCAAGCTTTAGAGAATCATATTTGATCATCTTTTTTCTATTTTTTAGTAAAGACCAACTTCAGATGACATGTTTTTTTTATTGTTCTTGAGCATCATTATATATGATGATAGTACATATTCTTTCTTTACTATATCCTTCAAAATTTAATTTTGGCAGGAACATGCAAATATCTGAGGCTATAAAACTGCAGATGGAGGTGCAAAAACGGTTGCACGAACAACTTGAGGTAAGTTGATATTCCTTTTTTCTTCTATTCAATGATCTGGTTGTATTTTCAGTTCTTACCAGCAGATGTTGTGGTTTTTATCTGCTCATTTGTTCATCATCAAGTGTTGCTAAAGTCTTCATAACTTATTTAATTTACACCCTAATAATAAAGAAGAAAGTATCCATTTGATCTATTCTTAATTCCAGGTACAAAGACAACTCCAGCTGAGAATAGAGGCACAAGGACGATACCTTCAAAAGATAATCGAGGAGCAACAACGCCTCAGCGCATCACTTGCTGAGAAAACACCAGGCCTGTCCAACCACATGGGACGCACCTCTGACAGGACTGATCCATCCACACCGGGCCCCATCTCTGATTATGAACAAATGACCCATTTATCTGCCCCTGACAGTGGTCCAGTTAATGAACCGTGCACACCTGAGTCAGACTGCCAGGGCGGCATGCATGTGTACGGCCAGGTCAAGCTTGAGCCTGGTACTAGATAAGAGTCCTTTCCCTAGGTTAGGTACTAAATAGGGATGTGCTGTAGGGTAAATTAAATATTAAGTTACCGTCAGTTTATCTATTTAGGAAGTTTTTAATTAGGATCGAAGAAAGGGATTTTATGTCAGTACGTCGTGTACCAGGAAGATTAAATGAACTGATTCTAACATTAGATGATTGATTGGCGGTTAGAGGGAATGTTAGTTTTCTTTTTCATTTCAATCTGTAATTTGAAGTGCATGTAATTTAGGATTAATTTAGATTGTATAGCTGTTATTGTACTTTCTTCCCCTGCCACGTCAATTACTATTCATCTCGTGGTGTTATATGATCAAGTATGTTGTTAGTTCTTGCTTGATAGCCTCTATCAAGTTTTCTCTAAAAAAAAAAGTATGTTGTTAGTTCTAATCGAGGCAAGAGTACATTATGTTTCAGAGCACAAGTACAGAGTACAGACTATTTGAGTATATCATTTCAATAGCAAGTTGCTTTCTAACTAAGAGAAATTGAGAAAACCATTCTCCAGGAGGAATATTTTGAACAGAATAAAAAGCCTTTCTGTGCTAGGTAATTAAGTATGAATCAAGACAGTAAGGAATTTGAAAGGTACTGGAGTTGAATTCCTAGGAAATTGATTACTACCATCTCTATTTCTACCATCGCTACCATCGCTCGAAGCGCTCCCCTCACCTAACCCAGCGAAGTGAAGGCTCCTCTCTCCCCAGCGAAGTGAGCCCTCTCCTCACCCTGCGAAGCGCTCCTCTCTCCTCATCCGGGTACGCTCCTCTCCCTTCGCACTCTTCAGTCTCTTCCTTCTGTGCATCTCTCTCCCTTCCCCCTCCCTTCGCACTCTTCAGTCTCTTCCTTATGTTCAATTTGTTGGTGTGTATGTTCACTTTGTTCATTCATATGTTCAATTTGTTATTCTATATGTTCAATTTGTTTTGTTGCTTGTCAGATTTATGTGTTTATTTTATATCTCACTTTGTTAGTTTATATGTTCACTTTGTTCATTCATCTGTTCAATTTGTTATTTCTATGTGTTCAATTTGTTTTGTTGTGCGTCAGATTTCTGTGTTTATTTTATGTCTCACTTTGTTGGTGTATATGTTCACTTTGTTCATTCATATGTTCAATTTGTTATTCTATATGTTCAATTTGTTTTCTTGCTTGTCAGATTTATGTGTTTATTTTATATCTCACTTTGTTAGTGTATATGTTCACTTTGTTCATTCATCTGTTCAATTTGTTATTTCTATGTGTTCAATTTGTTCTGTTGTTCGTCAGATTTCTGTGTTTATTTTATGTCTCACTTTGTTGGTGTATATGTTCACTTTGTTCATTCATATGTTCAATTTGTTATTCTATATGTTCAATTTGTTTTCTTGCTTGTCAGATTTATGTGTATATGTTCACTTTGTTCATTTATATGTTCAATTTGTTATTCTATATGTTCAATTTGTTATTCTATATGTTCAATTTGTTACTTCTATGTGTTCAATTTGTTTTGCTGTGCGTCAGAGTTCTGTGTTTATTTTATGTCTCACTTTGTTGGTGTATATGTTCACTTTGTTCATTCATATGTTCAATTTGTTATTCTATATGTTCAATTTGTTTTCTTGCTTGTCAGAGGAAAGACAGAGAAGAGAAGAAAAGACACGGAGGTAGAAGGAGAGTGAAGAGGGACGGAGGGGAGTGTGGCAGAGAAGGGAAGAGAAGAGGTGGAGAAGATGAACGCGCTAGGGAAGGAGGGGAGCGCGCGGGAGGGGAGGAGAGCGCATCTGAAGAGGAAGGGAGCGCGCGGGAGGGAAATTGAGGTTAGCGATGGTAGCGATTGCATAAATCGCGATGGTGGTTATAATTTCTGGAATTCCTACAATCCTAAAATACAGCCATAGGCTTTTCCCTACGTTCTAACAAGTATATTCTAGCATTGGGCTACAAGGACACTTGTTGCAATCTTGTAAAAAGTAGCTCCCTTTCGGCCCAAAATAGTACTAACTAGGAAAGGGGCTATTTCTATTTTCTAAAAATCCACAAAAGTTATTTCACAAACATGACCTTAAACAGAATTTACGTAAAAGCGGGATTCCGCGCGTAAAGTTCACGCGACTGATCTAGATCCGTTCAATCTCACTCCAACGAACGGTCCAGATCTAAACACACGTCGCATCAGCTCCCACTCAGCGCTCTCTCCTCTATAAGCTGTGTTTCATTACTGCATCCTTTCTCTCTCTCTGCGTTTATTGTCCGACTCCTCACCATATTAGAGAGAAACAAGAGAGAGAGTGAGGAGGAGGAATTGGAGGTAGCAAGGGATCATTTGGTTCGTTCTGATTTGGTGAGCTTCTCTATCTCTATCTCTAATCGATCGATTCACGATTTGGTGGTGTGTATTTTTGAGCTTCAACAATTCCTATCTCAATCAACCCTTCTTTTTAATTTTTAGTCTCCTGATTGTCTTACTTTAACCCAGGGGAAGGAATGATATGGATTGTTTTGTACCTTTGCTTTGGAAATTGATAAGATCTACTTGAAAGCTTTTTACTTTCTACTGTTGTTGATGTCAAAGTTTAATTAATCTCGTTCTGAAAGTTATTCAAATAAACACAACTTGCTGTTTACTGTGCAGTTTTGAAGTTCCAGTGAAAAGCTTATTGTAAGAAGTGCTGATTTATGTGTGTGATTTTATTCCAATTATAGGATCTGTATGTTGTGTATTTACCTCTTGTGGTTTCTCTTTGGACAAAAGCAACGGCTATAGATGTCTACAACTACCTAAATTATAAATTTCTAAATATGTTTAGACTTACGTTTTCTTAAGGAATCATCTCGGTTGTGTAATATAATGTAAAGTAACAATAAATAAAAAAAAAATTAGGGATGTCCTTATTAAGCCATTCTGGCATTCCTTATTTGGAAAATCCAAGTCACCCTCTTTTTTTTCTTCATTTCCCTATTTCAGCTGGATATGTATAATAGGAGGAAGTAGGGTGCTTAGGGTGAAAAGTGATTGGTAAAGCAGGGTAGCATATGGTATACTTGGGTTTAGAATGTGCATTGTTGTAATGATATAGATACAACCCAAGCTAAAGTTTTTCAGAGGTGGAATGAAATTGGTATTTTTTTTTAGTAAAGAGTTAATTAAAGTATTTATTTATTTTTTATTTTTTTCCTTTTGTAGAATATCTGGGGAAAAGGAAATGGCTTCAAAACGGATCTTGAAGGAGTTGAAGGATCTGCAAAAGGATCCTCCCACCTCATGCAGTGCTGGTTCGTCCTTCTTTCTTTCTTTTCTTCTCTCCCTTTATTGTTCTCTTTACATTGTCTATGTTGTTGGTATTACCTAGTAGGTAATATAAAAATTATTTTTAAAATCTAGTTTACCGTTTATTAATTCTTAAGCTAACAGTTGATAGAGTTGTTTGTTTATATGCACGTTCCATATTAACTTGGGCTGCACTATTTGGGCTTTGATGTATTGCTGTATAATACTTTTTGAGGTTCTCACTGCATTTGCACAGAATGATCCATATATATTATAGTCGCAACCGTTCCTGTATTTGTATGGTTGCAATTAGCTTTGGCTGATTCATTAAATTGATGGAACAATGTATCTTGGTTGAGGGTTCTTTGTTCCTTCTTCCCTGAGAACAAGCTGAACAAGAAACAAACAATGTGCATTTGTGTCCTTGTTACTACTCTACATTAATTATCTAGTGGCTACTCAATTTATTTAAAATGAAAGTTGGTAAGAATAAGATCCTTTTCTGGTTGACTATTATTAGCTTTTGTTGAATGCTTCGGTAGTATCGTAAAATAATCAAAGCATGCTGGTTTGTTAGTAGCACACATGACAACTGCAGTATGTTGCAGAATTACCTGTTAATGTCAACTATAGGGTGTAATGTGGCAGTATAATCCTGTTTTTTATTTTATCACATTAAATGTCTATGGTCAATAAATGTTTTACCCTAATCAAGAAATTAACTAATACTTTTTTTTTTTTTGGAACTTCTGTAATCACAGGACCTGCTGGGGAAGACATGTTCCATTGGCAGGCTACAATAATGGGGCCTGCTGATAGCCCCTTCTCTGGTGGGGTATTTTTGGTCAACATCCATTTCCCTCCAGACTATCCTTTCAAGCCTCCTAAGGTATTTCTAATACTAGGTCATTTCTCTTATGTACATAAACTACTTACCAATTCCTTTTGGTATTTAAGGATTTATTAAACGATACTTAATTGATTACTGTCCTTGTGAGGCTGCAGCTATTGGGCTAGTCCTTTACTTTTTTTGTATTAACCGTGCAATATTGCTTGGTGTTCCAAATAGAACCAAATACGTGCAATTTACTTAAATTCTAACCTCTTAACTTTTACTTCCTTTGTATAAGATTTTGTAAGCAATCCTTCTTTCCTTGTTCTCATTTCAGGTTTCATTCCGTACTAAGGTGTTCCATCCAAATATAAATAGTAATGGAAGCATCTGCCTTGATATACTGAAGGAACAGTGGAGCCCTGCTCTTACCATTTCCAAGGTTAGTTGATCTTAAATTTCTGATGTTTTGTCTCATGAGACAAATTTCCCAAATCCTCATCTACCACACTGCAACCCAGCACCCCCCCCCCCCAACCCCAACTAACTGGGAGAGATAGAAATGGTATGAAATTGGTTGCACCTGCACAAGGTATAATATCATTCAAAAAGCAAAAGAAAGGGGCATGGCAAAGGTTTCTAATATGTACGCTCCAGTTAGACACTTCTTCTTTATTTTAGTGAAGTTAAATTGGCTAAGTGCTGGAAAAGGTGACCAAATGAAAGTTAATAAAAAAAAAGGAAGTTATCTTTCAAAGATTACAAACCCCTACATTTGGTTTGCTAACATTGTATGCAAAATGTGTGCGTACACTTTGTATTGTGAACAGTGAGCTTGCAGACATTGTCTGTCAACCATGTAGGTTCGTCGATAATGAATGCGAACTTAGTTGTAATTGTAATAATTTGCAACTTTGAGTAGACTTTTCTTATTTCATATTATCAAGTAAAAAAGGGACACTTGAGCATTTTGTAATCAGCAATTGTGTATGTTATATGGATCTGTTAATGGTTAAAAATTTTAATTTGTATATAATTTTAAAAGTGATCTAAAAGTAGTAATCATCCAAATCTATATTACAGGTGCTGCTCTCGATATGCTCTCTCTTGACAGATCCAAATCCAGACGACCCTCTTGTGCCTGAAATCGCGCACATGTACAAAACAGATCGCGCTAAGTATGAATCAACTGCTCGATCCTGGACCCAGAAGTATGCAATGGGTTGACCTTCAAAATGATTCAGAAGCCTTCTATTGCCTTGTCACTCGTGATAAATAAAGCATGTATCGAACGTGAATCTCTCTGTGGCTACTTGATGGGGTTTTAGGGTTATGTCAGGTCTGGGTCTAACTTATTGCTTAATGTGTGTGTCAATTTATCAACTTGTTGCTCAACTCTATGTTGAAACTTCGAATTGTGGTTTGAATTTGCATGAACCAGAAAGCAGTTTGGTTATGCTAGTTTGCTATGATATTAGTTGAGTATTATGCTTCTTCTTTTTCACTCTTTTGTTGAAGAAGCAAGGCAATTGCCCATTTATTAATTTCATTAGAAAGGAAAAAAAAAACATTTTCACGAGGGTCAGGTACAAGGAAAGTTTAGGTAAATAGTCTAGCTTAGGCTAAAAACAAATTAATTAACAACTATTCCTTAACCAATTCTCTCTATCTTTTCTTACTGTGGTCTCAGTCACAAATGTTGTGGCTGAATGTTGATTCCGTTGTTTCTTTCTTTCAAAGATTCCGCATTGCTGCGAAGAGTGAATACCATGGAGATGCTTGAGGTGTGAAGTTCGTTGGAGAGTTCCAGTCTTCCAGAGGTGAAAAAAAGTATCAGTTAACGTTGGGTGAGATGGATGTCAGGTTGTAGGTTTTTCATATTGTGGTGCAGTTGGGGCAGTTTAAGAACAAATTGGTTGGTGTCTTCCAGGAGGGGTTGGTGACAGCTAACTCAAGCCATGCTAGCTAGCTTGCCATCATGGCTTGATAAGTTTTTCCTCGGTCAGTAGTTATCCTTGTCGCAGTGCCCGCAAAACATGTTTAACTTGAGAGGTGCTCTGATTTTTCTTTTCCAGGGAAGTGATAAGGATATGTGTGAGCCAATCCAGCAGTGGAGGATCCACACAACAATATATAAACCTAAAAACTCAATCAAATTTGATGGATTTGAAAATATTAATTTGTACTTTATTTGAAAATACATACCGATCCAAGTATTATTTTGTTGAAAACAATAGTATTAAATTAAAAATGGTAGCTTGTACGGTTGTACCAATCTCACCTGAGGGCGTTTGGATCATCCAAGAATAAAATTAAGATTAGTAATTTGGAGTAAAAATATTATTCCTAAACGTCCCAGAATAATTTTTGGATCTAGAGTGTTATTTTTAAGTGGTCCAACATCCAAATTAAATTTTTTAATTTGTATTTCTAAGGTATTTGGATCGTCTTTTATCCGGATTAAAAAGTGATTTCAATCACTTCTCAATTCACATTATTAAGAAGATGATCCAAACATTTTAGAAATGCAAATTTAATTTAGATGTTGGACTATTAAAATAACACTTTAGATTCTAAAATAATTATTCATGATCGTGTAGGATTAATGTTTTTTACTCTGAATAACTAATTCTAATTTTATTGTTAGACGATCCAAACGCAATAATAATTGAACCCAACAATGACAAATATTATTTTGAAACACCAACAGGCATGTTCAGTTTGATCGACAATCATTAATACACCAACTCATATTTCTACTGCTTACTCAACAATTCAATTTTTCTTTTTATTGAACCCGAGTTACGTACTATCCTAACCATCTCGTAAATTTAATATATAATTCCAAATTAAAAATTAACCACTTTTTATGTGATTCTTTAAATGCATTAAGAATTGTCAGATGTTGAGTACTGCTGGAAGGCAAACATTACCATTAGAACTGAGTTAACCGAGAAATGCATTCTGTTATGCAGTTGGTATATATATTTTGGGCTAGGTGATTATTATTGGTTTCAACAGGTGCAATTTCTTTTTGTTTATAGATTTGATTTCTTTAGTTTAACAACCGATAAGAATCATCTCTTAGATTCATCATTCCATCATTCTCCAGTCGAAAAAGAAAAGAGGGAATGAGGATGATGAGATGATTCTCCTGACGTGTTTTCTCTTTTTTCCGTTTCCATAAAATTCAGCATAATTCATCCTCCTACCCTCTGTTTTGCTCCTCCCTTCCCTTCTGTTTCGCTCCTCCCCTACCCTCTGTCCCACCCCTCCCTCCCTAAATGTTCTAGTTCAAAAAACAAATGTTCTGGTTAATATAGTAATCGTTCTAATTAATATACATAATTGTTCTAAATTTCTAATTAATATATACAATATATATAGTTGTTCTATACATAACTGTCCTAGTTAATATGCATAACTGTTCTAGTTAATATGCATAATTATTCTAGTTAATATAAATAATTATTCTACTTAATATATATAACAGTTCTATTTAAACATATAACAGTTCTAGTTAATAAATACAATTGTTTCATTTAATATAATAAATGTTCTGTTTAATATACTAATTATTCTAGTTAATATATATAACTCCCCCTCCCCCTCCCTCCCATCTGATTCGCTCTCCCTCAGTCTTCGCTCTCTTCTCTGATTCGCTCTCCCTCTCCTAGCGTTCATCCTTCCCAGATCTAATCCTCTCATCCCCGGACTTTCGAAATTAGAAGATAAGTTATTAACGCGTTTTTAAAAAATGAAAAGGAATGATCAGGGGCGAATACAGGCAAGGTCAGGCATAGGCCTGGCCTACGCCATGAATTTTTTTTTTAGTGTTAAAATATTAAAAATACAGTGGTAATTCAGTTATCTAATGTATCTGGTCTATACTCTAATATTGAAATTTCAAGTTACTAATGTCTAATTGAAGTCGACCTCGACAACTCGATCTACCATATCTTCCAATTCTGATTCCGCCCTTAAGGATGATGGGATGATGGAATAGGGGATGACAGAAAATAATTCCGGTTTAATAATATTTTTTTTTTTTGTTCAGTACGTCTATTGCTAAAACTTTATATTTGCTATATTGTGTCGTTGTTCAAAATTTAAATATAAACATGTTTTCAAATATTCGAAATTCCTCTCATAATTGTTAAACATAATTAGTGTGTTTGGATGAGCATGGAATAAGGAATAAGAATAAGAAATTTCGGTATGCGTGCTTATTCTTATTCTTGTGCAACTCAAACAATACAAGAATAAGAAATTTGGACCCTTATTCCTATACTAACGAAACCATGGTATAAGAATAAGGAATTTGAATAAGCATGCATACCGAAATTCCTTATTCTTATTCATTATTCAATGCTCATCCAAACACAACAGTATACGTATCAGTATCAGTATTATAAATAAGGGGGAATTAGATCCATGCCACCCTAAAAGAACAAAATTAGAGAAATGCCACTCCAAAACTCACACTTAGTTTAATGCCATCCTAAAATCAATTTTTTCAGATATATGCCACGATTGTTGTGTAAATCCATCTCAAATACAATATTTTTGTTGTATTGACTAAAATGCCCATGTATCTCCCACTTCAATCCCACCTTACTGAATTAGTACCATACCTCTCTCATCGCCCTTGACCTTCTTCTCTATTGTCTGTCCCACTCAAATCCTCACCTTCTCTCTCCGACGAATTTGCATCAAGACTTCTCTCTATCTCCCCATTCTTCTCGTCTCTCAGCTTTCCCAGTAAACAAAATTCGCATCTTTCTCCGATGTTACCCGCCTTTTATGTTTGTTTGGTATCTCGGCATAAAAAATTCGGCTTTAGTCCAATTGAGAAAAGTGCTTGTATTAATCTTTTCATTAAAGCCTTTTTGTCATATCCGTGATTTGAAGTGCTTGAATCCAAACCCAAAACAATTATGGTAAATTAAGGCCGAATTAAGACATATTTGATAAGAAAATAAGAATAGAATATATCATTATTAATAACAGATATAAAATAAAACTTCAACTAGTCCATATAATTTCAATAATGACATCAAATAAAGGCAAAATTCAAATCAACCGTGGTGAAATAAGAGCAATTATGGCTTTTTCACTGAACATAAAGAGAGAAGTAATTAATAGTAGATAAAGAAAAATTTGTGAGAGACTTAGGCAAGATATATGAATTGGGAGAAAGGGGAGAGTAAGATCGGAGGAAGAGGTGAGTTTTGTCGCTAGGTTTTTAGTGGAGAAAGTTGAAAGACAAGAAGAAAGAAGATGGAGAGAAGTTCGGAGCAAATTCATGGGAGAGAGAACATACATGGTGAGGATTTGAGTGGGGACGAACAATAGTAGAGAAGAAGGTCAGAGACAAGGGGTATGGTGCTAATTCATGGCGTGATTGAATTGGGGTATTTTAGTCAATATAAAAAAATATTGTACAATTGTGGCAAATTTATGAATAAATTGATTTTAAGATGGCATTAAACTAAGTATTAGTTTTAGGGTGGCATTTTTCTAATTTTATTCTTTTGAGGTGGCATATATCTAATTTTCCCTATAAATAAAGACCCGTGGAGTCCGGTTAGAAAAACTTCTAAAAATTTCGACACGGCAGCGATTATTTGTTAGGATTCTAATCTTTTACTATTTCTGTATAATAAACTCTGTAGCTAAATGTGTTGCTAACAATAATGATGTTTTAAATGACCCGTCTCAACAAGCAGTTATTTTAACGCAATACATAAAATAAGCGACACGGCCAACCATTTCACCTTGCGTTCGATATTTTGCTGAATTTTATAATTAGACGGCTGTAGATATTTTCGTACCGACTCATATCATCATAAATTTGACCCGGTTCACCCTGTGCTATCCTATCTAATTTGATCGCATCCTCCCTTTCCTTCCTATCAACTCTAGGTTTCTTCTTTCTTCTCCATCGCCTGACACCTCCATCGCTTCTTCTCTCTCCGTCTCAACACGAGGCACGAAGACAAGGTGTCGGCTCACCCTCCTCTCTGTCGCACCTTCTCCGTCTCCATTGCCTCCTAATGAATTTCTCTTTTCCCTCTTTGTCCCTCTTTTCCCTCTCCATCGCAAGACAAGGCGTTGCCCTCATCTTCCTCTCCGTTGCATCTTCTCCCTCTCCTGACTCCTCCTAATGAAAAAGAATGCGAGGCATATTCCCATTTTCGATCCATGGCGGAGGCTATCTCAGGTTTTTACCTTTTTTAGTAGATTTTTTAGTCTTGACTATGGTTGTTGCCTCATATTGTTTATTTTTAATATGTCTTTAATCTCCTATGTAATTTTGTTCAAAAAATATTGGTATTTAATCTCAACTGTGGATACTCTCTCACGAGAGGCTAAACTAGAAATATATTTATTTGTATGAAAATGATGACCTTTTTTATATGTTTTGGTTAATGAATATCAAATTGAAAGGAACCTTTACATTTGTTGTTTCAATTTAACTATTATGTCCGTATTCAAAATACAATTTAATTTGAACATTTGTACTTTTGAAATAGACTCAACCATGTAAACAACGGACTATATTAATTAATTTGTGTTACAGCCTACCTGTTCATTTTTAAGATCCCTGATCAATGATTACTAATTACATATAAATGTCTTTGGGAAGCTAAGAGACCTGACAGTCCATTTCTGGTATTTATTGTAACCTCTCTGATCGTTGCAATTAATAAATATATAATGGTAATAATGGCCATAATTATTTCGGTTACAATTTCATTTTGTGAGTCTTCCCTGGAAACTGCTCCATTCTACTTCAACAACGATGCTCGCATATCTTCAAATAGAAACATTTCTATAAAGATTTTCTCGATAAAACTCCTCCCCTAATCTCTTGAAGTTGTTGCCTGTAACCTCTCCTACTCCGCCTCCTACTCTGATGAGTGAAAACCTTTTCTCAATTTTTTTGTAATTTTCCAAGTCAAAATGGATGTATTTTGTTTTATCATGTGCTTCAAAAATTTATATAAAGGTCAGTTTTTTAAGTAAAAGGAATTCCTTAGTCTTCTTAAATTGAAGCTGGTATTGTAAATGAAATTAGCTTACCAGAAGAAGAACCAACAATGCATTCTATATGCTGTTTTTTTCAATCATAGTTTTCTCCAATATCTTACAAGTATTTGTGTTTAACACAGGTTTGTCAAATAGGATTTACACACAAGTGCATGGTTTTTTTTTTAATTAATCAAGTTATTTTGCTAAATTGAGCAGATAGAACTTTATTGGGGAAAGACACTTGAATTTGAACAGAAATATTGCAAAGGTCACAGCGAGTATGGTGTCTTTATAACGGCTGTTGAATTCTCTAATGATCACCTAATGGAAGAGCAATTACACTTGCTAGATATGAAATCTGAACTTATTAAGGTACTTAACAACTCTTTTTTACAAGAGCAATATATTTTTTTATGTATAAATTTGTTTGAAACATAGGATTGTGACTAATTATCTCTTTACTGAATTATATGCTACCACTAGCATGTACCAGTATGAGACTTGTAGCCTATTGAAGTCATTTTCTTTGAAATAATGGTTTTAATAATTGCTACTAGAAAATTCAGTGATAAAATCTATATGCTTGCGCAATTTATTTACCTCAAAGCCTAGATAATATGGATTAAAATTCAGACTTACCAAGTTTCAACACATAATAATCCTTTCCTTCACAGCAATACGGTTGATTTGAAGAATAAAAGTGGAGGAAATAAAATTTTATTGAAAGCATTCAAACAGGAAATCGAAACACCAGAAAAGAAGATTTCCGCTCCACAATAAAAAAAGGAAAAGAAAAAATCACTTACGCCTATGGGCATGGTTGGTTTATGATCCAAAATAAAAAGAGGTGATCATATTTTCATTGTCTAATTTATATATACATAGATAACTATACGATAACGAATGCTGTTTATAATATTATCTCTTAGGCTTACTTCTAATGCTGGTGACGTATCGGTTCCACATCCAAAATAAAAAAGAAAATTATTCATGGACATCGGAAGATACTTCTCTACGATTGTCAGTGTGGAAAAATGCTTCCAATACGTGTTATATTAATTCCTGGTCCAGTTTTGTTTTACTTTATTGTATCTATAAAATCTAAATGATAGAGTGTACTTCTGTTTATTAAGATGCTTCTTATGACATTTAAAAAAATAGTATGAATGTTTAGTTGTTTGCTTTTATAGTTTATGGTCCAGTTTCATTTACTTTATATCTAAAATCTAAATGCAACAATGTTGTGGCTATGAACGTTCTTTGTATTAGCAAACACGTCAATAATTTTTTTCGTGAAGACATAAAGTGGATAAATAACCCTGCACAAATCTAAGAAAGCAAATCGAGTAAATGCAATGTAATAGAAATAGCATGATGAGCATTTAAAGAAGGAAATATAAAATTACCACAAAAGGAATATCTAAAAATAAATTAAATTGCATCAGTTTGTTCTATATGAATATAAGATGAAACTCATGGTTTAATTTCTATTTATCTTTGTATTTAACAATTAAAGATGGTTTTCAGTTTTATAAAACATGTAATTAATGCAGCTTAAAAAATGCAAAACTTCTCAATCTTGGGAAAAATAATTATTATATACAACTTCATTAAAAATTATTATAAAAAATGCATATATCGAGCGAAGCTCGATGTCCCCACCTAGTAGCAATAAATAGTAAATACTCCTTACAATCTTCTTACTGGGAATTTGAGCAGGGACATGGCAATAATAAAAAAACAACAAAGAAATTTGAGCCGGGACTACCATTGTTAAGTTCATCCATCTATTAGTGCACGAATTTAAATAAATGTGTAAATCCAAAGGTTCAGATCTAATCATTTACAATCAAATAGTAATAGTAACCATTAATATAAACAACTCAGTTTCCATTTCGTTCGTAGACATGACCCTAGCCTAGCTAGTTTTAAGTTTGGATGCCACAGTAGTAATTAGAAGATATATAGAATGTTATTATATTAAGAGAAAGCCTTCAATCAAAGCGCTTTGACCGGAGTTTCGGTTAAACCCCGTCAGATCTTAATTTTGAAAGTTCAAATGACCGATCCAAACCGTCAAATATGATCTCCATATTGAAATGTCTTTACCGACCAAAAATTTTATTTTTTTGAAATTTTTAAGCATTTTTTTCGAATTTTTAAAAATCATTAATCCAATTTGTTCTGAACCCTACAAAAATTGCTGTTTTTGAAAATCCGAAAAAAATACTTAAAAATTTCAAAAAAATAAAAATTTTGGTCGGCGAGGAGATTTTAATATGGAGATCATATTTGACGGTTCGGATCGGTCATTTGAACTTTCAAAATCGAGAACTGACGGGGTTTAACCGAGACTCCGGTCAAAACGCTTTGATTGAATCCTTTCTCTTATATTAAAATACAAGTGGTAATTGAATTATGGAATGTTATTAAATACAAGAGGTAACTGAATTATTTTTACCGCATTAGCCTTCTTTAGTAAGAAACGAACTCTATTTTTGTTTTTCTTTTTATTGCAATGAAATGAATTTTTGGTAGTTTTTGTTTTGACCGGGGTCAAAGTCGGTTTAATCTATTAATCGGTGGGCCCCATTAAATATTTCCATCTAAATAATATTGTTCCGATGCCTAATATTAGTTAGAGGCTTAGAGCTGGTGCACCGTTTAAATCTTGGATAGCAATTTTCTGAGCGATCATCCGTAAAGCCGGCATAATCTGGACCGACAGATTTAGGTCTCCGTGTAAAACCAGGTCTATCTAATATTTATCAAACCTTCCATATATGCATTCACCTTTTCCTTTTGCCTTATATATATTCCCTCCTCAGTCCGAAGCCGAGAGACAAAAAGAAAAGAAAGAGAGAATGGAATGGGTTAAAACTATAGAACCCTTCCTTCCTCTCCTCCCTCGCTCTTGCAATCCTTCCTTGTCGAATCAAATCTAGAAGTGTTGTCTCTCCTGGAAGCAAGGTAACTACACTTTCTTCTATTTCTTGAATTTTTTAGTTGTTGGCTGTTAACCCTATTCTTGGAAATCAGTAAGTATTACTTCCCGAAAGTATTTCATTTTTGTTGCCAATTGGGATTGGGTTAGTCTGATTTTAATCTTATTGGCCTCGTTGTGCACAATTAGACACACTGCATGCCCAAATTAGTATTTAATTTAGTTATGAACAATTCATTATTACTATTCCTGCTACTTTTATTGGTGTTACTATTATTGTCTATCTTGGTTTTGGTGGCTCTGACTTTTGTTGTGTTCATTTCAACCCTATAGGCTTTGTCTTGCTCTATCAATTAATCATTATCAGATTTTAATGTCATTATGCCTATTCTTTCTGTAGGGATATAAAGAAGAAGGGGAAAAAATAAGAGGAAAAAAAACAAGAAGAAGAAAAAAAAAACAAGAAGAAGAAAAACAAAAAGAAGAAGAAAAAAAAAGAAGGAAAAAAAAAGATGGGTAAAAAAGAAAAGAAAAGAAAAGGGTGCATGAAGAAAGGTGGAGAGACAACAATGAACCACTGACAGGAAGGTACAAATTTCTCTCTAATATTTTTTTTAAAATAAATTTGTGTGTATTTGTTCTGTTTTGACTTCTTACTTAGTATATTGTGTAGTTCATCAACTGGGTTTTGATTAGCAATTAGTTGGTTTCTTTTGGGAATCAAGCAATTTTGGTGAACTTCGAAAGATGATCTGATTTCCCTTCTATATTACAGAGCTTGCTGTAAGGGTAAATGGGGATGGAATTGGGTCAAATTGATCCATAATGACAAGTTTGAGTGTTATTATAGTTTTTTTTTACTATTATTACTAGCATTATTGTTGTTAATATTACTAAATCGTTATCAATACTTATGTCATTATATTTATTTTTTTTTGTAGGATAAGAAAGGCATAATACGTTGATAAAACAAAAATAGATAAAAAGAAGAAAGTAAAGAGGAAATGGCTCATGAAAAAAAAAGAAGAAGAAAAAAAAATGAAGAAGAAAAAAAATGAAGGAAAAAAGGAGGAAAAAAAAAGAAGGAAAAAAGGAGGAAAAAAATAAGAAAAAAAGAAGGAAAAAAAAAGAAAAAAAGGAGAAAAAAGAAGAAGGGAAAAAAAAGGAGGGAAAAAAAGAAGGAAAAAATAAGAAGAAAATAAAAGGAGACAGAAGTAGAAGGGAAAAAAATAAGAAGAAAAAATAAGAAAAAAAAAGAAGGAAAAAAAAGAAAAAAAAAGAGAAAAAAGAAGAAGGAAAAAAAGGAGGAAAAAAAAGAAGGAAAAAAGGAGGAAAAAATAAGAAAAAAAAAGAAGGGGAAAAAAGAAGAAAATAAAAGGAGACAGAAGAAGGAGAAAAAAAAAGAAGAAAAAGAGAGGAAAAAAAAGAAGATAAGGATGCATGAAGAAAGGTGGACAGACAACAATGAACAGCTGAATGGAAGGTATAAATTTCTTGCTAATTTTTTCAATATATTTTGTGAGTATGATGTTCAGTTTTGACTTCTTACTATATAATCAATATATTTTGTAGTTCCTCAACCTGGTTTTCATTAGCTGTTAGTTCTTCTTTTTTGGAATTCAATATTGGTGAACTTTTTAGAGGATCTGATTGTCCCTTCATATTTCCAAATCTTGCTGAGAGGTTGAATGGAGTTGGAATAGGGTTAAATTAAGCATTAATGGCATGTTGAGGGTTAATATGGTGTGTTTAGTTTTAGTTGAATTGGGCTTTGTTCTGGACATGTAGACATTGGTATAACTGTTCAGTAGCAGTTTTTGTATGTTTAAAGTAAAATTTACTTCCTTTAACAGATCGTAAACACATCTATTTGAAGTGAATTATTAGCATAGATGTATAACTTTATTAGACTGAATCTTTATATAGGCCATAATAAAAGTAAAGCTGTGGTTAAGACTTGAGATGACAAGTGCAAATGAAGACGGCATATAAAGCTGTAAAAGTAATAAATCTTAATGAAAAATTAAGATTATATAGGACCAACATCAAAGTAAAGTGGTGTTTAAGACTCGAGACGACGAGTGGAAAATGAAGACGGCATATAAAGTTGAAAAAGTAGTAAATCCATATATAGAAGAAAAAAGTCTGGGTTCTTCAAAACGGGCATGCTCAAGGGTGGAACAAAGAGAAGACATCCAAGGAGAGTAAATACTTGAGAAGGAACAAAGAGGACATCTGCAGTTGAAGAAACTTAAGGAGAAAGATGCCCAAGGAAGAAAACTGAACATCAAAGGAGAAGAACCCCTCAATATATAGGAAGAAGGAATCTTAATGACAAATTAGATAGGATGTCCGTCGGCAAAAAAGTCAACAAGTCAATATATAGAAGAAAAGGTCTAGGAGGACATACTGAAAGTGAAAAAGTAATAAATCAATATAAAGGTTAAGAAAGACTGATCCGGCAAAATATGAAGAAAAGGACAGTGGATTGAGATGTCAAATTTCATCAATATGGCAGTTGAAGAGTCACAAAGGAAAAAAGTAAGATATCTCTGCTTCTTGTGGCGAGTTTCAGCATGATTTCGTAGTGGTATATCTCTCTCTTGTGAGTTTCAGCATGATCTCGTAGTGGTATATTTCTCTCCTCTCTCTCTCTCTCTCTCTCTCTCTCTCTCTCTCTCTCTACTTTTATTTTTGTCTATATTTCTCTTCTTCTAGATACTTCTCATTGTCACAGATGACAAAGAAGTAAAATAAAGGAAAAATGTTAGTATAAGTATTACTAACATTTTTCCAAGTTTTTAACTCCGCCTATGTTATTGCAACATAGACAGTCTCAAGCCTATATCAAAGGAGGAGAGGAAACTTGCAAAATTTAGGGGGAAAAATATCGTAAAAAGTTATAAAAATAATGTTGTAGTTCTGAGTTCTGAGTAGCAAGTGTTTTTATATATGTAATCTGTAAGTGTTGGAAGGGGCCTTATCATTTCTTTATTATTACCACATTAAGCCAAACTGTGGTTTATTTGCATGGAAGTAACATAAGTAATTGAGGTTTGATTGGATTAATGGACTCTTTGAAGTATAAATCTTGATAATTAACTAGGTTCATGAGTAGTTGACAAATTAACTAGTCCAGGCTGACAAATTAACTAGTCCAAAATGTTCTCTTTTGGACTGATATTTATCTCTTGGAATTTAACTCAGTTTGTTTGGATTTGCAGGAACACAACAAATTGAATTAATCATTAATAATGTGGTGATTATTGATATCGTGGCGTTTATGAGGATAGTGGAGGAAATTTTATTTACCCCTCATTTTAGGTGATAAGGGGCAAGTTTTTGTTCCTTTTTGTTTGTCTTCTTTTTTTCTGTCCCATATTGTCCCTGACTTTATTTGTTCTTATTTCTCTTGGATCAGTTGCATGTAATGCTGATGTAAACTTCAATGCACGTGTAAATTATTTGAAACATATTGCTGATATCCAACTTATCAATATTTATTGTAGTGATTAAATACTGATAAACTTCAACCAAGGGTGAATCATGTCAGGCTTGGTTAATGCTCGTTTTTGACTAGAGACCTCATTCGGGTATGTAATTCTTGTTCAGTTCAGCTTGATGTCACTTCTCTCTCTTTTTTTCTTCGAATTATGTTGTTGGTTTATGTCTGTTTTGTAATATTGTCGAATTATGCTGAATATTTTGAAGGCAGAAGTAATTAGGGATTGATTGGGTGAATGGACTACCTTTCTAGAAAATTTCTTGATAACTTGTCAAGATTTAGTAGTTGGCAAATTGACTACTCCACAGGCTATTCGTTTCTGGACTGATATTTACCACTTGAATTTTAGCTCAGCTGAGGTCGGTGCTCCTTTCTATTTCTTTATTTGCTTTTTGTTTTTAATTGCTATATTTTAACTTGTTTATACGTAGGATATATGCATCTACTCTATATAATTTTTGAAAAAAAAAAAACTAGCAAGCCCGCTTATTGATGATTTATCAATTCAGGATAGGTCTGGTCTCAGTAGGCTATAATTGCAGGAAAGGAGCAAAACCAAATTAATTTGAAAGGGGCTAAAAGTATTGGCTCAATTACAAATTGATATTTGGAGTTAAAATCGTGTATCTTAATTAACCCACCTGGCAATACAGTCAGCTTTCTGTTGGTTGTTTAGAACTGGCATTTCAAGGTATTTATCTTTGCTAAAATGATCAGAGGTAGGTGGGCCCACAAACTGTCAGTGGAGCATGCTCGACCCTATAAATTACATGATACATCATGTTTTGCCTCTGAAATATTTGCTTGCTCCCTTGTATGCATTCAATTCGTATAGGATTTTTACTACACAAAGGCTATCATAAATGCATCTAATTTGCATGGAAAGAATTCTTGTGGAAAACTAGAGTGGAGCCTGTGAATATAATAAAGTTTTACAATGAGGCAAATGCCTGCTGGTATACTGGTATGCAATGTGATCAGACAAACTGAAGGCTAGTGTTTGGAGTCTGAAGCCATCGGTGGAGGTGCTACCTGCACAACTTACTGGTCAGGATCAGTTGAGAGGACAGAAAAGATGGCAATAGAAAAGATAGTGGGCCCGGATAGGTGGCTGTCTGGAGGGTCCTTTTGCTGGCTATTTTGATTTTTGAGTTGTTTTGTTCTTTGCCTTAAGTGTGGTGTTATATGGTTTTGTATGTGGCTGTTTTTTGACGTCCATGGGACAAAGATTATATTGGTGCACCGGTACATAGATCAAAGGGGTACCGGTGCAGATTTTTCTCTTTACTTTAGGTGTATAAATCAGAAAAAGGGCGCTGACATAGCAAATCAACTGATGCTTATAATTGGGTTCACTTTTCGGTAATGGAAAAGTGGTAAAATTTTCCACTTATTTCAAAAAAAAAAAAAAAAAGTTATGTTGGGTGAGATAGATGTCAGGTGCAGGTTTTTCATATTGTGGCGCAGTTGGGGAAGTTAAAGAACAAGTTGGTGTCTTCCAGGAAGGGTTGGTTACAGCTAATTTGACATTTCACTTGATG
Source organism: Rhynchospora pubera (assembly GCA_028095005.1). NCBI lineage: Eukaryota > Viridiplantae > Streptophyta > Magnoliopsida > Poales > Cyperaceae > Rhynchospora > Rhynchospora pubera. The sequence continues at coordinate 61,352,467 of CM051459.1, read as the reverse complement.
CATTTTCCATTGGCAGTAGGTTTCCTTGCCGTAGTGCCCCATAAAAATATTTTGAACTTGAGTGGTGCTCTGAGTTCTCTTTTCCAGGTGAGTGATGTTTGTTAGTGCGGTTTTTTGGGTTTATAAGGAATTGTTAGCCAATCCTGCGGTGAGGGATCCAAAGAACAATATGAACCTAAAAACTCTTATAAATTTATTCAGAGATGGAATCAGGATTCTCAAACAGGTGTGTGTTTTTTATAACTGATTTTTCTTTCCAGCAGAGTGATGTTCCATGCGCGTCTACCTTCACCAGATTGCATGTAAAACGTATTATCTATTGCTTTTTTTTTCTGAAATACATAAAAGAAGTGGCACAAATTGTAATGATTCTTTGAAAACAATTCCAGGAATGAAACAAATTTTTAACTAATCTTAACCACCTAGTTATTGCTTGGTAACAGTAAGGTTGACCGAGCCTTATTCGTAACAAATTCACAAGAAAGGGCCCAGGAAATACTTTTATGGTTTTATCATTTCTTTACGCCTTACGGTTTTATTACATTTTTATAATACTGGTAAAGATCCCAGTAATAACAGTGATATCAGTATGTTTGACACTAGCCACTCCTATTTTTCGAGATGTAATAATTCAAAAGGGTAGTATGATCGTTCTAATGGATCGGTGGCATCAAACTAATTTTAAGTTATTTTGTGATAGTATTTTTCTAACTTTTTATTTTTCCAGTGACATAAACCAAATTGCCTCTTAGTATTGATATTTAAAAACTTGTTAGGATTTTTTTAGAAAATTGGAGTAGGCCAATCAAACACACATAAACACACTTAGTTCTGGCCCCGTACGGATTGCTTGACCCCAACTCGGACTCAAATCCGACTCGATCTGTTATCTTTGAAAGTCAGATGGATCCAAACCTGACAGTTAAAACACCACGTCGATATAAAACCGGACAATGCAAATTCAAAAACCCGACTCAAAATTAAATCTCGAACATGATCTGCAACCAAAAAATTTCAACACCGGAACCAAACCAATCAGATTGGTTTGGTTACTGCATCTTGTTGCAATGTTGTAAGTATGGATAAAATAAAATTCTAACGAATACAAATTCAATTGATTATTATTGATGTAGACCCTAATGATAAGAATTTTCAAAGATAATAACATATTTAAAAGCAAGTGTAGTGTCATAGTTCAATTATATTTGAAGCAAACATGGAAGCTTGTACAAGTCATAACTCTAAACAAAAAAAGAAAATCGAACCCAACAATAACAAACATTATTAAACACCAATAACTCATATATTTCTATTGCTTACTCAAAAATTCAAAACTTTTTTTCTTCTTACGTGACATCCTACTCCTAGTCCTAGCCATCTCGTGATTCAGCATATAGTTCCAAATTTAAACATTTAGCATTTTATGTGATTTTCTAAGATATATTAAGGCATTATAAGAATTTTGACTGGTGAGATGAGTAATAGTCGAAGCAGTGGCGGATCCAGACAATTTTTTAGCCTAGGCACAATTATAATATAATAAAATAAAATAAATGATAATTTTAATAAAAAAAGTCATTCCAAACATATATAATTAGAATATTATAAAATACATCATCGTTTTCATAAACTGAATCACTTTTTCATGATCTTTACTTCTCTATCAATCACCAAAAAAACTGCAAAATAAAATCTAAATCTAATTTTCTAATGCAAGTAACAGTCCTTTGCGTGCCTTCATAGTTTGAAATCTTTGCATAATTGCTTTCTTTGGAACCTTTTTGAATACATCTCTTTCTATGTAGGTAAAGAGGCGTACTGGTTTCTAAGATATAAAAGCAATAATTGACTAATTTGATTTACTAGTACAACTACAATGATATGTCTAATTAACCACAAATATGAAATATCTATGGGCTATGGAACTATAACATAATTTTCAATTTTTTTTTTAAAAGGCGAAATTAAGGCAACATATGATAATTCAATTATGAATATGTTATATAGATGAAATATACATCAAGTACACAACAAAAGAGTAAAATAAAAGAAGTCACAAGGAGGTCAGATGAAATAATTGATGAACACCAGTCTTAATTTCGCCTTTTACAAAATTACAAGCGCCAGTACATATACAATTACAAGGATTGAAAATTTGAAATATATCTATTATCTCTACTGCAAAACGCAAATTGAATAATAAAAATAAAAAATTTGAAAGAGAAAGGCACCATGTGTCAGATCGTATGAGACAAGAATGAAGAATTTAATATGCTATCGAGGTAGTCCTGGACTCCTGGTGTACTTGGTGGAGTCGGTGCCTATGTGGAGATAGGAGATTAGAGAGTGCACAGCGCAGAGAAGAATTTTAGAGATAGCCAGATCAGATGAGTCACAGAGATCGGAGAGATGTGGTGGGATGAATCAACGAGAAATAGTTTAACCTAACCTTAACTTTACCTCTGCTTTCGAATCAGACAATCAGCGAATAATAGCTTTCAGAAGTAGAATTGCGGGTCCAATTCAGTGCAAAATCCAAATGCAGAGAGAAACATAGGGGCCGTTTGGATCCCCATGGGATTTTGGGGAATTTCATCTTCCTACCATAAATTTATTATAAACAATCCAAACTCTTCACAAAATTGCACAGTTCCCAATAAATTTATTCCTATGAATTACAACTTCTCCAAATTCCTCAAATTCCTAAGCGATCCAAACGGCCCCATAAATTGTTAAAATTCTCAAGGCCCAAAGCCCAAAATAGAGGCACAAATGCACAGACACAGCAAAGTGCCCGGGCACTATCTTTTTTTTAACCCAGGCCCTTTTTTTTTTTTTTTTGATTGTGGCCAGTAGGCAAACTATTCATTAAAATCAACGAGTTACATAACAACATTACAAAGACCTCAGACGACCTGGTGCCTTAAAAAAAATAAAATAAAATAAAATGGCTGTATGTTGTGTATGATAATGTAGCTAATGTATGCATGTTTTGTGCAAGAATTGGGCATGACCACATGGCTTGCCCGGCAAAGCTCAGGCTGAGGATTATGAAGCAAGATGGTAAACACAAACAAGAATTGGATGGCAAAAGAATACCGGATATTGTGGTAGGTAAATGGCTGATGGATAGGGAGTCGAAGGCAAAAACCCATTGCCAGGCTAGCATCAATTAGAAGTTTAAAAATTTTAGGGAACTTCCATTGAGGTTTTATGTAACTATAAAATAAAATTAAACTTTAGTGGTTTTATGTAACTTGCCATTGTCGCGCTTCTGGGATAGCGAAAAGTGAAAACCCTTCTCCGCATCTCCTCCAGAAATCTTGCAATTGATCTCGGACTCGGAGAAGGTGAAATCCATCACTGACTATGTCCGATTTCGCGCCTTGTTTCCTTTTCATCTAACAAACAAAGTTTTCAAATGGAAGGTTCGCCATGCGAGTTGCGCGATTGGGCGCATCTCCTCCCAGCAGATGTGGTGCAGTTCATCTCAGAGAAGGTCAAATCCATCACGGACTATGTCCGATTTCGCGCCGTCTGCTCTCCCTGGCGCTCCGCCTCTCTCCCCAAGCCTTCCCACCTCCCTCCCCAGCTCCCTTGGCTCATGATTCCCTACAAGCCATGGGACTCTCCAAGGGAAAGGGACAACGGTATCCGCCTCTTCTATGATCTCTTCGAATCCAAGATGCGCAAGCTCCACCTCCCTGAGACCATCGGCCACATGTGCTGCGCCTCCTACTGTGGTTGGCTTTTGCTCGTTGAGACCCAAGGTACTGAGGTTTTTTTACTGAACCCGTTAACCCGGGCTCGCATTGATCTCCCTTCCTTCACTACTCCTGTGAAAAGGCTCAAAGGTAAATCGAGTGCTCCGCGCTACGATGCTCGCTGGGTGTTTAAGCTTAATTTTGTAATCACCAGGGTGACTTTCTCTGCTGATCTGACTGATCCAAACTGCCTTATCACGGTGTTTGTTGAGAGATGCTGGGCCATCTTTTGCTGCCGAGTCGGGGACCCGTGCTGGACAATGGTTAACATCCGTCCTACTAATGCACCGACCGGAGATGCGGCATTCTACAATGGATGTTTCTATCTGCTTTCTAAGGGAGTCATGTATATCACTGAGTTTGAAAAACCTGAGAATACTGTTACTTGTTTTCTGGAAGATGAGTTACGAGATTCCAACTTGTTTTTACTGGAAGGCAAATCTGGGCTTCATGTTGTCGCTGTACGCGACACAGAGGTTGAAGATGAAGAAGCACCAGTTCAAGGTGATGAGCATCACACATCAGCAGATAACACAACTGAGGGCAATGAGAAGGGGGTAAAACAAACATTTGAGCTTTACCAGTTATATCATGATAGTAATAAGAAGTATTCAGAGGAGCCACCCCCAGAAATGTTCCCAATACATCTACATTCTGACCTGAAGAAGATCAATGACACAAGCAACACAACCATTTTCTATGGGGAAAAGCACCACTTCCTGGCTGTCTGCTCTGATGATTGGGACTCACTTGATGGGGATTGTATGTATATCGAGCACAAAGATGAACCATCTCCAGGTAAAGATCATGGTGGAGAATATTATGACAACTATTATAGTATCTCTTTTGCCAAGATTGGTGGTACCGAGTGTCAGACAGTGGCGTGTGAGATTGCCGGGGAGCCACCAATTTGGCCACCTGCACCAGCTATGTGGTTTCAGCCAAGCTATGTTTAGATGTCGGAGGAAGGTTGACATGCTCTGTAGGTAAAAAAATCTAAGCTTTTTGGTTGGTAAGTTTAACTAGTTAGGTTCTGTTTGAGATAGTGCAACAGAGAAAGTACTTTTTGAGTTGTTTGAGATAATTGAATGCTTTGTTATCAGTATAGGTTAACTTCTGAATGGTGGCGTTTTGCTTTTATGCGTGCTTTCTCAGATGTTTAATGGACACCAGAAATTAGTCCTAACTCTTGTTTGTCGATTCTTATGCTTTTATATATGCTACGTTAGCTGCTTCGTAATACTATGAAATATGAGAATCGATATTACATTTGATGTTGGTTTTCATGCTTTTGGCTGTGTGCATTTTTTGCTAAAAAAAATCTACTGTGATTTAGATATCCTCTCTTTGCTGTAGAACTTAGCAGGAAGTGCAGATGCAGGTACTTTTAACTAGACCAGTTTAGAGAGCGTTGTCAGCAAAGTTGATACTGCTCCTTATCTCTAATTTTCTAATCAAAACTTCAATTACACTTCTAAGACAGACTATTATGGACAGATTGCTTTTAAAAAATTTTATCATCATGACCTGCAAGTTCCATTTTTACTGGATCAGCCCTTGTCTTTCAGCAATGAAGGTAATTGACCTGAGCATGCTTGATATGTTTTGATTCTTGATTCCATTACTATATACATATATATATATTTTGAAACTGTTCTGGTATGAATCGCTTTTAATCTTCTTGTTTTAAAAAAAATACTTGTACAATGGTGCTTCATCTTTCACGTTGACAGAATTAGACAGTAATTTTAATTTTTCTGGCCTGGACAACTTGTAAATTCTAACTAGCTTTAAACTAAGTTCTTAAGTTTTTGTACGTACACCTATGCTGGTGAGCTTTGACCTTGTTTTCGGTTTTCATATGAAGTGTGGAGTCTTGATTTGTATTGTTTTTTTTGGTAAATGTTCCCAAGGAAAGAAGAAAGAACGTTGTTATCGTTGCATAACTTTGATGTTCATATTTTAAGATAATCTTTTAGGAGGAGATGTTCAATATTTAAAATTCTTCTACAAATTTCAGATATCAATAAAAAATACTTCAAATCTGGGGAACTTATCTACAGTGCTCCTTGTGACGTTAGGGTGACGTTTGCTTTCCGTGGGCTGTCAATCGGGGCCGTTCGATTTCTCTGTTGGTTTTGCACTTCGATCTTTTCGTTTTGATTGATGGATTTCATCGTGACCGTGCGCTTGGTCTTGCTCCTCTTTGGAGAAATCGTTGGGTTTTCACTTTTCATTTGTGCTTCGCTACTGTGCGCTGCCCATTGTCTCCTTAGCTCTCTTTTTTTTTCTGGTTCCTGGTTCTTCTTCCTTTTTTTTTTGTTCTCATTTTTTGTGTTTGGTTTGTTGGCCTGAGACTTCTTATGGTTGTGCTCTCTCTTATTTTCTCTTAATTTTGTTTCCTTTTCTCTCCATTTTCGAATGAAAATTGCAATTTATGTTCTGTGCCGGTTGGGTTTTTTCCCCCCTTCCTTTAGCGCTTCAGAATTTTGGGTGCTTTGTACTTCTTCCATCATCCGTCTTCTTCTCTCACTGCTTTGTACCTTTTCCTCTTCTTTTACTTCTTCTTATCTGGGTCAGTTTTTCTTTGCATTTCTCATTTTCTCATGTTTACTTCTCTTTGATTTTTTATCGATTTTCCTTCTTCTTCTTCTTATTTTGCGACGGGGTTCTAATCTGTCTTAAATCTTAGTCTGATGGGATTTATTTTTCCTTCAATTGCAGATTTCTTGGTTGGAGCCTTGGAGGTTGAGGGAATGGAACTAAGATTTCTTGCCTTAATTTTCTGATGGGGTTTCAATTACAGGTTTCTTACCTTAATTTTTTTGAAATTGGAACTACTGATTTCAGTTTATCATTTTCGAAACATTTCAACGAGTTTACTATATATACCTCAATAAGTATACCCATTCTGATTGTGATTTCAGACTTTTTGGGTTTATGGCTTTATGCTCACCATGACAGTCATGCATACATATATTGTGATTTCTTGGTGATGTGTTTTTATTGATGTTTATAATCTAATTTTTGCTGCTGCTTTTATTAATTTTTCATCTTTTATTGTAAAATAATTAGATAATTTTTTCTAATTTTGTTTGTCTTCTGAATAGTCTGAGAAAATAAATTAAAAGGCAAATGATGAATAGGGATATGCAAGAGCTTAGTTTTTGAACTCCCATCCGAGGAGGTTGTCAATCTAATATCAGTACTTTTACCTTCTGACTCATTAATTTGTGTTATTTATTGTTTGACCTCTTTTTCTCTTTTTTTTTTTTCTTCCAAAGGTCTGCTTCTCTAAAGCTCAGATTAATTTGTGTTCTTAATCTAATATCTTGCTTAGACCTCGCAAGGTGTCTTCATCTCTTTTTTTCTTTTCACGCCCAAAGATTAATTTCATAAATTTTGAGGTTTTTTTAATTGGTGGTTTATAATGCCTCATTTGTGTATTTCTTTTCTTCGAATTAACCAGGGGAATGCCGAGCTGGAGGCCTCTACTGCTAAGGCAGTCATGAGTTTTCCATGAGGTTATTATTTCTTCCTATTTAGGTTGGTTTTTGTTCGTTCTTCTAAATTTTTTCTTGTCAGATTCAGTTTTCATGGTCTTTTATTTCTTTCTTTCTTGCTATGTTTCTATCGTGTTGGCCAATTTTTTGTTTTTATGTTTATGTTCGACCATCTATCATGAAAAAAGAAAGGGATGTTGGCAAAGTTTTCCTCTACTAGCTTTGGATGCTCAAGAATTTTCCTATGCTCTTGCATTAAATATTGGGATGTCTTTGGAGGAATAACATGGCTTGGATTGGTACCCAACAAATTCATCTAATTATAAAAACAAATAAAAAGTTATTTGATGATCTTCATTTGTGTGATTTGGCACAAAATATATTGTTATTTTTTTAATTATTGAAGGGTCTTTTAAAATTCATTTGGACATGAAATTTTATATCCATACATGATGCACAAACCATTTTTTTTTTGTTATATATAATGTGATAATTAAAAAAAACACTATAATGAAGTAATGCTATAGTGCATCATGATGAACAGGCCATTTTGTGCATCATTAGTTTATTTTTCATATTCTTTTTATAATGATAAATCTAATTTAAACAACTCATTCAAAATATATTGAATCTCATAAGAAATGAAATTTTATATTTTTAACCAACTCATTCAAAATTTTAATTATTTTATTTAACTTTTTACAAGTCTTCTAAATTTTTTTTTGCATAAAATTTCATAGATGTTCTTGAATAATTATAAAAGTTCCGGTGATATATTTCTCTATTTTATATTTTTTTCATTTTTTATTCAAAAATTATTTAAAAAAATTTGTCGCGCGAAGCGCGAATATTTTTGCTAGTTTCGTACATTTCTTTCTGTAATTACTGCAAATATGATTAAAATATAGGATATAGAAATTAAGTTTATGATGCAAGATGTACAAATAGGCTAATAGCATTGCGGGATCCTTATCGTCTTTTTTCTCTGACGGTTAATTTATTGCTTTGTCACCCCCGATAATTAAAGCATGTATTGGAAGTTAATCTCTCTACGTGGCGACTTGATGGGGGGTTTTTGGGTTGTGTCAGGTCAGGGTCTAACTTACTGCTTAATGCTTGTGTTTCGATTTATCAACTTGTTGCTCAACTCCATGTTGAAACTTTCAAATTGTGGCTTGAATTTGCATGAACCAGAAAGCTGTTTGGTTATGCTAGTTTGCAAATTGCAATGATAATAGTTGACTATTCTTCGTCTTCCTTTTTTCCTCTCCCTTTTGTTGAAGAAGCAAGGCAATTGCCCACTTATTAATTTCATTAGAAAGAAAGAAAAAAAAACTTTACAAGCGTCAGTTAGAAGGAAAGTTTAGGTAAACAGTCTATTTTAGGCTAAACAAATTAAAACAACTATTCCTTGTCAATCATCTCTATCTTTTCTTACTGTGTCTTACTCACAATGTTGTGGCTGAATTAATGTTGATTATGTTCTTTCTTTCAAAGATTCCACATTGTAGCTGCCAAGAGTGAACACCATTGTAGTTGCGTTGGATGAGATGGATGCCACGTTGTTGGTGTCTTCCATAAAGGGTTGGTTAAAGCTAACTTGACATCTTTACTTGTGCATTTTTCATTGGCTAGTTTCCAAAGGAAGTGATGTCTGCAGTGGCGGATCTAGAAAAAATGTTTAAGTGGGGTTGAGTGCTTCAATGAATCATTTGATCGAACGATTTTTTTTTTCCTGTTCTTCAGCCCCTCCTTTGAGTGCTCTAATGACAGAAAAAATTCGCTGAGGCTAAATAGGGACTCCATGGGCTCGACGGCGGTAGGTGGGGCTCTAGCCCCACCTGCCCCAGTGGTGGATCCTCCCTTGGATGTCTGTTAGTGTGGTGTTTTTGGGTTTATAGAGGAAATGTGTTAGCCAATGCAGCAGTGAAGGATCCAAAATACAATATATGAACCTAAAAGCTCGATCAGATTTGCTGGTTGTACTTAATTTGTAAAGAAATACCTATCAAAAGTCTTAATGATCTGAGCAAGAGGCAGCTGCTGAGTGCGCTGGAGACGTGCCTCGGCATCCTCTCGTGGCGTGGGTCTCTCGGAGGCACCGTATCGCCAAAACCATCGGAAGTACCGCAGCGTATCAGTAGCACTCCAGGATCGAGTCTCCAGCTGGCGTGCCTGTAATGCCTCGTCAGTCCACTCAGCATGTGCACTCGCAAAAATGGTAGCAAAATCTGGGCGATCTCGATAGGTACCGTGCTGGAAACCCAGCAGGTTCTGCGTCACGTCCCAACTCTGTTAAAATAAACACGTTAGTTCTTTACTCTAATTAAATTGAAGTTGATCGTATGATAAATCGGAAAAATATAGCAAACGTACCACAGGTAGTGGAGGAGGAGTAAACTGGTACAGTCCAAACTGATGCCTACAACGGTCGGGGTAGTAGTAGGCAACAATGTGGTAGAAAATGAGCGGCAACCGAACATGCTCCGCAATGGAACCCTGCTGTGCTACCCGTCGAGCGCAAACCATATAAGAAGGCAACATCCTGGTAACAATTACAAAATACGTTAAATTCGTGTCATGTTAATATTGCAATTCGTGTCATGTTAAGTCAAAATTTTATGTTAGAATTAATTGTGAAAATTAATACGAAAATTATATTAAAAAAATTTAATATCAAGTTTAAATAAATTACCTGTAGAGTAACGGTCATCTCTCCAACGGGAAAATGAAAAGTATGCGTCTCCGGACGCCAAAACTCGACCATTGCCTTCAGTAATGGCATGTCGACGTTGACATGCTTCACCTTCGTAATGTGACTGAGCCCTAGTTTGATCAGCCTTCCCTCAATCCGATCGTCCACCTTAATCGTTCGCTTGTGCGATCTCGTCTCCAAATGTGTTTCACGCTGCATTAACACGAAACATAAACCGTTGTATTAAAAATACAATTTATAAGTATTTACAAGCATTTACAATAAATACAATTTATTAGATTGAACATAAAAATATTATAAGCATTTACAATAAATACAATTTATAATACAATTTATAATACAATTTATAATACAATTTATAATAAGCATTTAATACTATTTATTAGATTGAACATAAAAATTTATAATAAACCTCATTTTCAATTAATTTTTTAATACAATTTATAATAAGCATTTAATACAATTTATAAGTCTATTAAGAAATCTAAATTATTAAAGCAAAAAATATAAATTAACATAAAACAGTCTATTACCTCCTCAAAAGACAAACCAACGAGATGCTCGTTATCCGTAACAAACAAAACCTGTTGGTTTTCTGCGTTGGCCGGTTGCACAGGTGGATTGACATTTTGCGCGCTCGGACGGGCTGCGCGACGCCTACGTCTTTTTGGCCGAGGCTGGGTGGAGGGTGCTTCGGTGGGGGGTGCTTCGGTGGGAGGTGGTGAAGCATCAGAAGGACCAGCCTCATCTTCTGCTGAACTCATCTGATTGAAATAATATAAGAACAACAATTTAAAACAACAATGAATTTAATATTTTTTTCAACAATCAAAACGAACAAAACAAAAATTATTTTTCTATATAATTGACATTTTCACAATAATTACTGAGCAATAATCGAATAATTTTATCATAATATGTTAACATTTTTCTTGTACCATAATTTGCACCAATAAATTTATACATAATTTTCTATATACAATTTTAGTTATTTGAAACTATGTTAATTTGCACCATAATTTTTCAATATAAATTTCTTTTTATTTGAACAATTTACTAACTAATTCCATTTATACATAATTTTCACAATAATTACAAACTAAAATTTACATCGATATTCATAAGTAATTTAATATACATCATTTATAGAAAATAAATCCAACATAAAATTTAACTAATTATCATCAATCATACATATGGACAATTCCATAATTCCACAATTTCAATTTCCACAATTTCCACATGATGTGGTGGCATGCACAATTTCCACAATTTTCACAATTTCCACAATTTCACAATTTCACAATTATCATCATGCATCAATTATCAACAATTTCATCAATTATCACTAAACCCTAAACCCTAAACCCCTAAACCCCTAATTATCAACAATTATCACTATTTCAAATACAAAATACAAAATAATTTTGAAAAAAACCTCGCTGTCGCAAGTTCGCCGCTGCCGTTGCCGCTGCCTTCTCCTCTTCTCTTTCTCTCGCTGCCGCTGCCGCTGCCTTCTCCTCTTCTCTTTCCCTCGCTGCCGCTGCCGCTGGCTTCTCTCTTTCTCTTTCTTTCTCCCTTTCTTTCCTTCTCCTCTTCTCTCCTCCTCTCCTTTTCTCCTTCTCTCTTTCTCTCTTTCTCTGGTTCTCTCTGTCTCTAGCGAACGAAAATGCGAACGAAAATAGAAATGAAACGGCTATTTCTCGAATTTGAAGGAGATGACCTTCGTACGCGTTTATGAAACGCGCTCCAGGGCTCCGAACGCGTTTCATAAACGCGTACAAAGGCCTGACTCGCCTCAAAAGGCGTAACTGCAGGGCTGAATTTATCCCCCTTCGTACGCGTTTATAAAACGCGTTCCAAGCTCTTGAGCGCGTTTCATAAACGCGTACGGAGGGGAATTGCTAAACCCTTTTCTAAAACGCGTTGGAACTTTCTTCTTATTAAAAAAAAATAAAATAATTCTGTATATTAAAATTTTTTGTGTCTAAATTTTTATATTAATTAATTTCGGATCTAAAACCTTCTTGATATAAAATCAAATAAATAATCTGAAATCGGACCTAACTCACCCCTGTTTTTTCTCAAAAGATCGGACCTAACTCGGTCAGAGTTCAAATCGAACCTAACACGCCATCTATATATTCTAGAGGTGTGAAGCCCTTATCTTATGATCTTGCATGACCAACTCGGCCTCAAATCCGACTAGATAAAATCAAATTCTAACGAATATTAAGTCAAATGGTTATTAATTGATCGATGTTGATCAAATGATAATTAAGTATTTGGAGGATAATAAAATGATAGATAACAAGTGTAGTGTAAGTTCAATTATTTTGTTCAAACCAAATAATATAAGAAAAAATGGTAGCTTGTACAAGCCATATCTCGAAGCAAAAAAATGAAAAAGCCCACAATAGCAGATTATTTGAAAACACCAACATGATGGCCCTGTTCATAATCCGTTTTTAACATGAGATTTTATTTCATTAGAAATTCTTGGATCAAAATGAACGGATTTGATATCATTCGATTGGAATTTCTAAGTTTTGAGATTCAACGAAATTCCGAAAAATTAATTCAAAAAATGAAACGAAATCCGGTCTAAAAAACATTTTGATCAAAGCCGACATGTTCTGTACCTCTGTTTGATCGACAATATAAACGGCTAAATGAGTCGGTACTACACCAACTGATATTTCTAGTGTTCGAGTGCTTACCCAACAATTCAAATATCCAAACCCCCCCCCCCTCTTTATGTAATATATTATAACCATCTCCTGCATTTAGTATATATAGTTAAAAATTGAAACATTTATCACTTTTTATGTGATTTTTTTTTTTTGAAGATATTTTAAGGCACTAAGCCAAATTATTATTTTTTTTTTCCGAGCGATATGTATCATCTCCAGGATTTCTAATCCTATCATCACGCGCTAATAAGTTTCTGTTTTGGAAATGTAATCGCTCCTTATCTATTTAGTGGTAACAACTTTCTGTTTTTGATTCTGATCTTCTACGCTTGCCTTCCCCCTCCTATCTCCTTAACCCCCGTCACCCAGTACGTACCCATCCCTTTCTCCTTATGCTTAACACCAGGTGCGGAACCAGGATTCCGACATAGGGTGGGCCGATCAGCTGACCGTGGAGTAAAAAATAGCAATGTCTGTCGTGACCGCGGAGTCTGTCGCGGTGTTGCCTGCAGCCTCCTGTCTTCTTACTCCCGAGCCGAGAGAGAGAGAGTAAGAGAGATAGATTTGCGTAACAGAGAATGAGAATTGTCGAATTGGGAGATGGATTTAGAAATTAGGAGGAACAATTTAAAAATTAGATATTTCTTTCCGTCTCTGACAGGAATTGGGAGATGAATTTGCGTAAGAGGATGATAATTGGTCTCTAAGTGTTTACATTGAGAGAGATGGAGCATCTACTTAGACAACTAACTAGGCCAAATGGGCTCATTTACTTCAGCTTTGGACCTTTGGCGTAGGCCCAACAATAACCTCTCCAATAAATTTTGCTACTTTGGCGTGTGCCATGCACACGCCCGCCACCCCCTGGTTCCGCCACTGCTTAACACCATTACAGGGACAATTATTGTAATTAACTAGGAGAATTAGTATAATAGTAAAATTGATTCCATTAACTAGGACAATTAGGATGTGTATAGACTAGAACAATAAGCTATATTAACTAGAACAATAATTATATTAATTAAAATAATTAGTTATATTAATTAGAACAATAAATCATATTAACTGGAACAATTAGTTATGTAAAAAATATTTTCGGAGATATTTTGATTTTTTTTTTCTTTATAAAACGTAGGTAGGGAATTGGTAAGAGAGGATGAAGTGCATACGCGTTGGATGGTAAGGAGTTGGTTGGAAATAAGAATTAGAGATAAAAACGGAAAAGACGCTGCACGCGATGATTTGCCATAATCAGAGACAAAAACGAAAAAAAAAGCTAGACAAATATTTCAAAAAAAGAATAAATTAAATGTAGCGACAGAATGACGCTGAGAACAGAAGTGAGAAGTAATTCCGTTATTTTCTTAACTCTTTTTTTTCGAAAAAAAGGTGGGAGCGCCACCCAGTTTCATTTTGTGAAATGAAACAAAGAACAGAAAAGTAAGTTTACAAAACAGATAACAGCTCTAATTAACCTAATGGAAAAACCTGCACCGTAGAAAAACTGAACTCAACACTACTCTTAACCTCCTTAGCAAAGTTAGAGATTATTAACACATAACACCGTAGATTGTATCTAAGAACCAAAACTTCAGGGAAACACAACTAGGGTGTGTTTGGTATCATTATTGAATAAGTCTTATTCCGAATAAGGCTTATTCGGAATGAAACCAAACGCGTCCGGAATAAGCCTTATTTCGAATAAGGGCTTATTCAAGGCCTTATTCTAATTCCACCATATAGATGGAATTAGAATAAGGCCTTGAATAAGCCCTTATTCGGAATAAGACTTATTCTGGACGCGTTTGGTTTCATCCTGAATAAGTCTTATTCGGAATAAGGCTTATTCTAACATGATACCAAACACACCCCTAGATTTCAACAGCAAGTAAACACTACAAAAGGTTTCAACTAGGTTTCAAGACATGTTCCTAGCAGCCTCTCACGCAGCCGTTGTGTTGCCTTCAGCTATTTCTGGTCCAGTCAGACCAAGCCTAGGTTGAACCATTTGCAGCGGTATTGCATCCCAGTCCATTGGAATCCATTGGTCGATATCCACCTTCTCTTTGTCTTTCCAGGTACCTATCTAGTATTTTACAAGATGGACAATTATTAATAGCGTTTGTCGAATTGATTTCAATGAAATATTATTAAAAATAAAATCATTCCTTACTCTCCATATACTCCAACAAGTAGCACAAAACACAGTTAGGAAAGCATTCCTATTTTGTATAGGTAAAGTAAGAGCAAACTGATAAATATCATTCACAGTTAACCAACGATGAAAGTAATCTTGGCTAGCACCCAACCAAAACCAAATTTTTCTGGTAAACTCACATTGACTAAAAAGATGGTCACAAGTTTCTAAATTTCCACAAAAAACACAACCTAAACTACCTGTCCAACCCTTTTTACTCAAATTTTCTTTTGAGAGAATCCTATTATGGAGTAAGAGCCAAGCAAAGGCTTTTATTTTATGTGGCACCCCAATTTTCCAAATAGAGTTGGCTTTGTATACCTGAACACCTCTGAAAACAAGAAAATTATAAGTACAATGAGTGGTGAAATCTCCTTTAGAGTCCCATCTCCAAGAAACCACATCCTCAGTGTTGGTCAGATGTGTCTGACGAATTATATTGATAAGGGTATGAAATTCCTGAGTTAACACACTAGTCAAAGATCTATTAAACTGCAAAATGTTGCCATTGGAATTGACAACATCCTCCAGAGTACAATTTTTGTTACCAAATATCCTGCCAAAAAGAAATATTTCTACCATTACCTACCTTATAAGTACAAGATATAACACCTATATCCTTAACAGACTGTATTCCTTTCTAAAAGTAAGAATATTTACCTACACTATTATTAAAGTATTTATGTCTAATGATATATTTCCATTCAGCATTATAAGTGGTATTGAGTATCTTCCACCACCACTTAAGAAGAAAAGCCTTGTTCATACAAGCTAAATCAATAACCCCCATACCATCCATTTTTTTAGGCAAACAAACAGTATGCCAGTTCATAAGAGCATATTTTTTCCTAATTCCTATATTACCCTGCCAAAGAAATCTAGACCTAATTTGATCTATTTCTTTTCTAATTTTCTCAGGCATCTTAAATAAAGATAACGTGTATAAAGGTATGGCACTAATAACTGCATTTAACAAAGTTAATCTACCTCCCAAAGATAACAAGTTGCCCTTCCAGGCTTGTAACTTCTTCTGAATTTTCTCAAAAATTAAATGCCAATCTCTAGTTCCCAAATGTTTGTAGTGCAGAGGAATGCCCAGGTAGGTTATAGGAAAATTACCTACTTTACAACCAATAATATGTGCTAAATGAGTTGCTTTTTCAGTATCAACATTGATAGTAAGCAGTTCAGTTTTACTAAAATTAATTTTGATACCAGTAGTGGCCTCAAAAAGTAACATAGTCCAATAAATTCTATCTATATTGGTGACCTCAGCTTCTAAGAAAAGGATAGTGTCGTCAGCATAATGTATATTCACTATGGGGGCATTATTTCTAATAGGAGGACCAAGACCATGAATGAGATGAGCTTGAGCACCTTTGTGGAACATTTTACACAAAGTATCAGTTGCTAAATCAAACAGAAAGGGAGAAAGAGGATCTCCCTGTCTGAGGCCCCTCTTACAAGGGAAGTAAGCAGTAGGAGTGCCATTAATGTTTATGCAAGTACTTGAGGTAGTAAGTAACATGCTAATCCAATGAATCCATCTAGGCCCAAACCCCCTTTGCCTTAAAATGTCTAACAAATATTTCCAATTAACTCTATCATACGCTTTCTCGAAATCTATCTTGAGTACAACTCCCTGCTGACCACTAAAAATTGTTAGGTGTTGACTGTTGACTGTTGAGTGGTGCTCGAAGGCAAAAAGCCAGAAACCCGTTGCACAATGAAAGCACCACCCGCAATTACCATCGGCTTCCGGGGCTGCATCAATTAAAAGTTTTTTAAATAAAAAAATAAATAAACTCATTAATTAGGCGTGGGTTCGCATGTGACTCCGATCCTTAAAGGATCCGCATCCTCTCCAGCCAGCCTCTACAGCCATCACCTACAGCCGGCCTTTTCTTTTTTTTTTTTTTAAATTTTAAAGTTCAAATGTTGAATCCAAACCGTTGATCTTGTTCAATTTTACGAGCGCTGCGTTTTCATATAAGTTTTATAAAATTTGGAGTTGATTTGATACTAGATCAAGTGGTCAACAAATGAACGTATTAGAATTAATCAGTGATAGTTAACCATATTCGTTCATTTGTTGACCACTTGATCTAGTATCAAATCAACTCCAAATTTTATAAAACTTATATGAAAACGCAGCGCTCGTAAAATTGAACAAGATCAACGGTTTGGATTCAACATTTGAACTTTAAAATTTAAAAAAAAAAAAAAGAAAAGGCCGGCTGTAGGTGATGGCTGTAGAGGCCGGCTGCTGAGGATGCGTATCCGATCCTTAAAACCCTTCTTCAGTCTTCACTCCCGTTCGCATATCCCACTCACTCACTGCGACAGTGGAAAACCCTACCTCGTCTCCTTCGCCTTTCTCGAGTCTTTTCATCTACCAAACAAATTTTGAAATGAAAGGTTCGGCATCTGAGTTCCGCGATTGGGCACATCTCCTCCCAGTAGAAATCGTGCAATTGATCTCAGAGAAGGTCAAATCCATCACCGACCATGTCCGATTTCGCGCCGTCTGCTCTCCCTGGCGCTCCGCCTCTCTTCCCAAGCCTTCCCACCTCCCTCCCCAGCTCCCTTGGCTCATGATTCCCTACATGCCATGGGAATCTCCAATGGACAGGGACGACGGATCCGCCACTTCTACGACCTCTTCGAATCCAAGATGCGCAAGCTCCACCTCCCTGAGACCATCGGCCACATGTGCTGCGCTTCCTACCACGGCTGGCTTCTGCTCGTTAAGACCCAAGGTACAGAGGTCTTCTTACTGAACCCATTAACCCGGGCTCGCGTTGATCTCCCTCCCTTCTCTACTACTGTTAGAGAGCTCAAATCTGATTCTAGTGCTCCCGGCTATGATGCTAGCTGGGTGTTTAAGCTTAATTTTGTGATCACCAGGGTGACTTTCTCTGCTGATTTGACTGATCCAAACTGCCTTATCATGGTGTTTGTTGAGAGATGCTGGGGGCTCTTCTGCTGCCGGGTTGGGGATCCGTGCTGGACAATGGTTAACATCCGTCCAACTGATGCGCCGACCGGAGATGCTGCGTACTACAATGGATGTTTCTATCTGCTTGCTCAGGGAGCCATGTATATCACTGAGTTTGGCAAACCTGAGAATAACCTTAATTATCTTTTCGATAATGAGTTACGGGATTCCAACTTGTTTTTACTGGAAGGGAAATCTGGGATTCATGTTGTCGCTATACATCATAGGGAAGTTGAAGTTGAAGATGAAGAAGAAACGTGTCAAAATGATGAGCATCATGCATCAGCAGATAACACAACTGAGGGCACTAAGAAGGTGATAATACAAACACTCGAGCTGTACCAGTTATATCATGATAGTAATAAGAAGTATTCAGAGCAACCACCCCCAGACTACCCAATTCATCTAAGTTGTGACCTGAAGAAAATCACTGACACAAGCAATACAACCATTTTCTGTGGTGAGAAGCACCACTTCCTGGCTGTCTGCTCTGATGATTGGGACTCACTTGATGGGGATTGTATGTACATTGAGCGCAAGGAGAAACCATCTCCAGGCAAAGATATGGGTGGAAAATATTATAACAACTATTATAGTATCTCTTTTGCCAAGATTGGTGGTACCAAGTGTCAGACAGTGGCGTTTGAGATTGCCGGGGAGCCACCAATTTGGCCACCTGCACCATCTATGTGGTTTCAGCCAAGCTTTGTTTAGATGTCCGAGGAAGGATTTTATTACAACATGCTTTGTAGGTGGAAAAATCTAAGCTTTTTGGTTAGTAAGTTTAACTAATGAACTTCTATTAAGAAATAGTGCAATAGAGAAGCACTTTTGAGATGTTTAAGATAATTAGGTGTTTTGTTACAGTATAGGGTAACTTCTAAATGTTAGTGTTTTGTTCTCAGTATAGGGTAACTTCTGAATGTTAGTGTTTTGCTTTTATGTGTGCTTCCTCAGATGTTTAATAGATGCCAGAAATTAGTCTAACTCTTGTTTGTTGCTTCTTATGGTATTACATTTGCTACCTTAGATGCTTATAATTACTATGAAATATAAGAATTGATATTGCATTTTGATGTTGGTTTTTATGCTTTTGGCTGTGTGCATTTTGTGATAAAGTAAATCTATTGTGATTTAGATATCCTCTCTTTGCTGTAGAACTTAGCAGGAAGTGCAGATGCAGGTACTTGTAACTAGACCAGTTTAGAGAGCTCTGTCAACAAAGTTGA
This sequence comes from Rhynchospora pubera, assembly GCA_028095005.1. Classification (NCBI taxonomy): domain Eukaryota; kingdom Viridiplantae; phylum Streptophyta; class Magnoliopsida; order Poales; family Cyperaceae; genus Rhynchospora; species Rhynchospora pubera. The sequence goes on along the minus strand of CM051459.1, from coordinate 61,333,367 downwards.
TACTGCTCGTAATCTCTAATTTGCTAATAAAAACTTCAATTACACTTCTAAGACAGACTACTATGAACAGATTGCTTTTAACAAATTGTAGTTGTTTGAACAACTCTAGATGGAGATCGTATTTTATCACAATGGCCCGCAAGTTCCATCTTTACTTGATCAGCCCTTATCTAGTTATCTTTCAGGAATGAAGGTTTTGACCTGAGCATGCTTGATCTGTTTTGATTCTTGATTCCATTACTATTTTTTTTTTGAATGTCTCCTGGTATGAATAGCTTTTAAATCTTTGTTTTAAAAGTACTTATACAATGGTGCTTCATCTTTCACGTTGACAGAATTAGACAGTAATTTTGAATTTGCTGGCCTGGACAACATGTAAGTTCTAACTAGCTTTAAACTAAATACTTAATTTTTTGTACATCGAATTATTTAAATGAACTTAAGGTGCAGGTGTGCACCTATGCTGGTGAGCTTTGACCTTGTTTTCAGTTTTCATATGAAGTGTGGAGTCTTGATTTGTATTGTATTTTTTTTAAATATTCCCGAGGAAAGGAGAAGGAACGTTGTTGTCGTTGCTTAAGTAACCTTGATGTTCAAATATTAAGATAATCTTTCAGGAAAAGAGATGTTCAATATTTAAAATTCTTCTACAAATTTCAGATATTAATTTCATACATTTCTTTCTGTAATTACTGCAAATAGGATTAAGATATAGGATATAGAAATCAAGTTTATGATGCACGATGTACAAATAGGGCGGGATCATTGTAGCCTTTTTCTCTGATGGTTCATGTATTGCTTTGTCACCCCTGATAAATAATGCATGTATTGGACGTTAATTTTTCTACTTGGCTACTTGATGGGGTTTTGGGGTTATGTCAGGTCTGGCCGTCTGGGTCTAATTTATTGCTTAATGCTTGTGTGTCGATTTATCAAGTTGTTGCTCAACTCTATGTTGAAACTTTCAAATTGTGGCTCGAATCTGCATAAACCAGAAGCAGTTTGGTTATGCTAGTTTGCTATGATAATAGTTGAGTATTGTGCTTTCTCTCTCTCTCTCTTTATATTTGTTATATTGTGTCGTTGTTCAAAATTTAAATTATAAATATGTTTTCAAATATTTGAAATTTCGCTAATAATTATTAAATATATAGTATAACAGTATAGAAATAATAGTAAATGCTCCTTAAAATCGTCTTACTGGGATTTTGAGCAGGGACATGGCAACACTATTAAAAAAAAAACAACAACAACAACAACAAAGAATTTTGGGTTGGGTCTACCATTGTTAAGTTAATCCATCTATTAGTGCACGAGTTTAACAAATGTGTAAATCCAAACGTTCAGATGTAATCATTTACACACAAATATAAACAACTCAGTTCCCCTTTCGTTCGTAGACATGACCCTAGCTAGTTTTAAGGTTTGGATGCCACGGACGGTAGTAATTAGAAGATTCATAGAATCTTATTACATACAAGTGGTAAACTGGTAATTGACTTATTTTTACCGCATGAGTCTTTTTTAAGTAAGAAACTTCAATGCTAAGTGAACTCTATTTTTGTTTTTCTTTTTATTGCAATGAAATGAATTTTTGATAGATTTTGTTTTGACCGGGATCAAAGTCGGTCTATTCGTCAGGGGGCCCCATTTAAATTAGAGCTGGTGCACCGTTTAAATCTTGGATAACAGTTTTTTGAGCGATCATCCGTAAAGCCGGCACAATCTGTACCGACAGATTTAGGTCTCCGTGTAAACCAGGTCTATCTAAAATTTATGAAACCTTCCATATATGCATATACGGGATTAGATCTAACGACTTGGATCAAACGTTGGCCCTCTACCGACCTCAAAAACCTCAAAAACAAATTGATACGCTCCCATATCTTTTGCCTTTATAATGCCTCCTCACTTCCGACAATTCAAGAACCCTTCCTTGAACCCCTCCTCTTCCCCACCAATTCTCTTTCTCTCCTCTCGCACAATCACCTCTTTTCTCTGGCTTTTGCAATCCTTCCTTGTCGAATCAAATCAAGAAGTGTTGTCTCTCCTGGAAGCAAGGTAACTATACTTTCTTCTATTTCTTGAGTTGTTGGCTGTTAACCCGATTCTTTTGCCTTTTTTTCGTATTGCTCTCTCAGAGTTGTTGGCTGTTAACCCTATTCTTGGAAATCAGTAAGTATTTGATTTTTGTTGCCAATTGGGATTGGGTTAAACTGAGTTTTCAAGGCACGGCTGTTTTTAGTCTGATTTTAATCTTATTGGCCTAGTTGTACACAATTAGACACACTGCATGTACAAAATTTAGTATTTTCACAGGTCATATACTCATATCCTTTTTAATTTATTTATCAACAATTCATTTTTACTCTTATTGTTGTTACTATTATTGTCTATCTTGGTTTTGGTAGCTCTGACTTTGATCGTGTTCATTTCAATCCTATAGGCTTTGTGTTGTTGTATGAATTAATCATTATCAGATTTTAATGTCATTATGCCTATTCTTTGTGTAGGGACATAAAGAAGAAGGGGAAAAATATTAGAGAAAAAAAAGAGAAAAAAAAAAGAAGAAAAAAATGAGGAAATAAAAGAAGAAGGAAAAAAAAAAAGAAGGAAAAAAAGGAGGAAAAAAAAAGAAGAAAAAAAAGGGAAAAAAGGAGGTAAAAAAAGAAAAGAAAAGGATGCATGAAGAAAGGGTGGAGAGACAACAATGAACCACTGACAGGAAGGTACAAATTTCTCACCATTTTTTTTAAAATATATTTGTGAGTATGGTGTTTTGTTTTGACTTCTTACTTAGTATATTGTGTAGTTCATCAACTGGGTTTTGATTAGCAATTTGTTGTTGTTTTTTTTTTTTTTGGGATACAAGCAATTTTGGTGAACTTTGAAAGATGATCTGATTTCCCTTCTATATTACAGAGCTTACTGTGAGGGTAAATGGGGATGGAATTGGGTCAAATTGAACCATAATGGCTAAATCGTTATCAATACTTATGTCATTATATTATTTTTTTTTTGTGTAGGATAAAAAAGGCATAACACGTTGATAAAACAAAATTAGAAAAAAGAAGAAAGTAAAGAGGAAAAGACTCGTGCAAAAAAAAAAAAGAAGAAAAAAAAATGAAGAAGAAAAAAGAGGGAAAAAAAAGAAAAAAAATAAGAAAAAAATAAGAAAAAAAGAAGGAAAAAAAGAAGAAAATAGAAGGAGAAAAAGAAGGAAAAAAAGGAGGAAAAAAATAAGAAAAAAAAGAAGGAAAAAAAGAAGAGTAAAAAAGTAAGGAAAAAATAACAAAAAAAAAAATGAGACAAAAGAAGAATGAAAAAAAAGGAGGAAAAAAAAAAGATAAGGATGCATGAAGAAAGGTGTACAGACAACAATGAACAGCTGAATCGAAGGTATAAATTTCTTGCTAATTTTTACAATATATTTGAGAGTATGATGTTCAGTTTTGACTTCTTACTATATAATCAATATGTTTTGTAGTACCTCAACCTGGTTTTCATTAGATGTTAGTTCTTCTTTTTTGGAAATCAATATTGGTGAACTTTTTAGAGGGTCTGATTGTTCCTTCATATTTCCAAATCTTGCTGAGAGGGTAAATGGGGTTGAAATAAGGTTAAATTAAACATTAATGGCATGTTGAGGGTTAATATGGTGTGTTTAGTTTTAGTTGAATTGGGCTTTGTTCTGGACATGTAGACATTGGTATGAACTGTTTAGTAGCAGTTTTTGTATGTTTAAAGTAAAATTTACTTTCTTTAACAGATCATAAACACATTTATTTGAAGTAAATTATTAGCATAGATTTATAACTTTATTAGACTGAATCTCTATATAGGACCAACATCAAAGTAAAGCGGTGTTTAAGACTCGAGTTGACAAGTAGAAAATGTAGACGGCATATAAAGTTGAAAAAGTAATAAATCCATATTTAGAAGAAAAAGTCTGGATTCATCAAAATGAACATGCTCAAGGGTGGAACAAAGAGAAGACATCCAAGGAGAGGAAATGCTTGAGAAGGAATAAAGAGGACATCTGCAGTTGAAGAAACTAATGGAGAAAGATGCCCGAGGAAAAAAGGACATCAAAGGAGAGAAACTCCTCAATATTTAAGAAGAAGGAATCTTAATGACAAATTAGATAGGATGTCTGACGGCAAAAAGGTCAGTAAGTCAATATATTGAAGAAAAAGTCTAGGAGGACGTACTGAAGGTGAAAAAGTAATAAATCAATATAAAGGTCAAGAAAGACTGAAATGGCAAAATATGAAGAAAAGGATGTTGGATTGAGAAGTCAAATTTCATCAATATGGCAGCTAAAGAGTCGCAAAGGAAAAAGTAATATATCTCTGGTTCTTGTGGCGAGTTTCAGCGTGATGTTGTAGTGGTATCTCTCTCTCTCTCTCTCTCTCTACTTTTATTTTTGTCTATATTTCTTTTCTCCTAGATGCTTCTCATTGTCACAGATGACAAAGAAGTAAAATAAAGGAAAAATGTTAGTATAAGTTTTACTAACATTTTTCCAAGTTTTTAACTCCGCCTATGTTATTGCAACATAGACAGTCTCAAGCCTGTATCAAAGGAGGAGAGGAAACTTACAACATTTAGGGGAAAAAAGATCAAAAAAAGTTATAAAAATAATGATGTAGTTCTGACTAGCAAGGGCTTGAAGGGGCCTTATCATATCTTTATTATTACCACATTACTGTGGTTTATTTGCATGGAAGTGACAGAAGTTATTGAGGTTTGATTGGATTAATCGACTATTTGAAGTAATTAAATCTTGATAATTTTCTAGGTTCAGGAGTAGTTGACAAATTAACTTGTGGAGACTTTTCTATTTTGGACTGATATTTACCACATGGGATTTAACTCAGTTTGTTTGGATTTGCAGGAAGCCAGGAACACAACAAATTGAATTTATCATGAATAATGTGGTGATTATTGATACCGTGTGCGTTCACGAGGATAGTGGAGGAAATTACATTACCCTCCTTTTAGGTTTTAAGGGGTAAGATTTTGTTCCTTTTTGGTTCTCCTCTTTTTTCTGTCCCATATTGTCCCTGACTTCATTTGTTCTTATTGTTCCAAATTCAGTTCATATGCTGAGAAGATAAGTGAGTATGGTACCTCCCCTTTTGTAACAAATATACATGGAAACTATCACCTGGATTATCATTAAGAAGGAAATCATGAACCATAATGCAAAGTATTAGCAGCAGGTAATAGCTTTAATGTACGATATTATTGAAGTGTTTCTGGTTACTTGTAAGTAATACCGAAAGCAAAAGGATTCTCTTTTGCAAAAGTCCTTTTAGACAGATTTCAATAAAAATCCTATCTTGAGTGCCTGTCAGAGGTCTCCAGAATTCATTACATTGTCTAAGTTTAATTGTTTCAATGGTTAGAGCTTGCTTGACTATCACTAGGATTGTGAATTTGTTTTTTTCTTTTTTATGTGAATAATAGAAGTTGATGTCTGGTGTTAGCCAGATCTTTGGATGGCCTTTGCGCTTGTAAAATTTCAATCCCTTTAGTTCACCAATGTTGACCCTGATGTAATGTTATTCATAGTCAAATGCAAACACACAAGCACGTTTGAGTGTCTGTCGAGTATGTAAGTGTCATCAGTACATAGAAACAACTAAACAAGCATTGTTAACTTGATAACTTCATAACTTGTAGCATCACTGCATCAGTAGACTTATTAACCAGCCCACGTGTCATAAAATAGGCTCAAATTGTAAAAAAGGGATGACTGGCCCAAGGTTTAAAGCCCAGAAGTGAAAAGGAAATTAAAAGCCCAATATATAAAACCATCTAATCATGTCTGTCTGCCACCTCCTTCGGCCCACTTGGCAGAGAAACGTCAGCCCGTTTCCTGACTTGGACATTGGCGAAAACTTTTAAAATTCATTAAAAATTATAGAAAATTCAGAAAAATTCAAATAAAGTATCCATAAATTTCTTAAAATCTAAAGCAATCAAATTTACTTATATTTTGATATTAAAATCTGACCTTTTGTATATTTGATGCATTTTTACTGTAAAATGAATTTTATAAAATCTTAAAAAATAAAGATGATTTATTTCAAAGGGATGTTTTCAAAACTAAATATTTTCAAAAATAAGTCTTCTAAAAAATATAAATTACCATCGGCTTCCTCGGCTGCCGGGGCTGGCGTCAATTAAAACTAGTTTTAAAACTTTTTTAAATAAGGGAATAAATAAACTCATTCATTGTAGCGCAGTACGAGCCGTCTGATCTTGATCGGACGGTTCATTTTTTACGGGCCTATCAATCCTGATTACATGCACGGGGCTCCCATATCTATTAGATCTTGATCAGACGGCCAGGATACCGCGCTACACCATGTTTCGCGCCACTACTCGCGCGGCAGCGGATCTGAATTTGTGGGGGCTCGCATGTGACTACTGACTCGATCCCAATAAAAGCTAAAACCCTTCTTCACTCACGGACTCGCATCCTCTACAGCCAAAATTATACGGCTATACCATCCAGCCAACACAACTTTTTTAATATTTACAAATTTTAAAATTCAAATATTGAATCCAAACGTTGATCTTGTTCAATTTTACGAACGATGCATGTTTATATAAGTTTTATAAAATTTGGAGTCGATTTGATACTTGATTAAGTGACCAAATTATGAACGTATTAGAATTAATCAATGTTAGTTAACCATATTCGTTCATTTATTGATCAATTGATTTAATATCAAATCAACTCTAAATTTTATAAAACTTATATACCTAAAGTAAAGTAAAAAGTGAAAACCCTTCGCTCACTCCCATTCCCATTTCCACTGCGACAGTGAAAAGTGAAAACCCTCCTCGGCTCCTTCGCCTCTTCTCGATTAAGCCTGTCAACGGTAACGGTTATGCCGTTATGCCGTGACGTGAATCCGAAACGGAACGCTAAGTGGCACCAAATTAGGTGCGTTACAAAAACGGAATGGCAAACGGTATTGAGTGGTATGCCGTTAGCTTAGTGGAACGGTACGCGAAATGAGGTACACCGTTACCGTTATGCCGTTATGCCGTTATTTTACGCGGCTGCTATTAAGTATTGCAGGGAAGGGGAATAGAACTCTCCAGAACCCCCTGGAGATATCCAGTCGCCCCATCCCCTTCCTTGTGTTGTATAATACTTGTATCCGAAGCCCTAGCCGCATCTGTCTTTCACTCTTTCTGTCTCTTTCGCAAACCCTAGAAATTGTCGCCTCTCTCTATCTCTCTCTGTGCCTCTGACTCTGTGTACTGAATGTCTCCCCACGCTGTCGGCCATGGCGATGGCGATGGTGACTCTTTCTTTTTCTGTCTATCCTCTGTGTCTCTCTCCGACGTGACGGTAATCATAGCAAGGTGGTCAGCCTCTGTCTGGCTCTCTCTCTGTCGTTTGACCAATCTATATATTTGTCATCTCTTTTGTCCATCTAAGAAGAAATTTCTCTTTTTTGGTTCTAATCATTTTTTTTTTGTACCTTGTGGCTAAAACCTAGCGACTTGGTGGCATTCTCGTGCAGATCGAGCTGATGGCTTGTCCCCTGAAGGTACGACGACTAGTTTCGAGAGCTCTGGTAGGCGTGACGTGAGCTAGGGTTTACTAGACGTGCGTGGCACCACAGGACTCTCTTGTAGACTGCTGACGAGACCTCTTGAGTGGGCTGAGCCAACAGCAACAATAATGATTTCTGGCCTATTTAAAAGGAAGAGAACAGAGAGGCAAAGAAGAAGAAAAAAAAGGAGAAAAGAGAGGAAGAAAAATAGGCGATAAAAAGGTTAGTTTTTCGGACAGATTTGTTGAGATGTTTAATTTTTATTGCTGATATGTTCAGTCCAACTTGATCTGAGTGCTGATTTGTTCAGTTATTGATTTATTAGGTTGATTTGATCTTGTGTGTTGTCAATATTTGTGTTTGTTTGTTGCCAACTTTTCATGGCTTCACCTGAAAGAAAAGATGTGGTATCGGAGCCCGATTTGATGTCTGACGATGAGTATGATTATTTTACTTGAACTGATACTACCCTAGAACTGATACTACATTTGAACTGATACTACACTTGAACTGATACTACACTTGAACTGATACTACACTAGAACTGATACTACACTTGAACTGATACTACACTTGAACTGATACTACACTAGAACTGATACTACACTTGAACTGATACTACACTAGAACTGATACTACACTTGAACTGATACTACACTTGAACTGATACTACACTTGCACTTGAACTGATACTACACTAGAACTGATACTACACTTGAACTGATACTACACTTGCACTTGAACTGATACTACACTTGAACTGATACTACACTTCAACTGATACTATACTTGAATGTACATGTACACTTGTACTTGAACTGATACTACACTTGCACTTGAACTGATACAACACTTGCACCTGAACTTTGCTGATGTGTTTGATGTGTGCATTAGCATGGGTATTGGGATACATGGGGAGACACAGGAGGAGATCGAGAGGATACAGATACAGGCTGATCCCACCTATGAGCCTGATGATGAGGCAACAGCAGCTGTAGCAACTGGTGGTGAGGCAGCAGCAGCTGCAGCAGTTGGTGGTGAGGAGGAAAATCCAACTAAGAAAACAAGAAAGACCACCAGTGATGTTTGGAAGCACTTTACAAGGGGACCTGTTCAGCCTAATGGCAGCTACTATGGCACATGCAACTACTGTGGTGAAAAGTAATTTTCAATTTATGATTATGTTCAATTTTTTTTAAGTTCAATTTGTGATTATGTTCAATTCTCAAGGTTGAATTTTTACAATATATTTCTTCTTATTATGTTAGATACTTGCAAGGTCAACAAAGAGGCACAAGCTCTATGAGAAACCACATTGATAAAAAGTGCAAGAAGTTCCCAAGGAACAAGCCAGAAGCTCTGCAGAAGTTGTTGCAAGCAAAGTCAGGTATTAAATCATATCTTATATGTTTATTATAATTGTAGGTTAATTAAATATTAAGTGCATTTTAATATTTTTTAATTTAATTATATGTTTTGATTGATTGTAGAAAGGGATGTACTTGTGGCATGGAGATTTGATCAGATGAAGTGTAGGAAAGGTTTGGCAAAGATGGTCATAGCCCATGAATACCCCTTCAATTGTGTGAACCATCATTTCTTTAGGGATTTTCTAAATGAGTTGCAACCCGCTTTCAAGATTCCATCAAGAACAACACTTAGAGCTGATTGTATGAAAATTTATGAAGAGGAACAAGTCAATCTATATGAAATGTTTGGTAACCTGAGCTGTAGGTTTAGCTTTACAAGTGACTTGTGGACAAACAAGGGTAGGGATAGGGGGTTTATGGCTATAACCTGCCATTACATAGATGAAGGTTGGATTTTGAGAAAAAGAATTTTGACCTTTGTACCTTTGCCAAGTCCACATACTGGTAGACACATAGCTAGTGCTATTTATGATAAGTTATGCTTGTGGAATTTGGATAAGAGGGTTTTCAGTCTTGTTCTGGATAATGCAACTTCTAATGATGCATGCATATCTGAGCTTCTCTACTCAACAACAATCAAGGATGACTTACCAGTTGAAGGTAAGATCTTCCATCAGAGATGTGGTTGTCACATCTTGAACCTCATTGTACAAGATGGACTCAATACTCTACACAAGGAGATTGACTGTATAAGGGAAACAATGAAATGGATCAAACATTCTCAAGGAAGGATAGAGAAGTTCAAGCTTGCATGCTCTCAGGTTATATTTTATTTTATTTAACTTTACTTTACTTATATTTTATTTTAAATATATTTACCTATGTTTTAATTATACTTGTCTGCTCTCATTGTAGATGAATGTTCCATACAAAAAGCCACAGTGGGATGTTCCAACAAGATGGAACTCTACTTACTTGATGTTGGAGCAGGCATTGGAACTCAAACTAGCAATAGTGAGGTATGCTTCATTGGATAAGAAGTTTTCTAAAGCACTATCTGATTCTCAGTGGGGTATTCTCAATGAGTTAGTGAAACACTTGAAGGTTTTTTATGAGGCCACACTCAAATTGAGTGGCACTAAATACCCAACTCTTAACCTTTTCTTCTCTGAGTTTTGTGAGGTATATCTTACTATTAAGAGAATGGCCTCTAATGAGTACCCTTTTATTGTGAATATGGGTACTCAAATGCATGCCAAGTTTAATAAGTACTGGAGCATGGAAAATTCTCTCTTGGCCATTGCATGTGTGCTTGACCCTAGATGCAAGTTAGATGTGGTGCAGTACTACATGGAAGAGATGTGCCCTGATGAGTGTGAAAACTTCATTTCAAACATAAAGGAGTGCATGTCTGAGTTGTACAATGAGTATGTACAAGCCAAGGCAGAAGAGCAAGGAGCCCCTGATCAGAATCAACCTAGCATGTCCAAGAGGTACAATCTCCTTAATTATTCAAACTTATTAAATCTTATTGATTATTAATATTTCTATTTGATAATTAACAGGAACAAGAGTGATGTTGGTGCCTCTAGCATGACAAGTGATAGAAAGGCTGGACTGAAAGATTATCTCAAAGGAAGGAAGGGCACTACAGGAACTAAGACAGAATTAGAAGAATATCTAAGTAATAAACTTACTTATTTTACTTAGTAATTAGTAGTTCAATCTTAATTTATTTAATTGTTAATTGTTATGTAGGTTCTGATAGAGATGATGCCAACTTGGATGATGACTTTGATATTCTTAGTTGGTGGAAGATGAAGGCACCTAGATTCCCTGTACTTGCTCAGCTAACAAGGGACATCTTGGCTGTTCCAATATCAACTGTGGCCTCTGAATCTGCATTCAGTACAAGTGGTAGAGTGCTTAGCCAAGTAAGAAGCTCCTTGTCTGATGAGAGCATAGAAGCTCTACTTTATGCTCAGGATTGGTTGAGGGTATCCATTGTAGGTATGAAAGATGATACCTTTTTTGCTCTTTTTTATTTTTTAATTATTCATGTATTAAGTTCATGACATGCTAATTACTTACATTTATTTTGCAGAGACTGAAAAACTCATTCCTGCTCCACTATGGACTATTGAGGAAGAAGATATCAATGAGGAAGGGCAGTGGATTTTTTTTTATTCATGTTTCAAGTGTAGTTTCAAGTTCAAGTGTAGTATCTGTTTGTATGCCCTAATACACAGTTGAAGCCTGGATTGCTAGTTCTTCTAGCAAGTCTTTGGCTCCTCAGATCTCATACATTGATCTTCAATGATGATGTTGTCGACTTGTTTTTTTTTTTCATGAATGACTGAGATTGGTATTAGTTGAGACTGAGAAGGGAGTGTGTGATCTGGGTAGAGTTGATGACAAATTTAGGCTTCAGGGGTGTATTAGGAAAATACAAATGGGCATGCTTGAACTTGTTGTTTAGAGAATTTTTATTGTAATTCAAATGGATTTGTTCAGTATTGGGGCTGTCATATTTTGTAACTTGGAACAGTTAGTATTGTAAGTTGGGGCATCAGATTGTATTGTCATTTGTAATTTGTAAGTTGAAAGTCACTGAACAAGTATCAATTTCACTATATTTAGTATGCATGTATGTTTATTCGTATGATTATGTGATTTTATATGCATGTATGGTTATTGATTTCACTGTATTTAACTTATTTTTTAATCTGTTGATTTTGTGGCTAACGGCTTAACGCCAAATCGTTAAGATCGTTAAGCAAAACGGAACGACTAACACAAATTATTTTTGTTCCGTTAGCTTAACAATACGATAAACGGTTTAACAATCATTTCGTTTGTTAAACGATAACGTAAACGACTTAAACCAAATCCGTGTTCGTTATCAACGTTAGTCAGGTCTATTCTCGATTGTCTTCTCATCTCCCAAACAAATTTTTGAAATGGAAGGTTCCACATCTGAGTTCCGCGATTGGGCGCATCTCCTCCCAGTAGAAATCGTGCAATTGATCTCGAACAAGGTGAAATCCATCACCGACTATGTCCGATTTCGCGCCGTTTGCTCTCCCTGGCGCTCCGCCTCTCTTCCCAAGCCTTCCCACCTTCCTCCCCAGCTCCCTTGGCTCATGATTCCCTACATGCCATGGTGCTCTGACAGCGACGACGGCATCCGCCTCTTCTACGACCTCTTCGATTCCAAGATGCGCAAGCTCCACCTCCCCGAGACCATCGGCCTCATGTGCTCTGCCTCGTACCGCGGCTGGCTTTTGCTAGTCGCCACCGAAGGTACAGAGGTTTTCTTACTGAACCCATTAACCCGGGCTCGTGTCAATCTCCCTTCCTTCACCACTCCTGTGAGAAGGCTCAAAGGTGATTTGAGTGCTCCGGGCTATGATGCTAGCTGGGTGTTTAAGCGGTATGTCGGTAATTTTGTGATCACTAGGGTGACTTTCTCTGCTGATTTGTCTGATCCAAAATGCCTCATCATGGTGTTTGTTGAGAGTTGCTGGGGCCTCTTCTGCTGCCGGGTCGGGGACCCATGCTGGACAATGGTAAACATCTGTCCGAGTGCGCCGACCGGAGATGCAGCGTTCTACAATGGATGTTTCTATCTACTTTCAAAGGGAGCCATGCATATCACTGAGCTTGACAAACCTGAGAATACGCTCGTGTGTCTTTTGAAAAATAAGTTACCAGATTCCAACTTGTTTTTACTGGAAGGGAAATCTGGGCTTCATGTTGTCGCTATACATGATGGGGAAGTTGAAGATGATGAAGAAATTGGTCAAAATGATGAGCATCATGCATCTGCAGATAACACAACTGAGGGCACTGAGATGGGGATAAAACAAACATTTGAGCTGTACCAGTTATATCATGATAGTAATAAGAAGTATTCAGAGCAGCCACCCCCAGGAAAGTTCCCAATACATCTGCATTCTGACCTGAAGAAGATCACTGACACAAGCAACACAACCATTTTCTGTGGAGAGAAGCACCACTTCCTGGCCGTCTGCTCTGATGATTGGGACTCACTTGATGGGGATTGTATGTACATCGAGCACAAGGAGAAACCATCTCCAGGTAAAGATATGGGTGGAGAATACTATAACAATTATTATAGTATCTCTTTTTCCAAGATTGGCAGTACCAAGTATCAGACAGTGGCGTTTGAGATTGCCGGGGAGCCACCAATTTGGCCTCCTGCACCAGCTATGTGGTTTCAGCCAAGCTATGTTTAGATGTCTGAGTAAGGGTGTAATTTCAACATGCTTTGTAGGTAAAAAAACTATGCTTTTGGTCAGTAAGTTTAACTAGTTAAGTTCTGTTAAGAAATAGTGCAATAGAGAAGTACTTTTGAGTTGTTTGAGATAACTAGGTGCTTTGTTATCAGTTTAGGGTAACTTATGAATGTTGGTGTTTTTCTTTTATGTGTGCTTCCTCAGATGTTTAATAGAAATCAGAAATTAGTCGAATTCTTGTTTGTTGCTTCTTATGTGTTTATATATGTTACCTTAGCTGCTTCATAATTACCTGCGAGATATCAGAATTAATGTCGCATTTGGTTGTTTGTTATTTATGCTTTTGGCTGTGTGCAATACTGTGATTTAAACCAAAATATTAAGTAGATCTATTGTGATTTTGGTATATCCTCTTTTGGTGTAGAATTTTGGCAGGAAGTACAGATGCAGGTAATCTGTAATTGTAACTAGAACAGTTCAGACACCTTCGTCAACAAAGTTGATACTGCTCCTAGTCTCTAATTTTCAACTAAAACTTCAGACACACTAGAACAGTACAGATGCAGGAAAGTTTGACCTGAGCATGATCTGTTTTCACTTTTCAATCTCGCTTCCGTAACTTCAATGATTTTTATTTTTGAAACTCTCCTGGTATGAATCAATTTTAATCTTCTTGTTTTCAAAGATACATATACAATGGTGCTTTCTCCTTCACGTTGACAGAATTTGGCACAGTAATTTTAAATTTTCTGGCCTGGACAAAATCTAACTAGCTGTAAACTACCTGTTTAAATTTTTGTGCATCGATTAAATGAACTTAAGGTGCAAGGTGCACCTATGCTGGTGAGCTTTGTCCGTGTTTACAGATCTTATGTTGTATATTGTATTCTTGTTAAATGCTCCTAAGGAAAAAAGAAGGAACATTGTTGTCGTTGCATAAGTAACCTTGATAATGATATTCATATTAAGATAATCTTTCAGGAGAAGGGAGGGCCAATATTTAATACTCTTCTACAAATTCCAGATATTCATTTCATTCATTTCTTTATCAATTACTGCAAATAGGGTTAAAATGTAGGATATAGAATTGATTACCATAGATTGTTTTTTTATTTTTTTATTTTTTCCGAAAACCTTGACAGCAGTTGATATTCTTGTTAATATACATATAGCACCTTGTCCATTTGCAGCGCACGAGGGAGTACAACTTTGCTCTGAAGAAGGCTGATCTCGTTTTACATAGTTTGTATCTCCATACACTATACAGCAAGCATTGCGAGATCTATATTGCACTTTTTTAAGTGCAGAGGATCTCTAAAACAATCAATAAATGACATAAAAGAAATTGTCTGATTTGCAACTTGCAACAAATTGAAACCTTGCTATGAAAGAAGTCATCTCGTGGTCCATTTTCACATCTCCAAAGCTTATGTTGTTCATACAAAAGAAAGTATAACAAACAATTATTATTAAAGTAAACATGACTGCTGTAATATTATTTACAGGCAAATATACTATAGAGTTCTTAAAATTGAAAATTTCCTATACAAAAGTAGCTATATGTTGCACCATTTGCAATATGCAACGTCCCTATATTGTTAATTACTTGGTAAATAAAGCTTATGTAAACATCCGATGCTACAGGAGCAGGTAATGATTCACCAAGAGCTAACTATGGATGAAGCACCCATTTTATATTTCTTCTGAAACCTTTTCTTTGTCACACACCAAGCCTCAGTGAACGTGCTCACCTGATTCCAGCATAGCAAACATGTTAGTATATTTATAGTTTGCTGGAGAATATTCTCATAAAAAAAGAGAAGATAAATAATGTTATTATAAGAGCTGGTTCGTCATTACATTTTATCATATATAGTGATTAGTTCATGTAGTTTGTATGATTTTATTTTTCAATCCCCTTATTGCAAGAGGTCCCCTTTTATCTTCCCCCCCTTGTTCAATAGAAACTTAGAAAGCCATCATTAGCTTAGCTTTTACCCACAATTTGTTGATAAAAGGACAAAAGGGGCAAGCATAATAAAAGATTAAGCACCCATTTTATAATGCTACCTTATAATTAGAATTACCGTACCAAATTACCATGCATGAATACGTTAAAGGTTATACTTTATATGCAATTTTGGTCATGATCTTATAATTAACTATGTTTTTGAAGTGAGAAAAGTACCAGTGTCCAAGAATAACAACATAAATCATGTTTATGGATGGTTGTCATGCTAATGATGCAATAGAGGAACATTTTCCTAACCAATGGAAGAAGCAATTCTTGAGAATTTATGGGATTTGTAGAAGCTTATAATCTTACATTGCTAACAATCTTTGCACCAAACCAGGCTGAGTCAGTCCCATATGGAGGTGGACTGACCTTTATGCCCTCTGACATAGACTCTGGTAATAGCTTGCTCAGCTCTTTCTCCAATCTCTCTGTCATGCCACCATAACACGCACACAGAAGCATAATACTCGTTAGTGACTCTAAAAGTATCAGTTGTGGCTATGAGAACACACCTGTATGTTTTGTAACAGAAGAACCTACCAGGGAGGCCAGGTAAGCAGCCAGTACCACCGGCCAGAATCACGGTTTTATACCAACTCACATCACCAACAATGTCGGAATTGTAGCAATGGTCTATGCAGAGGCCCACAGCTTGGTGCAATGCCATAGCTCGTCTGTTTAATGCAGAAATATAAAATACATCAGGTCGACATATTATAACACACTATCAAGGTCATTATTAATTATATACTCTTTGGCTATCTTTATTCTTAGATGTTGTCTTGTCAAGATCAAATTTACGATATAAAATTCAACGAATAGAAAAAAAATCCTTACCAACCGATGTTATTATATCACATCAAGCTCTGCAAAAATAGGTATATAGTGGCATTTAGGGTCTCAACTCTCAAGTAAAACCATTGGATCATAATTAAAATTGGCTGCTAGGGTATCAAGTCAAGTGTCAGTTTCATTCACAGTCAAAACTTGCAAACATAGAATAACCACTGGAGACAAATATTCTTTCCAACAACCTTGTTGCTAGTAAAACCATTGGATCATAATTAGAATATAGGCCTACAGGAGAAATGATATAAAATAACTCAAGCTGACAGAGATATTTACACGCCTCCGAGTTGAGGCTGAAATAGTAGCTCTCCAACCTGAAATCTTTCTTGAGACAGTGTGAACCAACCTTCACCTGACACCTCACATGAGGAAGTTGTGTCCTTTCTCATTTCTGCCTCATAATCCAGTGCCACATAACATAATTTCTGTAAATTATTTGGATTTAAAGAAAAGAGAGACTCAATAATTTAATAACAGATATCAAATATCTATAATTGAAGAGGCAAGAAAGCAAGCACATACATCTGATCAGATTAACAACCCACCCCCCCCCCCCCAAAAAAAAAAAAAATAATAATAATAATAATAATAACAACAACAAATATAAATAAATCAAGTCTCTCTTTCCCTTTCAATATCAGAATATTTCTTAATGATGCAAAGCATGAAAACTCGACTTCTTGCCCTCATTTTCTCCAATCCTAACCAGATGGTAGGGCATACGTGGAATTCAAAATTACTCAAGTAAACAGGGTCATACCTCCTTGATGGTCCGAACAGTGTAAAGTGACTCATAAGTCATACTTCTCCTTTGCATCAGCTCCTTCAGAAACCCTGTTAGCTTAAGAGCACCTATCCCCACTATCTCTACACCAATCTCATGCATTACCTTGCCTCTATATACTGTTAGGAAGCATGACAAGTTAAACAAATGAATATACACAATCAAGTAATTATATAAGAATGGCACTTATATAATGGAGTAAAAATATTAGAGGTTTAAAAATGTTACTCTTACTTAATAGTGCTGTATTATACATCGCATGTGTATTCCAACAGCATACTGGTCAGCCATTACCACAAACTAGTTGAACAAGAGTGCTCTTTTTTCAATTTTTGTTTCATAAGTGGTACGATAATATTTTTTTAGTATTATACATGTCTCCCTGCATTTTTTGTGTGTGTGTGTGTGATAAGAGGGAGAAAGAGTTTACCAGGGACAACGGAGGTGATGTTGAAACCAACATTTACAGCAATACCCGAAATCTTTTTTGATGCATACAATGCCAGTACTGCCTGTGTATATTCATAAATCATCATGAATGTTAGCAAACGCACACTCATACTATCTCTCTACAAAATAATACTTTTAATGGAAGCCCTGATAAATCTTCAAAATAATTTTATTTATTTACAATTCGCAATGAGTATTATCTTGTCTGGGGATAATTCTAACTTAGCAACATTTGGAGAGTTCCTGACATCTTCCTTCAAGCGCTCTCAGCTTCCTTTTATTACCATATAAGTTTTCACAAGGCCATATGAAGTATTTGCCAAAGAATTATGAAGAAAGTGTATACCTGATCAATCGCACAAATAGCAGGTACATTCATATCAAAAAGAACAGAAAAAATGGCTTCTCTGTATTGTCTACGTGAAGCCCTAGCTGATTCAGTATCTGAAATAGAATAAGAATAATAAAAAGATGAAGTCTTAGGGACAATAGATTGCATGTGTACCCTATGAAACCTAAATAATACCATATGCCCAAAGATTGTGGAAGTTCTCACCTAACCTTCAGAAAATTCTTCAAAGTCTGAGATCCTCTTAATTTAGGCCAAGGAAATGAAATTAAAACGTTGAAAGGCATAAATTTTAACAGTGTAAACATTATTCTTCGAGTAAATCCATGGTGCATCATGATGCACAGACCCTTTTGTGCATCATGAGTTTATTTGTGATATTTATTTAAAATGATAAATGATAAATGTAATTTAACCAACACATTCAATATGTTGAAATCTCATAAGAAATGAAATTTCACATTTTTTTTACTATTTTTTTTTCATAATTTGTTAGAGGTTACCACATTTTATTAGTTTGTATAAAAAAATGGTAATTTAAAACAAAAAATTGAAAAAAATAGTAATTCTCCGATCATGAATTCATGATGCACCATAGCTATTCCTTTATAATTGTCATGGTTTAAAATTTAGTGGCATATACAAAAACTAAAATAAAGATTATCCCTAGTAAATAACTAATACAGTAATATATTTGCAAAAATAACTTACAAGACTTTTCCTTGTAGGGTTCAGACTTCAGAGGATAATTCCATATAAAATGAATAAAAATAATGAATGTTTGCTCACCATCACAATGGCAGATTGGGATGGCTAATATAACTGGCTGAGATGAAGGTTTAACTTGCATCCTGCGAACAAAAGAATAAAAAAAGCTTTGTATGAGGAGAGGTTTGCATAAATAATATAGGAAAAATACTAGCAAAAAAGAACATCAGCAAGAGCTATATTTTTCAGTGACTACTGACTATGAGATAACTAACATTCAGGGCATACAAGAACAAGAACAATAAATAGTCTTATCATTTGGAAAGTAACGCATCATAAGAAAAAAATTATAATAGAGAAGTAATTGTATAGTTGGTCAGAAAAGTTCATACTGATGTTAGTTTGACTGATACCTATAAGTCTATAAGAACCAACCATTAAAGAAATAATGCTTTGGACAAAAGAACAAAAATAGAGGCTGAAAATCCAATAAGTTTTAAGGAAATTGATATAAAAAACACTAGCACCTTTCGCAAATTTCTTTTAGCAGAATAGTGGAGTATAGACCTGTTATAAATGGTAGAGAAGAAATGACGGAGCCGTGCATACATGGGTGACTCGATATTACCAAATTCCTATAGCCAATATAAAAGAAAAGTACATATGAAATTATAGAGTCATTTTCTACGACTAGCACTCAGCTTTTGGCAGAACAATAAGGTCTGATACCAACATAGGAAAAATGCAGAACTGCGATACCTAGGACTTCAAAGGAAACCCTCAGATAAGCTTAACTATTGTAATGATGTTTGAACGATCTAATTTTGCATAAACTTAGGGCTGGTAGTCTGTTAGTGATTCCAGTTATATTTATATATTAACTCTCGATGAACATTTTGTGATAAACGAGATAACCGGAAAAGATAAAAAGACAATACCAAAAAGGTTGCACACCGTCCTGAAGGAGAATCAAACTTGCTCCAACCATACTTGCAATAACCCGAACCACCTTCATAAAATTCGTCAAAATTGAACTCTCAAAATATGAGATCTTTATTAATTTTATTTTGCAAAATAGTTAACATTAAAAAATCTCTTCCAAAAACCTTAGAAAATACAGATAGAAAATAGTTTTTGGTCAAATAAAAATAGAAAAGTAGACATAAATCTAAGCATCTAGAAGAATGGTGAAGTATGTTCAAAAAGCAATTAGCACAGTAATAGCTGTCTTGGTTGGCCATAAAAAAAAAAAAAAAAAAACATGTTTTAAGTCAACAAAAATACAGTAGCAACCTACATCTAGAGAATTTTGGAGAAGAAAAAATAAGTTGAGGTCATACCATCAATTATAACTGCACCAGGAACTAAGGTGCGTTTTGCATAAACACTCATAAATGATAACTGAACAGGATGATCATAGTAGATCCTGAAAATCAAACCTGATTTTGTCAGACCAATTAGTATAAGCACAATCATAACTGATAATATTTATTTCAAACAGCAGTTTACCCATAAAATTGGTACCTTCTCCCATGTACTCATCATATTCAACACACCACTCAAGCTCATTCTAGGTATCATATCTTGGAACATTTATCTAAGTGGTGGTTTACCATTTTTCAGCAATAATTTAGCAGGTCTAAGTAAACAGATTTAGAACTTAGCAATTCTATTGCACAATAATGACATTTTCCTATCTTACTCTTATTTCAACAAATTAGATCACAAACTACAATTCATCTATCTCTGAGAAAAAAGAAGATTGATAAATGTGAAAATTACTCTGAAGGAGGCCCCGCATGTAAGTGAGTCTCAGAGAAAGCAATACAATCCCATGAGTCCTTGCCATTTTGAAGAAAGTTCATCCAGAGCTTATTATCAGACACCAAAACCCTAAAATACCGGCATACAACGGCCAATCTCGCTGTCTCCCTTGGCCCGAGCAGATGCAATATTTGCATTATGACATCAATTGGGAGTTGATCCAATGCACCAAGAGAACCCGAATTGCACAAGATGTCACGAGTGGTGGAGCCCACACTTGAACTGCGACTGGTACTGGAACTGGAACTGGTACTGAGTCCTGATCGGATGATGACAAATCCCCATACCTTTTTCAGTAGGAAAGCCATTTTCATCTGAGCTAATTCGAACTTTGGCTTTGTCAATTGAATTGGTTTGGATTGTCAGAATTTGAACAAATACAAATCCATCTATTCTCATGCATGAAGGTTAAAGTTATACCCTTTAATGCAGCTTCAGCTTGCAATTTTGGGATATTTTGATGTATGAATATGAGAAAGCTCGGAATCTTTTTCCCTTTTTCCTTAATTAAGGAGGAATTGCTTGAATTGGATGAGTCGTGGAATCAATCATATGAAATCAAAAGTAGATTCGATCTCAAAAGGACATCAACAATTCGACACAAATTCCATATCAGAGGTGATCAAATCAATATCAGGATCGTACGAACAGAAGGGAGTGGAGAATGTGGCTTGAGTGAAGAATTGGGTAAGGCGCGGTCGTAGAAAATCCACGTATAGGTGATGTAAAATAGGTGGTAATATTTAATTTAAGAAAGATCAATTCCAACTGTGGATATTGATAGTGGATAGTGAGATCAGAGAAGAAGCGGAATATTCCAGTGAGCGTGAGGCATGCATCTAGAAAGGAAGAGGGGAAGATTGAGAGCTTTTTGTTTGTGTGCGCGAACGCGCGAGTTGGTAGGGTAGCTGTGATTGTGTGGTACTGGTATGGTAAGCGGTAACTAGCCAACTAGGGAAGTGATGACGTGTCACTAGGCCTGTCAAAAGTTGAAAAAAAAGCACTGAACATTCTGTTCCGTTTGCCATTTCGTTAAAAAAAACGGTACAAGATTATATTTCGTTCCCAAAACGATACAAAATTCTGATTCGTTATTCGTCTCGTTTTTACATTTTACACTGATTGAAAACTAGGCGAAACGATACAATTTCTTATTTTGTTTGCCGTTTCGTTATTGAAATGAAACAAAAATCAATGTCGTTAACCGTTTCATTTCGTATATACGGAATGTCATAACGTTGAATGGGCTGTCGTTGACGGGTTCAGAAAAAAGGATTCACTGGGTTTGGTAGGAATCCATATCCTTTCAGGTCTGCGGAGGGTAGACTTTTCATCTAAACCGTCCGATCAATGATAAATGTCACGTGATTAATATTAGACTTATCGAAATTTGTATGGTCCGTAAAATTTCATCCATTAAAATTAGATCAAACAATTCAGATAAAAAAATCTGTCTTCCAAACCACACAAAGCTCTGATGCTGGTCCGATTTTGGTAGAGGTATTTTTTAATCTCATGCATCCTGTCAGCTATATTTGTATCCTTACTTAACGACGCATAATAATACACACGAAGGAAAAATTGTAAATGTAAAATATCATGCGTACATCTGCTTACAGTGACCAAGGATAGCGAAGATTACAAATTTGAAAATTTATTTAGATAATTTATTATTATTATTTAAAATTAAAATGTTTGATTTGACTCACACTTTATCTTTTTTAAAAAAAACCGGTTAGATGTATTTTTTTTTCTCCTCAATTACATGCATATGAAATTAATCTATTGATTTTATCTTTACTCCAATATTCCATTGTTACTAAAAATATAACAACTTACAAATTTGTAAGAAACTAATTTTGCTAGGTATTTTATACATGTACAGTTAGTGTGTTAGATCATGTGATTTGCAATCATGTGGTGTGTATATAATGTCTGATATATATTTAAGTAAAAGTTTAAAACTTAATATTGTCCCCATAGTTTAATAAAACTTAAACGTACATGTAAATATGTCAACGTTTTACGTTTATAACTTTATATGAATGTTTTTTTTAATGAACACTCTTTGAAATTTGATATGCCAGACTTACTGTCTAATTATTCACTTGCTAATAGATGAGAAAATCTGATGTCATAGTACCCGAGTATGTCGCCATAAGAACATTGAAAAATATGCCAAGTGTCAACACTCAACACTTGCTTAGAAGCTACATACAACTAACAAGTTAATTTTCATCAATGGACATAATGACACAAAATTATCTTTTGGAAACCACAATTTCAAAACGGGCCGAGAAACCATTCGGCCCATATCAAACCCCATCTTTCTCTCCGCCGCTCAAGCTCAACGGAGACGAACGAGCAACCGAGGGTAGATCAGTCTTTTCACCCTAAACCCCCAACTCAGCATAAGCCCCTCTTCTGTGCTTCTCTTTCTTCAGTCTCCATTTCTTGTTCCACAAGCCCATTTCTCGCCGCTCACTGCTTCTCTCCCTCTCTCCATCGAAACCGAGAGAAGTCGCCATGGCTTCTAGGTTAGTCCTCGCACGATCCTCTAGGAGTGGTGCGTTGTCTCTCAGCCGTCTGATCTCCGCTCGGCCTGAAGCTTCGCTATGCGGTTCCGAGCTTTCTACCGTGCTCCTCAACCGTGCGGCCCCATGGCTCTCAACTGTCTCTTCGTCTCCATTCAAGGTTATCTTCGCTCATGATTTTAGTGTTTATGGTTTCGGATTTGCCTCAGTTCCTTTTTTTTTTTTTTTGCTGATATACTCTTCCAGTTTTGTTTTTCTGCTTGGTTACTTGTTTTTTCCCTTCACTTTTGATAATGCAAACAGGACCTATCCAAGTTCTTACATTTTCTACTAGTATTCTTTCTTTCAAAAAAATTTGTGGTTTATCAGAGCTGAATATAAACCCTACAAGGAAAATTCACACTGATTGTAGTCTTTCAACTATGACTGATTAATTTACTATATTTAAGGTGTGTATTGCTGCATTAAATATTTAAATAAGCTAGAGCATCTGGACAAATGAAATGGAGTTTTGTCTCTTATTCACTACTAGCTGTGTGAGATTTTGACAAGTGTTACAAATCTCACGTTTTTGTTACCAGATTCTAATGGATTGATGTATATGGATACAGGTTCCAGTAAATCAGTTCTCAACCTTTTCCACTTTGCTAAACGGAACGTTCCAGAGGTTAGGATTTTCATCTAAAGCGTCGTCTCAGTCTGATCCATCTGATAACGGAAATGAGAAAGAGTCAACAGGTGAAAATGAGAAAGAGTTATCAGATGATAATGCAAAAGAGTCGGCAGAAAAGGATTCAAATAAGACTGAAGCAGCAGCAGACTCAGGTCATATTTTCCAAAGTTTGTGATTTGCTTTGACTTGTTTATCTGTTTTCTGGTTTGTAGGAATTAGTAACTTCCTATTAGAGTTCTAAGAATGTATAAAATTACTTGAAGCTTTAGTTAATTCATTAAGGTTACAGGCATGGATTCATGGAACTGTTAATCTTTTTAGGGGATTTAATTGAATTTCAGCTAAAATCTTCTATATTTGATACTCTGGAATTTAATTTATATTTCTTTAGTCTATTACTATGTTAGCTAGATACGGCTAAATTACTGTTTTAATCTGCATCCTGAGAGTATAAGGTGCAGATTTGCATACAATATACACCTGATATGCCAACTGGTATATCCGAGCGTTAAATAATTTTATGAGATACTGCTGTGGTTTGGCTCAACAGAAGATTACATGAGAAGTGCAACTCTGTAGCTTGCATTCGCACTCCAAAGCCGAGGAGTCCAGGATCCTCTAGATGATAAATGATAATAGTGTTTTTGCTTTTTTTTGGGGCGGGAATATTGGACTACTTGTCCATGTAGAGAGTTCTGTTTTGTTACCGAAGCTGATTATCCAATTTTGTTCTGTAAATCTTACTATTTATGATATATGTTTATTCATGCAGTTTCTTTTTGTACCCGTATGACAATTAGTATGTATAGCTTCTAAAAAGACTAAAATGTGTATAATCATCTCATCAGAAAGCATTTTTTTTCTTCATAAATAAAATAAAAAAATGTATAAAAAAACAAAAGATGTATCATGTATTGTAGTTCTTTAAAAATGCCGTATAGTTATGGATTATGGAGGCAATATATACTGGTTTTTGGTGTACAAGACTAAATATTTTTCTGAAACAGACAAGGAGCTGTCAAGAGAAGATCTAATGAAGCTATTAGTAGAGAAAGATGAGCTGCTAGAAGAAAACCAAAAGAAATTTGAAGCGATGAAAGATAAACTCCTCAGAGGTTATGCTGAGATGGAGAATATAATGAATCGGACTAAAAGAGAGGCTGAGAACTCTAAGAAATTTGCCGTCCAGGTTTTCTTTTCTATTTCATGTTAGTTTTTTTTAATGGTTTTGTGCTTACATATAATAGTTGCAAGTGCAATTGACATTCTTCTTCAGTTTGAGATGATACCCAAGGTGCAACCTTTTTATTATATATGAGATGTCAATGAATTTTGATAAAAATTATGCCTTCTTTTATGAAGTGTGATTTCTCTCTCAAATAAAAATTCAACTGAAAACCAAGCTTCAATGATTTTAACATGTCCTGATTGAGCTCTCTAACCTTTTATCAGCTACTTGCTAAAAGCTCATCGGGGTCTTGGGGATAAAGGGCAGATGGAGGTCTTTGTTTTTTAGAGACAAATTTATTTTGTTCTAGTAGCATTTTCTCAAATTCAGATGAGCCAGAAATTTCAGAGTGTACTTATAAGCAAGCTTTTAAAAAGCCTTTATCGGTGTTTATAGATGAGGTTCATTTAACCAACATTGCATTAATGGGTATTTAAAGATGAGGTTCATTCATAAGATGGATAAAGGGCAAATGGAGGTCTTTGTTTTTAGAGACAAATTTACTAGTAGCATTTTCTCAAATTCAGATGAGCCAGTAATTTCGGAGTGTACTATAAGCAAGCTTTTAAAAAGCCTTTATCGGTGTTTAAAGATGAGGTTCATTTAACCAACATTGCATTAATAGGTATTTAAAGATGAGGTTCATTTAACCCACATTGCACAGATACAAGAAGCATATCGGATATGATCCATCTTATGCATGTATTATTAATTTTTTATATGTACTACAAAATTTAAATTTATTGTGTTAATGTGTATTTTAAATCACTGTGTCCTTTCCAAAATCTTCCTTGTAAATATAATTAGTGGTTGACATAAGCAGAAACAGTCAATAATACTTAACATTCAACTTTGTATGGAATTTATTACATTTGACTACGAAATTTATCACTCAAATATTATATATTTATAACTTTTCTCTATTAATTATTCTATCTGGGAATGGAAGGTTTAATATTGTTTTCCAATTGCATGCTTAAATTGTAGAGCTTTGCAAAGGGCTTGTTAGATGTAGCGGACAATCTGGAGAGAGCTTCCTCAGTTGTAAAGGAGAGTTTTGCCAAAATTGATGAAAATGAAGGTGACAAAGCAGCTCCCCTCCTCAAAACCCTATTGGAAGGTGTTGAGATGACTCAAAAACAGCTGACTGAGGTATACCCCATAATTTTAACTTTTTTGTTTTAACTATTTACTTTTTAGTCTTGTGTCTGTGCTGGTTGTACCAGTAAATAACAGTCCCTGTTTTAACTTGGTGATATTTCGAATGGATATATGCCCAAACTGTGCAAACTGGTATTGCACTATCTCTCCACTCTGAATTTGGTAATCTATTTGTCATGTTTTCTTTTTGAGTGCAATTTGTTCTATGGAGCATGATTTAATTGATTAGGCCTCATTTAATCATGAATATTATTTTTCTGTTTTTCTGTTGCTTTTCTGTGCAATAGATTTTTAGGAAATTTGGGGTGGAGAAATATGATGCGCAAAACGAGACATTTGATCCACATAGACACAATGCAGTATTTCAAGTTCCGGACCCTTCTAAGCCACCTGGCACTGTAGCTGCTGTGATAAAGGTACAATTATTTTTACCTTTGATAGTAAAGCAATCAAAGGTAAAAGCACTTGGCTCTCTTCTAAGAGGTCCAGGGTTCAAGCCCGCATGCTTGCGATAGGCTTGGCGAGCCAGCGTAAAAACTCAGCCATATATACAAGAAATGACCAGGGTCGGGGTGTCATTTCTAGCCTACCCCAACTTGTTTGGGATAAAAGGCTTAGACTTTAGACTTTTTTTATAGTAAAGCAATCATATATAGTAAATTAGTAACTGTATTGGTATTGGTAACAGGATCCTTTTGTTCTAAATTAGCTCTTTGCTAACTTTTTTTTTTTACATATTTTTACTACCACAGAATGGTTATATGTTGCATGACCGGGTCTTACGTCCAGCAGAAGTTGGCGTCACAAAATCACCAGAGGAAAGTTCAGAGTAAATTTTGACTAATTATATGAGGTTTTGCAATTGTTAGATGGACTTCTAGATCAAATGAGGGTTTCTTTGTCCTTTCGTCACCATAAAGTCTTTTATGTAGATGCTAAATTGTACTGTATTTTTTTGTAATTTAATTCACAGTGCAATTTAATGTTTTGTGCTTAGGAGAATTATGATGGATGCACGCAATGTGATTTTGCTGGTATAATAATGAAAATATACTTGAGATTTCTCCTATAAAAACATGCAACTTTGTTGTCTTTTGAAAACTAAAGTTGTTGAAATGGCGAGAAGAACCGAATAGAATAATTGATACGTTTACGGATTGTTGTTATATGGCAGGGCATACTTATGAAGTGTTATGATTTGTGGGGGCAGACTTGTGTCCGTCCGTGTTCATGCAATATGCAGCTGGAAATATGAAATATAGACTAGGCATGCAAATTTATTATATTAAAATTTAAGACATGTTATTAGATATGGAATATTTTTATGTACTTAATCTTCAGAGTGCTAATGTCCCTAACTAGCAGTAACTTTTTTGGCAGGTTAAAAAGTCATAGTTTTAACATTTGCTAAGAAATCTCGAAATAATAAGGTTGTCTTAAAACCCTCTATTGTTCGACACGGTGGCAACAACCTAGGCGGTTAGAACCAGTTATTATCACAGATACAAGTGCATCCTCAAACAGGTTCTAGTAGAATTGCTTTGGTATGTACTTCATTCAAAGTTTCCCAGTACATACGTTGTCGTCAAAATAACATTACATGATATTTTTCAATCTACTTTGCAGTTGATATTGAGAAGATATTTTTCATCGCACCTACTAATGTCACCATAAGACCATTCAAAACATGCCAAGTGCCACCAATTATTAAAAGAAGTTAATTTTTTTAAAATTTGCTCTCAATATATTGTACACAAGTTAATTTGTAATCTTGCATCAATTGGCATCAATTGCCAATTTGCCATAGAACCTATTTATGTCGTTAGCATAGTTTGCATAAACTGAAACAAATATACTTGGATTATGATCGTGAGAGCGGCTCCAAAACCCCATCCTTCTCCGGTTCTCCCCGCTCCTAGAGGAGATGAAAGAATAGTTGAGGGTTAGATCAGTCTTTTCAATTCTACACGCCACCTCATCATAACTCATAAGCCCCCGAATCCCCGATATTGGTCGTTACAGTTTATATTTTGGGGGTATGTATGGATCATGGATGGCTCTTGTTTTGGAAATAGAGAAGCTACTTGGGATTGCATTCGATTCGTATTCTCTCGTGCAAGATTATTTACTTGTATATATTTGTGGGGTGGCAAACAATGAATAAACAGATCTCTTTTCCAAAAAATTATCACTTCTGCGTTTCCCTTTGTTTCTATCATGTTCAATAAGTCCTCACTACTCCTTTCCCTCCTATCTCTATTCAAACTGGACTACTTCTTTTCCTCCTATCTCTATTCAAACTAGGATAGAGATAAGAGGGAAAGGAGTAGTGAAATAGAGTTTTTCTCAGTTTCACTAGAGTTATGGGCAAATGAAATAGAGTTTTTCTCAGTTTCACTAACATTCTTCGACTAACCATGCAAGATTTTTACTAGTGTTGCAAGTCTCATTTTTTTTGTGACCAGATTCTAATGGGTATTTTTAGATGCAGGTGCCAAAAAATCAGTTCTCAAGCTTATCATCTCTTCTAAATGGAACATTCCAGAGGAAAGGGTTTTCATCTACGCCATCTCATTCTAACCCAAGTTGCAGTATGTGTCTTATTTTTCTCTAGTTTCATATGAATTGGTCATCAGTTTTCTGATTTGTAGGAAGTAGTATCTCTTTCTTGTAATTTTAACGGTGTATGAAATTAGTCGAGCTTTACCTAATTTATTAGGGTAATGGGTAACAATTTATGGAACTACCTCTCATTTTAAAGGATTTTATTGCCTCATCTAAAAAGCTGGTATATTTTCTATAGTCCACTTTAATTTATATTTCTTTTTTATTCCTATGTTATTTAGATTCAGCTAAAACACTAAACCCAACATGTATCTGCATGTATTGGGTGGAAATTCACACCTATACATGTTTGATATGTCAGTTGATGTATTCTAGTGTTTAATCAAGTATAGACATACTGACAGTCTTAGTTGGAGGAGGGATATCAACCAGCTTGAACTTGCCAAGCAGCAAATTGCCAGCTGCCATCGCGCATTCATCTTAAAATAATTTTATTATTGCTTGAGCCTGATTGTCATATGAGGTAGTAAACAGTTGTCAACAAAGAAATAATATACTAGATTTAGATTTTGAACATTAAACAAACGAAATTTCTGTGAGAGCCAAAAAGAAAAAAAAAACAAAAACATGACAGCTATAACTTGGTTGGGACAAACATAACTTCTTGGCAAAATAAAAATGATTTTACACATATCCTTTGCCGGTGCAAAATATAAAGATGCACTTCATTAGCAAATAAATTGGTTGAATATTGAAACAGTTTATGGTCATGTAAATTGATTGAGGTCAGATAGTTATGTTTATAATTCATAAAAATTAGCCATTCTATTCTAGGATTTACATGGATTACTACAGAAATAGAAAAAAAAAACACTAATGCTGCAATACACAATTCAAAATGGATAAACGAACCGACCTGACTTTGTTTTATAGGAATAGTGGTGTTGCGATTAATAAGTCTGCTAAACCTGCCACCAAGACTCTCAAAACCAACAGAGTAAGGTATCAGATTTGAAAATACTCTCAAAATCATCATAATAAGGTATCAGAGTTGAAAAAGTATTGCAATTGAGAGACCAAGGAATCCCATCACCAAGGTTGGAGGTACCTCCGATATAACATTGAGATTGATGAATCTAGTGAAAGTGTACCTATCCAGGATTGCAATACCAAAACAAATCGAATGAAAGAAATTTGTATCAACTCCACTGAGAATACCCCCTTCAATTGTGGCCCCCATTACGACTACCTCTTCAGCATTCTGGCCTACACATGAGATATCTCCAAAAATTTCTGAGACCATCCCTCGCACTCTGGAAAAACTCGTCAAACAACTGATCAATAATAGCGATTTTCATTAGAGCGCTTGGACGGAGATAATTTTTTCAAATAAAATTGGTACATTTCTTCACCTCTTATATTGACTCTCTGTCTCATCTCAATACCTATCATTGTTCTTGCCTTCTTGCAAATCTCGTTTTATCTTTACAAAAATTAGATATTTCATTCGTATAGTTGATCTCTCGATCTAAATTGTATGATTTGTTTAGGCTAGGTTCTCTTGTCTATTGCATTCTCTAGTTCCCTAATTTCAATATCAAGCTCATGGTAAAATTGCAATGATAGGTAAAGATAAAACAAATCAGATCGAGAGATTAACTATACGAATTAAATATCTGATTTTTGTAAAGATAAAACATATTTGCAAGGAGGCATGAACAATGATAGGTACTGAGATGACACAAAAAGTCGATAGAAGAGGTGAAAAAATGTACTAATTCGATATGAGAAAGTTGTCTCCGTATGAAAATCACTATTATTGATCAGTTATTTGATTAGTTTTTCTAGAGTGCGAGAGATGGTATCAGAATTTTTTGGAGATATCCCATGTGCAGGCCAGAATACTGAAGAGGCAGTTGTAATGAGAGCCACAATTCAAGAGAGTATTCTCAGTGGAGTTGATACATATTTCTTTGTGTTGGACAAGAAATTTCATTCGATTTGTTTTGGTATTGCAACCCTGGATAGGTATACTTTCACTAGATTCAGTAATCTCAATGTCATATCGGAGGCACCTCCAATCCTTGGTGATGAGATTTTTTGGACTATCAATTGCAATACTTTTTCAACTCTGATACCTTGCTTTGTTGGTTTTGAGAGTCTTGGTGGCAGGTTCAGCAGACTTATTAATTGCAACACTCTATTCCTACAAAATAGAGTCAGGTCGGTTCATTTATTCATTTTGAATTGCGTATTGCAACATTAGTGTTTTCCTTTTTTGTCTTTGTTTATGTAGTGATCCATGTAAATCTTAGAGCATTATGGATAATTTTTATGAATTATAAAATAGCTATCTGACTTCAATCAATTTACAGGACCATAAATCGTTTCAATATTTAACCAATTTATTTGCTAATGAAGGGCATCTTTATATTTTGCATTGGCAGAGCATATGTGTAAAATCATTTTTGTATTCCCAAGAAGTTTTGTTTGTCCTAACCAAGTTATAGCTGTCATGTTTTTGCTTTTATTTTTTTTTCTTCTTGGCTCTCACAGAAATTTCGTTTGTTTAATGTTCAAAATCTAAATCCAGTATATTATTTCTTTGTTGACAGTTGTTTACTACCTCATATGACAATCAGGCTCAAGTAATAATAAAAATACTTCAAGGTGAATGTGCGATGACAGCTGACAATTTGCTGCTTGGCAAGTTCAAGCTAGTTGATATACCTCCTGCACCGAGGGGTGTGTCCCTGGCATTATCACCTTTTCTGCCAAGGACAAAGTCACTGGAAAGAAAATTGCTATAAAATCCTTTAGGTGATCTCTCCGAAGAAGAGACCTTGTGGTTCTTTGGTATTTGATATTATGAAGGAAGTGTGGTATTTGAGGTTAAATGACTACATGTTATTATCTTTGTACTGTTTATAGGATTTGTCCTGAAGCTGCGTGGCTATTTTCAATTTCTAAACAACCATTTGAAATTATTTTAAACATTGAGATGAATTTATCGATGCCAAGTTGAAGACATTGAATTCTATAACATATTTTCAATTTGTAAACATACAAGACTAGGCCAAAAACCTCTCCATGAAAAATTTAACCCCAGATTTCAAGCACCATAGCTAAACTCATTATTTGAGGCTGCAACCATGTTTAATAACGCACTACTAATTTTCATAATAAAAAATAAAGATTGCTTGAGTTATTAGATGTTTTAATATGCATATTTGATATTTGATATTTGAGAGAGTAGCTATTATCTTTTCAAGAATATCTACACTTAAAAACATAAAAAAAGTTTCAATTTTAGATTTTAAATATTATATGACATATATGTTTCCTATAGTAAAATACTAGTGAAAAATTAGGAAGTCTTAACTTTCTAAGCGAAAAGTATTTGGTTAATACTGCAATATCTAAAACAAAAAATAAATTCAAAATTATATTTATTCTTCAATACTACAGATTTAAATGTCTGATGCTTTTTTAGTGCTAAGATTATCTATTTTTTTGCAATTCAATCTGCTTTGATGATGAAAATATATTAAATTCATTATTTTAAAGAATTTTAATTTTAAAGTGGGTTTGGATGGGGGTTGGGGAATCGCATATGATGGGTGTCCCGTGAATAATACCAGAATATCTATTGTGAATCATAATGCATAGAAGGCTCCGTGTACCATGACTATTTGATCGGTAATTTTACAAATTGACAAATTTAAATTAACCAATCCAATCTATATATTGAAATCTCATAGCAAACAAAATTTTACAGTTTTTAAAATTTTTATACAATATTTTTCACATTTTTCAAAGTTTTCCATTTCTTTGGGTCACAGAACTCCTGTCAAAATTAGAGCCCAATCCGACGGTTGGATTAAAAGTTACATCCATTTTATTGAAGTATGCGCGGGACCATATTACATCACACCAAGTGCATTTGTTTATCACGATTAGGGGTGAGCAAAAAACCCATAACTCATGAGTTTACTCGAACTCAACTTGTAAAAGCTCAGTTATAACTCGAGCTAAAAAAACTCGAGTTGAACCAACTCGGTTAATTGACAAGTCAAGTTTGAGTTAGATTCAACTCGACTTGTTGACTCGTGAGCTGACTCTTGACATAATAGATTTTAATTTTGTAGAGATTATTAACATGATCTGTAAGTATCAAAAACTAAAAAAGGAAATATAAAATTTTTTATTAGATATTTTAATTTTAGATAATTGTAAAATACATAAGACATATTTTACTTCAAATCAATAGAAAGAATAGAATTGACAACAAATTTTATTTTTTATATTATTATATATATCAATTAGTTTAAACATTATTTAATAATGTATCAATTTAAAAATGAAAATTTGTAAGTAAACATACTTACATCAAGTTCGCTCGTGACTCGTGAGCCAACTTGAACTGAAAAAAAATTGAGTTTGAGCTAAACTAAAAAAAAAAAACTCAAAAGTAATTTCAAATCAACTCGAGCCAACTCGAGTTATAGTTATAGCCTCGTACACAACCCTAAATGGTAGTTATCATTAAAAAAAAAAAATAGCTCGCTCGGCTGCGACAAAGATTCAGTTATAGGCTCGAACTCGATGGCTTTCGTTGCATCCTATTTCTTTTCTATTTATGCAAGTCAGTACACTTAAACAGCTGATCTCTAATACGTGGGTGTAAATTAATTAATAAACAGATATCAATACTTCTTCTACGCCTCTCACTTTTCGTTTTCTTTCCTTCTCTGTCGATTGAGTCGCTATGGCTTCTAGAATTATCTTAGGGCGATTCTCTAGGAATAGTGCGGCGACTCTCCATCGTCTTATCTCTGCTCAGCCTGAACCACAGCTATGTGGTTCCAAGCTGGTCTCGTCGTATCAAATCAAGGTTCGATTTTTGGTGTGAAACGTTTGTGCCTAATTTGCCTTAGTTTTCTTACTGTTTCCGATATACCCTTTAAAACTTTTTTGCCTTAGTTACTTCAGCTTCAGCTTGCTGTCCTTTTCCTTCACTTCCAATTCCAATATTACAAAACTGAACCAGGCTAATTTATTGCATGAAATAAACGTCTGAACAAATGAAACAGAGCTTTCTCTCTGTTTCCCTGACATTCTTTGACTAACTGCATGCGTGAGATTTTAACAAATGTTACTACTTACTAGTCTCTAGTTTTGTGACCTGATTCTAATGGAATTATGCATAAATACAGGTGCCAGTAAAACAATTCTCGAGTTTTCCAGATTTGCTCGAACAAAAACAAAAGGAACTTGAAATGATGGAGAATGTGTTGAATCGGTCTAAAAGAGAGGCTGAGAACTCTTAAGAAATTTGCCATTCAGGTTATCAATTTATTTGTTCTCAAAAACTGTTTACTTGGTCAAGTTGGCTTCCTATATTTATTTCTTAGTTAATACAGGTGGATCCGCATTTCAATTAGAAGCCAACTTAACCATTTTGAAATATAGGAACAGTTGATTAGAAAACTAGTGGTATTCATATAGAAGTAATTAGACAGTAAAGTAAGATTAAGAGGTAGGGTTTAAACCGAATAAGATAATAGTCAAAATCATTTTATGTATCCAACTATTCATACCTTCTTGTTGGACATGAATACGAATATGTTTGGCTATTAATCAGAGACAGATGTGTTTAAATTAGATTTAAGTTTAATTTAGAGTGCAAGATTGTTGTGTATAAATGTATGAAGCCAAATAATGGGCCGTGGCCCATGCTGGCCCATACGGAAATGAATAGAAGAGGGGGTTACGGAGACGGAAGAAAAAAATCAAGTCATTCTCTGTGCGCATCATTCCAGAGAGGAGAACCGAATATCTTTGAAGCTCTCTTGTCTTCTCCAAGCTAGCTATCTAGGGTTTGCTATTTCTCTTGTATCTCTTGTTAATTCCACCTCAAATAGTGAGTGAGAGTGTGAGTGAGAGAGAGAGGAAGGTTGATAGCTTGATGATCTCCATGTACTTGTAAGAAACTCTTGATTTAGTGAATTTGCACCGATCGCTCCCGTGATTTTTCCCTTTCGGGTTTTCACGTAAAATCTTGTGTCTCTCTTTATTTTCTTGTGCTTGATTGTGCTATTGTTGTTTGGTTTCTCAAGTGGTACCATCATAGCTTTGTTCTAGCGGGTTTGTTTTATGCCCGTCACGTGTTTGTCGAAATTACTACCTCCTTGTTTACTTGGCTTCCGCTGTGCCTAGGCACCTGTGAGCGTGTCCCAACAACTGGTATCAGAGAGTGTTGGCTCGTTGGTGTCAAGAATAGGAGTTTGAGGCTTGGATTGGTATAGGTCTAAGTTCTTGTGTATTTCGGTGGTTACACGTGTAGTAGTGATAGAATGGAAAAAGCTATGGAATTTGAGAAGTTGAATGATAGCAATTGGCCAATTTGGAAAATGTTAATGCAAGACTACTTGGTGGTAAGGGATTTAGATTTACCATTGATGGGACCGGGTGCACAACCTATTCATATGGAGGATCATGAATGGGAGTTACTAGATCGGAAGTGTTTGGCGGCTATAAGGCCGTGTATTTCACCATCTATCTTGTTTGATGTCTACCAATGTAAGATCGCTCATGAGCTTTGGACCACATTGGAGCGATCATATGAGCAACCTTCGGGTGTAAACAAGATGCATGCTATGAAGCGGTTATTTCTCTTGAAAATGAAGGATGGCATTTCAATGAGAACGCATGTAAGTGAGTTCAACTCAATTGCGGCTCAATTGAAGTCCTTGAAGGTAAACCTTGATGAGGAGGTTTTATGCTTGTTACTTTTGAGCTCTTTGCCTACAAGTTGGGATACTCTTGTGACTACCGTTGCAAACACAATGGGCAACCAATTCAAATTGAGTGATGTTGTTGCTTCATTGATGAATGAGAAAACTAGGAAGGCCACAACCCAATTGGAAACCGGGCCTAGTGAGGCATTGACGGTTGATAGGGGACGGCCGGTGACTAGGGGCAATTTCTCGGGCAAGAAAGGTGGTTCTCAAGGCAAAGGAAGATCAAAGTCTAAAGGCCGAAAATTTTCTTGTTGGCATTGCAAGAATGAAGGGCACTTGAAGAGAGATTGTCCTCTCTTGAAAGGCAAGCAAAAAGAGAAGAAGCAAGATGGTGAAGTGAGTATAGTTTCCGATGAGATTGGAGATGCGGTGACTCTAAGTGTGAC
Organism: Rhynchospora pubera; assembly: GCA_028095005.1. Lineage (NCBI taxonomy): Eukaryota > Viridiplantae > Streptophyta > Magnoliopsida > Poales > Cyperaceae > Rhynchospora > Rhynchospora pubera. The sequence continues at coordinate 61,297,824 of CM051459.1, read as the reverse complement.
AAGTTCCGAGAAGGAGAACATGGATGTTTGGGTATTGGATTCGGGTGCATCATTCCACATATGCTCGGATCGTTCTTATTTTGTCAACTACAAGGATGTAGATGGTGGGAATGTCTATCTTGGTGATAGTCGGCCATGCAAGATTCTTGGAGTTGGTGATGTTGAGCTTGAGCAAGCAAATGGAAGGCGATGTAAATTGAGCAATGTGAGGTATGTTCCCAAGATAACCAAGAATCTTATCTCGGTGGGTCAACTTGATGATGGCGGATTTGTTGTATCTTTTGGTGAGGGATCATGGAAAGTGTCAAAGGGTTGTATGACATTGATGAAAGGACACAAAGATGGGAGTTTGTACACTCTTCATGGAGCGCCTCGAAAGGGTGTTGTTGCTATGGCAAGTGAGCATGGTGATATGCACATGTGGCACAACCGCCTTTGTCATCTAAGTGAAAGAGGTATGAAAGTGTTACAAAGTGAAAATTACATTCCTTCTTTTGATTGTTCATCTCTTGAATTTTGTGTTCATTGTGTAATGGGAAAACAAAAGAGAGTGAATTTTAAGAGGAATGAGTCCCATAGAAAGGTGAAACCATTGGAATTGGTTTATTCCGATGTGTGTGGTCTATTTAATGTCAAATCTCTTGGTGGTGCTAATTATTTTGTTACTTTCTTAGATGACTTTTCTAGGAAATGTTGGATTTATCCCTTGTCCTCAAAAGATCAAGTTCTTGAAACTTTTAAGAACTTTAAATCTCGTGTTGAAAAAGAGAGTGAAAAATCCATTAAGTGTTTACAAACCGATAATGGTGGTGAATTTTGCTCTAATGATTTTGACAATTTTTGTGCGAGAAATGGCATTCGGAGAGTGAAGACGGTTCCATACACTCCACAAGAAAATGGGGTCATTGAGAGGATGAACCGGACCATTGTGGAGAGGATTAGAAGTATGTTGTCTCACTCGGGTCTTCCAAAATCATTTTGGGCCGAAGCGGCTAACACGGCGGTTTATCTCATAAACCGATCACCTAGTGTGGCATTGGACGGTAGCATACCGGAGGTCGTATGGAGTGGCAAGAAGATCTCTTATGGCCATTTACGAACTTTTGGATGTGAGGCTTATGTGAAAATTCCTAATGTGAAAAGGAATAAGCTTGATGTCAAGTCACGAAGGTGTGCATTTGTTGGCTATGGCGGTGATGATTTGGGTTATAGGGTGTGGGATCCTATTGAGAAAAAGACAATTAGAAGCTGAGATGTCATATTTCGTGAAGATGTGATGTTCATAGAAAATCATGAAAAAGAGCAAAGTGAAGAAAGACATGTGGAGGAGCATGTTGATGCTAGTATTGCACCCAAAATGCTAGCGGATCCTCAAGTATGTGGTCATGATAATGAGGATGAGAGTGAGTCGGTGGAAGCGCATGAGAATGAAGGCATTGTTGAAGAAGAGCACACTAATACCCCGGTACAAGAGTTGAGGAGGTCAACTCGGATTTCAAGAGCTACACAAAGGTATTCACCTTCCTTGTATTATGCTTTGTTCACGGATGCGGGTGAACCCGAGTCATTTCATGAGGCTATAAATTGTTCGGAGAAGGCTATGTGGTTTGGAGCAATGGAGGATGAAATGAACTCGTTGCATCTCAATGAGACTTGGGAGTTGGTTAAATTTCCTAAGGGAAAGAAAGTATTGAAAAATAGGTGGGTATTTGTGTTGAAAAATGAAGCCGATGGTTCTAAACGGCATAAGGCAAGGTTAGTAGTCAAGGGCTATGGACAAAAACATGGTGTTGATTTTAATGAGATATTCTCTCCCGTTGTGAAGCATAGTTCCATAAGGGTTGTTTTGTCATTGGTGGCTAACTTAGACTTGGAGCTTGTGCAACTTGATATCAAGACGGCTTTCTTGCATGGTGACTTGGATGAGGAGATCTATATGTCACAACCGGAAGGTTTTGTTGATGAATCAAACCCTAATCTTGTGTGTAGATTGAAGAAGGGGTTGTATGGTTTGAAGCAAGCCTCTCGGCAATGGTACAAGAAGTTTGATACTTTTATGCAAGAAGAAGGTTTTGAAAGAAGTGGCTATGATCATTGTGTCTACATGAAAGGAAAGGTGGGTGATACTTTCACCTTGTTGTTACTTTATGTTGATGACATGTTGATTGCTAGTAATGATCATGATGAGATTGAGTCTCTTAAGCTTGATATGTCTAAGAGGTTTGCAACCAAGGATCTTGGCGAAGCAAAGAAAATATTGGGCATGCGGATTCATAGGGATCGGGAGAGAGGCAAGCTTTGGTTAAGTCAAACGGAGTATGTTGATAAAGTCCTTGAGAGGTTTGACATGGTGAATTGCAAACCGGTGACTACACCTTTGGCCGGTCATTTTAAATTGTCTAAAAAGAATTCTCCAAAGAATGCTCAAGAGAGATTGAAGATGGAAAAGGTTCCATACTTATCGGCCGTTGGTAGCTTGATGTATGCTATGGTGTGCACACGGCCGGACATTGCACATGCAGTGGGAGTTGTCTCTCGATATATGTCTAACCCGGGATGGGAGCATTGGCAAGCGGTGAAGTGGATACTTCGGTACTTGAAAGGCACTCGTGGCTTGCGGTTATGTTTTGGAGGAGATTCTAAATTAGCAATTGAAGGGTATGTTGATGCCGATCATGCGGGTTGTAGTGAGACAAGGAAGTCCACGACGGGTTTTGTCTTTACTATCGGTGGTGGAGCCGTTAGTTGGATGTCTCGACTACAAGACATTGTTGCTTTATCTTCCACGGAATCGGAATATGTCGCATTGACCGAGGCGGTGAAGGAAATGCTTTGGTTGAAAAGGTTGCTTGCACAACTTGGGTTGAAGCAAATGGAGTATGTGGTGCATTGTGATAATCAAGGTGCCATACATCTTTCAAAGAATGCGGCATATCACTCAAGAACTAAGCACATTGATGTGCGATACCACTTCATTCGTGATGTTCTAGACCATAGGCAACTAGTCGTGAGAAAGGTTCACACGAAGGAGAATGTTGCCGATATGTTCACGAAGGTGGTGCCTCCCGACAAGGTAATGTTTTGTAGGAGGCAATCCGGGTTGGTTGAGTAACTCGGATGTGTTTGGAGCGAGGTGCAAGGTGTATGCTTGTGTGATCAAGTGGGAGCTTTGTCTTCAAGTGGGAGATTGTTGTGTATAAATGTATGAAGCCAAATAATGGGCCGTGGCCCATGCTGGCCCATACGGAAATGAATAGAAGAGGGGGTTACGGAGACAGAAGAAAAAAATCAAGTCATTCTCTGTGCGCATCATTCCAGAGAGGAGAACCGAATCTCTTTGAAGCTCTCTTGTCTTCTCCAAGCTAGCTATCTAGGGTTTGCTATTTCTCTTGTATCTCTTGTTAATTCCACCTCAAATAGTGAGTGAGAGTGTGAGTGAGAGAGAGAGGAAGGTTGATAGCTTGATGATCTCCATGTACTTGTAAGAAACTCTTGATTTAGTGAATTTGCACCGATCGGACCCGTGGTTTTTCCCTTTCGGGTTTCCACGTAAAATCTTGTGTCTCTCTTTATTTTCTTGTGCTTGATTGTGCTATTGTTGTTTGGTTTCTCAAGTGGTACCATCATAGCTTTGTTCTAGCGGGTTTGTTTTATGCCCGTCACGTGTTTGTCGAAATTACTACCTCCTTGTTTACTTGGCTTCCGCTGTGCCTAGGCACCTGTGAGCGTGTCCCAACAAAGATAATATTATATGCATGGAATGATGGAGATAAATTTAATTTGCACAATATGCGATGATTTTGCCATGCTAGATTAATTAAAGTTTAACTGAGATTTTGGGATTTCACCATAAGAAAAATAAATTCGTTGAATTTGAAAAACGAATAATGAAACAAATGATTAAAAAAGCTAATACCAACTTCACAAAAGTAAAGTAACGAATTAGTTTGTTATAAATTAATGCACGGTTTGTATGTTACTTGCTCCAAACCTTGTGGGGGTCCAGGTCGACGCTCTATGAGACCCGCTTCCTTTTTCAGGATGTTTAGTTACTTGATGTTTTTAGTACCATGTGTTTTATTTTAGGTTTTAGCTGTTCCTTCTTTTCAGTTCTGTGCTGGTATTGTAACTGTGAAATCTCGTATTTAGTTTTTCAAAGTAATTGCCTAAGGGTTTCTACTTTCTATACAAAACGAATGTATAGGTAGGGTTGACACGGCCTAAGAACTTTGCTGGGTCTCCACAAAGATTTTGCCTTTTTTTTTTTTTACTAAGGATTCATTCCTGAACTCAATTTCATTTGATTCAGTTCAAGAAAATATTATGTGCCTCGGATGATTAAGATTGATTTCACATTATGCGATTTTTCTGGTAGATTAATATATAGAAGTTGAGATTTCGCAATAAAAATGCAACTCTGTTGTCTTTTTTTGAAAATAAAATCAGATGAAATGGTGACAATAACTAAATGATTGGTATCTTTATACATCATATATAGTTATGTGGCAGCATTTACCATTTAGGACGCAGATGCTCATCTGAAACTGCTCAAGGAATGTACTTTATTTATGGCTTTTCAAATTGCAAACCACAGATTTTCGTCAAAACTGACATCACATTAAATTTTCAATCTACAACCCTGTTATCTGGTTTGCTACCGTTCCTACATTTATATATATATGCAACTCATTTGCATCCCTTATTTTCTTGCACTAATTGGAGAACCAGCAAGCATAGAAAGGAATGAATATTCAGAGTTGGGAATTCTTTGGAATTTTCGTTTCAATCTATCAACATAGTACATTTATTTGTTATGAATGATTGATGTAGCAATGTGAAAGAAATTGGGTTCACATTCTCCTCCAACCAACAAAATGATCTCAACAAAAATAAAACAAAAGAACAGTGATACTGGCACGTTATATGTACATGCCCCAAGTATTAACGAAAAGCTAATCATATGAAGTCAAAATCTACATCTTTTGAAACTAAAGCAACAAAATTTTCATTAACCTGATTCATCCCTAATCTTCCTTGTATGCTCAATCATGGAATCAATTGCAATATCAAAAGCATCCCTCACACCTTCTATCTTGTATCTTGGATCATTATAGACAATAGTTGGAATCAGGTTTATTATCACTTCTCTCATTGCTACAATTTGTTCTGCACTGTATCCAAGCAGCACATCCTCTATCTTCACTGTTCCATTTTGTACAGCATCTTCTGGAATATATACGGAATATTGTGTATGATTTCTTGGTAGATACCACTTGTACTGTTTGTGAGCTGTGTTGTGGTGAAAAAACACCGGTATACACACGGCAACCATCGAGTCGATCGTTGACCTACGAGTATACGAATCACCTCGGGGTTGCATGCAAAAGGTAGAGTTTTGAAAAAGGCTCATTACACTAACAGGTGACCGGCATTTTCCTCCATACTTACCACACTCCAACAATTTACACCTAGATGAATCGACACACTGGTTTATCACCTGATCTCTGATTGCTGCTGCAGAGTGATTCTTTCGCCTAGCTCCTGTAAAAGAAAAGAGGTGTGGCCTTGCAACATGCCGAACCTTCTCCTGCCATGAGATTATATCACTCATCTTAGAAGGGTGGAAATACGTCGGGAATGGAATGCCGAACTCGTTACTGTGCCTTGTGGTAGACTCTACGATAAGTACTGTCATGTTCTGGGTCTCTGGTACATCCATAAACTTGCCTCCCCAGTACAAATCTTCATCCTTTTTGCGACGCAAGTCCCATGTGGTTCGACCCACCACAGTGAAATGGTCCCGTCCGCCTTGTACTGCCCATTCGGGTGTTGATCTTAGCCATTGGAACATTTCATTCATCAAGGCATCACGCACTGAGATAGGCTGGTACCAGAGATTTCGGCCTATATCGAGGGCAGCATAGTATGGTACGTATATTGCCGCAGCTTCAGCAGGGTTGTCGGTCAGGCAATCATACTGTTTCATGCGGTTGTGGAATATAACTTCCAATGTGAATTGATCACTGCCATACCTGTTAATCAAAAGGACAAACTTCATCCTATAAGCAGAGTCCGATTCACATTTACATACAGTGGAATCATATGGCTACTATATATAATTCTTCAAAAAAAAAAAAATTCAACTGCTAGAGTTCAAATCTTTTGTATTATTAGGCATACTGATAATTACATTTGTGCTAATTACTTTGAAATTCGAAAAAAGGTTTGCTTTTTAATATAAAGATTTAAAGCCAGACAAAAAAAATAATAAATGTGCACAAATCAAATGTTATATATTCAAATGCACAGTTTCAGAATTCAGATGTTATGGATTCAAGTACTATAGAGTCCACAAATACTTATATTCAAGTACCATTGAGTCCACAAATCCTTCTATAGACTCAAATGCACAGTTTCAGATTTTACGGATTCAAGTACTATTAATCAAAATCTAAACAAGAAAGTATATTAGAATGGGCAATATATATATAAACAATGAACCGAATAATGCTGCAATTAAAATAAATGATGCCAATGAGAAGGAGAAATTCATGAACTTTTATAAGGTAAACATGTGATAAACATTTCATAAGACAGCAGGTGTGGCATCATACCATACATCAGGAGGAACAAGCGTGTCACCAGTGTCGGTTAGCATCGGCCCAAAGCCGTAATTTTGTACATTCTGACACCCGTCGGTCCAACGCGAAAGATTATGGCATTCTCTAATTAGACCCAAGTTGAACTGATCTGGCAATCTTTGTTCATATATATACCGCCCGATACACAACGGTTCGGTGGAATTAATAATAGGAGCCGTGCAAGTGCTGGTCATCTTGATAAAAATAAAGCCAGAAAAAAGGAAAGAGTTGAGAGCAAGGCTCAAGAGGAAGGAGAGGAGGAGAACACATACAAAGAAATTTTTGGTTACGGGTATGATGTAGTTGTGTTTCGGCGTCATTGATGGTGGCGATGGCTACAACCAAGACCTTGTGTGGTAGTATTGTTTGGTGTTGTGGAGAAGTTGCATTACATTTTAAATGCAGGTTTGTTTGTTGATTAAAAAATATAGTGATAACGATGACGATTATTTATATTAAATAAACCCAGGTCCTTGCATGTTAACAATTTGCGTACCCGTGTTGTATTTGATGCGTTTGTTTTACATCATATTTCATTGCAATAAGTATTTTTTTTTTATTATTGTTGCATTGCAATATTGAATCACTGCAACGTTAATTATTCTTTTCTAATTTCTGAAAATCAATAATAATTAATTTGGGAAGAATTATTCTTTTGGTTATTGTCTTATTTGAATGTAATTTCAAGAAAATTGGATTTACACAACGATAATGATTCTGCTAGCTAGATTTAACATTTGAAACATCAAATATATTTTAAAAATAACTTTTATATCTCTATAATGCGTATAAATATAACAAGTACTATTGCTTAAGGAGGAAAAAATAAATAAGGTGAATAATTCGTTATTAATAGAAAAATTCGCAAATAATTTACAGGAATTTTTCATGAAGTTCAGAAAATAAATTCGTCTGACATCCCTTGTACTGGTAGGGCTGAAAAAAATAGCTTGCTTTTGTAAATTATTCAAGAACCTTGTTACTATAGTTTATATTATTTTTTTTCTGTTAGTTACAATTAGTTTGAATTTAGAGAAAATGTAACTAGAAAACTTTTTCAAGGATTTTTATAAATGCATCAATGGAAAAAAGATTCCGGAACCTTCAATTGTAAATTAATGTAAAAATAATTAATAAAATCAAATTGTCTGATTCATTCAATTTGGCCGTCCAAAATATTTCTAGTATGCGGAATCTTATACAATAATTAGGGAAGAGTGGCCGTTGACTATCATTATGATCATGTATGTAACAACATATAGAATAATCATTAATTATATTAATTAGTAATGAGAGGCTGAAACATAATTGCTCCCTATATGAAAAATAAAAAATCCGTATGTAATCCTCAGTCACCATTGAAGTTATTTTCTTAATATTTTTTTTTATCCTTTGACCAATAAGATGGCAGCAAAATGACCAGCCAAAAATTAATTAACTAATTAATAGAAAAGAGGGGAAATTGAGGGACTAATATATAAATGAATTTATTTTGGAGGTATAGATGTTGTATGCACGTCTCATGGCACGTAGCATGGATGGTAGGTAAACCTCGATCGAGTTGCACACATATACTCATATATATATAAATATATATGCTCTAAGTAATAAATCCCAGAGTTTAGGATACTAATGACAGGCTTTCTATTTGATTCAAACAGTAGTATGAGTCATCGAATTATATAATTAAGATGATATATTAATTGTAAAAAGTTTGTATCGAATAAATCTGAGCTTTAGCTGTATATTATATAGCTGGTTCTTCCCTCAAGTTTTGTTCATCAAATTTGTTGGTGGCAGGAACATGAAATCGTGCGCCGTCTAAATTGTAACAAGTCAATGGCTAGTTTCCATGATATCATGGTTAGGTTTAATTAAGTAGTGAATTTATTCAATTTGATTAAGTTGGAAATGAGATTCAAGTTAATCATTCATCATTAGCTCTTGATTTGAATTCTTAAACGCAGTTTCAATTCGCTGATCAGGTAGAAAATAAAATAATTAGCAAGCCTTAACAACTTGACGATGGACAAACGTAAATTAATTGGTAATTAGTATGTAATTACTATGGAGATTATTATGTATAACTCAAAATAGTCAACAACGTAAACAGCACCAAATAGTATGCAAATAATTTATGAGCACAGTAAGAACTAAGAATCATGCGGATGTAAAATTAACTTTTCACTATATATGCTTGTGAATATCATAATAGGGATAGCTATTATTTTAGTTAATAAATCAAGTGTTGAGGATACAGAACTAATTTTTAGACCGTCATGGTGGATTTTGTTAGTTATAAACTAGTCGTTATATCAAATTGACATTACTTTTCAATTTCATATTCCCTAAAAAAGTAAAATAATGCGAGGAACAAAATAGGTAAGAATGTACAATTCAAGTTTCGACAGAAACATTAAACTGCCCCCTTCTTATGAAGTAAATAAGAGATTCCTTGATCTGTTAGACTGTTAACAATAAGAGGATCTCCCCCTCCCCCCCCCCCCCCCCCTTTTTTTTTTTTGATGCTTACTTGCTTTCAGTTGAAAAAAAAAAAGGTGGATATGTGTATTTGTTTAATTTCAATCTACTTGCAATAGACCAGAATACGTCAAAAGAGGAGGAAACAGAATGGACCGAAGGTAATTATACTTTTCATTTTTATTTAATATTTGGTTGGTGTTTTTTTTACACTTTAAATTTGTGAGTAATAAATAAAAAATTTCGAAAAATTATCAGGATCTAAAAAAAGTATGTTATATTAAGTTTTCTTTTTATAAAAATTTTTTATCTAGATAATGATAATTTTTTTAAAAAAAACTTTCTGTTTTTTCCACCCTCTATTCTATTCAAACAAGATGTTATTTTTTTCATCAATTATTATTTTATCAGTTCGACGTTTGTTTGACAATATCTCAATATACATTAACGGTAAAGATACATATGCACTTAAGCTAGCCAGACTAACAATTTAGTCATCATTTGCGTTCTCGTGGTTCCAATTAAATTCATAAAAAAAATTATATCTTATCTCAACCTTAACTAGAGAAGCGATCAGACAAAATGAATTGGTAGCATCAACTGACAACGAAATGATGATAACGAGTTAGACATTGTAATTTATAAGTAAAGATTCATAATTAGATTCAAGGTAAAGTTGAATTAAAATTTAATTCAATGATACCTGAGTGGAAAATATGTCCCTGCATATTTCTATTAAATAAATAAAAGTCAATTAGTAACAAAGAAGCAAAAAAAAATTAAACACATGGGATAATTTTCAGATGGTGGTATACTGGTATTACATGGTGTTTATTATTGCGGGAAGTTTTAGGGTTGTAATTATAACTCGGAGTTTGCCAATTTAGCGTGCATAATTCAAACATAAATTTGAGTTTTGAGTTTGAAATTATTTAGATTAACTGGTTTGAAATCGACTTAAAATAGGTTGATATAGAAAAAATTAAAATTCAAATATAGTATAATATCAACAAAACATTAAAGATAAATATGTAACAAGAAAGCAATTAGTCATTTTTATTCTTTAATATAACAGAAAGATATATAAAAATGTTAATAACTGAGTTCAAGAAAACTCCATTCTGATTCGATTTTAAAATTAAATTTAATAATCTGATTGATCTCTAATCAAGGTAAGCAGAATCAGTGATCAGTGATCCAGCTCAGTCTAAGCTAAAACCAAAATTGTCCCTTTTTATAACTTCTTGAAACTAGAAAAATACAAACGAAAATTTTAAAAATATTATATTAATAAAAATAATTTTAATTTCAAAACCCTAGCATATACTGAGATGAAAAACCCTTGTTAGAACTTAGAACCCAAGAGAAAGAGAAAGTCCTTGTCACCAAACCCACACTCAAGTCCACATCCCTGGGAAAAGAAAAGAAAAGAGAATCGAACAAAAATGGCAACTTTGTCAACTTGCGCTTCCAATCTCCGCCTCTCGACGCATCTCCAGGCCATGTCTCCGTCGAGCAGAGCCTCTCGCCGGCGATGGTGGCGCCGTCGCGCCTCCATCAGCTGCGCGTACTCTTCCTCTCCACTAAGCGCGCCAATGGACACAGCCAGGATCAAAGTGGTCGGAGTTGGTGGCGGTGGCAACAATGCTGTCAATCGTATGATTGGTAGTGGTCTCCAGGTTGTATATATATATCTCTCTCTAAAGGGATTTTTGTTTTGAATCATGTACATTTGGATAGTTGTGTTGATGGGAAGTGTTTTAAGCTATAGCTCGAATAGTTAATTGACGGATTAGGTAATAGAATTTTGGGTAGTTATTGCTTGTTTACTTAAATTAGCATTCTTTTTACAACATTTTTTATGTTTTAGGTTTTGGGTACAAGTACTCAATTTGGGTTTTCTGCCTATTGATTTAAGATGTCTCTTTGTCATTGTTTATGCTCAAGTTTAAACATTCAAAGGGAATGTTGTAAAATTCATGCTACATGAAGTACTCGGAGGTATTGAACTTGTTTGTAGTGGTATAATGTTTGTGCTTTTGGATGATGTTTGTAGAGTTTGTTGTCTGTAAACACTATTTGGTGATTTTTGGTGTTAGATAGGAATAGTGCACTGGTAAAGTACTGTATTTTTCTCCGATAATCTGGATGTAATTACTCTGGTAGTGAGAGAATATTCAGTACTAAGTAATAATTCCTAACAAAAAGGAACATAGAAGTTAGAAAGCGACCATCAGGCAACTAATAACAACATTGGTCAAATTGTAGGGAGTGGACTTCTATGCAATTAACACAGATTCACAAGCACTGGTGAACTCTCAGGCAAAGCACCCTCTCCAAATAGGCGAACAGTTGACTCGTGGCCTAGGTATCTTATTTTAATGCTTTAGTTTTTTATGTTTATATTACTTTGTTATCCACCACAAATCTCAATTATTTTAATTCAAGTTGTATTTTTGGCGAAGAACAACTTGACTATCAGTATTCAGTTTGCTGCTTATTTGTTGTACTTTTTGTTTATTTAATTTTGCATTTTTCTAGAGCAAAGCTCTTTGAGTGTAAATAGGATCTTATATAATGCTAGGCGCCTAGGCCCCAAAAAACTTATCTGAAATTTACATTTTTGGCATTCCATGCATCTTCAAAAACTATGGTGTTGGTTTTTTTTCCCCTAGAAGAAGGATAATGAACTTCGGTGGCTGGTTAATAATAATTTTGATAACAGGTACTGGTGGCAACCCTTCTTTGGGCGAACAAGCTGCTGAGGAGTCGAAAGAGGCCATATCAAATGCACTAAAGGACTCAGATATGGTGTTTATTACTGCTGGTATGGGAGGCGGTACTGGATCTGGTGCTGCTCCAGTTGTTGCACAGATAGCTAAGGAGGCTGGTTACCTTACTGTAGGTGTGGTCACCTATCCATTTAGCTTTGAGGGCCGTAAACGCTCTTTGCAGGTAGTTACTATGCATGTTTCTTTGATGTGCAAAATTGAAAGTCAGCAGCATTGTGGTTATTACTGATTTCACATGTAGCTGAAATTTCTCCATATTAGTTGGTCCCAATTTAGTTTCTTTTCTTAAAAAATTTCTGTGTGTCTCTCTGATACTGCCATACTGGGTAGGGCAATCTAGCTGCCATCCCCTTTTCATGACATGGATAACATGCACCATAACACTGGGGCATATCAAATATTTGTGTTAGAATTCTAACTCATACAGTCAAAAGGTACGCTTGGACATTGGTATCCATACACAAGACAGGACAGATGCGAGTCTCAGAGGAGCATCCACATCAAGAGCAACTTCTAAGAAGACCCATCAGTGTTTATATAGAGAAAGGAGGGGTGTCACTAATGAATTTTTTCTTGTGGGACTAAAACACCAATAGTCTGGATTCTGGACCATGCCTCTGGTTTAAATAAGTCACTAAATTATGAATTATGTGTTTTGATATTTTAATAAACTGATGAATTTGATATTTTTACTTTTCTTTTATATTTTAATTTGATTGTCAAAATAAGTTTTCCTTGACCTTCAATAAACCTAAAATGCTTATGTAGCTCTCCATTGCTTCTAAGATTAGCTATGCAATTGGGCCTCAATTTATTTCAATCATACTGTAATTTTCTTAATCCTGGAATAAGGTTTCATTCAAGTTGCACTGCAAGTATTTCACAATCGGTCCAAATTAAGTATGCCTAAATATAATTTGATCACCCAGTACTGATACTTTGTCCATACTATTGCTTTGCCAGTATCAGATTGTACAGGTTGTGCCAACCAGGTCTCCATGTTTCAATATATATTTTTTTGTTTCATGTTTTTTTTTCTCTAAATTGGGGCAGTATGCCAAAGTAGTATCAGTAAAGTACTAAAGGCCTTGGATATAGTAGTCAGCTGAACTTTGTTTTTAATTTGCTTGTATTTATCTTTCTTCAGGCACTAGAAGCGATAGAGAAGTTGCAGAAGAGTGTGGACACACTTATTGTGATCCCTAATGACAGGCTTTTGGACATAGTCGATGAAAACACACCTCTCCAAGATGCTTTCCTCTTTGCTGATGACGTACTTCGCCAGGGTGTCCAAGGAATTTCTGACATCATCACTGTGAGTAGTATAATGGTTCTGCATTTTACTTATAAGCTGGTATAGGCGGGTGATAGAAGAAGCTACACAATTCTATAATTTTGAAGATCAGACAGCACTCATTTTAACCTGGGCATTATTTTTGATATTCATGGATTTATGTAATTTTTTAACTTGGTATCTTGATGAGCTTATTTGGTGAATTAATCTCCAAATAGAAAGTTTTCCCACTTATCAGCATAGTTGCTTGTTAAATGTGGTAGTTGTGGTGGATTTTCTGAAAATTTAATATTTCTATATAATTGACATAACAATGATACCGGCATTCATTTGAACAAAGAATTTAGGACTGTTGGATTGACCTCCCAATATTGATGGAGCCTGCTACCCTGACCTGTCAGATGCAAATATCTATTGTAAACATGTGTTTCTTGTGCAGATACCAGGGTTGGTAAATGTAGATTTTGCGGATGTAAAGGCAGTGATGAAGAACTCAGGCACAGCCATGCTGGGGGTTGGCGTGTCGTCAAGCAAAAACCGGGCCCAGGAGGCAGCTGAACAGGCAACTCTTGCCCCTCTCATAGGTTCTTCTATTGAGTCGGCCACTGGTGTCGTGTACAACATCACAGGTGGCAAGGACATCACCTTGCAGGAAGTCAACAAAGTCTCTCAGGTTCACTCAGTCTTCTCTCTCAGCTTTGTACTTCTCTTTTTGCTGTAAATTACACAAATGGGCCAGTACCATGAGTTGCTATGTTTACTTCTTCATGTTGTGTTTTGCTCTAGTTTGGTCCTTTTTCTCCCCCACATTACTGTATTTAAAGATTAATCCCTAATTTGGGATTTTTTTATTTTGCATACAATTGAAACAGAAATGGAAACTCATCATATTGTTCCATGTTCTTTGCAACACAAAAATAAAAGAAAACATTAATACACTTGTAACAAAAGAGAGATTTATTTGAATCATATTAATATCTGAAAGGCTTCGGTTGGGCATAATGTGATTGAAGTATTTGCAAAACCTTCTTTTACGCAGAACTGGCATGTTCCATGTATAATTATTGTAAATTTATATAAAATCTGTTTATTTTGATAGGTGGTGACAAGCCTTGCTGACCCATCAGCGAACATAATTTTTGGGGCAGTGGTAGATGATCGGTATACGGGGGAGATTCATGTCACCATTATTGCCACCGGCTTCCCTCAGTCTTTCCAAAAGTCACTACTCGCTGACCCCAGGGGAGGCCGCTTGTCCGAAACCCAAGATACAAAATTAAGCGGGGCCCACCCTGTTGGTGTGGCCAGTGGGCCATCTACTCTAACACCTCCCACTCCTTCTAGGTTGCCTAGGAGGCTATTTTTCTAATTTTGTGCTTCTAATTTTATGTGCTTTTCTTAATTTTATAGAATAGTGTTGCTTTTGCCTTTTTTTTTCCTTATTTCTTTTGGGTAGTTTTTAGCAGTCTATAGAGGTTGGTACATTATTGCTTTTATGTACTTCCAAAAGTTTCTAGTGCATATTGGTATATGCGTATTCTCTGTTGCACTTTTAATTAACCTGCTTTTGAGTGTTCACATCTACCGAGTATGAATGTATGATACTGCATCGCCAAAATGTTGTTGTGATTTGAGATTCAAAACACCCTAAAAATGTATGGTAAGTGGTAACTTATCTAAATTTCATATCAACCTGTTTCTTCGAGAGCTGGGATGGAAGACTATCCGATTTTTAGGCATCTCTAGGCAAGTGCCTGGGTAAATTTTTATAATCTAATCCCAAATAGCACTAACACCCACAATACTATCCGATTATTCATTGATTTGCTAAGAAGTCGATAACTCTAACTTGGTGCATTTATCTTTTCCAGTGAATTGAACAATAAGATGACATAAATCAAATCCATGGCTCCGTTTGGATAGGTGTGAGAAGAAAGGAAGAAGTATTGGGAAGTGTGTAACTTTGTGAAGAGTTTGGATTGTTTATAATTTATTTCTTCCCTTTTTTCTTCTTCCTACATTCTTCTCAACGCATCCAAACTGTGCCCATAAAAAGTGTTAAAATAGTAAAATGTTGATAATTCTAGCGAATTAAAGTGTTACCCCCTCCACCCCACCTCGACCGACCCTTGCCTCCTCCCCCGCGAGGCCGAGGCACCCCTTTAGACAGAGTCTCCTGACAATTGACAAGCAGTTAAAAGACAGCAAATACTCCAAAAAAAATACAGCAAATAGCGCTAATATCCATCAACTGCGAGCACACCCCATGAAAGGTTGCAGAAAACATTACACATTTAATCACGCTGACTTGCAAATTCTTCCGGTTTCTAGTTTCTTAGTCCCACGATGGATTCTAGACCAAATTGTAAGTAGTATATATAATATCTTCACCGATGGTTTGTCGCCGAGCTCAGTAGCGTGGGCTTGTAACCCGAGTGGGGGCAGGGTGACACGGACGGTGGGATCGCAACCTGAGGTCGGGTCTGGTTCGGCTATTAGTCGGCCCGCCCGTTCCAAGTTGGGCAGCTGACCCAAGCGGCTCCGGCGAAAGCCAGGGCTGATGATTAGGTCCTAGAGCGGAGGGGAACGCGTTAGGCTGGCTCCACAGAGCAGCGAATACTTCCCGCTCTCAACGGTGGAAGGACAACGGGCCCGTGCGGTCCAGATCCACCATGGCCTCTGGAGCCTCCCATCGGACGGTCACCTTTTTGCGCCCTTCTCCATTCTTCGTTTTTCTCCGGAGAATGAAAGGTTTGGGCCATGGAGAAAGCTTTACACCAAGGGTCCAATAGTCGCTCATTCTTAAAAGATTCAAAATGTGGATTGGTGTCTCCAATTTTTGCACTTAATTTTATTATCCATTTTCCTCCTAGTTTGACAAAGTTAACCATCGGATTTTCGATTGTTCATGGTGATGATTTATTCAAAATAGATAAAATTAATAAATTTAACTATATAACTAAAATTAGTAAATTCACAAGATGGCAGAACTTGTCAAATTATAAAATATAATTGACAATCTGGCTAAACATGTCAAATTAAAGTTACTAGTCCTACTACGCTTGATTGGAAATTATCTGACGAGGGCTATCTAATTTATTTCAACTAGAAGTCTATAAGGTAATTACATCCACAAATTTTGTGTCATTTTTCGTCACTACTAGATAACGGTAGAAAAAATGTCTGTGATATAGGTAGAGCTAAGTAGAGCTAATAACCAAAGAAATAGTCATTCGCTAATATCAAAAGAGATGGCGTGTCCAAAATAACAATTGTTTGTTTACTTAACATCCATAAATTTTTGGGCTTTTTTTTTTGTCACGACTAGGTAACGCCGTAACAATTATCAAATTTCTGAACAAGGAGGCTGTAACCTGATAACATATATATTTTAGACAGAGTCTCCTGACAACTGACAAGCAGTTAAGAGACAGCAAATACTCCTACGGGATGAAATTCAAGAAAGGGGTGAAACCCGATTTGGCTGCCTAAATGTGAGTACTCTGGCAATAAATGTGTTTGTTACAATGTCTTGACAGATACTGCATCTGAATTTCTGACACTTCGAACTCCACTGGTTTCCCACTGCTAATCCAACCTTTTTTTAAGTGGTTTGCAACTTTTGTTTTGTATTTAAGTTTCAAGTTTGTATTCTGTATTATGTGCTGCATTGGTTGACATAAGCAACACACAACTTGAAGAGAAAGTACGAAAATCAATCAAATCCATCTACTTTATCAACTGAGGAATTAGTTAACATTATTAAAAATTAGATTATAGAAGCAGTCACTTGGGTACTGAAGTTCAGTCGAGAGCTATTAATATTGTTTTGGAACCTATTTGTGCTATAGAACGCATATCTGATATATGTTGCTCTGCCACGTAGGTGCTCTACGTTTTTAGTTATTTATTTGTTCTTTTTATACATATTCACCAACTAAGTTTTTTTTTTTCCCTTGAGAGATTCCACTATATAATTATCTGTCTACACTATATCCTCGTAGACTATTGTGTACGGCAGATTTTTATTGTTGTCGTTGTTTTGTATTTCGTATGAGCCCAAGGAAAATTTTGGCTCCCGTAAGATTACTCATAATACAGTTGATACCCCATAAATTCTGATTTGCTATTAGTTGACTTGACTACAGATCATTCAATTATACTACGTGGCCTGAATTGTTTTGCACGGCTTATATTTATTTTTAACTTAATAATCCATCTTGTTATGGGAATCTTTGGTCTGGCTTAATTTGAACAACACCAAATGCCATACAATTTGTCACTTCAGCGTGGCATTGTAATTGATTCTATGATCTGTTTCTTAGATTAATTCAGCTTGCAGAGGTTGAGTTTCTTCTCCTCTTGTTTTCTCGGTCCGTACGTATTAACTGTAAACTCATTTTTAGCTTCTTTCATAGTAGACCTCTTCTCCTCTCATTTTCAAGCACATTTCTACAATTCTACTAGATAGATCATGTCCATTAGCTCTTCCTCAGTCAATTGGTCGCGAATATCAAGAAAAATACTAGATAGTACGTATTAACTGTAGCTTCATTTCAAGATTAAGAAGAGAAAATTTGTGAGCAATTTATTCAAGAAAAAAGATGCCAATATAGTAAACTACATTAAAAAATAGAACTTGCCTCTAAATAAAATCACTAGGAAAATACATCTCAAAATCTACATAGAAAAATAAAATATGACAAAAACGGAGCAGAGCAACAAAGTAAAATACATTCTAGCACAAGCAGCTAATAAATGGTTTTCAGCAAATTATCGTTGGTCCACAGAGAATCAGCTCAGTCAACTTTACTATAATTTTTTAGCAAGATTTTTCAATACGTCCTGAGCACGGTGCTCCATTTTGGGTAGGGCCCACTCATGTTGTATAATGTCCAAACTATCCTTCTCTGCCCCTAAGCTCTGCAAATTTATAAACAAACATTTCTCAAATTAATCACTATGATTATCTAGAAAGGTAATACATTACTTTTAAAACCTCAAAATATGACAAGGAAAATTCAAGAGGCAAATTACCGAGTACAAAACCAGTACAGTTGTGACAGCCACTGTTTCATACTATTACTTGCGTTGATTCAATTAATTCAAATTATTTACGTACCTTTGATGGATCAAAACCGAATCCACCACCACTCATTTGCATCATCCTTTGTGCATCATCAGTTGCTGAATAAAAGTTAAAAAATAATAACAATGTTAAAGTCTGTAAGTGTATATATTTCAAACCACAAGAAACATGTATTCATAATCCAAATTACCATTTTCTTCTCCAAGAATGAGACTGAAAAAGCCCCTCAACCCAAAGAGATTCAAGAAGTACCTAAACAGGAACAAAACCGTAAAAAGACCAACTTAATTTTGAGTCTTGCAACAAAAAATTAGATTAATAAAAAATACACCATGCAGAAAGGGATCTCCTGCCAATCAAGAAAATAATATTTCACCCTTTTGCTGGTGAAAAAAGATCTCAATTTATATCCAATTAAGCATTTGTCATTGCACCTACAAGAACAGACCTTGAACATTTTGCGAAAACTAAGAATATAGGCAAATATGAGGTGCAAAGATACTATCCTCATAACTAAATTTTCAGCATTTCATGCATTGCTTTGCAAATCATTTTAATCTCGGCAAAATAAGAAATAATATGCAGAACCCCACAAATTCATGCAAACTTGGGGTATTGTGTGTGTTTGCTTTTTAACCTCCAAACATTCAGAGTATATTTGCTTTTGTGCAAATTGACCTCCACGATTTCTCGTGAGATACAAGGAAATAATAGAAATTTCTATTAATATACTTCAAGCACAGGGGCACAGTTGATATTTCTGGTGTTCATAAAGGCCAAGCAGAGAGGCACAGTTAATATCCCTGGTCTTCACAAGGACATCTGTCTCCACATTTTGTAAGGCAACAAGATGGCTCAAGTTTTTGCAGCATTGTATGTCAACTTCTGATTATATTAAAATGATAACAAATTAAAAAACTTTTACCAAGAACGGCTGCTGACATAGCTGACATCAACAGTGCTCAAGTCAATTCCATTTTGCAGCATAGATCGGAATCGAGGAGTTAAAGGAAAAGGTATCTTTGCTGAGAAATTAAACAATTAAAGAATATATGTCAGTTCAGTTGTCTTCAAATCAAGATGCAGTGATGTAGCAACCAAAGTTTGTTAAGGAAAAGTTTACATTGAGGAAAACAACCAAATCAATAGGTTTAGTCTTTTTTATATAATTATAATTTTCTGAATAGGACACATTATAGTAAATCAGAAACCATGACCTATTTCTCAGAAAATGTCTAATTAAATCCTATTTTGGTAGCAAAGCACTTTTACAAGAGAGAAATCTAATTGCAGCCCAAACTGCTTAGTATAGTATGGCAGGTTTAGCTTTTGGTACTAGCTGACAGAGTAGGACATATTCCTCCCCAGCATATATTATTTTCAATATCAAGCAATTGAACATAGCCTACCCCAACTTGTTTGGGACAAAAGGCTTAGTTGTTGTTGTTGTTGTATCAAGCAATTGAACATAGAATACTGTGGAATAAACCAGAAGTTCATCTGGTGATAAGCCTATGTTAAAAAAAAAAAAAGAATCCATTTTTCGTTTCCAGACAAGAAATTAGTAAAGAAAAATGCTTTGCATGTACCTGCAACAAAACCGGAGAAGAAGAAGTTCACCCATGCAAAAGTAAGCGTCTGAAAACAAGGTCAATTTCTAAATTTGAGTGTACTATTATCATTGTTAGATAAGCTTATGCAAACCCCAAGATGAAAATATTCCATAATAAATTTCACCACCCTATATGAAACATGAACTTTTCTCATGTTAAATGACAAGCATGCAGCTTAACTGACATTTAAGTAGGGATAAGAATGTAACAAGTTATGCACGTGCATGCGTGATATAATGATATTTTGTGGTTTCACAGGGGTAAGAATGTAAAGATTAATAATTGACAATACCTGAGGTATAATCATGGAAAGGTTTTTTTTCATCATGTCCATGGCCATGTTTGGGTCCTGAAACATTTGTGCCTGTGCCTTCTGTGCCTCTTCTTTCGGGACATAAAGCAATCCATTTTCCTATTACAGCCAGAAGAAACTCTCTTTATGAACAAAAACCATGTGTGATTCAGTTGGAAAACTCTTATGGCAATACCATTTTTTGCCCAGTAATTCTACACTTAGAAGTTTATCTGTGAAATAAATCTAACATTATACTGCTTATGTGGCACCAGATCACTCTCACACACACACAGAGTAACAGCTTCTTCCGGTGTTGGGAATAAGTTATATGCAATAGCTTATTAAAATTTTTAAGCTTATCTAAAATCAAGACATACCCATTGCACGCTTAATCAATCAGACACAAAATATATAATAAAAGTTCCATTTCTAGAATCCAATATAACAAAACACCAAAAACGTTTGTTAACTTTAAAAAGGACACTCAAACCAGCTGGTGCCACAAAGCAAGAACCAGTACTGTACTGTTATCTGGTACTAAAAAACTATGTGTTACCTCGTTAGTGAAGTAAATTCGCCGAGATCGAAATGATTTTGATGGGATTAAATGGGCCGCAGATCTCAAATTCCGTGCTCTAATCACTGCTTGCCTACACATAGATAATAGAATTACCAAAAGTTAGGTATTTCCTAATTTGAAGTGGGAATACCTATCTTTTCCCATCAATCTTAACACAAGTGGAAATTTTAAAAGGTTAAAATCTCTACTTGGAGACCTTGGATTGATTTCCGGTTTATTGTTGAGATATAAACTTAACAGCCAAAAAAAAAAAAAATTATTGTTTTCTAGCTTACGCAATATCGCACTCTACAAAGAAACTCGATATGAAGGGATCCAACTATCAACTGAATTCACAATGAAATCCCAAATTGAAGGACAATATTTATGACCAACCAAATCGAACCCTGTTGGAAAACAAACAATCAAAGAATTTTGAACAAAAGTAAACAGAAATACCCTTCTTTTATCGCCTTGGTGTCAGGATTCTGCGACGATCGGATAAGCTTGGAGACAAAGTAGCGAAGCACCCCTATGAGAACCATCACAACGGAGAGGGGCACCAAGACCCAGTTCCTAATCGCCGTGTCGAGAACCAGATCATCCGCCATTTTGCTCTGGTCAAGCTCGACAAGCGAAGAGAGAGAGAGAGAGAGAGAGATCTGATGGTCGATGATTAGGAGAAAAGTAGAAAACAAACAAGGGGTTTTGATTGATGTGAGACTTGGTAAGGTAAGGGAAAGGATGGACGGTTGTGATTTCTTGATTAAAACTTCGAGAGTTGAGTTGCGAGAGATCTCTTTTGTTTTTCGAAATGATCCCTGTAGTATGCCGAAAATAAACTGTTTATATTTAGTTCCTGAGAACTGAGAAGTTTGTTTAAGGAGCCTCTTTTTGGAAAAAGTGAGTTTATATATGTAACATCGGTGTCTATGTTTAGTATTTTATTAAATTAAATTGTATGCAAAAAGTACAATTTCCGAATTAGTGTGTTTACTTGTGGAGCAATAAGTTGTTTTTTTTTTTGCAAATTTTGCCATGTTTTTATAGGATCCAACAAATGATATTGTTATTTCTCTTTGGCATATTTATAATTTTTCATTATGAAAACAATTTTTTTTAAATAAGCATAATATTTAACAGTCAACTCAATTTTTTTTGTTTGACTTTGTTATTTTTTTTGTCTGATTTGTCTGATGAAGAAAAGGTGATATTTTGTTAAATACAAAAAAAAAACCTAGAGGACTAGTTTTGTTATTTGCGCATTTGCTATTTTTTTTTTTATAGTGTTCGCCTTCGTTTCACCATTGGCTTTTACCAATAGTTAAAATCAACACTATACTCTTTAAAAACACGTAATAAAAAAAAAACTCAGATAACAATGTTACAATTAAAGATTCTTTTTCTACGGATGACAGAACATAGAAGTTGTTTATGTTTTCAGTTGTCCATGGAAGATTCAAATTTTTTTTTGTCTGATTTGTCTGATGAAGAAAAGGTGATATTTTGTTAAATACAAAAAAAAAACCTAGAGGACTAGTTTTGTTATTTGCGCATTTGTTATTTTTTTATTATCTTTGATTCATTCTTCGGCCTACGCCTTTTTTATAGTGTTCGCCTTCGTTTCACCGTTGGCTTTTACCAATAGTTAAAATCAACACTATACTCTTTGATTCATTCCTTAATGCCACAAACATCTTGCTAAACCGCATCTTACTGCCGTCCCTTTCGCATTCTATCTCCACAACACTACCAGGACATTTACTTTCCAACTCAGCTTTAAAATTGTAAACCAATTTGAAGCTATTCTCCCATGATCCCTGGACACCTATAAGAGCAGCAGTTTTTCCAGCCCAAACTTTACCATAATTTAATGTGACATGAAAGTCATCACTTAATTTATTTTGTACTGCCTTTGCACCCGCCGATGGATTTTTCCTCAAGTAATCAGCAGCTTTCTCTGATACCCAAGCCTTCGATACCATAGTTCCCTTACCCCTACCTACGGATGGACAAGTATGTTGATGCGGTAAGACAGATATCTGCATATAAATCAAATTCAAGGGTTACGTTAGTTATTAATACAATACAAATATTCAAATTAAAATATATCATGAGTTCATATACCTTGAAGGTCGTATTATCATCTCGAATCCTATAAGCCCGAATCCTCCAAGGACAACCAGGATAGGCGCAATTTGCCATGAATCTTGTCTTGTCTGACTTCTTTGTGGCATATTCAAAATCATTTTTGATAGCAAAATGCCTCAATGATTTTCTAAAGCTGTCAACATCTGGAAATAATGCATTAAGCTCTATCCTCGGATTATCGAGATTGTATAGAACAACGTGGTCATCCTCAGCAATAGCGATTGGCTCCAAACTGGTTTCTACTTCTATAATTGGCTCTTCTGCACCATCTAATGGAGCAATTACATCATCGCCATCAGAAAGATACATTCGCTCGCCTTCAGCTTCCACGTAATGTTCATACTCATCATGCTCTTCAGAAATATTGTTAGGAGATTGTTGATTGTCATTGCCATTTACCACTGTCATTTGTACCACTGCCATTACGTACAATTAAAAGTTACCAAACTTTTCTCAAATTGCAATGATTAGTTGCCAAACATTTCTATAAAATACAAACAGACCATCCATGGAACTGGGGCTGTTTTACTAACAATTTTTTTTATGAACTAAAAGATAAAACAATAGCATCTAAAAACTAGCTACAAGTGGAACAGGAGTTTGAGCAAAAGACCAAGCATTCTCATATCAAGTTTTACTAAAAACTAGCTACAAGTGGAACATGAGTTTAACTATTTTGCTACTTTTGAACTTTTACGAACAAATGCTAGCTAATAATTGATGGAGATGATTATTCAAATTTTGCAAAAAAAAAAAAAAACAAAATGCTAGACGAATTTTGAAAATTCCAGTGATATAATCCGAATTTTTATATTGGGCTTATGCCCAAAAATTCAAACAGCAAATCAAATGTTTGAGCAAAAGAAAGAGAGTAAGAGAGAGATACCTGGTTGGTTTGATCGAAACTGGGTGAAAGTGTTTAAGGGAGCAAGGTACAACCACGTCAGGAGAGAGAGCAAGTGAGAGAGTTGAGAGAGTTCCGTGCAGACCGACGAAGGTGGTGGAGAGTTTCAAGTTCCGTGCTCGCTAGGGTTAGATCGACGGAGGTGGTCGACAGCATCAGCTAGGGTTCATGCTGCTGTCCTGCGCGACAGCGCGAGAGAGAGATGTGAGAGGGAACTAAGGAAGAGATCGAATGGGTGGGTTCGACTAAGAGAGATGTGTTAGATTGGGTTATGGTTGGGTGCGAGGGCATATTTGTCAATTCTTTTAATTTTTATTATTTAAATGTTAAATAAATTAAAGAAAGGGAAAAAGTGGCAAAAACAGAATGAACCCCGGTTATTGAGTGGCAAAATCATAAAGCTGAAAAATTAGGTGGCAATTTCCCAATTTCGCAAAAATTGGATGGCAAATAAGGAATTTTCCCCTTTAAAAACACGTAATAAAAAAAAACTCAGATAACAATGTTAGAATTAAAGATTTTTTTTCTACGGATGACAGAACATAGAAGTTGTTTATGTTTTCAATTGTCCATGGAAGATCCCTTCTTCTCCATATGGGAAATATAAGATCGGATATTGGCATGTGGCCTAGTAGCTCAGTGGTAAGAGCACTAGGCTGGTCTCCATGAGGTCAAGGGTTCAAGTCCCGCATGCATCTTTAATTTCAAAAAAAAAATCGGATATTGAAAATTGAGTAAAAACTAAACTCATAGTCTAGCTATGCATTACAGGTAAAAAACTAGGCTATATCTTTTATGGGATATTTCCTACTTTTGTAGTGAAAAAAAATGCATTCATTTCTTTTTCAGCAAATGATAATTGTCGTCTACAATTTTACCATCGTTTGCCATCGCTTGAACAAAATGAACACGTAGAATAGAAAAGCTAAACATATAAATGATCAAAATGAACACATACAAACAAATAAGTTCAATAAAAATAAGTTGATATAAGTTAAATATACATATAAAAATTTGAAAAAAGAAATGACAAAACTTATTTGTTTGTCATTTTGATCATCTAGATGTTCAACTTGTCTCTTTTATGTGTTTTATTTTTGTTATAAAGTGATAGCAAGGGATGACAAAACTGTAGATGGCAGTAATCAAGTTTCTTTTATATTTAGTGGTAAAGAATGAGAATGATAGGAAAATATAAAGAGAGAAGGGAATATATGAGATGGAAAGTGTAATAATTTTGAATTTCTTGTTTTGATGAATAATGAAGGAGAAAGAAATACATTTTTTCTTTCTTGTCGATCGCATCTCTGTAATTTCCCTTCCTCTTCATTCTCCACCAATTCGGAGGAAAACAAATTTGCACGTAAAAAAATTCTGAAAAAACCTTTCCCTCGCAAAAATAATTTCTTTCTCTACTTCCATCCATCCAAACACGAAAAAAATTCTGAATTTCACCTCTAAACGTAGACCCAATGTTTCCTTCAAAATTTAAAATATTGCTATAATTTTTATTTGAGACACAATATCGTTTTCGTTTTTTTTTTTATAAAGGAAGCGTTAATGTTTCCTTGAGGCTTTAAATATTACTAAATCAGGGTAGGAGAAGAAAATGTGATAAATTAGGCTCTCTTTGGAAAAATAAATAGACGCAGCTTATAATAGAACTACAAGAGCGAATAATGCCATAACACAGTTTTAAAGCGAGATACAAATCATACAAATGTAGGAACATAATGTTGATGTGCAATTGTGCACTCTCGTTTGGATTTTTTTTTTCTTTTTGTGCACTCTCGTTTGGATTTTTTTTTTTTTGTGCACTCTCGAACTATTTTACTATTTTATTTTAATATTATTTAAAAATTAGTATCCTTAAGCGTGATTGTTGTTGTCAAACAATTTTGTTATCAAGCACTCTTGCGCCAAGTACAAATTTATCAATCCGGGGGATATATTTTATGCTAAAATTTAATTCTAGCTAGCAGTTGTGCACTTTTCACCCCGTTTGGATCATATGGGAATAGGAGGAATACCTTCTTCCTAGACGTAAATTTATTATAAACAATCTAAACTCTTCACAAAGTTACACACTTTCCAATACTTTTCGCCTAGGAATAGATTATTCCTCTTATTCCTAAGCAATCCAAACGGAACCTCAGAGTAGTTTTTGGGAAGAACAGAAGGGGCAAAAAAAAAAAAGGAAAGGACCGAGGAAGGATATCTTTTCAAGTATTAGTTTTTTTTTATTATCAAAAATTAATATTTTGAGATGGTATATTCTATTTTGTTCTATTTAATTATACTTAGTTTCGACTTGTATAAATCTTATGTATCGGCAGACCACCTCAATTTGAAACTTGCTGCTCTTACTGGGCAAAAGTTTTAGGTCGATTTATTTATCATTATTATTATTATTATTATTTAAAAAAAAATCTGGTTCATTCTTAAATTATGGTTAAACTGAAAATTTGTTATATTTTCGAATTCATAGATTAAAATGAAAATAACAAAAAAAGTCATAATTAGTTATTTAGTTATCATAACAAATCAGGGTGTCATCTGACAGCAGGAGCAAATTACTAAACAGGGTAACGACAAAATTAATATTTTCACACGTGCATAACCTCTCAATAATGGAGAAATGATATTCGTACGACAGGATCCTTCAAAAAAAAAAAATGGAAAAATTGTGGATAGCTAAGCGGAACAAAATACAGGGGTGTTTCCGAAAAATATCTAAGGATATTAAACCCAACCCTATCCCAGTTCCCAATCTCACACGTTCGAGAGCTCAAATCCCGTACAGTATCGTGGCAACAATCTAGCCCATCATAACCGTTGAATATTATCAGACGGCCGAAACAAGAGTATCTCACTAAACATCCGACGGGAATCTCTCACTGGAGAGCACGCGACCTTGGCATTCACATATCCAGGGGTAAAACCGTCATTACACACCCAGTCTCTCAGCATACCCTACGTCTTACCGAGGCAAGGAGAGAGAAAGAGACAAAGAGGAGAGAGAGAGAGAGAGAAAGAGGAAAGGTGCGAAAGAGAGAGAAAGAGACAAAGTAGAGAGATATAGAGAGAAACCAGAGAGAGATAGAGAGATTCTCTTATAAGAGAGAGATAGACAGAGAAGCGAATTCTTTTTCCAATAATTTCAGAGCAGTTTCAATTTCTTCTCTCCCGCCTTTCCCTTTCTCTCTCGTCTCGTCTCGTGTCTCGCCATGGTGTCTGACCAACAGATCGCCAGTTGCGTCGAGTCTCTTCTCTCCTCCGCCTCCTCCTCCGGCGGCGCTGGGGCCGGAGACACCTCTTTCGCCACCGTGCTCAGAGGCGCCGAGGCCAAGCTTGGAGTCGACCTTTCGCATAAGGCTTCGTTTATTCGGGACCAGATCGACCTTCTCCTGGGCCCACGACGGCCGCCTTTGAACCCTAACCCACCTACACCGGCTCCTGCGCCGGTACAACAACCACAGCCTCAGGCAGTAACGGTGGTACAACAGCCAGTACAGCCAGTTCAAATGGTACAACAGCCGATACAGGTAACCTTACCTCACCCGCCACCTCCGGCTCACTTATTGTTCCAGCCTATTCCGGCTGTGCGGCTTATCAATGTGGGCGGCGGCAATGTGGCCGCACACGTGTCGACCGGTTTAACCGGGCCTGCTGGTGGAGGGGCTCTTCAAATGGGGCAGCTTCCGGCTGGTGCAGCGGCAGGAGAAGGGTTTCAGCTTGGGCAAATGGGGCAGGTACCAGTGGCTATCTACCCGCCTCCACCGCTGGCTTCTTTCAGGTTTGGTGCATACCAGCCTATGCCGGGTCAGCAAGCTGTGGTGGTTACTTCGCAACCTCTGGTTCAGGTCAGCGGGTCCCCAAGTACAGATGCTTCAAAGGAAAGGTATAAAATTTATGGGCCCCTCTGTTTCATTAGTTAGGGTTTATGACCTGTTACTGTGTTATGGTTTTGAGTAATGATAAATCATGATATTGGCAGTTAAGTATTTACCAGGAAAATGTCTATTCCATAAATGTTAACTTTTGATGAAGTTCCTCATAGTTTTTACCGAGAGTATTTTATTAAAAAGGAAACCATTTCTAACTTGAGCCTTAATTTATTATTATCATTCAGGTAATTGTTTAGTAAGGTTTATGACCATAGTCGAGTACCCTCTCAGTCACATGTCTTTTTGGTATGATACTTTTTACTGTGATTTAACTGTGACCTTAGGATATAGAATTTATGTTAATCAGTGTTTTTATATTTGTGTCCTTTTTCAAAGCCATTTACTTGTTTTCCGCCTAAAATGAGTCCTAATCGCAACGGTGGCACATTTGAGAGTTTCAGTGTCACAAAGTTGCTTTCAATTGAGATTTCTTTCCTTGTACTCATGCGCACCTAGTTGCATTTCAGTACAGGTTTTGATTATTGAACACAATTAATTTTACATTCTTCAATCGCTTGTAATACAGTGGGTCTGGTGCAGCTAAAAGAAAAAGAGGTGGACCTGGTGGCCTAAATAAAATCTGTGGTGTTTCTCCTGAACTTCAAAAAATTGTTGGTGAGACTGCCATGTCTCGCACTCAGGTTTGTTTTCTCTTATATACTCCACCACTGCAACAGACAGTACTTACCTACATAAAACTTTTATGTTCAGAAAGAAAGAGCAAAATTGGTAAAGGGAAAGTCAAATCAGAACCTTTTTGCAAATAGAAATCCCGCAACAGTAGAGTGTTGCTGGCATTTTTCCCCCTTTTATTCTTAAGTGTATGGAAAAAGACGGACCTTAATGAATGGCCCCAAACATGAGAAGTTTAAAGGCTGCACCTTTCTTCAACATCCTTAGATTGCATCTCACTTTGTTTCTTTTTCTTTCTTTTCCCCTTTATATCCAAACTGGCATCTGATTACACATAGCCCAAGAGGGACAATAGAGAGGAAGACAGAGTGGACTTTACATATAGGGAGTAATGTTGTCAGTGATTAGAGTGGCTAGTGTTTTGTTCTCATGAGTTCAAGTGACTGAAGTAAGGTGGTTGTGTTTTTTTTCGTTTCTTGAAGGACTTGGGAAGGATGTATAGTTTAATTTTTCCATTGCTTCCTGGGTTTTGTATCCTTGCTTTTTGCAGGTTTAATAGGACAGGGTGCAGGGATGAATTTTAAAATTGACAATGCAAATGATCGACCAAATAAAACTTATTTAATGAAAAAAATAAACAGATAGTGAAGATGTTGTGGGCATACATAAGGGAGAACAACCTGCAGGACCCAGATGACAAGAGGAAGATAATCTGCAATGATCAGCTGAAGTCTCTATTTGACACTGACTCCACTGATATGTTCAAGATGAACAAGCTCCTCTCCAAGCACATCATTCCCCTTGACTCATGTACAACCCCTACCTCTCAAAAATTATTTTCTTTTGCTATATTTAATATATTTTTGGGGGTTTAGCTAATGTTGTGTCCAGGGTTGTGAATCATGCGACTGAAAAACTTGTCCCAACATAACTTAATGGTTTTTTAGACCCTTTAGGACTCAATCCATATGGAATACTTTATTCATGTTTTATTTAAGGATTCTGCTTTGCTGGTCATTCAGGAATTTTTCTGGTTTGCAATGATTAAGGTTGGTTTTCTGAGTTGCATCCGTGAGTTAAACATGAACTATGCAAATATAATAGCTTTGTGGTCTTGGGTACATTACATGACTCTAACACTGTTTTATAAATTGAAACTGACCCGATTATTAAATTGTTGAGCAGTTGAGCTTGAAGCAAGAAAGCGCAGAGCCGCAGAGATATTGGCAGCTAAGGGGGAGAACCCTGAATCATCGGATCAAAGTTCAAATTCAGTGCTGGTTTCAGATGAGCTGGCCATGTTCATCGGCATAGATGACAAAGAAATGACCCGAGATGATGCTGTAAAACACGTATTAGACTACGCCAAAGCCAACCAACTAGAGGTACTATTATCTGGCTAGGCAATATGTACTATATCAATTTATAACAGTCAGATATTTAGTAAATCAAGTCAGTTTGGTTCTTCCAGTGAAAAGAGCTTATTGTTGTGGTTACTGATGGTATCTGAAACGTAACATGAATTCCTCTATGACCAATTTATCATAGTACAGTAACGTGACTTCAGGTGCCAGCTGATTTGTATGATTACATAGTGTCCTGTACACTGTACTCGTAGGAGCAACATGCTAGTACACTGTGATCACTCAAATGTACTTCTAAATTGATTTCAAACAGGACAATGCAAATGCAACAGTAGTATGTGATGCAAAGCTGAAAGAACTCCTTGGGTGTGATAGTGTACCAATTTCTGGCATACGTGATATGCTGGTCCGCCATTTTATTGCGGAGTCATGACAGTTTTTATCTTGACTGGTTAGTCTCCGTCTGCCTCTATTCAAATTTTAATGTCATAACTACTGGTTTCTGAAAAGGTTTTAGTGGTATAGTTGGTAGTTTTCTGTGAAAAAACTGAATAACCTTTTTGTTAAAAAATTTACAGATGCAGGTGTAGTTGTGGTGAACTGAAGTTAGTCTAACAGTTGGGAGACGACAGATGGATATAAAATAATATTTTGTACTTCAATCTACTTAGATTAGCTCATTGTATGAAAAGTCATAAAGGGTTTCTTTTAATGTTATTGTGATCTGTGTAGTATCAGGAGATTTTTCATATTTCTATAAGATTTGATTGTAGTGTGCTTTGTTAGTTGTTCTTTGTAGTTTAGGTCTAATTTAGTGTTGGCTCGTGGATTTATTGCTGACTCCTATATGTAAAGTATCGTGTTAAATTATTGATTGTAACTTGCAACAGATGTCTTTTATTTAGTTCTGCTATTCAGTTCATTTTCTCATATCATGGGGTCTAAGTAGCTGTGCTTGTAATTAGCATGAGATCTGTACTCTCTTTTGTGTTTGGATAACTTGGGCTTTATTTGAGCCTCTTATTGGTGTATCTGTCTCTAGGTACTGCGAGGGTCAGATTGTTTCAAAGGAACATGCTCATTGTATGAGCCCGTATAAGCATCCAAATAAACCATTTCATACCCCAATAAGGGCAGTAATGACCCACTAAGTAATAGTATCCATTTTCTCTCTCTTTTTTTTTTTTGTCAAAAGTTCTCAACACCTCTCCCCTAATTGTGACGCAGAAAGTGAAAATGATTTTCAAGATTTTCAAAAACTCGGCGAAGAAAAATAAAAGCATTTTGTTTTCAATTTCAATGCGGGATATTTGTCATCGTATTCTTTATTTCCAAAGAACGTTTCTCAGGTTGTTAGAAATTAAAGGCCACACTTTGCATTACGAAATTCCAATCAACACTATCACTATCACATATACAATTTCTTTTATAAGGAATCTTATTTAGCTGCATTCTGCAGGTTATTTTGTGCAAATAACATAGTTTTTCTTATGCCTAATTTGCCGCAAGAGGATGTACAATTGCATTTGCAGTTTCTTCTATTGTCCAACTCCAATTTTGTAATTATCTGTTTGCCTGAAGAGTAAGTAGATTGCAAATGAGAAGGGCCTTGTCATATACTTATATTTCCTGTGTAATTAAGATCAACAAACAATTAATAACTAACTGGACATAAATGAACCACCTAAGAAAATGAATGTCTTTTCAAACAAGAGCACCAGCTGCTTTTTTTTTTTTTTGGGCAGAAAGTTTAGCATGATTATTAATTAAAAAGAGCAGAATTGATTACCTTTATCCTATTCTGGTTTTCTGTTGTGTGAAAAATCACGAGTACTAGTTTTGCAACAGACCTTTCTATAATCTCATCTCTTTTGGCAGGCTAACTTCAATGAAATATAAGCTGCACAATAAACCATACATATATAAGTTTATAAGGCATTTGCACTTGTGAGTACAAATAAAAGAGCAAGAAATCAAAACAACATATTTGCCAATATGTTGGGAAGAAAATATCTTTCTTCAAAGATATATGCAGATAAAAAGTTTGCTCACAATTGTGATTATGTTAAGCATGATGCAATGAAAAAGGAGAAGTCCATTCTTTTCTTTTTGTAATAGAGAAATTCAAGTGCTAACTCAAACCTTGCAGCCATGAATGCCATGCCTATAAAGACAGCTCTGGTTGCATGTCCATGACCAGCATAGTCAAATGCAAGTGGTAGCATCTCATGAAATGTCAAAACCGCCATCACTCCACCAACTTAGTAAAAGAAATAAATAAATAAGCTTGATAGATGAAGATCAATTAGTACAGTGAAAGTTTGAATTAATTCATCTTAATCCTAGATTCTTCAGACCTGAACCAAGTAAACCTTCAAATATTTCCGGATCCAATGTGCTTGGAAATAAGTATGCTGCCACAGAAAGCAATCAATTATTCAAGCAGTCAATTCAAAGTTTTCAAACATCGATTCAAAAAACTAATATGATATGCACATCAAAATCTCATAAGAAACTAATTTGACTATTTTTAGAATCTTTTTTTTTTCATTTTTGATTTTTCAAAGATGACCCTAAAACAGTAAAAAGAACAAATATTTACATACCAAAAAGGATTAACTTTGTAAAAACCAAAGAATAGTAAAACATTCTAAAAATAACATAAACTTTGTTTCCTGTGGTTTTGATATATAGACCATATTGAGCTATTCGGATGGACACACGTTACCAAATTTCAAGAAAAAGTTGGTCTTAATAATAAAAATTTAATTTTTATAATTAATTGTCAAAAAAATTAATATCCTATTTAAACATGATTAGATGGGTTTATATCTGATTTTAAAGATTTTAAGGGGTTATATCCGATTTTTCCTTTCTTTATTTAGAAAAAGAAAGGAGAAATAAAAAGAAGAGATGGCTCAAAAACAAAAATGAAAACATACCTACAACTATTACAGCCAACGGTTCCGCAAAACCAGAGAGCGTCGCAAGCTTAAATGCCTCCCATTTGCTGTTTATTCATCATATAAATTAGTAATCACGTCTTTCTTTTTTTTTAAAAAAAAAATGCAAATTGGGTCCTCTGTCTTTTAAGTTTCATTAAATATTCAATCTTCACTAATTTCCTTTTTAAACAAAGCTAATAAAAATACCTACCTGTCAGTGGCAAAGTAAGCAGGAAGTGCCACCGCAACTCCCTACAAATGTAAATTTCACTAAATAAATATCAAACCATTTAATTTTCCATTACTGCACCATGTATGTAGGAAACAAAATTCGATTTCTTTTGTTCTAAAGTTACCAGAAAAGTTTTAAACTAAATATAGGATATGCACCTCAGGTATGTAATGTAGAGCAACTGCAAGAGCCAAGTTGAAACCCACATGTAATCCCTGCATTTTTGTGTATGGACCAACCATAATGTACTATGTTGTATATATATTTAAAAAAAAAATACACTACATTTTCAAAAGAAATCATGCACATACTTTCGTTGAACCTAGAAATGAGGCAGTCCCTTCTGGGAAGTTCTGCAAGCTAATTCCAGCAACTGTTTTCATTAAACAGAGACAATTCATGTAGAACTGGCAAAAATGGGATGTAGTAAATATGTATATTGGAAAAATACAAAGTTTCAAAGCTAGCTTTTCAGACAATAGATACTTGACACCCCTACCAATTATTCAAAAGTATTTTCTTATGCACTCTTCCAATTTAATTGTCTAATGTCTTTTTCTCTCCCTTCTATACTCAAATGAGGAGATTTAAGTGGTATTATTATTCACACAAACCTCGGTGAGGTTGGGGTACACTAAAAATAGGCAATATATATATGTATATATTCAGTTATTCACTTTGACATTTTGTAAGTTTAGTTTTAGTAAGAGTTTTATATGAATGAGTCAAGAAATATGTACCAACAGCAGATGTTAAAACACTGAACACAACTCTTCGGCAGTGCTTCCTCATTAACTCCTTGTTTGTTCCATTTGTATCACTCTGTTTTTACTCCATCCAATATTTCAAGTAAAATTAATAAAAATAAAATTTGGTAGCTAGAGCAGATTAAGAGGTTGTGATATCTCAAGTAATATTAATTTGGAATACTATTATCATATGTTTCCTTTAAGATTCTCGTTTATTGTATAAAGATAGTGTGAATTCCATTGAATCTTAGTACTGCATTTTTTTTTACTAACTATTCATATCAGGATTTATTGAGATTAAAGCTTGAATGACTATAGTACACAGTAATTTTAGTTCCCAAAGCAATGTGACATACCTCCTTTTTATTTTCATCATTAGTTGAAATATCTGGTTCCGGGAAAATATCCATAATGATTGAAAAGAAAAGAACCCCTGCAAAGAACTGCATGAAAAATATAACTTAGTATTTATCATAAAGAAATGTAAAAGAAAAACAATGTTTTATTGACCGAAACTAAAAGAACCCTGCAAAATATCTGTATTTGATAATTATTTGAGAAACGGAAGTGCAATCTCTGTTTATTAACTGTTCCTCATTCTTGAAGCAATAACATTTTCCAGTTTTCCAAAACTGCCTCACAAATATCCTTATTCTGTATTAATTAAATCCTTTCAGAAAGTTCAGAGATACTGTAAAACTTTAGTCTTCTACTGTTTTATTTTAAATAAATACGTTTAAATCTGTTCACACTATTTCATATTGCAATATGATGATTGATGAAAAAATAAAACAAAATCTGTAGTTACAGAATACAAAAACATCTTTGATTCTTATGGCCAGTTTATATGTATTTGAGGTTTTGGGATGCATAGATCACAATTCTCATTATTCACACATAAAAAGCATAATCGATCCTATAAAGAAAAGGAAGATCAAATTGATATTTCTCGATTAGTAAATGATTACCCAGAGATTGGCTTTGAGAAATCCAATGGAATTGATAGCATTGTGTGCTAAGTCAAGGAAGGATATGCACAGCATAAAACCAGCAGCAAAACCCTGAAAAAAAATATTTTTTTAGGAACTTGTTTATTAATAAGAAAACTAAAGTTTAATTTTCATATGACCATACATGTTTCAATACATATTGGGATATACTAAGTACACCGAGCACATATATGTTTCATGCATCCATTTTGTTGTCAGCATCAAAGTTTTAAATAAAAGAATCCAAAATTTTGAAATCTAGACATTAATCATTGCAAACGAGAGTAAAAAAAAAGGAGAAAAAAATCACCTGAAGAAGGCCAAGCATGTGTAGGTTAGGTGTGCGATTTAAAATTACCAGCAATGCCCCTGTTTAGTACAAATAATAATAATAATAATAATAATAATTTAGATTGAATAAAATGAAACTTTCAAGGATGTAACATGAATAGTTTATTTCGTACTTATGAGTTATGACATATATATGTTTACTCAACCCGGCCCTAGGATTTAGAATTTCTCAGAAATTAATTATCATTGATATTATTATAAGAAAAAAACTGATCGAAAAGAACCAAAATAAATAAAATTATACAAGAAGTACTATCGAACACAAAGTTATAAACCATCCCACCAAAGCATAATTAAGAAACAATGATTGGCTAATAATGTTGTGAATATTACAAATATAATTATTGAAGGACATCTATATTTTGTAAACGGTTTCTTTTATGGAAAACTATTAGCTACTATACAATATCAATAAAATGAATAATTATCATAAATTTCATAATGAGTGTACTTACCAAGTGAGGTGCTAAGGCCTCCCACAACAGAGAGAACCAAGGCGACAACAACCTTTGCATCCATTTTGCTTTAGAAATATGTAGAGGGAGATCAGAACCGAAACACAAGAGACTTATATTTTGAACAGAGATGAGTTTCTAAATAGAGGGTGGTGTTGTTTAACTTTTATGCAAGAGGAGATATATGGAGTCATTATCATTGGTAAACTAATGTAAAAATGTACTTGATGTAGCATATTAATTTAAAAAAAGAAAAGGGACGGCGTGTCATCACGAGCTAACCTGTAGAGAGAGAGAGAGAGAGAGAGAGAGAGAGAGAGAGTGATTTGAGAAGGTCAAGTTTGGAATGACTTAGGAAGTGTTATGCAAACAATGGTTTCTTTGTCTGCTGTGCTTGCTTAAGACACATGACAATGATATTGCATTATTGCTCGCAGGTTAAATATAATGGATTCGGATTCTTCCATTTCGGGTCGGGTCACATATTGTAGTCTTGCAGATTTATAGTTCTTGCTGGGTTTTGGTCACATGTTCTTGTCGGATCCGGGTTTCGATGTATAAAATATTTGGATCTGTATTTCATATGCATGATATAATAAATGAATCAATAGCATGGAGATATCTTTTATGAGGGTCTATAACATGGAGATATCATTTGTCTATTCTTATATTTTTAATTTTTAACGTTCTCACGTTCACGTTGGAAGATATCGGATGTGTTTGGATGAGTATGGAATAAGGAATAAGAATAAGAAATTTCGGTATGCGTGCTTATCCAAATTTTTTATTCTTATATCATAGTTTTGTTAGTATAGGAATAAGGACCCAAATTTCTTATTCTTGTGTTGTTTGGATTGCACAAGAATAAAAATAAGCACGCATACCGAAATTTCTTATTCTTATTCCTTATTCCATGCTCATCCAAACACACCCATCATTTGTCTGTGTGCTACGCAGCCGCCGCCTCTACGTGATCATATGAGTTAATTAAATAGTACTAAATTGCCTTGTTTATTCAATTTTTTCCCCTTATATTTGGTGATTTGATTTAAATGTAACTTTTTTCAGGCAAAAAAAAAATTTCTAAAGTGAGGAAGACGAACGTCTAAATTTTTTCGGGTCAGAGTTGCAAGTGTCTTTCTTGCTCATATGTCAGTAACTCTGATTTTAGGAAGGGATAATTCAAATTGGATATATATGACACAATGTCTCTCATACTTTTTCGTTTTATCAAATATTTTTATATATTTTAATATATAGACAAGTTTCTTAAGTATCGTACATTTGATCTTCATAAAAATGTCGTTAGTTCCATTTGCACTCTATGGTAAAAAAATATATAATTTTTTAATATAATAATCCTATTGATATTAATAAAAATAATTCTCATCTTTTGTTTGGTCGGTGATTCAATTGAAATTTCCTGTTATTAACTTGCATAATACAAATCAATAATTTATTGTTGAGCTCCTTTCTTGATTGAGATTTAGATCCACTCTGTATTTTCTTTAAAATATTTCATTTTAAAAATTTTTAATGATTCTTTGCTTAACTTATATTTGTTAATGTTTCCCACCACATAAAATAATCTTGATCGTCCATCAGTCTTTTTTTTTTTCCGGGCGACTGGAAAAGTAACTTGCCATTTGAAAATTCAATGACAATAATTTACCACAATATCAAATCGTGAGTCTGATTTCTTGTTATAAACTCTTTATCATATTTTTGGCTACAAATCAGTAACGAGATGGACCTCATGAATTCTTTTATACAAGTCGTTATCAAAACGGACCTCATAACTTATAAGTTTTATGGATTTCATTATTAGTGTTAGTGGATTCACACGTTTGTGACTTGTAACAGAAAACGTGTCAGAGAATTTAAGAGAGAGAATTTGGATTTGGTTCTGGATCTTATCTCCCTTATCCCACAATCGGAAGAACACATGTCGTCTGATTGATATTGTACACTTCCAACAGGATGAATATTTTACAGGTGTTAATTTTTTTAGCATATTTATCCACGAGTAGTGCTGCAAAATGATTGAGACGATCGCGCAAATGAGATGTTGCGTTGATCGTTTCGTCTTATGCGACGAAACAGTTTTTTATTTTGTTGAAATTTTCATGATTTACACATGGACGAAATCGTTTCATTGTTTCGTTAACCGTTTCGTCCAACCAAATGAAAATTTCGTGATTTACACATGGACGAAACCGTTTCATTGTTTCGTTAACCGTTTCGTCCAACCAAACGAAATAATTTTGTTGTTTCGTTAACTGTTTCGTCCGGACGAAACGAAACGAAAAACGGTTAAAACGACTTCCGTTTTTAGCCCTATCCATGAGGAGGGTTCCAATGCTAACATTTTGGTTACCTCCAAATGCTAACATTCTACTATTTCGTTACTTTTTTCAAAATATAAAATTGCAACGTCAAATCCAAACTGTTTATCTTATTAAATTTATTGACTGATGAGTTTTTATATGAGTTTTGTAAATTTTAGAGTTTATTTGATACTCTATCAAAGACTAAAATATGAACGTATTACAATGAATCTATCATAATTAATAAGGTTCATTTATTTTTCTATCTCTTGATGGGGTATCAAATAAACTCTAAAATTTACAAAACTTATATGAAAATGCATCGGTCGTTAAATTAAATAAGATGAACGGTTTGGATTTGATATTGTAATTTTAAATTTTGAAAAAGTAACTGATTAATGGAATGTTGGCATTTGAGGGTAACTAAAATGTTAACATTGGAACTCTGCTCTTTATCCACAGCTATATCACTTTTTAGTTTTCATTGAGACTCCTGCACAGTAAAAAAATTTTGATGGCCAAAGACAAATCTGTAATTATATATTGAATATTCAATCCCCGATAGCAATGGAAAATTCAGAATCTTTGAAAATAGTTAGACGGATTGTGTATTAAAAAAAATAATTTAAAGAGTTGTTATAAAAAAGATAAAAAATGTATGTTTTAAAAAAAAATCGATACTTTTTTACTCGGATCCAAACTCTATTTTACTATTTTTATTGAACAATGGAATTCGAGAAAGTTTAATATGCACTATAGTGCATAGGGCATTCCGTACACCACG
Source organism: Rhynchospora pubera (assembly GCA_028095005.1). Lineage (NCBI taxonomy): Eukaryota > Viridiplantae > Streptophyta > Magnoliopsida > Poales > Cyperaceae > Rhynchospora > Rhynchospora pubera. The sequence continues at coordinate 61,259,229 of CM051459.1, read as the reverse complement.
GACTTTTTCGGAGATATTTTTATAAATTGATAAAATTTTAACATTCCAAAAAATTTATATTTTAAAAAATTCTAAAAAGATAGTAATAAAATCTCAAAAATTGTAAAATTTAGTTGCTTTGAGATTTCAATATGTAGATTAAATTAGTTAAATTAGATTTGTCAATTTATAAAAATACCCCGAAAAAATCCGCGGTGCACGGAATACCCTATGCACTATGGTGCATATTAAACTTTCTCATGGAATTTTGTAACATTTTTTTAATATTATATATTGCTCAGTTTACTGTCGACATGTTATCTCTCCAATATGCATTTGTTTAAATTACTTTGCATATATCCAATGCGATAGATTTTCTTATGCAATCTGGGAGCTGCCAATAAGTTTCCTTTCAGCTCGCCCTTTTTCTATATTTTCTTTTCTTTTGTTTCTAATGAAAAAACCCACTTCAAGACAAATGAGTTAAATTATCTGTACCAACGATAAGCTTCCCACTACAGTCAAATCCGAGAAAGACAAGCTTTAAATCTTGTTCATAATCATGTTCATCCAAGAAAGTTTGTTTATTAGCAATGCGAGTGAAATTATTACATCAACAGATAAATATCCAAGAAAGTTTGTCATTATTTAAAAATACTATATTTTCAAATAATTCTAACAAATAAAAATTAATTTTGAATTGCGAGAACAAAAATAAGAATTGTTTTTGTAGTCGCTAATGTGGTAGAACCGTGAGAGTCTAAGAGAGACTATCTTCATAACTATTGATGCTAATCATCAACTTCATCAATCTCATCATTCCCTAATATTTGGATTAATTGTATTCCAAAAAAAGAAAGAGGATGATGGGAATGATGGAGATGAGCATTAATAACTACTTTTTATTTTCAGAATACTTTTCCCATCATCCCCTCTCATCCTCTCTATTTTTACTCCCTCCCCCTTCCCCTTCTCTCTCTGTTTCCAGAAAAGTCCTCCCCCTTCTCCTTCTCTTTCTGTTCCAGAAAAGTTAGTAAATAATAACATTAACCAAAACATTTAGTTATTTTTTTCAGAACAGTTAGTTATTTTTCCAGAACAATTAGTAAAATTAACCAGAACAGTTAGTTATTTTTTCAGTAGTAATATTAACCAGAACAATTAGTTATTATTTTCCAGAATAGTTAGTTATTTTTCCAAAACAGTTAGTAAGATTAACTAGAATATGTAATTATTTTTTCAGAACAGTTAGTGATTTTTCTAGAACATTTAATTATTTATCCATAACATTTAACAGCAGAGAGTGAAATAGAACTTCGTTGTAGGAAAAAATTAGACTTTCTAATAGCCTTGTTCGGTGAGTAATTCCACCTTATTTGCTCATACGCGAGGAATACTGGCATATGATAGGTTTTAGCCGTGCTACCACCTGCGTCTATAGTTTTCCTGTATAAATAATCAATGATAGGAAGACTTACCTTCGTACGTACCACTTCCTTGTCTTCTGGCAAAGTTTTTGAAGTATGAGTCTATTCAAAACCTTCTGCGCCCTTAAACGACTTCCCAGGTGGGAAGCGGGATTCAGATAAACAAGTCCAAACAACTTTCTTTAATACGAGTCTTATACGCTCTGTTTTTTTTTTTTAAAAAAAAAAAAGAGAGGATGAGGATGAAAATGATGATTTCATCATCCCTTGAATTTTTTTATTAATGAAGACATGTTAGATAATTAATGAAAATTTGGGGATGATGAGGATGATAGAATCTATGAAATGCAATTCCGAAATTATGTAGTTATTTACGAATTTTTTATTAAAAAGAAAGAAAGAAAAATGATCATGTTGCTCAACGATTATTCGAATCATTCACTTACCAATTGCGCTCATAATATCATGCATCAGCAAATTTCAAACTTCAATTTGTCATGTGGGTCCCATAGTGACTAGGTCAAAATAGAGCATTGAACGAATAACAAGTTGTTGCATTTTCATTCGCCTATGTCGGAAGTAAACGAAAGTTGTGACTTTTGACGATCTAAAGAACTAATTAAATAAATTGTCTTTCTCAAAAATCATAATTTTATTTTGTACCTCAAAATAATCTTATCTTAAAATTTGGTTTCAGTCGATAACAAATAAAAGTTTTCCTTTTTTTTTATTAAAGTGAAATAAACAATCAGTCCATAATTGTGAACGGTAATATTGATGAAATTACGGTCTTGTTATATGATTTATGATTAAGTGTATAGAAAACATCTTTTGGCGGTATACTTACTGTGTATTGAAAATTGATTGTTTGTCATTAATTAGGTAGGTGATGTGAGTATTAAACTCTTGAAATATTTATACATCTCTCAAGTCTCAACACAACAGCCTCCCAATTGATTTTGATAATTTTTTTTTTTCAAAAAGAAAGACTAGTTGAGTTTGCATTCTAATCAAGCATGCATTATTCATTATTGAACTGCGCATGATATCATACCAAATTGTATATTTTTTAGGATAGGTCCTACATTGACATTTGGATGTTCAAAACAAGAAGCGTAGATTTTGCAACAGTCTAACGTGCGTTTTAGAAGTTCAGAAAACAAGTCTAATAAATAATTAAAAACACTTCTTGTCAATTTGTCAACAATTCTGTTATACTGAAATAAACTAATTTGTACTTTGTAATAAATGTGCATTCATTCTGAAAACTCTTAAATCTGCAAAAATATGTGAAAAAAATGCAACAAAGAATGTTTAAACTAATATTAAGCAATTCATAGTTTTGCTTTTGACTAATCTAGTATATGTTGATAGCAGGTTAATGTGATAGAGATGTACATAGATACCAATACATCAGTAATCTGACAATAATCCAGCTAAAAGTAGGTGGATGGTGATGCGTGCTATAATTTATATACATTTATATATTTGGTGTTGGTATCCTGTAATTATCTATGACCCGCCTACGGAATCATTCCAATATTCGCTGTGGCCATTAATACAACCATTTTATGTAGCGGGTCTGTATGATGCTTTGCATAGACCCGCTATTCATTAATTACTTTGTAAGCACCAAAAGGGATCTCAATTGAGTGGATTGCTTCTTGCATTGATGCAAAGGTGATAGGCAATTTAAGCCAATTTGACGGAAAGTTAACAAAGAATTGAAGAATTCTGAGAAGGCACATTTGAAATTCTGAAAGGCCTGGACCTTTTTCCACCTTTTTGATTACCTGAAATCGAGTTCTCTGATTGCTTTTGATTTGATACATTTGACTATGGCAAACATTCTGGAGATTTGCTCAAACCCTTACCAATGTCCCTTAGCAATGTCAGTTCGACTTCATTATAATTATTTGCCAGACAGTTGATCTTCAATGTATTAATTAATAATGGGACGAGATCCAACGAAAATGAATTAATTCGATCGAAAAATATTTTCTATTTTCAAATCAAACATTTGAAACCAAACACTTCTTATCTATATCATACGTGAATAAAATCTGATGCAATGGTCCACATTCAACAGTCTTTGCTGGTTCGTAAAACAGCATATAAATTATAAATTTGATATAGAACCAGTATGAGGCCCACAACTGTCAATAATTTTATTTTATGTTTTTGGGTCTGAAATAATAAAGTATGATAAAAAAAAATATCCACTTATCTAACCCTTTTTTGATAGAGTGTTTATGACCTGTCAAATTATCTTTATGCTATTCACATCATATCTTTAGATTTATCTTGATTTTAGACATTACGGGACATAACTGAGTGGAAATTGCTGCATGCACTTAGTAATGCTGAATGCTCTATATTACATAGTTCTTTATAGAATGATTGCAACAAAATATGTAATCAACAAAGCATCATAATTTTGGTGTGCTATGCTACTGTGCTCCAAAATGAAAACATAAACCTGATAGCAACCACAACGAAATGGAAGTTTGGTTCCTCCTTTTGTCCAAATCAATAATGGCATGAGGTTCAATGACATTTCTATTATTTTTTTTTCCAATATAATGCAACTTAATGACCTAAATGAGAACAGATTTTAATTTGAAGTTCAATTTGAAACTTAGTCGCATATAAGACTAGATTCAATGGGGCCACGCATCACACCTCACATGAAGACTATACGTTAAACGATGGATAAGCTAATGAGGTATAAAACCACTAATCCATTTAAAATTAATAATAATCCACAAAAAGAAATGAAAGTGTCCAGGAAAATTCGTAGTTGATGCGCAAGAACAGTTAACCAAACCCAAGGGAGAGAGAGTAGAGCCCCCCTAATTTTTTCCCTTTCCTCTTCTAATCCTAATTAATAATTAATCAGAGAAAAACTAATAACAAAATTATAAGACATATATATCATGATGATTATGTACACATCACATCAAAATCAAAAGTCCTGCTTAAGGTCCAGAGGGAATGATGCCACGCCATGGCGTTTATATTTTAGTGAATCAGAGCTCCATCTTCAACTGTTGGTTGGATTGGATAGGAGGTGCCACTACAAGTTTATTGAATCAGACATAAGAGGAGAGACAAGATTAGCGATGCAATCTGTTACCTAATCTTAGTGCAGCTACTACATCAGCATGGAGGATTGTTAACCAATATCTTTTGAGTAGAATAATTCGATACTCAAATAAGAACAATGTCTTTATCTTCGATGTTATTCAGAATTAATACGGCACTAAGGGCGGAGCTAAATGTATTGTAAAGTGTGCTTGACACACTCCAATTTTCTAAAACATAACCTTATAAGTTTAAAATTTCTATACAAATCCTTTTAAAATCTAACAGAATTCTTATTTGGCACCCCTAAAAACTCAAAAGAACCCATACAATAATTTTTCGCTCCCCCCCCCCAACTATTTGAGAATCCTGGTTCCACCCCCGGCAGAATCTGTTTTTTTCCACCCTGTGCCATTCGGTCTAAGACAAAAAAACATCACATTGATCTGACACATTTATCTTAGATCGAACAGTTTAAAAAAGAAAAATCCCTGTGGTCTGAATTGATGATAAATAGTAGATACACTCTTAAGAACAATAGTATTATCCTAAAGTGGGAATGAACAAGGATTGGGGCCTAAAATCCCATCAAAGCATCAATCCGAAAAAATTAATAATGACGTTACTGTTCATATTAATTTGGATAATAACAAAAAAAAATCAAAATTTTAATACTAACGTTGCTGGATCGTCATCCCAGTTGACGAAAGCCCAATACCTCTGGATCGTCATCCCAATTGACGATCCAAGCTTGGATCGTCATCCCAGTTGACGACCCAAGCTTGGATCGTCATCCGAAATGACGATCCAACGATCCAACAAAAAACAAATATTAAAAAAAAGGTTGTGAAATTTTTTTGTTTGGATCGTCATCCCAAATGACGATCCAAACAAAAAAATTTCAGAATCTTTTTTTTTAATGCAAATTTTGCATTTTAGCCCCCAAAGTTTTTATTATTACAAAATATATAATTTATAATTAAAAATTAAACATAATTAAAACATCTATTATAAAAATATAAGTATATAATTAAATTATTGCATGTTAAATACATAATATTTTATATTTTTTAAATATTTATTCATACATATATATATAATGTATCGTATATTTTATATATTAAATACATATTATTGTATATAATTAAAATATATGATACATATTATTATGTACATATATTTCTATGTATATTTATTTATACATTAAAAAAATTATAAATTAATATCTACATTTAATGTATAACAAATTTTTTTATTGGACTACTATGTAAAAATAATAATTTTAGTGTCATCGGCGAATAAATTTTAATTATATATAATAATATGTGCGTGTTGGCACGACACGATGTGCGTGTTGACACGACACGACGCGACGCGACACGAATACAAAATTGGCACGACACGACATGTCATGTCATAATTGTGTCGTGTTGGAACATTAGAAAGTTTGACACGATTCAACACGACACGATTCGACACGCAACACGACACGAACACGAATTAACACGACACCTCAACACAAATCTAATTATTAATGTTGATTATTTAAGCAAAATTAATAATTTATTTTCAATTTATAATACCACATCATATTATTTACCATCATTTAAATCATAATATTGTTCTAATTTAATTATTATTTTTTATAAAAAATATTAATAAAAACTTTAAACTTAATTACATAATAAATTATAACGTTTAGTAATTTTTTTCTTAATTTTTATTTTTAATTTAAAAAATAATAAAATAATCTGACACGATTTGACACGACTAACACAACGTTTCAACACGACACGACATGATCGTGTCAGTCGTGTCGTGTCAGAATGCATGTCATGTTGACTCTTCTCACCACTAAGCACGACACGACACGGTTAAAAAAGTAGTTCGTGTCAACACGACACGAGACTCTAACACGATCGTGTTTGACACGACATGACACGGCACGCACGATGTGTAAATAAATATACATAGAAATATAGAAATATATATTTTAATTATAAATAAATATTTTAATTTTTTTTAATGTATAAATAAATATACATAGAAATATATGTACATAATAATATGTATCATATATTTTAATTATATACAATAATATGTATTTAATATATAAAATATACGATACATTATATATATATATATGTATGAATAAATATTACAAACATATAAAATATTATATATTTAATATGCAATAATTTAATTATATAAAATATAATAGATGTTTTAATTATGTTTAATTTTTAATTATAAATTATATATTTTGTAATAATAAAAACTTTGGGGACTAAAATGTAAAATTTGCATTAAAAAAAAGAATCTGAAATTGGATGACGATCCAAACAAAAAAATTTCAGAATCTTTTTTTAATATGTGATTTTTTGTTGGATCGTTGGATCGTCATTTCGGATGACGATCCAAGGGTATTGGGTTTTCGTCAACTGGGATGACGATCCAGCAACGTTAGTATTAAAATTTTAATTTTTTTTCTGTTATTATCAAAATTAATATGAACAGTAACGTTAGTATTAATTTTTTCGGCAGTACATACCCCACCTATATTGCCATCAGGCTGTATAATGTTTTGACAAGCTGGGTTTACAAAGAAACAGGCCCAAAATGTTGCGGACCAACACACCAGGTCACCAGCAAATAAATATTAGCACTATGACATTCGGAAATGAGTGCTCTACCACAATTCCAGGAAAGCTGTCTGTCAAGATTTTTGAGGTTTTAAATTCCAAAATATTGCATTTCACTGTACACGTAATTGCTTTGTCATGTCAAATTGAGATATCACGTTTCTATAAAAAAATTATTTATTTTTAATTATAAAATTATTAAAAGGGCCGTTTGGATCGCTTAGAAATTTGGGGAATTTGGAAAATTTCCTATTTCTAAACATAAATTTATTGGGAAGTGTGTAATTTTGTGAAGAGTTTGGATTGTTTATAATAAATTTATGTTTAGGAATTGAAAAATTCCCAACGCATCCAAACAGGCCCAAAGGTTGTGATGACACAGGAAAGAAGTTAAACAAGTCAAAAGAACAGAACAGGTTCTTTGAAAGGTCCCCCATTCTGAATTTTTATGATGACTATCAGTAGGTGCAAGTGTGCAACACAGATAGACTCATCGTACCTAACACAGCGAATCAGGATTTTGAGTTTGGGGACCAACCCAATAGCACAAATGGGGTAACCAAGCTAAGCTAAGGCCACAAGGAAAGAAATAGGAAACATCTCAAAATCTCCACTTGGAAAGAATCATTGATTGCAATTGTTTGTGTGTGGGATCCCCAGACATTGTGCCCGCTAGCCTATTTTTTAAAACAAAAATCTGTTTCCTATCTCTAAAATTGCTACAGCATCATTCTTGCAGTTATTGCACCTATTAGTTACCACCAGTAACAGCAACCACCCTGATGTATGTGTCTTTAGAGGTAAAACGTGTTTCTTTACATTCAAGCAATGTTTTTACATTATGTAACCAATGATGTTGCATCTTGACACCAACCCAACTAAGAGAACAATGATGTGGTCAGGCTGTAAGGTTTTAAAAAAGTCTTGGTAAACCTAGAGACCCCTGCTGTAAAATGAAGGAAGGTAGTTCTGATATCATTTCAAGAAAAAGTGAATTACTAAGGGCGATACTGATGATGATGCCATTGGATTTACAAATCCCTGCTGTAAAAAATTGAGATAAATTATGTAGCATTTGGCAGGGAATGCATGGAATATTCCCAGCTTTGCAGATGGAATATTTCATTTCAAAAGAGTTAAGCAGTAAGAATGATTGATTAGAAGTTGCTTGCTTCCAAAATTATATTTCCAAATATAAAATTGATTAATTTAGAAAATAATTACCAGGATTTACACGATCAAATGAAAGCAGGGGAACTGCACCAGGTCCGACAAAAGAGTGTTGTTCTTCCCGCTGTACATGTGGGGCCGTACTTCCCATAACAGTGTCTCGCTCCCAAACCGATGGTTGCAAATGGTTCTGCGTGTTTAAAAAATCGACGTGCCAGAATTGCTGAAGTTGGTTCTGCTGCAATTGAATCTGCAGTCTTTTGCTGTTAGTAGTGCTGTTCATTTGGTCGGAATCGCTAACTCCGACTTCAGACCACACAGGCTGTTGTTGTTGTTGGTCAAGCTCGGTCCCAACCTTCGCATTTCCTATCGTTAATCTCCCACACTGCATTAGCAAAATCCAATTACTTACCTTCAAATTGTTCCCTACTTAAATTTGTGAAAGAAGCATTTTTAAAGCATTAGTAATGGTCAATAATATAGGAAATAATTAAATGTCAAGTTTTAAAAAGTTTTGTTGTTTAGACAAACTAAAAAAGAGGTTGTTCTCAATTTTAGCATAAAAGATCCAATGGCCATGACAGAGGATCATAATTGGCTGGGATTGATTGATAGAATTTTCACGGAACTAGACTTACAGCAGTTGACTAAGCCTATTCAATTTTATTTTTTCATTGTTGGTGGCTTGGTGCTAATAACTAATAAGTAATAGCAAACACTGTAGAGGCCTATTCAACTTTATTTTGCTGGGACACTCATAGTGCAAGTGACTTGTGATGCAATTGTGCATTGCGGCAGACCGTACAAATCAGAGAGAGACCCTTTTAGATTCTAACATGTCAAGAGGCAAGCAGTCACACAAATATCAGATGTGATGGAAATGAGATCTGCTGCCGCGCGACACCGCGTGTTGCTCGGTATTCTGGCCGTCTGATTAAGATCCAATGGACAAGGGAGCTCCGTGCATGTAACCTAGATTGATAAGCCCGTAAAAAGTGAACCATCCGATCAAGATCAGACGGCTCGTAGTGCGCTACACGCTGTGTCGTGCAACAGCAGAGTCGGATTGGATGTGATGGTACTTGTATACCTTGTTATATCACCTTTTCTTTCCCTTTTTATTTTCTCAATATCCTATATATACTTTTGTTATGTTAAGTTATGGCTTTATGCATTGTAAATCGAGCACCGTGCCAGGCCCGTGGCTAGATAAGACATGACACTAAACTCCGTACCATCTGGGAAACATGCATTTGGCAAAAGGCCTTGATTTTTTTTTTTTGCCTACACATGATAATGGCTTAGTGGTACTGTGTTATTGCAGTGTTTAACACCCATTTGCTATGACTTGTGTTGGCTCAAAGAAAGAAAAGAGGCCCATGGAGTTAATTAAATGGCACCAACTCACTACGGAAATTAAGAAGGGGGACATCTCTCGTTTATTATGTTGGCCACATTGCTGATTCCTTGTCTGACATATTTACTGTAGGTATTAAATCTCCTCTCCATTTCATCCGAATAGGACCTGTCTAATTTATAGTACAAAGTTTGGCCAACGGATAGCAGTTGACTAGTATTACTATTTGACTAAAATAATTATTAGTAAGTGGTTAAATTTTTAACACACGTAATTTTATTTGTCCCCAACTGTTAGATGTTGCTTTTTGTTACTTATTTATCTTAAACAGAGTATTCTAATGCATTTATGTACTTCAGTAAATATAAATTTAAGGTACTTACAAAACTATTTAAAGAAAAACTACATCTCTTTTCTGTTTATCTAAGGAAACTTTGTGCGACTCATCTATATTTAAAATTAGCATTTAATAAAAAAATATTTATATAAACAATTAATAAATGTTTTTGAAACAGAAATGTTCTTACTTTGAAATTAAATTTTCACTAAAATAAATATTTATTTATTTTTATTGACAATAAATTAATTTAATAATATTGAAAAAAAATGTTCACAATTTATACTAAATAAAAGACAAAAATTACTCAAGAACCTTGAAATAATGAAATGAAAGCTTGAAAGTAGATAGGATACTGGAACTGGAGATGACAATGGCTGAACCCGACCAAATGGTTAAATGTAGGAATAGATTAGTGGTCCCATTTTTAGGAAATTAATGCTTTCATGGATAAGTACAAACGCAACTGGAGTACAAAATTTTATAAAAAAATAACTTCTTGGGCGAAAAGAAAGAAGGGAAAAACAGGTACTTCTAAAGCAAAACAAACAGATTACAGACTTACAAGTACAGTTGGCATGGTAATTAGAGAACAACGAATTTTATCACTAGCTGTGCTAATGTACCCTTATTATAAAATACTACAATGCATGCATTTTAATTAATTTTGATTGTCATTGCTCAAAATAATTCAGCAATACTATTCCTCATATTTTTATTATGCTATGGAAAATATAGGATAGAAAAACGTAGGTGTCGTTTTATAATATAATATAAATAGACTTAAAACCTTTCTAAATTGTTTTCAAGAAATTTTGATTTCTACAAATAGATAAAACTAAAAGCCTTCAAAGTTTGGAGAAAACAATGGTATCATCATTGCCATGAAATTGGATATTATGATAAAACATTTAAAAAAATTGATTGGAAAATAAATAAATAAATTATAAATGCACAGTTTTCTTAAGATTAATACTTATAATATTATAAATAAATTGAGACTTGTTTAAAAGTGTTTTCAAAAGAGAATGGACACATCCAGTGCTAAACATCGGAGAAAACACGCAAACCGTAATTACTGCTGAGGACCAACCCGGATCAACATTGTAAAAGTGAAATGGATCCGAGATGAACTTTCCAAAAAAATATTTCAAAACTTTTCTGACACGTTTCAGAAGTTCGCTTTTTTAATACTCTGGGAACCCATAATTCAAAAGAATAGGTTTGAGCAATGACCATTCCTTCTTCGGAAAAGACAAATGTATCGTTTTAAGTTGTCTCCAGTCCATCAAACTGGAGACATCCTAAACGTCCCATTTAAATTGTATCATAGCATTATTAATTTATTATCAAAAACCAGTTAAATTCTTTATATGTCAAAGAAAACGCTATTTTTGAACTATAGATGTATGATATATTTTGATAATTTTCAATTTTGCATGAAGGATACCTCCATAGTCGTAGCGGATAGAAAGGTGTCAAGTCCACTAAAATCTATTCTTGGATTAACTGCCGCCAGCCTCATTGACAAATACTGCGCATTATTTGCACACTGTTAAAAATTCATTGCCAAAATAAAAGGAAAAGATACTCAACAAATCCAACTTTTCATTATTATTAAAACCAACAAAAAATGTTTCTTGCTTAAAACCAAAAACAATCCGACGACATGGAAAAGTTTAGGAAAAAATGGCGAAGGCGACGTACCTCGACTTGGCGTTGTAGGTACTGTACATGGTTAATAATTTCATCCAACACCAGCGCTGTACCCGATATCTACATTTATATTTTTAAAGTTTATTTAGTACCCAACATTAACTATACAATACATAATTAATAGTGACATGTATAAGATCCTAAATTTATCTGAATAAACAGTTTTTAAAAAGTTTGCACCAAATTTTGGATATTTTTTAGTCGCTACCAGACTACAAGATGCGTGTTTGTTCTTCCAAGGACCAGACAATCAATTTTTTTTGTATTTTTATCTAGAACTACTCATCATTACAAAAGTATTACTTCAACACCTTACAAGTGAAAAATTAAGGTGCAACCATGCAAACAATCACGTAAATATACCCTACAAAACTTTATGCACATCCACACAAAAAACATATGTAAACCCTTTTTTTCTAATAAGATAGAAAAAATCAAAATAACCGCAGCTATGCAACTGTTGCACGGAAAACGAGGAAGGATAACATTGAAAAATTACAATAATTATAACCAATTAAGTAATCACAAAAGCCTAGATAGATTAGCATTGTACATTGGCACTTTGGATTCGCTGACCTGTGGGATTTGACTTCCATAAAACGGGGACAACTTAACATAAGCCAGAAAAATATTAGTATAGACAAAGCTGTCAGAAACTAGACTATGCTTCGGCTGCACCATGCACTTAATGTAATTATAGCTAATTTAGTACTTTAAGTTAGATATAATTATTGGGAGATTCAACCAAGATTTGTTGGTTCACATAGTTGGTAAGCAAAAAGGTGCTTGTTGAATCTTCACATAATTGAAATGAAATCCAACTATGTTGAAATTTCACACAAATTTTCACATAATTGAAAAGATTTACAGAAGCCCGATGTTGGTTTCTAGAAATTGATAGTTTTTTATAGAATCACGGGACCAAAACAATAAACAAAATATAATCTGTGATGATCTATTAAATCACATTAATTAGAAAAAAAAAACCAGAAACAAGCTTTCAAGTGTTAAGTTAATTTCCATTCAATTTAATAACCAAGCATATGCTCAGATGAACAGCAGACAAGCTTAATTACCCATTTACCCAATGATATTACTATATTTTTTTTTTCTTTTTTTTTTTACTTTTAATCCGTAACAATAATAGAGAACTATATGTACGTAACAAAGACCCTGGTCCCCTCCATAAATGATAAATATCTGGTGGTGAACAGGGGAAACCATTATCTTGTCAAGATCCGGATTGTCTGTGACCAATGTAAAAGAAATAAGGTGTAACGAGTTAACATGCCCAGACACATCCTTGGCTCAGAGAAACACTACATCAAACGGCATTTTATACACGTCACGAAAATTAAGACCCAACCTTCCCCAAACCAGAAGGATCCCAAACTTTAGCGGCATGCAATCCAAATATAACTTGAAAGGATCAGGATTACCAAAATCAATTTCAACCCAGTTCTCCTTTGAAGTCTCAAGTTTCAACCATTTAAGCCTAAATTCAAATTTGGACCAGACACTTGTGGTACTTTCCCATCGCGTGTACTAAAGCTGAAGTATACCTAACATGGTACATGTTGGTTTCAAATAAATATCCCCCCATTAATTAATTGGAGACCATCTTTTGTGAAATATACAATATACATGAAAAAATTTTCTATTTATTTGTACTGGTTTCTTAGTTAATGCACATGAAATTGGTATGTTTGTTTGTTTTTTAATATTATAGGAATTGAATATTATTCAATGTTTGTACACAACTTGTTCACAATTATTATGGATGATAATGGAAGCAGACCTGGAACCTTATCCATTGTCCGAAATGGTAATTATTTAATTTCACAAAAAGGAATTTGACCAATATAATTGGATGTATTATCAAAAACAGAAAAACAAACCTTACTGCAACCGGGGACCAGCTCTTGTAGAAGCTTCATCCGAGCATTTATTTTTTCCCTTCTAGCCTAAATTTTACACACAAACAAAAATCATTTTGTAGCTCCAAAATAGCATAGAATACCCAATTACCCATCCCCCAAATAATTCTCCAACAAAACGGGTACTGCAATTTCCTTTGGAAACAACCCGCTACACGCAATATACAAACAAGGAACCGCAGAAATCCAAAGCAGAAAAAGAGAAAAGAAGAGTGGTATGGTTACCCGCTCAGCTAGGCTGTGGCTATCGGTGGCCTGACCACGGCGCGCTCTTACGTGCACGTAGGGGAGCTTATTCTCACCGTCGGTATCCTCCTCCGCGTGCTTGCCCTTCTTTACCTTGGCCTAGAAAACAGTAAATTTTGATCTAATTAGGAAATTGACGCTAATAATTGACAGAATAAGAAATTGTTCGCTCTGAAGCCACCGGATCCCATGCGCCTTAACTTGCCCGAAATGGAAAGCCACATTTCGTACGGCACTGATTATTACATCCGTAGACTTGGTCTATACTATACGTAGCATGTGGTTTTTCTCATTAGATCCCTCCATTTCATCATATTTACAAAAATTGGCTTTTCAGGAAAATTGCCAACTTTTAAAATTCAACACTTCATGGGCAAAATTTTCATTATACTTTTTATATATTTATTTTTTTGATTGGCATTCTCGTTATACTTTTTTAAGTTGCAAGCTATGAAATCAATAGGATAAAGTGTGAACTCTTTAATGTAAATGAAGATAATAATGTTTTCATGTTAAACCTTTTAATTTCATCATATCCCAAAAAAATACAAATCAGTGACATGTTTCTTTTCAGTTTTCATGCACCTTTCAAAACTCATTTAATTTACGTATGTTTAAAATGACAATAAAAAAAATTAAAAAGAAATTGGCACACCTTGCCATTGGTACTTGCACCATCCTTCCTCTTCTTCGCGGTCTCAGGCGGAGGAGGTGGAGGAGAGACCTCCGGAGACGGGGCGGAGGAGGCGGCGGCGGCGGCAGCGAAGACAGAGAAGCGAGCGGCTCGGTCGACCAAGGCGGGATCGGAAGGGAAGGTGGGCTCGTGAAGCAACTCGACGGCTCGATTGGGAGGGAGGCCGAGAAGCGCCGTGAACGAGGCGCCGGAGGTGGCGACGGAGGGAGAGGCGGAGGCGGTGGTGGGGTTGAGAAGTGGTTGGATCTCATCCTCCATTGGAGAAGAGAGGAGAGGAGAGGAAAGAGTGTGTGTACGTACTGTGACTTGTTTGTGTTTGTGATTGTGTTTCTGTTGAGAGTGTGCGTGGGAGGAGGGAACAGAAGGGTGGAATCGGAACTGGAAGGAGGATCAAAAGGAGAAGCCGTATGTATAAAAAGGTTGATACAAGAGAAGAGAAGGAGAGGTGGATCAAGAGTTTGATTTCTCTCTCTGGTTTGGCGGGAATGGAGGTGTCCGGTTTTAATTTGGTGGATCAGTGGATGTCAGAATTCCGGAATGGTCCTTTAATTTGGTTTTAGTGGTGTGATGTTTCGGTCCTGATAACTAACAAGGAGGTAAACAGGGGTTTGTTCGCTAATTATTGGTTTTATTTTAATGAGGTTAGGAGTGTTGGTAGTTAGCACAATTCACAACTCTATTATTTTGTTGGCATCTATCTATTCTAGATGACAAGGATAAACTTTTTGGTGCTTTAATTAAGAATCTAAAGAGTTACTTGATACGCTGTGAACAGAGTAATTTTGAGAGAATTTTCATGGTCTGAAATGAAAGAACGAGACAAGATGATTGCATTGTGACGGAATTTTTTAAAAAGTCCACTCCTGATTATCAAATCTGCTGAACTAGAATATTTTATTAAAACACGGAGAAGTTAGAAATTTGTAGAGTACGGAGAGGAACGATTAACGAAGTTAGTTAAGGCCTTAAGGGAGATGATTCGCGCCAAATTAAATTGTGTCGCTCCTCTTCCATGCTTCCAATCACAATTACACCGTCTTCTTTTTAGGGTCAAATATCAATCACACGCCAACAAATTTTATTACTAAAAAAGATACATACAAGGAAAAAGAAGGAAAAAAGAAGAAAAAAAGAAAACTAAATCTATACAACTACAACCTAAAGGTTTGAAAAAAAAAAACTATAAGGAGAACTCCTATGATGTTTTGACCAGGAGTCTACACAAGCATAAATTTCCTTGAGTAGCAGCCCTGGAGGAGTGTCAATGCTTGAGAAGATTTTTTTATTTCGAACTTTTCAAATATTCCATGAGGTCGTTGCCTAAATAATATCACATTTATTTGAACCCCAAATCAGCGAGATAACCAGAAATCTTGAATTTGTACGGTGAGGTTAAGTAACGAAAGTTGGAGCAAATTTGACAAGCAAATTAATTACTCTAATAAGTGTCACTCGAAGAAAATGTGAGAAGAAGACTCGACAAATCCACTATTGCAGCTGTGGGCAAGTGGTGGAGGATAGCCACCCCTTGCGATAAGGTTATGTTGGGTAAGTTAACGATCTTGAAGTAGCAGCCAAAGTAAAATTTTTCCCCTCAGTGGAGATTTAGGCTCCGTTTGGACGAGCTTTAGAAATAAGAGAATAAAAAAATAAAAAAGTAAATTTATTATAAATAATTTAAATTCTTTACAAAGTTACACATTTTCTAATATTTTTTTTCTTATTTTTTTTATTCCGACACCATCCAAACGGAGCCTTAATTTTCCAGAATAGTGGGTGAAATTTATTAGAAAGGACTTCGGAACTACAGAAAATATGATTAGCACTGGAAGAAGAGTACATGCCATCAGATGACCATTTCCACGTGAGGGACTGGGTATTGTTAGAGATCGAACAAGAAGCATTGAAAAATGATCATATTTGTAGAATGTCAGCTAAGCCATAAGAAATCCAGGAGGAAGGACCAAAATGAATCGGATCATGACTCATGTTTAATAAGTTTCCAAAGTCATTTGAGCAGTAAAGACTAGTTCTGACGTTCTAGATTAAATGCCCAATCCACCGTTTTTTTTAGCGAGGCAACGTTTTTTTTTCCAATTAACGAAACAATTACAACGTCAATTTCCTATTATTTCTTGTTCGCCAAAAAAAATATATTTTCGTGTTTGAAATGTGTTTGACTAAGGTCTCTTGCTATAATTCTAGAAATATTTTTTTAACTCTTTGAGATATTTTTGAAATAATAAAAAAATGTTCAGCAAGACTGCAATGTGTGGTATGTCGGTGAAACAAAATTTTAATTTAATTTACAAATGATTGACGTATAACATGAGAGAAGCAAAATTAATTATCAAAAATTTATATTCGACAATAAAGAAGAGTGCTAAGGATTTGTATCATAAGCTATTTGGATTTTAAGTAACGAGAGACTAGTGAGTAAACTCAATTATGAAATACAAAAGGACAAATCTATACCTGAAAAATGTTTTGCTTGGATTCAACAAAAGAATATATAGAAATATTAAATAGAGTAAATATGAATAATTTTAAATCAACGAATAATCATAATCAATTGTTTATCTGTTGTTCCTTAATTATTCCGGCGTCCCTTTAGATACTTTTAGTTCCAAGAGAAAATAAATCAAACTCACAAAGTTCTTAAAAATAAAAATAAAACTACCACATTTTATTAAAACGAAGAAGAAAATTTGTTATACTTCCAATTTATTAAAAATCAAACAAAAGGAACGTGCTAAAACATGTGATAGTTAATAAAGTGTTAGTAAACAAATTTTCTTCTTCGTTTCTTTTTGTTATAAAGTGGTAGTATAAACAAAATTAAACTCGCATAATGTTATATTACGCACGTTACTTTTGTTTTGTTTTTTTTTTTTTTTTTGTTGACCGTCTCACTCACATCAATCAGAACAGATTCTTAAAATTAAAAATGATCCACAAATTAAAAGAAAAATACAACACGCAGAATAAGAAAATAAATCATACATAAAGTCTTATTTGCATAACAAAAAGAAAAAAAAAAACAATGATCGCATTTTCTAGTTGAAAGTGTTACTTAAGTTCTATTAAAAAATTCTATTCAAAACAATTATTGTAAACAATAACGTAGTGGTATTTTTTTTTATTCATAGAATTTTCAATTATTATTTTTTTTGTCAAGTAAATAGAAAGGGGGCGTTTGTTTGCGTAGTAAGGAGTTGCATAACTTAAGGATGCCTAAGTGTTTATGTAGTGTTATGTAATAGATGTTTGGTTGTGTAGTAAGGATGACTAACTTAATGCATGCATATATTCATGTCAAAAGACTAAAATGCCCTTAAATTTGAATTAGTATTATGCATTATATGTTGTGACCTAATTATTATTAATTATTAATGATGACAATAAATAATTTTTACTATTATGAAATATTAATAATTACTCTTAATTAAATATTATAAATATTATTATTTATTTTATAATAAAAATTATTATTGATTAATTATCTTCAATTAATTATTATTATTAATTAATATTACTTGTTAAATATTATTAATTATAATAATTAATCTTTGTTATTAATTATGATTTTTTTTAATAATTATTGTTACTTATTAAGTATTATTATTTATTAATTAATATTAATTAATTTTTTATTTTTTAATTATTATAAAATTAATTATTAATCATAATAAGAAATAATTTTATTATTATGAAATATTATTAATTATTTTTAATTAAATATTATAAATATTATTAATTATTTAATAATAAATCTATATTGTTTATTAATTATTATTATTACTTGTTATATATTATTATTTATTAATTATAATAATTAATATTTATTACTAATTATGATTTTTTAATAGTTATTATTACTTATTAAATATTATTATTTATTAATTATTATAGATTATTAAATATAATTATTAATTATTTCTAAGGGATATTGTTGGAAAAAAAAATTAAAGGGGACCAATGCATAACTTATGCAACCTATTTAGGTTGCATAACTTATGTAAGAGGTGTTTGATGACTTAAGGATACATAACTTAAATTATGCATCCTTTGAGTCACAAACAAACGCCCCAAAAAAAATTAGGTTTAGGCTTATGGGAAAATGAGTAATGCAGGAAGTGATTGAACTGGGGACCGAGTAGGCGAGTAGATGAGAAGCGAAGCAGCCTTTTTTAAAATCTGGGTACAGACAGGTCCCTTTCTCTGCGCCAGTAGATCCGTCCGTTCGGGACCATTCCCTTCTTTCTGGACCACCATTTATTTCCTGGACCACGCCCCCAACTAATCATCTCCCTGTCTCTTCCGATTTTCTGTAACACATCAACCTGCTTTACATCGTGTAGTCCTGAGGTTTCCTTATTATTCTTGGTGTAGTGACTGGCCTCACGTCCTGACGATTCTTTCCTGTAATAGAGGATCTGAAGTTCTTCAATGGACGGTGGTTTTGGAAATAGGCCCAATATGTTACGTTTATATCGTGTTGGGTTAATTGTTTTTCCTTTTTTTTGGGTTCAGTTTTGGTTGCCTAATTATGATTTATCTTCACGTGGTTATCATTTTGTTTATTTTTATGCAACTTAAAATATAAAATTTTAAAATTTTAGTTATACTTATCTTTTATATGTGATTAAATAAACGGATTATTTGTAATAATAATTTCTAACAACATGTAATTGCGTAATCACATGGATTGAAGATCTTAACCTTTCTAACAACATATATTGCGCAATCACATGGATTATAGATCTTAACCAATTACCAGCCATTGTTATACTCTTTTTTGAGGAGATATGAAATATTTACAGTTGAAGTTTATGGATGGAAATATGTCAGGAGCTAATTACTTGAAAGTATCGTATAGTAATTAATATAATTCTTATTCTTTACATGAAGATAAATCAAATCCCTTTTCCCAATATTAATGTTGAACACATTTAGTCAAGCATTTTTTGGTTTTAAAAACGAAAAGTTTTTTTTAAAGCAAAAATAGGAGTCAAGCCCCCTTCTTTCATTAAATAAAAATAAAATTCAATTTAGCCAGTGGCTAAAATGTCACACGAAAAATAAAAATGAAAAGTTATTCCACGTTAATATATATTTTTTTATTTCAAGTAATATTTTCAACTTGGAAATAAAGAAGTTAGGATTTTTGTTGTAGATTCAGAAGGCCGAACCTGAACTTAAAAAAAAAAAGATTTCCGTTCTAACGCCGTTGACGATCTAACGGATGATTGTCTTGATTTTTATTTTCTTTAACCCTTCTCTGTTTAAGTCGCAAAAATGTGCAAGGATGAACTTCTTGGATATGTCGCATAAGTCTTTTATATAAGAAGAAATATAATTAAATTATTTAAAAAATTGGACACAAAAAAAATGTTGTTCGCACATATTAGCGTACATTGAACGATTTGACTTTTGAATTATAATACTTGGCAGTGATGCTTCTTTGAACAATCAAATAATCAATGCTTCTGTGGTAAATGAAGGATAGTTACTCTTGTCTGATAAATTAAGTGAATTATTTCAATCAGAAATTACTGCGTTGCGCTTCATATTTTTGCAGTAAAACTCGCGAACATTACGACCACTCGTTCAGTGCTCAGACACGAGTACTCGTCTTAATTGCATAGAAATTACAAAAAGAGCATAATAATAATAATACGAGTTTGGCTACAGTCAAAGCAATTTGACAGACGTCAATTCCAATTAGATATCAAATTTAAAAGATCAAAATTTGCTCAATACTCTTCATATTGAAATCTCCATGCCAATCGAGTTTTATATATAGTTCTTAAATTTTGAAATATTTTTTTTCAGATTTTCAAAACTGTCTTTATTGGAGCTTTCATAACTGATCAGAACGAGAATTTCTAAAATACCAAAAAAATAAAATAATAAAAAATATAGAATTTTGTCAGTATGGAGATTTCAATGGCTCCGTTTGGATGAGGTGTGGGAAGAAAGAAAGAAGTATTGGGAAGTGTGTAATTTTGTGAAGAGTTTGGATTGTTTATAATAAATTCTTCCTTCTTTCCTTCTTCTCACACGGTATCCAAACGGAGCTAATATGAAAATCATATTGAATGATTTGAATCGGTCGTTTGAACTTCCGAATTTGAGATAAGATCGGGTTTGACGGAACCCTCCGTCCATACCGATTGATTTTAACATTTCTCTAATAATAATTGTTGGTTAAACATTTTCTCTCGATTTCCCGATTTGCAAAACAACACCGAAACCTTTAAACTAACATCTCTTTTTAGTGTTTTATAGCTAAATTTATTGAAGAATGGATTAAAGCAAGTGTGGCACTTAGTTTGGAGCTTCAAGAGATTGCTTTGGTCTAGTTAGATTCAGTAATTAAGGTTTAATTAATCTCTAAACTAATCTCAATCAATTTGCTGGTAAAATGCTCAGTTTTTCTGTCCAGCGTCATACAACGCCAGTTGCCGTTACACAACGCTGAGCTAATTCGATTTTAAATTGCAAAATCTCTGACAAGGTTGGAACAGCGTTACACAACGCTCAGTAGCGTTGTGCAACGTTAGTTCATTTGTTTTTAAACCAGTTAAATCCATTATTTCCCCTTGTCAGAACGTTGAGCAACGCTAAGTAACGTTACACAACATTTCCACTCATACGTTGTGTAACGCTACTCAGCGTTGTACAACGCAGCATGAAACAGGCGTCTATGCATTGCTCAGACATCGATCTGCATCGATGCTGCATGCATGCTGCAATGTTTCATGCATTGTAGCGTTGTGTAACGCTCTAAAATTCGCTCAGACTTCGTTCAATCGCTCTGGACGCGTAGTGCAACGCTGTATAGCGTTGTGCAACGGCGTCGTTGTGTGACGACAGTCAGCGTCGTATGACGTTCTGACAATATTGTTTGAGTTTGTCAGTTCTGCCTTGTTTCTCTTCTTGACTTCGTTGTGCAACGCTACCTAGCGTTACACAACGCTCTGACAAGTTCCAACGGAACTGTCGAGGTTCTGCTTTGGATTTTTGCTGAAGCGTTGTGCAACGCTATACAGCGTTACACAACGCTCTGACAACTCATAACGTTATTGTCTGTGACCGTTTGATTTTTCAACGGCTATTTAGGCGTTGTACAACGGCATATAGCGTTGTATAACGCCAGAGTCTGTTTTGACTGGTCTTTGGAGCTGTTGGCGCCCTCTATTTATATGGGGCCTCTTGGAACTGTTTAGACACTTTTGAAACCTTTGAAACTCCTCCCTTTTGAGCTCCAACCAGTTAGACATTACTCTCTCTTGTGTTTGAGCATTATTTTAGCAAAATCATTGAGATTAGAGTGTGCAAACCAATCCACTAGTGTTAATTGCTAGATTTGTTGAGTGATTTGGTTAGAGCCTCAATCCTTTGAGTGTTTAAGATTGTTTATTCGAGTTAGGCCGATCCGCCTCGAGTGTCCTTGTGACGAGGTGATTCGGTTCGAAGTTGTAGTCCCGTTCGTTGTGGAATTGAACGGAGCGCGCCCATTTCGAGGTTGCGAAACTCCCGGAGACGTACGACTAAGGCTAGCACTTCCTAGCGGGTCGGAACTCCGTAATACATCGCGTGTTCAATTTCTCTCTCTCTTTCTCTCTTTATTATCTTGCTACTTGAATTGCTTGTGCTTTGATTGTTTGTATTAGACCAAGTTTGAATTGAACCAAATATTGACCATACCGGTTTAGAAATTCATTTTTGTGCCTATTCACCCCCCTCTAGGCCTTTAATTTAGGGACAACAATAATAATATATGATCCCCTATGTATAGTAATATGATTGCTTTTAATACAAGAAATCATCCAAACTAGCCAACAAGTTTTATTCACTAATACACAAAACGTTTATCATTGAAAACGACACATCTCTTTCCCATTGATTGTGCGTTAGCAAACACCCAAAATCACGCGTGAATAGGTACTATATTAAGTCAACCTATTTTAATTAGCTTCCCCTGTTCCCCAAGTTTCTTGGACTTGATATATACCTACTCCCATTGGATTGATCATTGAACAAAAACGGTGTCACTACCTGTAAACATCAAAGTGTTTCTCATTCTCCTTGCGCAATCAGTAAAATTTTAGCCTTCACTTTCGCATGAAAAAGACAAGTGTTATTCACTGTTTGAAATTTTTCCTTTTTTTTCTCCGAGGAATCAACTCGTGGGGGAGGCAAAATGATGAAGTGGCCAATACAATCAAAGGGAAGAACTCGTGAGCTTGAATTTAGCAGTGTTGTATTGTACCAACACATGACATGGCGTTGGCTAAAGTGAGATTCTTGCAGATTGATTTGATTCCTCTCTGCACTCTGTCGTCAACTGAGTTCAATTTCTGTTGTCGTTTTTCTTATTTTCAAGGTTTAAATATTGCATGTGGCTCAGTAGTTCAACGGTAAAAATACTAAGTTGGCCTCCAAATACTTAAGGGTTCAAGCCCCGCATGCATCTTTAATTTCAGAAAAAATTGGATGGCAAAGACCTCCCACTTTCTTCAAAAAAAAAAAGGTTTAAATATTAATTTATTATTTTTTTTATAGTTTGGCAACGTCAAATTTTTCGTTAATTATTAGGAGTCTTTCTTGTCAGTTGCCACTGACTTATTGTTATTGAATGTTTGGACCAAAGCTAAAGGATTATTATTATAACTCAAAATTGAAGTTTTTAAAGTATTGATGACCATAATTTTTTAAAGGGTTAATTAGATTTATGCCACTGTGAAAATTTAAAATTAGTAAAATGCCATCACTAAATAATAAATTAGTTTTATGCCATTGTTAAAAAGTAAAAATTAGTTTTTTGCCATCGAAAAATTGATTTGCCAATTTTACCCTTTTAAATATGCCACTATAAAAATTTGAAATTAGAAAAATGCTATCACTAAATGACAAATTAGTTTTATGCCACTATAAAAGTTTAAAATTAGAAAAATGTCATCACTAAATGACAAATTTGTTTTATGCCACTATAAAACTTTAAAATTAAAAAAATGCCATGTAATTTGATACGGAACGATTGTAAGGACGTCTCTGAACAAAACTAATATGCGTGTTTTTAATTCCTTTATAGTTGTTCTACTTATGGTTTAGTTACTGGCGGAAAAAAAAAATCTCAAGAAAAAGAAGTTTTTTATGTATTGCTTTGAAGCAACGATATTGCATCATGAACTCTTTTCATTTAGAGGGTTAATTTTTTTTTTTTATGTTATGCCCATAGGCAAAGCTTTCATTAATGAAACAGAAAATACGGATTACACGTCAGGTTGCCATCCCTTTAAACATGCTATCTCACCATAAAAATCTCTACTGGTAAAAAAAAAACATACAAAAACAAAAGAGATAGAAATAAAATTCTACAGGAAACTATATGGACGGAATGAAAATTCAATTGATTATTGCTGCATTACTTTGACAAAGTCAAGTGACTTCGAGTCAAAAAATTCTAATTAAATATTTAAACGGTGCTCCATCACTAGTAGTTAGACCGTGCGCTCCTTGACCGATCTTGAAGGCCTTGATGTACTTGAAGTTTTTCTACAATGATACAGAATAATTAAATGAGAATGTCAATATAAAAGCCAAGTGCTGAACGTGGTGTAAAAGCCAAGTGCCGATATAAACATAAACAGAGATGTAACAATTTGCTGTTATCTCTCGAGAAAATCTCAGTAGATACCAGCACATGCACTATGTACAGAACAGTACTGTATTATATTGAAAAGAGAATAACCTTTTCGTGTGGCTTGAAGATGCATGATTACCATTTACAGGCTGGTTGCATTTCCTAGCGTGATGGCCAAGGCCACCACAACGTTTGCATCTATGCTGCCTCTTCACGCTAATTTCATCAGATGCTTTGATCCGTTACTTCCTTGGTCTTCCAGCAGACCTTCGTAATACTGGCGGATGCAACTTGAAACCTGGATTAACAATAGGCCAATGCATTTTGTCAGGCATTGGTTTGATCTCTCCATCATATGCCATCTTAAATCTTTCAACGGTGAAATATTCATCAACATACTTGTGCATATTTGCACCCCTCAATGAGCATATGAATGCCAATGCATGGCTACAAGGTTTTCCAGTTAATTGCCATTGTCTACAAGTACACTCATGATGATCGAGGTGGACTGCACACCTCCATCCTGCTCCATCTTCATCTCTTCCGCTGACCTCAGCACAATAATTTCCACACCTATTCACCCTGTAGTTTCTAAGGCCTCGACTCCTCTTATTTAAATCCTTGATTATACTTGGCAAGATAACACCATCTAATTTTGAGACAATTCTCCTTCTCCTATCAAATTTCTTCATAATGAATTGTCTGATGCTATCAAGCAAGTCTACAATCTGTGATTGAACAATTTACAATTGTTAGATAAGTAAAATAATGATTTAATATTTCGCAACTAATAAATTTAAAAGTGACACACCTGTAATCCTTTCACCTCCATTATGCATTTGTTGAAAGATTCACTAAGGTTATTGTTGACATAATCAACCTTTGAGTGTTCATTGAACTTGCTTCTACTCCACAAACGAGAGTGATTAGTTCTCAAAAACTCAATTGCTTCAGGATGTTTTTCAGAAATATTGCCCATGTAAAGGTCAAAACTCTCAATGGCATAGCTATATGCAGCTGACCACATGTTCTTTTTAAACTCTGCACCACGAAATTTTCTTTTAAAATTTCTCCATAGATGCCTCATGCATTCCTTATGCTCGGCATCACCAAAAACTTTGCTAACTGCAGCTTCTATGCCTTTGCCTGCGTCTATACTGATAACAAATCCAGGAGCTTCCACAATTACTTTCTTTAAATTTTGAAGAAACCACTCCCAACTTGCAGTTGTTTCAGACTCAATAACACCATATGCAACGGGATACAACCAATTATGTCCATCGACTGCAACCGCAGCAGCTAACTGTCCATTATGCTTTCCAGTCAAAAAAGTCGAGTCTATTCCAATATACGGTCGTCAACCTAGCATAAATCCATCAATGCATGGCTTGAGAGCTACAAATACCCTCCTAAAACAAACCCGTCCCTTAGCAATCTCAGTGTCAATCTCCACAAGGCTTCCTGGACATGTCATTAGCAAAGCCTCTTTAAAACTATACAACAAAGGATAGCTATCCTCCCATTTACCATACAACTTTTGAAGTGCAATCTCTCTGCCTGCAAACACCTTGCTATATGGGACTTCAATATCATAATCATCAAGCAACCTTTCCTGTAGCTCTTTTGCTCCTATGTTGGAGTTTGATCTTAACCAGTTTAAAATTTTATCACAAACCCATCCTTGTGAGACCATCTTAGCTTTGGAAAATTTATTTGTACTAGGACATGTATGAACTTGTTTATTCACCTTGACCTACCACAAATTACGAGATAATGAGTTAGTCATTAACTATCACCTTTGAACGTCATTTTTCTATTAGCAAATTATGAAGAAATACACTTTATATAATAGAAAAAATATATATGTTACCTTGAAGACTGTACTATCGAGCAACACTGATCCATGTATCCTCCAATTGCATTCTTCATTAGCACAATGAGCCCTGAACCTCGTCTTGTCTGATTTCTCGACTTTAAATTCATATTCATTCAATATTACATGTTGTCTAATAGCCTTTCGAAAAACTCTTATATCTGAAAACATTGTACCTTCATCAATGCAAGGTTTCTCAATATCATGAGAAAAAATTCGCTCTCTGAAATTTGACTCCACCCCTTCGATAATTTGTTCTTCTTCAGTATCACTAGAGGTATGATAGCTTTTATCACTATATACCTCCCATGAATCATCATCTGAATCCTCTACATACTCCTCTCTTATAGCTTCCATGTCATTATAACTTCCAATAGTTTCTTTTGAATCAACAACAGTTGCACTGAGCCAAATAAACATAAAACAAATATCATTAATAAAAGTTGTATGATTGTCCAATTATCTGGCCGCATCATGATGCACAAGATACACGGTGGGGTTTAGAAAATTAGAGGTATCCATCGATGGTTTCTAATACCACTAGGAAATAAGTTTTTAATACCAGTAAGAAAGATAGTTTCCAATACCAGTAAGAAAGAAACAGGTAATACTGTCAATTATCTGGCCGCATCATGATCCGACTTTCAAAACTAATGTACTATCAATTTTTCTATACCAATGGTGAAGTGGGCCGAATAGTTTCTATATCAATTTTTCAAAACGAATGGCGAATTGAATTATTGCCATTAGCAAATTGGCAAGTAAGATTGTTTATGCCACGGTCCCTAATCCCTCTGCCACGGTCCCCCAATTGTATTATTTTCCGAAATTAAGACAACCCACCCCTAATTCCTCTGCCACGGTCCCCCAATTGTATCTATCGATGGTTTTTAACCTTATTTATTGAGAATTAGAATCTAACCTGTCCATAATCGATGGCTTATGGTTGACGGCAAGTAGAGGTAGCAAGTAGACAAAGTTAGAGAGGCGAAATCAGGCAGCAGCGGCAGGCTAAAATAGCAGAAAGGGCGTGTGTTTTTTTTCCCGCGCTTGTGTTCCTCTGGTCTTTCATACGCTCTTTTTACTTAGGGTTTATTAACAAGGACAATTTGGGGTTTTAGAAAAATATTGAGAGAAATCAGGATGGTATTTTGAGAATTAAATTTTTTTTGGAAAGAGATAATGGCATATTTCTAATTTACATAATTTGATGATGGCATAAGTCTAATTTGCAATATAACAATGGCATATCCCTAATTAGCTAAAATTCTCAGTGGCATAAAACCAATTAATCCTTTTTTGAATGCATGCAGATGGATGTTTTCGTTTTTCATTCAGACACTCAAGCACTGAGAAAATGTTTTTTTGATAAAAGATTGGTCAATCCTTCCGATAATTTTTTTTTTAAATTTAAACATCCAAGAAGATTCTTCAGTTAGATTTTGAATTATGCCACCTTAGTTTGAGATGTATTGTCCTTGGCAACTATATCAAGAATGATTTTCAAACATTGAGGATTGTTAATTATTATTAAGTTTATTTAATCCTAAATTCCTCAATTAATAAACCTTCCTTATATCACCTGCAAATGTAAATCTTACTTATATAAGAATACATCACAAACAATGTTTAAATAAAATAATCACTTGACAATTTGATAATCATAAAATTTTATAATTTAAGTTTGAAATCAGACATTATAGACGATCTATATGACTATATAGTTCATTGTCATGTCTATTAAGATTCGGTGTATCTTTTACCGTCATCGCTTGTTGCAATTTGTGTATCATTCGTGATGCATCGCTTGTTGAACGGTAAAACAAGCGATTCGGTGTATGCTTTACCGTTCAACAAGCGATGCATCACGAATGATACACAAATTGCAAGAAATGCTGCCTTCTTTTTTTTTTTTTTTTTTTTTTGGCAAAAGTGGTGTTTATGGAGAATACAGTACGTATCCATTATGAATGAATAGGACGAATTTCATTCCACACTAGCGAAATTATTCCATTCCAAAATATTTTTAAGTAAGTTAGTTTGGGTCAATAATAAATCACTAAGTTGGGCTTGGGTCTTGATTCAAATTTGGGTCAATAGAACTGACATGCTTTTATTCTTAGACACCGAAAAATTTAAAAATAGTATTAAATTAATATAATATATTAAAAATAATATTAATATAACAAATTTTTTTAAATAGTATCACAAGATTGGAATCTGGGATTCCGACCGCAATTACAGAATTCCGGATTCCGATCTTAGCTAAGATCGGAATCCGGAATTTCTAACAAGGGCAGAACTGGATTTTTGACGTTTTGAATGATTTTTAATATAATTCTATATTATAAATATTAGTTTAATATTAATAGTTGTTATATTAATTTAATATGAATGGTTTTATTTTATTTCTTTTTCAATTATGTAAAATGTTGTAGTTCTTACTTTACTTTAATAATTAAATAATATTTTATGTTAGCCTCTATGTATAATCAAATAATATATAATACGACAATAATTAAAATATAAAATTTTAATTAAATATAATATTTAATTAAATATAAATTTAATTAAAATATAAATAATTATTTTATTTAATTAAAAATGTATAATTAAGTTATAAGTTTTTAATTAATTTACATTAAAATTATAAATTTTTAAACAACCATTTGATCTGCGTCTCGGGTGTCGTCCTCTGTATATATAGCTAATAAAAAACTCGAGAGTTTGTTGTACGAATCTTTCCACGATCCGAAAAGATGTTCGATTGCTCTCTCTCGCCCACGCCAAATCTTGTTATAAGTGGGCATCACATTCGGGTATTCTTTCTCCAATAGAGATTTCACGCCCGGTAAGGAAATACCGACATCTCTCTTTACTGTATTTCTGATACAGTTGGAAATAGTTTCAGCCGTTAGATTATCATGCGTGAAGTCTCCGCCCTTCTCACACATGTATGCTCTTGTTCATTCGTTATTATCTTCCAAAATTTATAATTTTAATGTAAATTAACTAAAAATTTATAACTTAATTATTCATTTTTTAATTAAATGAAATAATAATTTAAATAAATTAATTAAATTTATATTTAATTAAATCAATTAATTAAATATTATATTTAATTAAATAAATTAATTAAATATTATATTTAATTAAATATTATATTTAATTAAATAAATTAATTAAATATTATATTTAATTAAAAATTTATATTTTAATTATTGCCTATTATATATTATTTGATTATATATAGAGGCTAACATAAAATATTATTTAATTATTAAGGTAAAGTAAGAACAACAATATTTTACATAATTGAAAAAGAAATAAAATAAAACCATTTATATTAAATTAATATAACAACTATTAATATTAAACTAATATTTATAATATAGAATTATATTGAAATCATTCAAAACGTCAAAAATCCAGTTCTGTCCTTATTAGGAATCTCGGATTCCGATCTTAGCTAAGATCGGAATCCGGGATTCCGTAATTGCGGTCAAAATCCCAGATTCCGATCTTGTGGTACTATTTACAAAAATATTTTTATATTGATATTATTTTTAATATATTATGTTAATTTAATATTATTTTTAAATTTTTCGGTTCTTAGACATGTGTCCCTAACCTATGTAACTATGTTGCTGATATATATGCATGAATGCATTTAAACCATAAAAAATCGACAGTTTTTGCCTTATAAAGGGCTTTAAACACCCAAGAAAAAAAAATAAACACTCCAAATTTGTAAATTAAAAAGGCAAACTATATCCTCACTTAATTTATATAAATTAAGTTATTAGTTTCCCCATCAATCTTTTTTCTTTTTCTAAGTCACAAAAAATTTGGAGCATAAACAGGGTGAATTAGTATAGCCGTATAGGTTCTGAGAAGCCTTCTCTGACCTATTGAAGCTAACAGAGCGACAACGACAAGACAAAATGAAAAATACTTTAGATTGGACAACTGGAAAATCAGGATGATTTGCTGGGGGCAGCCCAAATCTCAAGCTATTGAGATATTTTCATTTGAGCATCTTACCACCGGCGAAGTAATAAAACCCTAGCTGATTGTGGATTATTACACACATAAGGCAAGAATTGATTTTAAAATTTGTTGTTAGGAAATTATGCAAATTATGACACGGCCTGTCTAACAAATCAATCAAAATTTGGGTTTATTGTCTTGAATTTGGTTTAGTGCAAGTAGCACAATGTTTCAGACTTTCAGTCTTTCAGATAAGAATCACGTGCCAAATATCATAAAAAAATAAACCAAGCTAAATTAAGTACCAAAACTAATTAAAATTAAATTATATATCATATAAGTAAATAGTACAAATTCGAGTCAGAAAAGGTAAACTACAATTAAAAGCAAAAACAAAATTTGCCGGTAAGCGTATGACCCTGGAAAGTGAATCCTAAGGTTTCTTCTTTGTCGATGTTTTCTTGAAAGATTTCTTATTGGGTTTCAATTTGCCAGATTTCCCTGGATTTGCATCTTTGTCCTTTTTCCGTTGCTTCTCTTTCTTCACATTAAACATGGTAACAGCCTGACCAACAAATCAAACAAATTGAAATATGTCAGTATATTTTTCATACATTCCAAAATACTCCGGAAACCCCCACCCCCACGCACCCCCAAAACCCAAAAAATAGAAGATTTTTTTTCACTTGCTACTGAATACTTGACAATGTATAAATATAGAATGTACATGATAATTTAATAATGATTCATGAAAAAGTTTATACCTACTTAAACTCGAAGCATTCAAATGAAGTTAATTCAGAATCTACAACATAATTTACAATATCCAATGATGTATAGGAGAGAGATCTCATACCTTGTTGACATCAAGGATTTCATGCGAGCTCTTGGAAAGCAACTGATTAAGAATCTTCTCTGTTTGTTGCTTCTCTTTTGAACCAATTCCTTTACCTTCGACAACTGGCAGAAACTGCACACAGATAATGATATTTTCTGCTATTATTTCATCCAACAAAAACAAACAAATTTTCTAGGAAAAAGATGTATAACATAGGAAAAAGAAGAAAAGTTGTATATTATACCCATAACATGCTTGCCAGTGGAGTTGGTCCCAGTAGTCAGTATAGATTTTAATATACCAGTGCTAATCAGGCATAGATTTTAATATACCAGTATCAATCAGATTAAAGTGCAATATTATTCAGCTTGGCATGTAACAAATAGTCAAACAGAAACCAGACTTGATTCGCATCAACATCCAAGGATGTTATAACTTGCAAATTGCAATTATTGGAATATAAGCAGTTCATCCATGGCATGACTAGACCATAAAATGTCACAAAGTTCATTTAAATCACTTCCTGACATGACAAACAAAATAACTAAAAAAAAAAAAAGAAAACATGCCTTTCTATGCTTCCCAGAGTGCTTTGGAGGCTTCTCTCCTGGCAATTTTTTGTCGAACTTTCCACCGCTTGCAGTAGAAGTGGCAGCCATACCAGCCACACTTTCCAGCTCATCCTTGCTAGCTTTCTTTGGCACATCCTTTTTGGTACCTGTTATCGGCAATGCTGTCGCTGCAAGTTGTATATGGCTGCCCAAACGAAAAAAAAGACAAGTACTAAAATTATGTCTGCACTATTGTTTTCTTAAGACATAGATGACAAACAAGTTGCACTTAGGGGTTGCACAATTGAGTATTAAATACAGTTCTCTGTCACTAAACATAACATTTAGATCTTTTCTTGAATTCAGGGCTCATTGCATTCATAACCAAAAGTAAAAAAAAAAAAAATGGAGCAGCCAAAATTCATTTGCATGCCACTAAAACAACATAGCAATTTCGTTGATACAAACAACTAACGGGTGAAATGGAGAAAAGAAAAGAAGATGAAACCTAGGCAAGGCACCGGCTTTGGCAGCTTTCTTCAAGTTCTCAAGCCTGCTCTTCTCTTGCTTTTTAACCCTTTCCTTCTTCTCAGCACTCCTCTTTGCAAATGGATCCACTCCTACTTCTATAGAGCACCAAAACATAAAGAGAGGTTGTTAGCAAAAGTTTGACAATATAAAAAACATGATAACAGCATGCATAGCATGAAAACTGTTTCTCCATTTATTTAATTTGAGTTTGGATGATTAGTCGTGGAAATATACAATATATGCATATATAATGGTGCACTTTTACTTGTCATTACATAATACCTTTGTAAATTTCAACTGATGGTTCACAGTTCAGTATCAAGAAACTGATCAGATATCAGTATAGGTATCACAATCCAATAATGTAAAGCTTACAACAAAAACCAGCAATGAATATACGAATACTTATGAAATGGCTAATAGTTTCTTTAAAATTTTCTGAAGCTACTTCAAAATTGCCTCTTCTATAATATAGAATGCCAGATCTGTACCAGTTGGTTCAGTCTACACTACACTGCTATAGCATAGGCAACAAACATAAAAAAAACTTGTTCAGACCGAGGCAAGAAATATACCATCAGTAGATTTCGCATCCAAAATAGGAATATCTCTGTCATCATTAGCACGGTCATAGCCATGGGTTCTTTTCCATGAACTCGTTTGTTCATCCCATACCCTCTTATTTTTCTTTCTCTTCTTTATTCCTATACAAAAATGCAAACATATATTAGCCACAAGTGCCAAACAAAATGGTTCTGAATACAAATTAAAGTTTTGTAAAATAACCTTTCATTTTCGCGAACTCTTCCCACTTGGTTGGTGGCTTAGGCTTAGGTAGCTGCAACAGAGAAGAAATTTTATAGCAATCAAGACTAATGTAGTATTCTAATTATGGGATTGAATGAACAGCAATTGAACACCCACAAAGTTATAGGAACTAGGAAATATTACAACTTCAAATCTAGACAAAAAAGAAACAGAAAAACAAGGGGGCAGATTACATGTTTCTCTCTGGGAAGCTTAGTAGTTGGTAGAGGCAGCTTAACAACAGGACCATCGCGACTTTCAGTGGAAGGCAAGGAGAAGAGAGAATTCGCTATTGCTTGTACCATCTCTGTTCCTTTCTCTAAGCAATGATTCACAAGCTCTCCCCTGAAACAACAACCAATCAATCCATTAGAAAACACCAACCCAATACACAAATCGAGTAGAGAGAGAGAGAGAGAGAGAGAGCTCTTTTCTACCTGGAGGAAGGGATAGATTGGAAATGGTGGTTTGGATCGTAGGCCATGAGATTGCCCAAATCGATTTGGTAACTGGAGCCCTCCATGACCTCTTCCAATTGGCTCTCGTATCTAGTCTAGTTCGTGTTCTGTCTCGCTGAAGCGAAGAGAAGGAGCCGTCGGAAAGAGGAAGAAGAAAGGAAGGGTTTAGTCGATTAGGGTTTTGGTGCCGAACGAGAGAAACAGCGCGAGTCTGTGTTTTGTATTTCGTTCCGTGTACTCATCTGTGTAGTGGGTTATGATGTCTTATTAAGGTTGCATCTAACCCGTTGTATTGGGGTGGTCACAATCTCTGAGTTTAGCTGTGTAATAGGGATGAAATTGTACTTTCGGGAAAAAAAAAAAAGAAAAGGTCGGGATGAAATTGGTATGCTTAGCTTTCGGTGGAACGTATTCAAAAGATTTGCTATGTATTGGTAAACTACGAAATTGAAGGGAAAATTATGGTCATGTTTGGCAGTGACTTAACTCATATCTGTTAGGAGATTGCTCAATTTTAATTTTGTGACTAATTACTCTTAATTAATCTAATTAAACAAAAAGCGAGAGATGATCTAGTACTTGAAGCAATTCAACACAAGAGATAAGAGATATTTGTACCTCCCGCGAAATCGTATTCGCGGGGCTCGATCCTACGGCATGGGAATCGATGGGGTGCTCTCCTTCGCCTCCTATTCACAGCGCCTTGAGTCCACTATGGTATTAACCAAGTTCTTCTCAATTCGTGCTAGCGAAGAGAAGAACGAGTCTAATCCCTAGCGTTCCCTTTCTTCAACCAAAGAACCAAACTAATTTGTGGGAGAAAAGGATGCTCAACACATGAGCTTGAGTGGAGAGAAAAGGAGAGGGGGGGCGGCGCACCCTTGGGGAAGGGTGGCGGCTAGGTGGGAAGGGAAAGGGAGGAGAGAGAAGGAGCCAAGGAGCCTCCATTAGGTGCCTTATATAGCCTCTTAACCTTAGCCAAGAGTTCACACTTATTTACAAGTGTGCCATCCCCACCTACCACCATACAAGGCCGGCCCAATATAGGGCTTTTATGGGTCACTATTCCATCTCCAATTGGTCCCTTAATTTTATTAATTAAAGGCCCACTCAAAGCTATTTAATTTGGACATTTAATTTACCAATAAACTAAAGCCCAAATAACTTAATTAAATTATGTGTGTTGTTTATAAATAATTATTAATTTAATAATAATTATTTAGAGATTAGACAATGCATTAATTTATTTCTATATGATCCATTTGACTTAATTAATTATAACGGTCCATAACGCTATTTAATTAATTAATCAACTTATCATATTTTGCAATACTCATTATTGCAAATAAATAAATAATGCACGTATGATTAAATACCAATTTTGTGTGACCCTTTGAGAATTTATGCTATGTTGGACATGAAATTAAATCGCTATTTAATTCCAATAATCATAAGCGGTATCTAGCAACACGTTATGATTCCCAATTCGCATAAATAGTGTACTGCTACAATATTTCAATCCTGCATAAGAGAATAAATATGTTTCTCTATTTTGATTCTTATGTCTCACGATATCATCGTATAATCCAAGATAGGAATGTGTCATTCTTGCAGATTATACGTTTCTTGATCTAGAGTTGATCGCTTAGTTGCGCGCATACGATCCAACTCCATCAAGGGGCCCAAACAGATATCGTCACTCACTAAGTGAATTAATGAGGGACATATGGTTTTCTTGATGATTAGCTTTTCCCCGCACAATTCAAGAGAACATAAATAAAGTCCGTATAGCAGCCCTTATCGGAAATCAGCGGTAGACAATATTTATTGAACCTATCCTCATGTGGAAAAGATAAACATCTCAAACTTAGAACCAAAATCATAACGAAATAAATAATGACACATAACACAATCCATATGTTTATTTCGTTGGGTCAAGTCCTGTACTATGTTCCATAACATATACATATGCAATTAAGTTGGTAACTCTTTACCTATGATTAGTAGAACTTAATCATCACTTAACTTGCATACTAATCTTATATGATAATTAATGTTCCTTGTTAATTATCAAGATTATGGACCGTTTAGATTTATTATTGTCATTCCAAAGAATGATCAACAGAGATCTACTATTCAGATCCTCAACCTGAATAATATGTCAATAATAAACCTAGGAACAGATGATAAAATATCATCCTACACATAAACTAATAATTAAGTCATTAAATTATTGACTTCTAGGACATAACTCTAACAATATCAGGAATTATAAATTTATAAGTGTCATCCGCAAATATACCACTCCAGTCATCGCTAAATACAAAGTGAACATATACAGCAAATAAGGTGAACATATAAACGATCTAAGTAAACACTCACAAACAAATAAGTGTTGTCATCACTTGTTCAGAAGTTTACATGCATATTCAACTTATTTTCATTGAACTTATTTGTTTGTATGTGTTCACTTTGTTTGATGTATATGTTCACTTTATATTTAGCGATGGCAGGAATGACAAAATTACAGGCAATAATCAATTTCCAAAGTAAAATATTAGCAAGACATAAGATAATTATTTTTATTAATATATGAGTTGTTAATTGTAACAAGACTAAAATACCCACATCCATTTTCTGTCTGAAAATCTAAAAAATTGGACACTTTTTGGACATAAATAGATAGAGCCTTTTGATATGAAAGAAAAAAGGAAATGGTTATGGTTTCTGATGAGTTACTATATTTGAAAGGAAAACAGTAAAAAAAAAAAACTTTTCGTATGATATAATCTGACTTCTCTCCATACAATGATCTTTTTCAAATAAGATTTTCCGTTGAGCGAATCGAGGAGATGATTATGATGATATATTCTATTTACCAACGTGATTTTATATTTCCATTAAATGCACAAGTGACGGAAGGGAGTAAGGGACGAAAGACGAAAGGCGAAAGGATGTTAATTCGCTGACGGAAGGGACGAAAGGCGGAAAGAGTATTAATTAATATTAAGGGAGCAAAGAGACAAAATAGGAAATTGTGATGGTTTCTTAACTTAAGCTGTCTAATTAGGAGTCTTTAATTTAAGATGCCACATCATCACTTATTTCTTAAAATTGAATCCTAGTCAGCATTTAAGTAGACTCAATAATCTGATTTTAAGATGCATTTGGTGACTTAACTCACTTAGGGTGCGTTTGGATCGTTGGAAGAAAGAAGAAGAAGAAGAAGGAAGAAGAAGAAAAAAAATTCTAAACAATTCAAACTCTTCACAAAGTTACACATTTTCCAATACTTCTTCCCACTTCTTCCCTTCTTCCCTTCTTCCCACACCTATTCAAACGCACCCTTAAGAATGAGTTAAGTTCGTGCCAAACAGGGCCTATATTATATTTGTCACGAAATTGAACAAGATAAAAAATTTGAATTATACAAAAAAATAGTAAAATCAAAGCGATATGGATGGAGGTTCCATCAAACCTGACCTTATATAAAATTGAGAAGTTTAAACGACTGATCCAATTGTTCAATGTGATTTTCATATCGAAATATCCTTGTCAATCAAATTTTATATTTTTCACTTTTTTTTGCTATTTATTTGAATTTTTAAAATAATTCTCAATTTAATTAGTTTTTAACCCTTCAATAACAACAATATTTAAAATTAAAAAAAAATTACAAATAAAAAATGTAAAATTTGGTAGGCAATAATATTTCAATAAGAAGAACATATTTTTCCTGTTTGCATTAGCCATTTGAGCTTCTGAATTTGAGATCTAGTCGAATTTGATAGAGCGATACGTCAAATCGTTTTGACCATGCCTAAACTCGTATAGAGATATGTCAAACTTAACCTTGTCTTAAATGTTGATATCAAAGCGGTATGGACGTAGGACTCTTTCAAATCCGATCTTATCTCAAATTTGAAAGTTGAAATGACTGATTCAAATATTCAATGCAATTTTTATATTGAAATCTTCAAGCCAACTAAATTTTTCAATGAAGAACATTCTTCATATTGAAATCTCCATGACGATCAAATTTTATATATTTTTAAAATTTTAAAAAATCATTATTATTATTGAAGGGTTCATAACTAATCAGATCGAGAATTTTCTAAAATACCAAAAACTAGTAAATATATATATATATATATATATATATATATATATATATATATATATATATATATATATATATATATATATATATATATGAGAAAGCTTTCAATCAAAGCGCTTTGACCGAAGTCTCGGTTAAACCCCATCAAATCTCAATTTTGAAAATTCAAATGACCGATCCAAACCGTCAAATATGATCTCCATATTGAAATCTCCTTATAGACCAAAATTTTCATTTTTTTTTAATTTTTTAAGCATTTTTTTCGAATTTTCAAAAATCGTTAATCTAATTAGTTCTGAACCCTACAAAAATTGCTGTTTTTGAAAATCCGAAAAAAATACTTAAAAATTTCAAAAAAATGAAAATTTTGGTCGGCAAGAAAATTTCAATATGGAGATCATATTTGACGGTTCGGATCGGTCAGTTGAACTTTCAAAATTGAGAACTGACGGGGTTTAACCGGGACTCCGGTCAAAGCGCTTTGATTGAATCCCGGTTAAACCCCGTCAGTTCAGTTCTCAATATGCTTTGAATGTTAGGTTTTGAATTATTGTGACCTTTTGAATGTTAGAGAGGTAGCTAGTCTTTTTAAAATATGCTTCATGCATTGCATCTTCTGTTGATGTGAAACAGTCCAACTGATTACATTTGATATATTTTGGGTGGAAAAATATTGTTAATGAAACTGAATATCCTGCACAGAAAGCATAGAATAGAAACTATGTGGATTATTGCTCAAACGGTTGAAAATATCATTTCAGAACCTTGGTTCTTCTTGGTTCTATTCTTCAAGCAAACACAAAACTCAAGGCAAACTAATAACATTGAACCTCACTTATCTGTGCATTGCTTGTTCTTGATGCAATCGTCCAATGAACGATTAGCTAGTCTCCACTCAAAACCATGTCTTGCCTAGAATATGCGAAGTGATCAACGGTCATATTGTGTCATAGCAGTATAGCACTATTTACCTTGAACAAGATTTCAGGAAGGAAGAGCAAATTAAGGAGTCTTTATTAATATTCTCGGATTACCTTCTTTGGGAATCTATTTGTTTCAAAAAGATCACATTAAGAGAACGAACATAAAGTGGTTAATTTGAATTTTTTGTTGGAATTAATAACATCAACTTAATCCGTCAAACTCAAAGTGATTGTTATTAGGGGACTGAAGGTATGATTGTGTCATTAGTAAATTAGGGCAGTCCTATAAACTAGACAGTTTAAATCTTATATATAATACAAACCGTCTCATAAAATTGGCGAGTTAAAGATTGAATGTACTAGAATCAATAATGTACTACAAAGTTTGTCATACAGCATATGTGGCATCTCAAGTCAAGATTGAAAGCCTCTAAAATCAATTTTTCTCCATATGTAGGTTAATCTTTTTCAAATTAAGGATTGATTCTCGGAGTAAATGCAACGAACTTTTGTGAAAATGAAGGGGATTGTTTGTTCAAATTGTTTGCCAAATTTTTATTAATAATAAATAAATTTAATACTGATAAAGTTGGGTCGCTAGGTCGCTTGGAATCGCCATTAGCAACAACGATTCCTTGCGAGGCAAAATCACCGTTACCGGTGGCGATTCCTTATCTTATAAAAAGAGAGTCGCCATTAGAGAGACGGGGCCAGCTTGGAAGAGAAGGAAATAGAAGTAGGGCCCGCTTGGAAGAGAGAAGAGAAGATTAAGGTAGTTTTTTTAATTTATAAAATTAATTAGATAGTTTATGCCAAAATTGTTAAAATGCCAATTAACAAAAATTTACCGATGTATTATTTAGAAATATGTATGGTCAAATAATTTATCGGTAAATATTTATTTAATGTTAAGCCGACATTATTGTCCAAAATATATATTTAATAATTGTCATGAAATATTGTTTATGAGTCAAAATTCTTGAAATAAAAAGTAATAAATATTTAGGTCAAATTGTATGACATAAAGTTATTTATTTAGGTTAAATAAATGTTTATGGTCTTTTGAACAAAATGTAATAACTCTATTATGATTTGTAGAAAATAATAGTGATAAAATATTAATGTCAAATTTATAATAATTGTTTATTTACGTTAAATTTGTAAAAATAATTAGTTTATATTATAATTTGTATACGAAAATAATTAGTTGGTGGAGCCAGCTTATTAGCTTAACAACAGGGAAGGCAAGGAGCGAGAGAATTCGCTATTGCTTGTACCATCTCTGTTTCTCTCTCTAAGCAATGTTTCACCAGCTCACCCTGAAGTTGTACAACAATAAATCAATCGATTGGAAAATACCAATAAAAAAATACACAAATCGAGGAGAGAAAGAGGCGTACCTAAAAGAAGGGATGGATTGGAAATGGTGGTTCGGATCGTAGGCCATAAGATTGCCCAAATCGAATCGGCAACTGGAACCCTCCATGACCTCTTCCAATTCGTAGTCTAGTCGTGTTCTTTCTCGCTGAAGGGAAGAGAAAGAGCCGTCGGAAAGAGGAAGGAGAAATGAAGGGGTTTTGCAGTTTATTATGGTTTTGGTGCCGAACGAGATGAACAGTGCGAGTTTGTGTTTTGTATTGTGTTCCGTGCCCTCATCTGTGTAGTGGGTAGTGATGTCTTATTTAAGGCTGCATCTAACCCGTTGTATTGGGGTGGTCACAATCTCTGATTTTAGCTGATTATTAGGGAAAAAAAATATAAAAATTGATCTGCAAAAGTATTTTAATATGAAAAACAACTCGAAAGCGGTTTGAATTGACTGTTTGAATTTTCAATCTAAAAAACGACTCATGTGTCCACGTACGTGGACGATCTGTGTCATTAATGCTACAATATCCTCTCTCTATATATAATTAATAATGTCTCATGTTCTATGTATGGCCTCACAAATTTTCCATGGATTTGTTTTATATGCATGCTGGATTCATCATTTAGTTGTGTTATCACGCCACGTCTAAACTATGTTATATGTTATGTTATGTGGAGCTTCACTAATAGCCTTGCAATTTTGCATACTTCTCAAATAATAATAATAGGACTTCTTTAAAACCTCATATAAATAAATAAGGAACTAATAATGTAAAGTATTTTGTCTTTTCAAAGCAATGTGATTTTGGAGAAAATCAATATTATTTTTGGCGGTAGTTACTAGCAACTATTTAAAATATTAATAAAATAGAAAGATTATAGTATTTGGTATGAAAAATCTTAAGATATGGAACCCTCTCGTGCAAAAGATGTAGATTATAAAAAACCACGTAAACACTCACAACTTTTAATAGGTATGAAACAATATATAATATAATCTTTTATTTTCTAACTTTTCTATTTTTTTTTTTTGTTGGCTATTTCGTCCTTTTATTGGCCAACCCCACTATATATAGACTTTTGTCCTTAGGAGGAAAGTAATTCATCTTTTTTCTAAGTTGTCACTTAACTTTTCTTCTTCTTAAAAACTATGAACCTGTATAAAATTCTTTCATGATGTCAAAAGGTTGTTTCTAAGATTGCGATTGC
Source organism: Rhynchospora pubera (assembly GCA_028095005.1). Taxonomy (NCBI): domain Eukaryota; kingdom Viridiplantae; phylum Streptophyta; class Magnoliopsida; order Poales; family Cyperaceae; genus Rhynchospora; species Rhynchospora pubera. The sequence continues at coordinate 61,218,320 of CM051459.1, read as the reverse complement.
GATTAAATTTTCAGAACTGCACGACTTATAAATACAGAAGATGCAATTTTTGCTTGAAATTGTGGCACAAAAGCCAGCGAAACAGTGGTACGGGCCATAATAAAAATGTTCACAGAAAGGAATTTGAGTGTCTTTTTAGTGAGAAAGAGCGAAAAGAAATTTCTGAGTCAAATTTTGTGTTTCCGTCCATATCCATCATTTTGTTGTCATACCAACTGTGATCCCTTAAGTTTCTATGACATTGGGATTCGTTGCCATACTCATTCCCTTAATACAGTTGATATCTCATATTTACATGCTTATTTTGACCATACTTAACACCAAAATGGCACTCAAACCTATATAAATTGTTTCATAATTAACTATGATTTTTAGGATATTGGTACGGCCGCCGCTTTTTTGTTATTTTGTAGAATTCTCGTGAAGATTGAAAACTAGACACGCGAGCAAGATGAATTGAAGCTTAAGTCACAGCCAGACGACTCATTCCTGACCCACACAGACACGACATGGACCAGAGAAGGCCTACAAAACACCAAGCCAAGATTGGATCTCACACAGAGGCCCGGACTCCAGCCCACAGCTCAGACCAGCGACATTTCGGTCCGAAATTTCATGCATGGAAAGAAAATTTTTGGTAATTCAAAAAGAAGGAAGGTTCTCTCTTGCCCTAGCCGCCTCTGGGACTTTTCTTAGGTATTTCTATGCGTGATTCTTGACCGAAAGGCATCTAATTTTCTGTCTACTTAATTTTTCATACTTTGCACGTGTGTTCTTGACTCTTTTGAGGGAAATTAAAGGGAGAAAGCAAGTTTGGACAAGGCGGCAGCATATCCAGATCAGTCTCCATCGATTTCTGACCATAGAAGAAGGTAGTAAAGCACGAGGGTTATTTGGTTATCTCTTTCATGCTTTTATTTCGACTTTCTATGGGTTTATTTGTTGATTCATGCAATAGAATTGTTGTTATTTGTAGTTTGAACATGTTAGGCTAAATTTTATGTGTCTTAAGGTTAGGATGTAGTCTAATTTGGTATTTGCTATGGTTTGATGAGATACAATTACGCTATGTGATGTTTGTGTTGAGATTTTATTATTAATTTATTATGCTTGGTTATGTTTATGACTTGTTTGATTGTTTACTTAAGAATAAACTGTAGCATTTTTAGGATAATAAACTAGAATAAGTTGTAAAATAAACTAAGTACTTGAGGTAATCCATTCACTCGGAAGATGGGTTAACTAATCGACCGATAGGTGTAGTTTCTACGATCCGAAAGGACTTAGATACCTTTGGAACATCAACTCATAAACCTTAATCAATTAACCTCCGACACGAAAGTTTAGGACTAGTTGATTTCGTAGTAAAAGTCAAGTTCCATACTAAATTCAAACTGAAATTACGATAACTGAGGCTAGGATTTCGGTCTGGTTGACAAATAGCTTTCTCATAGTCTAACCTAAAAATTATCAAACCAAAACAGAGAATCTAGAACAATTTACAGCGCGATAATCTATAGATTTCGGTCCGAAATTTATATATGTTTCATGCGAAAGTATGAAACAACAGCGTTCTAGAGCCAAATTAAATGAATTCCAACCCTTAGGACATTTTCTTGCATCTGTTTAAGTCCAAAAACATAAAAAAATCAGCCCAAACATATTTTAATTATTTATTTCCTTTATTGCAATCTTTATTTAATATTGTTTTCTACATTAAAATATTCCAAAAATTATTTTGTCCATCTTTTGAGAAAATTTGAGTTCGATAATCAATTTTACTGTCCCTATGGATCGACCCTTAGTTTTGCCTCAACGATTAGTAAGAGTAGAACAAAGATTATAAATTTATTTGACCTATGTTTTAATTCCATTATCAACGGTCTTTAGCGACGTTAGGGATTAAATCTTTTCGCATCGGCGGCATCCGATTACAAACTAATCCGAGTGCATTCCCCTAATTCTCTCTTGTACAGCTTCTCATGCATCGTGCTTTCTCTTCTCCTGAGGTAAGTTGATAAAAGCTCTTTTTTATTTGTAGCAGATCGCAATCAGCTCGGCAGACTTATCTTGTATTTGAAATTTTGAATGAAACATGCATCTAAATGTTTATTTTGAGAAGTGAAGAATGTATATATTTGTGCATTTGTGTTGTCAACTTTGAGAATAGGTTTTCTTATTTGTTGTATGTAAATGTAACTTTTGTAAGTCTAATAACTGGAGAAAGTTTAATATGCACCATAGTGTATATGGCTTTCTATGCACCACGGACTTTTTCGGAAGTATTTTTGTAAATTAACAAATCTAATTCAACCTATCTAATCTACATATTGAAATTTCATAGCAAACAAAATTTTATAATTTTTGAGATTTTATTACTATTTTTTTGAATTTTTTAATACATGCCATTTGAGGAATATTGTAAATAGTATAACATTCAAAAAATGACATGTTTTAAAAAATTCGAAAAAAATAGTAATAAAATCTAAAAAATTATAAAATTTGGTTTGCTATGAGATTTCAATATGTAGATTAAATTGGTTAATTAAGATTTGTCAATTTACAAAAATACTTTCAAAAAATCTGTGGTGCATAGAAAACTCTATGCACTATAGTGCATATTAAACTTTCTCCTAATAATTGTCCTTTATGTGTTGTTTTCATCCGAAAAGCAGCACTTTTTAACAGCCTTTTCACTGGTTTTCTTATATTATAATTTCTAAGATTCAATAGATTTGAGAGCAAGATCGAAGCTTTTATTATCAATTCCGTTTGTGTTAGTGTTTTAATTTATTTTAAATGTCTTTATATAAAATCGATGGTCCTTCTTGCATCTGATCTCTTCTATTTGGTAGAAATCTTGATTTTCATCGAGATAGAAATGTTTATTGTTTGTCATCTGCTTAGATTTCCGTTATTATGTAAATCTTTCCCTTTTAGTAATGCAAAGATGTAAAATTTTTTATCCGAATCATTTGCTGAACTAATTCACTCATCCCTAGTGCACTATTCTTATCTAAAAATTACTCGTGCTTGTAAAAATTTCTACAATGAAATTTCTATGAAATTCCATCATATAGACTTTAATTTTTCTTTTGACTATCAGTTGAATCATTATGACGACATTTTCGCTTCTAAGATGCACTTCATTCAACAACTTTGTGCTTCCTTCTTGTGTGAATAGTTATGCACCCTGGGCCTCTCTTGGGAACCAAATAACATCAAGGCTTTATGCCACTTCATCTACATTTAATATTCATCCACCTCGAACTTTTCAATCGGTAAATGATTGTTTATTTTTGTAACACAAATATTTATTTTAAGTAAAAAATACTGTGATATTTATATTTTTTTCTTTTTTGCTATTTGAAGGGTGTGAGAGATTTGTTGGATGCACTTAAAGAAATTTCTGATGATTAGAATAAGGATACGGAGGATCTGTCCCCAATTCTCAGCCAATAGAAATTTAATGTCAACGAGATAGCTCAATTAAACATTTTGCGATATTTCAGGTTAATTGGATCTTTTGGTTGTCTCAACTTCTTCTGTGGGTGACAAATTTAAATTGGACTCGTAAGGCAGGCTCTTTTTGCAGATGGTGGTGAACACCTTTTTAATTTTGGCATTACAACAACCAATTTACAAAGCTCGATTTGTCCTTCATAATGAAAATTCTTTGGAGATCAATTTTACATTTTTTTAAAAATTTTGTTTACTATTATTTTTAAAATTTTAGAAATTTCTCATCTAATTATTTTTGCACCCTCAATTTAAAAAAAAAAATCTGAAAAAAATAGTTAAGATTTTCAAAAAAAAATTCGATATGAAAATTAATCGGTCATTTGAAATTTTAACAACAGATTGCTTTTGATGTCAAATTCGTTTGATTATAACAATGCTATTTTTTTTACTGACAGACGGACCAAAATTTTTTTTCTCGGGTAAATTTCAAGTTTTAAGTCTAATGTTATTGTCTATAATTTGAAATGTCATTAGGATATAGTATACTCCTCGGTACTCTTTTTGACATTATCAAATTAGACTTTATCAGAGTAATATACAGCGCCGCAAGGCGGGCTCAGGCTGTTGCCTGGTTTATGAATTATGCCACGAGTTGTTGACCGTCTCCTATATTCAAATATCATCATGTGCAGTTTATCCACTGTTATAGTTAGAATAATACAATATTATAATATTATAACTAGCGTGATATGATGGATAACATTTTGTTCGAATTAAGCATGTTTTTTCTTAAATTTTTCTAATCACATCTCATGTAGCTATGTCATCATACTGTAGCAAACATGATTACATGAAATTTCATTTTTACTATTTCTAAAAAAAATGTTTACTTCAAAAAATAAACACAAAGAAAAAGAAAGTCAGACCACTAATATATTCTTACGAGATGGAGATAAATACACAATATTCATAATCACGTGGAGAGGGAAAGAATCAAATATTTAAGATGGTGATTGATAGAAAATTTCGTATATGTAATTTTTATATAGGTATTGCTATTTCTACAAAATATTTCCCAAGATAAAAACAAGTCAGACCACTAATATATTCCGTAGAAATTTGTTTTTACATTTATCTAAAAAAATGAAATCAGAAAAGATAACCTCGAGCGCACAATCACGAAAAAAAGCAAAAGTAGTAATTATGAAATAAAAAGCGTTTTGAAACAAGCTACTTAATCTAACTGTACACTTGAAGAAAAATTAAATCAAACTTTGAAAAGAAGTAATTATTTTTCCTTTTCCAGTTATCCAACCCGATAAATTCTCACCTAGCAAAGAACTAGAACTAAAACATATTTAGTTCAATTAAAACACTTTACATGAATAGAAATATTTATTTTTCGTATAAATTAAGTATAACAAATAGAAATAGAAAATTCAAATGCTCGTTTTCTGGTCTTAGTAACTAAAATATGTACAACATATTAATTTCGTCTGTGTGTAACAGTAAGAATGGCTGACTTTCATTTTGAGGAAAAAAAAAAGTTGTCCTAATCTGTCCCCGTAGATATTCTTTTTTCAAGGTATTCATTGTCCATGAAGCGAATGGAGTGAATTCGTGGAAGTACAGGGGTATTTGTTCAAAATGTTTTTAATATTTTTTGAAGGTAAAAAAAAATGCTTTAAAGTTGAAAGATTCTCTACTTTTAATGGAAAAAAAAATTAGATACTTACTGTTGTTTAAAATGTATAAAAGGATATTCGTTCAATTTAAAAATACACAAGAGAGCGTTTGAGACATTGGTGAAGTCAGAAAATTTTGAAATGAGGGTCATCCAAATAATAAAAACTAATAATTAATTTTTGTCAATAGAATTATGATTTAAAAATTTAAAATTTTTCAACTACAACGATCAACAATGGAATTATAGGCACGTTATTATAGAGGTCAAGTACAGACTTTTATTTACAAAAAAAAAGAAAAAGAAAAAGAAAAATTGGATATAACCCCCTCAAATCTTCCTCAATTGGATATAACCCCTGTAATCTTTAATTTTGGATATATCCCCTGTAATCATGTGAGTCATGGATATAAACCCCTTGTTATCCTTTTTATTTATTTAAATAATATTTTTATAACAGAAAATAAACAGTATAAATTTATGACGACAATACCCTCCCTCCCCAGCTTTCATCATTCCTCTCCATCTCTCTCTGGTGCGCAACTTTTTTTCATTTTAAACATGAAAAGTAATAGTGACTAGCAGAATATTAACCACCAGATACCTGATGAAATTATATTCCGATAGCAATCTTAATATTGTAAAACTGCTAAAATTAGTATCACAATTCACAGGCATTTTAAATTATAAGAAAGGTTCAAGCTAGTAATCTCGGTAGTGGTAAACGACCTTGGAATAAAAAAGGAAACAATCAAGCATCATATGTGAACTGATACACAATCGGACAAATGTGATATACCATGATAAAAATTCAGTACAATTATTAAATAAATTCAAATCCAACAACAGCGATATCAGTTAATTGGCGCACAGAGAGGTGCAGCAATTTAGACAGATTTAAGATTCGCATGCTTCGAAAGGTCTTGGGCAAGGTCGTCAAAATTTAATGTAGCTCACTTTTCGTAATAAAAATATTATTAAAATAAAAAAAGGATAAAAAGGGTTTATATCCATCATTGGCATGATTAGAGAGGATTATATCCAAAATTAAAGATTAGAGGGGGTTATATCCAATTGAGGAAGATTTGAGGGGGTTATTGTCCAATTTTTCCAAAAAAACATGTCTAAAAAACTATGCAATTATGTCTATATTAATTAAAAATATTTGATTGGAAAAAAAATGCAGAAAAAATTGCACCCATTTGCCCCTTCTAAATCCGCTTGTTTGAGAGTAACATTTAAATACAAGAATTATTATTTTTTTTTTAACAACGAATCGAAAATCTGGCCGATTCTAGTAGCATAAAAACAGAAAGGAACCCACTTATTATTTTATTTTATTTTATCTTTTTGAAGGGGCGAGAATCCCACTTATTCTTTCCGAAAAGAAATAAATTTGATTGTCCGGACAGATATAAGCCGTCTATTTCAATTCAAACGGTCCAAAACACGTGTGATCTTTGAACCCTCAAATGAGTCAAAACTAAACACAATAATTAAAATAGAATATATCCTGACCGTTATGTACAAAATGAACGGCTCAGATCTCACCTTCATTATTCTAGTTACGTCGTCCAATTGGAGACGAGACGACTGACGAGACCCAACTCTTGTTAAAAGTCTCCTCTTCTTCTTTCTTTGAACAGTTCCAACTTCAAACTTTCTCATTTCCCTTAGCCATACAACATTACTTAATCCATACTAAGCGCAGTTAATCGTGTCAAATCCCCAAAAGTTCGAGAGAGAGAGAGGGAGAGAGAGAGAGAGATGAATCAACGGGTGGATTATGTGTTCAAGGTGGTTTTGATTGGGGATTCAGCTGTAGGGAAATCACAACTACTAGCAAGATTTGCTAGAAATGAATTCAGTTTGGATTCAAAGGCGACGGTTGGTGTGGAGTTCCAAACTCGAACTTTGACGATTGATCAGAAAATTATCAAGGCTCAAATTTGGGATACTGCAGGCCAAGAAAGGTACTTCATATTTTATCAGTGCGAATTTTGGCTGTAATTGCACAATTGGGGTTTTGAATTTGTTTAATGTTGATAGTTAATCACATAATTAGGAAGAGGCAATTTGTGTTGTTTTGGAAACAGATAGCTTTTAAAATGTTATATCAGATTTTTGGAAATCTCAAAAAGGAAAAGTCAAACATACACAAAACAGAAAAAACATCAGACCTGCTATGCTGATTTGTACCATTTGTCATGCCATTTTTAATGATCTAATCAAAATAACAGCAATATCGCATATCAAATCCCTTCATCAAACTGATTATTCGACTGCTGTAACCATTTGCATATGTTTGGTCCGGTATTGAATCAGTACCTGTTTGACATTTACCGTGTTTCTTTTTCCCTTTTTCTTTGCTTAGGTTTTCATAAATTTAATTATATTTGTGGTTTTGTGAATGAACTCATTATGTAGTAGTACTGATTTTTGGATGACACTATGCATGCACAAAATTGCTGGCTTACAAAATTGTTGGTCTAAAACGGTACTGATCTCATCTGAGATGTTACTTGTATACCTTGGCTGGCTCACAAAATTGCTTTGCACACTTAATTTCTGTCTTTTCAGTACAGCCCACATCAATTCATGCATATTCATTATATACAAGAACATAACCTGGAAAATTTTATGGAATTAGGTTCATGGTTAAATTTAGACAAATCTTTTTTCTCCACTACCTTGTCAAACAAAAGACATATTGTTCTTAGTTCCATAGTTTCATATCCATATTACAGGTACCGTGCTGTTACGAGCGCATACTATCGTGGTGCAGTAGGTGCCATGCTGGTATATGACATTTCAAAGCCACAGACCTTTGAACACACTGTGCGATGGCTCGAGGAGTTGCGGGGCCATGCAGACAAAAACATAGTGGTCATTCTTGTTGGCAACAAATCTGATCTTGTAACACAGCGGGCTGTCTCGATTGAAGAAGCCAAGGAGTTTGCAGAGACTGAGAACCTCTTCTTCATCGAGACATCAGCACTTGAGTCAACAAATGTGGAAACTGCATTCCTGACTGTGCTGACAGAGATATACAAGACCCATTGCAAGAAGGTTTTAGCAGGCCGCGAGGATGAGCCTGAGGGCACCAATCTGTTGACTGGTACGAGTATTGATATATCATCAGGCCAGGATAATACCGGTACGCTATCCAAAAGCACCTGTTGTTCATTTTAGATTTGGTTATTTTTGTCTTCATATTTTTTTAGTATTTTTTCTAATTTTGTGTTTCCAATTCCCTAATTTTGATCGTTGAAACTTGATACATTTTCTTTTCATTTTGTGCGGGGAAAACTTGTAATGTAGTTTAAGCATGTGGGTGGAGGAATGTGGGGGTCATTACACATGATGTATAGATAAACTGAAGTTGAATTAAGACTAAGCTGTTTTGCATACTTTCTTTCACTGTTGCATGTTTAGTAATTGATCTATTATTAAATCTGGTATTTTTTGGACACTATGGCTAAACATATCGATGAGCAGTGTGTTCAAAGTACTGTTGTCATTATGCTTATTTCAGTCTGAAAGACTTGGATAGTGGAGGAAAGGTTACCTGGCCAGGTTCAAATCAGGGGTTGTACTGTTGTTGTTAACATTATAGTCCCTTTTTTGAGGTAAGATTTCTATATTATGTATCAGCTAATATTTGAATATGGCCTCTGATTCCAATTGAAAATCTGTGTAAGAGATTATTTGTTTGAAAATCAGAATTTGGATTATTGTGACCTTTTGAACATTAGAGAGCTAGTCTTTTTAAAATATGCTTCATGCAATGCATCTCATGTTGATGTCAAACAGTAAAACTGATTCCATTTGATATATTTTGGGTGGAAACAGAAAGTTAATGAAACTGAATAAATCCTGCACAGAAAGAATAGAATAGAAACTAAGGGGAGTGTTGCTCAAACAGTTAAAAATATCTTTTAGGAACCTGGTTCCCCTTGATTCTATTCTTTTAAGCAAACACAAAAACTCAAAGCAAACTAATTCCATTGAACTTCACTTATCTGGGCATTGCATGTCCTCAATGCAATTTGTTCAATCAACTATTAGCTCCTCTCCACTCGAAATCATACCATGTTTGGAACTTGACAAGTGTGAAAAGTTTGTTGAGGTCAATTTTGAAAAAAGTGCATGGTCTACTTCCTATACAATAATGATATGCAACTATGCAAGCACGGAAAGGGAGATGAACAACAATATTTTGATATACATAGTTATATACCTTGAACAAGATTTCAGGAAGGAAGAGTAAAGAAGAACGAACATAAAGTGTATTAATTTGAATTTTGTATTGGAACTATAATACCAAATTAATCCATCAAACTCACTGTGGTTGTTATTAGTGGACTGAAGGTATGATTGTGTCATTAGTAAATTAGAGCACTCATATAAACTGGACAGTTTGAAACTTTGAATTTTATAAAGTACAATCTGTCTCATAAAATTGCACGGTTAGGATTTAATTAGATTGAGCGTCTCAGATTCAATAATGTCAGTACAGAAGTTGTCAGACAACACATGTACCATCTCAAGATTGAACGACACTAAAATCAACTTTTTACAGTGTTGATTTTCATAGCTGCATTTGATCGTCACTTATTAGAGAGATTTCAGTAAAGGTTATGTGTGCTATAATTTCCTGCATTGTAAATCTAGTTCCCAATTGTCACTCATTCAGGGTACACACACAAATCACCCTCATCACCAAACGACTATCATGTTAACTACATGATGACCATGACTAACCATTCTCTCTCTCTATATGTATAGCCTAATTAATCTTATATTCTAAATTTCCTAAAACAATCCAAAACCCCCTCTATACAAGAATGAAATATTTAGTTTTTAATCCCCTTAGAGCCAACCTACTCAATGTACTCATATTAGCCCTTCCATTATTGGGCTTTGTGAGCCTAACAATGGGCCAGGGGTGCACTAGCACAATTATCGGCTCGGTTCTTCAGCTGATGCCGTGCCAGCCAGCAGTCGCGGCTTTTGCTGCAGAGCTGCCAAGTGAGTCCTGTTGCGCTGCGCTGACGGAGCTTGGCCAACCTTGCCTTTGCATGCTCATCAACGGGCCACCAATTGCCGGCCTAGATCGCAGCTTGGCCTTGCAGCTGCCGGCTAAATGTGCAGCAAACTTTGACCCATGTAAGTAAATTATTCACATTGCTATTCCTTATAAACAAAAGCACAACTAGTTCCCGCAAAAGAGAAGCTTGTTATGAAATCGTTGATTTCATGGAATTCGGTATTTCCATCTTAAAATGCTGATTACAAACTAATTATTCGTTCACTCTTGCAGGTAGTATTGCTCCATAGAGACACATGATAGGGAAATTCAAAGTTTTAGTAACATATATAGGGTAAGTTTAGATAGAATAAGGAGATGATTGAAGAGCACAATCTCAAGTTTGTAATCATCGAACAATTTTTTTGTAACCGAAAACGTTTCTATAAATCATTGTCAAATTTAATAGAAGTCACTGATGATAATAATATAATAAACTTTGAATATATTAGTATAGATCTCGTTCAAGTCTAGAATTTACATTGCATGCTAGAGCCTTTTACAACTTTTTTGTGTAGCTAAAATCTCACTAATATGCACCCAGCACTAAGTCGCATATTTACCTAACTTATCTTGGAAGGAAAATTTGTGTTTTCAAACTCATTGCCAGCGTTTATCATCTCCATTTCATCTAAACCCAAATTTTGTGTGTCAATTAAATTCCTACTCGCTTTGAGTTGCTCATCAAACATTTGTTGTAGTTTCCTTCCTTGTGCTTCAATCCTCAATTGCAAATTTCTTTGGACCTAATCACAACCAGCGTAACATTTTAACACATGCTTGAATTTAAATACAAGTGTATAACAATGGAAACTTGTTTTTGTTTGAATATGTAAAGTAAATGAAGGTCCACAAACCCATTATTTTAAAAATGTTCACCTCAAGTTGCTCATGAAGTCGCCTTTGTACCTCCAACTGGATTCGTAGCGCCTCTGTAATTTCTATGCCACTATAAGAAAAGCACATTAAAATTCAGCACATCAAAAGACAAATAAAAATGTAAAATCTTAATGACGATGACAATTGATGAAATAAGCACCATCTCGTAGTATCAATGCGATTTAATTACCTATCATTTACTTGCGCTCGTTTTTCCATTTTTCCTAAATATAAAAAAAAAGATAAGGATCAGATAAGCAGATTTGATTAGAGAAGTCAATAATAATATAACTAAATACATCTTAAATCATATGTAAGATTGTAAAAATATGTGGTAAAGATACCTTCGACTGATTCTGGGATGTATTTAGCAATACGATACTTCTGCAACAAGTTTTAAAAAAAAAAATCAGTTCAAATTATACAAAATTTTGTAATCCATTTTTGCTTTTTTAACTCTTGAAGTCTAATAAGAAGAATAAGAATTGCAATATGTCAACTTGCAAGCTGCCTCTGATGCCTTTTTGAAGTTACAAAATGATTCTACCCCTTATTAGGCAACTTCTACAGCGACATTTTTTACTTGAAATTTTGTGATAACATGTGGAAATTTTGCAAATTTCACAATTACGCGGTACCTGCAAGTGACTCTTGATATGAAAAATGGTCAATCCTTCCATGTTCATCAATTTCAAAATACCCTTGGGAGTTGCCTCTGCATCACAATAAATTATACAGCTATGTAAGCATAATCCTATTATCGCTTTACAAGTACAAAAACTGATCCTTTAGACATTGGTAATTTGATAGCACAAAGCTAATAATCACATGGCATAGGTTAGATGTCAAACCTCATTGCAATCTGTATTTATGCAAGTAGATAAGTTTACAATATAAGCATGAAAAAATAGAGGAAAAAAATTACTATCAGCGCCACCGAGCTCGTTCACGCATTGAACAAACCGTTCGTGAAGATCTTGAGTCCACCTAATCCGTGTTTTATTGGGAACGACAGAAGAACTGGATGAAACATGTGGTGACATGATTGGGACCTCTGTCGTTGGTCCCAGTAACTGCCTCTCCCTTTGGTACAAAGTTGGTTTTCCTATCATAGAATTGAATGGATTTGTTCCATTCTTCATTGACAGAAGGAATAAAAAAATGAAGGATATGTTCATATGATTTATGTATGAATGAAATAAAGTATCTTCTTACACATATAAAACGGATGATTTCATTTTTTAGAATAAAGCAAAGAAACAAACAGAAAAGATAATGAATATACTTACATAATGTTGATGAAACCCTTGTTGAAAAACCATGCGTGCATCTTCACACGAAACCATGTTTATGGGTCTTCCATTTCGATTCAGAGAGTTCTTTGGCACAGACTCGAGTGCATCTCTCTCATAGGACCTCATAAGATTATCACAAAAATATGGATAATTTATTCTACTTGACTCTGTTTCAATTGGTTTCGGTGGATATTTACTAAATGTATTGGTTGATTCAATTTGATGATTGAATTCAGGTACAGTCATGAATCTTTCAGCAGTGTAAAAGGATGGAGTGTTGGAAGCACTATGACTTGAAATCGGAGAAACAGAATTTGGGTAAAACTTGGCATTTGAATTTTCATGAAAATAGCCATCAATTGGTCTGTAAGTGGCCTGATCATAAACCCTGAGTTTCTTGTTGTTCATCTATATTGATGAATAAAGCCTCCTAACCCTCTTAGTATTTTATATGATTTTAGGGAAGGAGGAAAAGAATCATGCACGAGCTGCTTTATATAAGGCAAGACAATAATAACCCGACATTTTTCACGATGTGTTGAAGGTTTCTCTATAGCTGAAGGAATAATGTCTCTTGGATTCTTGAAAGTCTTCAAAGGGACGCGTGGAATACTATGCGCAAAATTTGCAATAACTTTTGAATTATTTCTACTGCAGATAGTACAATGATGTGCACCTTCTGGAGAATTAATCAAATTAGCCAAAAGGGATTGAGATGAACAAGAAAAATAGTGTGAGATAAGAATTGAAAAAATGCAAAAGAGGGAGGTGGAAGTCGACTTGTCCTTGCTCTTTTTCCATGCAACCCCACTTGTAAGAAGTAGAAGAAGATGGCAGCATCTTATCCTTTCATTTGGAATATGGAGAGAACTTTGGATGCAACTTGGGGGATGGGATCTTTCAAGGGAGATAAGAGAGTAAAGTTCAATTAAAGTTATGATCTTGAAGCAGGATTTTAGCTCGTCTCTTATTCAACTAGTATCATGTTGTGGTTCCACATAAATTTGGGCCATCAATTTTAGATCAGATGATTTTAGATCGCTAAGTGACATTTAAATTGGGCAGTTTGTAGCTGTCAATCAGAAATCATTTCAATTGGAGGGGAGTGCATTACTAATATTTATACATCATAGAGGATGGTATCTGCTATCAAGCAATAGAAAAGAGGAATAAGATTTCCAAAATAATATTATCCAAGGAAGCTTGTGTACCCAGAATGAAAAGTGCTTTACTTCCATTACTCAACTTAGATTTTATTTAACTGCTGCTGCGTGTAACTTTTAAGATATATGGCTATTCATTAGCAGTATAGGCATCCAAGGAGGGAGAAAAGTTTAGTGAATTTATTTTTATTCGAAAGCTTGACAGCAGCTGTCAAGTAAAAGTTTAGTGAATACTACTTTCAATAAATCATTCTTTCTTAATTTATCAAACGTCACCACTAGTAAAACTGTCATAAAAAAGTCCCTCTACTGTTAAAGATGAAAAGAGAACCCTATCAGTGAAAAATCCAACTAGACATGACATGGCCCAAGTATCAAGGAATATATAATGGGGTACTCTTAAGCTCTACCACTACCAGCAGCTTCCTACAAACAAAATGACGTGATAATAGGTTCTCTTCTTATTGACATGGTGACATTTATAACTATGTAGGTGAAACACTAAGTCACTAATTATAGAAATTATACCTGTGCATTGACAGTTGAGAGGCAGAGATAATTAAGGTTGTAAATATCTCACAGAATCACGTTTTATTAGTATTCCTTTTAATGGGTATTCCTTTGTTTACCTCCTATCCTATTTAATTTTATTTTAAGTGTATCTTCAAAGTTCGCCTGTGTTCTTTTATCTTTTTGTCCAGGTGTTTATCAATGTGACTTTTTATATTTTTTTGGCTAATCTGAGAAATCCAGCTCATTGATGCTAATAGCATTTTCGATAGACATGATGCTTAAGGAGGTTTTTGGTGGTGTCAATACTGGATCATGTTTCACATGCTTTAGCGGCCTGTTGATGCAGGAGCATAAGAGTCAACTGTTCAGCACGAGATTGAAGAAGGATGTTAAAATTCAAAAGGAAAAATGAAGATTGTAATTATATACAAATACTAGCCAAGAGTGACCAAAGTAATAGAGCAAAAGCAGGTTCGTCCAGGTTGACCTGGTACAATATGATTAATGCCTTATGCAAGTTGCTTTGATTTGTGTCATGGCTGAAGCATGCCAGAAAACTAGGTTTGCTGGAACAATCTAGCACTAAACTGACATGAAAATTTCAAAAGTAAAAGAAAACCAACAAGAATTAACTATGAAATCAACCTAAAGATGTCATGTGAACAGATTATGGGAATAGTTTGGTATATAAAATTAATCCTCCAAATTTCTCTATGTAGGTACAATTGACAGGAAACCCACTTGCTATAGTTGATTGTATTATATCAGAGCATCTAGATATCTTACAACGTGTCAGAATTGAGCTAGACAGCCACTTGTGCAGTACAAAAGAAACTGCCCCTGTTTGATGTTATCACCTCACTCTCCGTAAGTGGTAGAATTAGATGCTCTTGAGCTAAGCAGAATAGAGAATACTCGAGCTTTTTCACACTTAACATTTAAGAATCATATGTATATCTTGGATAACCTCCATTGCTGCACAGAACATGTGAATATCATTTTATCTTGTTTGAATGAAAGTTATCATCAATTTGTCAAATAAGTCTGCAAGGGTCAAACCCTTTTGTTTTGTTTTGTCTTTTTTTTTAAAAAAAAAATTACCCGATAATTTTCA
Organism: Rhynchospora pubera; assembly: GCA_028095005.1. Lineage (NCBI taxonomy): Eukaryota > Viridiplantae > Streptophyta > Magnoliopsida > Poales > Cyperaceae > Rhynchospora > Rhynchospora pubera. The sequence continues at coordinate 61,203,121 of CM051459.1, read as the reverse complement.
GCTCTATTTTTATAGTTGTGTACTTGTGTATATATTGTGGATTTGCAGTGCAGCTTTCGTTGAAATCTGTAGTTATATATAATTCTTTCGCATTTGGCTTTTCAATGAGGTTGGAAACAAATTTTCAAGGGGAATAAAATAGAAAATCATAGCTATTGTTGGAACCAGTATTAAAATGAAAGGACATACGGAGCCTTAGAACACGAATCCATGATTGTTCTGGTTAAGAAATGTTGCCTTTTTCTTCTTTAACTAGGATTGTCTTATGATTTTGTAATTCTCTAAGTTCTATTTTCTCCTTCCACATTTCTTATAATGAACTTCTCTCTACTGAGAATTACTTTTTAGTTTTTACACTTAGTGTATGATGTCAAAAAACAATGTTCTACGAGTGAAAATCACATGTTTGAAATTCGAATGAAAATCCTTTATAGGGCCTGTTTGGATGCGTTGGGAATTTGGGAAATTTCCAATTTCTAGGTATAAATTTATTATAAACAATTCAAGCCTTTCACAAAGTTACACACTTCCCAATAAATTTATGCTTAGGAATAGAAAATTTCCCAAATTCCTAAGCGATCCAAACGGCCCATAGATAATATAAGATAGGAGACTTGGCCCAATTTTTAACTCGAAAAGAAGAAAATGAACCATTGCCAATGCTTTCTAAGCGGGGAAAAAAAAAGGATTCAACGCTGCTCTGGTTAATTAAATTTTTCGCATGATATTTATGTTGATCAAATGGAACTTAGCAATCATGGAAAATTAAAATTCAAAATGAACCTCAAAAACCATTATAATATATTGACATTTGGAAGAAAACAGTTTTCTTTGGCTATTTCCTTTTGGAACTTAATTTGACACAATTCGATGGCCTTTTAAAGCCAAGCATTATCTTAGAGCTATTTCTCTTTTCTTTCAAACATTTCTTCCTTGCATCGTGGAAGAATGATTCCTCCACAGTCAATTATTTTGATAGTGAAAACCTTTCATGTAATACTGCCTACTATTAGATAATTTTGGTTCCCACACGGCACTGCTAATCTTTTTCTAGTGAGACAAACCAAAGAGTGCTAGTTGCAACCTAAAGAAGACGTAGATTCACTATTCCTAGTTTTAATAAATTATATACGGCGCATAATATTGCCTTTGTGATGTGTATTCATTAGTTAAGTCAACGTACTTTTGTTCGTTTTAAAAACTTGTACACAGAATCAAATATGCCTAGCGTGTTTCGAAAATAACTAACTATAAAGGTAATTCGCATCCAGCTTTCAAAAAAAAACAAAGAAAATATCCACGCTAAAAATCGCAACAATACAGACGTAAAAAGAAGGATAAAAATCGCAGAATGTTGCATAAAAAATTCATCTATCCTGCAGAGAGATGCATGAATAGCAATTAAAATAATGAAAAACACAATAGATAAAATAAAAATAAAATGTAATTGTAATACTTCGATAATTGAAAAGGTAAATACTCTTTGAATAATTGGTTGGCCGTCTTTGTATTCCTTCCAAGATTCCAATGAAAAGGTATTAAAAGTATCAAGTTGCTAATGCTGAGCCCTTTTAATGAGCGGCTCTCATCACTCTTGGAAGTTTCTTTGCAAAGTTATCCTTTGGGGGGGGGGGGGGGGGGGAGCAATGCTTGTAAATAACGCTTTTTTTTTCCCCTTGGCAACATTACACCAGTATGCAATCCTCTTACTGCTGATAAAATAAATAAGAGGAATGATTTCTATGACCAACAATTCCGCGTCGAGATTGCACTTCAATAAGAGCATTTTATCCTGTTCATAAGTGTCAACTCTATTGTTTGAAATTATTGCATTATATATATAATGAGGATATTGCTAAAATATTATGCATAGCACGGATGACCTTCATGCTACGGATTCGTTCTTGCATTTCATGCTTCGAACAACCGATCCAAATCGTTCATTATGTTCTACATATTGAAATCTTATTAGAAACCAAATTTTATATTTTTTTTTACTATTTTTCCCAGATTTTTGAAAATCACTGTTATTGAAGGGTCCAGAATTTATTAGATTAAGTATTTTTAAAAATCTGAGAAAAATAGTAAAAAATTTAAAAAAATATATAAAATTTGGTTTCCAATGAAATTTCAATATGAAGAAGATAATGAACAATTTGGATCGGTTGTTTGAAGCATAAAATTCAAGAATGAATCCGTAGAACGAAGACCATCCGTGCTATGCATAGCATTTTAGTAATCCTCTATATATAATTAATATTTGATAGAAGCAAAATAACTATTTGTAGACAACCTGAATGTGATATTACTGGTATGTGAGGCAGTTGGGTTGAATTGGCCATAACAACAAAAGCAGGCATCAAACAAATCATATGAAAAGATGAATTTCATATAATTAGCTATCAGAATGCACTTCTCATGATGTAAATTTAAGTTGAGTTATTCATATTTAGCCGCGTTGTGAATTGAGAGCGGACATGTATGAAACTCAGAAACTAGATCATATAATTTAACTTATTCATATTTATGCGAAGTCCGTTTCCAACATTTTTCCTCTTCTATCAATATAGTATTCTTGCTAACTATGAGAGTTGAATCTGATACTGTAAGCTTCTAGCTTTTCAGTTTGAAAAGTAACTGAAAATGAAATCCTAAATGATGCTATGCCTATAACTGAATTATGTTGGTCTAATTGATAATGCATAGTAGGCTCACTTGGACAAGCTTTCTTTTCATATTTTGGGCCAGAGTTTGACAAAGCCCAAATTTCTAAGTTTCAAATTGAAACCTTGTAAATCTCTCTCGTTTTAGCACGACAAAGAGATCCAAGCCACACGTTTACTTGAACTTCACATAAGGAATATTTCCAATTTATGCAATAATGGTACAAGAGAATACTTTAATCCGGAGTAATAATAATTCTCGGCTCAAATTCTATTTGTCAACTCCATCACATCCTAAATGTTTTAAACTAACTTGTTGTTTTTTGAAGATAAATCGGAGGTATAAGCCACCAAACTTATTTTTAATTTGAGCTGGTTTCGAACCTGCGACCTTTCACTCAATGAGTCAAGGTGCATTACTTTTTGCCACTAGATCAAAAGCTGGTTCTTAAACTAATTTGTTGTTAATTGAGTCCAAAGTGGAGAGTCAATTTTACTGATCCATCACAAGTCAATTTAGATTATACATAAATGGATTATGTCTTGATACGAAATATGTTAATAAGTTTTGTGAAATCGACAAGTGACCCCCTTTTAAGGAAGTCATTTTTGGGAAGAATAGAGTGGTGAATATTTGAGATTTCCGAAAGTAGGATCCCAACCACAGGCACAGCGCAACAGCCTTACCCAAGTTATCATTACATGATACATACGGCTCTGCCTCTTTTGATAAGTAGTACTGTAGTGTAGTAAATAATATAATAAAAACAAATTTCAAGCTTAAACGGATCAAGTCAACTTGATCCATGACCCGTCAATAGGCCTGACAATATTCTAACGTTTCCGTTCCGTCCAAACATAACGTTAAACGAAAGAGAAATCAGTTTCGTTTCTGAAAATAGAACTAAAATTTGTAAAATTACAGAAACAGAACACGAAAATCGACTTAAATCAATAGAAGATGAAAAACAAAATTAAAAACTATTTCATTTACTGAAACGAAATGAAAACGAAAAAATAATTTCGTTCCGTTAGTGAAATGAAAAGTTAAACGGAACAAACTTATTCCATTCCGTTTCGCACGTTTGACAAATCTATCCGTCAATGCTACAGTCACGGACTCACGGAGTCACGGTAGACATCGGCAACAACAATATATGATCGATACTTGATCTTATCGACATGATCGACCTATTAACATACCCAAAATTTCAAGTACTGATTTACAAATTTTCCAAATCAAAATTGATGAGTTGAGCTTATATGATTAAAGTAAAAATATGTCTTTAATTCGGATTCAAATCTCTATATTTAATTGAAACGCCAATACGAGTTCCGAAATATGATCCGCATATCAACATTTAGTTGGATGATAAATATATTATTTTCATATTCTGTTACTATTTTCTGATCGAGAGAAAATTCATCAATTGGAAGAATTACATGCTGTCCAACAGTAATGATATTTTTCTATTTTTTTAAAAAAAACATAACTATATAGTATTTGATCTCAACAAAATTTAAGATGCATATCATACGGTACAATTCAAATTAGTCATTAGAACTTCGAATATCAATATTTTGATGCAAAATAAAAACACATTTTTACTTCATAAATTAATTACCTTAGCACAACCAAAAGTTGATATAACATCGTATCTAAATGTTAGTGGACAAATTAGCAATTTCAATGGAATATTTTTTTTCCAATAATTGTCAAGTGTATTAAATAAATGTATAACAAAATCCCATGTAACGTAGTTTTCTCTTTTGTTAATTGTGCAATTTAATTATTGAATTCTGTTGGCAAGTGAGCTCTTTTTTTAAACCCTTTTTTTTTTCCCGAGATCAACTTCTTTTTTGTACCTAGTACTGAGGGAATTAGTACTTTGGCCTGATGTCATGTTCTGTGCAAATGATTGGAAATATGAGGTCATTTGAGTACATGCATCTCAACCTTCCTCGGTTGCTGTAACTCCTTTTGCATGTCATACAAATTGCATGAGTGGCAAAAAATGGCCTCAAAGTGATGGCTTGAAGCAAAGGTACTTGGTGCACCGATGCAATCAATGGAAACTTCTGTTGTCACGGATTCCATGGAATCGAGCAAATTAAAGGAATCGATTTTGTGAACTTTAGGTCTTTCACCCATTTCTCAAGTATAATTTTGTAAAATTCAATTTGTACCTCAGTTGAGCACTTGCTGAGTTAGACCAAGTTATAGGATAAGTTTTAGCAGTGTTTGGCTAGATTCAAAATGATTGGTCACTTGATGTTTTTTTATAGAATAAAATTTTATTTCTAAACTCCAAAAAGAAAAATATCTTTAAATAATCGTGAAATACAAAATAAATAAAAATGTAATTTAATTTTTAAAAAAGCACCGATCGGGTCTTTTTTTATCAGAAGCTTCGCATATAAGGATATAAAATCTTCTTTTCTTTTTTTCCCCCTTTTGGCATACTGTCTTATGTTTAGGATCTGATTATCGCATTTAGATTTACAAAATTTTTAAGTGACAGTTTTCTAAAAAAAAGATGTTATTGACTAAAATTCAGAAGCAACTAGCAACAGAATTTAACTGGTTTGGAAACAAATAATTGGTCGGCCCAGTATGCGTGCCTTTGATTACATACATTAGGCTGAAGTTTAGGATATTAAATTGTTATAGGAACATAATTATAATTAATATCATACTGATATGGTGACAAATATTTTTTTTAATTTAACATTTATGAACTAAAAGATTTATGATAAATTGTTTTATGAATATGAATACGAACATATATTTGATATGTTATTGATACGGTGATAATTATCTAATCTTTGCGAACGAAAAGAAAATTATTAATATTTTATGTACTAATTCGTTGAATCAATAAATATAATGGAGCTAAAGAAGCTTTTAACTCCAATTTTGTATGACATATTTCTTTTCTTTATCATACACGCACACACGCACAATATCGTAATTCCTTTACTTGTCCGATTTTTACTTTTACCACCTGTAATGCTACATAGGATTCTAGATTTCTAGCTTGGTCCCATTGTCAGGATTCTGGTTTCTAGTTATGGTACCATTGTCAGCATTTGCATTAATCTATACTATTTCAATTTTCAAACCTGAAAATTAGTTAATACTTTTGGACTCATTTGAATTATTGTTTTAAATTTTGGGAGCAAAGTTTAAAAGAGAGAATGTCATGTCCTAATCACCTTTCCGAAACGGGCTCCGCTGTTAGTACTAGACTCCTACAAACTATTAAGAAAAGTTTCCAATTTTGTATTGTAGTTGTATAAGTTTGCACAATTTTGGGTTGTTGCAAAAGCTGCCACAAAGAAATTGGCATAATAATTCAGATTGTTTAGGCCAGACTCAATTTTCTAGAAACACAGCAGGATGACTTCAGAGAAAATGCTGCTGCAAAAGCAAAAATAAAGGCAAAGAAATACGTAAATGACAGAATAGACCTTCGTTTTGTCTTTTAACATTTTTATTTTTTTTCAAAGTTTATGCAACAGGAAAGAAAAATGGGGTGAAGTCTTTAAATTTATGCAACTCCAATTAAGCGTGATTTTTTTTAACATGCTTGAAAGCTTTGCCTTTAAATTTTAAAATAAATAATACAAATATCTTCAGACAATATTCCAAAATAATCATTTAATAGAAAATCATTAGTATATTAAGTAAAAAAAATTCAGAATCTTAACCAAAATATCATCTAAAAAATTATTTGAAAACCGCTTATTTATTTATACACCAAAGTGCTTATACATCCTTAAAAAATTAAGGCTGAATGATTAAAATGTTTTAGTTATATACTAAAGAGGGATGCATGAATGTTGAGATAGGCTGTATTAATGCCAAATTTACGAGGCATCGATGTCATCCGATGAAATAGTTATCAAACATAAATAGAAAAAGAAAGAATTACAGATATTTGTTTTACACTTTAGATAGCTTGTATATCAGATTTAGCATATGAGAATCAATAAGTCATGAATTTTTGAAAAATTAAACGTTTAGTTTTTATTGTTGTTGATTGATGTCCAAACAATTTTTAAATTGTATCCAATAACACATCCTATTTATAATATGGGGCCGTTTGGATGGTATGAGAATAAGAAAGGAATAAAGATTTTAGGAAGAAAATATTGAGAAATGTGTTACTTTGGGAAGAGTGGAAAGAGTGTTATTCTGGGAATAAGAAATGTTATTTGGATAGTGAGTTAGGAATAAGCAAATTAATATTAATTTAAATAAATTATTAAAAGTTATTATTTTAATATTAAATAAAATACTAATTAAAGAGCACACAAAATTTCATTTAGCTATTAGTATTTAGTTAATTTTGTTGAAATTATGTATATATAATTGTTGGAAGAAACTATTCTTCTTGGTCCCGTTTGGATCGTATGGGAATATGAGGAATAGCTTCTTCCTAGACGTAAATTTATTATAAACAATCCAAACTCTTCACAAAATTACTCACTTCCCAACTTGTTTGGATGCTTAGGAAAAAACTATTTCTAGAAAGAAACTATTCTTTCTTATTCTCACACCATCCAAACGGGCCCATAAAGAATATATATCCACAATGTTACATTTTTAATTTAAGTAATTGTTTTATCATGTGTCATGGTGTCAGTGTTATATGTTATAAATAATATTATTCCAAAATAAAGTTGATTAAAATTTTAATCTAAAATCTAAAACTATCAACAAAACAAGATTAGTATTAATTATTTATGAATAATATTTTTAATTATGAATAACTAATACTACTTTTATTCCCAAATAATCCAAACATAAGATAATAACGAACAACACAATTAATTAAAACTAGATAAAATGACACGAAAATTCAAAATAGCGGAGAGAATGATAGAACTTTAGTAGTTTTAGATTTTTTTTTCTGCAAAAGAAAAGGACCTTTCATTTAACTTGCATGAATATGAGAGACATAATAGAGTCGAACATAAGGCACCAAGGTTGGATACTGATTTTATACGTAATGATACAACGAAAAAGGCGCAACAGCGGACACAAGACATTATAAATCCATGCTGCGCAACTACTCTCTCGTGTTGAAGTCCAAAAAAAGTAGGGGGAAAAAAAAAAGAACACAGAACTTGTATGCATACTTTACGTTGTCAGGATAACGACGCCAGTGACCAAAAGGCTGGTTTGGTTAATGGTTGGTTGGTCTGTAAAAAGAATATCTTTTATGTATGTGTTAAATAAATATGCCATGTATACCATGCAACCTTCAACAAAAGGGTCTCTGTAACGTAGGAAGCCGTTCAATCCATCACTCGAATTGTTTTTTACCAGGTTAGTATGATGTTAGGTCAGATATGAATTCTAATTTTGACAAATCCGTTATATCGGGTTGGATTACGTGTTCTGTACTAGTAACCCGTGTATATTTCGAACCGCCTGTTTATCACTATTTACTCCTTTTCGCCTCATATTCCTCATGTCCTTACTCAAAGGTTTCTTCTCTCATGAAGTTTCGATCTCCTCCATAACCATATATGCCTTCTATGTCTCTTACAAGACCTCAAAAGTTCAAAGATATTTTGAATGCGTCTCTAATTTGTCTCGAACTAAATTGTAATAGCCACAAAATAATATTTTGTGTATTTTTATTTGATCAAAATTTTAAATTCTAAACCCGTTTAACCCGTTTAATCCGTGAAAAACCGTACATAAAAAAATTGACAGATTGGATTGGCTTACGGGTGAATTGACTAAATTTATTTTCTAACCCGACATTATCGAGTTAGATTCAAATTTTACTAAAATATCATCAATCCATCCATTGTACACCTCTTAGTAATGTCAAATTAATTTACCTTCCTCTATTCCAAAGTAGTTCCCGTCTCTCAGATATACTGAATATTGCTTTTACTCTGTTTTTTATCCTACAAAAATTGACGAATAACAGGCGTGTTAATAGTTGAAATTCAATGTTCAAAACCAAATTATAAATTTTAATAATCTAGTTCGAATATATAATAATTTAAAAAGTACAGTTAAAGTATTGCAACGTATGCATAATGAAATTATAAAAAGTAAAAAACACAGGATACATACAACACCGGCATGCTAACATGATATTATATTCCAAAAATGTGAAAAATATTTGTAGGCGCGGAATATGTATGCGCTAACCTCATCATCGATCATGAAGAGCACCGACTACACCGTTGACTACTCAAAAGCTTCGCAGTTCGTACCCTTCTTTTTTTTTTTAAAAAAAAAGAGATAATATGATAATGAAAAGTAGGGAAAAAAATTACATTCTAAAATGTTAAGTAATAAGGTTCAAAAAAGATCATCGGTAAATAAAATATCAACATTTCTTTTTAGTTTAATTTTCACAGCTGCTTCAAGATAAGGCATCATTGGCATCCCAAAGTAAGATGATACTAAGGGTGCGTTTGGATAGGTGTGGGAAGAAGGGAAGAAGGGAAGAAGTGAGAAAAAATATTGGGAAGTGTGTAACTTTGTGAAGAGTTTGAATTGTTTATAATTTTTATTTCTTCTTCTTCCTTCTTTTTCTTCTTCTTTCTTCCAACGATCCAAATCCCATATCCGGCTCTGTTTGGGATTAACAGACTAAATATGCTAATGCTTTTTAGATTTTACAGATAATTAAAAATATTTTAATTAGTTGATTATGATGGGACGTAGAATGATTGATAACTTTAAAATTTAAATGGAAATCTTAAACTTAGTCAAGAAGAAAAATAAGCTCAAAATTTTGGAGATTCCGATAACTGCCTCCCGTTTCTGGTCCCTCGTCTATCAAACCAATAGGAGATTATGTGGTAATGAATTATTAGTAAACTTTATAGATTATGCTATAATCGGTCGTTCAGACGAATTAAATATATTGATATTTATTTTACATAGTAACTTCTGATAATATAATTATTAAATTAAACTTAAAATAATGAATAGCCATATATATTTCTTATAGAGAAATCTATGGTCAAATAGAATCGACAGAAATTCATCAAACCTGATTAAAACTCAATATGGAAACTTATGTAATTGATCCAAATCGTTCATTTTTCCATTGTGATATTCATATTAAAATCTTCTTAAAACAAACATTTCCAAATTTTTCCAAATTTTTTTATATTTTTTTAGTTGAAGAAAATCATAATTTTAATTAGCTATGAACCCTTCAATAACAATAATTTTAAATAATAAAAAATTATTAAAAAGTAAAAAAAAAAGAAATGCAAAAAGTTGTCGGCAAGGACATTTTAATAAGAAAATTACATTGAATAATTCAGATCGGTCATTTGAACTTTCTAAATTGAAATCCAATCGAAATTAATGGGTTGATCTATCAAATTGATTTGGAAATTGATTAATGTCATCGCTAAAAATATCATCGTGCACCATCGCTGAGGCGCTCCCCTAACCCACCGCTCGAGTGGACCCCTCACCCAGCCTATTGCTTTTTGTTCGTTCTGTTGCCATAAGTGTTCACTTTATTAGTTATAAACTTTCACTTTTTGTTATAAAAAATTCACTATATGTGTTCAATCTGTTTATTTTTTAATTTCTTATTCAATTAATATTTTATTTCTGTTATTAATATAAGTGTTCATTTTGTTGGTATAAGTGTTCATTTTTATTATTACAAGTATTAATATTGTTGTTTATTGTATATGTTGTTTTTGTTATTATAAGTGTTCATATTATTTGTTAAATATCTTCACTTTGTTATATTATGTGTTCAGTTTGTTTAGTTATTATCTCAATGTAAAATGTTTGTTTTCACTTTACAATTAGTATGTAATAAAACCATCAATTGACATGTTTAACTGAACACATTTGGTTATTAAACTGAACAAATTGGTTATTAAACTGAACACATTAGTTATTAAACTGAACATATATAACGGACACCTACTAGTCGGCGCGAGGCTCACGCACGTGCGCCTGCTAGTCAGTGATGGCGCGTGATTGCACTTATCATTTTTTTAATTGATTTGACAATAGCATTTCTCTTTTTTTTATATAATTTAGATTAGATATAGATAGATATGATCCATATATATATTTTGATATAATTTGAGAATCGTTGGGCTCTCAATTAGCTGCAGCTAAATTGAACCGTCTATTCATCAAATGGGCTGATTGATAATCAATTGATTATGTAACAAATTTAATAATTAACAGAAGGCTCCGTGGGCTCCAAGCTTTTAGTAAATTCTTTAATAAATTCAGATACGAAGATGATTTGGAAATATTTCCAATCGTAAATACAAGTACACTAGTACAGTTATTGATATAAACAGAATAAGAAAGGATCCTTTATAAATAAGGCAATAAGAACAATTAGAGGACGAAATGCTGTATGTCGGCTACAAAATAATTCAATTTAATTGGTAGATATAAAGAAAACAAAAAAAAGTAAATAAATCACTTAGTCAGAGGAGAGGGAGACGCAAATGGTACACAAATTTCGAAAATTACAGGAGGCATTTTGATATCCAGGAAATTCATTACTTTTAAACCAAATCAATAATAAGGAAATAACAGTGACACATAATCAAATATTGGGGTGTCACGGTTTTTTTTATCGATATTATTTTGAAGAAGGAATACCATCACGTATCGCTTTTTCCTTTAAAAATCGAACCAAACCGGATTTTGTCCGTATCCGGTTTAATTTTCCTTTCCAACTAGCGCATATGTGTTATGATTTTATAGATTTATTAAATTAAAGAGTCATAGCTTCTACAGTTCTACATACGTGTCCCAATATAAAAGGCCCTAAGGCGCTCCACATTGTGAACTGCCTGAGAAAAAAAAAATAAACAAAGAAAATTCATGGCTAACGAAGTCCAGCCGTCAAAGCTGCTCGACTCTTTCCAATATTTCAAATTCAAGAAACAAAACCCAAATTCACACAAACCTAAGAAGTTCCGATCCTTAATCCATGCAACTATCCTCCCACATGTGACCCATTTTGCATACGCCCTTGTAGATTTCAAATGTATGGTGTTTGATCTCTTTACCAAGAAAAAAAGAGCCCCCAAATTACCAAAATATCAGAAATGTTTGATTACCAAGCAAAACAAGCTTCTTAGTTTTATCAAGTTACACCTCAAATGGTGTTCTTGTCATGTCACACCTGTGACAGATTCAAGTCAAGTGTGCAATTACAGCTACTACTCGGTTTGTGATGCGGCGATTTGCACGCAAGAGGAGAACTATGAAGATGAGAGAGAGACTGAGTATCTGCAATGGTTGGAGGAGAGAGAATCAACTGAGATTGAGATGAATGAGATCGATCGGCTTGCCGAAGAGTTTATTGCAAGCTGTTATGAGAAGTTTCTATTAGAGAAACAAGAGTCTTATAGAAGGTATGAAGAGATGATGGCTAGAAGCTTATAGCTAGAGGAAGTTCGATTAGCTAGCTAGACAATAATGGACAGTTTAGCGGGTTATTTTGAATAAATGTACAAATGAAAGTGTCGTTTCCATTGCAAAAATCAAATATCATGTCGTTGTTAGTGTGGCAATTTAACATGAGGATTCTGTGGAAACTGAATGCTTTGAAATTTTGCTCTTAGTTAGCTATAGTTAGTTTTTTTTTTTTTCATTTTTTGGTGGATTGTTACAAAGTTTTGCTCTTAGATTAGTTGTAGTTAGCGTTGATTTTGTGATGGATGATTAGAATTTGAGTTTGTTATGAAGTTGTAATTAGATGTGCTGCTTTTCTTTTATTCTTTGAGGAAAAGCCGTTGTGTACGTAGTTTTCTAGATCCAAACACTGGAACACTTCTTACTCTTTTAAATTTGAAAGAAAATAATATGATGATACGGGTCTGATAATAAATAATGAAAATATACTCGGAAATTTTGACACGCAAGTTTAAATGTCTTTGTCATCATCAGTACTGATTATTTATGAAGATGTCATCCTTTGTGAAACAATATACTTGGACTAAAGATGAAGGAACATGTCATCCTTGTGAAACAACACATGTATGGTTAAGCACTTCTCTTGGTATGGTTTGTCTGTTAATTATTATGATATAAATTCGGTGCCAAGTGAACTTGTTCAAACTGTCCGAGGTCCAACAAATTTTCTACACAGATTTTAAATTCAATCTCATTTGATATTTAAAATTTTAAAATATTTTTATAGAGTATACATTTTTTATTTAATTCATATATGATTATCTTATTTTCTTTCTTTTAGTTTAGTCGCTTAATTCATTTTTGCTCTTTCGTTAAGTCATCACGTCCATGGTTTTTGTTTGAGAAAGAGGGCCGTATAAGGCCTACTATTATTTGACCTAGTATGTGGTGTTAATTTCTTATTAGAATGTGCAAGAAAAGGCCCAAAATTAGCTTCATGGCCCCATGCGGACTTCGAAGGTTAATTCCCTTGGGAGAACTATTAAACTGATGCATAAAAGTGTTTAGAACTAAAAAAAAATTAGGCATCTTTACTAATATACAGACCATTTGACAATTCAAATGAAAATTTTTCTTTTTTTTTTTTTTTTTGAAGAGAGTTACTCTTTCACTATTTCAAAATTTAAATAACAACAAGATTTAAATAACAAAAAGAGAAGAAAGAGAAATAATTTTTTTTCCTGACCACCGAGGCACCGTCTACCGGTGTGTTTGGATCAACTTAAGAATAAAATTAAAATTAGTTATTTTGGGTAAAAAAATATTATTTCTAAAAATTAATAATAATTTTTTTGAGATAGAGTGCTATATTTAAGTGGTCCAACATCAAGAATAATTTTTTTTATCATAATGTGTTTGGATCATTTTCTTAATATGGATTAAAAAGTTATTGGGACCATTTTTAATAATAACTTCTTAATTCGAATTAAAAAGATGATCCAAACATCTTATAAATAAAAAATTATTTTGAATGCTAGAGCACTTAAAAATAGCACTCTAAATCTCTAAAAAAGTTATTCTTGATTGTTTAAGAATAATATTTTTTTATTTCGAATAACTAATTCTAATTTTAAAGCTAAATTATACTAGCACAATATTTTTTAAGATAAAATGGGATCAAGCCTCCCAACTTATTTTTAAATTAAATGTCTATAAAAGACCCCAGCCGAATTTTGAACTTGTCACATTTCACTTGAGATGCATTGCTCTTTGCCACGACCCACGGGTAGGGGTGTACAACGGGCGGGTCGATGATATTTTAACAAAATTTGAACCCAACCCGACAATACCGGGTTAGAAAATAAATTAAGTTAACCCATCCGTAACCTAACTAAACCCGTCAATTTTTTTATGTACGGGTTTTTACGGGTTAAGCAAGTTTAGTGAATTAAAATTTTGATCAAATAAAAATACATATAAAAATCATTTTGTGGCTATTACAATTTAGTTCGAGGCAAATTAGAGATGTATTTGAATCATCTTTCAACTTTCGAGTCATTGTGAGAGGAATAGACGACGTGTATGCCTATGGAAGAGATCGAAACTTTATGAAATAAGAGATATTTGAGTAAGGACATGAAAAAAAGTGAGACAAAGAGGAATAAAAAATGATAAACGGGTGGATTGAACTATACACGGGTTTACTAGTACAAAACCCGTAACCCAACCCGAAGTAACGGGTTTGTCAAAATTAGAATCCGTATCCAATCCAACATCATGCTAACCCGGTAAAAAATGGTTCGGGTCGGGTGGGTTGAACGGATTGAACGGATTCACGGTTTTTTTGTACACCCCTACCCACGACCAAGAGGTGGTTCTCTACTTAGCACAATATTTAACCAATACTCTCAAAATTCAGATTCATTCCGCCGTCCAATAATAATTTCCAACTCCCTCTCATAACTGTAACCAAGAGCTGGTTTATTTAGTCTCGCCTATCATTAATCTAACTGGAAAACACAACACTCCTATGCTACTCGGCTACTCTCTCTATTTGGTGATTAGCATTATAGGATATTTAAGGCGCTTCAAATTCTAATTTATTATACGGCATACCCTTTCGGCTGCAATAGCCTTCTTTTATTTTATTTTGGATTGAGGGACCTCTCTGCAAATTACAAAACAATCCTGATAAACGTCTATATAAAGTCTCATTTATAAGTTTGATTTGATTAAACCATACAATATAGACTGAAATCTGTTGATCGGCAAATAACGAAGAAGAGTTCGCATCACTTGATCGTCTCTACTCCTCTTCCGATTAAGGTAATCGAATGAATTATATTCCCATTTCTATTTCCTATGTCTTTTTCATCGGTCCAATCCTATACTTTGAAATGTTAACAATCTATTTATTCTAAATTAAACATATTTATTACATAAAATTGTAAGTACTTATAATCTTTTAGGCTTAAAAAGAATATTATTTTGATAGATCAAGGTAATTTATTTAATTGAATGTAATATCCATGACGTGTCATTTGATCGATACTGTCATGTTGTTGATATTAAATACTGATTGTGTAAATACACTTCTTAGCTAATTTAACCATCAACGGGTCCAGGATAAGTTAAACCAACGTAAGTGCGCACTGCGCAACCATCATTAATAAGCAGTCCGTGCCATTTACAACTAGTAGGTTGATTCGGATAAATAATTTATGAGCTGAACGAAAATAATTGACGCTATATATTTTTCTTTCTTTTTTTTCTATAAAATGGAGATCAAACCTAATTTATTTTTTTAGAAAATTAAATATGTACAATATATTTTTTAACTCGTATTTTTCACTAAAGATATATTGTCCTTTGCTATTAGATAAAAAGTTTGTTAATAGATTGAGACGATACTTTGGAAGTATAATTTGTAAGATTTATATATCTCTTTTATTCCTGAGCGGCCGAATTAACAAAACTATAGTGTGAATTAACTAATAACAGTTTTGTTCTAGATAGAATTCATTAATTAACAAATATTCGTCAATCTTATAATACTTTTTGAAAAAAAAACAAATTACAACTATAGTTTAAGAAGTGATAATTAATTCCTAGGATTAAATTATTTATTTAATAATTATATAATATCGATCTATTTTTAGTCGAGAGTAAAGCTTATTTATTTGAAAGCCCAACTCGAGAGCTAAGATTAACAATGCGACGAACACTAGCGAGCCTAATGATACAAAGTAAACTTCCATAGCTAAACAATATCAACTTTGAGTTGCTCGCAAATTTGTAATTAATTTTTAACTCTGTTGATTAGGTCTAATCTGTGCAAAAAAATAGTTTTAGAAAAAGTAACTATTGGTAATAATTTTCGAGAGAAGAAATTGTAAATTCTTGTGTTCATCTTGGAAAAGAGTTTTTTCCCCTCTAGTTTAGTTGGATGGAAACTTAAAATGATATCTTCAGCCCCTTAAATTAAGTAGGCTTTTGACCAAAAAAAATTTCACATGGGATTTTATTTTATTATAATTGATTTCTCAAGATTATGTCGGGTCCAATAACATGAAAATTCTGATGAAATAAAATAAAATCAGTTTATTTTGATAAAAAAGTTTAATTATATAGAAATTCCATAAAAATTCATTATTCAGCAGAAAAAAAAAGGGATTGTAACCAGGGCCTTAGAATGTATATACACAAATCAACACATAACGACGCCTTGTGATTGATCAATTTGACATGTAGTGTGAAAGCCTTATGCATTTGGCGAACAATAATTTACCAATAAAAGAACCAATTAAAATTGAGTTACCACATTATGGAAATAACAATTATTACATTATTTTTTTGGAATTCTTGACAGCTTTAAATGCCAAAATTACTGACCTGACTACCTGAGTTGCCATAATATTAAAATTTTCCATTTTTGCATAACTAAAAAAATTTCATGACATAATCCCCCAATTTTCAAATTACCGCCAAATAAGAGTTCACACAGATATTTCTGCGTAGTGGGATCCACATATTGGATGACGTAAGCATCCCACACCGCCACACGGACTCTTTAGCATCGCACATGCACAGATGCACTGATGCACCTGGCCCATTTAGCCCTTTTAGATTTCCTTATTCTTAGCCAGCATCCTCAGCAGTCAAAAAAAGGACTGCTCCAAGCAGTCTTTTTTATTTTTTTAAATTTTTTTAAATTTTAAAATTCAAATGGAGAATTCAAACCGTTGATCTTGTTAAGTTTTATCGGCGATGCATTTTTATATAAGAAAAATTAAGAAAAATGAAAAAGACTGCTTGGAGCCGTCTTTTTTTTTTTTTTTTTTTTTTTTTTTTACTGCTGAGGATGCGGACGCTCCTTATTCTTCCACACCGGACCCGAACCCAAATTTAAATCTGGTTTTGACCCGTCTCGCGTCCGCCTTCCATCCATTAATACATCTCCAACTTAACACAAGTTTCTCTTTTCTTTCTTCTCTCCACTCGAGCCTCCAATCTTCCTAAACCCTAGTCTCTCTCTCTCTCTCTCTCTAAGCAGCTTTTCGACATGGATGCGTCTCGTAAGAGAGGGAGGCCTCAGACCAATGGAGCGTTTGGTGGTGCAACGAAGAGGCGGCCCAAAGGTGTGTTCTTTTCTTTTCTCTCGATTCTATTTAGATCTTTGTTTCTCGTTTCTTTCTTTCCTGTTCATGGTGGTTTGTTTAGGTTGTCTCCAGTGTTTGTATTAGATGCATGCTAGATATGGAGTTTGTAGGAAGCGTGGTAGCTGAGATCTAGGGTTTCGCATTTTCTTAATCGAGTTAGTTTTAGTTTTTTTTCGAAATTAGCAATTTTCGTCCGTATTTTTCTTGGAGAGTTGTAGATCTAGTTTCTTATGGTTTTTTTGTTGAGGTTTCTTTGGTTGCTATCAGCAAGCTTACCCTACCTTATCCGTTTTTATTCGTGGTTTTTTTTAAAGATATCATAATAGCTATCACTATTAGTACTTTAAAAGAGCAAATTTTTGTTATTTAAATTGTCTTAATGTTAATTTACCTGTAAAATTTGGTGACCTTTTTCTAAAAGGAAGTCATTATTGAACCAATTATAAGGTCATGGACAAGATTCAATAATTGTATTGCAACTGTCAATGTAGTTGACATATTACATGAGGCTGCAAACTCGTTGTTTGGAACTAAAGCAGGATGAAATTGAATTCAATTCATTCAAGGGAATAATCTTGACTCAATACTAAAAATGAGAGGTCACATTGGGGGTTATTGGTTGTAGATGAAAATTGAAAAGCCTTGCATTTTGATATTGTTCTAAAGAAAAGGAAAAAATAATGTTATGAAATGAATTCAATTGAATCCATTGATGTTTTTTCAAAATTAAGGATTGAGCTTAAGTCCAGTTTCACCATAAATCTGTTAATATTGAATGGTGTCACTCTTGAACTAGTGTTGCTTGAAAATCGAGAACACCTGATCAGAATATGAAGATTTGTAAAATGTTAAAATTTATTGTTAACATAAACTGAAAACCAGAAATTAATTTTATGTAACAGAAATGGACTCGTTCCAAACTGGTGTAGGAAGCAAATCGAAGCCATGCACCAAGTTTTTCAGGTTAAAATCTGAACTTTCTATATGCACAATTAACAACAATGGGCATCAGATTGGTATTCTCTATACTTCTTCTCTACAATTAATGTTTTATGAAATGATTACAAGGCTCTATTTAGTTGTAGGATATTGAGTGTTAATTATACCTTCCAAAATATTAGCCCAAGTCGGTCGAAATCACATAACAGGTTTAATTTAATCCATCAAATTTGGGTCTGGAAATTTTGTTTTATCCTACAAGTAAAAGGCCTAAGAACATAACTTTTAGTTCTTAAAAATGTGATTATTTCTTTCAGGTACGTTTGCAAATTTTTTTCTGGATTAATGCATGTAAAATATGGAGATCGACAGTTAATTATTCATATGGTTTAAATGGAAATGTGAACCGGGGTAGAGATTAGGAGTTAAAAGTCCTGCAGTTGAGCACATATACAGTTGGACAGTTGGTTGAATTTGCTAATACTTGATTCATAGAAGGAAAGACTCAACTCTCTTGTTACTCTGAAGACTAAATTGTTGTTTTCTTATTTTCCTTTTAAACTTGAATTGCATTGTGTTTCATTCGGAGCTGTGTTTTTTGGCCATTTTAATTGAGCAAACGACTGTATTTTTGAGGCCTGTTGGTAAGATGGGTAACCTATGGTACAAAGATCCCTTGAGTGATATGATTCTGGGACCACAGTTTATCATTCCCCCCCCCCCCCCTTTTTTTTTCCCCTTTTCTTCATTTCAGCTTTCTTGAATTGTTGCATGATTTCGAATTTATTTTTGATACAGCACAACGGGGTGCCCATTTGGAGACACCTGTCATTTCCTACACCACTACCCTGGTGGATATCAAGCTGTCTCTAAAATGATGAATCCAGCTACGGCCCCACCACCTCATGCAATGGGTCCTACCCACCACTACCCAATGCCAGATCCTACCTCTGCTCCGTCTCCGACCACCCCTTCTGTCAAAACCAAGCTCTGTACTAAGTACAACACTGCTGAAGGGTGCAAATTTGGAGACAAGTGTCATTATGCCCATGGTGAGCGTGAACTTGGAAAACCAGTATTTTCTACTCACTCCCATTCTAGTCACATGCAACCAGCACCACCTGCATACGGCATGGGTGCACCTGGTGGGTATTCTCATGGAGGCCGGTATGATCAACCTGCAGCTGGCCCTGCGCCTGGCAGCTTTGGAGCATCGGCCACAGCAAAAATCAGTGTGGAGGCATCTCTGGCGGGAGCAATTATAGGGAAGGGAGGTGTTAATACAAAACAGATTTGCCGTGTTACTGGTGCCAAGCTGGCAATCAGGGACAATGAAGCTGACCCGAATACAAAGAACATAGAGCTTGAAGGTACTTTTGATCAGATCAATCAAGCTAGTGCTATGGTGAGAGAGTTAATTGTGAATGTAAGCGGAGGGGGTGGAGCTCGGGGAGGAAGAAATGCTTCTGCTATAGCTGGAGGCGGTGCAGGTCATAGTGGACCCGCAAACCATTTCAAGACAAAGTTGTGTGACAACTTTGCCAAGGGATCATGTACCTACGGGGAGAGATGCCATTTTGCACATGGTTCAAGTGACCTCCGTAAGACTGTTTAATGAAGGAGTTGTGTATTTTTTTTTAATTTGTATGGATGTGGGATAATGATTTTAGTTTCCATTTTAGAATTTTCTTTTGTTGTTAAACATGAGGACATTTGGGTAAAAATGAGGAGTTTGCTGGGTACTGTATTTTGATGTTTTAGCTGGTGGCGTAGAGGGGTAGTTTTCATTTTTAATGTGAGCTGTATTTCTACTTGTTAGCATAATTCCTAGAACTATTTAATGATCGCTATTTATGTTGGTTGTGTTATTTTTCTCTTTGAAGAACTTTCCAGTAAGACCGTATAAATTTTTGCTTATTATGCGCAGTGTTTGTATTGATTTATTTTTTCCTTGTGCCGTATCTGTAAATTATGCCGAAAGAGGCAGAGGATACGTAAGTGGTACCTAACTGAGTAAATATTTTGTCTATTGCAATAACGGGGTTAATGTTGGCAATACAAAAGTAGTATCTTAGGCTCCGTTTGGATGGTTTCTTTTCGGAATAAAAAATAAGGAATAATTATTTTTTATCAATAAATTTATTTTTAATCATCCAAACTCTTCACAAAAGTTACGCACTTCCCAATAAATTTATCCTTTTCCAATAAATTTTTTTCCTTCTTTCTTCTTCCTACCTTATTCTCAACGCATCCAAACGGGGCCTTAAGGAATAGTAGAGGTGTACTTAGGCCTGAAAACGGTAACCGTTTCGATCGTTTTTCCGTTTCGTTTCGTCCAAAACGAAATAAAACGGTTAAAGATTTTGGTTGCGTTTTAAAAACGCAACGGTTAATGCAAGCTTGAAATGGTTTCGTTTTCGTGGAATTTTCGTGATTTCGATCGTTTCGTCCAAAACGAAACGGTCAACGCAAATGATAATCAGTTTCGTGTCCAAAACGCAACGATCAACGCAACAGTTCATTTGCGTGATCGTTTTAAACGTTATGAACCCCTAGGTGTACTAGTGTTGTTGGATTACATGAATAGTTCTAGTTTTATTTTTGTGTATTTTATACGAGTGAAATGTTGTTTGGCATTTGGGGCTATATTTTGACAGTTAAAGTTGGCCCTCTTGTGTAAGTCCATTAAAATTAGTGATATGAGATATTGAAAATATGTTATTGTTACATTATTTCATCCATTGTAAATCTGGCATCGGATTGTAATAAGAATAAAGTGCTCTTTTGCTATTCCAATTGAAATTGAAGTTGCCAGAAAGCTCTTAATTTTTCAGTTTAATAGTTTATATGCTGTAGTAGCCTGTTCGTATCGGGACCAATAATTTTTAATTTATAATAACTCGTCGTTGGACAATTTAACTGTTAAAAAACTGTTTCAAATATCATCTTATCATAACTTTGTAGCGCATAAAATAATTACTTCTAATGAATCTATTGTCAGCAGAGTCAGTCAGTCAGACTAGTAAAAATCTATTCACCGTAGATCTTACATGGAGGTAGGGCTGCAAAATGATCGAGACGATGGCGCAAATGAGTTGTTGCATCGATCGTTTCGTTTTATGTGACGAAACATATTTTTTATTTCGTTGATCGTTTTGTCCAGACGAAACGATCAACGAAATTTTCGTGATTTACACATGGAAGAAACCGTTTCATTGTTTCGTCAATCATTTCGTCCAACCAAATGAAATCGTTTTGTTGTTTCGTTAACTATTTCGTCCGGACAAAACGAAAAACGGTTAAAACGACTTTCGTTTTCAGCTCTACGTGGAGACGGAGGTGTAAGAGAAAAGCCTGGTTCCTATACGTAAGGAAGTTGCAAAAGGCCTGCTTCGGATTTTCCTCTGGGCTCTAAGGTGGGCACGCTCTGTTTGTTGCCTTCAAAGTTCAATGTTCAAACCATTTTCAGGTAGAAACCAGTTCTTGCAAAGTTTGCAGTCAGCAGTGGCGGATCCAGTAATAGAAAACGGGAGAGATTGTTTAATATTTTTATTGAGTTCTGTATTAATATATTATATACTTTTAATTAATGCTTATATGTGTATTTTATTAAAAATTTATTATACTCGACCCCATAAAAATAGGTAAATTTATTCATGATAATTCTCATAGTTACAATTTGTGTTATTAATATCTTAATATTGAAATTTGATGTGGTTGTTGAATTCTATCTAAAAGATATTGTAGGTCCGGCTATTAGCGGGGACCTTGATGGACGAATAATGGCTAGTTAATAAATTTGTTGAGATTTCCAAACCGCATTTCAGGAACCTAGACTACAATTCTCAGCACAACCTAGAATTTGACCACGATACTTGCCAGCAATAGTGTATCAATCTCGCACAATTAATATATAATTTCTATTCTCGTGTCTTAATATATGTTATTACTATTTACGCTGTCATCTAATCAACATTAAATTTGCTGGCATCATTTAATTTGGGTGGCACCGTGGCAGATACTAATGACATGGATATTCATAACATATTCCAAGCATAGAACCAACTCTAAAATAGATGCTAAACTTTTGAGTACCAACACATTAATAGACTTTGAGCACTAAGATACATTTGGGTGGCACTAAATTAAATGTACGTTTTTTAGGGACCATTCGTGCTTTAAATATTTCAAAAGGACCAACTCTAACTGTCAAAATATAGCCCCAAAATTTGGGGGCAGATCATACAAACTTTCAATGGAGCGAGAGTCTGGTCACCCAAATGCGGTTGGAAAGGAACGATTTGGGGGCAGATCATACAAATTTTCACGGAAGTGACTAGTTTCAAACATATTAGACGCATACACTTGCCAACATGATAAAATTTTAATTTATAAGATTAGAATGGCTGATCCAAATCGTTCAAATTGCTCTACGTTACAAAATCTCCATGCAGACCAAATTTTATATTTTTCAAAATTTTTATTATTTTTTAGAAATTTTTAATATACTAAATCTAAAAAGTTATGAACCTCTAATTTTGAAAATTTGAAAAAAATATAAAATTAGATTTTCAAGGATATTTTAATATAGATATCATATTGAGCGATTTAGATCGACCGTTTAAAATTTTAATGGTCGATATTTAAATCGTATTTGACGTCCTATATGATTGATTCTAGCATTATTCTAACTTTCACGTTGATGACATGAAATAGTTCTTTGTTTTTTTAAAAAATTTTTTTTGAATAATGAAATAGTTTATAGTTCCCAATCCAAACTGCAGACTCTAGTCCACTCCAGCGACCAACTTTGCTCACGCACCAATCATTCCCTTCCTACTACACGTTCTCCTCAATTTTATCTGCACCTGATCTCATGGACCATAAACAAAATAGTACATTGTGGACCCCACACCCGTAATCCATAAACCGGGTCCAGGCTCTTCTCTTCCTTTCTGTCCCCTTGAAGGCATGAACAAACAAACAAACATCAAACAAGTACAGCTCCAGCCTCCAGCGCTCACTCCATTCCATTCTACAAATTTGCACAAATACCCTCCCAATTTTATAAAACCCAACTCCATGGCCGTTGCGACCACGTGTCCATGCACAACCCTCCCATGGTCCCGCCGCCACAGTGGTGTGAACACTCGTCGCAGTGGCACGATGGTGTGCAGAGCGGCCGTGCAGGAGACTTACAGAGGGGGCCCAGCGGGTACCTACGCGCGCGAGATGGAGCGCCTCTCTGCTAAAGAATCTCTTCTCCTCGCTGTCTGTTTCGTTTTCTCTCTATTTATAATACTCAATTTTGTCTCGTGCTTGTTTGTTTGGGGCAATTGAAGAGTTCATACAATTGGGTTGAATTCAGCATTAATTATATAATCAAGGAATTATCTAATTGATGTTGGATCACTTAATTAGCATGTGGTAAATTGTGTTGCTTCATTCCGGTACTGTACCCGTATTATTAGAATTAATCCCAAATTTGACTATTCTTTTACCAAATTGAGTATTAGTTAACTACCAATTTTGGAAGTTCGCATTGTTTAAGATTTAGTAGAACTTAAAAAGAATTAATCTACTCTGAATTGTGTGTACTTCACTAAAAATAGACAATAGGAGAAACAACTGGAACAGTAAAAGGTAAATATTTAGTAATCTATGTAGCACACAAGGTGTCGGTAATCAGAACGTGTAATTGCCATTTTTGTGCCTTTTCCTGACTAATGAGAGGGCATAGAAATCAGAAACTATAATCTATGCAATGAGCATGGACTGGAATTACCATTGGTGTGTAGTGGTATCAGAAAGAATCAAAGAAATGAAACAGTATTATTATGTAATAACATAACGATCTGGCCTGGTGTGTTTTGCTTTTGACCTCAATTTCAATTCATTCCACTGGAATCTCTATTTACTGTACCGATAGTCGAGTCCAGGTTGCGATCCTTATCTTTCGTAACAATTAACAAATAATTTGCGGTAATGCAGTTCAAAGATGCTGGAGGCTTCCAGTCGCTGGTTAGTGGAAAGACAACCGAGATGCAAAAGATAGATGTCAATGAGAGGATTGTTGGTCTGGAGCGCCTCAATCCATCCCCTCGACCCACCACGTAATCTCTTTCTCTCCCTCTATAATTACTAGCTTCTTCTTTAAGTATTTTTGAATTTTGAATCTTTTGCAACTGGTTTTGAACATTGACCTTTTACACCAGAAGCTTAAGGTCATAGATTATTTTATTAGATTATATTCTGTAATGCTCCGTTAATATGTGAAAATGTTCTTGTACACAGACATGGATATGGGAATGCTGTTACTTTTTGTTGGATTGACATGACATGGAAATGATTCTCTGGATTGTATAATTTAAGTTTGGCAGAGATTTATGTTTTAATTTTTAAGTGTCCCAAAACAATCAGCAATTATGTTATTATCTTATTACTGTTGATACATACAGTAGCAAAGAGTTGATTCCATAAAATGATATCTGATTTTGTTAATTTTTCTTCACTTTTTATTTTTGTTTGCTTTTTGCAGATCTCCGTTTCTAGAAGGAAGATGGAACTTTGAGTGGATTGGAGACACAAGCCCAGAATCCTTCATACTGAGATTTATTTTTGAGTAGGTACCTCAGGAATTGCACTTCTGCTTTTGGGAAATTTCCAGCTTTACCTTTGCATCTCCAGTGACCTCTCGGTCCTTGTGCTCCTGGAAAACAAAAAAAATGCCATTCTACCCTATGAAAGCATTACAAATGTTGCTTAGTTACCTCCCGTCCTGATTTTCCTCAAAAAGATAAGCTGAGGGTATCCTGCTTGTATATGGAAGAACCCCAATACCTTTTTTTACTAAACATGATCTTAGCATGTTATGGAACTAGTAGCATGATATGGCTTAAATTTTATTTGTTAATTGCATAAAAAATTAACAGGCGGGCTCCCAGCACAATTGCAAACCTACTAGGAATTGATCTGACGATAAGGGAAGGTTATTCTAAGATCAAAGCAGACCTTAAGTTTCTCAATTCGGTACTTCCTCCCTTTCATGGCCCATCTTTTCCAGATCAAAATTTTATAGCAAGGATTATCAGACAGATATCAGCCCCAATTTACCCCTTATTTTATTGGAGGAGAATTTCAAGTGATCCACCATATAATGAACTAACAGTAAGCTTTACTGAATACAGGATTAGATTTTCCTGGGCTAGTCAGGTTTGCCATCAGTATGATATGCACACTTGGGCCACCAGAATAACGTTGTTTTACAGTTGGCGTCCATTTTTATTGTTATTTCTTTTGGCGCATCCCCCTTTTTTTTGCATCTCTTTGTTTTATGTTTTACTTTTGGCCTGATAATTAGCATAATAAGAATCATATAGTATCACTTAAAGGTTTGTTGCATGTACCACACCAAAAATATGTACTGAGCCATGAAGGTATAGTACTATAGCCTGCAATTATTTTTCAATGCATGATGGTTGGTGGCTGAAGTCATCTCCACTTCTAATTATTGGTCTGTAAAATTGTAGATAGAAAGCAAGGTGACACTGACAACCAAGTTGACAGTAGAGGGGCCGATGCGAATGAGAGAAGAATACAGTGAAGCGCTTTTGGAGACTCCTTCATTGAGCTCTGAATCTTTGCCTGATCAACTCAAGCCGGCTTTGGGCCAAGCTACTGGGGCCCTCCAGCAGTTACCTGCTCAGATAAGGGATCCCTTTTCTAATGGCCTCAGATTGCCCCTCAGTAAGATTTTTGCTTTCTTGCTTATGCTTCTCTATCTTCTGAAAAAAGTTAATTTGTATTATATTTGGGAGCATTGTGCTTCAGGCCATAGCACTAATTATAACCAAAATATTAAACAGGTTTCGGTTTAAGAGATATTATCACTTTATTAGGTTATTGCTGCATCAAAAGGACTAAATTCATAAGTCAGAACATATATGTCCAAATGAACTAGTGGTTAGACATAGTCATGGTCAAAGGGCTTGTACACCTTTGTGTCAGATTTCTCACAACCTATATTGGCATGATTGACCTATAAATCAAGAGTTTAATTGTACAGTTTTTTGTTTTTTTTTTTAAATATGCAACAGATGGATCTTTCCAGAGGTTGTTTATGATTTCTTATCTGGATGAGGAAATTCTGGTAATTTTTTCCCCTTAGTTTTTCTTTCAAGATTAACCCTTTTACTTTTGAGCAGCAAAGTAACAAAGATCATTCAAGTAATATAGACCTACTTGATGCATATAATGTTCATAAACACAGATATTACTTCTCTACTACAAGTTTTTTAATTACGTAATATGAAGAACCTATTGTAGTAATTTTGCAGGGAAGTACGCTTACTGGCATTGAAATGTACCTTTAGCTGATCTGTACTTGTTATATGAACTTCATATTGAGAACATCAATAATGCCCTAATTCAGTAGTAAAACCCTGAGAAGGACATAAATAAGGAAAAAATATCTCAAACTAAATAAACATAGAAAAACAAATTGGTATTAAAGCCTTAATTAAATTGCTAACTCACAGTTAAACCTGAGCTCTAAGCAACAACCAAGGATTATAGACAGTGGAATCTGCAAACACCAAAAGCTACCTAAACATGTTTGAACTATGTCATGATAAGTTCATTTTAGCGCAGGAGTCAAACATATTAAGTGCTTTGCTAAATTTTAGATCATTTAAGCTTAGGAGAAAATATCACTGATGTGAAGGTCACAACTATCAAGTTCTGTAAACCAAAGTACTTTTTTTTTTCCAATAAACTAACAGTTCTGACTGCTAGCTGTTATGCATATAAATCAAAGAAGTATGATGTTAGTTTGAAATTGGGAAATCGTACTTGTTGCTAACAACAATGTTGATGTCGTTTGCAAAAATATAAATAAAAACCATTGACATCATGAGATTTATTGAATTGCTGTTTTTCAGATAGTAAGAGATGCAGTTGGTGCACCTGATGTGCTAACTAGAATAGAAAGCACACCTGCTTCAACTCCCTCCAGTGAACCGATCATACCTGAATATGAAAGCTAATTTATTTCACTAATTAATCTTTAATAATTTAGGTTCTGATTGTAAATGTTAATATATAACTATGAATTGTGTCGTTTTCTCTCCAACTTGAAATATCTGAGCTCATTACATTTCACTCTTTTTGGTATACTCCCGAGTATGAACTTGTGCGAATTTTGTCCAATATAATAATATCAAGTTATTTTGTGGATACCGGGATAGCAATATTTAATAATTCTTGTTGGTTTATGCAAAGTTGCAAACTATTACTGTGTACTCACCTCGTGAGGAAATTTTATAAGAAGGCACTACCCGATTAAGCAGATTTATATTCTTTTTGGACCAGATTGGACAGTTTTGGCCCAATGACCTATATTGATCTATTTTGTTGAAACTTCATGCCATTGCTTCATCACATCAAAGAAAATAATTGTAAAATGTGGTCGGTTAATCAGACAAAATAATTTAGTGATTCTATCACAAAGTTAATCTTATGTTTTAGTTCCCAGTTTTCCTATCTGGAACTTTATCAATGACAATCCTTGATATAATATTGTATGTCTCGCTTTCGGGGTCGGCAGGTGATAGTTTCCTGTCATTTTTATTTAATTAATTAAAAAAGTCCAACTTCATATAATTTTAAAGATATTACAAGTTGAATGAGATGGACATTCCTTTGAGAAATTTGCACATGCAATTGCTCAAATATAGAATTTGCATATCTTGTGATTACTTAGGTTGTAACTACCTAGAATGATGAAATTGATTCATTGAATAGAAATTGCTCTTGCTGAAAAGTGTTTTATTAACCAATGCAATGCGAAAGATACCATTGTATCAACGATGTTGACTTTGAAATATTAAATAGATCAAGTTGTAGAAGATTTTTCTTTTCTTCTACAAGGCAATTCTAGAGCCTTTTTTCTGGATTTTTTTTTTATTTTTTTTTAGAAATATAAGCATGTAGGCACCACCACCTCCTAATTTGCACTCCAATTGAACTTCTGTGGAAATTTGATTTTGGGGATACACACTACCATCGGACCAGAAGTCCGAACCTCAGTACTAGAAATTCAATTCAAAGCAGTGAATATATTGATCAATTGTTTGTGTCAGTAGCAACATTTACCAAAAGAGGATGGCTACATGAATTGAGTTATGAATATATATTGCCCTGCCAGCACTCATAAAATTTCAGACCGATAACTAAAAAAAAATTATTATTATTATTTCAACATAAGGAAAATAATTTTGAGCTGAGAAAATAATACCCAAACAGTCCAGCTTAAGTTAATTAATTATGCTCTACCAATATAATAAAGAAAAGCCATTGTAAATTTGTACTGCAAAATTGTATAGCTGGCTTAACTCTAATATAAATGTATGAGTCATATTTTCATGCTCTTTATTATGGCTTTTGTTAAGTAAAATTCGAAAGTTCTCTTCCAAGAAAAAGCTGATTTAGGGGTTAAACAATAGAGGAGGGTTCCGGTGCCCACATTTTGAATTGCCCCAAATGTCCCAAAACACACTTTTTTTTACTACTTTTACAAAATATAAAATTCAAACATCGAATCCAAACCGTTGATCTTATTCGATATAACTAGCGATGTATTTTCATATAAGTTTTATAATTTTTTAAGTTTATTTGAGACTTGATCAAGAGATTGAAAATTGAACGAATGTAGTTAAATATGATAGATTAATTCTAATCTGTTCATATTTTAGCTTCTTGATCAAGTATCAAATAAACTTCAAAATTTATAAAACTTATATTAAAATGCATCGCTAGTTATATTGAATAAGATCAACGGTTTGGATTTGAAGTTTGAATTTTATATTTTATAAAAGTAGTAAAAAAGTATATTTTGGGGCATTTGGGGGCATCCAAAATGTGGGCACCGAAACTTTCCTCTAAACAATAATATAATTTGATTGGAAGTTACGAGTTCAAAATTCGATTGGATATTTCTTTGTGATTATTTAGAGTTGAAAAGTTTTACTCCCGTTTTTATCTAACAGAAAAAATGGTTCTCCAAATTTTTAATACTACCAGTTAGGTTTCCTTTGAGGAAACTAGTACTAGTTAAGATAATCTATTTGATGACTTAGGCTAGAGTTCTCATTTTAATCTCTAATTAATTTTCATCTAGTTGGCAGGAATTACGTACTTAAAAAAAAAAACTAACTAATTCAGTCTTCAGCATTCAGCGCTATATTTTGTTTTAAGTATTAAAGTGTAAATCCATTAATGCACTGGATCTGTCTTTCCGTTTCCTACAATCCTACTGTCACGGTTGACGTCACAAAAATAAATAAATAAAAGCTAGGAACAACAACAACAATGAATAAGCTGAAAGTGAAACACATTATTCAGAATCTCTTGTATAACAAAATTTAATATATTGCTCAAATGGTTGATCGAATCGCTCAACATAATCTATGTATGAAAAATTTTTAGGACATCAAGTTTCATTATGTATCATTTGGATGGAAAAAAATGATAATACCAATGATTATTTACTGTCGCCATTTTTCCTTAATTAATAAAAAAAATTAAAAGTTGCGAAAATATTAAAAATTACTTCTTTTCTGAATAGTTTGAATTAATCATTTCAACATTCTAAAAAAAATTAATATCTTGCACAAGAGATCCAATAATAATAATAATAATAATAATAATAATAATAATAATAATAATAATAAAAATAATAATAATAAATGAAACTTAAATTGAATGTAAAAGAGAAAAAAAAATAGAGAAATGCTAGATCCAATGTATGGAACGGATGTGGTTTGTCCAATATGATCATTCTAATGTTTTAAATTTCAAAGTCCAATATGATCATTCTAATGTTTTAAATTTCAAATAATCGATTGAGAAGTTCTTATTTGTATTGAAAATTTATTAAAAAAAACTAAAATTTTAATTTTTTATATTTTATACTGTTTTTGGTGTTTTTAGCAAATCCGTGATATAAATAATTATGGACCCTTCAATGGCAATGATTTTTCCTTTTTTAAAATACTAAAAAATTTTGAAAAAAAAATATAAACTTTGGTTTCTATAACTTTTCAATATGAAAAACATATATTGAGCGGTTCAAATTGGTTGTTGAAAATTTAAAATGTAAAAACAATTGTATTGAACAATCCCATTCGTCTCATATATTATACTCTATCATTTTTTTTTTAAAAAAAAGAAACCTAGCTATTGATATAAATATGAAGGTGAAGGTCGATAGTCAATTTTTTGTAATATAACTCTAAAGCAACTGATTATTTTTCAGTCGGAAAGTTCACTTTGGAAATTGGGAGCAAAAAGAATCAACTTTGTACTTATCTGTGGCTGCGTTTGGATGGTGGGAAGTGGGAAGAAGGAATAAGGAATAAGAAATTTTTTTCAATAAATTTATTCCTAACTATCCAAACTCTTCACAAAAGTTACACACTTCTCAATAAATTTACCCCTTCCCAATAAATTTCTTCCCTTATTCCTTCTTCCTACCTTATTCTCAACACATCCAAACGGAGCCTGTAAATTTACTAAAAGGTAAGTTTGTTTCCTTGGAAGCCATTTCTTGCTATCAAAGCTTCTTTGATCTATCGCAATATATTGTTACATCAACCATCACAAACATCACTGTCCAACACAATCAATCAATGTATTAAATATTGAAATTTCATGAACGACCCTACAAAATAAAGTACTTAAAGAATATTTTGTTTTATGATCCCTAAGAAAGAAAAATAATCGGATTTTGCTTAGAAGCCCATAAAATAATCATTTTTTAGAAAATACCAAGAAAAACCTCAAATTAAATTATGACAAGATTTTACAGAGAAATCCTCCAGTCTTCTAGCTTATTTAGAATTTTTAATTTATGCATGACAGGTTTCTAAATCTGATTAATCTTCTCATCTTAAACTTTATTCAGCATTTTGACACGAGAAGGAATACTGTGGTCTAATGCTTTGGATTTAATTTTAATTATTTGGTTTTAATATAAAGTGTGTCTTTACTTTATAAGTACAATTAAAAGGGACAGCATAACATAAATGCGAGCTATTCCAATAATAATAATAATAATAATAATAATAAATGATAAAACATAACAAAGATGCTGGTTTTAGTTACCTCCAGCCAAAATATTGCTTTCCATCCCCATATATAATTTCATATAGCAAATAACTCGAAAAATTTAATACGTTTTGATGTTGGATTTAAAAGTTTTTAATCATTGAATAATCAATGATTAACCGGAATACAATGGTAATTCACCACTGGTAAATCAATAATCCAATGCCAATGTTTTCCTTTGACAGTGCCTATATCTACATTGTCTGTATTTGGGGGGGGGGGGGGGAATGACGTTGCAATCTATGAATAAAAATTTGTTTTCTCATGTTTCCGCTTGTTAAATCTTGTTCGATGCTTTTTATTTTATTTTATTGATGAAATAAAATATCGACTTTCATGTTGATGGAAAAAATTATGATCAGATGGGTTGAGACTTGAGATTATTGCTTAGCTTCGAGATTAATTTAAACAGACTCTAGGACGAATACAAATAATTATATGATGGGAAAAAAAAAATCATGTTTGGCGACTTCAATAGCTCACAATTTAAGTATTCCGTGGATATTCTTAAGCCATAAATTAGATTAAGATGGACCCACCTAAGTTTGGAAAAAGATGTGGACCCACTTGAAATAATATGTATTAAAGTAGTCAATTGTATCATTGTATGGAAACGCCTAGGTTCATTTCTTTGCCGATTAATATTCCATTAGGCATTAATATATTTAAGTATTTTTATAAAATAATTATAGATATTTTGGGAAATTGGTTGACTATTTATCTAATTAAAATTAAAATTTATGGTTTGCCCCTCTTGACTTACCTATTTCTCCTAAACTAAAAAAAATTGTCTTATCCCTAGCTACATGCCTCTGCAAAGGGAAAATTTTTCTTTTCATCTGATCCCATTTCAAAATTATTCAGAGAGCAATTTGGTAATTAAGAACATAAAATCTCATCTTGCCAATAGGCTGATAATTCAACAGAGATGCATGTGTTCAAGCAACAACGAGAAACGAATAACATGAAAAAGATTATAAAACCAATGTCAAATTCTCGCAGTGGCTATAGTGATCCAATTAATCACCAATTTTCTTTTACAATCGACCCCTATATACTTATCTTTTCTTTTGTTTTCTTTTCTAAATTACATGGATGGATCGGAAATAAACCAATCCAGGACATGTAATTTGAAAAAAGAAAACTACCGATTGTTCAATCAAAACAACAATATGTGTCATGTATTTACAAATTCTAACAAAAATCTAAGTAATCCAATACCATTAATCTAAATATTTGATCTAACATAACCAACAAAAAGAAAAATCATGCCAAACCTAGTACACCTTCATACCAGTCACATCCGTAGGAGAAAAAGAAGCCATCCTCTTCCTCCAATGATTTCAAATACCCATTGCTAATGCTTGGACTACTTGCATCAAACCAAACCTTGCTATCTTCTACTTCTTCTAACTTAATTGTTTGTTCTTCGATTTTTGGCTTCTTTTCCGGAGTGTAAGTGGAGTCGATGCATTGTGATTTTCTTTTCTTTCTTGCGCTGCCTATTGATTTCGTCGGCTTACCGGTGAGGCGTTGCACAAGGTCACGGAAGTTCGACACGTCGGTTTTTATGACATCCGGTGCTATGATGTGAATTATTCTTACTTTTGGAACCATGTTGGTTGATCTCGTATTCTTCTCCATACAGAGAAATTGAGGAAGAGAGATGAAGATAGAGGAGTTGAGGAAGAGAGAAAGAGAGATGGAAAAGGAGGCTTGAGATAAGTTGGAGCCTTGGAGGGGTCTTAGAAAGGGTTTTATAGCTAGGGAACATGGAACAAAAATGTACAATAAATTGGGAAAGTTCGTGTTTGCTAGTGACAAAAAAAAAATTACGATAATAATTATGTATGCAACATATCTACGTCCGAATTTGTGTTCTTAATTAAATTTGCGTTTTATGTTATTCAAAGTTGTGAAATTAAGCTCTGTATTGATTTCTTTTTTATATATTTATTAACACCAAAAGAGAACGAAAGAACGGATATATTATTTTATTGAAAATGAAACAGTCAAAAAATTATACATTATGCCATTTGGGAAAAAAAAAATTGCATATAGAAATAAGAAGTTCGAATAGGCAACTTGTTATTTCTGAGTACGATTGTGTTAAATACATAGTAAAATAGCCAATAATTTATAAATCGCTTATTTCAGCATCCTTCGGATGAAAAAAAAAATAAATGGCTTTTTTTTATATATAATCTTAAGAATAATTGACAAATTATTAATGAATATGGATAGAGTGATATTTTCATGGCAGCCACATCCTAATGCAGACTCATACACTAGACTGTAGTTGTTGGTCACATGTTATGAAGAATATATAAATATTTTTATAAATACTCTTATACAAAGCATAGTTTTCTGTACTTTTTATTAGAACTTAGAATTATGATCGGAATAAGTATCAAAAGATAACAGACAGAGTGGACAATCTAACTCTTACAAATTAAAATTTTTAGTCAATAATAAGAGAAATTTTAAAAACTCTTCTATTAGTTGTGGTCTTGTGGACATGTAATCTAGAAGCGATTTGAACCGACTGGAAAATTCTGTACGGGTTCGCCGATATTTTCATTCGACTTTGTTTTTCTGACAAGTTATAGAAAATGGATGGAACCTTTTGAAGTATATACATCTCTTGATCTTGAGTTAACATTTTTTACTTTTTTATTTCTCAGTGCTGTACAACCCATGTGCATCAGTGCACGAGAATTGCAGTTGCAGGCAATCTATCACATCTTCTTCAGAAAATTATATCATTATTTTAAATAGTTTAATTAAAAAATATAGTATCTAAAGCACTTTAATTTTAATATATACATATATATATATATTAAATATAACAATTAAAATATGCATTATTATACATATTATTTAACTGATGTAACTTTTATCTATTATCTTCTTCTTTGCAACGCATTTCGACTCAACATTCGTAATACGTTTAGATTTTTATTATTTTAAGGAGCTACCAGTCCTTGTTCAAAAACATTACGGGTGTGTTTGGATGACTAAAGAATAGTGTATAAGAATAAGGATTTTCGGTTTGTGTATTTATTCTTATTCTTGTGCAACCCAAACAACACAAGAATAAGAAATAAGGGTCCTTATTCCTATACTAACAAAACCATAGTATAAGAATAAGGAATTTGGATAAGCACGCAAACTAAAAATTCTTATTCTTATACCCTATTCCTTAGTCATCCAAACACAAGTTCACATACATACATAATTAATTATGTTAGGTAATGAGGTTTAATCAGAATTTTTAAATATTTAAATTTAGAAATTCGATTTACTTTAGTCTCTTGGTTTCTTGCACTTCACTCAAGATATTGTTGATTAAAATAAAAGAGTTAAGTATTAATCTTTGAATTCCAATCTGAAATAATCTTGTTGTTTTTTAAATGCACAGTTGCATTTTAAAGTATATTATCTATATTCACCTTGATTTTAATTTTAATTTCTGAGGCGCTTTCTTTTCACTTTATAAGCATGTTTGCCAATACCTGTAATAAAACAATTCGGTCGATTCATTTTCAGGAAAATACAAGTTGCTAGAAAAATGCAAATGGCTTACATTATTTTACTAACAAGTTCTCTGCATATAGATAGCTTTCTTGGTAAGGTCTACTTATTAGTTGCCGTAGTCCGTGTATGTTTGTATATAATTATGGTCAATGATAAGTCATTATACATGAAACCTATTTACCAAATGCACCGCGTAAGGGTCTATATACTGGATTTCTTTTTAAGGGGTGCATTGGTTGGGTCTTGTATCCGCGTCTCTCACGAGGTTTCAGTTACCAGATCTTCTGTGGCAGAAACTGTAAAGAATTTCCATGCTACATTAAATTTTCTGCTACAGTATAGAGGACAGCCCATGTAAAAAACGAATATTTGGATCTAATACTAAAGAATGCACAAACTTAGAAATAAAAGATAATAAATAAATGTATAATAAATTATTTATTCTTATACTAAGAAAGAGAAAAGAAGGAATGGCGATACATTTGGATCGTGAAAGAAATAATAATATTGAGCTAGTGTGTGAAAATATTGTAAGAAAGTTGCAAATTCTTATAAAAAGGAAGAAGAGTGCTAATTTTTGTGCTATTTTCAAAATTACAAATATAATTTGCATTGTATAATTCGGAACAACACAGACCCAATATAATTCCAAAGAAAAGAAGTATTTTAAGTATATCCAACCAACATAGCACCATTATTCGTTCATTTAGTGTCATTCTCGAGCATTCAAAGTAGGGGTGCAAACGGTATACCGTGTACCATTTTCCGTGTACGTTCCGTTCAAACGGAACGGTAAACGAATCCGAAATTTCAATACGTTTCAGTAACGGAACGGTAAACGGAACGCGTTTTGTCATTCGTTTGGGTGAAATATAGTGTAAATATACACATTCCGTGACGTTCCGTCCAAACGAAACGGTTAACGAATCAGCTGGTACATACCGTTACCAGAAACGGAACGGCAAACGAAATGTAGCATTCCGTTTCCGTTTGGCACGTTGTGCAGGCCTAATTCAAAGATACCGTATCCGTACACGTGGATCTTCATCTATATGTATTTGGATGAGCCGTGAATAGGGAATAGGAATAAGGAATTTCAGTTTGCGTGCTTATTCATATTTTTTATTTTTATACCATGGTTTTGTTAGTATAGGAATAAGGGCCCAAATTTCTTATTCTTGTGTTGTTTGGGTTGCATAAGAATAAGAATAAGCACGCAAATCGAAATTCATTATTCCTATTCTTTATTCCCGGTTCATCCAAATAGATATTTACATATAATTGAATGCTTAGTTCAGAGAAGTGAGGTATTTTCTCAATCAATCAACATAAGTTAATTTCGTCGATTCACTAAAAGTAACCGTGTCAATCCTTCATAATCCATCAAGTGATTAATGCAAATATTATTATTGACAGAAAGAATATATGTATCATAAGGTGTTTGGGTTCATGATTTATCAATTTATAAATACATGTCACTCCTTTTGATAAGACGTGCTCCATAGAATGGCTGCATTTAAAATAATGTCATTAAAAAAAAAATCAAGGTTCATAATTAGTGTCTGATATCGATTTGAAACATAATACATGGAGGAATAAAGTCTTATATACGTTTGATCATTTCTCTTTCAATGTTTCTTTTAGATATTATTTGTCAAGCCGATACAAAAAAATTGAAAACGATTATATATATATATATATATATATATATATATATATATATATATATATATATATATATATGAGTTTAGCTACGGTGAGTCGCGACTCACGGACCCTCCGGTGAGTCGCTACCAAAACTCCTAGATCTAGATCAAAATGACCGATCCAAACCGTCCAATATGAACTCCCTATTGAAATCTCCATGTAGACCAAAATTTTCATTTTTTCGAAATTTTTAAGTATTTTTTTGAAATTTTAGAAAATCGTTAATCTAATTGGTTATGAACCATTCAAAAATATCAGTTTTTACAAATCCGAAAAAAATACTTAAAAATTTCGAAAAAATAAAAAATTTGGTTTGCACGGAGATTTCAATAGGGAGATCATATTGAACGGTTTGGATCGGTCATTTTGATCTAGATCTAGGAGTTTTGGTCGCGACTCACCGGAGGGTCCGTGAGTCGCGACTCACCGTAGCTAAACTCTCTCTCTATATATATATATTCTGTTATATTACTATGTAAATCCTTTCAAATCTTATCTATACCCAAATTCTGTTAATTAGGTCTTTTATATAGGTGGAGCAATTCGCAGACAGGATAAAATTGTCTTAAATTCCATCTTTTATTTATGAAATCAAATTAATCAATTGGAGAGTTTTAGGATTTATTTTATTTGACTTTTTTATGTCAAATGTAAAATCCCAAACCGAAAGAACAAAATTGACTTTAGGATCATTTGTGCAACTTAAATGCTGAAAAGGACTGAATTGGATTTTTTTGGAGTGAAAAGTCGTTTCTTGGAAGAACTTAGGGTAGGTTCATTTTTTATGTATCATATATATAAGTCAAACTTGGATGAAATTGAAGTGACAAATAATATGAATTCCATATAGCATTGGCGGTTGGAGGTCTAATTGACAATTGGACCCACAAAAATTAAACATAACAATGGCCTTGCCCCTAAAAATGGAAACCCAAAATAAAAATATGTGGATCCCACGTTCTAGGATTGAACATAACCCAAGGGTCGTTTTTATGAATACGGACTCTAGAAAAAGAAGGATAGAGATAACTAAAAAGGGGGAAACAGGGGATGCATTCTATTACCTTTCTCCATTAAATCCCTCCCAATTAATATCTAAGTGAATGCATATTGTGTATAAGTCTCTGTCGAAATAGCCCTATCTGAGAGAAATGTTTTTTTTTAAGATAAATTGGAGGTCTAGGCCATCTAACTAATTTTTAAATTAAATGTCTACGAAAGACCTCCAGTCGGGTTTCGATCTGGAGAAATATTTTGTAGTACATGAATGTTGTGATATATTTTTCTATTGCAGTATTTAGGTCCTCAATTGTAGATGAATGTCTTTGTCGCATTGATTTTTCTTATGTTGATGATAGTTATATTTAGGGCCATTAAATAACATTAAAATAGTCTATTTTTTAATTTTTTATTGGTGATTCTGTGTCATTCAGTTTTATTAGAGATATTTTTTCTATTATATTATCTTCTATAATAATAAGTTTAGCACAGATAATCATGATTTCGGAATGTTAAAGTAAAACATTGATGCGAAACACCACAAACCATTTGAACATAATACCTATTTAATAATTAAAAAATATCATACTTCAATAAAAGGCCGAAATTTGATGATCGAAACTTCGTAGCATGAGAAATTTGGTATTTTGTTTTAACCGTCCATACTCATCAGGGAAGAAGAAGGATGATGAAATAATCATAAAAGGATATTACTTATTTTCAAATCTTTGTTTAACAATTACTTTTATTTGCTTCAATTCATATGTTGCATTTTAATTCAATATAAGTAGGAGCAATGACTTTTGTAGTAGTTAAAGGCAACACAACTTGAGCAAAAATCATGATACCGAAATCCTCACGAGAAATATTTATTAAATATTTAAAATTGAGATGTTTGATTCTTATATTTATCTAAAAAAAATTGGTTTTGGGATAAGCAATTTGGACTTATCCGATCTTTTATTCTTATACTAACAAAATTATAGAATTTAAATAATAATAATAAGGAATTTTAGAATCTCGTGCCAATTTTTATTCTTATGCTTATTCGGACTCAATCCAAACACACCCTAATAGATATTTAGCATCATCTGATCGATTGTATAACTATTATTATGAGCATTGACAAGAAAACCATTTTAATTGTAATTAATTTGTTACCTTTCAGTAGTACACGCAATTTTTGACAATCAGATGCTAACTCCGAAAAGTCAAAATTTGGAGCATTATTCTCTCCTAGATAGCCTTATATATACTGTCCACGCACATTAACTTCTTTTATTGGCTTTTTTTTACAAATATGACAAAAATGATCCTTTCTCTTTAGTTGAGACTGAAATTTCAACCTTGTAGTCGCTACTAGCTGTGCCTATAATTTTAATCGACCTTTCAAATAGGCATCTCTTATATTCTTATTTCCACGTTGGAATTGTGCAGTTAAGTGTTACTTTCTGATCTAGCCAGAAAGATCAAAATCATATTCTAAACATTAATTTAATCGAAAATGCATTTTGGAATAACTTTTAGGTTGTATTATAGACAAAGTGAAAATTCCTTATCTAATAAAACTAAAATTTATATATATATTTTTAAGAAATATTAGCGCAATCTGAATTCCAAAAACTGCACTCCAACCGTAAACGCAAGAAATCACATAGAACAAACGCAGAATTTTTGTGAAGTTCAGTACAATATGTGTACCTATATATATGGGAATTGTTTTCTATCATCCCATAGATTCTATCATTCCCATCATCCTCAAATCTTCATTAATAAGAAAGTTTAGGGGATGATGGAATCATCCTCTTTTTTTTTTTTTAAGAATAATTACTCCAATGTACTCTCTGGCCAAGACTTAGAGTATAATAATTCGTTCGTAAAATGCTTAGAGTTTACGAACATTTTCTAGCCTACTCTCTGGCTAGAAAATCAAAGATATATCATTGTATAAGTCTTGGCATTAATCACGAAAAGTCCAGCCTACTCTCTAGCCAAGAGTTTCATAATTCAGAAATCAAACTACACGCCACGAACATCCTCTATGTACTGTTGAAGTTAATATGCTATATATGTAACTGTTGAAGTTAATATATATAATTGTTGAAGTTAATATATATAATTGTTGAAGTTATATGCGTAACTGTTGAAATTATATATGTAGCTGTTGAAGTTATATATGTAACTGTTGAAGTTAATATATATAACTGTTGAAGTTAATATATATAAATGTTGAAGTTATATATGTAGCTGTTGAAGTTATATATGTAACTGTTGTATAATATGTTATATATGTAACTGTTGAATTTAATATATATAACTATTGAAGTTAATATATATAATTGTTGAACTTGGCATATTTAAATGTTGAAGGTAATATTTGAAGTGGGCATATTTAAATTGTTGAAGTTGGCATATATATTAACTTCAACAGTTACGGTATTAACTTTAACATTTAAATATGTTAACCTCAACAGTTAGAATCAATATATATTGTGTGTGTGAGAGGGAAGGGGGAGGGGTGTGCTTACGCAGGAGGGGTGGGAGGGGGGGACGAGCGTACGCGGCAGGGAGGGAAACAAAACGATTTTCAGAAATAGAAAAAAACGCATGGGGATTATGGGGATGATGAATATCAGGGATGATCCTTATCACCCCGTATATATATATCCATGACATACATACATTCTTTTTTTTTTTATTTCTCTTCAACGATTTTCAGTACATAGAAGAAGAAGAAGATTGTTTTTTTTATTATATTTCCATCAGTGGCGAAGACAGAGGGGGACTGGCAAGGGCCAGGCCCCCCTAATAATTAGAATATGTCCTAATCATATATTAATTTATTAAGATAATTTATATAGTTAAGCTTGATGGGTCTCCTTTAGACTCAAAATATTATGCTCAATGATGTTTTGGTTAAGGAAAATTAATAGTTGCTAGTATTATTTTAGGTAATTAATACTACTTATAATTTTTTTAGTTCTCAATTTCATTTAGTCAGATTTTGACCCCCGTCATTCTTCAATTCTGACTTTGCCACTGATTTCCATATCTAACATAAATAATAAAAACGAAACACAATCAGTCAATATCTAACAAATCTGAGCATATCGGTCCACAGTTCGGACCGAATTATCTGGCACTCGGACCGAATTTTTTCCAGCTGTTACAATTGGATCCTTTGTGCCCTTTTCCACACCAATCATTTTTATTCAATTTTTAAAAGTTGATATTTAAAATTGTTTTAGAGTAAAGTAAACGTTCAGTGTCGAAGTTTTAGGACTTTTTGTTGTGAGATGTTAAAAATGTGTTTTACTTGGTTTAAACTTTAAAGTACGTGATTGTTGTCCACAACTGTGTTTTCAACTGAATTGGTGACCGTGCATTGTGCAAGAACACAACGGCATATTTTACGATAGCCAAGTATACATCAAAAGACAATACATTAATCCACAAAATTTCATCCGCAACCCGATACTGTGGATCCACAGTTCTCCCGACAGTAACTCGATCTGCACCATTCATTTAATCTCCTTTCATCCTGGCCTTCCGATCGAGTTGTTGCCTTCCGTCTGATCCGCTTCTTCTAGAGAATTCTTTGTTGGTCCTCGATTTGACTCCTCCAATCCATTCTCTTCTCAGAGAATTCTCTCGCCCATGTGGGTTGCGTACGACCGTTCTTCACAGGGTGCTCCTGGTCCGTGCGCCACTCTCTCTGCTCCATTTTCAATGTTGAACAGTGTTTCTTTGCTGTCTATAGATTGGATCTTCATCTATTCGTGTGTGCGCCAGTTTTTGTGAGCCGGAGATTTGCTTCCCGCCTGTTCCGTATTGCCTTTCCATGGTGTTCGTCTATTTGCGCCTTTCCCTCTTTCTTCTGACTTTTCACGCTCACTGCTTGAAGTTTGATTTTCTTATATCTTTTCTTTATTTTTGATTTGTTTCTATTTTCTGCTTGATTTCGAACCATTGCTGCAAGTTGGGTTCCTTGCTCCATTTTTTTTTTCTATTCGTTTATTTTCTGAGGTTCCTCCCTTCTTCATTTTTTTTATTTCGCTGGAAGTGGAGCAAATGAAGAGTACGTGAAAGCACACAACCGATCTCAACTTTGGTAAAGGCTGATTTTCTGATTTTTTTAATTTTCTGATTGGTTTTCCTTCTGAATATTTAATATATATTTTTTACAAGTAGGAGGTGAAAACTGAAAGGGATTGTCCAGCTGGATTCTTGGCTCCATCCCCTCAGGTGAGTTCTCTTTCTGGTATCTATTCCTGTTGAGCAAAGTAATTGTGGGGTTAAATAATAATAAGTCTTTAACTGTCTCAGTTGATTCTCAAAGGTTGCAGCTTTAGCATTAGACCATACAACTTTTGTTGTCTCAGTTGATTCAATTGTGCACTGTGATTCAGTCTTGCATTTTATGCCACCTCATTGTTCTGATTTTCTAGCTGCTTCCTTTTTGCTGTTGTTCTTGCTCTTCGCAGCATTTTGCCTTTTGGTATTGTCTGCTCTTCCTTCTCATCATTTTTTTTCAGCAGGGCAAATTGATTCCCTTCTTTTTTTTACTGATTGTCTTCCTTTCTCTCTGATCGCAGGCTGTTCCGGTTGCAGTGTTGCTTCTTTTGTGCACAGGTAATGATAGTAGCCATGTAATACTCAGTTCAAAGGTTTTTCAGTTTTTAGTTGTGCACATTTCCGTCTTTCATGATCTGGTGGTGTGCGATCCTACACGGTCATTGTTGTTATGTGCTTTGCATTTTTATAGCGGATATATTGCTTTGTTGGTTCAACTTGCCTTTGGATTGTGCGCTTGCAGTAAAAAATTTAGAGGTTTTCCATTTTTCTATGCTTCTGCCAGATGTATGGTGTCGGCAGTGTGTGTTTGATTAATGGTAAAAAAATACATAAGTTTATTTGTTTGGTGCTCAATGCATCACTGCACATTTTCATACAAAAGAGGATACTCAAATCATGAAGAGAAAAGTTTATTGAGGAAGGACAGGAGTACGTGCTGGACCCCACAAAAATGGTGATTTTAGGACTGTTAGTATTTCTCATGGAAAAAATATGGTTCGACTGCAGGAGGCCTGCGTTGCTGTTTTATTCTCAGTGTCTCTATAGTGTGGTGTTTTCCCGTCATATTATTTCATTGTTTTCAGTTTTTACTAACTCCTCACTGCACATTCTGTTGCAGGATTTTGTTGTCAGCTGTTTCGTGTCGGCTTTACCTTTCTTTTGCTTTTGCGCTCCGTGTTGTGGTCTGATTTGATCCATGTCGCTGCTACTCCTTCCATCCTGTAAGTAATGTCTTCTTTGTTTTCTTTATCTTTGTTGTTTTGTAGGGTTCTTTTATGTCGTTGCAGTGTGTGATTCTGTACCAACTTAAAAAAAATAATAGTAACTTCTATTTTGAATTTCAAGGAAGGTTTGATGAACATGAAGCTAAAAAAAAAGAAAATTTACTGTCGCTTTGGCATTGTTATTCCCACTCATTTTTCTGACTGTGTGTTCGTCGCTATTACTTTATTGATGGTCAATTGAGATATATTTTCCTTTTGTTACTTTGTTACCAGAAGATAAAAATAAGAAAAATAATAATATGCATCTTAAGTTGTCTGCTATGAAATGCCTCTCACATTATACTCCTTTGACATGCCTCATATTTTTGTTCTCTTTTGTCGTTTCTTATAAACTTAGAAGCTAATTGCAGTTTATTTCATCACCATTAATAGGCACTGACATCTCCTGAATGATGTCAGAGATATTTGTTAGGGTTCATCGAGGATTTAGATTGGTTATGTTGTGCCAGCTGAGTTCTCAACTCGCAATATGCAGGTTGGTTAATTGCTTCGCACCATGTATGTTCATGATGTGTATTTAGGTAAA
The DNA here is from genome assembly GCA_028095005.1 of Rhynchospora pubera. Classification (NCBI taxonomy): domain Eukaryota; kingdom Viridiplantae; phylum Streptophyta; class Magnoliopsida; order Poales; family Cyperaceae; genus Rhynchospora; species Rhynchospora pubera. The sequence goes on along the minus strand of CM051459.1, from coordinate 61,159,670 downwards.
CGTCTTATGGTTTATTACTATTTCAAACATCTTATGCTTGATTAACATCAATATATGGTATATTTAAACAAAAAAATGTTATTAAAAAGAAAGTAGACAGTAAGAACAAAAAGAGGTTCTTATACGGAATATCATTGATACTTTCATGTAACTTTTGGAAGTCCAATTCTAAATAGAGTTTCTATGTCAATAGACCACAATACTCATGTCTTCAGTACGAAGTTCATTCTTTCTCTTATAAATTAACTAAAGGAATTTAATGGTAGGTTTAACCTTTACAATGTAGATAAATGAAAACCATGGCAGCCAGAGTGCACTTCATGTGTACTAGCGTTGCTTCAGACCTCTTCAGCAAAAGAGGAAGCAACCTAATTTGATACTGGTATTGCTTTCATTTCACTATATATATTTATAATTTGAAAAATATGGGTGTTCAATGAGCGAGGTCCTCCTCATGATGCATCTCATAGCTTACTATTTTTCTAAAATTTAAAGCCCGAGTAAGAGATTTTGGTTGTGTTATATAATGTTTCTGCTTGGTTATTACAGTTGGTTGTTATGCATCAGGGTGTCCTCGATCCCTCTCTCATAAGTCCAAAGTCCAGAGATATGCTTCAATTGATCATTCATATGATTCCAAAAAAGAAATTGATGTCATTTATAAAACTTTTTCCTTGCTTTTCACCTCATGGCTTATTCAATAAATGATGACTAATATTTTATCAAAACAATACCTTTTTTTCTTTTTATTGTTGTCAACTTAATTTTGTTTTATGCCAAGTTGACACTATGCAGCAATCCGTTAATGGGTATCATTAAGGAGCAACGTTTTTTTTTTATTCAAGTTTTTCCTCACATTCTATTAGGACATTTCTAGAACTAAAGTGTATAGCTAAAAGATCAATATAAATAATTTAACAATTGCATTAACTCTTTGATGATTTCTGTTTATTATATTTGTATCTGCAGGTAAAATTAGTTTACAGTATACAAACTTTGCTTCAGGTACACTCTGAGTGTTTTGTCATGTGCATGAAAAGATAGTGTCAGGTTTTCCTGATTTGGATTGCTATACTCATCTTGGAATAGATAGGTACAACAATACTACTAATAAGGTCAAATATGAGCATCTTAATGACAAGCTATAAGTTCAGTTTTTTGTATTTTTATTTCTCTCATTTTATTTGGTTCTTTGTGACACGAATTTTCTATATCAGATCGATTGTCAATTCAGGCGAAGAAACACTTACAACAAAAGTTTCACAGATTTTATGAAATATTTACAAAATTAGTTGGTGCTTTTCTTTTGGACATTGATGCAATTAATTCTGCTATTACTGATGGGTATGATCAAGATAGACTTGCAGAAATAAAATATCTGACGATATCATATACTTCTTTTATACAGTATTTTTTCATTTCCTTCCATTTGGTGTTATTCATCGTGTAGAATTGTTTAGGTTGATTGATTTTGTTCTCTCTACAGCTTATCATCTTCATGACCATATTTCACCAGTATGTTATTATGGTTGCTTATTTTCTGCTACGCATTCTTCAAGGTTTTTACAGATTATATGCATTTGGAGGGCATAGTGGTTAATGGTACCTGTGGTTAGGATCAGTAATGATCATACTAATTGGTGGTATCGGTTCTCAGTGACACTCAAATAGCAGCCTCAGGCATCACTTCCAACAAGTACGCAAATTTGTTGACTCATAAAGAATTTAGATTGTTAACATTTCAATTAAACTGGCAGATTGTTTCGGCTGCCATGTCATTTAGTGTATTTTAATTTGTTGCCTCTCAGTATCATATGTGGCGTAGATTAGTTGATTGAAATAGATGTATCATTCTTTTTGTCTAAGTAGCTTCTCATTAATTATTAGTCCTTTGTTGATTGTTTATTTATTCATTACTGCTCATAATTGCTTTCATAGCTTTTTTTCCTTTTCATATTTTAACAGTTCTATTATTATTTAATATAATTATAACATTTCAAATATTTTTATGTCAACTTGCAAGATAACTTCAAATATTATCCACAGAACTTGCAAGATAACTTCAAATATTGTTAGTTGTTATTTTCGAATATTATCCACAGAACGAAAATAAGTTTTGTTGCGGAACCCGTGAATATAAAAAATATTATTTGGTAGCAAATGAGGAGAAAAATAAAGAGGTTGCGTAAATTATGAAAAATTTAAAAACTTACTATTTTTCTTTTTATAAGGCGTTTATGTAGTCAAATGAACTATTTATAAAATCATCAAATTTGATACTTGAATTTCATCTTACTTTTATCGTTGTCTTTCCTCATAAAATTAAAATTATATTTCATCTAACTATTAATAACATTACACAGAAAACAACATGAAAAATAGATCGCGCAACGCGCGACGCACCCACTAGTTTAATGAGTCTTCCACTTATTTGATGGGATGGTTAAGAGATTATCTATGGTTAAACTCTTCACAACTTGTCAATGGATATAATCCTTTTGGTATGAATAGTTTATTGGTATGGGCGTGGATGTATTATCGGAAAATGTCTTCATTTTAAAGTGCATCTCAAATCGTGTGGAAGATATGAAGAATGAGTTTATGAAAGAAATACTTGACCTAAAATAATTTTGAAAATTTATTCCTTTCTTTTATGAATATTATGAGAATTTTGCATAACTTTATATCAATACAAAATTTGTCGTCACCGATATTGATCATATTGAACTCGAAGTTTTAATGATAATAAATTATAATATTGATTTTTTTATATGTGCATTTTGCTTAAATTATTTCATCACATCTTTTAAACGCAAATAAAGTAAAGCAACGTTTAAACTTGTAATTTTTTTAAATAAAATTTTGACTAATAATGTTGATCATCTGTCATTTAAAAAAATTAATTTTAAAGAAACCAGAAATATAAAATAAAATGGAAATGTAAAAATGAAAAAGAAAAACGGGGTCATTAAGAAATGATGTGTGGCAAGTTGGCAACACTGGCCAAGTGGCTACGGTGACGCAACACATGGAGGGCTGGAGCACGCCTACTTGCGATGCGAAACTGCCCCCAAACGGATCGCGGGTTCACACGTGCATCTGACATTTGAGCTCTCGGTTCTTCTGCGGCATATCTCGTGCTGTCCACTAAATCGACTTGCGTTATAGCAGGAGAATAATTTTATTTGTGAGATCTTATGGAAATACATGATTGGTAAGGTAAAGTGACAAATCTCAAATTTTGCAAGGAAAGTATATATTTTTTTCATGATCCAAAATTGCTGATGTCTTGCAACTTGATGCAAATGAAGCCAATATTAGGATGACTTGTCCACCATTTCAACTTGATGCAAATGAAGCCATTATTATCAGATAAACAACTTGTGCTATATATTATATTATGACTGAAAAAATCATTATCTTCATTCAGGCCCTTTTTCTAATCTTTTAATTAGCATGATGATTATTTCATTAACATATACGATATATTTGAATTGCAAGAAATACTACTAATAAAAATTACTGACAATTCTGAAACACTATTCAAGTATTTGGATGCATAGCTATTGGAAAAGAGTGGATAATTCAGTTATTTTGCTATTTTAATTTAAAAGTTTGAATTAACAACTATTTTGCAAACTTAATTATTAACTTCGTTACGTAACATGTATTCAAACATATCCATATAGATTAAAAAAATTGTATACGACATTACGACATGTAAAAATAACGTAAATTTCAGAACTAATCTTTGTAAATAAGACTAGAAGCAAAAATCTCAGTTATTAGCTCTCATGTAATGATGAGTAAGTATTACAAAAAAAAGAGAATACTTGTAAAATTACCCTTATAAACACTGCGCTCAAACCACAAAAAATTCAAAAAAAATTATCACATTTTGGATTTGGTCGGTATTGTGATTTGTGAGCTGCCACTATTTGTTCGGTACAAATTACGCATTATTCCAAGCAACTAATTAATTTGACATATGTAACATATACCTACTAATGTACTAATTGAACAACCACCTCCAAATCCTAATATCCATGCAACACAAAGGGGCCGTTTGGATCCCCATGAGATTTTGGGGAATTTCATCTTCCTACTATAAATTTATTATAAACAATCCAAACTCTTCACAAAATTGCACACTTCCCAATAAATTTATTCCTAGAAATTGCAACTTCCCCAGATTTCCCAACTTCCTAAGCGATCCAAACGGCCCCAAAACAATTCCTTCTAAGAGGTGCACAAATATGAACTTTTTGATGAGATTTGATTTGAGGGAACACCAATGAGTAATGTGTATCTTTGTCATGGCATAGGCGCATAGGCGACTAACAGAAGACTGTTGGAATGCAATGGGCCCGGCCGTTGCTTTCTGGGACCCACAATACAGTAGCAGTTATAAATTGGTTTTATTGACAAGGACCTCTTACCTGCTCTAGGCTGATATACTTGCACTGTACAGTCTGTACCGCATGAGTGCATGACAAGTACATCCAACCGAGCAGCAAGGAGAATTATTCTTAAAACAAAATATTTCTCTCAAATAATTTTGTGTCGGACTAAAATTTTAAACTGGTCTTCGAATCCTAATCATATTTATCTGTTCCAGATATTATTTGAATGATTTTAACGCTGATATGATTTAAATCCCAGATATTAGAATTTAGTCCACTACAGAATTTATCATTTATTTATGAAAAGTTAAAAACAAAACAGAAATATTTAGCATACCAGCGTTATTTTGGACTGTTATTTTGCATTTGACAAGCATTTCTAAATTTTCAAATTATTCGCTAACCTGAATTATCCACTTATTCTTTTATATTATTTCACCCCTATTCATAATTATGGAGTAAAAGCAGGTTAGGTACAACAGGAAATCTCAGAAATAGTAACATAAAAGGACCCTCCTTTTCAAAAATGTTATTGTTGCCCACAAAGTTGTTCTATATTTTTCCTATCTCAAAATTATTATTATTTTTAAATTGAGGAGGTTTCCATGCCAATGTTTTGGATATTACCAAATGTCAATATTTTACTATTTAATAAATTTTTATTTCAAATTTAAAATTTAAAAGTCAAATTAAAAACTGTTGATGTTATTCAATTTAACGAGCGATGTGTTTTCATATAAATTTTATAAGTTTTGAAGTTTATTTAATATACTACAACAACCATGAGCTATAGATAGACTTTATTCTCTTCCAACATGCTAGAAAAACTCTATCTAAAATTTTTTGCAAGACTTACAATTGTCATGCACAACTTGGTGTTGCTATGGTCTATTGCATGACTTATTTAGTGTGTTGGTAAAGGTTAAAAATAGTCTTCCAAAATAGATTTTGTACTACACTTATTTATTTCAACAATAGCATGATAAAAAAAGTCTATCAAAGATAATTTCGCTACTACACCTTTTATTTAAACAATTGCATGACGAAAAAAGTCTATCAAAGACAAATCCGTTGCTACACCTTTTATTTAAACAATTGCATGATAAAATAATCTTCCAAGACTAATTCGTTGCTACACATTTGCTATATGATTAGCATGATCAAATGATCTTGCTATTTGTTTTTTATTCTATAATTAAATTATAATAAATTAATTAAGTAAATATTGACATTTCTTACAATATTAATAATCAAACACGTATTAATAAATATTATTACTATTATACACGTAATACAAAGAGTCATATTATTGCAACCATTATGAATTTATTAATGATTAAAATCAATTTATAATAAACACAATAATTAAACTAAAGAAAGTACAATAATCCATACCTCAAAATGCAAAAAAAAAAAAAAAAAATCTTAAAAACTATTAGTCCTTCAAAGTTGATGCGTCTCTTCAACTTAAACAATTGTGCCTTCGACATCCGATCTGACCCAACTTTGATTTTCTAAAAAAGATACATGGTACGGCTCATGTTCAACCCCTTCTAGCGTATCTTCATTCCTCGTGATGGATCTTGTATATAGAATACTTGATTTGCTTGTGATGCAAAGATAAAGGGCTCGTCCTCAAACTTATCACCTGAATGTATCAAATGTGAGAAGTTAATTGATGTAACACCATAATCATCTTTTTTAATCACTCTACCTTGCCTGACATCTCTCTAACTTGGACATTCATTTCTACCAGCTCTGTTTGAGGTCTCACCCATACCTTTGCCATGTAAATTCAAATTAGAATACCCTTCTAACATCCCATTGCATACTAAGTGACCGAGCACAATATTTCGATCATGAAGAGAAATATTGACACATACCACACATGGACAAAATATCTTACCATCGTAGACGGTTGAGGAAGAGGCAAAAGAAGAATCAAGAAACATCCTAACACCATCTGAGTATCGAGTACTGCCTCTTGGATATTATAACAGTTCTTTGGACAAATTCAAATCCATAAAATCTCTGTAATAGAAAGTGTTTTTTAAGATATATCATATGTACTAATACTTAATTAAATGTGATCAATAGAGAAAGAGAAGCGTACCACTGACCAATTAGAAGAGAGACGAAGTTGGGAGACAACCCCATGAGTTGATTTTCAAACCTGCAAGGTATTTCCAGACAACCCCATGAATTGCAATCTCCTTAGTGCCTCTAACAGCAATTGGTACTGACAATTAATAATCAAGCATAGTTTATTTGACTGTTGACTAATTATGTGTCGTATTTAACAGTACAATGTATGGGCATCTATAATTTAAACGAGAAATAAATAAATGTTAGTGTGCTTGACTAATAATGAGCTAAGGTCATCATGTACAAGTACGTAACGAGATAGGATGATGAAGGCTAATTAGTGAATTAGTAAACTAGTATTCGCTAATCAAAATAATTTACACTAAAAGTGAATCGATATTGAATAATCAGTTATTCAAAAGGGCATTAGCAATCCAATTGTCTAATAGGAGTATAGGACTGAGGGAGTGAGAGACCAGTGCATCGATAAAAGAACTTTTTAAAAAAAAAATTACAGGGATAACCAACATGTTAGAATGCCCTAAGTCCCAAAATTCAATTTGATATAACTAATAACCCAAATCCCAAAATCGAAAAACTAGCAGAACCTAACTTTCTAAGTGAAAATAAGGAATTGTTTGTCAAGTGAGGTCCCTGACTCTCTCTAAATCAGAACTCAAATCAAACATACATTAATCACTATTTGAAACAATCTAAACATTTGAAAGCTTAAATACAATTGTTTGTACCTTGCACTTGTAAATTGGAATAAAGAAACTTACTGAATATTTGTTAAAAGGGCTATATACAAGCCATATCTATCTCAATATTAAAACGAGAGAAAACCTGAGGTATTTCACAATTGAAAACCATCAGTGCACTCCTCACTGGTGGTGCTTAATGCCTGCACAAGTAAAAAAAAATAAATTAGCAAAAAATGGAATAAAAAAGGCAAAACCTATACAATCACAAAACATCAAACAAAGAGAAGCAGCCGTTACAGAGATCCATGATATGGTTCCAGCATATAGCACAATTGTCCACCATAATATCTACAAACAAGTACATCGAATTAGTGATCGTATTAATTGCATATTAGGATCAGAAAACAAATAATGTATTTTAGAAATTTACATTACTCAAGGAGGGATTGGTGAAGCATGAATTCTAGGGTTTGAGGTAGAGAAAGAAAGAGGGGAAATTAGATCAAGTTTGTGAAAGGTGAAGAGAAAGAGGTCTGTGAGGGAGGGGCTATCGACGGAGCACAGCTGGCTCGATGTGATGCCGGCGGCTCAAGGCAGAGGAGGTCTAAGTGAGAGTGGGAACTGGGAACAAGAGAGACCAAGTAGGGGGGGCAGAGAGAGAGCGAGAGAGAGGAGGAGGAGGACTGGCGGCCGAAATGGGCAGACCTGCTGGCAACCGGCGCGGAGCAGTGGGAAGAGCGATAAACTTACCTTGACGGGAGAGAAGTAGGGAACCCTAGAGAAAAAAAAAGCAATTAGCATAATATAAGCAGGCCATACTAAATTCTACAGAGGGAAGAAATATATAATTCTACCATTTGCAATTAACAAGTTAATCTTGTATTTTTTTAAATTTTACATGATACAATCATTTAGGAAGTATATCTAGAATATTTGAAGGGAATAAATTTCCATCTAGCGCCTAAAAAATATTATTGCTTCACATTATTTCCTTAATCATACTTAAATTATGTTATTAAAAAAATCATACTTAAATTATAAGTGTAAAATTTTATTGATGTTAATTGTGGTTTTTTGGGAAGAATCATTTTTTTAAACTGATATATAATTTCTAGGTGTTATTGAAGTTACATGAATCCAATATGGAATTGTAATTTTGTATTGCGCGGCTGATATTATGGTAAAATGAGCTTGTATTGTACCATTACAACTACATTATTATTATTATTATTATTATTATTATTATTATTATTATTATTATTATTATTATTATTATTATTATTATTATTACTATTATTATTATTATTATTAAAGTGATGCTATAGTCAAACGTGTTTGACACTTGAGCCCGTCAAACGCGATTGAATCTCAATTTCTAAAATTACAATGGCCAATCCGAACCGCTAAATTTGTTCCTCATAATAAAATCTACTTATATACTAAGTTTTATATTTTTCAAAAATTATTTTTATTTTTTTTTCGAATTTTAGGAAATCGTTAATATAATTATTATTAAAATATATAATTTGGCCCCAAATAAATATTGATATGGAGCTTATATTGAGCGGTTCGTGTTGGCCATTTGAAATCTTGATAGTTGAGACTTGAATCATATTTGACGTCAAACATGTTTGACTCTATTATTATTATTATTATTATTATTATTATTATTATTATTATTACATGAATTCTTTAAGTCCATCCCAAAAATTTCTTTGAAGATTAAGAAAAGTGTCGAGCTGAATTCTTCTCAAACACCTACATACGCATTGCTAATCCTTTATGAGCCAAAGCATTCAAAGAGTAGCCCAAAAATAAGAGGATTGTCAAAATACAATGCATTGTGCAGATGTATCTTGTACAACACATGTGTGTCCCGAATTGCATGAATCAAACAATCAAATCGAATTGTCTATTCTATTTTTCATATTGAAATCTTGTTGGAAGCGCCTTATTACTACTATAAGTGAATACGTTCTCTTTAAAAGAGGAGAATTTCAATGTCACAACTTATCTATTTTAGTAATATTTAGAAATTTAAAATTCAAATTCGAATTCAAATGTTAAACTTGTTCAATTTAATAAGCGGTGCATTTCTATATATATTTTTTACAAATTTTGAAATTTATTTACCATTTGATCAAGAGACTAAAAATAAATGAATATTGTTAACTATAATAAATTAATTCTAATTTCTAACACATTCATTTTTTCCTCGTGATCGAGTATAGAATGACACCAATTTACAAAAGTCATATGAAAATGCTTCTCTTATTAAATTTCACAATTTTGAAATATTATTGAAATTGACAAGTTTTGTCATTTGTATATCATCATTGTTATCTTACTAGAGTTAAATGTAATAGTATCAGTATCATGATTATCATCATCATCATCATTAGTAGATCAACCTTGTTATTCATAATATTATGGTTGGTGAACTTTTGTCATAAGATATATTGGTGTAGTTTATGTCAATGAGAAATACCATTAGTTTCCAAGAAAATTTTTATTTAAGCGATTTTATTAAAGAGAAGGAAATAATTTTTCAAGCAAATAGTTTTCTTTAATTGTCCAAATGGAAAATTTTATACAGTATCATTTTTAAGAATTTTTTAAAATATTATATTCTAATTATAAAAACTATGAAATGCAACAATATTACGTGGGCACCAACCGTCATTGGCTTAAACAAAATAGGAAACAAAATCTCTACCAATATTTTTGGCAGAAAAAAAGAAATTTTATCGACCAAATATTTTTGCAAGAAAAAAAACAAAAAATCTACCAAATATTTAAGGCGCCACTGCCTATGAAATTAATTTTTGGAGGACAATTAAGAACCAACACCAGTTCGATATATGATAACACAAATAATTTTACATTTCTGGCTATTTAATGATGAAGGTAAATGAAAGAAAAAATCTCGCAGTGAAAAAATTATCAAAAAATGATAGAAACATGGAGATATTTTCTTTTTTAAATTTTAAAACAAACAAAATAATATGTATTAAAGATTCAAGGATATAACATGGGTACTAAGGGAAAGACATATAAATAAAAGCATATTTTCAATCGGTGAGAAATAAATATGTGTTGAGCTGTCAAAATGAGGGGGGGAAATTAGTAAAATCAATTTTGGCGCTGTCAAAAACGAGGGAAAGAAGATTATCAATTTTACATTGGCGCCACTTTATCAAAATTTTGTCGAAAACTTAAATTAGTATTAAATATAGTAATATTTCTTGCATGACAAATAAAAAGTCTTCCAATTGCACAATTTAAATTACATTCGTGCTACACTATGAAATTGTCTAGCAGAATTATCTTCCAATAACACAAAATATGAAGCTAATGAAAAAGTCATGCAGTGAAAGTCTATCTATATCCCGGGTTTATACTTGATCAAGAGGTGGAAAATGAACAAAATTTCATTGGCCAGTTGGTCATATATTAGAAGTTGTGAATGGATTCAGATACAGCATCAATATATTAATGGGGCCGTTTGGATCGCTTAGGAATAGGAGGAATTTTCTATTCTTAGGCATAAAGTATTGGAAAGTGTGTTATTTTGTGAAGAGTTTGAATTGTTTATAATAAATTTATGTCTAGGAATAGGAAATTCCTTCTATTCCCATAGCATCCAAACAGTCCCATTGGAGTTCAATTCAAATGCATGGATTCAGATACAACATAAACATACATCTGAAAGCGTATGTTCACACCTTAAATTATTAATGAGCCAGTTGGTGATATCTCGCTTAAAAACACTAGTTTAATTACTTTGCACTTGCAAATATGTGGAGAAATAATAACGATGAAAAAAGCCATTTAGGGTATAGGTTGAATCTATTAATAATGCTTGCCTTGACAATTAAGACAAGATTTTTTATATTAAAAAAATTAAAATAGAAAGCAATTATTGGAAGCTTATGTTAACTGTAAAATTAGCATCAAGTTTCATCATTTATCATATGTGTGTAGTATAGATCATAGTTGAAATGTTAAACTTAAAACTTATTATTTTTATTGTTAAATCGTGAAATTAATTTATTGTGGAAGGAGCAATCGATAAACAAAAAGAAAATACATCCCTCTATACGTACTTGTTAACCCCACAACAAAGTGACAGCGGAGCACTCATTATATAATTCTTAATTTCCTTTGCTTTCTATAATGGGAACGCATGAAATAGTTTGTGTTTTAAAATTTTTTAAGGGGATGTATGAACTAATGTTTGAATGAAATGTCTAAGGGCTTTTAAAGGTTACAAGATATATAATAATAATAAGAGGATTGCTAAAATGCTATGTATAGTACGGATGGCCTTCGTGCTACGGATTCGTTCTTGCATTTCATGCTTCAAACAACCGATCCAAACCGTTCATTATCTTCTTCATATTAAAATCTCATTAGAAACCAAAGTTTACATTTTTTTGAATTTTTTTACTATTTTTCTCAGATTTTTTAAAATACTTAATCTAATAAATTTTGGACCCTTCAATAACAGTGATTTTCAAAAATCTGAGAAAAATAGTAAAAAAATTCAAAAAAATGTAAAATTTGGTTTCTAATAAGATTTCAATATGTAGAAGATAATGAATGGTTTGGATCGGTTGTTTGAAGCATGAAATGCAAGAACGAATCCGTAGCACGAAGGCCATCCGTGCTATGCATAGCATTTTAGCAATCCTCATAATAATAATAATAATAATAATAATAATAATAAATCCTTTGGTTTCTAGACGCTTGTGTTGGTAATGTGATCCCAAGTTGTTCCCATCTTATATATTATCCGAATGTATGTGTGTTTGAATTTATGAACATCTGTATATTAAAAATAAAGACCAATGCATGTCATTTATTGAATAGAGCTATTGATGTTAAAGATTTAGAAGTTTTATATAGACAAGAAAATTTTCAGAAAGCCCCCCTTCTAAAATTGATGAATTGACATTTTTAATTTAGAGATGACTGTTTGGACCTTTTGGATAAGATTGATTAAAGAGTTTAGATCATTTTCGGTCTAAATATATGGTTTTTTTAGTCTTCAATAGTCCGACCTGATCTAAGTCGTCCATTCTATATGGATAATTATTTGGAATTTGGAATCTACAAATGCATAAGAGCTCAATGACTTGTGTTGTACGAGTTTGACAAGTAGCTTGCGTTTGGATGAGAGAAGAAGAAGAGGAAGAAGGAAGATGGGAAGAAAAAAAATTATAAACAATCCAAACTCTTCATAAAGTTACATACTTCTCAATACTTCTTCCCTTCTTCTCTTCTTTCCACACCTATCCAAACGCACCCGTAGAGTTGTCAATTGGTATCAGCATATTTAATGTCTGATCCGAATCTGGATCGATGGCCCAAAAAATCTGAAAGGAAAAAAAAAAAATGCATCCGTAGTGAAATTCTGAACACAAAAATGATGCTAAATTTGTTTTGGTTATACTCGAATCTTCTATTTTGATTTATACTATAGAATCAGTGCAATTAAAACTATACGTAGGGATAGACTGGGTTGCTATACCAAAAGTACAGTAATTATTTATCCGGATTTTACTTGGATACAAAGTATACGACTGGTGATTGGCGAACACTTTATTTAAATATAAATGCACAAATTAATATTCTATAAATTATTATTTTATTATTTTATTGTTATTATTATTATTATTCAGATTTTTTTTATTATAGAAATTGATATTAAGGGTCATGAAGTTGTCATTTTTACTCGAAGTCTGAGCTGAACATGAACCTTCGACAGCCTACTAAGAAAAAAGAATGCAGATATTCGAATGTACTTCTTAGTGAAATTCTAAAGTTTGGAATCTATATTAAACAACTTCTGACAGTTGTCTGGACGAGTACATCTACATAAAATATAAAATCAACTATCAACTATCAACTATTGAAAATAAGGAACCACATTTTAAAAGAACGGAATTCTATCTATATAACCTTTTTAAACTTCATAATTAATTACATGTTCAACTTAACAGATACAGATATTCATAACCGTCCTTTTAAAATTTTAAAACCTTTAACCAAATTGGAGTCAAAGTACGAGGATATTAGACTAAACTATTCTTATTAGCGTTTCTGATCTGAGAGTTGAAGTTTGTATACAAACTTTTTTATGAGTTTATGACAAATCAACCTAAAAAGGTAATTATTTGTGCAAGGAATTGGGGTAAATCAAGCCCGCCCACCAAGATAAAATTATCTTTTGTTCGATTTTGAAGTTGAGATATTACCAAATGAACCGTTGCAAAAGAGTTCGGACTGACGAGCGCTTTATATATCTGATCTGTTTAGAAGAGAGAGTCTCTCGGAAAATCTCTCGAGTGTTCTCTTTGATTGAAACACAGAAAGAATATAAAAGAAAAGAGGGAGTTCCACTTCATTGTACAAGCAAATAATGCTAATCGATGGATATTAAGTGGTGTGGCATCTGTGCATTTGGATTATGAATAGTGTGGGAGTAGTCCTATATGTGATAACCCTCTATTCCTCTACTAGTGCATCGAAGACGAAAGTCCAGACGACATGACCTAGACGTATCATACCGTGAAACAAATCACTCAAGATAATGAAAAATCGATTTCCGCTGCGGTATTGTTATACTTCCTCACATCGATCTTTGAACAGTGTCAACGTGTCCATAAATGCCCTTTATATCCTCAAGTTATAAATGCTATTGAACATTGCAAGAATAATTGTGTTATTTGCAAGTTCCAAAGCAAATTTGTCATTTTGGATATTCTAAGGGCATGTACGGAAATGTAATCATGGTCTAAAAAATCATTATTTTGTATTACGAATATCTAGTATGCAGTTGAAAGCTTACTGTATTACAAATTGTTTTGCTGAGGTCTAAATTTCTCATGCCATATATTGTTAAAGTTCTGTCCAGCTAATTTGGATATATAAAAGCACAATAATGCTAAACTAGCTGTTGCATCGCGCTCCGCGCGATGAAAGTTGGACCAAAGTTAGCTTTGTCCTTCTTCGTTTTTACCCGAAATGCCTTCTAATAACCATAATCTACTCTGAACATCATCGGCCACTGCAGATTAAAAAAAATTTGCATAAATTGACTGATTATTATAGAATAAAAGGCAAAACTTGATATGTATTCAGAGAGGAGACTATTTCTACAAACCGTAATAATCTTTCTCCAACTATTTCTTATATGTCCAAAGAACTTGTTGATTTTCTTTGATCACACTATGTGATATATAGAAGTAACATTTACTTTAAGTCTCCCTGAATGAAAATCGAGTAGAATGACAGCAGAAATTATCTTGGCCAAGCCAAAAAGAAACAAAAAAAAAATGATAGATAGATCACCATACATGCCTCACAAAGGTACAAAATTGCAACATTAATAAGTGAACAGTTGTATAGCAAGAAATTTATAGACACAGGAAAATAACAGAAAAAGGAACAAATGCAGACCAATATAACCCCAAACACAAAATAATAATTGGCCAATTGCTAGAATCTATAATGCTGATTGAGAAGAATAACTTCATACCTCAGGTCCTAAACAATCTTATTTGAGCTCTCTCTCAGTGTAAGGAAACAAAAACCCTCGCTCATTCAGTATAGACACCAAATAACAAATACATTCCTTTGCATCGCGCTTTGCTTGATGTATGAACAACCTTAATTCATTTATTTTTTATACAATTTCAAACGACATCAAAGATCATTTGTCAATAAAATACCAAATTGGAATATCCCCTCTTAGAAATCTGAGCACATCTGCCCACCAGCTTTTTCAGACAAATTAAAGTTATCATTAGCAAAATCAAGAGTAAAAACAATGTCCATTAAGAAATTTATCTAACTATGTATATAACCAAGCTTGTTGTGTCTAAGTTTCTAGCTAGAATTCCAATCGAGAATACACAACACCAACAATCGGCAAACAGAAAGCAAAGAGATTCACAAATTCAAACAACACAGTAAGAATTCATTACAAAATTAGACATTTCGACTAATGTCATTATCTAGGTCGTTATGTGCAACTCTCAGCTCAGACTTGTGCCTAGTCTCTTTATGAGCCCAACATGTTACTCTCTTTTCTCAAAAGCTGACATAATCTATAATAAGTTTTTTATAGTCATAGCTAATATTTGATTCTCCATCTGCATATAACTGAAAATACTATGTTTATTAAATAAAATAAAGATAAATTGTATTCAGTATTTTTACAAACTTGCTAATTATCTAAGATCTCAATCAACTATTTATACTTACAACAAATTTTACACAGGGAAAGAAAAAGTGAAATGACAAAAAAGAAAAGAAAGAAAGAAAGAAGCTACCTTTTTTATGATTAATGGGATGGCAAGCTAGTACTTATCCTTCTTCCTATTCAACCACAACCATGTGCACCTACATGGATAATTAAACTATGAATGGACTCGAGTTCTAATTGTGTCAGGAAAATTAAAACCAAGCAGATAAAACCTCTCAAAATGAATTCATCGCAAAAGCATAGGCTTTCTATATAATATTTATTAAACTTTTCATATTTATGATGCCTTTAAATTCCTCAGAGCTTCACAATAGAATTCTCTTGACGCACTTCGACCTTTCCAAAATCATTGAATCAAAACCCCAGCAAGAATCCTATCGCAAATTGCTCTCTGAAACTTATTAAAGAATCATATCAGAGAGAACAGTAAATGCGAGCTTACATGATTTGTAAATCAGTAAATGTCATGTAGAAAGCAACCAAATGGGATCAAATCAGAGAGCATAAAAAATTTGGCATGACCAATATAGAGAAAGCAAATCTTTTGACCTGCCATTCTTTCAGCAACCTCTCATCCATATGTTCTCCATTAGGAAGCATCCTAAATTAGATCAAACTTTTTAAGCATGACCTATACAGAGAAGGCAAAAAATAAAGAATGAATTTTATGAAATTCGCAAAAATTCTAAAAAATTAAGCCAACCTCATAAAATTTGTGAGTGAAAAAAAAATTCTGTTAGGATTGTTGTATGCATACGATCTAATTTTTTTTTAAGCCAACCTCATATGTATATTGTGCTAACCTGATCGCTGAGTTGTTGTACCAGCCAAAATATTTCTTTTTCCCAACACAAACCGAAGGAGGTTTTGTTCTTCACTCTTTCCAAATAGTTGACTGTACTAATCTCATTGCTTCTCAACTAAGTTTAAGATTGAAAACCTAAAGAAATTAATTATGTGATAGTGTTAGAGTCCAGATAAAAGATGAAAGTAACCTATGTAAGGCTAAAGTTGTAAATGTTAAATAATTAATTAATTAACAAAAAAATTGCAATTAATATACTTGGATTCACCGCTGAGGTTTTCAGTTTAACATTATATAATGATTTATATGCTGTTAAGTATAATATGCATTGGCTGGAAGCAAGTTACTTATTTTATCATTGTAACCTATAGTTACTATCACATGGATACCTCTACTATTCCCTTAACATATTTTTTAATTTTACAGAAAATTCTCTAATCGTCATTAACTCAGACTTGTTGTTCGATAAGATACCAAAATTTAGGCAACATGAAACATGAGAGAGATAAATGACATTGGAGGGATTTGCAAAAACAAAACAAACACAAAAATCTTTGTTGTAATATCATGGTCAAGCAATAGTAAAAGTTTTAGAAAAGGTTTTACCTGTAATACCATGCCAGGAAGGACCGAAATCTCAAATAGACCTATACCAGCACATGCTCCGGTACTCATCATACACATCACTGATTTTTCCTTGTTGCTAAACAGAAACATGAACAGACGATACAGAAATTTCATAAATCATGACAAAAGAAATGAAACAGAATTATAGGATGTACTTAGAACGGAGGGCATACTATCACACTATTTTGACAGTAGGTTTGCTATCTATTTATATTATGTTTTCATAATAGCAGTATAAACTAAAATGATGTACCTTAAAAGGTGAGCTAAAAAAAACAGAGGTTAACATTGTTGTATAAAATACTATTAACGGATGAACACACATAGTGTCAACATAACAAAAAACAAATTTTAAAATGGACCCACTGAACAAAATGCATACAAAATCAGCAACGGTCACAGTTGCCAAGATATGGTTGATTTCAATCAAAATTTGAGAACATATTGAGCAGATTATGCCAACTTAGTCTTTATGATAATGAAGTTCGATGAACCTGTTAAAGATGCCATAATATGTTTATAACGAAACCAACCTCACAGAACAATAAACCCTTGCAACAGAACTCATTATGACAAACTTTTCTCGGTCTACTGGTAAAAATACAGATTTAAAATAATGAGAATAAATCTCAAAAAGCTAAAGAACATCTGCTTCACGTTATAAATTTCCAACATACATAGAAATGAAGATGGAATTAAATAAAATAAAGCAAGCTTTAATAGGCACACTCTTAAGATGTAGTGTTCAATGGGTATAAAATATGCTCACATGAGGAAAACGTCTCTGTCAGAGCCGAGAATCTTCGAGAGGCCACCTCATTTTACTTTTAGCTGGCTGCAGAGGCTAGATTAACATTAATTTAGGAAACGCACGGTCGACATCTGAATTTGAGGCCATCATGACAACAGAGAACAGCTTCAAAGGCGTCTCACCCTAGGGCAATGCAGATCTTTATGTTGACTTCTCTCAGCCTGCAAAAGGATAAATGAAATTATCATACTAACAATTATGTTCGAACCAAGAAAGCAGTAATCACTGCCTATCGCTGTTTTCCAAGGCGGTATTCTTACTGCTTGATCATACCCCTGCATGGTAGCAAGACATACAACATCATTTCTTTTAAAAGACTTACCATATTAAGCTTCCAACTGGTACAACAATGGTTTTTGAGAATAGTTGATGTTTACACGATTTTAGAATTTCTAATTCACCGCCTCTTAAAGGATAACCAACAAAAGACAAAAAGATTAATAACTCAATGAGAATGGACAGTATAAAAATGAATAATTATTCTGTTCCATCCTTACATAGCTTATACAGCTGTGAAATCCTCCTCTCGGGCCATATGATTTTCTAACTAAAACATCACATTCTTAAAAGCTAATTTGAATGTTGCCAAGCAACCGAAATGATTCCCTTTTCTAGAGTTGTAGCGACAATTCAATGATAGTTGGAGTATAATTTCGCCATCTTGAGCTCCATGTTCGATGGAATGCTCTCTTCTACTAAGTAATTAAACTTTGTTCCTTGATCAGTTCACATAAGTACACAATAAGTCATTTTGAAGAGTCAATATGTGGCTAGACACAAATAAGTGAATTTCCTCTTATGGTATTTTTTGTGTCGACATAATGTAAATAAACACAATAGAAAAGATTAATTATTAATGCCAAAACATGTGGACAAATATTTTGAAGACAAATTCCTTAATATATATGTTGTGACAAAGAAAGGGAAAGAATACCTTTTTATGAACCCCACCTCCGAGCTGTAATAAGATAGTACCACCAAACCCACTCTGCTATGTTGCATACCCTGAAAAGAATAGATAATCCGCACAAAAATTTAAGATCATTGTGTTGTGCAAATTTCTTAATAAAAGTCCAATTGTCTACATGAATAACCTGTAAATAAATTAACAAAATCAAATGAAATAAAAAAACATATGAACATACTATTAGGCAAATAAAAAGAATAACCTATGAACATAATATTAGGCCTGAACAATTGTAACAAACTTATCAAGCGAATATTTCTCCCGAAACACAGATAAGCTTTTTTTAGGATAATTTTTTTTTACGAAAAGATTCTATGACAAATACCTCCTTGTATTTCTATTGCAAAGTAGAAAAATTCTATCAAAATAGTTACAATTTCTAAAGGGGAGAAAATAACTTTTTAAGCAACTATCATGTATAAGAAATAAAATAGCAATTGAAATTTTCTCTTTATAAATTATACCTTGAAATCAATTATCATACCGCATCAATTAGATCTAAAGTGCGCTTTATTAGTTCAATTTTATCTCCTTTTGTAGCCTCTTGCCTTGATCTTATCCTTGAAACAAAAAAGCCATTCCTAGAATAAAGGCAAGAAATTAATCACCAGTATCAAAATCTTAAAAAATCTCCATCACCAAAAACCGAAACAGGAAAAAAAATATTAAGGAAGGGGGAAACGATGAACAGATCTGCAAAACCTAACCTTATGCAAGAACTAACCAGGAAGAGCATGCTACCCAAAGCAAAAGAAACCAAGTTACTGAATACCAATAGTTCGCAACCTAAAAAAAATTCAAAAATAGAAGTAAATTAAACATAGTACAGCCAAAATCCCAAATAGAATGCTAGGCGTAAGGGTACATACCAGATCGATTCGAAGAAGCTCAGGCTAGACCTGAAGGGCAATCGAAAGGTTAGGGAAAAATTTTAGAGAAATCCCTAAAGGTTTAGAAACCATGGCTTCTCCGGCAGAACTTGTGGGGAGGAGAAAACCCAAGACCTCGAGTCTGGAGAGAGAGAGAGAGAGAGAGCAATACTCAGACAAAGGCAGCAAGCGCAACACAGTCCTTCGTTCATATCGGAACCAGCAGCAAGTACAGAAGAAGTATGGGTTCCGCGTGGAGAAAAGACAAGCCGGATCCAATGAAGGCGAACCAAGCGCATGACGGCGAGGCCAAACCAAACCAACCTATCGCTAGATCTGTACCTCGCGCAAAATCTGTGGCCGCACAAAGAAACGGCAACATAAAATTAGAAGAAGGTGCGCCAGCTCATCGTTAGCCCACGCGGAGAAAGTGCAGGAAACCAACCCAACACAGTCAAACAATCGCAGCGGTAGGATGAAGGGATTGAGGACTGCGATCTGCACCAGCTCACCGCGAGGCCACACCCAGAAAGAGGGAAAAAAGAACCAAGTACGGAGCAAGGATCGTAGGGCTCAGATGGAACGCAGCAGAAGAGAATGGACGGAGAGGATTTGAAGCCAGTCTACAGTCCTCCCTCAGCTTGAAATTGAGATACTTATAATTGTTTACTTTATGTACATATCGGTACCTATTGTGGAAAACTTAATTTGAGTCAAGTCAATGCATGCATTATTATATTAGGTCTTCTTTCTGAATTTGCGTAATTAATTAGTATTATTATATACACACTACACCAAAAAGGGGTTTTAGCAAGACTCAGATTACAAGGAATATTATCTTTCTTGCTAATTATACGCTATTGCATAATTAAGTTGCAACATTAATCTTCACGTCGCTGCGCAAGAGATAATTACGGCGCCAAATTTTTGCGCCAAATTTATTTTTCCAGTAACTTACTTTTGTTCACATTGCTACATTGATGACAACGTTGCTACATAATATTACTTTCCTTATTTTCTGATAACTTTCCAACTTGAGACTTGAGAGCACCAACCTCACTTAAATTCTACATGGTATTATTCTGCATCAAACTTTACATTATATAAAATTATTTTTGAAACTTTAAATTTTTAAGCCCGTAATAATAATAGGTTATATTTAAGATTTAATAAAATTTAGCAAATATAATGTTAAGGATATTATAGTGTACGTAGTATTGATATATTAATTGAAACATTTTTTTTTTATTATTGACATAAAACCTGACCACAATGCATCCACTTGATTTTTTGCAATCAGAGTAAATGATAGTCATGATATGTTACGATTTTTATTTTCAAAAAAATAACTTCCAATCATTACTGTTTTTATTTGAAAAAAAAAATAACTTCCATCTTTACATTTGCTTATTATAACCTCCATCATCACGGTTTTGAATTATTTATTTTAAATTCATTTTTTTAAATATAAAGAGTAAAAAGTATTATGTAATATTCATTTTCTATACAATAATTTGAATTCTTCTGGTAGTATTGATATAAAATTTTGCTTCAAATATTATGTGACCAGAAATTATTATTATTTTGCTAATGGTGCTAAATTTTTGCGCCAATATTTTTTCCCAATATCACTCAATAACTTCCCACCTCCTTCATTGTCCCTCAAATAACTTCCCACCTCGTCCAATTACAAGAACCCAAGTGCTTATAATTTTTTTCCTGACCCTTTGTGCATTTTCTTTTGTGCCTCACCTCTCCTCTGCTCGCCAGGTAGAATTCTCCATCTCTTCTTCAGTGGAGCCCAGGACAGTGGTATTGCCATATCTAGTTTCCCTATCTATTATCAAAATTTTCATTATCTTCCTTGCTGATTGTGATTGTGTACTTGTTATTAAATTTCATTATGTTTTATTTTAACTCACATGAATATTGAGAATATACTTTGTACAAGGGATTTCGAATAATTGTTGGTAAGTTTCTTCTATTGGAGGCAAATCTGCATGTTAGCAAAAATTCTTTTGATGTGCTTCCAAAAGTTGGGTAATAATTAATAAATTTTTAGTAGCTTTAATTTTTTTTTGATAAAATTTAGTAGCTTTAATTGTTAGTAATAATTATTCAAATCGGGTTATATTTTTCTTTATCTGTATGTGTACGATCTCACTTTTGTTAAGATATTTCAAAGACTTAAACAATAGTTATTAGTAAAAGACTTATAACTTTGTGTACAAGATTATCTCTCTATGTGTCTAAATTTCACCAATTCCATCGGATAATTACTTGGCAGGTAGATTCCCTAGCAATCACTGCTAACTTTTCTAAAGAACATCTTCTCAGGTATATTTCACAATCACATATTATACTGGAACCATATTGCATACTGGCGTTGTCTCATCAAACTAATTTTCTCTTTCTAATTTTATATTATCAAATTTTATATATTTCCCTTACTGATTCAATATTGCCAATGGGCATTGACTAAGGGATTCCGAATGTGTGAACTGAATATTAATTACTCTTGGTTGTCACTTGTCAAATTGTGGTACCAGTATGGCTGACTTGACCTTTGTTTCTACTATATATTTCATTTCTCTCATTTATCAATTGATTTTTTTTTTTTTGAAGAAAGAGGGAGGTCTTTGCCATCCAACTTTTTTGAAATTAAAGATGCATGCGGGGCTTGAACCCTTGACCTCATGGATGCCAGCCTAGTGCTCTTAATTGATTAATATTTGATTAATTTTGAGTTGCCATTATATAATACAATTTGTAACCATATTTAGGATCAATGGCTAGAAAGAGAAGAATTCAAACTCAAAACACCAACGAGGAATATCAATCAGACTCTCATGATCAAGCAAACACAATACTCAACTGATTATAGAAGTCTATGAAATTATTTCATTTCAGTCAGCTTTTGGTCAATTTCTTAGGTTTCAAATGTGCATGTCAGATATGTTCCAACCAGCTGTTTGATTACTTTTGTTACCATCTATTTAATTCTTTATAGTTAGAGACATAACTTTCCTGTTAAAGTGTTCTTAGAAATTTCATTACTTGTTAAAGCACATGGCTACATGAATTCGTTTTTTTTTAAAAAAAGGTAAATGCTTAAATGAAAGGAAAAAATTGAGATGTGTAGAATAAACAAAAAGATATTAATTTCATAATAAATAGCTGTCCCCCCCCCTTATTCGTACCAAAAAATTTGAGAAGGTCAGCTAATTTGACAATAAACAGAAGGATTGGATGTCGAATAAAAACTAAGAAGGTCAGCTAAGATATAAATTAGAAATGAACTGATTTTTGTGCGCTATTTAATAAGAAGGGAAAAAAAGACACCGATGATGGAATATACTATACTAGTTAAAATAAATTATTCTAATTGCTAAATTCAAAAATACTTATGTGGGTAAAATTCATATCGAAAGATTTGGTTCGGTCATTAAAAATTTGAAAGTCCAGATCGAACTTTAAATGATCATTTTGATTCTTTGAACCACTAAAATTATTCTTACATTGAATTATCTTGGAAGCCAAAATTTATATTATTTTTTACTTTTTCCTATAACTTCTAGAAAATCGTAATTATTGGTGAAAGTAGTTAAAAAAAATTAAATATAAAATTTTTTCAATGATTTTTTAATATGAAAAACACATTAAGGGCTAATATCGGTGATTTTTGTGTTTCTTTATTTTTCGAAACCTGATTTCAAAATACTCGAAAATAAGAAAAATAAGAACAAAAACACACACCATTTATATATGAGTAGTGCGTTATAAAATCTATTATAAATGATTTCTAAAGATGGACTTGGGTACTTTATGAAGGAAGAGCAAGGTTCCGGTGCCACATTTTTTTGGTGCCACAAATGCCACACTTTTCTTTTTTATTTTAAATATAAAAATTTAAAATATAATTCTCCGATCCAAACCGTTGATCTTGTTCATTTTAACGACAGATGCGTTGTCATAAAATTTTATAATTTTTAAAGTTTATTTGATGCTTGATCAAAAGATGAAAAATGAACGGATCAAAATAACTAAAATAGATTCATTTTGATATGTCCATTTTTCAACCTCTTCATCAAGTATCAAATAAACTTTAAAAATTATGAAATTTTAGGACAACACATCCGTCGTTAAAATGAACGAATTTGAAGTTGATTTGATACTTGATCAAGAGGTTAAAAAATGAACGAATTTGGTTAATTATAAAAGATTAATTAAAATACGTTCATGGTTTGACCTATGGATCAAGAGTCAAATCAACTCAAAATTTTATAAAACTTATATGAAAATGCATCGCTTATTAAAACGAGGAAGATCAACAGTTTAGATTTAAATTTTATATTTTAAAACTTACAAATTTAATGAAAAAGTAAAGTCATGACATTTGATGGCACCCTAAACTTGTGGCACCGGAACTTTGCTCATAATATTAAAGGAGATTGAGCAAAGTGCATCTAATAATAATCAATGTTTTTGGTTTTTGCAATCTAATTTGACTATGGCACGACACACCAACACTAGTTATAAAATTTGCAATCACAACTTTAGAGGTAAGATTGCTCAAGATTTTTGTTCTAATTTCATATAATTTTTAATCATTCTATTGTTCATATCTATAGTATTAATAAAGTCGTGACGTTCTTTTTCTATTTTTGACCATATTTCTATTTTCTATATGATCAATACAATATGCACTATTTTAACAATCTAAAATAGTTTTTATTTTTTGGTTAAATATATTAAAAATACTTGTACCAATCATAATTTAATTTAGAAATTAAGTATATTTAGAGATTTAAGTTAGTTCATGTTGAATTATTGTCATATAAAATAACATAGCAAATATATTTTTAAGTTAGTTAAATATATTTTATCTTGTTAAAAATTTGAACTACAAATCTACAATCCATACCCAGTGCTTTCAGGTACATAAAGATGTCCAATTATATGATTTATAATTGAAAGATCAGAACATACACCGAAATAGGTCTGATTCGGATAACCGAATATCCAATTTGTTCTATGTGCATATCCATAGAAAATATTATTAAAAATGACCGATATCATAATAAAAACATCGACCAGAACTAATAATGAATAATACATATACAATAAAATTTATTCAAGTATCATAGAATTATACATCTTAATTTCTTTTTATAGTTTGAAGTAGGGATAATAAAATCATGCCTAATTGTAAGTTATAAAATTAGAGTAGTCTAATGATTTGTTATAAATTAGAAATAAAAATTCAGTTATACATTCAGGAACCTAATATTATTCCGCCAAACTCCCAAGGGTTGGCAATTTTCGCCAAAAAAAAATAAAATAAATAACTACCCACCAAAATCTCTCGTGTCTAGGACTCTCTTCCGATCACACAAAAAGAAGAAAACAAGGAAAAAAAAAGGGAATCCTACTCTCGTCCGCTTCTTTCCGTCGTCTCTCGTTGGCATCGCCGTCGCGCCATCGGCCATAGCCTCGGACCTCTTCCTCTCCGTCGCCTCTCATTTCAGTCTCTCACTCTCTCAGGCACTCGAGTACTCGACTCACCTCTCACTCTCAGTTATCTGATCGTCTCCGCTTACCTGAGCGCGCTCCACTCTCGGCTCGCCTCCAACCTCTTCACTAGTACGCTGAGTCCGGAGTTTGCTCCGCCTCCAACCTCTAACATGGTACTAATCCTTCTTCTCATCTTTTTATTTCTTCTCTTCTTCAGTTTTCCACTTCTTCTATTGTGTGATACTGTGATTGTTCTTCAGTTCTTCACTTGAAACCAACATGGGTACAGCATACTATTAAATTAAAGTATTACTTGAGGAAATTGGATTATGTCCTTCCTTATACGGTTCACAATTTCACATTTATATAGTGTATAGAATGCACATCAATTATACATGGTTATAAAAATGGTAACTTTTGAACTAATTGTGAGGAAGTAGTACATAGAAAGATAATGGAAGAGGCATATTAATTGGTTTTGGGATAGTAAATTCCACGTATATAACCACAGTATGCTTTAATTTACAGTTTAATAAACCAAAAGTGCACACTGCCACACTCTAATACTTGTATCATGTTCATTCTTGTTGTGTGTTTGTAGCCCATCCAATCACTTGCAAACCTGGTTTGACCAAACATCAGTATTCCCATGTTTAGGTGGGTACCAGACTACCAGTAGAAATTAAGTTGATGCAGACCCAGTTTCAGTATTTGTCCTATCTCAGCATTCTTAAATTGTATAGGATTATATGAAATTTTGTATTATAAGGATTCTCCCCCAAGATCAACTTATTAAAAGAAAAATTTTGTTTCTTCAGACGCATGGCGCTACAGCAGTGATCCGTTACTTTCCTCTGATTTCTTCAGACAACACAGTAACCTTTCTTTCCTTAATATTTATTTCTGTTTTAGGCTTTTACCTTTTGGAATTCTGAGAAAATTCCAAAGCAGATGAAAGCATAGTTTTGCCGCTCACTATATCCATCATTGATTTACTTGGAAACTATGGTCATGCTTTGCATCCATAAAGATATTACAAAATTGTAAATATGAACATTATCAGAGAAACAAAGGTATTGACCATCTTCTGTCATGTTATTTAGGAAGTACTTCATACGACAGATGGCAAGGCCGAAATAGAGATATCTTGGATTCTAACTTCCTAGTTGAACCTTCATTTAATTTTATTAGTTCATGTCATACTGATGAAAAAAAAAAGGTGTCATCTTCCCTTAAATCTGATTATACATGCATTGTGCTTCATATACCCTTATGGCACCAAATTACATTGTTGCAGTGATCCTGGTTCTTGATATCATGAACCCATTCTGATTTGGCAGTAAATCTCAGTTTTACTCAACCTTGTGATGTTCTTAGATGGTATTTATACTTAAGGCCTCAATTGTAACATTAGTGGCTTTCTGAAAGTGTTTTTTTTCCTTCCCTTCGTTCTAGGGTGTGAGTTCAAATTGAACTAAAAGCAAGACAAGAGCTACTTTTCATTATTGTTTTATAAGTAAAATCCGCCATGATTGATTTTCCTATTTTATTGGTTTACTACTCTTATTCTTTATTTGTTCTCATTGTTTGGTGTTATTTATATAACGTTTGGTACTAGGAATTAGTCTCAGATATTATTTATACTTAAGGCCTCAATTGTTATTTATAGTTTTTCCAAGGAAAAGTGGGTATTTGGGCAAACGGATAATTACTAAATGCAACTGGATCGCTTAGAGGGAACAAATATTGAAGGCCTTAGAAAATTCTGGAGCTCTTATGCATCTCCCATGGTACTATATCATTGTTTCCTGTTCTACATATTTTGGATGTTTGTCTGGTTCATGTATGCATAATTCAATATGATGCATGTATCGGTCTGACCACTTTTTTATTATTTTCTATTACTTCAAATTGTCTTTATTGGCTTTTTGTTGTTCAATTGAGCAATTATATTTCATAATGAGGCTGTTATGTTTAAATTTATTATAATTGTGGTTTACTTGTTCTTGATGTCGGACCTCTGGATCTATGATTAGTATATTAACCTATCTTTTGTATAACTTTCTTATTCTAATGGAATTAATTGTTTGTTTCAGGGGCATTTATTAACAAGAGTCTAAAAGATTAAAGATGAATGAAATCAGATATCTAAGGAATAGTTGTTGAAGTTGAAGGGAATATCTACCTCGATAGATTCAAAGTACTAATATAGTTGGAGATAGAAATTGAAATTTGATTGTATAAAATTTGATATTATAAAAGTATTTTTTGTTATTATTATGTAAAATAGTTGGATGATATTTGAGCTTAATTTTAGTTTGTTAGTATTTGGTGTTGCTCTCTTAACAATATTATGATTTTTTTTGTATTTTCAATAATACGCATGAATTCTTATAATATTAATATATTTATTTTATTAATTTAATATGAAAATGGAAATAAAAATAAAACCGTAACAAAAATGTAATTAGCAACATAACTCGCAAGACGATCTGGTCTTGCAATAAAAGCTGTCATTATGAATATTTTATAATTTTCATGTACTCACGGAAAAGAAAATTGCAAGACCAAATTAATCATGCAATAGTTCAGGAGGTCTTGCTAATTTGCAAGAGACTCATTAATCTTTACCCACACGGCCGAACAAGTTGCTACAACCCCTTGCTACAGGACTTGCTGCAACATCAATCATTTCCTTGCAAAAATATTTCGCTAGACGTATTAGGCGTTATTGCAAGGGTATGCAGTCTTGCTAAATGCCTTTTCTATTGTAGTGACATTGTCATCATTCTTAAAGTGGAAAAAAAAGATAACCTAATTATCAATATATATTCCTCATTGGGTTCTTGATATTATCGCCACGGGTGATATTGCTGTAGTAGTATCATTTAACTTAATACTTTATTTTATCTACTCCATGCATTTTGCAGACCAAGTATTTTATTTATTTTCATTTTGTATACCCCAGTAGTACGTAACCCTGAGTCCTGACCTTCCGACAACACGAAGGTATAAAATGCATGATCATTGATCAGCCTTTATTTGAAGCCAAATCCTCTGCTCCCATTTCCCAGACACCGTTTTTGCCTCTTTCCTTTTTTTGGCATTTTGTCAAAAAAAAAAAGAGGAATAACAATAACAAGGCCGTGCCAGATAAATTTAATAACAGAAGTTCTACATCAAGTCATTGCGTGTTCTCGATAACAAGCCATAACCAAATCCCATTATATATATTTTTTGGGCCCTCACTTCTGTTTAATTTAAATGCCAATTGACGTGATATGATATGTAGACTTTGAATCTAAATCCTACGTTTCACATTCCCTAGCACAATTTTTTTTTTTTATTTGAAGTCAATGATAGACGACCTCCGAATGGCAAAGAGTGTTACCGAGTAGACATTAACACGGTGCCTTTTGTGTACTTGTATCAAGAAAAAATGGAGAACTTTGGCCAAAGGAATTTACATAGTTGCTATTGAACGATTTCTAGAATTAATAATTAGAGAACGTGTTGAAAATAAAAATTTAGTGCCTTCGGAACCTTGAGCCTTGAAACTCTTAACAAAAAATATAATAAAAGAAAGAGCCTCTATATCAAGAAAATAGTTCAGTATTTTGTATTTTTTTGACATAAAAAAGATATAAAGGCTAAAATGATAGGGAAAAAAAAAAACAACCTAACGCTCCCAAACTTCTAAACAGCCTAATACTCCCAAACTAAAATGACAGGAAAAAGAAAAAAAAAACTTATATATAATACTATCTATGGGGCCGTTTGGATGTTGTAGGAATTTGAGAAATTTGGAAAATTTGCAATTCCTAGACATAAATTTATTGAGAAGTGTATAACTTTGTGAAGAATTTAGATTATTTATAATAAATTTGGTATATAAAATACTCGAAATTTACAATTCCAGCCCATCAAACAGCCCCTATGAAAAGACTGATTGGTGCTGTCATAGGCTCATAGCCTTATAGGAAATGAAATGATTTCGGCTACCGAAAGTGGCCTTTTTAACATGGTATCATACTTGCCCTAAACCAGATATACTGAAAAATTTATAAATAATATTAAATTAATATAATATATTAAAAATAATATCAATATAATAATATTTTTTTAAATAATATCACGAGGTCGGAATTTCAGGTTCCGATATAAAAACTAGAGTCTTTGCCGTGCATAGGTCAATGGGAATAATCAAGATTCTGCAACTTGACAAAAGATTCAAATGCATCTCTAATTTGTCTCGAAATTAGATTTATGCCACCGTAAAAACCAGAAATTAGAGAAATGCCATCACTAAATAATAAAATTAGATTTATGCCACCGGATAATTAATTTGACCATTATACCCTTTTAAATATGCCATTATAAAATAATAAAATTTAAAATACGGTACTGTAAAATATTAAAACTAGAAATATGTCACCGTTAAGTAAATAAGTGATTTTACGCCATCAACAAAAGAAATAAAATTTCAAACTAAAAAAATCTCAAAAGGTGAAATTTAAAAATTTTTAATTGAAAATTTCAAATTTTAAAATTCGAAATTCAAAATTATAAAAATTTCAAAAATTTTGAATTTGAAAGTTCGAAAGTTTAAAATCCAAAATAAAAAATCGAAAGTTTGTAAAGCTGAAATTTCAAAATTTTAAATTTTAAATTTAATTCATTTCAATAATTTTTTTGTCATTTCTTGTTGAGAGAGTATTTTGAATATTTTTAAAAGTTAGAGTGGTATTTCTCTAATTTTCATCTAAAATAATGACATAAAACTAATTTACTATTTAAAAGTAACATATCTCTAATTATCAAATTTTAATGTGGCATATATCTAATTATTTCATTAATATTATTTTTGTTTTTGGATGATTTTTCTTGTTGGATTTTTTTTTCTAGCCTACCTAATTTGGACAAAAAACTTAAATTTTTTTTAAATTGGAGAACTACTAGGTTAATTTAAATACTTATTCAAGTTGCAGAATCTTGATTATTTCCGTCGAACTATGCACGGCAAAGACCCAAGTTTTTATATCGAAATCCGGGATTCCGACCTCGTGATACTAGTGATACTATTTAAAAAATATTATTATATTGATATTATTTTTAATATATTATATTAATTTAATATTATTTATAAAATTTTCGGCCAGATATATATATATATTTTCCTTTTTGGACTTCAAATCATTAATTATGGTCCATGGAGCCTTTATATACTAGTATTAGTATATGCCTCAATGGGTCCTAGCTTGGTCCGAAATTTTAAAAAATAATATTAAAATAATATAATCCAATAAAATTAATATCAATTTAATCAGTTTAATATAAATAGTATCGTAAGATCGGAATCCTGGATTCCGAACGTTAGATCGGATTCCTGGATTCCGATCTAACGTTAGATCGGATTCTCGGATTCCGATCTAACGTTAGATCGGAATCTGGGATTCCGAACAGTGTTGTAACTGCTCAAATTTGCCTTTTTCATGGTTTTATTGTAATTCTATTATAAAAATTAATTTAATATATGAAATTTTAATATTAAATTAATATATTATGAAATTTTAGTAATATATTTTGAAGATAAGATATTAAATTAATATATTTTATTTTACTTCTATTATAAACCTTAATTAAATATATAAAATTTTAATATTAAATTAATATATTATAAACATTAATTAAATATATATTTTGAAGAATGTTAGTATAATATAATTCTATTTTATGAATAATATTTTAATATTTAAAGTTTTGATATTAATTTGATATGGATGGTTTTATTTTTAATATTAAAAATTTTCAATTATGTTAAATATTGTACATAATAAGTACATAATACTTTATGTAATAATTTATTTATGGCAATAATTATAATATAAACTTATAATTAAATATTAGATTTATTTCATTTAATTCATAATATTTATGTAATAATTTATTTTTATAGAACTTATTTATTTGTATGTGTTCACTTAGATCGTTTATATGTTCACTTTGTTTTATGTATATGTTCACCATTAGAAGAAGAATTGAATTTTGTAACCATAATATAGATTAGCACACTAAAATAAAAGAAAGGGAAAAATACATGAAAATCATAATATAATTTAGCACACTAAAATAAATGAACACACCAGGGTACTTAAAAACAAAGTAATAAATAAACTTAGAGATCTTGATCATCTACATGTTGCAGAATTTCCTCCCACCAGGGTTGATCTTCTTCCGCATTCATTTCTTGTTGATTACTGGCACCATGGTTGTCGGCGAGTTGAGCTGCTTCGTTCCAAAAAGCCTCATCATTTTCTTGTTGATTATTCGCAGCCGGGTTGTCTGCGAATTGAGCGGCTTCGTTCCAGAAAGCTGCCTCGGCTTCTTGTTGCTCAATCTCAGCCATTCTAGCCACTGCAATTTTGCGTTGTTCATCTCTCTTCTTGATCTTGATTAGGCTCTCCTTAATTTTTTTTCCAATTTTTTCTTGTTGCAACCTCCGGCTCTCTTCGGCGGTCTTTTCTTCCATTCTTCTCCTTTCGAACCATTGTTCTTTCACTCTGAATCTCTTTACAATTTCATCCCTCTCTTCTTGTTTCTTGT
The DNA here is from genome assembly GCA_028095005.1 of Rhynchospora pubera. Taxonomy (NCBI): domain Eukaryota; kingdom Viridiplantae; phylum Streptophyta; class Magnoliopsida; order Poales; family Cyperaceae; genus Rhynchospora; species Rhynchospora pubera. Next base: position 61,128,010 of record CM051459.1, on the reverse strand, counting down.
GTTCATCGTAGTGGTCACGCAAAATGGTATCTTTGAAATTGAAAACCTGACCACACTTTGTACAACTCACTGTGTGGTCTTCACGAAAATCGTATATGCAGTGCTTAGGTAGGCATCAGTATACTTTTGAGCTTTTATCAAAGCACGCCTGTCCTTTTGCAGTTCTTTTCCAGACTTTACCAGTTGCATGAATTTAATTAAAATATAATTATTAATTTACTTAAATTGAAAACAGTAAAAAAAAAAGAAAAAGTATTGATTTGATTGTGTGACTATCTTGGTCCTTTGTCAATTTTGTTTTGAACAAATGGTACGCCTAAAAATTTTGAAATTTAAGTTTAGGAAAATTCGTCCGCCAATTAACAGCTCAGTATTTTTGTTAGAATTTTTCAGAGCGTATTTCATATTTTTCTAGCGCCAAACTTTTCGAATCTAGAGCTGTTTTTTCATTTCAAAGTGTGACTATCTTGGTCCTTTGTCATTTTTGTTTTGAACAAATGGTACGCCTAAAAATTTTGAAATTTAAGTTTAGGAAAATTCGTCCGCCAATTAACAGCTCAGTATTTTTGTTAGAATTTTTCAGAGCGTATTTCATATTTTTCTAGCGCCAAACTTTTCGAATCTAGAGCTGTTTTTTCATTTCAAAGTGTGACTATCTTGGTCCTTTGTCATTTTTGTTTTGAACAAATGGTACGCCTAAAAAATTTTGAAATTTAAGTTTACGAAAATTCGTCCGCCAATTAACAGCTCAGTATTTTTGTTAGAATTTTTCAGAGCGTATTTCATATTTTTCTAGCGCCAAACTTTTCGAATCTAGAGCTGTTGAATGTGTGATTATCTCGTACTTAGGTGTGATAGCGCCAAACTTCATATTTTTCACAGCGTTTATCGTACTTAGGTGTTTCGTACTCGTTGTGATTGGTCCTAATTAGTTTTTAGTTATTATAAAATACAAATACAAATATAGAAGTCATAAATATAGAACTCATAAATATATAAGTCATACATAAGTAAATAAAATATAAAATACAAATAAATCCTAAATATGTCCAGTACGGTGGATCCACCTCCCCTCACTAGGGGACCAAATATACGGAGGACCTGGCGGCTGACGGGGGTCTCGTCCGCGAGCAAGTCCGACAGGTGGTGGACGAGGAGCCATCTGAGGAGTGGAATGACGAGGCGGTGCACTAGAAGAAGAGGCTCCGCCATATGTCTGACCAAATGAACCATAGCTCTGACCGAAAGGAGATGGATGAACTGGAGGTGTGTACGGCTCGTCCAAATGTACTCCAATGGATGACAAAAAAGCGTCACCCGGGCTCAACATAGGCTCGCCCTGAGAATATGGTGCTGGTCCAGGTGGATACTGTGTCGGATACTGTGTCTGGTATGGTGGGTACTGGGTCTGGTACTCATAATGGGTAGGTGGGTCTGGATATGGACCAGGAGGTGGGCCTGGTGGTGTCGGTAACTCGCCAGTGGATATGGGTGGTTGTGTAAATGGGTGGATGGGCGGCTGTGTGGATGGCTGACTCTCCGTCCGTCTGCTCCGCACAATAGGCTGGCTGGGTCTCGGCTGATCAAAATATGTGTCCCAGTCGTGTAAAGTATACCCAGATGGCTGTTACATACAATGATATTACAAATAATATTAATATTATCAATAACAGAATAATAAAAAATAATAATATTACAATTTTTTTGTTACCGTCATAAACTGCTGCTCCTCAAATCCAGGCTCTGGCGCGTGATCCTCCTCAGGCGAATCAGGTATGGAGTCTATGTCTGTAGCTAGACCCTTCGACTCTAAAAGGTGAGGTAACCGATGCGGCTCCCCAACGAGCTCCAACTGCGTCCTGCAGCCCTTCAGCATCTCCTTCCCAGCCCGTCTGAATCCTTTCTTCACCGCCCATGCACATGCTCGCAGAGCTTGCGTCAATACGTGCTTGACCTGTTTATTTGTTGTTAGTGACCAAAATACAAATCAATTCATTTTAATTGAGTAAAAAACTTACCATAGACACCCGCTCGGGCGCATCCTCTAGATAGGTCATCCGGCTAGCTGGAATCTGCTGTGCTACTCCCGGAATGGGGACAAGATGAGCACCTCCATGTATCCGCATCCATCTATCGTACGCGGGCAAAATATCGTCACTCCATGGCCGCGCCTCTGCCACCTCGACCTGCGTCGTGTCGGCCCACATCGCAACCTCTACTGAGAAAAGGTCCTGCAAATCCCTCTGCCGAAATGTGTTGTGCCGGTACTGTAACAAAGCCTCCATCCTCCTCCAAGCCTATATTTTTAGGTCATATGTAATGCACGTATTATAAATATTTCAATTTAAATCACGAAGGTGAAAAGAATAACGTACCGTAGGAAGAGGAGGCGGAACAGTCTGGAACAGCATGAACTGATGCATCACCCGATCGGCAAAGTGCCACGCCACGACCCAGAAATGGATGCATGGAACGCGGAGCCGGTAGTACCTCTGCTCGTAGCGGGCATAAGGAGGCATGACCACCTGTCTGAGCTCATCCTCGTATGGCCGCCACACCACGTGTGCATGCTCCATCTTCATTAGTACGTCTCGAGCGTACTCAATACCGCTGCGAACAGGACCTTTCACTTTTTTCGACCTCAGCCGTGTCGTCCATTGCCTGCCAAAACATTACAATTGTTAAACTAAGTAATTAATTTTAAATTACGAAATTTAATTTTCATTTGTTTATAATTATGACTAATTTTAATTGTTTAACTAACTAATCTCAAATAACGAATTTAGATTAATTTTAACTAATTAATTATTACCTATCAATTTTGTTTACCAAAATTTTGATTATAATTTTTAAACAAACAAATTGATGTTATATTACAATATTTCATTTATTTTATTTAAAAAAAATATTATACCTCCCATACGGCGGACATCTCTCAACTGACGGCTTCCCCCAACCTTGGAAACTTTTCGTAACGGACGGGCGACAAAGCAATAACCGGGTGTACGACCACAACTGAAGCAGTAGCCACGGAGCAGGAACCTTCTGAGCGCCATTTGCCAGGACTGCCAAGTCCAGGCCGCGGTATAACATAGCAAGTGTGGCCGCACCCCAGTTATATCTAACTGAATCCGATGCATGAACATCCTGCAAATAAGAAAAAATATTTTTCGTTAGTTGCCAACTAAATTATCCAAGTTAGTACTAATGTAAGAGATGTTCTTAATATTTAAAATTACTAACCCGAAGTAACTCCAGATAAAAACAAGGAACAGAATCTCCTGTGGTATCTGGAAACATCTCGCAACCCATCAACTCCAACACCAGGGCCCGAGTGTATCTATCGATCCTATCTGCGTCCTCTGACCCAGGTCCCTGTGCCCACATATCACGCAGTTTCCCAAACTGTACTGCGTGAAGCTTCCTGCATTACATAAACATTACACACACATATATATATATATATTGCAACATATCTCAAAATTTAAATTAAATTTTAGAACGTTTGTTACCTCCCAGCACGTCGATCAGTCGCCCTCTCTCTGAAGCAATCTAAAACATCCTCCATAGGAGTGTCCCGTGGCAATGCAAAGTCGGCTAGCTTCTGCACATCGTCGTAATCAGTACGACCGGTCACCGGTCGTCCAGTCGTAGGCAAGCCAAAAATGAAGGCGACATCCTGCAAATTTTATTTACATTTTTTATTAAACAACAAAAAAAACAATAAATAAATAAATAGCTACCAACAGAACTTGGAAAAAATAATACCTCAAGAGTAACGGTCATCTCGCCTACGCGGGGAAAGTGGAACGTGTGGGTCTCGGGCCTCCAGAACATGGCTAGACCCTGTATCATGGAACGATCCAATGGCATGTGACCTAACTCAACGAAATGAATAAGGCCCAATGTCACAAGACGCTGGTCCACCTCCTCGGTTCGTATCATTTTTGCCTTATGCATTTCGGGCGTCCATGCCTAAATAAGTTAAAAAACATATTATTTACTATATATACTATTCACTATGTACAAAAATTAACTACATAAATTAAAAAATTTTATTATTTCCTTAAACCATAAACCCTATATTTCCTATATATATAAATAAAAAAAAAACTTACTCGTACGCCTCGAAGCTCAGACTGACTGAGATGCAGAAGCTGATCAGCAGGAAGAGGAACGGGGGGGGGGGGGGGGGCAGCAGGGGGGGCAGATGAAGAAGCGCCAGGATCTCCTCCTGATGTAGATGCGCCAGGATCTCCTCCTGATGTAGATGCGCCAGGATCTCCTCCTGATGTAGATGCGCCAGGATCTCCTCGACGCCTGGTGGATCGACGTGGATCCTCTGGTATTCTTCTTCGCGGTGGCATTTCGACTGTTACTGCAATTAAAATTTAATAAAGTATAAAATCTATAAAAATTTCGGCAGCATCTCCCCTGTACCGGGAGAGTTTTCCAAAAAATCAGAACCCAATTTCAACCCTATTTGAACCCAACCCAACCCAACCCAATTTAATTCCAATTTGAACCCAACCCAACCCAATTTGAATAAATAATTCAAATTTTACAATCATTTCATTTCACAAACCATTTCACAAGTATCAATGAATCAATAATTCAATTATTGCATTTCACAATTTTACAATCATTGCATTTCACAATTTTACAATCCATCAATCAATCTACAAGCAATTCACAAACATTTCTATTCAAACAATAATAAAATAAACATATAAAAAAGCTAACCTGGAGTAGAAAGGAATTGACTCTCTTCTAAACAATTTTTTACCTACATTTTTAATTAATACCATCAATTATTATCATTTTTCTAATTTTTCCCATATTTAATTATCAAAATCTTAATTATTAAAAGCAAAAAAAAATAAAAAAATCTAATTAATTACACATAAATTTCCATATGACTTTTTCTTATTTTTCGGTATTTTTAAAATAATTTTACAATTTATTATCTATTTTTGTAATTAATTAAGTAGTGAATAAACAAATAAAAAGACAAAAAATATATCCAATATAATTAATAAATTACATACAAATTTTTTCTGATTTTTTTCTGATTTTTTCAGATTTTTTTAATATTTTTCCAATATTTTTCTATTTTTTTATTTAATTAACTAAATTATAAACTAATAAACTAAATAAATAAATAATTAAATTAATAAAAAAAAACTTACTGTGCTCGTTGAATTGCGTCCGAGAGAGCGAGAGCGGCAGCGAAATCAGATCGGAAACCCCATATATATATAAAGGTTAGATCGGAATCCTGGATTCCGATCTAACGTTAGATCGGAATCCGAGAATCCGATCTAACGTTAGATCGGAATCCAGGAATCCGATCTAACGTTCGGAATCCAGGATTCCGATCTTACGATACTATTTATATTAAACTGATTAAATTGATATTAATTTTATTAGATTATATTATTTTAATATTATTTTTTAAAATTTCGGTAGCTTGGTCATATACTTAGGCACCTGGCCCTATTTGTTTGATATTTTTAAAACACACATTCAATGGGCTTGTCTCCCCTCTAAATTAATGGGCCTTGATAGTTCGTGTATTATCACTTACAATTTCTTCACCAATCACCATGCACAAATATAAATTGTCCTTTTTGTTAAGCCATCTCAATCTCATTATACCAATGCATGTTTGATAGGTTTTAAACTTTTAATGTGATTTAGGCCTAACATATATTGCAAAAGTGCATTCTGTTATTTTAACCTTTTTTTTTACGTAAAATATAGCTTTTCCACATTATATGATTCCTTTTTGATGGGGCTTCTAGAATTCATACCTCTTAGTTCACTTGCTTAATTAAACTTGAACTAGTTTAATTGTCCTATACAGCACAGCTGAAAAACGTGCAACTACATGGCCTTGAAAATGCTTACTGTCCACACGTATTTTATATGGTATTTAATTGTAGCTTTAAATTTTTTTGCAGAGATAAGGTAAAATAATATAACACTAGACACGATAAGTGCATGCGTACATATTGGTCAAATGAGCATGGGAACCACATAAATGCTTCCAAACTGACTGATGCATAATAAATATATATTTCTGTCTTTTCTGTGTATATAAAGATATCGAAACTAACATTAAGCTAGCACGTACCAGGACCATACCATAATGGAATGGTACCAAAATTCCATCGTTTAATTTCCTTCCTCTTCCTTCTAAAAGTCATTTCACCTTTGCAACATGAAGTTATTTTTTTCCATATGCAACTTGTCATAATCAAGGAAACATCCATAGATATCGATATAACTTTTTACCCCCTCTTTATATATAGCTTGTTTTAAGGAAAATATATCTATATCGAATAATATATATAGATAATCATTTTACTTTTGTGAATTTTTTTAATAAAAAGTATTAGACATATAACTAGATAGATAGCTTTTTTCTTTATAATTTTTCAATAAATTTATAAATAAGAGAGAGACAGACGAATAGGAAGGTAGGCAGACACATAGATAGATAAATAGATAGGCTCGAGTGAAAGCTGAGTACGCTATCTTCTATTGGTTGTGTTTGGATGAGCTTAGAAATAAAGAAATAGCTTCTTCATACTCCAAAATTTATTATAAACAATTCAAATTCTTCACAAAGGCTCCGTTTGGATAGATGTGGGAAGAAGTATCGGGAAGTGTGTAACTTTGTGAAGAGTTTGGATTGTTTATAATTTTTTTCTTCTTCTTCCTTCTTCTTCTTTCTTCCAACGATCCAAACGCACCCAAAGTTACACACTTCTCAATACTTCTTCCCTTATTCCTCTTATTCCCACACCATCCAAACGAAGCCATTATTATTATCATAAATAAGAAAGATATTTTAGAAAAAAACCATATCGTTCCATTTCAAAATTTTAAAAGCCCTTTGATAATTTATTTTCAACTTATTCGAATCGATTAGAAAGTTAAAAGACTTATCCCGTAAAGCTCATTCAACCGTACGTATCCTGAAAAATACAAATAAAAGCTCATTCAACCGTACATATCCTTAAAAATACAAATAAAAGAAATAGAACTTTATTTTTCCCTATCTTATAACCGAAAAAAGTTGGCGCTGCCAATTTCTTTTTCCATATTCTAAAAAAAAAGAGCAAAACAAAGATGAAATAATAATGACGTGTCTTCATGCATGGCATTTTTCTTGAGAACTTGACAACCGTACCCACCTCCCTCTCAATATAAATCTCTCTCATCTCCCTTTGATTTTTACAAAACTACTGTAAACCAAAAGAAACAGAGAAAAAAATATTAATTAAATTAGTTCTAAAGGGTTGGTTATCCCATTGATAATTTAATTAGCCAATCCTATTTTTAATCGGTTGTACTATGTCGGTGTGATTTCAAGCAGTTATTGCAATTCATTGTGATTTTTCAAATCATTTCCTATCAGGTAACAAGTTGTTTTGTAATATAAATTTTCATTTTAATGTGAGATACGGTTGTTTTGACTGTCCTTTTCATGTAAATATTATGTAACCAGGCCTGAGGGCGTGGGGGAATTCAGGGATTGGAATACTCTATACCAGATAATGCTCCAATTTGCATCATGTCTATTAGGGGTGGTGATATTTGAGACCAAGGCTGGCTACAGTCCCCTGTCATTGTGGCCCGTCCATGTCCAGACATGAGTTGCAGCCATGTAAAGCGTGGCTGAAAGCGGTATTTGTCCCGCTATGTTAACGGTTGTTCCAAAAATTCAGACCATGTGGGTATATTGCATCATGTATGCCAAATTGAATTAAATTATTACGGGGTAAAATGAAATAGAATGATGATCCAAACTGTGACAAAAATAATGGCCAAATTATGCGGTAACGCATGACAGTTACGGCCGGTCTGCGTGTGCGGTGGTTAACATAGCTGCCCAGTCATGAATTCTGTACTTGGGCATGTTTGACGGTAAGTACTGGAGTTATCCCTTGCATGTAGAACTGGAATTGTCCAGTGGTGACCCTTGGAACTGACCAATAGGCAGTCCAACCTGGTCTTGACCAGCCCCAACAGTCGTGTGACACCTAGTTGCTTAGTCACTTGGGCAGGGAGAGAGAGCTGGCTGCCACATGGTCCCCTCCTCTTAACCTCTCTCTCTGCACTTTTGGCATAGACAATTATTGGCTTCTTCGTGCCAAATTCGTATTACCACTATTTCTTACCAAAACAGACCACTTAAGCTTGGTTGTGAGGCATTAGACAGTGAAAAATAGTGTGAGGATCATAGCTGGTCAGTCGAAAAAGCTAAGAACAAGGTACGGTGCTTGATTTTGGCCCTGGTTTACTCAAAACAGGCTTGGAAAGTTCATGACGGTGCATGAGTTGTGTTTGGTGGCTGATTTTCACGACTCAAACAGACCTTAGGGATGATGATCATGGTGCAAAATAATATTGTTTGTGCACCCTAACTGACCACGTACTAGTAAGCACCATAGGTCTGGTGTTGGTTGGTAGACAAACCATGAAGCGGCGTTGCAAAATGTGATAGCCGCAAACCAGTCATGCAACAGTGTATGGCTTGATGCCTTTGCCACGTAAGTACTTGAGTTATAGGCTGGTTTTGGGTATAACTGAGACTTAGATTTTGTTGCTTGAACCAGACTTTGAGCAGAATGAAGCGGTGGAACCGAGCGGTGAAGCGGGGCAATCGTAGTAGTAAACGACGGGTAAACGGTAAAGGTTTAAGGTGGGGATTCCACCTGGACCCTAACTCTTGTTGCTGTGCTAAACTTAAAACTATATTATGCATGTTGCTTGTTGCTTTTGCATGATTTAGCATGTAGCCTGCATGTATGAATTGCTATATTATATATATACTACACGACTGTGCATATGATAGATTGTTATCTATTGACATGCATATTGGATGGTTTATATTGTTGTGGCTGAATTGTGGTATGTGATATGGCTGTGCTAATTCTGTGATGAATGACATTTGCATCTTTGGAAAGCGGCGTCATGAACCGTTGTTCCAAGGACCGTGAGATAAGCGCTTATGTTCCGGGACTCATATCAATTCTTGAAGGGACTGTTAGGGGGTAAATGTTCTCAGCAATTGAGTACTATTTGATTGTATTGATGGAAAGACAAGGACATGGTTGATTGGTAACCAACCTAGCATTATACATGGATAGGTGTCCAAGCAAGTGCCGGCTTTTGTATTAATTGAAATGGCAGATTTCGGATTATCTTTACTAGCTGGCCTTGCATTGCATAACATGGATTGTTAAATGTTTTATGAATAAACTATGTTTACAATGCAACTATGTTCTATATATATAAACAGTGTGTATTTAGTTCCACAACATGAGACTTCGGGTTCATGCGTGGCTGGAACTAAATACCACACTGAGAAATGGTTTCCTTTCTCACCGTACCATGTTTTCAGGGGTTCCAGGTTGAAGGCGTGGCCTGGAGAGTGGAGAAGTAAGCCGTGTACATTAAGCTATGCTATGTTTTGTATACTTGTGTACTGTTGCATGTTCTAATGTGTAATTATGTGCTTGTTGTGTGTAAAGAAATTCTAATGCTTGTCTTAGACTATTGCTTGTGGGATTCGGGTTAGGAAAATCTTGATAAACTATGTGAATGCTTGACTTTATGGCTGGATGCTACTATTTACAAGGGAAACTCTGCCCAATTTTTGTTTTATACATTGATAAGTATAACCTCAACTCTGCTTTAGAACTGTTGTTTTCCAATTGCAATGGTGTTTGGTATGACAAAACATGGCAAGTTAACTTGTAGCCAGACAGTCAGCCTTGCGGTGCGTGCGAAGCACGTGCCTGCGGCGGGAATCTGTCATACCGCCACTACGGGGTGTGACATTTAATTATAATTTGGGATCTTGTTTCTATGACAATGTCGCCCGTAAGTATCCACTGCAAGAGTAGATGCAATATTGCTATGTGTAATACATTAATATGTTTTTTTTTTATATTTTTTTTTGTATAAAAATTGATTATCAAAAGACGAGTCATTAATGATTGATATATGTTTATCGGGCATCCATCGGATATCCAATGCGGTCATGTGGAAGATATTATTTCTGTAACAAACATTCGTGTTTCGGAGTGTGACAAATAAAAATATAGTTAATAATATTCCTGGAAATTTTTATTGTAATAAAATGAGTATATATTTTTCCATATAGTTAGCCTTGACCAAATATTTTGATATATGCCTATAAGTACAATAATATTCTTTTAAAAAAATCCATAAAATAATGATCAAATAAATAATTACCCTCTATATTTGTTTTGATTTAGTCGAAATTTCTCCATTATTTTTTAATCTGGGGGATTTTCCACCACAATCAATCAATAATAATCAAACCAGTGTATGCTAGATTTACCGTTTTCAAAATAATGTTTCAGCACCGGTATGGAACTGAAATTGGTATCTGGGGCTGAAATGGTGGTAGCGATGAGACTGAAATTCATGATATAATAAATAGTCATTCCCCCTCTGTATAAACCACAAGAAACTTGGATCAATGCAAGTCCATCAGCACAGAGTTCACCAGAAGATGGAGCAAGATGAGACCCAGAAGCAGATAAACAAGCCAGTAATACAGAGGCTTGACCGACTGGATCTTTTGGTACTTCCAATTAATTTTTTTTATGGAGATACTTTTCTCTCTGGTTCAAAAACCCAAATGCAGAACTTTGAATTCTTTTTTCAAGTTTCTTTTGTTATTTAACATACAGACATCGTATCATTCAGATCTCTAGTTGACGTTGAATCCAGAAAATGCTCGTCTTGGTTAATCTCTTATACATGGCAAAAATAGACAATGATTACACCAGTGCATACTGGTAAAATGCTTGAGACCTGATTAGTATATATAGAGCAAATATTAAGAATTTAGGCAAAAAAGGGTTGGCTTAAAAATGAAAAAACTTACTCAAAGGTGGTAATATTGTGTTGTGGCCTAATACAAGGAATTTTGGTTTGTGCACACAGCTCAATTACATAGAAGCCGACAAGAATTTGCCAGAACGAACTGCAGGAATAGATCATGAGTGTGACCCATGCAAAAATCTGACGACTGTGCTTGAAGAGGTACCTATCAAAGGATCTCTTATTGAAAGAGTGGCTTCTCTTGAGCAGCGGGTATTGAAGGTAAAATTCAATTGATACTTTATTTCTTTTTCACTGTCAGAAAAAAAGTTAAATTTCAGGCCTTCCAATGAATAAGCAAAATAGAACTTCCTTCAATGAGAAAAGAAAATTACCCTTGTCTGAGCTTTAGTAACTTGGGTAGATGAGTGCGAATGAGACATCAAAATAAATAAACTTCACATATCCGTTGCTGATTATATTTTGTTGCCTCTTTTGTTAGTTATGAAATTCACATGGGTGATTCTATTTTGTTGCTTTTTGTCAGTTAGCACAAGAGTTACAAGAAGACAGATTGGAATCATTTAAAAAACTGGCTCTCAATAGCTGTAGATGCAGTCTAGAAGAGAAACTGCCAGAAAGTAGACAATCAACTCAGTTTGAAGAACCCAATGGAGTATCAACCCAGGCAAGTTAAATACATTTTGTGCATACAGACTGGTATCGTTTAAAGAGCACAGTGCTTGCAGTAATTTGATATTATCTGCTCAGCTGAGTTGAATAATCTTTGATTTCCTTCTTTAATAAAATTTAAATTTGAAAGAGTTCCTTTCTGATTCAGGACAACTGTAGTATATTGAGATGACATCACTAAATTTTCTGGTAATTTGTAGGATAAAGAGCTTCAAGAGAATGAAAAACAGACGAATGAGTTAGATGGAAAGAAGAAACAAAGTAAGGGTAAAAGAAGGATTAGTCTTAATTCAAAGTACAGAAAATGGCTGCTATCAATACCAACTCGGTGCTAGAAAAGAAAATTAAGAAGAAAATACATGTTCCATTGCCTGGTCTGTGAATCTTATCTATTCTTAATTTATTTTGCATCAACAATTTTTTTTTGTATCAAGTAAATAAGATCAGTTGTCTTTGGTGAATTGAAGCTTAAATTGTAAATTCATCATTATTATGGAAATTTGATTTCCATTAAACAATGAAGAAGTAAATATTGGATTGTAATTGTATAAAGTAGTTTGTATTTTTTTTTTTTTTTTGTTTCAAGCTTCTGATGTCATATTCCGATTTTGGGAGGACTATTATCATTTATAGGTGCCTTCTGCCTTTTCTACCAGTACAGGTCCCATTTTGTATGGCAAGGACATCTAAACGTAATTTATATTTTCCCCTTTAGTTACCAAAGACAAAAAGAATACCTTTTGTTGATTCTTATAGTTGCATAATATCATATACGACTTACTACTTTGATCTTTGAAAGATCAAAGCATGAACGGCTTGATAAGAACCTTCTCATCAGTTTATGGCAAGAAAAGTGGGTCCGAATTTTCTACAGTCGGCAGTGATTTAAGTTTCACCTGAATTATGAAACAAAATTCAATAAGCACCTGAAAAAATTTGAAAGTAAACGGCCGAAAAATAAGAACAATCAAATCACAAAAGACGTCAGGTGGGCTACTCATAAGTCAGCATGAAACTTGATCTGATGTAATGCTTGCTTGAAAAGCTGTAAACCAGTTGGGTTTCAGTCAATGAAACAATCCTTCGGCCTTTTATTCAAAAAAAAAAAAAAAAAACGAAACATCATCAGGAGACTTGATCTGATGCTTTCTTCTTTGATTCCAATCTAAATCTAAATATATAACTCAGCAGTGACACAAAATTCAGCATAATTCGACAATATTCCAAAACAGACGAAGACAAACAACATAATTTGAAGAAAAAAAAGAGCGAAGTGACATCAAGTTCAACTCAACAAGAATTACGTACCAGAATGAGGTTGCTAGTTGAAACTGAGCATTACCCAAAGCCTGACATGATTCACCCCTGGTTGATAACCCGAACCACATTTCTAACTTATCCAGCAACTAGCCTGAACATGTCATTGGAAACTCTAATCTGATTAGATCAAAACAAGATTTCCACCTTGTTTTGTCACTTCTAATTTGTAAGTTAATCCAGGTATTTGAGAACTTGATGATTCAAGCCCTAATACAGTTGACAGACCCCAGGAAGAAAAATATAATAAAAAAAAGTACTGAACTCATTCTGGGGTTAAGCACAAATGGAAGAACCGTAATGCAAATTAGCAAAGTATGGTCAGATCTCTCAGTCATACCAGAAAGCTTAGAGAAAAGGAACTGATACAGAAATAATAAGAAAAGGAACATTGAATATGATCCAGAAGTTGGGAGTGCTTAGAAACCAATAGCTGGAAGAGAACCGTAATGCAAATAACCCAATGAACAACTTATACTAGTCCAGAAGTCTGTATTAATATCCACACATTACAAGCAAAGCACTTAGCTCATCGATTCTGTCTGGTACAAGGCCTTAACCCATACTGAACCATTGTCCATAACAGCTGTGTATTCCAATGTTTTTAGCTTGTAATCTGTACTTGTGCCAGTGTGGCAATGCGGCAAAACAAAACTATATTGGGCTGTCAAATGGTTATTTGTGAGGTTATAGCATTATAGCAAGACTTGAGAAACAATTTTTCCTATGACAGTTGAAGAATTTTCATGAATATGTTTTAGCATCTCTTTCTTCAGATTTACAAAAATGGTCAAGTAGTCAAAGCTGAAGTTAATCTGCAACATTTCAATGTATGTGCTGCAAGATAGCAAGAAGGTTCTGGTCATATTTGCATGGGCATGGCTCCCAAACTAGTACCAACTCAGTTTAACTGAGTCAATTCTACCTCAATTTCAGTCATAATTAAACTAGCCTCGATCTGCCATAAATAAGATGAAGCCACAAGCAACATGACATAATTGCAATTTATCATTATTAAATGCAATCACTGCAATAAATATTGATAAGTTGTATATCAGCAATATATATTGCAATTAATTTACACGTGCATTGAAGTTTACATCAGCATTACATGCAACTGATCCAAAAGAAATATCAGAATAAATAAAGACGGAGACAATATGAGATAGAAAAAAGAGGTACAAAACTTACTCCTTATCACCTAAAATGAAGGGCAAAAATATAATTTCCTCCACTATCTTCATGAACGCACATGGTTTCAATAATCACCACATTATTAATGATAAATTCAATATGTTGTATTCCTGCAAATCCAAACAAACTGAGTTAAATTCCATGCGGTAAATATCAGTCCAGAAAAGAACAGTCTGGACTAGTTAATTTGATAAATACTCATGAACCTAGTAAATTATCAAGATTTAATTACTTCAAATAATCAATTAATCCAATCAGTCAATTACTTCGGTCGCTTCCATGAAAATAAACCACAGATTGGCCTAATGTGGTAATAATAAAGACATGAAAAGGCCCCTTCAAACACTTACAGATTACATCCTTCAAAAGTTAACAATAGAGATATGGTAAGCCTAAAAAATCCTGGTTTAGTTTTCCTCTACAAAACATGTATAAACAATTGCTAGTCAGAACTACAACATTATTTTTATAACTTTTTTTATCCTCCTTTCCCCTAAACGTTGCAAGTTTCCTCTCCTCCTTTGATACAGGCTTGAGACTGTCTATGTTGCAATAACATAGGCGGAGTTAAAAACTTGGAAAAATGTTAGTAAATCTTATACTAACATTTTTCCTTTATTTTACTTCTTTGTCATCTGACAATAAGAAGTATCTAAAAGAAAAAATATATATATATATACACATTAGCATTTGCCATATAGAGAGAGAGACAAAAATAAAAATAGAGAGATATACCTCTATGAAATCATGCTGAAACTCGCCACAAGAACCAGAGACATAAAAGAGAGATATATAACTTTTTCCTTTGTGACTCTTCAAAAGCCATAATTGATGAAATTTGACTTCTCAATCCAATGTCCTTCATATTTTTCCAGCTCAGTCTTTCTTAACCTTTATATTTATTTATTACTTTTTCACCTTCATACGTCCTCCTAGACTTCTTCTTCTATATATTGACTTATTGACTTTTTTACCGTCAGACATCCTATCTAATTTTTCATTAAGATTCCTTCTTCCTATATATTGAGGAGTTCTTCTCTTTTGATGTTCTTTTTTCTTCCTTGGGAATCTTTCTCCTTAAGTTTCTTCAACTGCAGATGTCCTCTTTATTCCTTCTCAAGTATTTACTCTCTTTGGATGTCTTCTCTTTGTTCCACCCTTGAGCATGCTCGTTTTGAAGAACCTAGACTTTTTCTTCTATATATGGATTTATTACTTTTTCAACTTTATATGCCGTGTTCATTTTCCACTCATCGTCTCGAGTCTTAAACACCACTTTACATTGATGTTGGTCCTATATAATCTTAATTTTTCATTAAGATTTATTACTTTTTCAGCTTTATATGCCGTCTTCATTTCCATTTGTTGTCTCAAGTCTTAAACAATAACCATCGTTTTACTTTGATGTTGGTCCTATATAAAGATTCAGTCTAGTTAAATTAAAAATCTATGCTAATAATTTACTTGAAATAGATGTGTTAATGATCTGTTAAAAGTAAATTTTACTTTAAACATACAAAAACTGCTACTGAACAGTTCATACCAATGTCTACATGTCCAGAACAAAGCCCAATTCAACTAAACTAAACACACCATATTAACCCTCAACATGCCATTAATGCTTAATTTAACCCTATTCCAATCCCATTCACCCCCTCAGCAAGACTTGGAAATATGAAGGGACAATCAGATCCTCTAAAAAGTTCACCAATATTGATTTCCAAAAAAGAAGAACTAATAGCTAATGAAAACCAGGTTGAGGAACTACAAAATATATTGATTCAAAACTGAACATCATACTCACAAAATATATTGAAAAAATTAGCAAGAAATTTATACCTTCCATTCAGCTGTTCATTGTTGTCTGTCCACCTTTCTTCATGCATCCTTATCTTTTTTTTTTCCTCCTCTTTTTCTTTTTTTTTTTCCCTTCTTCTTCTGTCTCCTTTTATTTTCTTCTTCTTTTTCCTTATTTTTTTTCTTCCTTTTTCCTTCTTTTTTTCCCCCCTTTTTTTTCCCTTCTTCTTTTTTCTCCTTTTTTTCCTTCTTTTTTTTCCCTTCTTTTTTATTATTTTTTTCTTATTTTTTCCTCCTTTTTTTCTCTTATTTTTTCCTCCTTTTTTCCTTCATTTTTTTTCTTCTTCTTTTTTTCCTTTTTTTAAAAATTTATTATTTTTTCCTTCTTTTTTTCTTCCTTTTTTTTCCCCTCCTTTTTTCCTTCATTTTTTTCTTCTTCTGACTCCTTTTATTTTCCTTCTTTTTTCTCTTATTTTTTCCTCCCTTTTTCCTTCTTTTTTCCCTTCTTCTTTTTCTCCTTTTTTTTCCTTCTTTTTTTTTAAATATTTTTTTCCTCCTTTTTTCCTTCATTTTTTTCATGAGTCTTTTCCTCTTTACTTTCTTTTTTTTTTCTATTTTTGTTTTATCAACGTGTTATGCCTTTCTTATCCTACGAAAAAAAAATATAATGACATGAATATTGATAACGATTTAGTGATATTAACAACAATAATGCTAGTAATAATAGTAAAAAAAACTATAATAACACTCAAACTTGCCATTATGATTCAATTTGACCCAATTCCATCCCCATTTACCCTCACAGCAAGCTCTGTAATATAGAAGGTAAATCAGATCATCTTTCAAAGTTCACCAAAATTGCTTGATTCCCAAAAAAAAAAATCAACTAATTGCTAATCAAAACCCAGTTGATGAACTACACAATATACTAATAAGTAAGAAGTCAAAACAGAACACCATACTAACAAATATATTTAAAAAAAGATGGTGAGAAATTTGTACCTTCCTGTCAGTGGTTCATTGTTGTCTCTCCACCTTTCTTCATGCATCCTTTTCTTTTCTTTTCTTTTTTTTTTACCTCCTTTCTTTTTTTTTCCCCTCTTCTTTTTTTTTTCTTCTTTTTTTTTCCTTCTTTTTTTTTCCTCTTTTTTTTTCTCTTCTTTTTTCCCCCTTCTTCTTTTTATCCTACACAAAGAATAGGTATAATGACATTAAAATATGATAATGATTAATTCATACAACAACACAAAGTCGATAAATAAATTGTCGATACACAAAGTATAGGCTTCAAATGAACACAATAATACTAATAACAATAAGAGTAGCAGAAATAGTAATAATGAATTGTTGATAAATAAATAAAAATGGATATGAGTATATGACCTGTCAAAATACTAATTTTTTACATGCAGTGTGTCTAATCGTGCACAACTAGGCCAATAATATAAAAATCAGACTAACAACTCTGACCGAGCAATACGAAAAAAAGGCATAAGACGGGACCGTTAGTCAAAAATTAAAGAAATAGAAGAAAGTATAGTTACCTTATTTCCAGGAGAGACAACACTTCTAGATTTGAATTGATTCGACAAGGAAGGATTGCAAGAGCAGAGAGGAGAGGCGAGGAGAGAATTGGTAGGGAAGAGAAGAGGGGTTCGACTTCAAGGAAGGAAGGGTTCTTGAATTCTCTCTTTCTTTTCTTTTTCTGATTTTGTCCTCTCCGCTTTCAGAGTTGAGAATTGTCGGAAGTGAGGAGGCACCAAAGTCAACTGTATGCATATATGAAATGGAAGGTTTGATAAAATATTAGATAGACCTGGTTTACACGGAAACCTAAATCTGTCGGTTTAGAATGTGCCGACTTAACCGATGATCGCTCAGATAACGGTCATTGACCCATTAGCAGGTACACCGGGTTTAATATTAGGTGACGAAGTGGCATGCTGTACATGGAAATATTTAATGGGACCCATTATCAGTCATAGAAGATTTCTCTTTGATGAATAGACCGACATTGACCTGGTTTGCTCGGAACAAAATGAGGAACTAAAAGTAAAATGATCAAAAGCCAAAAGCCAAAAGCCAAAAGGGTATATGCATATATGGAAGGTTTGATGATCGTTAGATAGACCTGGTTTGCTCGGAGACCTAAATCTATTGGTTCACTACCGTATTTCGTTTCGTTCCGTCTGAACGAAACGTTAAATGAAACAGAAAATCAATTCCGTTTCTGAAAATGGAACGGAAACGGAAATGAAAAAAACCAACGGAACGTAAACGGAACACGGAAATGGACCGAAATAGATTGAAATCAATAGAAAATGGAGGCAAAACGTTAAACGGAACGAAAATCTTTTCTGTTTGATGAAACGGAACGAAAACAGAATAAATTTCTATTCCGTCGATTGAAATGGAACGGAAACGGAACATGTCATTTTCGTATTCCGTTTTCATGTTTGACAGCCCTACCCATGAGGCCATAATTTCCTGTTATCCAAGTTTTTATATGGTGCACCAGGTCTAATATTACGCAACGAGCCAACGATGCAACATCGATAGACGATAGAACGTCTCTATGATGAATCGACCGATTTTGACCCCGCTCAGGCGGTCAGAACAAATGCTTAAAAAAATTCATTTACTCGATTTCTATACAGCTTAAAATTTCGGATTCACATCCTCTACAGCCTCACTAATCGGCTGGACAGTACAGCCAACACAAATTTTTTTTATATTTCAAATTTTTAAAATTTAAATGTTAAATCTAAACTGTTGATCTTTTTTAATTTTAAGAACGATGCATTTTCATATAAATTTTATAAAATTTGGGACTAATTTGATATTACATCAACTGATCTACAAATGAACGAATATGGTTAATTATCACGGATAAATTCTAATACATTCATAATTTGGTCACTTAATTAAGTATCAAATCGATTCCAAATTTTATAAATTTTATATGAAAATGCATCGTCCGTAAAATTAAACAAGATCAACAGTTTCGATTCAATATTTGAATTTTAAAATTTTTAAATATTAAAAAAATTTGTGTTGGTTGGACGTACATGCCGATTAGTGAGGCTGTAGAGGATGTGAGTCCATTTCTATATGGGGCTGATAAGCGATGACCGCAAAATCTGGCGATAATAAGAATAAAAATAGATTTACATGAAATTGAATTATTAGTATTATAGTACCTTAATAAAAGAGTTCGTGCGTTGAAAACAAATTCAGTTACCGCTGAGTAAGTAACGTTCCATATTGTCGTCTAATTTACTACTGTGCCATCCAAACCTATAACCATTGTCATGAACTCATAAATAAACATATTTTCTTCAGATATTTATTTTTTAATTAATATATTATTTCAATATTAAAACGTATTGATATATATAACATTATAAATAATAAATTTTTTTCTCTTTTATATTCTTTGATTCTTTTTATTAACTTGAAACAAAATATAGTTTGAAACTCAACATGTCATATGCTATAAATATTTAAAATAAAAATACTTAAGAAAATAAATTTTATAATCAATTTATAATTTTTTTTATACCCATAAATCATGTCTATAATACTATATGAAATCGAAATTTATTATGTCAAAAGTTGACTCACGAGTTACGAGTCATCAACCAACTGAGTTAATTAGTTCAACTCGAGTTTTTTTTTTTTAGTCGAGCTCGAATAATTAGCTCACGAGTAAATGAGTTTTCTACTCACCTCTAGTGTACATTGATGGATACTAGGTTGTAAATCGTTAAATCTGAACTTTTGAATTTACACATTTATAATAGGTGGATAAACTTAACGATGGTAGACCTAGCTCAAATTCCTAGCAAAGACAATAGAAAGGTGTATTTAACAATTAATTACTATGCTGTTACATGATTTATATCCATAAAAATTGCGAACATTCTAAAACATGTTTATAAAATAACAAAAATAAAATTTTACCGATAGACATTATAACAGAATAAAATATAAATAAAATCAGTAAACTAAAGAAGTTAGGTGCGTTTGGATGGCAGGTGAATAGACTTATTCACGAATAGTATGAATAGTGGTCATCCAAACAACTCATGAATAGAATGAATAGGCCTATTCACATGTGAATAGATATTCTAGCAAAATGTTGGAATAGAAACCTATAATCTTCATTTACTATTAAAAAATTAGCTACCAAACAACCTTATTCTTCTTTTTGCATCCAAACATGAATATGCCTATTCTCAATGTAGTATATTCACAAAACTTATTCATGTCTATTCACCGTGAATCCAAACGTATCCTAAATTAAAAATTGATGAACTTTGGAAGTATCTGAGGAACCGTTTGGATTATTTAGAAATAAGAGGAATAGTCTATTTCTAGACGGAAAATATTGAGGGGGCCGTTTGGATTGAAGTGAATTTGAGTAATTTCCTATTCCTAGACATAAATTTATTATAAACAATCCAAACTCTTCACAAAGTTACACACTTTCCAATAAATTTATGCTTAGGAATAGAAAATTCCCCAAATTCCTAAGCGATCCAAATGACCCCAGTGTGTAACTTTTTTGTGAAGAATTTGGATGGTATTTCTCTTATTCCTTAGCGATCCAAACGACCCCATTTAATGTATCAAGAATTCAAGATACTCTTTTTCTGAAGGTTAGGTGCGATTGCCACACCAGCAAATTTTTATTTAGAAAAAAAAGTAAAGTTTACAGGTTACAACCAAAGAAGACAATAAAAAGCAATCTAAATCCCCTTACAATCTAAATGGATCAAGATATTCACGTTACCGAATCAAATTATTTGCCCCCTTTATGCAGTTACATTATTTATCCCGTGGCTACGAAATAGGATTTGTATATATTAATGTACTATTTAATTGTTTTTTGGGGAAAAAAAATTGAATAGCCCATTAATATATACAATTGTACTAGTTAAATCTTTGAATTATAGTACTGTTTATTTAAGATTGTTCAGCTGCCGATCAATGGCATTTACTTCTTCCCAGTTGGGATAAATAATTTGGGAATTGCTATCGACAACAGCTTTTTTGCTGCTTACAACATAATTATTTTTCTAATGTCCAAACTGCCCTTTGACCACTCTAATATTTCTCCAACAATTTTGTTCTATCTCCATCTAATTAAGTAATTAACTGCAATTATGCCTCCCTTCACTCTCGCAGGAAGCTTCTCTCCACCTCCACCTCGCCTACCTTCATCCCTCCTTGCAATCAAATTCTATTCCAGCACATTTCTCCTTGTTCTTTTCAATTTCTGTTACTTCGCTTCTTGTGAGTTGTGTAGTTGTGCTCCACCAACAATTTCAACCGTAAAATTGTTGCTTCTAGTTTCACCATGAATGACTTTCCTGCACTTTCAATAGCAGAAAAAGAAACAATTTTCTATAATGTGAGCTGACCTCGAGCACGAGGACTAAAATTTCAGTATTTGTAATGATTTTGCACAAGTCTATAAAAATTAAATTTGTGCACGTATATGTGATTTTTTTGTTTATAAAAGATTATCAAGACATGTTAGAGATAGATGGTTCTCTTATAGTGGGAAATATAAAAACAGGAAAGTAAAATTAAGGAAGTAAATTAGGATAATTTACAGAATAATTGATACAAAGGATAGCTTAGTCATTTTCATAAAAATTATGTTGCGAGTAGTAAAAAGGCTGTTGTCGATAGCAATTCCCAATAATTCAATTGAAACTTCGAAACATAATCCGGTCCATAATGTAACTGCGCCTCCGTTTGGATGCGTTGAGAAGAAGTAAGAAAAAGGAAGAAGGGAAGAAAAAAAATTATAAACAATCCAAACTCTTCACAAAGTTACACACTTCCCAATACTTCTTCCCACTTCTTGCCTTCTTCCCACACCTATCCAAACGGAGCCGCATGAAGGAGGAAAAAAGATCGGGTAAGGTAAATATTATTTGTCCAGGTTCAAATAGTTTTAAGACATTTAAAGATACTTCAAGGTTCATTAACTACATTTTTCCTATTCAAATCTTAAATTCAAACTACATTTTTAAGACATTCATTGAAGAAGTTACATTTAGAATAACCGTAAAAATAACGCATGTAATGCAAAAAAAATTCAACAGACCGCATATATAGTATGTCATGAATTTGTACAAGTTATATGTAAATCGAAATAACTATATATATAGGTTTTGCATCTTCTTGGTGTCAGAGTTTTGCTATGGTGAATCGCGACTCACAGACGCGCTCAAATCTCTTAGATCTGAGTCAAAATGATCGATCTAAACCGTCTAATACGATCTCTCTATTGAAATCTCCATGCAGACCAAATTTTATATTTTTTTTTGAAATTTGTAAGTATTTTTTTGAAATTTTAGAAAATCGTTAATTTAATTAGTTTTGAACCGTTAAAAAAAAAGCTTTTAAAAATCCGAAAAAAATACATAAAAATTTAAAAAAATATATATAAAATTTGGTCTGCATGGAGATTTCAATAGGGAGATCGTATTGAATGGTTCTGTCTTGCACTTTTTTGGTCCTATCCACAGGGAAGGTCGCGGATTTCCACTATGGGGCAAAAGAATGCGGATCCGATACCACTTGAGTCCCCTAGAATTCGAACACCACTACCCGTTTTATGAAAGATAGCGATGCGACCCTAGGGACCTCAAGAGTTGATTGTTTGTGTGTAGGTTCTTTCCTTCCAGCAGGCGCAAGCCCCTGCTGTTAATTACCTCCGGTCTGAGTCCGAGATGGGAATCAGACAAGAGCACCTCTAGATCGGGAATAATCAAGTGATTAGGCATTAAAAGCAATCGGAGTAAGTTTTATTTTATCTAATGACTAGTGTTTAGTAGGGTCCAAATGAAAGTAACACAAAATAGTCAAGAATTAAAATAGTGCAATGAAAACATTCAATATCAAACATAAACAATGCAAATTATTGCACTAGGTCAGGTTCTTTGGTCACAGTTTTGAGACACTTTGGGTCGCTTTGGGTTGACTTTACTTTACTGGGTTGGGCTTGGTGCCGTCATTAAAATTTTTGAGCTTGACTTTACTTTACTTTACTTTATCATTTGAATAGACTGTCACACAAAGTGATACTAAATTTTATTGATTATCCTATGATTATGCTTACTGAATCTTTTGCAGCCACAACAGAAATACAAACAATTCTCTTATTTCTTAGAAAGCTTTTTCAAAATCCTGAAACAACACTGGATATCTTACCTTTAACAATTCATTCCTCTATAGAAAATTATTATATGCTGAAATTAAATTTGTGCAGATGATATTTCTTTGATGGAGACACCATATGTATTTTTATGTTATCTACTTGTACTGGATCCCTTTTTTAGACAAAACAAGGTAAAATCCTCCTTTTCATTTTATAATAAAGCATACTAAAGACTTTTAACAAACATGTCCCCCATGAATAGATATGACCTATATAAACTTATTTGCTATTATCTCTACCTTATATATATATATTTTTTACTGAAAATAGGTAAGGTACAAAAGGCGTTTTAAAGAAGGATGCAAGATAATTTTATTAGTAGGTTGGTATTTTCAATTTAGTCCCCATATCTTTTATTATTGAGTACTTTCTCTTAATGGACTTGACTCTGGTTTATACTGACACTGGTTTAAAGTTTCTTTATGGAAGCAAAATTATGCATATCAATGATATATTTCTGTTTCCAAGTGTGCGCTCTCAGGCAAGCACCCCTTGGTTACAGCCACACACATCGAGTGAAAATCATCATTCATTTTTTTACCAAGATAGATTTAATTATATATATATTTATTTTGGCAAAATAAACTCTACTTTTACATATTATAACTTCTCTCTATCACTGAACACAGATTCTTTTGCACATATACCCTGGACTTTATTTTATTATATTTTTACTAAGTTCAGCTACTTATGTTATTTATTTTGTATATGACAGTTAAGGCAACTAAACATATATTGGAACATGACCAAAGACATGAGTGTGCGCTCTCTGGCAAGCACCCTCCATGCATAAGGCCATGCTCTGTGATATAACTTAATTTTAAGCACTTTTAGAGTATTACAGAACTCATCAACACTTGTGAGTGTGCGCTCTCAGGCAAGCACCCCTCACTCATGCCTCTGAGCCCCAAAACAATGTTAACAAGTGATCTACGTAAGGACTCTTCTAGGAACTAGTATGTTGTTGTAACAGAAACAAGCAAAACTGAGAAACGAACAAAACCAGAAAGGAAGGAAAGAAGAGAGAAAAAAGAAATTTTATTCATCAACAAAAGAGCAGTACAATTGTTTTCTTTTCTATCTTTTTTTTCAAAATCTTTTTTTTTTTTACAAGTCTTTTCCTAAAACGATTTTGGCAGCACCTTAGTGTGTTTCTCCAAAGTGTCGCCCTTTAATCTTCAGTCTTCAGCTTCTTTTATAGGCATAGTTTAGGGTTTCCATCTTCATCCATCTTGACACATAGCAGCTTCTCAATTTCCTGAACCTTGATTGATGGCTATGATGAAGAGTTGGTGAGCCGACTTACTTTTTGCATCCTTGTCTCACTTTCCTTCTTCACTGCTCAATTCACCTTCCAATTGCTAATTGACAAGAGACACTTGATGCTCACCAGGCATGGGGCAGTGGCATGATGATGTGGGCTTACTACTTCTCACTTAGGCCATGTTGGCTGCAAGTTTTGGTTTCGAGGGATTATGGTTGTTGTTGCTTCATTTGCAGCCTTGATTTTGATTTTCTTTGAGCTTAACACTACTGACCTATTTTTACCAATTTCAACTTGAAGGAGTCAGCAAGCGTGGTGGCATCATATTATTGGTTTAATTAGTCTGGCATGTGGGGCCATATGCCATTTGGCAGTTTGAGTGAGAAGTTGTATAACTAGGATTGTTGCTTTAACTATTCCAATCTCCTGGATGCCCTTGGCGCCAGAAGGAGTATATGTGTTGGAACTCATCTAATGGTTGATTGCCATCTGATGGTTGAGCATCAATTACAAAAGAGGCGGCAAAGTTAGGTTTACTTCATTTCAGTTTCATCTTGAGCCTTTGATCCTCATCCAATGATCAACAAAGATGCTTGAGAGGTAAGCAATTGTGAACAACATTAGATGGAGAGGAATGAGCCACGTCTCAAGTCAATTTGTGGAGGAGACATAGCCGTAGGAAGGGGGACCAGTGAGAGAATTGCTTGTTTTCACTTTTTCACTTTCCTCAAGTCCAACCGCAATAAACATTGTCTCCTGTCGGTTTAAAACCCTTTATCTTTCACTTACTATTATTAGAGCATAAAAGATCATGTTTAACATGCCATAATAATTAATCAGACTTATGCATCATTATTAACCAAAATTTGACCATGCATTGACCCAGCCATGGTGGCAATTGGTGCTCTCATCTCTTTACTTCATTTTGGTTCAAATTAGTAGCACATACTAATTCTCCTCATCATTAAGGCGCTTAGCTAACATGTTAAACATGTTTTGAACATCAATTAAACCATTGAACTCTCGTATGCCATCGCTTTATCACCATCATCACCTAGCCGTGACCTCCATTGGCGGTTCTAGCAATCGGCTCTATCTCATATGAAATTAACAGCTCATTCTTTCTCATATCACCTTTGTGAAGGTGTATGCACAAGAATTCAACTGTTCTCATTTAAACTAGCCCCAATTTCGCATCTCCTTCTCAACTGTCCCGAGACTTCATTGCCAAAATTTACCTCATTCAGGGAGCAAGAGAGATTGGATATGGTGCCATCATCTTTTCCTTGACGCAGGCTTTCCAACGGTATAAATAATTCTGACAATGGTGGAGGGAATCATCGGATTGGGTTTTGTCAGAGGGACATAGTTCTTCTTCTCCAATTTTCAATTTCCTTTTCTTTTCTTTTCTGTTGAGCGTGGGGTCAGATGCGGGAGCAAATCAGGGATCGCCATTTGTTACGAACTGAGACGCTGGCGAGTGGGGGTCGGCAGTGATAGCCAATAGCAGCTCGCCAGCTTGTTATTTGTGTGCAGCGGGAGCTTCTGACTTGTTGGGTTTAGGAACGGATTAGGGAGGAGAAGAGATGAGAGGGGCTCTTCCTTCGATTATTTTGCAATGGGTTGTACGAGCCCATCATTTTCTTTCCAACTTTGTTACAGAAGTCCAATTTGCATATATTCATTTCGATGTAATATACTGGAGTTGGCCGATCTTCATTTATATGTACTAATGAACATGTCCTTGTTGGATGTGAAGACAACTTGTTAACCAAGCTAAGTGTTACTTGCTTGTCAAGTACAGTGTTTCTTGCTGGCCAAGCAAGAGGTTACTTGTTCTCCAAGTTGGAAGATGCATTTCTTGATTGTAAAGAAAGTATCTTGTGGTAGATTGTTTCTTCGCCCCTAAGTAACTCTAGGCTATATAAAGGGCCTAGACCCTCCTGAAATCAGCACACAAGAAAAACAGAAAAGCTTCAAGCTTGTAATTCTTTCTCCTCTATAAACAATATTAGGCCGGCGGTGTTTTGTGGTTTTTCACCACCCGTCTGGTTTTCCACAATTCATGGTGTCTTGTTATTTCTCTCTTTATCTCTTGATATTGTGTTGTGATATTGTGCGGCTACCTCGATCCTTACAACTGGTATCAGAGCCAGGTTTCGGGGAGGTTCTGTTGTTGTGCAAAATCCAATCGAACGTTTGTGAAGGAGGAAGTGCTGCTCAAACAACATGGAAGATAGCAGGGCGAATATCCGATGTTTTGATGGTAAGCATTTTGGTTATTGGAAATTACAAATAACTGACATGTTATATGCCAAAGAACTAGAGGCTGCTTTAGAAGAGAAAAAATCCGAAGGCACAGATGACAACGCGTGGAAGAAGTTAGATCGCCGCGCACTCGGCTTCATTCGAAACACCATCTCCATGGATGTTGCTTCGCATGTTGCAAATGAGACCACAACTTTTGGATTCATGAAGAGATTGTCTGACTTGTATGAGAAGCCCTCGAGTTCCAACAAGATACATCTTCTACGACGACTGTTCCAGCTACAGATGGCTGAAGGCGCTTCCGTGACAGATCATGTAGCAGAGTTCAACAACATCGTCAATCAATTGAAGGCAATCAAGTATTCCTTAGATGATGAGTTGCTCGCGCACTGTCTGTTGATCTTTATGCCTGATAGCTGGTCGACTACTGTAGAGGTGATTTCTGGCCAAGAAAAGGTGACACTCGACTTTGTTCGTGACCGCATTGTCAACAAAGGCATTCGTAGAAATGAGCGAGGCGAAACAAGTGGGGCGACCCTAACTGTTCAAAGGGGTCGGGATGGTCAGAACGGCGAGAACCGAGGCAGATCCAAGTCGAGAGGACAAAGCAAGTCTCGAACCAAAGGTGAGGCGGAATGCTGGAATTGCAGAAGGAAGGGTCACCTGAAGCGTGACTGCAAGGCCCCTAAAAAGGCGAAGAAGAGAGGAGACGACTCTAACTCGGTGAATGTAGCAACCCAGGAGGACTCAGATGATGCTCTGGTGTTATGTCTCGACAGCCCAATCGAATCATGGATTCTTGATTCAGGTGCTTCTTTTCACTCTACCTCTTGCAAAGAATTGATGAAGAATTTTGTATCTGGGGAATATGGAAAGGTGTTCTTAGCAGATGGTAAACCTTTAGTAATTACAGGCAAAGGTGATGTTGACACTAAGTCAAGCAATGGCTATAGATGGACATTACATGATGTTCGTTATATTCCCGGATTGAAGAAAAATTTAATTTCTGTGGGTCAATTGGATCGTGAGGGGTATAAGACCATCTTTGGAGAAGGTTCTTGGAAGTTAGTAAAAGGAGCAATGGTCATCGCACGAGGCACCATGGTGGGTACACTCTATTTGACTGACAGCAGTGGAGACTTGGTGGCATTAGCAGGGGCGGAGACCAACCCAATTTTTTGGAACAACAGATTGGGACACATGAGCGACAAAGGCTTGAAGGTGCTAGCTTCAAAAGGGTTACTGCCGGCTATGCAGTCGGTTATAACCGGATTCTGTGAAGATTGCGTGCTCGGTAAGCAGAAGCGGGTCAGTTTCTCGAAGGTCGGGCGGAAGCGCAAGGAAGAGAGGCTAGAACTTGTGCACACAGACGTGTGGGGACCGACACCAGTCCAATCCCAAGGTGGCTCGAGGTACTATGTCACATTCATCGATGATTCCACTCGCAAGGCATGGGTTTACTTTCTCAAACACAAGTCTGAAGTGTTCGAGGTGTTCAAGAAGTGGAAGGCAGAGGTCGAGAATGAGACCAGTCAAAAGCTAAAGTGCTTAAGATCAGATAATGGTGTTAGAGTTATGTCCTAGAAGTCAATAATTTAATGACTTAAATATTAGTTTATGTTATGGATGATATTTTATCATCTGTTCCTAGGTTTATTATTGACAGATTATTCAGGTTGAGGATCTGAATTGTAGATCTCTGTGGATCATTCTTTAGAATGACAATAATAAATCTAAATGGTCCATAATCTTGATAATTAACAAGGAACATTAATTATCATATAAGATTAGTATGCAAGTTAAGTGATGATTAAGTTCTACAAATCATAGATAAAGAGTTACCAACTTAATTGCATATGTGTATGTTATGGAACATAGTACAGGACTTGACCCAATGAAATAAATATATGGATTGTGTTATGTGTCATTGTTTATTTCGTTATGATTTTAGTTCTAAGTTTGAGATGTGTTGACCTATAAATTTTATGGTTAACAAAAATGAAAAGTGATTACATGTATCATGACATGTGATATCAACTAAAATAGCATGTTCAATATTACTAAGCCTTCCGTGCAAAAAAAAAAAAAATCCAAAAGGAACAGACGAAATTTAAGGGATTTAATTGTGTTTTAAATCGGTTACCACTTTGCACGTGTAATTAGTAATATGACAGTATTGCCGAAAGAGCCGATCGAGTTTCGGAGGATTCCGATTAATTAGCTCGAGGCCGTGGCCGAGGAACGAATGTTGATCAGAGTAAAAGGCACAGAATTGATTGAATAGGAGGAGAGAAGAAATGAATTACTTCAATATACAGCTTCTCGAGAAAGTGAAAGCGATGATTAAACTATTAACAGTGCTTCAAAATAGCTTTGGTGTCCTAAACCACAGAAAGCCCGGTGAACTAGGCAAGCAATTCTGATATATAGCCTGGTGAATGTGCTAATTGGAGAGTACAAAATACACGGGTTACATAAATAGATCAAAATGAAGTCGGTCACTGACATAACATGTGTAAAAATAGAAGGCCATTATTTGGAAATCACACAGAAGTTAAATTGCGCAAGAAAACAAGATGGATTTCCATGAGATGCAAATAATAACATAAATTGAAATTGGTTATTTGAGTTATGCCATATTACCCACGACTCAAATTAAAGAAACTGCCAATTATAAATGAATGGTTATTTGCTATGTTACTTGGGTGCGGGTGCAGGTATCGTGTCGAATACGATGCGGGTGCGGGGATTCGTCATTTTTCAAAAAACTAAGATACGCCAGTGTATATAAAATAATTAAAATAATATATTTTATAATTAGAAAAAACAAATTTATAAATTTTATTAATAATATTATATTATAATCTTTAAATTTATATTGAGAAAATAAACAGTTAATAACATAATGTTAACAATATAATTAACATAATGTTGAATTGTTGATAGCTTTCGGCCTTTCGTTGTTATTTATTCTGTTATTGAGTTATTGGACCAATTGAATATTATTTGTACAATCCAATATTTTATAGCCCAAAGTTATTCACTCGGCCCAACATGTGGTTTTATTTGTCCGGTTTTGAGGTGACTTATTAGTCCCACAAATTGATATCAAAGCTACTATGGATGGTATATAAGGTATTGTCTTCGAGAGAATGGCGCGTGGCTTTCGTGACCGTGCGTGTCACATGTCTCAGGTCTCTGTTTGTTGGATGCGTGCGTGGGACCACCTTAATGTGTTGGATAAATAATAAATATATATTATATAGTCCCGACACGCGTATTGAACCGTGTCAACGACCGTATCCGACGGTCAAAATTGAATAAAGAATTCAGATACGCCACGTGGCGCGTTCGGTGCGTATCGCACGCGAATCGCAACCGAATCCGCGTCGGATACGTGTCCGACACGGGATACGCCAGTAAAATGGAGTATCCAGGTAACATAGGTTATTTGGCATGCGCCAAGATAGTCATGGCCCATCAATTTTCTGTCTTTTGACCCTTGCTAAATGTGAAATGGCACATAAAGGAGGAAAGGCGCAAAAAGAGAACTGTAAATAGATTGTCAGTGACTGAATTACATGGTGACTATTTCAAGGAACCAATTAAGCCCCGCCCAGTCAGCACATGATATTTCCAAGTGAGAAGTATAACCGCCGAGATAGAGGTTGCAACCAAAAAAAATGAAAGGGAGTCTAGGGAAAAGGCGCAAATTGTCATTCAAATTACCAACTCAGTAAACCTATGGCAGCACGCCAAGTAGGCCACGATGGCTGTGACAACTGGATATTCCTGGCGAAAGCTGTCTGGATAAAAACCCTTATAAAAGAAGAGGCTCAGGATAAGAAAAGAACAGAATAGAAAGTGAAAAAAAGAGAGAGATCTGACGGAAGAAAACAGAGGCATCTGTTGAGAGAAAAGTTTGCGCAAAAAAAAAAAAAAGAAGAAGAGTGAACCAGAGAGTTTTTTCTATTTTTCTTTCTTTTCCCCATAAAACAATTGTAAGAGAGAAAGAGAGAGTAATTCTGCTCTTGATTCACTTTGTGGCTTGTAAGGAAACAGTAAGTATATATAAAAATGGGATTTCTCATGGTATTCTTGGCTTCTTTCTATTGTTAGTTTCTGTTATGTAATCTGAAAGTTGTTGGTGCGATTCATTCATTTCTCCATGACTAACTTAGCACAGCTTTGTGAGTTTATGGAAATTAATTAAAGGAATATATCAAATTAAATTGCATGAGTCCTTAGCACAACTGTTAATCAAATTCTGATTCATTTAGAGAACAACTTTAGTTTCTCTATCAAATTCTAAGTTATGGCAAATTTACACTCTGTTTACAATCTATTTGTATTTTTATACTTCAACTTAGCACAGCTTTGAAGAAGCATAAAATAACAAATTGATTGTGTTGAGATGAAATAAAAAGGGATCTTAGCACAGCTTTGATCCTGTATGATGTTCCAACTTGATTAAAAGATGCCTTAGCACAGCTTTGGATTTTCTTTTACTCAAGGCTGATCCTTGGATCAATTTTTCTAGGCAGTAAGCCATCCATAAACATGGTTTGATTGCAAAGAGGAATTAATCAAAAGGACAGCAAAAAATCTGATGATGATCATGAAAGAAACGATATGCTGTCGAAATTTACTCAGAAATTGATCTTTCTTAAGTTTAATAACAATAGTTTATAATAGAAAAAGGGATTCTGAAGTTCCATGATGAAGATTAGGTGTCTACTGGTAAAATATGATCAGTATTTACAAAGAAACAAATGTTAAAACTGAACTCTGCACAGTTTCTGGTACAACTGGCAAAAAGACAGTTTTACGAAATCTTTTTTATTTCATGAACGGTTGAACAGAATTAAATGAAATTTTAACTGAAGATGAAACATGATGTGACACATCTACTGTAAAAGTTTCAGAATTTTTGGACACTCAGATTAATTATAACGAATTTTTGAAATCAGACAGAAATTGAGTTTCAGAAAACTGTCAGCAAATCGTGCCAGCAAATGTGTCTGAAAGTTCATGCCTTGAAACACTTGAAATAAATCTCTAAAAATTCTACGAAAATTACTGAAACTGCCTCAAGATGTATAAATTCAAATCGGAAAGTTTCAAGTCATAACTATAAACAGAGAGCAAATGAAAATTCAAAAACTGAACTGAGGTCTGTCTGTCTCAGGAATCCGATTTCAGAAAGTTTCCCTGAATTGCAAATTCACTTAAAAATATCAAACCAACTCAGAAAACTTCATTATAGATATCAAAATTTTCCTCTTGAAGTCTAGTTTCAAGTAAAATAAACCTCATATAAAAATTCGAAACAGAATAAAAACATTCATTGAAACAGTGATCAAAGGTCGTGTTAACTGACAGAACTTTATTTCAGAAAATGACCTTGAGAAATAAAGCCCAAAGCCCAATAAAACAAATTTCGAAAATTATGTAAAAATGATATTAAAAATCCTCTCTGAGTCTTCTTTCAATTGATTCTGGTTTCATAATTTTTGGTGAAACAGAGAGACTTTTTTCTAATTTTGAACTGATTAATGGTCTGGTTGGTCCTGTCCAAAGTGCACAGCCCAGAAAATCTTCAAATTTGTCCAAATGTCAAAATACATTAAAATTCACAGAAAACTCGAAAAACCTCAAATAAAATACACCAAAACTCAGAAAAATCTAAAGATTTCAGTTTCACTGGTCATTTGATGTCAAGATTATCTAAAGATTGGTCAAATCCGACTTGGATCATTTTCATCATAATGCATCATGTGAAATTCAAATTAAATTGAAATTTCTTTAGAAACTCTGAAAAGTCCACAAAAACCAAATTAAATTTGTGCGACTCCAATGTTTGAAATTTATGGTAAAATTCTGATTTGAGTTTAAATTAACTCGAATTGACACAAATACAACCAAACCAACCAAATTATAATTTGAGTTCAAATTAACTCAAGTTATACCCAGAACAAGTACCAAATAAAATAAAAAACAATCTAACTGGACAAAAGCCCCAGTTTGATCATAAGTCTCCCTCGTCACCTGAATCAGCGGTCCGCTTTGTATTCAACGTGCGAGTTGCAAAGTTATTACGCCTGAGTGACCAGTGCGGTTACACTCTTGACCCTAACTTTGCGAAGTCCTCGTTTCTAAGTCAACAATATGCTCTGTACTTAGAACTTGATACTTCACAGGATTCGAGAACAAAATAACTCAAATCCTAATGTAAAAAAAAAATGAAAAATGAATGAGGATAAATATCTCAACTCTAAAACAAAGCGGTATTTGATCGACTAATGGACTGGTCGATAATTTACCATTATGGTTCAAGTTAGATTAAAAATTTAAAATCTTTACTTACCATAAAAAAAAACTCATAAACAAATGTCATATGCATAATCACCCAACAAGTTGCATTTCACAACTCTTTTAGCCTATATACATATAATTCTTCGAATTCCTTAATCAGAGGTTCTCGCGGTTATTCCCGAGGTAATTAACAGCAGAGGCTTGCGCCTGTTGGAAAGAAAGGACTCACAAAATAATAAACCTTCGCGTGAATATAAATTCATATGAGTTCTTCTCTCTTCATTTAGAAAGGACTTATATCGAATTGTGACGCGCGGAGGGTATCTGGATAGATCTTTCCCTTTCCCGCGGATCTTTAGTTTATTTTCTTCCGCGGCGATAAAAAGGTCCAGACAAGATGATTATCTTTTCCACATGAGGATAGGTTCTATAAATCTCGTCTACCGCTGATTCCCGTTAAGGGCTGCTATACGGACTTGATTTACGTTCTCTTGAATTGTGCGGGGAAAAACTAATCATCAAGAAAACCGTATGTCCCTCATTAATTCACTTAGTGAGTGACGATATCTGTTTGGGCCCCTTGATGGAGTTGGATCGTATGCGCGCAACTAAGCGATCAACTCTAGATCAAGAAACGTATAATCTGCAAGAATGACACATTCCTATCTTGGATTATACGATGATATCGTGAGACATAAGAATCAAAATAGAGAAACATAATTATTCTCTTATGCAGGATTGAAATATTGTAGCAGTACACTATTTGTGCGAATTGGAAATCATAACGTGTTGCTAGATACCGCTTATGATTATTGGAATTAAATAGTGATTTAATTCCATGTCCAACTTAGCATAAATCCTCAAAGGGTCACACAAAATAGAGTTTTGACCAAGACAATGCATTATTTATTTATTCGCAATAGTTCATATTGCGGAAATATGATAAGTTGATTAATTAATTATATACCGTTATAATTAATTAAGTCAAATGGATCATATTGAAATAAATTAATGTATTAGCTAATCCTAGAATAATTATTAATTAGTTAATAATTATTTTAGCTCGACACAATTTAATATAAATAGTTATATTAATTTATTGGGCCAATATTTATGTATTAAATGTATAGCCCAATTGAAGAGCATTTGGAGTAGCTTCTAATTATGTGAATTAGAGGCCTAATTAAATGAGATGAGAGGCCCATGTGAGCCCATAATGTGGCCGGCCCTAGTGGTAGGTGAGAGTGGCATTCTTGTAAATAGATGGTTGGTGGTAGGTAGGGATTGTGCACTATATATAGAGATGTATAGATGCAAAATTGGACTAGCTCTCTTCCCTAACCCTAGCCGCACCCCCTTTCTCCCTCTCTTGGCCGGCGCCACTCTCTCCTCCTCTCCTCCATATGCTCATGTGTTGAGCTACAACTCTCCACCAAAATCAAATAGGTTGATTCTTGAAGAGGGTTGATCCTTAGGATTAGCTTTGTTCTAATCGAATCGCTAGCACGAATCGATTTAGACCTTGGTTAATCTCTAGGTGGACTCGAGGCGATTTGGAGAAGAAGGAGAAGCACCCCATCGATTCCCATGCCGTAGGATCGAGCCCCGCGAATACGATTTCGCGGGAGGTAAAATTTCCACCTATCTCTTGTGTCGAATTGCTTAAAGTACTAGATCTCATGTTGCTTGTGTTTTAATTGGATTAATTAAGCGTAATTAGTCACAAAATTAAAATTGAGCAATTTCCTAACAAATGGTGGCGAGTATGATGGAGCCAATTTCAAGGCCTATTGCGCGGAGCATGGAGTCAAACTAGTGCGAACAGTCCCAAATCGACCACAGCAAAATGGAATTGCAGAGAGGATGAATCGAACTCTCAATGAGCGCGCTAGGGCAATGCGACTTCACGCAGATCTACCTAAGATGTTTTGGACAGAGGCAATCAACACGGCAGCTTATCTCATCAACTGAAGTCCCTCGGTGGCCTTAGAATTAGAGCTGCCTGAAAAGAAGTGGTCGGATTAAAAGGTATCTTTGTCTCACTTGAAAATATTTGGATGCACTGCATATGTGCATGTAGTTTCAGAAAAAAGGGACAAGTTGGATGCAAAAGCCAAGAAATGTATTTTCATTGGGTATGGGACTAATTATTTTGGTTATAGATTTTGGGATGAGAAAAATCGAAAAATAATTAGGTCCAAGGATGCTACCTTCAATGAAAATGAGTTATACAAAAAATCTGAATCTATTGAAGATGAAGTGAGAGAGATTGATTTGGGTGATGCTAAAGTCCTAAATGGTTCGGTCGGCAATGAATGGATCGAAGGTGATGCGGTCCAAGAAGATAATGAAGCCGATGATGTTGCGACCGAAGATGTAGCAGCTAACGGCCAAGAAGAGCCCAACCCACAAGAACCGGTGTTGAGAAGGTCTACTCGGGTTCGTAAACCTAACACACGGTATCTATCTTCCCTCAACTATTTACTTTTGACCGACTCGGATGAGCCTGAAGACTACAGTAAAGCGGTAACCTCGGGTGATGCGGTTAAGTGGGAGCATGCCATGCAAGAGGAGTTAAGGTCCTTGGAGAAAAATATGACATGGGTCCTGACTCGGTTGCCAAAAGGGAAGAAGGTGCTACAAAACAAGTGGGTGTATCGAGTTAAAGAAGAGCCTGATGGTAGTAAGCGGTACAAGGCGAGATTGGTGGTCAAGGGTTTCTTGCAAAAGAAAGGTATTGATTACACTAAGGTTTTCTCACCGGTGATGAAGCTTACAACTATCCGAATGATTCTCGGTATTGTAGCAACCGAGAATTTGCACCTAGAACAACTCGATGTGAAGACGGCTTTCCTTCATGGTGATTTGGAGGAGGAAATCTACATGGTGTAGCCTAAGGGATTCGAAACTCAGGGAAAGAAGGATCTTGTGTGTAAGTTAAATAAAAGCCTGTATGGTTTGAAGCAAGCTCCTAGGCAGTGGTACAAGAAGTTCGACAAATTCATGTGTAGTCGTGGATTTAAGCGAGGAGATACGGACCACTGTTGTTACTTCAAAGATTTTGGTGGCTCATATGTTATTTTGCTTTTGTATGTCGATGACATGCTCATTGCAGGTGCAAGTATGAAGAAAATCAACATACTAAAGCAGGAGTTAGCTAAGGAGTTCGAGATGAAGGACTTGGGTCCAGCAAGTCAAATTCTAGGCATGCGCATTTCTTGAGATCGTGTGGCAGGTATTCTGACTCTGTCGCAAGAGAAGTACATCAACAAGGTGTTGGATAAATTTCGAGTGCAAGATGCTAAGTCAAGAATCACACCGCTGGGGGTTCAACTCAAGTTGTCGAAAGATCAAGCACCAAAGACGAAGGAGGAACGTGACTACATAGCGACTGTGCCCTATTCCTCGGTGGTTGGCAGTCTCATGTATGTTGGAGTTATGTCCTAGAAGTCAATAATTTAATGACTTAAATATTAGTTTATGTTATGGATGATATATTATCATCTGTTCCTAGGTTTATTATTGACAGATTATTCAGGTTGAGGATCTGAATTGTAGATCTCTGTGGATCATTCTTTAGAATGACAATAATAAATCTAAACAGTCCATAATCTTGATAATTAACAAGGAACATTAATTATCTTATAAGATTAGTATGCAAGTTAAGTGATGATTAAGTTCTACAAATCATAGGTAAAGAGTTACCAACTTAATTGCATATGTGTATGTTATGGAACATAGCACAGGACTTGACCCATCGAAATAAACATATGGATTGTGTTATGTGTCATTGTTTATTTCGTTACGATTTTGGTTCTAAGTTTGAGATGTTTATCTTTTCCACATGAGGATAGGTTCAATAAATATCGTCTACCGCTGATTCCCGATAAGGGCTGCTATACGGACTTTATTTATGTTCTCTTCAATTGTGCGGGGAAAAGCTAATCATCAAGAAAACCGTATGTCCCTCATTAATTCACTTAGTGAGTGACGATATCTGTTTGGGCCCCTTGATGGAGATAGATTGTTTGCATGCAACTTTATACAATTATCTCTAGATCAAGAAACGTATAATCTGCAAGAATGACACATTCCTATCTTGGATTATACGATAATATCGTGAGACATAAGAATCAAAATAGAGAAACATAATTATTCTCTTATGCAGGATTGAAATATTGTAGCAGTACACTATTTGTGCGAATTGGGAATCATAACGTGTTGCTAGATACCGCTTATGATTATCGGAATTAAATAACGATTTAATTCCATGTCCAACGTAGCATAAATCCTCAAAGGGTCACATAAATAGGACTTTGACCATACGTGCATTATTTATTTATTTGCAATAGTGGGCATTGCAAAATATGATAAGTTGATTAATTAATTAAATAACGTTGTGGACCGTTATAATTAATTAAGTCAAATGGATCATATAGAAATAAATTAATGTACATGCTAATCCTAAAATGATTATCAATATATTGATAATTAATTTTATTCATCACACTTTAATTTAATTAAGTGAATTAAATTAAAGTATAGGCTTCTAATTTAATAGTCTATTTGAGCCTAAATTGAATGTAACTTGAAAGGCCTATTAAATAATTGATTTAATATATGGCCTAAGTGAGATTAAACAAATAAGTGGGGTGGCCTTTTTGGCCCAACTTAATGGCCGGCCATATAGGGGTAAAAAGGGCAAAGGAAAAGGTTGGTGGAGAGTGGTCTATATAAGGACCACTTGAAGAAGCAAAACATAACCTTCTCTCCTTGCCTCCCTTCTTCCTCTCCTAGCCGCCACCACCTTCTTGGGCAGAATTTTGATTCTCCCATGAAGGTCTATCTCTCTCTTGCATTTCCATAGGTCTCATGTGTTGAGAATAGCTATTCCAAAAGGTTAATTGCTAGAATTACTTGAAGAATGACGAAAAGGATTAGCTATCTCCTTTCTCTTGCTAGCACAAGAATTGGGACATAGTCAAATTCCTTGGTGGACTCGAGGCCAATTAGAAGGAGGCGCATGGAGGCACGCCACCGACATCTATGCCGTGGTCGAGCCCCGCGAATACGATTTCGCGGGAGGTATAAATTTTCCACCTATCTCTTTGTGTCGAATGGTTTATGTACTAGATCCTCTCTTGCTCTTTGTTTAATTGGATTAATTAATAGTAATTAGTCACAAAATTAAAATTGGACAATTTCCTAACAATGTATGCCATGGTGTGCACCAGACCCGACATTGCTCATGCAGTGGGGGTAGTGAGCTGTTACATGTCAAATCCAGGCACCGCACATTGGGAGGCGGTGAAATGGCTGCTAAAATACTTGAAAGGCACTTCAAGTATGGCACTGTGTTTCAAGAAAGGCAGTGTAGGTTTGAAAGGATTCGTTGATGCGGACCTTGGTGGTGATGTGGATAGTCGGAAGAGCACTTCCGATTATGTTTTCACGTGGGGAGGTACGGCGATAAGTTGGATGTCGAGATTGCAAAAATACGTGGCTCTTTCTACAACAGAAGCAGAGTACGTGTCGATTTCGGAAGGCGGGAAAGAGATGGTTTGGTTACTTAATTTCCTGAAGGAGATTGGAAAGGACCAAGGTTGCAAAGCACTCTACACCGACAGTCAAAGTGCTTTGTGTCTCCCGAAGAACCCGGTGTTTCATTCAAAAACGAAACACATCCAGCTGAAGTACCACTACATTCATGAATTGATAGAAGACGGGACCTTGTCGTTGAGAAAGATTGCAGGTTCGGCAAATCCTGTGGATATGCTCACGAAGGTTGTCACCACGGATAAACTGAGGCTATGCACTACCTCAGTTGGGCTCATTCACTAGTCAAGTGGGAGCTGCTGCCTGCCTAATGGAAGATTGTTTGGAGTAGAGGAGATGCAGAAGAGATTTGGGACACTAGGATAATAGTGTTACCAACTTGTCTTCAAGTGGGAGATTGTTGGGTGTGAAGACAACTTGTTCACCAAATTAAGTGTTACTTGCTCGTCAAGTACAGTGTTTCTTGCTGGCCAAGCAAGAGGTTACTTGTTCTCCAAGTAGGAAGATGCGTTTCTTGATTGTAAAGAAAATATCTTGTGGTAGATTGTTTCTTCGCCCCTAAGTAACTCTAGGCTATATAAAGGGCCTAGACCCTCCTGAAATCAACACACAAGAAAAACAGAAAAGTTTCAAGCTTGTAATTCTTTCTCCTCTATAAACAATATTAGGCCGGCGGTGTTTTGTGGTTTTCACCACCCGTCTGTTTTTCCACAATTCATGGTGTCTTGTTATTTCTCTCTTTATCTCTTGCTATTGTGTTGTGATATTGTGCGGCTACCTCGATCCTTATAGTCTCTTCATGGCATTTTTTTTTAAATTCCAATTCGGCTCCACACAAGGAAAGTTATTTGATTTTCCTTTGGACATTTCTCATGAAACTTTGCACGCATTCCCATAAAACATGAGAAACTTGATAGTCATAGATTCTTCATTTATAGGAATTTTAAATTTATTAAATGAATTTTCTAAGACTCATAAAATAATCCATATAATCAATTCATTCAAGCATATCTTGCTGCGCATCTTCTAGCTTTAGAAAATTGACCCCCTCCTTCTGAGAATCTGGATCCGACATACATTCATGGGCCCCATTTTCACCGCCTTGCGAATTATTGAAATTATCTCATGTGGTAAAAATTAGAGGTAAACAGGTTTGGATCAGTCATTTTGAATCAGATCTAGGAGTTTTTGAGCGCGACTCACCATAACAAAACTCATCATCTTTATATACATACATACACACACACACATACTGTTTTAGAACTTAATTTTCATCGTTGTTATTCTTTCCTTAAAACTTATAGCTTTTGGTGTTTTTTTTTTCCCTTTTCTGTGAATGAAGAGTTCATATAATTTTTTTTTTCCTTCGTGTATCCAGTTAGACTTGAATTTCGAACTGCGTCTCCACACAAAGAACAACACACATTAATTAACTTAAATCGGATATGATTCTCTAAATTAAATCTATACTTATACAGGGGACAAACATTATTTCTGTCTATCCTTGAGCATTTTCTTTTAGTTTGTCTATACAGCCATGTATACTTAGATATTCAGTTTGATTTTATTTTTCATTTATTAATTTGGATAAACATTAAAAATTAAAAAGCTATAAAAATTTGAAAAATATAAGAGTCACAAATTGCGAGCTACCCATGGCTAATGTAATTGTTAATATGCAGTAACTTGTACCGTGGAGAAGAAGACAAGTTCCCCGGACCCTTGGACAACGCGTACAGATCTTTGAAGCGAAAATTCAAACTCGATCGATGTCCTCAAATGTACAAAATGTCAACTTTCTTACTTGGAAAGTACCATAGAAGACAAAACCGTTGCTAACCAAACTTGCCAAAAATTGAACTTTATTTTTTTTAAAGAGTCAAATCTCCTAATTTATTTTTAAATTAATTATTAATGAAAGACTTCTCATTCAAATTTCGAATATGCGATATTTCAATTATTATTTGTCACTAGATCAAAAACTAGTTCTAGAACAAACCAATTGAACCGGTAAGTTGTAACCAAAAGACAGTGGCACATCTAAAATGGTGTCCGGCACTAGGGGCAGGTCGACTTGTTCGAAATACGTAGAGAACCACTTGTACAAACATGCCGAGTTGAACTTGTGTTTGCATGCCTTACGAATATGCCAGTCTAAACAACCACAGATTGGATGGCTTTTAATGACACAATGAATTTTATGGCCGATTGGGTTAAACAACCACAGTTTTACTGTATACATGTTGGCAGGGAAAAAAATCAGCTAGCGGATAATCTTTCTAAATATGCTAGGACAAAGGGAATATGTTACAGGGGGTTTACTTTTCCCTTTTTTCAATACCCGTGCGATGTAATTTGTAATGACTCAATGCTTTAATGGAATGGCTGCCTACT
The DNA here is from genome assembly GCA_028095005.1 of Rhynchospora pubera. NCBI lineage: Eukaryota > Viridiplantae > Streptophyta > Magnoliopsida > Poales > Cyperaceae > Rhynchospora > Rhynchospora pubera. The sequence continues at coordinate 61,087,106 of CM051459.1, read as the reverse complement.
GGCATTTTCTCAAAAAAAAAAAAAAATATGCCAGTCTAGAAAAGCTATGATTAATTGGTCGTATGGAGTGGGACACGTGGTTCCAGAATAAGGTCGGTACTCTTTTTATCTTTGAGTTTTTCTTTCTTTGCTCATTTTTTTTATTGCTCTAAGTTAATTTGTTTATGCATAACAAACTTACTTTTTTATTAAGACAAATTAAGAATCAAACCTCCCAATTTATTTTTAAATTAAATGTCTATAGAAAACTCCAGTCGGATTTCGAACCTGCGACCTCTCACTTGAGATGCATTACTTTTAATTTGTCACTAGACCAAGAGCTGATTCTCTTAACAAGCTTACTTATTAATGAATTGGAATTTTTAGATAGGTCTGGTCTCACTAAGCTATTGCAGAAGCAAAGGCATATCATTTGATAGGAGTTAAATGTATTGGCTTAATTTCAAACTGATATGAGTTAAATCATAATCTTAATTACTCCCACCAGACATAAAATCAGCTTTAAGTTGGTTATATGGTTAGAACTGGCATTTTGCAAGGTAATTTCCCTTTGCTAAGGTGACCAGAGGTTGGTGGGCCCACGAACTGTCAGTAGATATACCAAAAAATATTATTAAAATAATCCTAAATTTCGATTTAATTACTAAAATAGTCTGAATTTTATGAATATTATTGTAATATCAGACTTCGGACTTTCAAAATCCAATATCAGCTAATATCGGACTTAAATTAGCTCGCATCAGACTTTGAACATACGAGATTAGAAGTTCATATCCAAATGTTCAAACATTGCTACTTAGACTTGGTATTTTAATGTTCATTGTTGTGTACTTGTGCTTCCATCTCATGGAGAAATTGAGAAAACCACAGATGTGGCGGGCGAGGTGAAGCCTGTTCATTATAAAAAAAAAAAAAAGTGAAGCCTGTTGTAAAAAGACAAAAACGATGGGTCCCATAGTGAACTTTTGCCATGTATTGTTGTCTCACTTTTCAAGCTACACAACTATATACAAAGACAGAGGAGTGTATATTAAATGAGCGGTTGAAAATGAAATTGCGACTATATGGTAATTATTAACCCTTTTCAAAGATGTCAGATTCCAAAGTAATGCACAATAGTAATGATTGTGTAATTCAGTTGAATTAAATAATGAAATATATGTTTAGTAATGCACAATAGCATTCGTGATCAAAATTGTTTTCAATCATCCATAAAATATATATATAATCGCTTGGACCCTCTAGCTTAATTAGTTAACTAGCTTACTTTTGTCTGGGAAAATGTTAATTCCACTTATAACAAATTCCCGTAATTCCGTATCATAAAATTTGTCTCACTAATTCTGTTGGCAGCTTCTGTCAACTATTTCAAAAAAAAAAAAATTTGTCTCACTACGCGTGACATTATAAAAGAGGGATGAACTGATGAAGTAAACCAATAGCAAAATCAGCCTATCGTTTTTGTCTTTATGAAAGTATCCCCACGCCACCCACCACATGTGGTTTTTCTTTTTCGTCCTGAGATGGAAGCACAAGATAAAAACATTTAAAAACAAGTTTGAACTTTGAAGAACCGCCCCAACATTAAAATACAAGTCTGAACACCCGCACTGTTTGAATGTGCGAATATTGAATTTCGAATCACGTAAATAATGGAGCAATAATATAGAAACACCAAAATATGACTTTCTATACTTAATTCAATGATATGCAAGGAATGAGTAATAAATCCAATCATTGAGTAATACATCTAAGATTTGATCATCTTGAATAACTAAGATAAGAAATCTTGCCATATACCGTGTTGTAGATGTACAAATAACAAAATATTTTAATCATAAAAAATAATTATTGTATATGGAGAACCAATTTAGTTGTATTAGTTACACACTTCCCAATACTTCTTTCCTTATTTTTCTTATTCCCACACCATTCAGACGGAGCCTATGGAAAACATTCTGCAGTTCTTTCAGGAAGAAATTTCAAGAGTATATAAAAGTGTTCAAATTGTGTCTCCGCTCTATGCCTCTATCCTTGATTTCAGGAAATGCATTCTTGTGTTCAGTATAGCATCTATGCCATATAAATTGTCGCAATAATGTATATTATAAATAAATAACATAACCCGAACTGTTTAATTAGAATTTGATATTTGTCGCGCAATAATTATATATATTATTTTCTAAGTAACATTCACATATTCATGTCGGTTCATGTAGTATAATATGCTCTTTTGCAATAGCAAATCCGAGTTAATATATCCTGCAATGAAAATTTGAACCTTTAATCAACGGTACCAACCCTTTATTTCTTTTCTCTCTTTTTTTCCCCCCTTGAGTACAAAGAAATCAACTTTGAATCAGTAACAAAAAGACATCAAACTGTAGCTTAATCTTCAATGATTATAAAAAAAGTTAACAATTCAAGTCTTTCTTGTCGGCTTTAATTTATATTTTTTTTTACCTAACCCCTAAAGTCAACACGTACCATTGTATCAATATAAATATAGATATATCTATAGCTCATGGAATTAATCTGATCTTCTTTCCTCCAACCTCCATGGCATCTTCCCTTTCTCAAACTGTTTTTTCCATCCTTCTCCTCCTCTCTCTCCATCAAGCATGCGCTGAAATGACTCATTTGCATTTTTACTTCCATGAAATTTTTTCTGGACCCAATGCAACGGTACTGACCGTCGTTAACCCGTCAAACAGTACCTCACTCACCTTCGGTACAATCGTGGTGGTTGATGACATGTTGCTAGAAGGACTGGATGACAACTCAAAATTGATCGGTAATTAATTTTTATCCTTTTCCAGATTCATTATTAACATCTTATGAAAATTATTCATTTCATCGTTTTGGAGTAAAACCAATTCTTTCTTTTCTAATGTAATTATGTAAGATATATATATTAAGCATGCATAAGTTACTTTTCTCTTCAGTCAAATATATATTAAACACAAACATAAAATGATCTAATACTAATTACGTACAATGCTTGTTAACGTGTAAATGATCGACACTTGCAAATTTTATTTAATTCGTTGAAGTAATCATGCTAACAAACTAGGGTGTAAATGCTTACAAAAACACATTTTATTGTGACAGGTCGTGCACAAGGCCTTGTCGGGGCAGTGGGAAAGGACGGTTCGCTTGAGACATTGCACAATTTCGTGTTCACAGAGGGGAAATACAACGGCAGCACTATCTCAATATACGGGAGGGTTGAGCTAGGGGTCACCATAGAGCGACCAGTCGTAGGTGGTACAGGCATGTTTAGGATGACAACAGGATACACCCTTGCCAAACCTGTGGTTGTCTCTGCTACCAAGCTGGTTTATGAATTTGATGTGTATCTCTGGCACATGGAAATGAAGGATAATTAAGTGTTTATTTTTCTTCTTCTTCTCATTTTTTTTTCTTTTTTGGATCGATTGATGGTTGATACTGTGTTTGATTATTCAACATTTGATAGTGATAACAGAATAAGGAAAAATAATATGCAGCTTTTCTGTTGCAATATTTGCTGTATGTAGTTCTGAACTTCTAATAATGATATATATAGGACTTGTGGTAATTCTTGTTAATAATTTTTCCTTTTTTCGTATAGATATGCTTGAGTAGCTCCATTATGCTGTCGTGTTTAGAACCGACAAATAGTGATATTTGGTTGTGTTCTAAGTTTCTCAACCAAACTATTAACCTCTTTTTTATTCCGACATTTAATTTGGCCACCGCTTTTGCAAACATCATTTACTAATGTGTCAATCATCCAATGTTTCTTTCATAACATCTTCTCTTCAATCCAACACTCGACTGCCTTTCTTGATGAAGTGTTTGAGTACTTTCCGGGATCAAACCTCTCACTTACAGTGTTTTTAAAACTGTACCGCACCCTTACTGGCTAGGTGGCCGAAATTTTTTGGTATCTGATACAGTTTTCAAAACACTGATCACCACCTCATTCCTTCCCTTTCCAGAACTCCCAAAGCGTGTATGTGAATATTTCTATTCGCTTCCTTATCTAGCCCCATTGCATGATTGCAATCTACATAAAGGCTTGCATAAATCAATTGGCAAGTCATGTGTCCTTAACGCCAGCTACCCAGCTCCCTCCCCCACTCCCCCAAAACCAGATTATTCTAGATCCAGGGCAAAAAAAAGAAGCAGTGATTTTCAAATTTGTTTCCTACTTTTAATAAATGTTCAAAAGTTTTGGCTGATTTGTCAGTCTTTGATTTATCCGCGTCAGCGGAAGGATGTGACGTAGTATATTGCATCAGCGCCAGGAGAGAGAGAGCGAGTTACATGTGCGAGCCGTGCGTTATTTCCATGCTTCGCAAACCTACGGTCACAGAGGATCACAGTAGTGAAGGGAAGAGGGTTCGATTACTAGCGGGCTTTCGCTGGGCCTGCATGTTCCAAATTAACGTCGGCTTGAACTTCACGGGTCACGGCTCGATTTTCCGATAAACTGGGCTTGGGTGTAATGGATTGGACCTTGGTCAGCTTGGATCGTGTTCTAACTAAAGGGGCCGCAATTCATTCTTAAGCGATATTAGCTAGCTACCTACAGCATCGTTCTTCTTCTGAAAGGCTCAAAGGCAATAAACATTTCATATATTATAACTATACACTTTGAACAAAAGTAAGTACAACAGTTACAAACTAAGTGTACAACAATTAATATGGCATATAATGGAATCAATTTAATACTAATTTACCTGCTACATGGGATATGACACTGTATAACATACCAAATTACCTCATGTGATTGAGATGGTTAATCCTTGAGACGAATCCAAAACATGTTTAAACAGGCCCAAGATTTATACAAGAATTAAAGAAAGATACATCATACAGCACTTATAAGATACATATTCACGAGCTATTATAACTTCAAATCTACTAGACTCGAATACCCTTTATACCTTGAGTGCCTGAGACAAGGAAAAATAGCATAGTGAATATCGCATATATTAAACAAAGCAAATGCATGTTTTTATAACCTAATCCCTATTCCTTTACTAACATCCTAATTTGCCATTACATCGTTTCTATAATGAATTGGTATCCGGAAAAGAACCTGTACTTCCTAATTCTGAAAATTTAGACTCCACTGTTTTGCATTTTGGCCCTTAATACTTAGAGAACCTTATAGTAGTTGTCTTTGTCTGTCTTCATCTGCATGCAAACCTAAAGGGCATGTCAATTGGCAAGTCATGGGTCCTTAACGCCAGCCAGCCACCCAGTCCCCTCCCCCACTCCCCCAAAATCAAATTATTCTAGATCCAGGACAGAAAAAGAAGCAGTGGTTTTGAAATTTGTATCCTCATTACACCTCTGTCATCTCGGAGAAGTAGCATGAATTATCCTATGCATGTTTGTGCCAAAGGGAGACCTTCTGACAGTACTCTCCATAAGAAAATGCGAACTTTTGGACCTATGTGTTTCTAATTTGAAATCATTCCCTAACGAATCTGAGAATTAACCCCGCTTCCTACTCGCATTCTTGTACTGTCTCCTCATATCCCTCTTTACACTATATATTGTACTGATTTCACTTTTTCCGTATCACTCCATCTGACATGTCACTGTCAGGATCTGGGTACTTACCTACTGCAGTGTTACAATGGCTTTTTGCTCACCCAAACAGCATGTTTGTCCACTGACCCGTGTTACTTTCCAGTAATTGGGCAACTCGTATAGTCCTGTCAGCTCTGGTTGCAACCTGCCAACACCCAGCCCAGGCACCAAGGTTGCGACAAAGCATATACTTGCTGTCCTGTTTCAATTTCCCACTGCACATCTGATGAAATTATACTTCCAGCAACATATTGTGTGTCCAGAATATTTTAACATCACTTTTTTGTCTGCTTATCATACAGGGACATTTCTTGGGTAGCTTTGAAAAACCTCAGTATATTGTACACTCCAATACTCATAAATCTCTACAAAACAAGGACACCTTAAATCATGTTGTGATATTTATTTAGGGAATATACAATACCAAGGTTTTGCATGGTAGACAACAGAAGTTACCGTGTTAAAATACTCACATTAGATATCTCTAATTATGCTTTTCGCTGAGAATACTGGATAGCCATAAGACTTATGGAAGAATTTGGTACGTGGGCACAAAAGAGCAATTTCAAACTTCAATCAAATTACTAAAGCCAATAAATCTGCTTCACCAATGGAGGCGATTATTTATGGCAGTCAAATACTTAGGTGTGCTAGGAATTTCTAATGTGCTGGTTTTGTATTTGCCTTTTACAAAATTTTTGTGCTCCTTACAGATAATTTTAGTGCTCCCATCAATAGTAATAAGGCACCACGGCTTACAAATATACCACATACCTTAAGCTGTGTTTCCTCTTCAACAGACTTGTAATGCTTCTGACAGGTTGGGCTTAGCTCGAATAGCAATTGCTTGATGGAAAGGGCAATTGGGCAAATAGCTCATTGTAAAACGTTACTATGTCCACATGCTCCACTCCAGTTTTTTATTTACACAAGGTTTCTTTCCATGAAAATTAGATGCATTTATGATAGCCTGTGTGCAGATAAGGGAGCAAGTAGATATTTCAAGGACAAAACATCTAATTTATAGGGTCTGGCATGCTCCACTGAAAGTTAGTGGGCCCCAGCTATATAAAGCTAAATACCTTGAAATTCCAGTTCTAAACATATAACCAACACAAAGCTGATTGTAATGCCCGGTGGGGTAATTAAGATTTACAATTTTGTAGAACGGTCGCAGGTTCGAAACCCGGCTAGGGGGTCTTTCATAGACATTTAATTTAAAAATAAGTTGGGTGGCTTAGACCTTCAATTTATCTTAAAAAAAAAAAGATTTACAATTTTGTAATTGAGCTAAGCCTAATACTTTTTTAACTTTTAACCCCTGTTATCAAGAAACTTACTACTCCGTTAATCTAATAAATCCCCAATTATTTCTGCCTCTTCCATGCAAATAAACCACAGCTTGGCATAATATATGTAGTAATAATAAGGTGCAGTAAGCCTAAAAAAACTGGCTTCCATAAAACATATATAAATACTTGCCACTCAGATTTATAACATTATGTTGATAACTTTTTCTGATTTTTTCCCCTAAATATTGCAAGTTTCCTCTCCTCCTTTGATACAGGCTTGAGACTGTCTATGTTGTAACAACATAGGCGGAGTTAAAAACTTGGAAAAATGTTAGTAAATGTTTTACTAACATTCTTCCTTTATTCTACTTCGTTCTCATCTGTGCCAAAGAAAGTATGTAGAAGGGAAAAAAAAAATAAAGAGGAAATCATGCCAAAACATGCTACAAGAACCTAGATACAAAAGCAGAGAGATATAACTTTTTCGTTGTGACTCTTCACAACTGCCATATTGATGAAATTTGACTTCTCAACCCGATGTCCTTTTCTTGATATTTTGCCAGTTCAGTCTTTCTATCCTTTATATTGATTTATTACTTTTTAGCCTTCAGCATGTCTTCCTTGACCTTTTCTTTTACATATTGACTTATGAATTTTTCGTCGTCAGACATCCTCTCTTATTTGTCATTCAGATTTCTTCTTCCTATATATTGAGTTATCCTCCTTTGATGTTCTTTTTTCGTCCTTGGGCATCATTGTCCTTAAGTTTCTTCAACTGCAGATGCCCTCTTTATTCCTTCTAAAGTATTTCCTCTCCATGGATGTCTTCTCTTCATTTCACCCTTGAGCATGCTCATTTTGAAGAACCTAGACTTTTTCTTCTATATATGGATTTATTACTTTTTCAGCGTTATATGCCGTCTTCATTTCCAGTGTTGTCTCAAGTCTTAACCACCGCTTTACTTTGATGTTGGTCCTATATAAAGATCCAGTCTAAGAAAGTTATACATCTATGCTAATAATTCACTTCAAATGAATGTGTTTATTATCTGTTAAAGGAAGTAAATTTTACCTTAAACATACAAAAACAGCTACTGGATAGTTCATACCAATGCCTACTGGATAGTTCATACCAATGTCTAAATTTTACCTTAAACTAAACACACTACATTAGCCCTCAACATGCCATTAGTGCTCAAATTAACCCTATTCCAACCCCATTCAACCTCTTAACAAGATTTGTAAATATAAAGGTGCAATCAGATCCTTTAAGTTCACCAATATTGATTTCCAAAAAAGAAAAAAAGTACTAATCAAAACCAGATTGAGGAACTGCACAATATATGGATTATTGATTACATAGTAAGAAGTCAAAACTGAACACCAAACAAATATATTAAAAAAAATGAGCGATAGAATTTATACCTTCCTTCCTGTTCATTGTTGTCTATCTGCCTTGTGTCATGCATCCTTATATATATATGCGGAAGTATTTCCTTTCCATGGATGTCTTCTCTTCGTTTCACCCTTGAGCATGCTCGTTTTGAAGAACCTAGACTTTTTCTTCTATATATGGATTTATTACTTTTTCAGCTTTATATGCGTCTTCATTTCCATTTGTTGTCTCAAGTCTTAAACAATAACCATCTTTTTACTTTGATGTTGGTCCTGTATAAAGATTCAGTCTAGTTAAATTAAAAATCTATGCTAATAATTCACTTCAAATAGATGTGTTTATGATCTGTTAAAGGAAGTAAATTTTACTTTAAACATACAAAAACTGCTTCTGAACAGTTCATACCAATGTCTACATGTCCAGAACAAAGCCCAATTCAACTAAAAGACTAAACACACCATATTAACCCTCAACATGCCGTTAATGCTTAATTTAACCCTATTCCAACCCCATTCACCCTCTCAGCAAGATTTGGAAATATGAAGGAACAATCAGACCCTCTAAAAAGTTCACCAATATTGATTTCCAAAAAAGAAGAGCTAGCATCTAATGAAAACCAGGTTGAGGAACTACAAAACATATTGATTATATAGTAAGAAGTCAAAACTGAACATCATACTCACAAATATATTGAAAAAATTAGCAAGAAATTTATACCTTCGATTCAGCTGTTCATTGTTGTCTGTACACCTTTCTTCATGCATCCTTATCTTTTTTTTTTCCTCCTTTTTTTTCATTCTTCTTTTGTCTCTTTTTTTTTTGTTATTTTTTCCATACTTTTTTACTCTTCTTTTTTTCCTTCTTTTTTTTCTTATTTTTTTCCTCCTTTTTTTCCTTCTTCTTTTTCTCCTTCTATTTTCTTCTTTTTTTCCTTCTTTTTTTTCCTCCTTTTTTTTCCTCTTTTTTCTTCTTCATTTTGTTTTCTTCTTTTTTTTTTTTTTGCACGAGTCTTTTCCTCTTTACTTTCTTCTTTTTTCCTAATTTTGTTTTATCAATGTGTTATGCCTTTTTTATCCTACACAAAAAATAATATAATGACATAAGTATTGATAACGATTTAGTAATATTAACAACAATAATGTAAAACTATAATAACACTAAAACTTGCCATTATGGTTCAATTTGACCCAATTCCATCCCCATTTACCCTCACAGCAAGCTCTGGAATATAGAAGGGAAATCAGATCATCTTTCAAAGTTCACCAAAATTGCTTGATTCCAAAAACAAAAAAAACAACAACAAATTGCTAATCAAAACCCAGTTGATGAACTACACAATATAGTAAGTAAGAAGTCAAAACAAAACACCATACTCACAAATATATTTTAAAAAAATGGTGAGAAATTTGTACCTTCCTGTCAATAGTTCATTGTTGTCTCTCCACCCTTTCTTCATGAATCCTTTTCTTTTCTTTTCTTTTCTTTTTTTACCTCTTTTTTTTCACTTTTTTTTTTCTTCTTTTTTTCCTCTTTTTTTTTCCTTCTTTTTTTTCCTTCTTCTTTTATTTCCTCATTTTTTTCTTCTTCTTTTTTTTTCTCTTTTTTTTCTCTTATATTTTTCCCCTTCTTCTTTATGTCCCTACACAAAGAATAGGCATAATGACATTAAAATCTGATAATGATTAATTCATACAACAACACAAAGCCTATAGGATTGAAATGAACACGATCAAAGTCAGAGCAGCCAAAACCAAGATAGACAATAATAGTAACAACAATAAGAGTAATAATGAATTGTTGATAAATAAATTAAAAAGGATACGAGTATATGACCTGTGAAAATACTAAATTTTGTAGATGCAGTGTGTCTAATTGTGGACAACTAGGCCAATACTATTAAAATCAGACTAAAAACAGCCGTGCCTTGAAAACTCAGTTGAACCCAACCCCAATTGGCAACAAAAATCAAATACTTTCGGAAAGTAATACTGATTTCCAAGAATTGAAGAAAGTTAACAGCCAACAACTCTGACATAAGACCATTAGACCAATACTCAAAAATTGAAGAAAGTGGCCAGAAGGTGTTACCTTGCTTCCAGGAGAGACAACACTTCTTGGTTTGATTCGACAAGGAAGGATTGCAGGAGCGAGAGAGGAGATGAGAGGAGAGGCGAGACGAGAAGAGACAACACTTCTTTACTTTCTTCTTTTTTTTTTCCATTTTTTGTTTTATCAACGTATTATGCCTTTCTTATCCTACAAAAAAAATATATATAATGACATAAGTATTGATAACGATTTAGTAATTAACAAAAATAATGCTAGTAATAATAGTAAAAAAAACTATAATAACACTCAAACTTGCCATTATGGTTCAATTTGACCCAATTCCATCCCCATTTACCCTCACAGCAAGCTCTGTAATATAGAAGGAAAATCAGATCATCTTTCAAAGTTCACGAAAATTGCTTGATTCCCAAAAAAACAACTAATTGCTAATCAAAACCCAGTTGATGAACTACACAATATATTAAGTAAGAAGTCAAAACAGAACACCATACTCACAAATATATTTAAAAAAAAATGGTAAGAAATTTGTACCTTCCTGTCAGTGCTTAATTGTTGTCTCTCCACCTTTCTTCATGTATCCTTTTCTTTTCTTTTTTTTTTTTACCTCCTTTTTTTTTACTTCTCTTTTTTTCTTCTTCTTCTTTTCTTTTCTCCTTTGTTTTTTTTTTTTTTGCTTCTTCTTGTTTTTTTTTTCTCTCTATTATTTTTTCCCCTTCTTCTTTATATCCCTGCACAATGAATAGGCATAATGACAATAAAATCTGATAATGATTAATTAATAGAACAACACAAAGCTTATGGGCTTGGAATGAACACAATAAAAAAACCAAGATAGACAATAATAGTAACAACAATAAAAGTAGCAGGAATAATAATAATGAATTGTTCATAACTAAATTAAATACTAATTTGTACAAACAGTGTGTCTAATTGTGCACAACGAGGTCAATAAGATTAAAATCAGACTAACCCAATCCCAATTGGCAACAAAAATGAAATACTGATTTCCAAGAATAGGGTTAACAGCCAACAACTCTGACATAAGACCAATACTCAAAAATTGAAGAAAGAGAAGAAAGTATAGGTACCTTGCTTCCAGGAGAGACAACGCTTCTTGATTTGATTCGACAAGGAAGGATAGCAAGAGCGAGAGAGGAGAGGAGAGGAGAGACGAGAAGAGAATTGGTGGGGAAGAGAAGAGGGGTTCAAGGAAGGAAGGAAGGAAGGGTTCTTGAATTGTCGGAAGTGAGGAGGCATTATAAAGGCAAAAGGTATATCCCGTATGGCCGTACATGCATATATGGAAGGTTTGATAAATTTTAGATAGACCTGATTTACACGGAGACCTAAATCTGTCGGTCCAGATTGTGCCGGCTTAATGGATGATCGCTCAGAATACAGTTATCCAAGATTTAAACGGTGCACCTGGTCTAATATTAGGCAACGGAACAACACTTCAGATGGAAATATTTAGTGGGGCCCACCGATTAATAGATTAGACCGACTTTGACAGTTTGACCCCGATCAAAACAAAATCTAACAAAAATTCATTTCATTGCAATAAAAAGAAAAACATAAATAGAGTTCACTTAGCATTGAAGTTTCTTACTAAAAAAACGCTCATGCGGTAAAAATAATTCAATTACCGCTTGCATTAAATAACATTCCATATATGTTCTAATTACTGCTGTGGCATCCAATTATCCAAACGACCAAACCTAAAACTAGCTATGGCAACTATTATCTTCTAATTACTACTGCGGCATCCATTATCTTCTAATATTAGGTGAAGATATGGCATTTTTTACATGGAAAATTGGAAATATTTAATGGGACCCATTATCAGTAGTAGAAGATTTCTCTATGATGAATAGAATAGACCGACTTTGACGCCTGTGAGGCTGTGACCCTGTCGGAACAAATTCTTACAAAAATTCATTTCACTGCGATAAGAATTAAAATAGTGTCACTTGGAATTGAATTTGCTTAACTTATAAAACGGGAATTAATTTTCATCATCCTCTAGATTCCATCATCCTCCATCATCCCTAGTATGAACACACATTTTTGGTCCCCACTATTTTGGTAAATATATTCGAAATTGTTTTCCCTCCCATCCTTTCTATTTTTGGTCCCCACTGTTTCTCTTCTCCTCATCCTTTTCTATTTTGGTCCCCATTATTTCTCTCTCTCTCTCATTTTTTCTATTTTTGGTCCCCACTGTTTTTCTTAATAGTTTATATATATATAACTGTTAAAGTTATATAAGTAACTGTTGAAGTTAATATATATAACTGTTGAAGTTATATATGTACTGTTGAAATTATATATGTAACAGTTTAGGTTAATATGTTATATATGTAACTGTTGAAGTTAATATATATAACTATTGAAGTTAATATTGTTGGTTAAACATTTTCTCTCGATTTGCCGATTTGCAAAACAATACCGAAACCTTTAAACTAACATCTCTTTTTAGTGTTTTATAGCTAAATTTATTGAAGAATGGATTAAAGCAAGTGTGGCACTTAGTTTGGAGCTTCAAGAGATTGCTTTGGTCTAGTTAGAGTCAGTAATTAAGGTTTAATTAAACTCTAAACTAATCTCAATCAATTTGCTGGTAAAATGCTCAGTTTTTCTGTCCAGCGTCATACAACGCCCGTTGCCGTTACACAACGCTGAGTTAATTCGTTTTTAAATTGCAAAATCTCTGACAAGGTTGGAACAGCGTTACACAACGCTCAGTAGCGTTGTGCAACGTTAGTTCATTTGCTTTTAAACCTGTTAAATTCATTATCTCCCTTGTCAGAACGTTGTGCAACGCTACTTAACGTTACACAACGTTGCCGCTCCTATGTTGTGTAACGCTATTCAGCGTTGTACAACGTAGTCATGAAGCAGGCAACTTTGCATTGCTCAGACATCGATCTGCATTGATGCTGCATGCATGCTGCCATGTTCCATGCATCATAGCGTTGTGTAACGCTCTAAAATTCGCTCAGACCTCGCTCAGTTGCTCTGGTCGCGTAGAGCAACGCTGAATAGCGTTGTGCAACGGCGACGTTGTGTGACGCCAGTCAGCGTCGTATGACGTTCTGACAATGTTGTTTGAGTTTGTCAGTTCTGCCTTATTCGTTTTCTTGACTTCGTTGTGCAACGCTACCAAGCGTTACACAACGCTCTGACAAGTTCCAACGGAACTGTCGAGCTTTTGCTTTGGATTTTGCTGAAGCGTTGTGCAACGCTATACAGCGTTACACAACGCTCTGACAACTCACAACGTTATTGTCTGTGACCGTTTGATTTTTCAACGGCTATTTGGGCGTTGTACAACGCCATATAGCGTTGTATAACGCCAGAGTCTGTTTTGACTGGTCTTTGGAGCTGTTGGCGCCCTCTATATATATGGGGCCTCTTGGAACTGTTTAGACACTTTTGAAACCCTTGAAACTCCTCCTTTTTGAGCTCCAACCAGTTAGACATTACTCTCTCTTGTGTTTGAGCATTATTTTAGCAAAATCATTGAGATTAGAGTGTGCAAACCAATCCACTAGTGTTCATTGCTAGATTTGTTGAGTGATTTGGTTAGAGCCTCAATCCTTTGAGTGTTTAAGATTGTTTATTCGAGTTAGGCCGATCCGCCTCGAGTGTCCTTGTGACGAGGTGATTCGGTTCGAAGTTGTAGTCCCGTTCGTTGTGGAATTGAACGGAGCGCGCCCATTTCGAGGTTGCGAAACTCCCGGAGACGTACGACTAAGGCTAGCACTTCCTAGCGGGTCGGAACTCCGTAATACTTCGCGTGTTCAATTTCTCTCTCTCTTTCTCTCTTTATTCTCTTGCTATTCTTGAATTGCTTGTGCTTTGATTGTTTGTATTAGACCAAGTTTGAATTGAACCAAATATTGACCATACCGGTTTAGGAATTTATTTTTGTGCCTATTCACCCCCCTCTAGGCCTAATTTTAGGGACAACAAAGTGGTATCAGAGCAGGGGTTATCTTTTGACCATCTTGTTAGGTAGATAACCTCGATTCATGGCCTCTAGGGTGATAGAAAAACCGGACAAGTTTGGTTCCACTTGCAAGAACTTCCGTTATTGGAAGAGATGTATGGTTGTATACCTTAACTTGATTGATCTTTGGGAGGTTGTTGATAAGCCATACACACCAATTGTTGATAGTGAAGGAAATGAAACCTATGCCTCTAAGACCATTAGGACCAAGAATGATAATGCCGTGAATGTCTTGTTAAATTCGGTACATGAGTACATAGCGGTAATTTTTGGTAGCTCTACTAGTGCACATGAAATGTGGGTTTCTCTCTTGAACCGTTATGAGGGAAATTCTCTAATCAAAAGCTCTCGACAATTTGAGTTAGAGTCTAGATTGGATAATTTCCGCATACGGGAAGGTGAATGCATCGAGGAGATGTATACTCGTTTTATACAATTGCTCGATGAATTCACTAACATAGGAGAGACCCTATCTAATAGTCGTGTTATAGGAAGATTGCTTAGGGCTTTGGTGGGAAGACCTCAATTCGACACTCTCATCTCGACTCTTGAGACACAACAAAGGTCCCACAACAACCTCACACCGGAGATCATCTATACTCATTACCGGTGCGTGGAGGAGAAGCTCAAGCAACTTGGAGAGTTGAAGTATGAGCCCAAAGCCGTGGCATTGGCGACAAGTGACAACAAGGCATCTCCCTCCAAGAACCGCCACAATGACAACCACCAAGGGAGACACCGCCACTCAAGTGACAAGGCCAAAGGCATCATCGATCTTGATGAGGACAAGCAAGGAGCCGTTCTCTCAAAGATGTTTCGAGCTATCATGATCTTTGAGGGAAAATTCAACAAAGAAAGGCTTGAAAATGACGAAAGGGCTCTTTGCTTCGTGTGCCAAAAAGAAGGTCATACCATGTACTCTTGCTTCAAGCTCTTCCCTCACTTGAAGAAGGACAAGGAAGATGGTGGCAAGAGAAGGGGTGATGGCCGGTTCAAGTCCAAGAAGGGACATTACAAGAGCAAGAAGAAGGGTGAGAGAGCCATGCAAGCCACTTGGGACAACGATTCCGATTCGAGCTCATCCTCTCAATCCGATTCGGAGTCCGAGTGCGACTTTGACAACCTTGCTCTTGTGGCTCAAGTGAATGATGTGGTGATGCCGGTGGATGACGACCTAGATGACTTGGTGAAGGAGGTTTTCAATGAGTTCAACCGAGGCAAAATCTATGTGCATCCTTTGAGCAAAGCTAGCCTTGATGAAGCATCATCCTCTACATCAACTTTCACACAAGCTCCATCGACTATCCAAGAGGAACCATCCACAATTGCCATTGACATGCCTAAGGTCACAAATGAGGTACTTCTAAACTCATTCTTTAGTAGTGATAGCGATTGTGATAGTGAGAATGACTTGAGCTTGAATGATGATGCAAACTTGCAATTTGATAGGTTGAATGATTATCTTGATGAGTCTCTTAAGACTATTGCTAGTCAAAAAGAGCAAATTAGTCTTTTGACGACTAAGGTGCATGATCTTGAGTCTTTGGTGACAAGGTATAAGGGTATGATTGAAAGTTTTGAAAAACCAAGTGTTTGTGAAAAATGTCAAACTCCTTTGAGTGAGACAAATGTTTTTAAAAATGAAAGGGCTTCAAGTTCGTCTAGTGCTTCTCATAGCACCAAGATGAATCTTGATAAAATGTTTGTGGGACAAAAACCCAATGACAAAACGGGTCTTGGCTTCAAAAAGAGGAATCAATCCTTTTCTAGACCAAGAACCATGTCAAGCCCAACACAAAATGAGAGACTTTATCACAAGAGCACCAATGGTAGGAACACACACGGGCAAGGGCAAAAGAATTTTGTTGGCTCTCAAAATGGTGCTCAAAAGAATTTTGGTAGGAATAGAAATGGGTCTCAAGGACCTCAAAAGAATTTCCAAAACAATCGGGGCCCAAGCAACTTGTATTTCAAGGGACCCGATGGGTGTTTTCATCCTTTTCAAAACAATGGTGGGAATAGGAATAGAACACACACTAGACCTCAAACTAATGGGGGAAATAAGAAAGTCTCTCAACAAAACAAAAAGAATTTTCAAAAACCAATTTTGAGAAACTCTCAATCATACACTTTCTCTAAGGATCCAAAGATTAGGGCCATGGAGCTTAGGCGTCATTTTGAAACCCATTTTGTTAGAGAAAGTTCACAAGTGAACAAGCCAACTTGTGCTTGTTGCAACTATTGTGGTAAGAATGGCCATGTCACACTAGAATGCAAAGTTAGGAAAGCAAATCATACATCCGGTTCAATTAACATGATTTGGGTTCCTAAAGTCACTTCCACATCCGTTTTGATTGGTGGAAGTGGTTCGAGTGTGGCTTAGTTAGCCATCTTCTTTCCCCAAGATTATTCTTGTCAAATCTTAAGGGGGAGAGATTACAAGAATAATATATTAGTTGTTTGTTTCTAACTAATATGTATTCTTGTAGGTTTGCTTGTTATCATCATTCAAGAGAAGTGCTTGGATCATAGATAGTGGTTGTTCACATCACATGACGGGTGATGAATCTTGTTTCAAGACACTTGAACCTTTTGATGGTGGTGAGGTTACTTTTGGTAATAATCTTAGGAAGAGCTCTATTATTGGTATAGGCTCGGTTGGAAACCAAAATCTAACGGTTTTTAATGTTTACCTTGTGGATGGTCTCAACTACAACCTTTTAAGTGTGAGCCAATTATGTGATGCGGGATATTATTTGAAGTTTGATCACTCCTCTTGTTTTGTGCATCAAATTTCGGATAATTCTCTTGTTTACACGGGACAAAGGAAAAAGGATGTCTATTACTTGAACTTTGATCACTTCACAAATGGTGAACAATGCTTTAGTGCCATAGCTACCGGTTCATGGTTATGGCATAGAAGACTTGGTCACGTTTCTCTAGACTCCATTAAGAAACTTGTGAAATTGAAACTTGTCCGTGGCCTTCCATCACATAAATTTGACTTGAATGGGTTGTGTGAAGCTTGCATGAAAGGCAAGCAAACCAAGTCTAGTTTCAAAACCAAAGAGATCATCTCAACCTCTCAACCTTTACAATTGCTTCATATGGACTTGTTTGGACCAATCAATGTTTTAAGTATTAGTAAGAAAAGGTATGTCTTTGTGGTGGTAGATGACTATAGTCGCTTTACTTGGGTTTTCTTTCTTGCTCACAAGGAAGAAGCATTTGACCATTTTGTTAAATTTAGCAATCGGGTTGAAAACGAAAAAGGGTTGAAAATCTCTAGAATTCGTAGTGACCATGGAAGGGAATTTGAAAATGCTAAATTTGATGAATTGTGCATAGAAAAAGGATATAAACAAGAGTTTTCCGCTCCACGCACCCCTCAACAAAACGGTGTAGTGGAGAGGAAGAACCGAACCTTACAAGAATTAGCACGCACCATGCTACATGAATTTGCCGTACCCAAATTTCTTTGGGCCGAAGCGGTAAATACGGCATGTCATGTAGTAAATCGTGCATGCATTCGTTCTCAACTCAAGAAAACTCCTTTTGAATTATGGTTCGGTCATACTCCTAATATATCCTATTTCCGTGTATTTGGCTCCAAATGTTTTGTCCTTGATGAGTCTCCTAAAGTAACCAAGTTTGATGCCAAGTCTTTGCCCGGTATTTTTGTTGGTTACTCAACCACAAGCAAAGCGTATAGAGTCTATTTGCCAAACTCAAAGGTAGTTATTGAGTCTATTAATGTCAAATTTGATGAAAAAGTCCTTGAGGAATCCAAGGAAGGTAATTCTATTGTAGGTACACAAATGGAAGAAACTACACAAGAAATCGAGTCACAACCTCAAGCACAACCACCGGTGATCATTGAGGAGCCTTTGAACCGGGTTGATGACATTTTGATAGGGGGAGAGACTCATGAGGAGGGCATCTTAGACACAACTCAAAATGAAACGCCTCATGATGATCCTCAACCTCAACCATCTCCCCAACCGGTTCATGAGCCTCCCGAAATGCTTAGAGAAGTTTCCTCTCATCCTCTTACTAATGTCATAGGTGACCCTAGGGAAGGTGTTAGGACTAGGTCTAGTTTGCACCAAACTATTGGTCATTGTGCCTTTGTTTCTCAACTTGAACCAAAATCCTTTAAAGAGGCCAATGTTGACCCAAATTGGATTGTTGCCATGCAAGAAGAGTTGAACCAATTTGAAAGGAATCAAGTTTGGGAACTTGTACCATTACCAAAGGGTAAGCAAGTTATTGGTACCAAATGGGTTTTTAGAAACAAGCTAAGTGAGGATGGTATTGTGGTTAGAAACAAAGCCCGTTTGGTTGCACAAGGTTTCAAGCAACAAGAAGGTATTGATTTTGAGGAGACCTTTGCACCGGTTGCTCGTCTTGAATCCATTAGAATGCTCTTGGCTTTTGCCGCTAACAAAGGCTTTACCCTATTCCAAATGGATGTCAAGAGTGCTTTTCTAAATGGTTGGATAGATGAGGAAGTTTATGTCCAACAACCACCCGGTTTTGTTGACCATTTCAATCCGGACCATGTGTATAAGCTTCACAAAGCTTTGTATGGTTTGAAGCAAGCTCCTAGAGCTTGGTATGGTAGACTTTGTACCTTTCTTCTAGAAAATGGCTTTAGTAGGGGCAAAATGGATACAACTCTTTTCACTAAGAAAAGAGATGACCATTTGCTACTTGTGCAAATTTATGTGGATGATATTATCTTTGGCTCAACTAATGCAACTCTTGCCCAAGAGTTTTCTTCTTTGATGAGTAGTGAATTTGAGATGAGCATGATGGGAGAACTCACCTTCTTCTTGGGGCTTCAAATCAAACAACTCAAGGATGGTATCTTTGTGAACCAAGTCAAATACGCCAAGGAGTTAGTGAAGAAATTTGGTGTTGAAGATAGCAAGAGTCTAGACACACCCATGGGCAAAAGTGCGAATATCGATGCGGATGAGAAAGGCAAGCCTATGGACATAACTCTCTATCGGGGCATGATCGGTAGCCTACTCTATCTCACGGCTAGTAGGCCGGATATTATGTATGCCGTATGTCTATGTGCTAGGTACCAAGCCAATCCTAAGGAGTCTCACCACAAAGCGGTAAAACGTATCTTGCGATACGTCAAGGGTACTCAAAACCTAGGTCTTTGGTATGGTAGACAAACCGAACTAGACTTGTTAGGTTTTACCGATGCCGATTTTGCCGGTGACCGTATGGACCGCAAAAGTACTAGTGGAACTTGCCAATTTCTTGGTGGTTCACTTGTGTCTTGGTCTAGTCGCAAGCAAACTTCGGTTGCTCTTTCCACCGCGGAAGCGGAATATGTAGCGGCCGGTAGTTGTTGTACCCAACTTCTTTGGATGATGCAAACCCTTAGGGATTTTGAGTTAGATTTCCAAAAGGTACCAATCTTGTGTGACAATACTAGTGCCATCCTTATATCCAAAAATCCGGTATTGCACTCTAGAACCAAGCACATAGAGATACGACATCATTTTATCCGTGATCATGTTGAGAAAGGTGATGTGGAATTGATCTACATCGACACAAAGGAGCAAATCGCCGATATCTTTACCAAACCTCTTCCAACACAACAACATCTTGAACTTAGGTTCAAACTTGGTATGCTTGAACTCAAAGATTAAATTTATGCATGTCATGTTGTTGTCTTTGTTGTTTGGAGCTTATTCCAGTTTAAATTGGTTGTATTTCTTTTGAAAACCATGAAAAATAAGTTTTTAACTATTTCGGTCTTAATTTTCTGAATTTTCTGGTTTTCTGTTAACTCTGGCGTTACACAACGCCATTCAGCGTCGTGCAACGCCATAGTAACGTTAGTTTCAAATGAATTTGTGCTGATTTTTGAATTCTGTCGAGTTAAACGTTGTACAACGCTGCACACCGTTGCACAACGCCTTGTTGATTTTTTCTTGTAACGTTGCATAACGCTGACTATCGTTGTACAACGCTATCTGTTTTATTTTATTTTTCCTTTGATGAATTTTAAAATCTGTCGAGTTCACCGTTATACAACGCTGGTTACCGTTGTACAACGCCTGTATGTTGTTTTTACTTAACGTTGTACAACGCTGTTCACCGTTGTAAGACGTTGTTTTGTTTCTTTATTTTATTTCTTTTTATTATTTATTTATTTGGCTTTAGTGTTGTACAACGCCCTTTAACGTTGCACAACGCTGAGTTGTAGCGTTACCCATCGCTACTCAGCGTTGTACAACGGAGCAGTCAGTTTCTGCTCATTTTTCGCTGTTTTGACTCCTGCGTTGTACAACGCCCTTTGGCGTTAAGTAACGGTGGACGCGTTTTTAACAGATGCGACCCCACCTTTTCTTCTTCTTCTTCTTCTTTTCTCTCAAATCCGAGCCCCTCTCTTCTTTTCTCTCTTTCTCTCCAACTCACACCCCTTCATCTCTCTCTCTCAATACTCTCTCAACTCTCTCTCTCCACTCCAACCAATACCACCAAAATACTACTCTCTCTCTCCTGTACACCCTCATACCCTCAAATCACTCTCTCTCTCTCTCTATCTCTCAATCCACCGAAACCCTAGCCACTGCCATCACCGTCAATTCCGGCGATCCGACCGTCGGATTTTCGATCGGCTTCGGTTCTGTGCTCTCCAAGGCAATCTCATCCTCTCCGGCTCTTCAATTTAAAGGTTAAGCCTCATTCTTTCTCTCTCAATTCTCAATGGCACCGAAAACCGCTACCAACAAACGGTCTAAGCGCAACCCCAAGGGCGCTTCCTCATCCAACCCACCGGTTCAACCCGACCAACCAATACCAATGGATATACCCCCGGTACCCGTGGATTGGACCCTCTCCTCCTCCAACAATTACCTCTTTAAAGACTCGGTCTCGTACATGCATTTTTGCCAATACCGCGATGTCAATCGCGAGTGCTCCGACTGCTTCTTCTTCGAGCACCCCTATGGTGTCTACCATTTGAATCCAAGGGAATTGACTTGGATCAAAGAACGAATCGAATATTGGAACATGGCGGGTCTTCTCGCACATTCTCAACCGTACAACCCGTCATTGATCAAGCTTTTCTATGCCAATCTTACCATGACATGGACCGATGGCCACCCAACCGCCAACTCCTATGTCCTCGGTCGCCACATCTCAATCACCGAGGAAACATTGGCCAACCTCCTTAGCCTCGATAATGACAATTTGGAGATTTACATTCATGCTACTTGGCCACGTGAGTTGCCTCCTTATGATGAATTTCACCGATTCTTTTATTGTTGGAGGAACTACACCGCTCGCCAATTCACCGCCACCGAGCTCCCGGCATTGCACCGCCTTCTCTTCCTCTTCATCAACAACATCATCACTCCAAAGGCAACAATTAAAACCAATGTGGAGCAATTCGCCGTGTTTCTCCTTCGCTCCCTCCTTGAGATGAATCAAAAGGTGAATCTCCCTTACATCATGCTTGCACATATGGCACGGGTCGATACCTCTTCTCGCTTCTCATTTCCATATGCCCACATCATTCAATCTATTCTCATTGAAAATGGCATCCCTCATGACACACCTCTTTGGGGCGAACCCGTGCCCGAGAATGCCATTGCTACTCCCGAAAATCTCATGGCATATCTCAATGTTACCGGATGGACGGCACAAGATGATGACTCCATTGTGCCCGGTCCATTCCACCGCAACAACTACATCTTCCGGCCCAATGCCACCGTAAACCAATATGAAGAGATAGGAAATGAACCATTGCATGTGCCCGGCGGCCGAATGGAGGGTCAAGGCGCACCTCAAGACTTCCATGCTTACCTTGATGCCAAGTTTGCCGCCTTGACAACTCATATTGATACGCGGTTCAACACAATTGAGGAAAACTTGACCGCTTACCAAGCCAAGACCGATGCCTCGATCACTCATCTCAAGGATGAGATGATCAATCTTTGGGGAAAGATGGAGCTCCATCTCAAGAGGGGATCCGGTAGTGGTGCGGGTGATGATGATGAGGAGTAGTCAAGCCGAAACCGTCTCCTAGCCTTAGCCTTCTCCTTTCTTTTTATTTTGCTTTTCGTAGTTTCTTTGCCTTTCGTATCTCTTTTGTGATTTCTCGGTGTTTTTGAGTCTCTTAGTTATAAATGGATTTGCTTTGTGCTTTGAATGTTGTATGACTCTTGTTACATTTTATTGAATTATGGTTTGGGTTTTTGTTGTATGGATATTATGGTTGTATGGATATTACTTTGGTGTTGTTTTAGCTAATTTTTTTAAATATGCATGCATTGTCATTAATTGTTAGTTTATACGCTCGTTAAACCTTGTTAGCTACCCCTAATCAAATGAACTTAGTGGCCAAATTCTTTTCGAAAGGGGGAGGATTGTTATGGTTTGTCATCAAGGGCGTTTTGGGTATTCTTTTCCCTAATTGCAAAAAGGGGGAGAAATAGGTAATTTGGGTTATTCCGCCTTGTTGTATCAAGTCCCAAATATACCTTAGGTGTTGTTTTGCAACTCGGCAAAAGGGGGAGATTGTTGGTTAAACATTTTCTCTCGATTTGCCGATTTGCAAAACAACACCGAAACCTTTAAACTAACATCTCTTTTTAGTGTTTTATAGCTAAATTTATTGAAGAATGGATTAAAGCAAGTGTGGCACTTAGTTTGGAGCTTCAAGAGATTGCTTTGGTCTAGTTAGAGTCAGTAATTAAGGTTTAATTAAACTCTAAACTAATCTCAATCAATTTGCTGGTAAAATGCTCAGTTTTTCTGTCCAGCGTCATACAACGCCCGTTGCCGTTACACAACGCTGAGTTAATTCGTTTTTAAATTGCAAAATCTCTGACAAGGTTGGAACAGCGTTACACAACGCTCAGTAGCGTTGTGCAACGTTAGTTCATTTGCTTTTAAACCTGTTAAATTCATTATCTCCCTTGTCAGAACGTTGTGCAACGCTACTTAACGTTACACAACGTTGCCGCTCCTATGTTGTGTAACGCTATTCAGCGTTGTACAACGTAGTCATGAAGCAGGCAACTTTGCATTGCTCAGACATCGATCTGCATTGATGCTGCATGCATGCTGCCATGTTCCATGCATCATAGCGTTGTGTAACGCTCTAAAATTCGCTCAGACCTCGCTCAGTTGCTCTGGTCGCGTAGAGCAACGCTGAATAGCGTTGTGCAACGGCGACGTTGTGTGACGCCAGTCAGCGTCGTATGACGTTCTGACAATGTTGTTTGAGTTTGTCAGTTCTGCCTTATTCGTTTTCTTGACTTCGTTGTGCAACGCTACCAAGCGTTACACAACGCTCTGACAAGTTCCAACGGAACTGTCGAGCTTTTGCTTTGGATTTTGCTGAAGCGTTGTGCAACGCTATACAGCGTTACACAACGCTCTGACAACTCACAACGTTATTGTCTGTGACCGTTTGATTTTTCAACGGCTATTTGGGCGTTGTACAACGCCATATAGCGTTGTATAACGCCAGAGTCTGTTTTGACTGGTCTTTGGAGCTGTTGGCGCCCTCTATATATATGGGGCCTCTTGGAACTGTTTAGACACTTTTGAAACCCTTGAAACTCCTCCTTTTTGAGCTCCAACCAGTTAGACATTACTCTCTCTTGTGTTTGAGCATTATTTTAGCAAAATCATTGAGATTAGAGTGTGCAAACCAATCCACTAGTGTTCATTGCTAGATTTGTTGAGTGATTTGGTTAGAGCCTCAATCCTTTGAGTGTTTAAGATTGTTTATTCGAGTTAGGCCGATCCGCCTCGAGTGTCCTTGTGACGAGGTGATTCGGTTCGAAGTTGTAGTCCCGTTCGTTGTGGAATTGAACGGAGCGCGCCCATTTCGAGGTTGCGAAACTCCCGGAGACGTACGACTAAGGCTAGCACTTCCTAGCGGGTCGGAACTCCGTAATACTTTGCGTGTTCAATTTCTCTCTCTCTTTCTCTCTTTATTCTCTTGCTATTCTTGAATTGCTTGTGCTTTGATTGTTTGTATTAGACCAAGTTTGAATTGAACCAAATATTGACCATACCGGTTTAGGAATTTATTTTTGTGCCTATTCACCCCCCTCTAGGCCTAATTTTAGGGACAACAAATATATATAACTGTTGAAGTTATATATGTAACTATTGAAGTTATATATGTAATTATTGAAGTTAATATGTTATATATGTAACCGTTAAAGTTAATATATATAACTGTTGAAGTTATTTATGTAGCTGTTGTAGTTAATATAAGTAATTATTGTCCCAAATATATTGGAGATTGACTTGTGTTCCCACTGGAATAGGAGGGAGAAAAATAGTGGGGACAAAAAATATTCTAAAAATAGAAAAAACTAAAATAGGTTCCCACTGGAGATGATGGGGATGATGGATCTTGGGATGATCCTTATCACCCCCGTTATAAAACTGTTCACGCGATGAATAAAGATTCAGTTACCACTTTTTAATAACTTTCCATAAATATTTTCATTACTACTGTGCCATCCAAACCTATGAGGCTATTTGATTGCAATTATTAAACCTGAACCTTTAAATTTACACCTTTTATTTCAAATCCGTGAACATATAAAATAACTTTTTATTTTAGTAACTTTACAATGGTATACCCAGCTTAAATTCCAAGTCAGACAATAGAGAGGTGCATTTAACAATTACGATGTTGTTACGCTGTATATATTTAAAAAATATTTATAATAATTGTGAATATCCGAAAACATTTTTATAATATAGCAAAATAAAATCATGAAACAAAAGAAATTAAATTAAAACAAAAAATACTGCACCTTGGATTATCTAAAAAAAATTGAACGACCTAGACCAAAATATTAAACTTACCCATTCATTTGTTTTCCATTTATGCTGTTATATTATGGACTGGGTGCTCTTTTGAAGTTCCATTTTAATTATTTATCCCAATTGAAAAATCAGTAAATGCATTCCTCGGTTAGCACAACTTCTATTTGGGTTATTACTACGCTAACAATTCGGGATTGATAGTTGCAATTTTCAAGATTGTGATCTGTACCATTCCAGTCCAAAAACGAAAAGGACGCTGAGAGCGTCTTTTTCTTTCATGCACCAACATTTCCTCTCTCTCTCACTTCTGCTCCCGTCCCCACTCCAGCGTGCTTTCCTGTCTTGAGAATGGGCGCTTCCCCTCCCTCTTCTCTTCTATCTCACGTCCTCACTCTCTCCTTTGTTCCTTAACTCTTGTCTCTCTCATCTGCACTCTATGTATGTTTGAAAGTGATGTGGAATAAAAATAAGAATAAGGGGGCGTTTGGATGGGGTTGGAATAAGAGGGAATTGCAAATTCCCGAAATTTCATATGCCAAATTTATTATAAACAATCCAAACTCTTCACAAAGTTACACACTTCCCAATAAATTTATGTCTAGAATTGCAAATTTTCTAAATTCCTACAACATCCAAACGGCCCCAAGAACAAGTTTATTTTTGTTCTTATTCTAGTTCCGTATTTTTATTGGAACAAGAACAAAGTTCATTTTGTTTTTATTCTCCTTGTTCTAAATGGTGCCAAACAAGAAATAACTTGTTCTTATTTTCTTATTTTTATTCTATGTACTTCCAAACATACCCTATATGTTTATATTAAGTATATCCCTTTCATCTGCACTCTATATGTTTATGGCTCCGTTTGGATGGTGTGGGAATAAGAGGAATAAGGGAAGAAGTATTAGAAAGTGTGTAATTTTATGAAGAGTTTGGATTGTTTATAATAAATTTGGAAGTAGGAAGAAGCTATTCCCTTATTCTTAGGCTCATCCAAACGGGACCATATAAGTTTATCCCTTCTTACAACTAATTGAGCAATTATGCTTACAAGTTGATCTCTTATTACATCTAATAAATGCACTAATAAGGTAATTGTTTGTTGCATCTAATTGAACATTTATGCTTGTAAGATGATCATTTATTATATCTAATAAATTTTATAAGTTGATCCCTTATTATAACAATACGATCATTTATATTTATAAGATGATCCATTATCGTAATCTAATATATACACTTATAAAATAATTTTGTTGCGACAAACTTATCATTTATACTTATTAGTTTGAAATAGTTAAAATAATTTGAAAATACAAAAGACATTGTTTTGACAGATTTTGTATCAAAATATCAGTAATTTTGATTCTTTGAGATTTTTATATATTTAAGAACATTTTATTTGAATTGTTTGGGATTTTGTACTATTTTTAATTAATTTCTAAAGGTCTCGGTTGAGGTGTCTGTTTCAGGTTGGTCCACATCAGCAGGGGTATGAGGTGGCATGCCACATCAGCGCTAGAGTTGGCGCCAGCCGTCAGGAGAGAGGAATGTTTCGGTGACATGGTCACATGGGTAATGGCCTATGGGTTGTGTGAAATGGGCTGTTGATTCTAATTGGCTTGACTCCATAGTCCATACTGATAGTGATAGATCCTGAAGTTCTCATTTTGCTAGTCATCTACGCAGTTTCATTTCGGATCACCTCTCCTCTATGGTACAAAGATATATTAATATTGGCTCCGTTTGGATGTGTTGAGAATGAGGAGCGTTCCGCTACCAACCAAATTAGTTGCCCCCGATTGCCACAAATCATCGTCCGTTGGATTGAGTCTTGATCAACGGCTCCGATTGAATTTACGAATTACATTGTTTCTCTTCTTTCTTCTTCATTTTCACCGGGGTTCCTTTCATCAGGAGATCTGAAACAACTTCCTAGCGCTCACTAAATCTCCTCTCTTGCGCTCGCCTCTCACTTAAGTTTCACCTCTCGCTAGCAATTGTGCCCTCGAACAGTTGCGATTGTCTCGGATTGTCTCTCCGCTATCCTGACGCAAGTTGTCGCACCTCTCTAACCCTAGACGTGTCCTAGTGCTCTCCAACCGTCTCTATCTCGCATACATCTACCCTTTTTTCTGTTTTGAGCGTCTCTTTGTTGGATTTAGCGAAAAATTTCGAATTTGGAGTCTTCTCCTTTCCGTTCATGAGGTACAGTACTTTTTTTTTTATTTCTCTCATTTAAATCTGATTAGCTAATGTTATGTGAGAAATAATAGTTGCTTCTAGAAATTACCTTTATTGTTCTTGCTTGTAAAGAGTAATTTAATAAAAAACACTCTCTCTCTCTCTTTACATCTTCCTAATCTCTTTACTGGTTCAAACTTACCAGTATCACAGTAACAAAATTTCATTCTAATATATGACGCACTTTTTTTTTGTTTGAATTTATTCACCCTCAACCGAGGTTACATGCATCATGATCCTTGGGCAAAAAAAATGCACTTTCTAATCTACTAATAATAAGGATAAAATCTAATATCGGTACCACAATTTTCTTCCTCTTTAATTATACCGCACAATTTTTTTCCTTTTTAATTGGTTTATTTACTTATTTGTTGACAGAATGACGATGGTACCAAATCTCTTAGGTGGCATGCAGGCAATGGTTGGAGTTGATACTGTGAGAGGGTGATAGCAACAAAGGCATAAAGAGGATACATAGAGATGATAGGATAAATAGCAACAATGGCATGTAGGCAATGATAGTACCAGGTCTTTAGTTAGATGTTTTTCTTGTGTTTTTTTGTTATGGTTATAGTTTACAAAAGTGAATGATAGCAGCTACAAAGTGTTAGGCTTGTGTGAATGAACCTCTACGAGTAAATAGAAATATAGAGAGATAGATGTGAGAATGTATTTTTTTTTCATTTGTACATCTGCACTTTTTACAATGAACCAGATGGCTTTGACCATTATTTTTTCAAGAATACAAATTGAGAATCAGCATTAAATCATGCTCTTGTAGTGTTCAATTTTTTTATAACGTATTGCATCAATATAATCTGAATTGTAACCGAACTTGATGTTTTTCCTTTGAACACATCTTTGTAGTTTGTATAAACAACTTACTAGAGACATGATCCTTAATTACCAGAAATATATACCAAAGAAACATCTTTTTTTTTTATACTGCTTAATATATATGTTACGCTTCCATTAATATTACCTCTCTAAAAACAAAAGAATAGCATATACCAGTATCGTAACTAACCTCTGTGTTTATAACGTATTGCATCAATATATACATCCAGAGAAGAGCACAATTAGATGATATTAAAAAAGTCAGATTCCTTTAACAAATCAGCTTACAATCAATATTCAGAGAAGAGCACAATTTGATTTTTTTTGCACAAAAGCCCATGAATAACACAAAAATAAACTAAATAGATCCTTATAAGTTGCATGGCCTGAATAACACAATCTCTCGATCTTCAACCTGCAAATAATATGTGCTTATGAGATATAATATTCAATTTGACAATGCACTGCAAGTCTGCAGCTATGAAATAGTTGATTAATTAATGACAAAAAAGAACTTACATCCTTCATTGTGCTCCTCACATGTTCTATCATCGTGACCAAACTCCTTACAAATAGAACACTTTCTTCTTCTTTTCATTGAAGCCTCAACTCCACTTATGATACGACCTTTTCGCGATAATTTTACAGAGTCCTTCTTTCTTCCTTTTCGTCGGGAGATAGCTGGATCTTGCAATGGAGCATGATCAGTTTGCTCTTGATGTCTTGGTTCTTCAACTTCGTTCAGACCAATGGGACCTTCTATTGCAACCACTTTCTTGTATATATCTTCGACAGAATCTACTATCAAATGGTAAGTTTCCTCTGATGCACCTAAATAAGTTGACAAATGATTTACCATTCGGAAGAACACCATATTTCTCAAAATCAATGGCAATTCGTCACCTTTACTTGGAAGTGAAATGTTCATATCATAAATTACTTCCTTTGTCCAACGAGGCAAAATGAAATGTGCTGGAATTTCTTCAACATCTCTCTTGTGAAGTATTCCTAAGATATGTCGACACAAGATACCCTTAAACTCAAATAAATGACACTGACACCATCCTTCTAGTGAGACTAGATTAATATGTACAACATACTTTGTCTCAGGTTTTCTAAAACATGACACCTCATAAATGGTGTGGGCACCATCAATTCCAAGTTCATTTGTTCTCATGTAAATACCTTCAGTGAGCTCATCTTGAAATAAGTTAAATATATTTCTGGTATACACTTTTGCTCCATGAAGCTCTAATGGGGACTTGGCTTTTGTCGGGAACTTGTATTTTGAGACAAATTGTTCATCTTGTTCATCCAAATAACGACACTCAAGAGCCTTCTCATATTTCATCACAAACTCACGCAACGTGGTGCCATTGTTGACAAATGAATCAAAGAAAGAGTGCATGCTCTCGCTTCTTTGTGTTGTGTTCATACCTAAAAAAAAAGTAGTTTGGTTATAATGTTGTTATTGACAAATGAATAAAAAAGTAAGGGAAAGCTCTTGCTTCTCTGTTATGTTCATACCTGCAAAAAATATAGTTTTGTTATAAACTGGAATCCATGAGTGTCGTATCTCATATAATCCATTAAGCCATGTATCACTTTCCTGGTTGTATTTCTTTATTATAGTTTTCCAGTTATTTTCGAATGCCTCAGGAGTCATTGATTCCATGATACAATTTGAGATTTCTTTTGAAAATCCAGATGCTGTTTTACAAATTCCGATTTTTGTCGGAAACTTATTAGTGATGTGCCATAAACATAGACGATGAGAAGTGTTAGGAAAGACTCTTTTGACAGCATTTCCAATTGCTTTATCTTGATCAGTAAGAAAAGAAACTGGTGCTTTTCCATGCATGGCCTCTAACCATGTTTCAAATAACCACACAAAACTTTCTTCTTGCTCGTCTTGAAGTAGCGCACAACCAAAAAAGATAGATTGTAGATGATTATTTACTCCAACAAAATTAGCCAATGGCATTTCATACTTATTGGTTCGGTAGGTTGTATCAAAAACCAACACATCTCCAAATTTCTCATAATAAAGACGCCCCCTAGCTTCTACCCAAAAGAAATTAATCATCCGACCCTCTTTGTCACAATCTATTGCATAGAAGAAATTAGGATTTTCAGTTTGCTTTCTCCTACAATACTCTACAACAGCTTGTGCATCACCTATGACTAGATCCTTCCTTCTTTTATCTCTCATGTGATTATAACAATCTCTTTCATTAAAATTGACACCTTCCATGTTACCAAGGATTGATGGAACCTTTCCAACTGGGAGACCAGACTCATTAAATTTTTCTACAAGGTTCTTCGCTACTGCAGGCATGCTTTTATTAGATATGAGGTAACATTTACTTTTAGGGCTTACCATGAGGTGATTATGAATATTGTTGAACTTGTATGCATACCATACTTTTTTCTTCTTATCCCATCTGACAACTAATGTCGCTTCACATCCACATCTACGAGTTAATGTTCTTCTTTCCTGCTCTTTTGCTATTGATAAGTCACTTTCTTTCTTCTCTCTCCAAAATTCTTCACAAGAACAGACAAATTGTCGACTCGAGATACTTCCTCTGCTGCCTGGACGAGTATTTCGAATCCGAACAGTGAATCCATTAGTTTTAGCAAAGGCTTTATATAACTCTTCAGCTTTCTCTAGTGATATGAATACCATGCCTTCAAAAAATTTGAAACCTTCAGTATTTTCATTAATATGCTCTGTGTTATTGGCTTCAATTCTATTATTTTCAGGCTCCACCTCCATAACAATATCTTTATTTAATTCCATGAAATTTAAGAACTCTTCATTATCCATGCACTATAATGACTCCTGGCATTAAAAAAAAAAGATACAATTTTAGTTCAAAGCAAGATAAAATAATAAAAAGTGAACACCTCAGGGCCACAATATATATCATTTTCTTTTTAAAAAAAAGAAGTGCATTAAACTGATTAGATGTAGCAAGAGTATTGAGCATTGAAGAGCATCAAATTGATTTATTAAAAAAAATCAAGTTCAGATTGATTAGGCATGGCAGTATTCACTGCTTCATTATCAAAATTTAACCCAAAGTGAATAGCAAATATAACCTAACTAAAGTGATTCAAACGAAAATTAAATTGCTCTTTACGAGCATGACCCATAAAGGTAATTTCTAGAAGCAACTATTATTTCTGAACTAACATTAGCTAATCAGATTTAAATGAGAGAAATAAAAAAGTGATGTACCTCACGAACAGAAATGGGGAGACTCTAAATTCAAAAAATTTCGCTAAATCCAACAAAGAGGCGCTCCAAAGAGACAAAAGGGTAGATGTGTGCGAGAGAGAGAGAGCCGGGTGGAGAGCACTACGAAACGTCTAGGGTTAGGGAGGTGCGGCAGGTTGCATCAGGGCAGCAAAGAGACAATCGAAGACAGTCGCAACAGTTCGAGGGCACAATTGCTAGAGAGAGGTGAAGCGTGGGCTATCTTAGAGTGAGAGGCAAGCGTAAGAGAGAGGAGATTGCGTGGTGAGAGAAAACGCTAGCCGCTAAAGAGTTGTTTCAGATTCGCTGGTGAATGAAGAAGAAAGAAGAGCAAAAGTGTAATTAGTAGATTAAATCAAAACCGTTGATCAAGACTAAATCCAACGGACGGTGATTTGTGGCAATCGGGGGCAACTAATTTGGTTGGTAGCGGAACGCTCCTCGTTGAGAATAAGGTAAGAAGAAGGAAGAAGGGAAGAAATTTATTGGGAATTGTGTAACTTTTGTGAAGAGTTTGGATGGTTATGAATAAATTTATTAGTAAAAAATAGTTATTTTTTATTCCTTATTCCGGAAAGAAGCCATCCAAATGGAGCCATTATGTATAAAGGATATCTTATGGTACCATAAGACCGGTATACGGAGACGAATTCCAAGGACTATACATATATATTCATTCAGGTCACGTGTAAAGTTCATATAATTAAGTTTATACGCATATATCCACTCAACGGGTATGTTTCACATGGCTATCGATAAATACATGAATAATTCAATTATAATCTTTTAAGTACATACTATCCTTCACAAGCATTTCATAGACACGAAGCAATCAGATTATTATATATACACAAATAGATATACACGAGATTAGACTTCTTCAGAGTGTAAACAGATACGTTCAACCATTTATCATGATGCCGTATTCAACCTTGTACATATAGGATTAGTAGCAACTAAACAATTTACTTACTTAATACAAATAACTGGGTCTAATGGTTCTGCATAAGAAGCCGTACAAAGTACAAACCAAACCAACATCTCGTGTATTAACAGACCATGTTACTTAATATTATCATTTCAATGAAATTAAGCGTTTAACCAAACAGTTTATAACTACAGAGTAGCGGGAGAATCAAATTTTGTTATACAATGCAAGTTTCAACAAATATAAATAGAAACCTTGAATTCTTCAAAGTACCTGGAATATGCAAAAGTAATTCAGTTAGTATTTGGAAATGCAATTAAATTGATTTCTTATGTGAGAATCAAGGTGTCCACTTGATATACCCACTATTCCAAACTTAACTAACCAAAGGGAAATTGCAATGAACCACAGCAGTTTCATCTTTATAAGATCCAGTGAAGAGAGCTGCTTAGCACAAGTAAACATAACATTTCCATTTATGCAATTAAGCCCTCAGCCTCTTGCATTATAGCACCTTATCCCTAGTTTACTACTTGCACGCTGGACCTCGTTATATGCACTGATTTCTCATCACTGATTTTTCTGCCTTGTTCACGAATAAGCAGTTCTAGTTCCATGATTAAAGGTGCCAGCCACGGCTGAAACACTCACCATGTCAAAAATTCAACTTTCCATTTACTTATCTACCACTGTCGAATTATATTCAGAAATGTGAGATAAATCTCTAGATTCAAAAGAAACTCGGTTAAACTTATAGTATCTCCAAATCATATGAAAGAGAGGAAATTATACATTTTTTTTTATCAATATCTGTCTGTAGTCACTAATCCGTTAAAATAAAAGCAAGCTTAAGTGTCTGAGTTCACGCCTAACAAATTAATACCAGTACACAGTGCAATTGAGAACCAATTTAAGGCAACAAAATACAGAGAATCTGACCGAAAAAAAAAAAAAACCAATGCAGCTAATAAAAAGGCACCTGAAAGAAGTAATAGCTTGTAATGCTTCTACAGTTCTGCCAGTGTAATAACTTCAGCATGAAAGGGGTCTTGTGCTATATGGTGATTATATGCAAACGTCTGAACAACCCAGTTCTACTATAACACAGGCAGTACCAGCTGCACACTCACATCCAAGGAGGCATCAACTATAATGTGTCAGTCGTGCAATGTTTCTTTCATAACCTCTCCTATCCAGTTCACTTGACTGCCTTCCCTAATGCAGTGTTTGAGTGCTTTCATTTACCCACTGCACAATACTTTCCATATTCTTCCGGGATCAAATCGCACTAGCCTTCAGAAAAAGAGTATCTTGGTACATTAAATTCATGAATTGTTTAAGATACTTCCAAAGTTCGTCAATATTTTGTTTATAAATTTAACTTCTTTAGTTTACTGATTATATTTATAATTTATTCTGTTATAATGTCTATCGCTAAAATTTTATTTTTGTTATTTCATAAACATGTTTTAGAATGTTCGCAATTTTTATAAATATAAATCATGTAACAGCATAGTAATTAATTGTTAAATACACCTTTCTAATATTGTCTTTGCTAGGAATTTGAGCTAGGTCTACCATCGTTAAGTTTATCCACCTATTATGAATGTGTAAATTCAAAAGTTCAGATTTAACGATTTACAACCTAGTATCCATCAATGTACACTAGAGGTGAGTAGAAAACTCATTAACTCGTGAGCTAATTATTCGAGCTCGACTAAAGAAAAACTTGATTATAACTTGAGCCAACGGAACTCGAGTTGAACTAATTAACTCAGTTGGTTTAACTCAAACTCGTAACTCGTGAGTCGACTCTTGACATAATAAATTTTGATTTCATATAGTATTATAGACATGATTTATGAGTATAAAAAAATTATGAATTGATTATAAAATTTTTTTCTTATGTATTTTTATTTTAAATATTTATAGCATACGACATGTTGAGTTTCAAACTATATATTTTTTTCAAGTCAATAAAAAGAATCAAAGAATATAAAAGAGAATAATTTTTATTATTTATAATGTTGTATATATCAATATGTTTTAATATTAAAATAATATATTAATTTAAAAATAAATATCTGAAGAAAATATGTTTATACATGAGTTCATGACCATGGTTATATTTTTGGATGGCACAGTAGTAAATTAGATGACAATATGGAATGTTACTTAATAAGTGGTAACTGAATTTGTTTTCAACGCATGAACTCTTTTATTAAGATACTAAAACTAATAATTCAATTTCAAGTGAAACTATTTTTATTCTTATTATCGCCTGATTTTGCGGTTATCACTTATCAGCCCCATATAGAAATGGACTTACATCCTCTACAGCCTCACTAATCGGTATTTACCGTCCAGCCAACATAAACTTTTTTAATATTTAAAAATTTTAAACTTCAAATATTGAATCTAAACTGTTGATCTTGTTTAATTTTACGGGCGATGTATTTTCATATAAATTTTATAAAATTTGGAATCGATTTGATAATTAATTAAATGAGTAAATTATGAACGTATTTAGAATTAATCAGTGATAGTTAATCATATTCGTTCATTTTTTGATCACTTGATCTAATATCGATTGCTCTAAATTTTATAAAACTTATATGAAAATTCATCGCACAATCAACGTTTGGATTTGATATTTAAATTTTAAAACTTTTATATAAATATTAAAAAAATTTGTGTTGCCTGTACCGTCCAGCCGATTAGTGAGGCGGTTGAGAATGTGAATCCGAAATTTTAAGCATTTGTTCTGACCGCCTGACCGGAATCCAGATCCAGTGCCGAGCGGACCGTCCAGCGCACAGGATCTGGACCGCTCGTCAAATCCGACGGCTCCCTTTTTCCTCTCCGCTTGCAGTCTTCCACGACTTATCGGGTTGGATCCATTATTTGTCTCCGTTCCGTTCCCATGCGCCATCTCCCCAATCCCTCTCTCCTCGCTCTGTGTTTCCATCTCCCCTCTTCTTTCGAAATGGCATCGACGGCGGATGAAGCCCTAGCGACCGCCTAGGCAATGGCCGATGGGAGAAAAGAAGAAGGGGTTGCGATGGTTCCGACGGAAGTCAACTATATATGCTAAATGGTAAGCTCAGCTTGTTAAGTATGCATGAATTTGGCTGGTTGTGAAAAACCCAGCTTGGAATAATGCGCATGGTGTGCGCACATCAATTAGTAACTCGCACAAAGCTAGTTATCAATGGAGAGGTATTTGCCATGTTATCAGTTACCTGATAGTTGACAAGAATCGCCCTTTTAGAAAGTTAACATATGTAACTCGCACAAAGCTAGTAATAGTATTACTGTACAAGGCCTGATGTTCTGTAAACTTGTCTACTCAGTAGCTGGTAAAAATGAGTTATTTTTCTTTGAAAATTTTTTAAGTTGGGTTTACTGTACAAGGCCTGATGTATCTTTACTATACAAGGCATCATGTCTGGTAAACATGTCTAGTCAGTAGGTTTATTGTACAAGACCTGATGTATCTCCCTTGACGGGAGCGTATCCTCTGGATGGTTGTTATTCAACCATCCAGTGGACGTCTTTCGATACGAGCCGTCTGATTTAATCTAAACGGTTAGATTTTTTCGGGCCTATCAATCTTAGTATCATGCACGGGGCATTTATAGCCATTGAGATTAAATCAGACGGCTGAGATCGAACCATCCACTGGATGGCCATCCAGAGGATGCGAAGTCCTCCCTTGACCGGTTAATACCACTAGCCATGGAATTATCATGTATGCACAGTAATTAGAAATGCCTTGATCGTTTAACAATAATTAAAAAATAATTAAGCTTTTCTTTTATAGAGGTTATTTTTGAGGACCTAATGGTTAATTTTTCATCAATTGAGAATGAGAAGATTTAACAACTTGTTGTTATTAAGCTAACCATTGGAGAAGGAGAAGCTTTTTTGAAGGCCAACCTGAATGAGAGGATTAGGACTAAGAAAATATTTTTTTTTGTAATTTATTTTTCTTTGGGTGTTTGTGTTAAAAATGACAAGTTTGGTACGTTGGCAAAGTCTCATTTTCTACTGTACATAGATGAAATTTTTATTTGTATATTAACGAGCGGCTTATTTTGTAGTGAAGATTTTAAAAAAATGACCAATAGTAGGTTCTATTTAATTATGATGTTCAACTGATATTATGTGTTTGTTGCAATTGGATTGCATTTATTTGATTTTGTTATTGAATTATTTTTGTAATATGTGAGCAAACTATTTGACTCAGCACATTTGTGTAGATATGCTATTATTTTTACTTGTATGGAAAACTAAGAAATACTGTTAATTTTACATGCAAGAGATACTTTTATTTGACTTACAATTTGGAGCTATTATTCATGTTTTAATAAATTATTTTTATGTGTCTTGGAGCTATTTGACTCACTGGTACCTGCCACTTATGGTACCATTGCACTGTACCTATCTTTACCCATTCTATCTAGTCTGTTATAAGCAAAGTTCCAATGCAACATAGATGCTAGATTATTACAAGCCAACCAAATATCCACCACAAACACTGATGTACCAGGGAATCAAAGAAATTACAATAGTACACCTGATACAACTAACATGGTACATAAAGAGAGATCAGAAATATGTAATCCCGTCAAGATATCGATGGGATAAATGAGGAGAACAAATTTTCATGGATATGTAATCCCATCGAGATATTGATGGAAAAATATATTTTCTTGTACCAATTTCAAATGGACTCATCAGTTACTGTAATGTACCATGATCCTAAAATAATTTTCCCAGAAAGAAAAAAAATGCTGTAATATACCATGCTTGTTGAAGTTTGACTTAGGTACTGATTTTAAATGTACCATGTTAACTGTGTTAACTGATAAATATGGTTGCACCTAGATGAGTCAGACCTTTGAGCCAGTACCACCACAAACATGTACCATGCTAAATAATAAAATCTACTCTCTTAGATACATCCATTAAAAGTGAATAAAAGCATATTACAATCTCAGAGCAACATTACAAGTGAATATAAGCAACATCCATTTCTTCATTAAACACAACATCCATTAAGCAATATTACATTCTAAGTAAACATCATTTTAATATTGTCTTCCAGTAGTACATAACATCCAAATTACATAATATCCCTAACATCTATCAAAAAGCCAAATTTTAGAAACACCAAACTAGTTTTTGGTTTATTAAATAGTTTTGCGCAGACTGAGGAGTGTATAGATCAATGACATGCATAATATGCACCGGTTGAGTTAGATAGAGATTCTTGCATTTGTTCCAATCCATTAGCTTAATCCTTTATTCTTCTTGTTTGGAGGCACATTCTTCTGAACCACAGACTATACTATTCCATCTGGTAAGTCCAAGTAAAGGCCAAACTCTTACTTATCTTCCAGTTCTCATTGAGAATCAATATTAGAAGTATGGATGGCCCTACCTTTAACACACCCAAATATAACATTACAAAACCTAGAAAGTATCCCAAACTGATCCATACTGTGCCAAGTTGTGGGGTTTTGTAAACTCATACTGCACCAGATATGACGAAACAACAACAACAAAATCAAATAGCACACACATGAGAGGTTCATATCAGTATGTACCAGCCATGCATCCACAAGAAAGAAATAACTTACCAAAGGTAAAAATGTAAAATAATAGTGCCATTCTCACGCAGCTGGAATGCTTGGCCAAGAGTCTCCAGGTCAAACGAATTAATGCGTGCCTTCGTTTCAGGAAAATAAGGTGCATTTTCAAACAGCTGGTCGAATTCCATTCCCTCACCTCTCATGATGTCCCTCTCCCCCACCACATTGCACATGTAGTGCGTCTCCCTGATTGAAGCCGGAAGCGTTCTCTTGCAAAAGAAGTCATGGTCGGTAAGTGGCTTGTACCTGTTAATCAAGTCGACTGGACCACTTAGCTCTCTAGGACCTGTAGTTAAGGTGTTAGTCCATTTCAAGGACTGTTATTTTATTCAGATGGGACTACGGGACTATTAAAAACTAACATCAGTGCTTGACTAACAGGAATTAGTATAGTACCATGCTAATACTAAATGGGAGTTATCAGAACTTTTTTCGTTTTGCTCTATAAGCCAGAATTGATCTGGATAGCAGTTTTGTTTTATAAAAAAAAAAAAAACAGCTAAGAAGTACCCATCATGTGTGGCCTTTAAAGGACTTACCAGATGGATTCTCTTCCTACCTCCGGTTCGCGTCACCGACCTTCACCACAGGTGGCGCCGTCGGAACCATCACAACCCCTTTCTTCCTTTTTTTTCCTCCCGTAGGCCATTGCCTAGGCGGTCGCTAGGGTTTCTCCCGCCGTCGATGCCATTTCGAAAGAAGAGAGAGATGGAAGCGCAGAGCGAGGAGAGGATTGGGGAGATAGGCATCGGAACGGAGAGGAAATAACGGAGGCAAATAACGGATCCAACCCGATAAGTCGCCGAAGCGGAGAGGAAAAAACTGAGCCGTCGGATTTGACGAGCGGTTCAGATCCTTTGCGCTGGACGGTCCCGCGCCCTGTGTCTTATGGGTGAACAAAAGGTTGGTAGAGTGGCAACATTTGATCCGAGTCGTTAGATCTAATCTCGACGGTTAAAATTTTTCGGGCCTATCAATCTGGTTACTTGCACGGGGCTCCTTTAACCGTTGAGATTAGATCTAACGGTTCAGATCATAAGTCGACACTCTACTAACCTTAAAAGGTTGGTAGAGGATGTGATTCCGAACAACTGGACGACTCATGTGCATGGACAACTTCATGTGCGGACAGTTATTAGGCGATACGTGGCTGCCTGAAACATGGGCCCCATCTGTCAGTCACGTTGTACACCAGCAGTGCTTATGAACAGTAACAAATTCGGATCTAATTAGTCCAGATTAATATATGTATTGATTTATTTTTCATTTATTTGGATAAACATTAAAAATTAAAAAAAACTATAAAAGTTTGAAAAGTACAAGAGTCATAAATTGTGAGCTACCCATGGCTAATGTAATTGTTAATATATATCCAGTAACTTGTACCGTGGAGAAGAAGACAAGTTCTCCGGACCCTTGGACAACGCGTAGAGATCTTTGAAGCGAAAATTCAAACTCAATCGATGTCATCAAATGTACAAAATGTCAACTTTCTTACTTGGAAAGTACCATAGAAGTCAAAACCGTTGCTAATCAAACTTGTCAAAAATTGAACTTCTTTTTTAAAGATAAATCATAGTCAAGTCTCCTAATTTATTTTTAAATTAAATATCTATGAAAAATTTCTCATTCAAATTTCAAATCTGTGACATTTCACTTGAGATGTATTATTATTTATCACTAGATCAAGAATTAGTTCTAGAACAAACCAATTAGACTGGTAAGTTGTAACCAAAAGACAGTGACACATCTAAAATGGTGTCCGGCACTAGGGGCAGGTCGACTTGTGGGACATACATAGAAAACCACTTGTACTGTTGTACAAACATGCCGAGTGGAACTTGTGTTTGCATGAATATGCCAGTCTAGGAAGGCTATGATTAATTGGTCGTATGGAGTGGAACACGTAGTTCCAGAATAAGGTCGGTACTCTTTTTGTCTTTGAGTTTTTCTTTCTTTGCTCTTTTTTTTTTATTTCTCTAAGTTAATTTGTTTATGCATAAGGTGTATATATATCTACTATTTACAGTTTTTGAAAAAAAAAAAATTAACAAGCTTACTTCTTTTAAAAAGATAAATTAGGGATCAAGTCTCCCAACTTATTTTTAAATTAAATGTTTATAAAAAATTCCAGTCGGATTTCGAACCTACGACCTCTCATTTGAGATACATTATTTTTAATTTGCCACTAGACTAAGAACTGATTCTCTTAACAAGCTTATTAATGAATTGGAATTTTTAGATAGGTCTGGTCTTAGTAAGCTATGATTGCAGAAGCAAAGGCATATCATTTGATAGGAGTATGTATTGGCTTAATTACAAACTGATATCGAGTTAAATCATAATCTTAATGACTCTCACCAGACATTAAATCAGCTTGAAGTTGGTTATATGGTTAGAACTGGCATTTTGCAAGGTAATTTCCCTTTGCTAAGGTGACCAGAGGTTGGTCAGTAGATATACCAAAAAAAATATTATTAAAATAATCCTAAATTTTGATTTAATTACTAAAATAATCTGAATTTTATGAATATTATTGTAATATCGGACTTCGGACTTTCAAAATCCAATATTAGCTAATATCGGACTTAAATTAGCTCGCATCAGACTTTGAACATACGAGATTAGAAATTCATATCCAAATGTTCAAACATTGCTACTTAGACTTGGTATTTTAATGTTCATTGTTGTGTACTTGTGCTCCCATCTCATGGAGAAATTGAGAAAACCACAGATGTGGCGGGGCGAGGTGAAGCCTGTTCATTGTCAAAAAAAAAAAAAAAAAAAAAGGTGAAGCCTGTTGTAAAAAGACAAAAACGATGGGTCCAATAGTGAACTTTTGCCATGTATTGTTGTCTCACTTTTCAAGCTACACACAACTATATAGTATATACAAAGACAGAGGAGTGTAAATTGAATGAGCGGTTGAAAATGAAATTGCGACTATATGGTAATTATTAACCCTTTTCAAAGATGACAGATTCCAAAGTAATGCACGATATTAATGATTATGTAATTCAGTTGAATTAAATAATGAAATATATGTTTAGTAATCCACAATAGCATTCGTGATCAAAATTGTTTTCAATCATCCATAAAAAACATATATATATATATATATATATATATATATATATATATATATATATATATATATATATATATATATCGCTTGGACCCTCTGGCTTAATTAGTTAACTAGCTTACTTTTGTCTGGGAAAATGTTAATTCCACTTATAACAAATTTCCGTAATTCCGTATCATAAAATTTATCTCATTAAAGTGCGACATTATAAAAGAGGGATGAAATAAACCAATAGCAAAATCAGCCTATCGTTTTTGTCTTTATGAAACTATCCCCACGTCACCTACCACCTGTGGTTTTTCTTTTCTTCCCTGAGATGGAAGCACAAGATAAAAACATTTAAAAACAAGTTTGAACTTTGAAGAACCGCCCCAACATTAAAATACAAGTCTGAACACCCGCACTGTTTGAATGTGTGAATGTTGAATTTCTAATCACGTAAATAATGGAGCAATAATATAGAAACACCAAAATATGACTTTCTATACTTAATTCAATGATATGCAAAGAATGAGTAATAAATCAAATCATTGCTTCTCCTGAGTAATACATCTAAGATTTGATATCTTGAATTACTAAGGCTCCGTTTGGATGATGCAAGAATAAAGAAATATCTTATTTTTACTCCCAAATTTATTATAAACAATCCAAATTCTTCACAAAGTTACACACTTCCCAATATTTCTTTCCTTATTTCTCTTATTCCCACACCATCTAAACGGAGCCTAAGATAATAAATCTTGCCATATACCGTGTTGTAGATGTACAAATAAAACATTATTTTCATCATAAAAAATAATTATTGTATATGGAGAACCAATTTAGTTGTATTAGTTGTGAATTTGAACTATGGAAAACCATTCTGGAGTTCTTTCGGGACGAAATTTCAAGAGTATATAAAAGTGTTCAAATTGTGTCTCCGCTCTATGTCTCTATCCTTGATTTCAGGAAATGCATTCTTGTGTTCAGTATAGCATCTAGGAATAATTAGATTTACGTCACTACATAAATTGACAAATTTAAAAAATGCCATTCTTAAATAGCTAATTAGAAATATGCCACTGTAATATTGTCAAAATTAATTTTATGCCATTAATTCCTCCCAAAATATAGCTAATTAGAGATATGCCACTCTAAAATTTTTAAAAATCCCTAAATTACCCTCATTAGATTAAAACATTAAGAAAAAAATACTTATGGAATATGGAAAGAAAAAAAATGAAGATCTTTCTTTTTCTTTAGTTAGTTCCGTTCTTATACGTGTATTAATAGTCCGATTAAGACTACGATGAATATGTATGATTTTCTATACTTTAGTTTCATTTTGTATGTGTGCGACAGGAATATAAAGAGTTACATAAGAAATAAATGCATGATATGGCTCTTATGTTTCAATATCAATACACGTATATTATTATTTGACATATACCACACAAAATATATTATTTATTTATTTATGTATTTATAATTTGGAATAGTTGCGTGACTTGAGAAATATAAACCACAGATGTTAGTAAAAGTGTGCAAGCCGCAAAGTTTGAAAATTTTGATTTATACAATAAAAAATTACTTAATGGTATTTTTCTAATTTTAAATATTTACAGTGGCATAAAATTAATTTGTATTTAATAATGATATTTTTCTAATTTTAAAATTTTAGAGTGGCATATTTAAAAGGGTAAAATTGGCAAATCAATTTATCAATGACATAAAACTAATTTTTACTATTTTGTAATGACATAAAACTAATTTGTCATTTAGTGATGGTATTTTGCTAATTTCAAATTTTCACAGTGGCATAAATCTAATTAACCCTAGCATCTATGTCATATAAATCGTCGCAATAGTATATATATCATAAATAAAGAACATAACCCGAAC
This sequence comes from Rhynchospora pubera, assembly GCA_028095005.1. Lineage (NCBI taxonomy): Eukaryota > Viridiplantae > Streptophyta > Magnoliopsida > Poales > Cyperaceae > Rhynchospora > Rhynchospora pubera. Next base: position 61,044,026 of record CM051459.1, on the reverse strand, counting down.
TGTTTAATTAGAATTTGATATTTATTGCAACAATTATATATTATTTTTTAAGGAATATTCACATATGCTCTTTTGCAATAGAAAATCCGAGTTAATATATCTGCAATGAAAATTTGAACCGTTTATCAACGCTACCGACCCTTTATTTTTTTATTCTTTTTTTTTCCTCCTTGAGTACAAAAGATCAACTTTCAATCAGTAATAAAAAGACTTCTAACTGTAGTTTCATCTTCAATGATTATCTAAGAAATTAACAATTCAAGTCTTTGTTGACGGCTTGACATTGAATTTTTATACACTATAAAATAATTTAATAGTTGTTACATAATCCTTACAGCCAACACAATTGTATCAATATAAATATAGATATCTATAGCTTCATGGAATTAATCTGATCTACTTTCCTCTAACTTCCATGGCATCTTCCCTTTCTCAAACTGTTTTTTCCATCCTTCTCCTGCTCTCTATCCATCAAGCATGCGCTGAAATGACTCATTTGCATTTTTACTTCCATGAAATTCTTTCTGGGCCCAATGCAACGGTACTAACCGTCGTTAACCCGTCAAACAACACCTCACTCACCTTCGGTAAAATCGTGGTGGTTGATGACCTGTTGCTAGAAGGACTGGATGAGAACTCAAAATTGATCGGTTATTAATTTTTATCCTTTTCCAGATTCATTATTAACATCATGTGAAAATTATTCATTTCAGCGTTTTGGAGTAAAACCAATTCTTTCTTTTCTAATGTAATTATGTAAGATATATATATTAAGCATAAGTTACTTTTCTCTTCAGTCAAATATTAAACACAAACATAAAATGATCTATTACTAATTACGTACAATGTTTGTTAACGTGTAAATGATCGACATTTGCAAATTTTATTTAATTATTTTAATAAATTATTCTAACAAACTAGGGTGTAAATGCTTACTAAAACAAATTTTATTGTGACAGGTCGTGCTCAAGGCCTTGTCGGGGCAGTGGGGAAGGACGGTTCGCTTGAGACATTGCTCAATTTCGTGTTCACTGAGGGGAAATACAACGGCAGCACTATCTCAATATACGGGAGGGTTGAGATAGGGGTCACCATTGAGCGACCAGTCGTAGGAGGTACTGGCATGTTTAGGATGACAACAGGATACACCCTTGCCAAACCTGTGGTTTTCACCGCTACCAAGGTGGTTAATGAATTTGATGTGTATCTCTGGCACAACGAAATGAAGGATAATTAATTAAGTGTTTATTTTTCTTCTTATTCTTGTCCTTCTCATTTTTCTTTTGGATCGATTGATGGTTGATAGTTGATACTGTGTTTAATTATTCAACGTTTGGTAGCGATAGCAGAATATAAGGAAAATAATATGCAGCTTTTCTGTTGCAATATTTGTTGTATGTAGTTCTGAACTTCTAATAATGATATATACAGGTCTTGTGCTTTTTCTTGTTAATAATTCTTTCTTTTTTCGTATAGATATGCTTGAGTAGCTCCATTATGGTGTTTAGAACCGGCAAATAGTGATATTTCCGAATTTTTTATTTTGAATAAATATTATAAATAAATAAACTTATTTAGTAAATCGAGAAAAAAATTAATACCACTAGTAAAGTTCCGGTGCCATAGGTAGTAAATAAATAAACTTATTTAGTAAATCGAGAAAAGAATTAATATCACTAGTAAAGTTTCGGCGCCATAGGTAGGAGTCGCCATTGCCAACGGCGACTCCTACCCTCTCTAGTCGCTATCATTCTTCTTCTTTGTGTATCTAAATGAAAATCTTGCAAATTTATTTTTCGAATATGCTTATCTACATTAGTGATACATGTGTTTAAGTTTTGTTTAATTATGGGTGTGTTTGGATCGTTGGAAGAAAGAAGAAAAAGAAAGAAGAAGAAGAAAAAAAATTATAAACAACCCAAACTCTTTACAAAGTTACACACTTCCCAATACTTCTTCCTTTCTTTCCTTCTTCCCACACCTATCCAAACGCACCCTATGTTTGAGTTTCATGGCCAGTACTTCAACAAAGAGGCAGGTGCATTTAGCTTTTACCTCTGTTGAAATGAAATAAATATTGAGAAGTTGGATGATCATATAGGAGTTGTCGTTGGCAATGGCGACTTCTACCCATGAAGTCGGAACTTTACTAGTGTTATTCGATTTACTAAATAAGTTTATTTATTTATAATATTTATTCATAATAATAAATTCGGTAATATTTCGTTGTGCACTTGCGTTCTAAGTTTCTCAACAAAACTACTAACCTTTTTTTATTCCGACATTTAATTTGGCCACCGCTTTTGCGAACATCATTCATTACGCCATTAACTTTTTTAAAACCGGTTATATATCAAAAGACAATACATGAATCCGCACAAATACATCTGCATCCGAAAGTACTGCTGATCCACAGTTTTCCCGACAGTGTTTTAATCCTGGCCATTCGTTGCATTTCACTCAATCCTCTTCATTAGATTCGTGGCGTCTTATCCGTCGATTTGTTTCCTTCTGGATTGTTCATTCTCTCCCATTGGTTTTGTCTATTCAAATGCCCATGTGAGCATAGCACAGTATTAAATGATCTTGGTTCTCAGAGCCGTCCAAAAAGTCTCCCGAAAACACACTCATCGATCCAATGCTCCTGGCTCAACTTCAAAGTAGGGGTTGTGAGATTCTCTCTCTTTATTTCCTGATTCTCTGACCAACTCTCCATCTGACCATCTCCACTCTCCATCATTCTACAGTCTACACGATTCCTACGCAAAGAAAAAAAACTGATCCTCTCTTCCTCTGCGCTAATTTTTATCTCAACTCCGGTCATCTCTTATTATGCAAGTGCTATTGTTTCATTTAGAATCTTCAGATCTACGTTTAGGGATCCATCTCGACGCAATTTCAACTGCGCCATGGCCAAGGCTTAATGGATCAGGGGTATGAATAAAAATACATTAAAATTTCTTAGCCATGGCCAATATTTCTCAATTTGAAAGTAGAATTGTGGTTAGTGCTTTATAATTTTGAGATTTTTTTCCTCTTAGTTCCGTTCTTCTTCTGTTGTATGTCTATGTTTTGCAGCCTTTTCTTTCCTTTCTTCCGTGTAGTATTTTTTTCGGATTTTCCTTTTTGTTGTTTAAATTTATTCATAATTTTTCTTCATTATGTTTCCTCCTTTGTTGCAGGTCCTCTGGATGGGGCAGCATAAGGTTAAGCAATACGAGGTCAAGTTCATTCTACCTTATTTTTCATTCGGATTTTACTTTGTTCATTATTAGTTTTGTTTTTTAGTGACTTTGTATTTATTTTTATTTTTTTATGGTGGTGATGCCATGCCGGATGAAAGAAGGCCAGCGCAAAAATATAAATAAATAAAATATACCTTGCATAGAATGTATCTAAACATTTCCTTAACATTTGCTATTTTCTATTTTTTTTAGAATAGGTGAATTAGTAAGAAAAAGGTCACAGGTTAAGTTTGTGGAAGCATTTCCTGATTCCTTGCAGGAGGTATCTGAAGAAAAGGATGTCTAATATAAAAGGTATCTAAAAAATTCCTTAAGATTTGTTATGCTCTGTTTATTTAGAATAGTTAATAGTTAGGTTAGTAAGAAAAAGGTCACAGGTTTAATCATTCTTTAAATAGAAATTATTTTCCTTTGAGAAATTATTTTTATTCGTATTTGTGCCAATTACTTGCAGAAATAAACAAATTTTTTTTACAAAATTTACTTGGCAACTTCAATGCTTAATTTCTCTATCATTGCATAATTTGGTTAATGTGGTGGTGTTATGGCATTAAGAAAGTGACTTCATGCATTCCATGTCAAAGCTAATTTGCTATGAACATCCTTTGTGATTGTAAACAGGTGGTTTAGCTTCATGTGGTACTTGGTGCTATGCTAAATGGTTGTTATACCAGTAAGTTTTTAAATCTAAATTATTTTCCATGTTTGCAATACAATAATAATAATAATAATAGAATATGACTTCCTAAAGAAGGAACTAAGATTGAGGTTATACTATGCAGGCTTAGTGCTATTTGTCAATTTGTTATAAATGAACTTCAATTTTTCCCTTTGAAATAAAATTGGGGAGTCAGAACCCCTATCTTTGCATAGATTAGCTTCATTGTTATAATTTCACTCTTAATTTCTTAATTGCAACCAGTGAAGCCTTTTAATTTAATTGGTAATGAATATAGGTTGAAACAATTGTGTGCTTATTGAGTTAATTTGTTCTTTATCTTGCTAATTTCGTCTGCATGTTCTCAGCATCTCAAGAGTAAGGTTGACGACGTCCTGCTCTCCTCCCCTTGCGTTGCTTCTTTGAGAATGTATCTATTATAAGGCTTGGAATTTTTAGAATCTGGGACAAGCAAGTGATTTCGATTGGTATTTATCTTTTTTAGTTTGATAATTTATCTCATACTATAATTTCTAATTATCACAAGTGCTGGTAAAGCATCTTAATTAATTTCTCCAATAAAAGAAAGTTCAATATGAACTTTTATTGCTTAGTCGAATATTACTAATTCATTATAGTTGGCAGTTTGAATTCCATTCGAAAAATCTATATTTGGATGGAATTGTAAACCCTTGAATCTAAATTGTTTTGAAAAGTGTGACTAATTTTTCTGACAAATTTTTAGTTTATACTTCAGTGGTGTTGTTTTTATATAGTTTCTAGATTGACTTTCATTCAGTATCGAATTAATGCATCATTTTTTATTTTAGTTAGCGTTCAATTAATTAATTAGTAATTTGATTAATTTGTCGGGTCTATCAAATGCTATTTAGAATTAAGCTGTAGAAATGCTAGATGTATATTAATTAGAAATCTTGATTAGATCGATTTCATTTTTTAAGTGATCGACTGTTTTGACTGTGTGTTACCATAAAAAGCTTTCAATTAAGAATTTGGCAATATGTACAATTTTTTGCGTATGTATTTGGTTGCAATTAGGAATTTACTTTTTCCTTTTTTTCTTTTATGGGTGCGTTATTTACAGTTGACATTATGTTTAGTTGGAGGACTAATTGTGCGAAGCAACCCATAACACACTGTGTAGTAATCCAGCACAACACAATGTATTATCTATAACCTCTTTTCGTATTTGATCGTAATAAATTGTGCAAAAAAATGATTGTGGACACTGGTTCTATTTTGAATGTTCATGCAATACAATTTGAAACCACTCAAAAAGTACCGAAATTATTTTATATAAAAATTTAGACAAAAAATTTTAATATACAGAATTATTTTATTTTTTTTTAATAAGAAGAAAGTTCCAACGCGTTTTAGAAGAGCGTTTAGCAATTTCCCTCCGTACGCGTTTATAAAACGCGCTCCAGAGCTCCGAACGCGTTTTATAAACGCGTACGAAGGAGAGATAACTTCGCCTCTTCAGTTACGCCTTTTGAGGAGCTGACACCTTCGTACCCGTTTATAAAACGCGTTCGAAGGCCTGGAGCGCGTTTTATAAACGCTTACAAAGGTGGTAATTTTTCGAAAACGAGTTATGACCGTTTTTTTTTCTTTCTTCGTCGCTTCAGTCAGTCCAGAGAAGAGAAAAAAAAAAGAGGGAAGAGAAGAGAAGGGAGAAGAGAAGAGAAGGGAGAAGAGAGAAGAGAAGAAGAGAAGGGCGAAGAGAAAGAAAGTTGCGGCCGGAAAAAGAGTTGAGTTCGCCGGAGAAAAGAGGTTGCGGCCGTCGAAAGAGAAGAGGAGGCTGGAGGTGGTTGCCGTGCGAAGAGAAGAGGAGTTCGAAAGACAACGTACGCCGATATCGAGGTTTTTTATTTTGCATTTACTGAAAATTATGGATATATTAGTAAAAATTGTGGATTTTGGATTAGTAAAAATTGTGAAAATTATTAGTAAAATTTGTGGATTATTATTGAAATTGTGGTAATTATTTGTAAAATTTGTGGATATAATATTGTGAAAATTAGTGGTAATTATTAGTAAAATTTGTGGATTATTATTGAAATTGTGGTAATTATTAGTAAAATTTGTGGATATAATATTGTGGAAATTAGTGGTAATTATTAGTATAATTTGTGGATTATTATTGAAATTGTGGTAATTATTAGTAAAATTTGTGGATATAATATTGTGGAAATTAGTGGTAATTATTAGTAAAATTTGTGGATTATTATTGAAATTGTGGTAATTATTACTAAAATTTGTGGATATTATTGGACATTTTAGTAAAATGTTCATGGAATTTGTATGGAAATTGTGTAGGAATTTATTGTCAAAATTAGTGAAAAATTTATATTGCATTTACTGCAATTTGTATGCAAATTGAATGGAAAGTAGTCGAAATTTTAGTAAATTGTATGGAATTATTGGAAATATTATTGGACATTTTAGTAAAATGTTCATGGAATTTGAACGAAAATTAGTGGAATTATTGTCAAAATTAGTGAAAAATTTGTATGGAATTTACTGTAATCTGTATGCAAATTGAATAGAAATTAGTCGAAATTTTAGTAAATTGTATGGAATTAGTGGAAATTTTAGTAAATTTGTATGGAATTTTAGTTGAATTTGTATGCAATTTGTATGCAAATTGAATGGAAATTTGTGGAATTTAGTAAATTGTGAATGGAATTTTTGGAATTTGTATGCAAATTGTGAATGTAATTGATCATTAATTATTGTAAAAATGTCAATTACATAGAAAAATAATTTTTTGTTTTGTTCGTTTTGATTATTGAAAAAAATATTAAATTCATTGTTGTTTTAAATTGTTGTTCTTATATTATTTGAATCAGATGAGTTCAGCAGAAGATGAGGCTGGTCCTTCTGGTACTTCACCACCATCCACCGAAGCACCCCCCACCGAAGCACCCTCCACCCAGCCTCGCCAAAAAAGACGTAGGCGTCGCGCAGCCCGTCCCAGCGCGTAAAATGTCAATCCACCTGTGCAACCGGCCAACGTAGAAAACCAACAGGTTTTGTTTGTTACGGATAACGAGCATCTCGTTGGTTTGTCTTTTGAGGAGGTAATAGATTGTTTTATGTTAATTTAGATTTTTTTGCTTTAATAATTTAGATTTCTTAATAGACTTATAAATTGTATTAAATACTTATTATAAATTGTATTAACAAATTAATTGAAAATGAGGTTTATTATAAATTTTTAGATGCTTATAAATTGTATTTATTTTAAATGCTTATAAATTGTATTATAAATTGTATTTATTTTAAATGCTTATAAATTGTATTTATTTTAAATGCTTATAAATTGTATTTATTTTAAATGCTTATAAATTGTATTTATTTTAAATTAATATTCAATCTAATAAATTGTATTTATTTAAAATGCTTATAAATTGTATTATAAATTGTATTTTTAATACAACGGTTTATGTTTTGTGTTAATGCAGCGTGAAAAACATTTGGAGATGAGATCGCACAAGCGAACGATTAAGGTGGACGATCGGATTGAGGGAAGGCTGATCAAACTGGGGCTCAATCACATTACGAAGGTGAAGCATGTCAACTTCGACATGCCATTACTGAAGGCAATGGTCGAGTTTTGGCGTCCGGAGACGCATACTTTTCATTTTCCCGTTGGAGAGATGACCGTTACTCTACAGGTAATTTATTTAAACTTGATATTAAATTTTTTTAATATAATTTTCGTATTAATTTTCACAATTAATTCTAACATAAAATTTTGACTTAACATGACACGAATAAATTTGTACATTTATTTAAACTTTATATTTAAAATTCAAATTTGAATATTAATTTTCGTAATATTAACATGACACGAATTGCAATATTAACATGACACGAATTTAACGTATTTTGTAATTGTTACCAGGATGTTGCCTTCTTATATGGTTTGCGCTCGACGGGCATTCCAGTTAGGTCGAATACGAGAGGGCCCTGGGAGGAAAAGATTCGTGCAAATCTTTATCCTCATGAAGATTTGGGAGACTGGCACAGAGAAAGGAGTAGCAGGGAGTAAGTGAAAAAAATAAAGTGCAATATTGATTTTTGCTATTCAGTATATGCATTGCTTACTTGTATTGATTATTTTAAATTTGTACAATGCAGGGGCGATGTTGTGGGCAACAACATCAAGTTGAAATGGTTGCGACAAAATTGCGGGGTGGCGCCACAGGCAGGTGCTACTGATGAGGAGTTAGACCGATACACGCGTGTAGTGGCTCTAGAGGTATTTGGGACGTTGATGTTTCCCGATATTTCTCAGAATTCCGTCCCGGCATACTATTTGGAACTCGTATCGGTATAATTTTCTTAACTTAAATAACTTTTTTATTTGTTTACCAGCAATTTAATTTTGTTATTTAAAAAAATATAGCACAATTAAGCAGCAATTTAATTTTGTTATTTAAAAAAAATATAAATTATTATAGCAAGACTAATATTATTATAGCACAATTATTATAGCAAAATTGTTTGCATGGTTATTATTGTTTTCAATGTTCTCAAATTGAGTTTGAATGCGTTGTTTAATTTAAATGCAGGGCAATTTGAATGAAGTTCCGGACTTCAATTGGGGAGGTGCCACGCTTGCTTGTCTGTATCGTGCTCTGGACCGTGCCTCCATGCGTTTCAAGGTTGTGACGGGACCTTGGATGCTACTATTGTTTTGGGCATGGTCATACCTCCTTGTTTGTCGCCCAGAGGTTGCTCCTATCGGTGGATTAGGACAGCCTAACCTAGATTCATGTGTGCCGTTTGGCAGGTAATAACTTATAATAATTTTTCAATAATTTTATGCAAATTACAACACATCAATCCTAACGTTCAAAATTTTCAGGAAATGGGGCGAAGCTCGGTCTTTCTCACTGAGCCAGCACCGCGGGGCAGTGGAGAACGCACGAGACTACCTAGCCGTGTTGAACGTGGAAGACGTCAAGTGGTTTCCGTACGTTTTCGACAGGGCTGTCATGCCACGGGTAGCACAGGAGGGTTCCATAGCGGAGCATGTTCGGTTGCCGTTAATTTTCTACCACATTGTTGCCTACTACTACCCCGACCGTTGTAGGCATCAGTTTGGACTGTACCAGATTACTCCTCCTCCACTACCTGTGGTACGTTTGCTATATTTTTCTGATTTATCATACGATTAACTTCTATTTAATTAGAGTAAACAACTAACGTGTTTATTGTAACAGAGTTGGGACGTGACACAGAACCTGCTGGGTTTCCAGCACGGTACCTATCGAGATCGCCCAGATTTTGCTACCATTTTTGCGGGTGCACATGCAGAGTGGACTGACGAGGCACTAGCAGCACGCCAGCTGGAGACTCGATCCTGGAGTGCTACTGATTCGTTGCGGTACTTCCGATGGTTTTGACGATACGGTGCCTCCGAGAGACCCACGCCACGAGAGGATGCCGAGGCACGTCTCCAGCGACCTCAGCAGCTGCCTCTTGCTCAGAGGCAGTACACAAACATGGGGTCCAGACTTCGCAATACGGTACGTCTTAATTTTTTAAATATGGAATGTATGATTGGTAAATGGAATTGTGCAATATGTCATTATTCTCGTAAATTGCAGGGCAACTCTGCGCTGAAGAATGCACTTCATGCATTGGAACTGGTTGTGAAGAAGGGGTGCAGAAGGGTGGGAAAGGCAATTCTCGCCAACTGTCGTTCGCAGTTGCATGATGCTTCTATCCCTTTGAGGTAATTTTAAATAATTTAATTTTTTGATTGCGTTTTTGTATTTTAAATTCAATAATTTATAAATTACAGGTTGGAGGATTTGTTGGAGCAGCGAGGACTTCCAACAAATATTGCGGACATACCAGATTCTGGGGACGAGTCTTCTTCTGCACGTCCGACTGTACCCACAGACCTTTAGGCGGAGGATCTGATGCATGCGGTTAGTATTCGTTCATATGCAAGTTTCAATTTTAGATACTAATTTATTTACATTGACATTGTTTTTTTTAATATTATAGGATGGTCGACTGAATACCGGGCGATTAGATGATATTTTAGGACCACGCACGTTCTTTCCTACTCAGTTTCCAGCCTCAGGTACTACTCCATCCATGCATAGTGCATTAGTGCATCAGCATCGACCTCGCAGTTTGCTGGCATTTCTCAGGATCCCACAGGCATTTTCCAGCCTCATGATCCTCCACCGTACTCCTTTGCACCATTTGGTATGCCTTCCTCTTTTCCTGCATTTACTGTTCCTCCATTTACTGTTCCGTCAGTGCCTACGCCTTCTTCTATTCCATCATTTGGCACTCCGTTGGGTAGTATGGGAGGGACAGACTCGTTCAGCACATTACTACGGACGGCCGCAGATGAGGAGGGTGATTATGTCCCTATAGCGATTCCTCAGGAGGCTGGGCAACCCGTTGAGTTTGGGCCCATACAGCAGGCGGCTCAGCAGGACCAGCAGGAGGACCGCCAGGAGGAGGACGATGGGGATACGGACTCCACTGACTCAGGAGACGTTACTGCCCCGGCCAGACGAGATAGGCGTGCGGTGAGGGTGATTGACAGATTTTCACCTTCAGGATCTTGGAGGAGGCGGCGGCGTTAGTTATGATTGACTTGTGTATTACTGATGATGACAGTTCTTTTTTGTTTATGGACTTGTGACATGTTTATGACTCCTGATGGACGGATTGTTTATTTTTCGTTTATGGACTTGTGATTGACTTGTGTATTACTGATGATGATTGACTATTTTTCGTTTATGACTTGTGATTGACTTGTGTATTTATTGGATTGCTTATTATGACTTGTGATGATGGACTTGTGTATTATTTATTGTGATTTTTTTTATGTGTAATCAATATGGAATTTCGGAGTGCAAATCACTACTTGAAACATAAACGTTTATGTATTGAAACGCCAATAAATGAAATACTCCAAACAATAACTTTTATCCATTGAATGTCAACACATTAAAACCACAACTTATAGTGCAAAGCACTACAAAAAATAAAGAAAAATAAAAAACAACCATAAAAATAAAATATTGCATTAACAATTCCAACTAAATTACATTAACAACCATAATAATAAAACACATAAATATTATAATGATATAAATATTTAGAGATTTTGACTATCGACATGTTGTAGAATTTCATCCCACCATGGTTGCTCATATTCATCATTCGGTTGTTGTTGATTACTCGCACCAGTGTTGTCAGCGAACTGAGCGACTTCGTTCCAAAAAGCAGCATCATCTTCTTGTTGATTACTCGGAACAGTGTTGTCAACGAATTGAGCGGCTTCGTTCCAAAAAGCCGCTTCGGTTTCTTCTTTTTCTATCTCTGCCATTCGGCTTGCCGCAATTTGTCGAAGTTCATCCCTCTTATTCATTTCTCTCAATTTTTGCTCTGATTTTTTGAGCCTTTTTTTCCTTGCCTCTTCTTCCCTTATTTTTTTTTACGATCCATTTCTTCATTTCTTTCTTTAATAATCCTCCGCGTCTCTATGTCCCGAGCTCTTTGTTCATTCTCGTCGTGACGTTTGTGCTCATGGTAGTGGTCACGCAATATGTTTTCTTTGTAATTGAAAACTTGAGCACACTTTGTACAGGTCACTGTATGGTCTCCATTAAAGTTGTATATTTTCTCGTAAACGGTCCAGTGAGTTGGTTCACACGAGAGGTAGGGTTTCGGTTGTTGTTGGGGGATGGGTTGAGGTTCTGTGTAATATTTTTTGTACCAGTCATATCGCTTTTCTCGGTTCAGATTCTTTTCGTGTTCCCGCCATCGCCGCTCCTGGTACTCCTTCTGTTCCATTTCCGGCCCACCATTAATGTGCCATTGGTAGTGTATTTTTAACTCGAGCACGTCCCCCTCTTCAGTCGTGTCTTCATGGATGTTGTATTTTAAAATGCGATAACAAGAGCGGCAAATTGCCTCGTATTCTCCGTTTTCTGGTTGATTTCTATTAGCAGGGTAATGGTAGAAAGTTGGCCAATACTCAATGCGGGTTGCTCTTCGATAGTTTGGAACATCATTATTTGAGTTAGAGCTATTTCCTTTGTCCATTGTACTGAAGGTTTTAACAAGAAGGAGGTAGTAAGTGTTTGTGCATTCTAATTCAATAATGGCTGGTTTTATAAATAATTTCACTAGTTCAAAGATGACATTGTAAAATCAAATCTTATCATGTCTTTTGCAGTCTTTATCAGAGCATGCTTGTACTTTTTTTTCTAAAAATTAAATAATACACCTTCGAACGCGTTTATAAAATGCGCTCCAGGGCTTTGAACGCGTTTTATAAACGCGTACAAAGCTCTGACAAACGAGGGGAAAGTGGACAACATCTCTCCTTCGTACGCGTTTATAAAACGCGTTCGGAGTCCTGGAGCGCGTTTTATAAACGCGTACGGAGGGAAATTGCTAAACCCTTTTCTAAAACACGTTGGAACTTTCTTCTTATTAAAAAAAAATAAAATAATTCTGTATATTAAAATTTTATATAAAATAATTTCTGCAAAAAGTGTCTCACACATCTACAAAATAATAGTTCTGTTTGTAAGTATACACTGATTCACTATTTGGTCATTGGCTAATTAATTAATTAGATTGTTTGGTTATATTTTGATAGTTCTTTATTTGCAAGACAAGACATGTTAGCACTATATATGTATGGCTGACAACTTATCCAGTATTGAAATAGTACTCTTTTTATAAATTTAGAGACCATGTGAGCATTAAAACTTTCCTATTTGTATTGTGTATATATTTCTTGATCGATAATATCTTCAAGAATAAATTTAAACATATCTACCATAATCTTTTAGGAACAATAACAAAGAAAGATGGTTCGCGCAACGCGCGAGAACCCACTAGTGCATATTTAAAACCGGTTTGGCACTGGTTCTAAAAATATGTGGTGTTAAAAATATATAAGAAACCAGTGCTAAAAATGCGGTACTAAAAACTAACAAAAATCTGAATTTAAAAAGTAGTGCATCTTTAAGATCGGTTTCTAACAAAAAAATAAGTTGGGTGGCTTAGACCTCCAATTTATCTTAAAAAAAACTAGTCTTAAAAATGCACAACATTTTCTTTTATATTTATTGTATATTTAAGACTGGTTTTAAGCTAAAAACAGATCTTAAAAATATATTTAAGACCTGTTTTTAGCTTAAAAATCGATCTTAAAAATCAGTTTATATATATATATATATATATATATATATATATATATATTAGGGCTAGCCTCATTTTTGCTAGCCATAATATTTATGCAATATTGCAACACAGCAATTATATATCACATATCACATAATTAATCATCAAAAACTCCATATTCATAAACTAGCATTAATGTTTAACGATATACAAGTTTTCGTATATATTCATAAAACTAGTATTAATGTCTTTATCACTATAAGGTAGATCCTCTGGCTCCAAAATCTACATTCAATTAAACTAGTTCAATTTTAATAAAACCTGCATTCAATTAAACCAGTCCAAAATCTACATTCAAATTAATCACTAATCATAGTCTTTTTGGCAGAAAATTAAATTCTAAAAAGAAATGATTTGACTTAATTAAACATACCTCGTGTAGGTTTCAGCAAAAAGAAATGATTTGACTTAACTCTAAAAAGAGATGAGCACAATATTCATCAATGTTCCAAGTGTTTCCAAGCTCCAGTACTAGCACCCCTTCACTGTAACTTTCAGCAGTAACCTAGAACAGGAAAGACTCAGCGTCATTTGGGCTCCGTTTGGATAAGGTGTGGGAATAAGGAAAGAAGGGAAGAAATATTGGGAAGTGTGTAACTTTGTGAAGAGTTTGGATTGTTTATAATAAATTTATTCTCTTTTTTTCTTCTCTTTTTCTCACACCACATCCAAACACAGCCTTGGATACCGTGCTAATGTCCAATAAGCAGTAACCTAACAATGCTTGGTCTCCTCCTACCAATGGCTCCATTTGGATACCGTGTAGGAAGAAGGAAAAAAGGGAAGAAATTTATTATAAATAATTCAAACTTTTCACAAAATTACACACTTCTCAATACTTCTTCTTTTCTTTCCTTCTTCCCACATCTCATCCAAACGGAGCCAATTGGTAAAAATAAAAGTCCCACAAGTTGGAAAAACAAACAGGTGCATTTTCGTTGAAAAGAATCAAATGATAAGAAGCATATACCACTCTAAATAGGCGGCCCGTACCACTTCAGCAACATATTTTATATTATTTGTAAACTTCTTAACCTGAAATAAAATTTTACATTACAGCTGCTAGCTAGGTACTACAGCATTTTCCAAAATATAGAAGTTTAGATGTTTAATCAAATGTTAGATACAAGGGCTTGTTTGGTAGTGCTAAGTTTAGTTTAACTTTTGGATCAACGAGCTAACCTACATGTCTTGCATCGCCAAACAATTTTGGGGTCAACGGAATTAGCACTACCTTCCTAACTTGGCCATATATTTAAGCTTTTCTCAAACACAAAAAAAAAATTATATTGTATCTGTTTTGAAGAGAAAAACCTTGAGAAGAAACTTTAAAATTTCAAAATTTCGAATTTTAAATTTCGAATTTCAAATTTTAAAATTTCTAAATTTCAAATTTCAAATTTCAAATTTCAATTTTTCAAAGTTTAAAATTTAAAATTTTAATTTTCACCCTTTAAAAATTTTTAAAATTTCAAATTTTGAAAATATCAAGATTTAAAATTTTTTAATTCTAAATGTCTAGATTAAAATGAATGTTATAATTGAATGCATTCGCTTTGATCACTAACTTTAACCTATCATGCCAAACAACAATTACTAACTTTTATTTTATTTATTATTTTTTTTTTGGCAAATGGCCCGTGGGCAGAACTTCATTAATAAAAACCATATAGTACAGAGCGAGCAAAAAAAAAAAAAACTAGCTAGACGTACAACCTTAAACAAAGTGCTACAAATTCAAATAGACAATTATCAAACAACCAACACAGACACACAGTAGTAGTTCGCTAAAAGGTGCTAAAAAGAAAAAGAAGGAAAAGTAAAACCGACATCTACAACCCTATTACCCTTTGCATAATTGGCTAAATTGTGCTCCAGCGCTAGTTGATCTCTTGGGGAGTAAACGACAGAGATCCCCTGGAACTGCTTCATGGAGGAAATAATTTGAAGAACTTGCACATATGCCCTCCAATCAACCGACTCAGGTTCTACTATGCCGTTCAGAACTTTTACCAGCAAATCACAGTCAGTGTATATAGTGCCTTGCGTCCAGTCCAGCCTGAAAATTGCCCTGCACGCTGCCTGAACTGCCATAACCTCTGCATGAAAAGGTGATGCTGCCTCCTCTACTCCCAAACCATATTGCACCAGAAAATTGTCCTCGTACAAAGTATATCCCCATCCCGTATTGCCACTTAAGTGAAAAGAACCATCCACCCTGCAATGAAAACCTTCACACGGGATACAGGTAACTTTAGGTACTTCCCTTGTGCACATAGCCGTACTAACTTTTATTAACTTTAAGATCAAACACTAATTCCCAAATGCTAACTTTAACCCTTGATCCCACTAAACTTTGATGTTGCCAAACGACCCAGGATTCAAAAGAGGCCCACAACACTTTTTGGTATAGTATAGACCAGTGCCACCTCAGGAGAAATGACACAATGCTACACCTCTTGAAAGTTAATAATTCCAAGTTAGACCATAAAGCATTCCTCAAATTCAAAAGAGTATATGCTACACCTTAATTGAAGCATATTGTTTTCAATTTTTGGTTCAATTTCAATTTTCGCCTTATTCTTTTGTTACCAACAATCAATAGTTTTGAGTGACAATATCCAAGTTCTATTAGGGGAATAAAAAACAAAAGCAAAAAACCATATATCTTTCAAAAATGCTTGCATAAATAGAAGCACATGCAGTTCGAATAACAAAAAGGAAAAGAACAATTAATGAATACTATACCATAGAAAATCTACTTCCGAGATAAGAGAAGGCGAAATTACCTCAGAGGTGCTAGTTGTCAGAGGTGCAGTCGAGGGACAGTGGTGAGGAAGTGGTGAGGCGCTTGGAGAGAGGAACAGTAGTGCTCGAAGGGGAATAGTAGAGGTGGGAGACAGAGGCAATGGTGACAATGCTCGAAGGTTGGCGCAGAGGAGAGTAGAGATGGAGAGAGGACGTAGTGGAGTGGCGTAGAGGAGAGTAGAGGCGGAAAGAGGAGGCACAGAGAGAAGGGTTTAGAAAGGGGTTTCAGACTTGGACATGTTTAAATGAAAAAGGTTCTCAAGAGTTGCGGCCAGTAACAGTGGAAGAGAAGATAAAAAGGAAAAATCTGTTAATTTTTTAGACCGATTTTTTTTAAAAAAAAAAAATCGGTCCTAAAGATTTGCAAAAAAAAAAACCTTAAAATTCAGAATTCTTTAGGACCGGTTTTTATAAAAAATCGGTTTTAATACTTTCATTTTTAGAACCGATTTTTTATAAAAATCGGTCTTAAAGAAAAACCAAAATCTTTTTTTTTTTTTGCAACTCTTTAGGACCGGTTTTTATAAAAAAAAACCCCGGTTCTAAAAGAATATCTGACAATTTCGAAAATGCCACTGGTTGTTTTTAGAATCGAATTTTTGAAAAACCGGTGTTATTGTGGCAGTTCTAAAAATAATTTGTGGCGTAGTGATTTACTAATGTGTCAATCATCCATTGTTCTTTCATAACATCTTCCCTTCAATCCAACACTCGACTGCCTTTCTTGATGATTTGTGTGTTTGGTATGCGCATGAATAAGCTTATTCACGAACAAGCACAATTCACATTGAACCAAACAACTTTCGAATAGGCAAAACTGCTTATTCAAAGCCTTATTCTTATTCGGTCAAAAAGTAGGAATTGGCTCGTGAGGCTAGCAACCATTGGAAATAATAAAAAAAGAAGACATGAAAAGTTTGCAGGGTCCACTATAGAGGTTGTTTGGATTCCCCAAGAAATTTGGGGAATTTCATCTTCCTACCATAAATTTATTGGCTATATTTGGCAAGGAACCGAACTAGCTAGCTCGCGAACTAGCTAGTTCGTGTGTAACCAAACATGGGCCGAATTAGAACAAGGCCTAGTTCTCCCACCTTATTTTAGTCCACCAAATTCATGGAACAAGAACAAGAACTAGAACTAGCTTGTCCTAGTTCATGGGGTTTGCCAAACATTATAAACAATCCAAACTCTTCACAAAGTTACACACTTTCCAATAAATTTATTCCTAGGAATTGCAACTTCCCCAAATTCCTAAGCGATCCAAACGGCCCCATATTGTTTTTTGTACCCATTCCCTAGTACTGTCTTAACATTTTCGCTATAAAAACGGTTACTATTACCATTACAATATTTATTAGTATAATTAAATTATTTTTATGATAATTACAGTAATTATTATTATATTTATTATAATTATTATTATTTATATTGAAATTATTAATTACTATGATTATTTTATTAATTATAATATTTTTGTTATTATTATAATTATTTCAGTAGTCATAATAAATATTATTTAATAGTAATCATAATAACTATTATAATTTGAATAATAATTAATTTAATTAATTTTATTATATTAATTATTATTATTAGTTTATTATTTTACTTATTTAAATAAATTTATTTATTCATTTTAAAATAATAAATATAGTAATTATTGTATTTATTAATATTATCTAAATTATTACTTTAATGATTTTTAATTAATAATTTTATATTATAATTATTATGAATATAAATTATTATTATATTATTTTCATCCATTCTTATATAATGACAAATTGTTCAAAACAAAATCAAATCATTATTATATTCTTTTCTTTCCTTATTCTTATTCACAACACACCATCCAAACAACATCTCCTTATTCATGAATAGACAATTGTCCTAATTCTAATTCAAAATTCTTATTCATGAATTTCCTTATTCGTTCTTATTCACTCCACTTCCAAACACGATGTGTTTGAGTACTTTTATTTACCCACTTGCACAATACTTTCCATAATCTTCCAGGATCAAAACTCTCGTGTTGCATCACCACCAGTGTTTTTGAAACTGTACCGACATCCTTACCGGCCAAGAGGCGGAAATAAGATATTCTTCGGTTATTTCCTGAAATTATCCGATATTTTTTCTCAAAATACCAGATACCGTCATTTCGATCACTGTTTCGATTCTGAAAATTTTTCGATATCCGATATGGTATTCAAAACACTAATCACTACGTCATTCCTCCCCTTCCAGAACTCTCAATCAAAGCGTATATGTGAATATCTCTGTCACTTCCTTATCTAGCCCCATTGCAATCTACATAATGCCTTGCATCATATCAATTGGCAAGTCATATGTCCTTAACGCCAGTCGCCGGCTACCCCAGCTCCCTCCCTCACTCCCCTATAACCAGATTATTCTAGATCCAGGACAGAAAAAGTAGTGATTTTCGAACTTGTTTCCTCATTACACCTCAGTGGTCTGGGAGTAGTAGCAAGAATTATTATTATTATTATTATTATTATTTATTGATTTGGTGATTTTTAAACTTTCAATTTGAACTTTGATTTGTTTTCTTTTTTTGAAATCTTTAAACCTTTAAGTTTTTGAAAATATTTATTTTCTAAATTACTTATTTTGAGTATATTTTTCTTTCGAAATCATTTTATTTTGAAACTACAGAGTAATTCCCGTGAAGGGAAGAGGGTTCGATTACTAGCGGGCTTTCGCTGGGCCTGCACGAATTAACGTCGGCTTGAACTTTACGGCTCGATTTTCCGATGTACTGGGCTTGGGTGTAATGGATTGGGCCTTGGTCAGCTTGGATCGTGTTCTAACTAATGGGATCGGAATTCATTCGTAAGCGATATTAGGTAGCTACTAGTACTACAGCAACAGCATCGTTCGTCTAATCGTCTTCTGAAAGGCTCAAAGGCTATAAACATTTCCTATATTAGAACTATATACTGAAGTGTACATCAATTACTATGACATATATGGAATGAATTAAATCCTAAATTACCTGATACATGTTTATACATCATACAGCACTTATAAGATACATATTGACGAGCTATTATTACTTCAAATCTACTAGACTCATATACTCTTTATACCTTGAACTTCTTCAAAGGTGCCTGAGACAAGGAAAGAGAATTAGTCAGCAAATAGCACAGTGAATATCGCATACATTAAACAAAGCAAATGCATGTTTTTATAACCTCATCCCTGTTCCTTTACTAACATCCCAATTTGCCATTACATCGTTCCAATAATGAATTGGTTTTCGGAAAAGACCCTGTACTTCCTAATTCTGATAATTTAGACTCCACTATTTTGCATTTTGGCCCTTAATACTCAGAGAACCTTATAGTAGTTGTCTACTTGTCTTTGTCTGTCTTCATCTGCATGCAAACCTAAAGGGCATGTCAATTGGCAAGTCATGGGTCCTTAACGCCAGCCAGCCACCCAGTCCCCTCCCCCCACTCCCCCAAAACCAGATTATTCTAGATCCAGGACAGAAAAAGAAGCAGTGGGTTTCAAATTTGTCATCTCGGAGAAGTAGCATGAATTATCCTATGCATGTTAGTGCCAAAGGGAGACCTTCTGATAGTACTCTCCATAAGAAAATGCGAACTTTCGGACCTATGTGTTTCTAATTTGAAATCATTCCCTAACAACATCACAATTAGCCCTGCTTTCTCCTCACATCCCTGTTAACACTATATCGTCCAGATTTCACTTTTCTCCATATAACTCCATCTGACATGTCACAGTCAGGATCTGGTTACTATACCTGCTGCTCTGTTACAATGGCTTTTTGCTCACCAAACAGCCTTCGCCACTCTTGTTTGTCCACTGACCCATGTTACTATCCTGTAATTGGGCAACTCATATAGTCCTGTCAGCTCTGGTTGCATCCTGCCACCACCCAGCCCGGATACCAAGGTTGTGACGAAGCATATACTTGCTGTCCTGTTTCAATTTCCCACTGCACATCTGATGAAATTATACTTCCAGCAACATATTGTGTCCCCAGAATATTTTAACATATCTTTTTGTCTCTTTATTGCACAGGGACATTCTTGGGTAGCTCTGAAAAACCTCAGTATATTATATACCCCAATACTCGTACATCTCTACAAAATTCAACGATACCTTCAATCATGTTGTGATATTTATTCAGGAATATACAATACCAAGGTTTTGTACTGTAGAAAACAGAAGTTACCTTGTTAAAATACTCACATTAGATATCTTCAATTACGTTTTTCGCAGAAAATACTTGAACTGGATACATAAGACATATGGAAGAATTTGGTGTGTGGGCACAAAAGAGCAATTTCAAACTTCAATCAAATCACTAAAGCCAATAAATCTGCTTCACCAATGGAGGCGACTATTTATGGCAGTCAAATACTTTTAAGGTGTACTAGGAATTTCTAATGTGCTGGTTTTTGCATTTGCCTTTTAAATTTTTTTGCTCACAGATAATTTTTGTGCTCCCATCAATAGTAATAATAAGGCACCACTGCTTACAAATATACCACATAACTTGAGCTGTGTTTCCTCTTCAACAGACTTGTTACCCTTCTGACAGGTTGGGCTTAGCTCAAATAACAATTGCTTGATGGAAAGTGCCAATACCTCATTGTAAAACGTTGCTATGTCCACATGCTCCACTCCAGTTTTCTATTTACACAAGGATTCTTTCCATGCAAATTAGATGCATTTATGATAGCCTGTGTGCAGATAAGGGAGAGAGTAAATATTTCAGAGAAGACATGATCTAATTTATAGGGTCTGGCATGCTCCACTGAAAGTTAGTGGGAGCCAGGTACATAAAGCTAAATACCTTGAAATTCCAGTTCTAAGCATATAACCAACACAAAGCTGATTGTAATGCCAGGTGGGGTAATTAAGATTTACAATTTTGTAATTGAGCTAAGCCTAATACTTTTTAAGTTTTAACCCCTGTCAAATTAGTTTGCTTTTCCTCCTATCCTGTAATTATAGCCCACTGAGACCAGACCTATCCCGAAATTACACATCATCAATATGCCGGTCTGTTATTTAAAAAAAAAAACAGAAATATACACAGTAGATGTATAGCAAAGAAAGAAATGCAAAAGAGCACCAACCTCAACTGAGTTAAATTTTTCAGGTGGATTGGTCAATTTGCCAACTCTGCCAAGTTAAGTTATCAAGAAACTTACTACAAACTACTCGATTAATCTAATCAATCCCCAATTACTTCTGCCTCTTCCATGCAAATAAACCACAGCTTGGCATAATACGGTAATAATAAGGTGCAGTAAGCCTAAGAAAACTTTTTTTTCGAAAAAAGGTGGGAGCGCCACCCAGTTTCATATTGAGAATGAAACAAACCGAATTAAGCCTGGGTATACTGGATCTTAAATATATGAACATTTCTCTTCTTTTGAAATGGTGGTGGAAATACTACAACCCCACCTACCATAGCATTTGGAAAACTATTATGACTTATAAATACAGTAGATGTTCATCAAGTAGTAAATTCTCTTATTTTTGGACTGAGGTAATGAAGTTACATAATATCGGGGTTCTTTCTAGAAAACTCATACCTGGTAGTGGGAAGAATATTTCTTTCTGGAATGATATTTGGGAGGGAGAGAGTAGTCTATCTACTAGATATTGTCACCTCTTTGCTATTTGCATCAATCCACACATTAGTTTGCATGAGGTTATTTTGCATCAAGGAAGAAATATCAAATTCAAAAGAGCGCTTACTGGAATTTTGCTACAAGAATGGTATGACATTCAACACTCTTTAATTCCTCAATATTACACTCATGAACCAGACCAGATGGTTTGTAGATGGAATAACTCGGGTATTTTCACTTCTCATGATTTATATGCCTTTTTGAACTTCAGTGGAGTCAAAATTCACTGTCCTTTGAGGTGGTGGCATTTGCATATTCCTCATAAGAACAAAATTTTCATGTGGTTAGTGTCCAATGACAAGGTACTTACTAAACATAACCTAAGTAAAAAAGGTTGGCCTGGTTCTCTTTGTTGTTGTTTTTGTGGTCAAAATGAAACTAGGGATCATTTATTTTTATCTTGCAACTTTGCTAGGAAAATATGGTTCTGGATGGGGGCTTGTAATGATAGATTCCCCCATTGGTTTACTTTTCAAGATATGATAAATGAGACAATGAACTTTAACAAAACTGATACAGAAGCTTTCCTTATTGTTGTTAGTGCAGTTTATTGGGTCATTTGGCTTACTCGTAATGACATTATCTTTAACAACAAAAATGCAACCACTATAAGACATGTTCTAATGCAAGTTTGCTCTCTGATAAAATATTGGACAGGCAACATGGACCCACCACTCAGGCAACTGGTGAAGAAATGGATGCCAGAGGATTGGAATATTATTCCCCTACAAGAAGCACCACCACTATACAATATTACTGGGGCAGGCGATTCAATTATGCAGCAATGGATTGCAGTTTGTTAGACGCTACATGAGAACTTTACTTTACTGCACAAACCTTTGTGTGTTTTAGGTTTTGAACCTTTGATGTAATAATGATGCGATATTGTGTGAATTTTGGAGTAGTTTGGTTGAAATACGTTGAGTGTCTTAGATTTTGAATCATAGATGTAATAAGTATGTGGTTGAATTTTGAATTTTGAGGTAGTAGAGCTGCAGCAGTGGGTTAGTCAGGGCAGTAGGATTACAGTAGGGAGGAGTTGTGTCGTCTTCTTACAATCTGTTTTTTTGTATTCGGTTTGTTTCATTCTCAAAATGAAACTGGGTGGCGCTCCCACCTTTTTTCGAAAAAAAAAAATATATGGCTTCTAAGTTTTTCGTAGTTACTTTTTCGTAAGCCTAAGAAAACTGGCTTTCATAAAACATATATAAGTACTTGCCACTCAGATTTATAACATTATGTTGATAACTTTTTCTGATTTTTTTTCCCCTAAATATTGCAAGTTTCCTCTCTTCCTTTGATACAGGCTTGAGACTGTCTATGTTGTAACAACATAGGCGGAGTTAAAAACTTGGAAAAATGTTAGTAAATCTTTTACTAACATTCTTCCTTTATTCTACTTCTTTCTCATCTATGTCAATGAGAAAGTATCTAGAAGAAAAAATAGATAAATAGAAATTGAGAGAGAAAGAAGAGAGATATACCACTACGAAATCATGCCATAACTTGCCACAAGAACCAGAGATACAAAAGCAGAGAGGTATAACTTTTTCGTAGTGCTCTTCAACTGTCATATTGATGAAATTTGACTTCTCAACTCGATGTCCTTTTCTTCATATTTTGCAAGTTCAGTCTTTCTATATAACTTTTCCGTTATGACTCTTCTACTGCCATATTGATGAAATTTGACTTCTCAACTCGATGTCCTTTTCTTGATATTTTGCCAGTTCAGTCTTTCTATCCTTTATATTGATTCATTACTTTTTCGCCTTCAGCATGTCTTCCTGGACCTTTTCTTTTACATATTGACTTATGAATTTTTCATCATCAGACATCCTCTCTTATTTGTCATTCAGATTCCTTCTTCCTATATATTGAGTTCTCCTCCATGGGCGTCATTCTCCTTAACTTTCTTTTAACTGCAGATGCCCTCTTTATTCCTTCGCAAGTATTTCCTCTCCATGGATGTCTTCTCTTCGTTTCACCTTTGAGCATGCTCGTTTTGAAGAACCTAGACTTTTTCTTCTATATATGGATCTATTACTATTTCAGCTTTATATGCCGTCTTCATTTCCATTTGTTGTCTCAAGTCTTAAACAATAACCATCGTTTTACTTTGATGTTGGTCCTATATAAAGATTCAATCTAGTTAAATTAAAAATCTATGCTAGTAATTCACTTCAAATAGATGTGTTTATGATCTGTTAAAGAAGCAAAATTTTACTTTAAACATACAAAAACTGCTAATGAACAGTTCATACCAATGTGTAGTTGTGTACACATCCAGAACAAAGCCCAATTCAACTAAAACTAAAAACACCATATTAACCCTCAACATGCCATTAATGCTTAATTTAACCCTATTCCAACCCCATTCACCCTCTCGCAAGATTTGGAAATATGAAGGGACAATCAGATCCTCTAAAAAGTTCACCGATATTGATTTCCAAAAAAGAACTAACAGCTAATGAAAACCAGGTTGACGAACTACAAAATATATTGATTATATAGTAAGAAGTCAAAACTGAACATCATACTCACAAAATATATTGAAAAATTTTGCAAGAAATTTATACCATCCATTCAGCTGTCTGTCCACCTTTTTTCATGCATCCTGATTTTTTTTACCTCCTCTTTTTCTTCTTCTTCTTCTTTTTTTTCCCCCTTCTTCTTCTGTCTCCTTTTTTTTTTTCTTTTTTTTCTTATTTTTTCCTTCTTTTTTTTTTCCTCCTTTTTTTCCCTTCTTCTTTTTTCTCCTTTTTTTTCATCTTTTTTTCCTTCTTTTTTTTCATAATTTTTTCCTCCTTTTTTCCCTTCATTTTTTTCTTCCTCTTTTTTTTCCCCCTTCTTCTGTCTCATTTTATTTTCTTCTTCTTTTCCCTTCTTTTTTTCTTTTTTTTCCTCCTTTTTTTCCCTTCTTTTTTTTCCTTCTTTATTTTATTTTATTTCTTTTTTTTTTCCTCCTTTTTTTTTTCCCTCCTTTTTCCTTCTTAATTTTTTTTCTTTTTTTTTTTGCATGAGTCTTTTCCTCTTTACTTTTTTCTTTTTTTTCCCATTTTTGTTTTATCAGCGTGTTATGCCTTTCTTATCCTACAAAAAAATAAATATAATGACATAAGTATTGATAACGATTTAGTAATTAACAACAATAATGCTAGTAATAATAGTAAAAAAAAACTATAATAACACTCAAACTTGCCATTATGGTTCAATTTGACCCAATTCCATCCCCATTTATCCTCACAACAAACTCTGTAATATAGAAGGAAAATCAGATCATCTTTCAAAGTTCACCAAAATTGCTTGATTCCCAAAAAAAAAACCAACTAATTGCTAATCAAAACCCAGTTGATGAACTACACAATATACTAAGTAAGAAGTCAAAATAGAACACCATACTCACAAATATATTAAAAAAAATATGGTAAGAAATTTGTACCTTCCTGTCAGCGGTTCATTGTTGTCTCTCCACCATTCTTCATGCATCCTTTTCTTTTCGTTTTCTACCTCCTTTTTTTCCCATCTTTTTTTTTTACTTCTTCTTTTCTTTCCTCCTTTTTTTTTTTTGCTTCTTTTTCTTTTTTTTTCTCTCTCTTATTTTTTCCCCTTCTTCTTTATATCCCTACACAAAGAATAGGCATAATGACATTAATATCTGATAATGATTAATTCATAGAACAAGACAAAGCCTATAGGCTTGAAATGAACACAATCAAACTCAGAGCCGCCAAAACCAAGATAGACAATAATAGTAACAACAATAAAAGTAGCAGGAATAGTAATAATGAATTGTTCATAACTAAATTAAATACTAATTTGGACATGCAGTGTGTCTAATTGTGCACAATGAGGCCAATAAGATTAAAATCAGACTTATCCCAATCCCAATTGGCAACAAAAATGAAATACTGATTTCCAAGAATAGAGTTAACAGCCAACAACTCTGACATAAGACGAATACTCAAAAATTGAAGAAAGAGAAGAAAGTATAGTTACCTTGCTTCCAGGAGAGACAACACTTCTTGGTTTGATTCAAGAAGGAAGGATTGCAAGAGCGAGAGAGGAGAGGAGAGGCGAGACGAGAAGAGAATTGGTGGGAAAGTATAGTTACCTTCATTTTTTTTTCCTTTTTTTCCCTTCTTCTTCTGTCTCCTTTTATTTTCTTCTTCTTTTTTTCCTTCTTTTTTTTCCCTCTTTTTCTTATTTTTTCCTTCTTTTTCTTTCTTTTTTTCCTCCGTTTTTCCTTCATTTTTTTTTCTTCTTCATTTTTTTTTCTTCTTCTTTTTTTTTTTGCATGAGTCTTTTCCTCTTTACTTTCTTCTTTTTTTCCATTTTTGTTTTATCAACGTGTTATGCCTTTCTTATCCTACAAAAAAAAAATAAATAAATATAATAACATAAGTATTGATAACGATTTAGTAATTAACAACAATAATGCTAGTAATAATAGTAAAAAAAAAACTATAATAACACTCAAACTTTCCATTATGGTTCAATTTGACCCAATTCCATCCCCATTTACCCTCACAGCAAGCTCTGTAATATAGAAGGAAAATCAGATCATCTTTCAAAGTTCACCAAAATTGCTTGATTCCCAAAAAAACCAACTAATTGCTAATCAAAACCCAGTTGATGAACTACACAATATACTAAGTAAGAAGTTAAAACAGAACACCATACTCACAAATATATTTAAAAAAAAATGGTAAGAAATTTGTACCTTCCTGTCAGTGGTTCATTGTTGTCTCTCCACCTTTCTTCATGTATCCTTTTCTTTTTTTTTTACCTCCTTTTTCCCATCTTTTTTTTTTTTTACTTCTTTTTTTTCTTTTCTTTTCTTTCCTCCTTTTTTTTTTTTTGCTTCTTCTTATTTTTTTTTTCTCCCTATTATTTTTCCCCCTTCTTCTTTATATCCCTGCACAAAGAATAGGCATAATGACAATAAAATCTGATAATGATTAATTAATAGAACAACACAAAGCCTATGGGCTTGAAATGAACACAATAAAAAACCAAGATAGACAATAATAGTAACAACAATAAAAGTAGCAGGAATAGTAATAATGAATTGTTCATAACTAAATTAAATACTAATTTGTACAAGCAGTGTGTCTAATTGTGCACAACGAGGCCAATAAGATTAAAATCAGACTAACCCAATCCCTATAGGCAACAAAAATGAAATACTGATTTCCAAGAATAGGGTTAACAGCCAACAACTGTGACCGAGCAAAAAAGGCATAAGACGGGACCATTAGTAAAAAATTGAAGAAAGAGAAGAAAGTATAGGTACCTTGCTTCCAGGAGAGACAACGCTTCTTGATTTGATTCGACAAGGAAGGATAGCAAGAGCGAGAGAGGAGAGGAGAGGAGAGACGAGAAGAGAATTGGTGGGGATTCGAAGAGAAGAGGGGTTCAAGGAAGGAAGGAAGGAAGGGTTCTTGAATTGTCGGAACTCGGAAGTGAGGAGGCATTATAAAGGCAAAGGTCACATCCTCTGCCGCGCGCGGCTGGCAGCACTTTTCATCCTGACCGTCTGATCTAATCTGAACGACCCCTAGAAAATACCGGATTGATAGGCTTGAAAAAACTGAACTGTTCAGATCAGATCGGACGGCTTGTATGAGAAGTGCGGCTGTGCCGCGCGGCAGAGGATACGAATCTAGCCACAGGTATATCTCGTATATGCGTATATGGAAGGTTTCATAAATTTTAGATAGACCTGGTTTACACGGAAACCTAAATCTGTCGGTCCATATTGTGCCGGCTTAATGGATGATCCGCTCAGAAAACTGTTATCCGAGATTTAAACGGTGCACCTGGTCTAATATTAGGCAACGGAACAACATTATTTAGATGGAAATATACCGATTAATAGATTAGACAGACTTTGACCCCGGTCTAAACAAAATCTAACAAAAATTCATTTATTCGCTTAGGATTGAAGTTTCTTACTAGAAAAAAGGCTCATGCCGTCATGCGGTAAAAATAATTCGATTACCACTTGTATTTAATAGCATTCCATAATTCAATTACCACTTGTATTTAATAACATTCCATATTAGGTGACGATGTGGCATGCTTTACATGGAAAAACAAAAATATGAGTTCACTTTTTAGGATTGAAGTTTCTTACTAAAAAAGGCTAGCTCATGCCGTCATGCGGTAAAAATAATTCAATTACCACTTTTATTTAGTAGCATTCCTTAATTCAATTACCACTTGTATTTAATAACATTCCATATGTCTTCTAATTACTACCGTGGCATCCAATTATCGAAACGACCAACCTAAAACTAGCTAGGGTTTGTCTACGAAAGGGGAACTGAGTTGTGTGCATTAATGGTTACTATTTGATTGTAAATGATAAGATCTGAACCTTTGAATTTACACATTTATTTAAACTCGAGCACTAATAGATGGATAATCTTAAATATCTTAGACAAGTCAACCAGTTCAAATTTTTTTTTGTTTTTTTTTATTATTGCCATGTCCCACCTAAAATTCCCAGTAAAACGATAATGAGCTAAGTGAGGTGCATTTATATTACTACTATGTTGTTACATTATATATATTTAACAGTTATTTATGAAATTTTTTAATATTCGAAAACATGTTTATAATTTAAATTATGAACAACGACGCAAAATAACAAAACTGTTGGTTAAACATTTTCTCTCGATTTGCCGATTTGCAAAACAACACCGAAACCTTTAAACTAACATCTCTTTTTAGTGTTTTATAGCTAAATTTATTGAAGAATGGATTAAAGCAAGTGTGGCACTTAGTTTGGAGCTTCAAGAGATTGCTTTGGTCTAGTTAGAGTCAGTAATTAAGGTTTAATTAAACTCTAAACTAATCTCAATCAATTTGCTGGTAAAATGCTCAGTTTTTCTGTCCAGCGTCATACAACGCCAGTTGCCGTTACACAACGCTGCGTTAATTCGTTTTTAATTGCAAAATCTCTGACAAGGTTGGAACAGCGTTACACAACGCTCAGTAGCGTTGTGCAACGTTAGTTCATTTGTTTTTAAACCAGTTAAATCCATTATTTCCCCTTGTCAGAACGTTGAGCAACGCTAAGTAACGTTACACAACTTTTCCACTCATACGTTGTGTAACGCCACTCAGCGTTGTACAACGCAGTATGAAACAAGCGTCTCTGCATTGCTCAGACATCGATCTGCATCGATGCTGCATGCATGCTGCAATGTTTCATGCATTATAGCGTTGTGTAACGCTCCTTTTTTCGCTCAGACTTCGCTCAGTTGCTCTGGTCGCGTAGAGCAACGCTGAATAGCGTTGTGCAACGGCTACGTTGTGTGACGCCAGTCAGCGTCGTATGACGTTCTGACAATGTTGTTTGAGTTTGTCAGTTCTGCCTTATTCGTTTTCTTGACTTCGTTGTGCAACGCTACCAAGCGTTACACAACGCTCTGACAAGTTCCAACGGAACTGTCGAGGCTCTGCTTTGGATTTTTGCTGAAGCGTTGTGCAACGCTATACAGCGTTACACAACGCTCTGACAACTCATAACGTTATTGTCTGTGACCGTTTGATTTTTCAACGGCTATTTAGGCGTTGTACAACGGCATATAGCGTTGTATAACGCCAGAGTCTGTTTTGACTGGTCTTTGGAGCTGTTGGCGCCCTCTATATATATGGGGCCTCTTGGAACTGTTTAGACACTTTTGAAACCTTTGAAACTCCTCCCTTTTGAGCTCCAACCAGTTAGACATTACTCTCTCTTGTGTTTGAGCATTATTTTAGCAAAATCATTGAGATTAGAGTGTGCAAACCAATCCACTAGTGTTAATTGCTAGATTTGTTGAGTGATTTGGTTAGAGCCTCAATCCTTTGAGTGTTTAAGATTGTTTATTCGAGTTAGGCCGATCCGCCTCGAGTGTCCTTGTGACGAGGTGATTCGGTTCGAAGTTGTAGTCCCGTTCGTTGTGGAATTGAACGGAGCGCGCCCATTTCGAGGTTGCGAAACTCCCGGAGACGTACGACTAAGGCTAGCACTTCCTAGCGGGTCGGAACTCCGTAATATATCGCGTGTCGCTTCTTTCTCTTCTCTCTTTACTTTTCTTGCATTGTGAATTGATTGTGCTTTGATTGTTTGTGTTAGACCAAGTTTGAATTGAACCAAATATTGACCATACCGGTTTAGAACTTTGTTTTTGTGCCTATTCACCCCCCTCTAGGCCTTAATTTAGGGACAACAAAGTGGTATCAGAGCGGGGGTTATCTTTTGACCATCTTGTTAGGTAGATAACCTCGATTCATGGCCTCTAGGGTGATAGAAAAACCGGACAAGTTTGGTTCCACTTGCAAGAACTTCCGTTATTGGAAGAGATGTATGGTTGTATACCTTAACTTAATTGATCTTTGAGAGGTTGTTGATAAGCCATACACACCAATTTGTGATAGTGAAGGTAGAGAAACCCATGCCTCTAAGACCATTAGGACCAAGAATGATAATGCCGTTAATGTCTTGTTAAATTCGGTACATGAGTCCATAGCGGCCATTTTTGGTAGCTCTACTAGTGCACATGAAATGTGGGTTTCTCTCTTAAACCGTTATGAGGGAAATTCTCTAATCAAAAGCTCTCGACAATTTGAGCTAGAGTCTAGATTGGATAATTTCCGCATACGGGAAGGTGAATGTATCGAGGAGATGTATACTCGGTTTATACAATTGCTCGATGAATTCACTAACATAGGAGAGACCCTTTCTAATAGTCGTGTTATAGGAAGATTGCTTAGGGCTTTGGTGGGAAGACCTCAATTCGACACTCTCATCTCGACTCTTGAGACACAACAAAGGTCCCACAACAACCTCACACCGGAGATCATCTATACTCATTACCGGTGCGTGGAGGAGAAGCTCAAGCAACTTGGAGAGTTGAAGTATGAGCCCAAGACCGTAGCATTGGCGGCAAATGACAACAAGGCATCCCCTTCCAAGAACCGCCACAATGACAACCACCAAGGGAGACACCGCCACTCAAGTGACAAGGCCAAAGGCATCATCGACCTTGATGAGGACAAGCAAGGAGCCGTTCTCTCAAAGATGTTTCGATCTATCATGATCTTTGAGGGAAAGTTCAACAAAGAAAGGCTTGAGAATGACGAAAGGGCTCTTTGCTTCGTGTGCCAAAAAGAAGGTCATACCATGTACTCTTGCTTCAAGCTCTTCCCTCACTTGAAGAAAGACAAGGAAGATGGTGGCAAGAGAAGGGGTGATGGTCGGTTCAAGTCCAAGAAGGGAAATTACAAGAGCAAGAAGAAGGGTGAGAGAGCCATGCAAGCCACTTGGGACAACGATTCCGATTCGAGCTCATCCTCTCAATCCGATTCGGAGTCCGAGTGCGACTTTGACAACCTTGCTCTTGTGGCTCAAGTGAATGATGTGGTGATGCCGGTGGATGACGACCTAGATGACTTGGTGAAGGAGGTCTTCAACGAGTTCAACCGAGGCAAAATCTATGTGCATCCATTGAGCAAAGCTAGCCTTGATGAAGCATCATCCTCTACATCGACTCTCACACAAGCTCCAACGACTATTCAAGAGGAACCATCCACAATTGCCATTGAAATGCCCAAGGTCACAAATGAGGTACTTCTAAACTCATTCTCTAGTAGTGATAGCGATTGTGATAGTGAGAATGACTTGAGCTTGAATGATGATGCAAACTTGCAATTTGATAGGTTGAATGATTATCTTGATGAGTCTCTTAAGACTATTGCTAGTCAAAAAGAGCAAATTAGTGTTTTGACGACTAAGGTGCATGATCTTGAATCTTTGGTGACAAGGTATAAGGGTATGATTGAAAGTTTTGAAAAACCAAGTGTTTGTGAAAAATGTCAAACTCCTTTGAGTGAGACAAATGTTTTGAAAAATGAAAGGGCTTCAAGTTCGTCTAGTGCTTCTCATAGCACCAAGATGAATCTTGATAAAATGTTTGTGGGACAAAAACCCAATGACAAAACGGGTCTTGGCTTCAAAAAGAGGAATCAATCCTTTTCTAGACCAAGAACCATGTCAAGCCCAACACAAAATGAGAGACTCTATCACAAGAGCACCAATGGTAGGAACACACACGGGCAAGGGCAAAAGAATTTTGTTGGCTCTCAAAATGGTGCTCAAAAGAGTTTTGGTAGGAATAGAAATGGGTCTCAAAGACCTCAAAAGAATTTCCAAAACAATCGGGGCCCAAGCAACTTGTATTTCAAGGGACCCGATGGGTGTTTTCATCCTTTTCAAAACAATGGTGGGAATAGGAATAGAACACACACTAGACCTCAAACCAATGGGGGAAATCAAAGAGTCTCTCAACAAAACAAAAAGAATTTTCAAAAATCAAATTTGAGAAACTCTCAATCATACACTTTCTCTAAGAATCCAAAGATTAGGGCCATGGAGCTTAGGCGTCATTTTGAAACCCATTTTGTTAGAGAAAGTTCACAAGTGAACAAGCCAACTTGTGCTTGTTGCAACTATTGTGGTAAGAATGGCCATGTCACACTAGAATGCAAAGTTAGGAAAGCAAATCATACATCCGGTTCAATTAACATGATTTGGGTTCCTAAAGTCACTTCCACATCCGTTTTGATTGGTGGAAGTGGTTCGAGTGTGGCTTAGTTAGCCATCTTCTTTCCCCAAGGTTATTCTTGTCAAATCTTAAGGGGGAGAGATTACAAGAATATATTAGTTGTTTGTTTCTAACTAATATGTATTCTTGTAGGTTTGTTTGTTATCATCATTCAAGAGAAGTGCTTGGATCATAGATAGTGGTTGTTCACATCACATGACGGGTGATGAATCTTGTTTCAAGACACTTGAACCTTTTGATGGTGGTGAGGTTACTTTTGGTAATAATCTTAGGAAGAGCTCTATTATTGGTATAGGCTCGGTTGGAAACCAAAATTTAACGGTTTTTAATGTTTACCTTGTGGATGGTCTCAACTACAACCTTTTAAGTGTGAGCCAATTATGTGATGCGGGATATTATTTGAAGTTTGATCACTCCTCTTGTTTTGTGCATCAAATTTCGGATAATTCTCTTGTTTACACGGGACAAAGGAAAAAGGATGTCTATTACTTGAACTTTGATCACTTCACAAATGGTGAACAATGCTTTAGTGCCATAGCTACTGGTTCATGGTTATGGCATAGAAGACTTGGTCACGTTTCTCTAGACTCCATTAAGAAACTTGTGAAATTGAAACTTGTCCGTGGTCTTCCATCATATAAACTAGACTTAAATGGGTTGTGTGAAGCTTGCATGAAAGGCAAGCAAACCAAGTCTAGTTTCAAAACCAAAGAGATCATCTCAACCACTCAACCTTTGCAATTGCTTCATATGGATTTGTTTGGACCAATCAATGTCTTGAGTATAAGTAAGAAAAGGTATGTCTTTGTGGTGGTAGATGACTATAGTCGCTTTACTTGGGTTTTCTTTCTTGCTCACAAGGAAGAAGCATTTGACCATTTTGTTAAATTTAGCAATCGGGTTGAAAACGAAAAAGGGTTGAAAATCTCTAGAATTCGTAGTGACCATGGAAGGGAATTTGAAAATGCTAAATTTGATGAATTGTGCATAGAAAAAGGATATAAACAAGAGTTTTCCGCTCCACGCACTCCTCAACAAAACGGTGTAGTGGAGAGGAAGAACCGAACCTTACAAGAATTAGCACGCACCATGCTACATGAATTTGCCGTACCCAAATTTCTTTGGGCCGAAGCGGTAAATACGACATGTCATGTAGTAAATCGTGCATGCATTCGTTCTCAACTCAAGAAAACTCCTTTTGAATTATGGTTCGGTCATACTCCTAATATATCCTATTTCCGTGTATTTGGCTCCAAATGTTTTGTCCTTGATGAGTCTCCTAAAGTAACCAAGTTTGATGCCAAGTCTTTGCCCGGTATTTTTGTTGGTTACTCAACCACAAGCAAAGCGTATAGAGTCTATTTGCCAAACTCAAAGGTAGTTATTGAGTCTATTAATGTCAAATTTGATGAAAAAGTCCTTGAGGAATCCAAGGAAGGTAATTCTATTGTAGGTACACAAATGGAAGAAACTACACAAGAAATCGAGTCACAATCTCAAGCACAACCACCGGTGATTATTGAGGAGCCTTTGAACCGGGTTGATGACATTTTGATAGGGGGAGAGACTCATGAGGAGGGCATCTTAGACACAACTCAAAATGAAATGCCTCATGATGATCCTCAACCTCAACCGTCTTCCCAACCGGTTCATGAGCCTCCCGAAGTGCTTAGAGAAGTTTCCTCTCATCCTCTTACTAATGTCATAGGTGACCCTAGGGAAGGTGTTAGGACTAGGTCTAGTTTGCACCAAACTATTGGTCATTGTGCCTTTGTTTCTCAACTTGAACCAAAATCCTTCAAAGAGGCCAATGTTGATCCAAATTGGATTGTTGCCATGCAAGAAGAGTTGAACCAATTTGAGAGAAATCAAGTTTGGGAACTTGTACCATTACCAAAAGGTAAGCAAGTTATTGGTACCAAATGGGTTTTTAGAAACAAGCTAAGTGAGGATGGTATTGTGGTTAGAAACAAAGCCCGTTTGGTTGCATAAGGTTTCAAGCAACAAGAAGGTATTGATTTTGAGGAGACCTTTGCACCGGTTGCTCGTCTTGAATCCATTAGAATGCTCTTGGCTTTTGCCGCTAACAAAGGCTTTACCCTATTCCAAATGGATGTCAAGAGTGCTTTTCTAAATGGTTGGATAGATGAGGAAGTTTTTGTCCAACAACCACCCGGTTTTGTTGACCATTTCAAACCGGACCATGTGTATAAGCTTCACAAAGCTTTGTATGGTTTGAAGCAAGCTCCTAGAGCTTGGTATGGTAGACTTTGTACCTTTCTTCTAGACAATGGCTTTAGTAGAGGCAAAATGGATACAACTCTTTTCACTAAGAAAAGAGATGACCATTTGCTACTTGTGCAAATTTATGTGGATGATATTATCTTTGGCTCTACTAATGCAACTCTTGCCCAAGAGTTTTCTTCTTTGATGAGTAGTGAATTTGAGATGAGCATGATGGGAGAACTCACTTTCTTCTTGGGGCTTCAAATCAAACAACTCAAGGATGGTATCTTTGTGAACCAAGTCAAATACGCCAAGGAGTTAGTGAAGAAATTCGGTGTTGAAGATAGCAAGAGCTTAGACACACCCATGGACAAAAGTGCGAATATCGATGCGGATGAGAAAGGCAAGCCTATGGACATAACTCTCTATCGGGGCATGATCGGTAGCCTACTTTATCTCACGGCTAGTAGGCCGGATATTATGTATGCCGTATGTCTATGTGCTAGGTACCAAGCCAATCCTAAGGAATCTCACCACAAAGCGGTAAAACGTATCTTGCGATACGTCAAGGGTACTCAAAACCTAGGTCTTTGGTATGGTAGACAAACCGAACTAGACTTGTTAGGTTATACCGATGCCGATTTTGCCGGTGACCGTATGGACCGCAAAAGTACTAGTGGAACTTGCCAATTTCTTGGTGGTTCACTTGTGTCTTGGTCTAGTCGCAAGCAAACTTTGGTTGCTCTTTCCACCGCGGAAGCGGAATATGTAGCGGCCGGTAGTTGTTGTACCCAACTTCTTTGGATGATGCAAACCCTTAGGGATTTTGAGTTAGATTTCCAAAAGGTACCAATCTTGTGTGACAATACTAGTGTCATCCTTATATCCAAAAATCCGGTATTGCACTCTAGAACCAAGCACATAGAGATACGACATCATTTTATCCGTGATCATGTTGAGAAAGGTGATGTGGAATTGGTCTACATCGACACGAAGGAGCAAATCGCCGATATCTTCACCAAACCTCTTCCAACACAACAACATCTTGAACTTAGGTTCAAACTTGGTATGCTTGAACTCAAAGATTAAATTTATGCATATCATGTTGTTGTCTCTGTTGTTTGGAGCTTATTTCAGTTTAAATTGGATGTATTTCTTTTGAAAACCTTGAAAAATAAGTTTTTAACTATTTCGGTCTTAATTTTCTGAATTTTCTGGTTTTCTGTTGACTCTGGCGTTACACAACGCCATTCGGCGTCATGCAACGCAAGAGTAACGTTAGTTTAAAATGAATTTTGAATTCTGTCGAGTTAAACGTTGTACAACGCTGCCCACCGTTGCACAACGCTGGTTTGATTTTGTCTTGCAACGTTGCACAACGCGGACTATCGTTGTACAACGCTGGCTATTTTACTTTAATTTTCCTTCGCTGAATTTTAAAATCTGTCGAGTTCAACGTTATACAACGCTGATCACCGTTGTACAACGCCAGTCTGTTTCTTTTTACTTAACGTTGTACAACGCTGGCCACCGTTGTAAGACGTTGTTTTATTTCTTTATTTTATTTTTTATTATTTATTCTTTTTTATTTTGCTTGGCTTTAGTGTTGTACAACGCCCCTTAACGTTGCACAACGCTGAGTTGTAGCGTTACCCATCGCTACTCAGCGTTGTACAACGGAGCAGTCAGTCTCTGCTCAATTTTTCGCTGTTTTGACTCCTGCGTTGTACAACGCCCTTTGGCGTTACTTAACGGTGGACGCGTTTTTTAACTGTTGTGACCCCACCTTTTCTTCTTCTTCTTCCTCTTCTTTCTCAAAACCGAGCCCTCTTCAATTTTTCTCTCTTTCTCTCCAACTCACACCCTTTCATCTCTCTCTCTCAATACTCTCTCAATTCTCTCTCTCCACTCCAACCAAAACCACCAAATTACTCTCCTCTCTCTCCTCTCCACCCTCATACCCTCAAATCACTCTCTCTCTCTCTCTCTATCTCTCAATCCACCGAAACCCTAGCCACCGCCATCACCGACAATTCCGGCGATCCGACCGTCGGATTTTCGATCGGTTTCGGTTCTGTGCTCTCCAAGGTCATCTCATCCTCTCCCGCTCTTCAATTCAAAGGTTTAACCTCATCCTTTCTCTCTCAATTTTCAATGGCACCAAAAACCGCTACCAACAAACGAACCAAGCGCAACCCCAAGGGTGCCTCCTCCTCCAACCCACCGGTTCAAACCGATCAAACCGATCAACCGATCCCAATGGAAATACCCCCGGTACCCGTGGATTGGACCCTTTCATCCTCCAACAATTACCTCTTCAAAGACTCGGCCTCGTACATGCATTTTTGCCAATACCGCGATGTCAATCGCGAGTGCTCCGAGTGCTTCTTCTTCGAGCACCCCTATGGTGTCTACCATTTGAATCCAAGGGAATTGACTTGGATCAAAGAAAGGATCGAATATTGGAACATGGCGGGTCTTCTCGCACATTCTCAACCGTACAACCCGTCATTGATCAAGCTCTTCTATGCCAATCTCACAATGACGTGGACCGATGGCCACCCAACCGCCAACTCCTATGTCCTCGGTCGCCACATCTCCATCACCGAGGAAACATTGACCAACCTCCTTAGCCTCGATAATGACAATTTGGAGATTTACATCCATGCCACTTGGCCACGTGAGTTGCCTCCTTATGATGAATTTCACCGATTCTTTTATTGTTGGAGGAACTACACCGTTCGCCAATTCACCGCCACCGAGCTCCCGGCATTGCACCGCCTTCTCTTCCTCTTCATCAACAACATCATCACTCCAAAGGCAACAATCAAAACCAATGTGGAGCAATTCGCCGTGTTTCTCCTTCGCTCCCTCCTTGAGATGAATCAAAAGGTGAATCTCCCTTACATCATGCTTGCTCATATGGCACGGGTCGATACCTCTTCTCGCTTCTCATTTCCTTATGCCCACATCATTCAATCTATTCTCATTGAAAACGGCATCCCTCATGACACATCTCTTTGGGGCGAACCCGTGCCCGAGAATGCCATTGCTACTCCCGAAAACCTCATGGCACATCTAAATGTTACCGGATGGACGGCCCAAGACGATAACTCCATTGTGCCCGGTGCATTCCACCGCAACAACTACATCTTCCGGCCCAATGCCACCATAAACCAATATGAAGAGATAGGCAATGAACCATTGCATGTGCCCGGCGGCCGAATGGAGGGTCAAGGCGCACCTCAAGACTTCCATGCTTACCTTGATGCCAAGTTTGCCGCCTTGACAACTCATATTGATACGCGGTTCAACACAATTGAGGAAAACTTGACCGCTTACCAAGCCAAGACCGATGCCTCGATCACTCATCTCAAGGATGAGATGATCAACCTTTGGGGAAAGATGGAGCTCCATCTCAAGAGGGGATCCGGTAGTGGTACGGGTGATGATGATGAGGAGTAGTCGAGCCGAAACCGTCTCCAAGCCTTAGCCCTCTCCTTTCTTTTTATTTTGCTTTTCGTAGTTTCTTTGCCTTTCGTATCTCTTTTGTGATTTCTCGGTGTTTTTGAATGCTTAAGTTTGTGCTAAATGGATTTGTTTTGTTTTATGGTTGTTGTATGAATTATGTTATGCTTTAATGAATTATATTGTGCTAAATGGCTTCGTTTTTAGCTCTTTTAATTTTAATATGCATGCATGGTCTATAATTGTTAGTTTAAGCCCTCATTAAACCTTGTTAGCTACCCCTAATCAAATGAACTTAGTGGCCAAATTCTTTTCGAAAGGGGGAGGATTGTTATGGTTTTTATTCAAGGGCGTTTTGGGTATTCTTTTCCCTAATTGCAAAAAGGGGGAGAATTAGGTAATTTGGGTTATTCCGCCTTGTTGTATCAAGTCCCAAATATACCTTAGGTGTTGTTTTGCAACTCGGCAAAAGGGGGAGATTGTTGGTTAAACATTTTCTCTCGATTTGCCGATTTGCAAAACAACACCGAAACCTTTAAACTAACATCTCTTTTTAGTGTTTTATAGCTAAATTTATTGAAGAATGGATTAAAGCAAGTGTGGCACTTAGTTTGAAGCTTCAAGAGATTGCTTTGGTCTAGTTAGAGTCAGTAATTAAGGTTTAATTAAACTCTAAACTAATCTCAATCAATTTGCTGGTAAAATGCTCAGTTTTTCTGTCCAGCGTCATACAACGCCAGTTGCCGTTACACAACGCTGCGTTAATTCGTTTTTAATTGCAAAATCTCTGACAAGGTTGGAACAGCGTTACACAACGCTCAGTAGCGTTGTGCAACGTTAGTTCATTTGTTTTTAAACCAGTTAAATCCATTATTTCCCCTTGTCAGAACGTTGAGCAACGCTAAGTAACGTTACACAACTTTTCCACTCATACGTTGTGTAACGCCACTCAGCGTTGTACAACGCAGTATGAAACAAGCGTCTCTGCATTGCTCAGACATCGATCTGCATCGATGCTGCATGCATGCTGCAATGTTTCATGCATTATAGCGTTGTGTAACGCTCCTTTTTTCGCTCAGACTTCGCTCAGTTGCTCTGGTCGCGTAGAGCAACGCTGAATAGCGTTGTGCAACGGCTACGTTGTGTGACGCCAGTCAGCGTCGTATGACGTTCTGACAATGTTGTTTGAGTTTGTCAGTTCTGCCTTATTCGTTTTCTTGACTTCGTTGTGCAACGCTACCAAGCGTTACACAACGCTCTGACAAGTTCCAACGGAACTGTCGAGGCTCTGCTTTGGATTTTTGCTGAAGCGTTGTGCAACGCTATACAGCGTTACACAACGCTCTGACAACTCATAACGTTATTGTCTGTGACCGTTTGATTTTTCAACGGCTATTTAGGCGTTGTACAACGGCATATAGCGTTGTATAACGCCAGAGTCTGTTTTGACTGGTCTTTGGAGCTGTTGGCGCCCTCTATATATATGGGGCCTCTTGGAACTGTTTAGACACTTTTGAAACCTTTGAAACTCCTCCCTTTTGAGCTCCAACCAGTTAGACATTACTCTCTCTTGTGTTTGAGCATTATTTTAGCAAAATCATTGAGATTAGAGTGTGCAAACCAATCCACTAGTGTTAATTGCTAGATTTGTTGAGTGATTTGGTTAGAGCCTCAATCCTTTGAGTGTTTAAGATTGTTTATTCGAGTTAGGCCGATCCGCCTCGAGTGTCCTTGCGACGAGGTGATTCGGTTCGAAGTTGTAGTCCCGTTCGTTGTGGAATTGAACGGAGCGCGCCCATTTCGAGGTTGCGAAACTCCCGGAGACGTACGACTAAGGCTAGCACTTCCTAGCGGGTCGGAACTCCGTAATATATCGCGTGTCGCTTCTTTCTCTTCTCTCTTTACTTTTCTTGCATTGTGAATTGATTGTGCTTTGATTGTTTGTGTTAGACCAAGTTTGAATTGAACCAAATATTGACCATACCGGTTTAGAACTTTGTTTTTGTGCCTATTCACCCCCCTCTAGGCCTTAATTTAGGGACAACAAAAACTAAAAGTTTAGCTGTAGACAGATATAACACAATAATAATAACAGCTAAATATATCATTAAACTAAGGAAATTAAATCTAAACAAAAAATAATGAACCTTGAAATATCTTAAACAATTTGAAGCTGAACCAATACTTTTCACCTAAGACCTAACACAATTACACAAACATTTTTTTCCCCGTCTCATTTGATGCATTTATATTAGGGACTGGGTGATTTTTGTTTTTTCAAATGCATCTTTCGGTTAACTCAGTTTCAAAATCTTTTTTTGGATAAACTAGACGGACTCAGCTTCACAATCTTACAACGCCAAGTCGCCAACTATATCTAATATAATAAATAATAATAATTAAAAAAGACAGATGATAATTCCCGAAAGTTTTTTATTCAACGCTTTAGCCAGGCCTCTTGGGCCGAGTAAAGTAGCAAAATAACCCAACGTACGATTAGGCCTTCTAAGAAAACATGTTTTATTCTTTTTTTTTTCTTTAACATCTAAGGGGCCGTTTGGATCGCTTAGGAATAAGAGGAATAGCCTTTTCTTAGACGAAAATTTATTCCTAACCATCCAAATTTTCACAAAGTTACATATTTTTCAATATTTTCTGCCTAAAAATAGACTATTACTTTTATTCTTAAGCGATCCAAACGGCCCCTAAAGTCCATAAGTAAAGGTTTCATTTCTAATTTTGTATGCATAACCACACCTCCTTGTAAGAAGGTACTTTATGGGCCTGATCAAAATTCCATTTTTTTTTAACATGAAATTTCATTTCATTTCATTTTGTTGGAAAATAATTTGGTGTCATTTAGTTAAAATTTTCATTCCAACGAAATTCTGTAAAATTAATTCAAATGAAATGAAAATCTCACGTAAAAATTATTTTGATCAGGGCCTATATTTTACAAAAAGAAGCAAGCCACTCATGCAGTCATGCATGTACAATATAAGGTTAACTTTTGCTGGAAACATCCTATAAAGCAGGGAATGTCATTATGTCAACGAGACAAAATGTAGACGATCAGTTCCTTACTTCCTTCTATAGCTTCCCGAACTCTTTAAATTATTTTATTATATCTTTTTTTGTATGCGCTAGCTGATGCAAAGATACGTTTTCATTTTTTTTTTTCCCCAAATGGTCAAGGACCGGAAATGGCACATTGGTTTGGATCATTGGATGTTAGCATCTCAAGACCCAAAGTCCCAAGTGTACATATTATGTATTATTAATTATAGTGCATTGTACACCTTTTT
Source organism: Rhynchospora pubera (assembly GCA_028095005.1). NCBI lineage: Eukaryota > Viridiplantae > Streptophyta > Magnoliopsida > Poales > Cyperaceae > Rhynchospora > Rhynchospora pubera. The sequence goes on along the minus strand of CM051459.1, from coordinate 61,002,737 downwards.
ATCAAACTTGTTCGCAACAATGAGATACCCTTTTGTATTCTGACTTTTTTAACTACATATTGTTGTCATACATTTGTATGCCTTTCAGGTCTCACTGTTTAATAAAAAATATAATATTTATTTTAAATACTTCCCTAGTCTTTTACACTTTCAACCGTTGCTTTTTAGGCTTTGTTTTTTAAAAAAAAATTCTGTGCTTCCAAAAGCATTTTTTTTAACCAATTAAGCATGTCAATTGTTAAAGAGTAAATTTTTCGGGAGGTCACTGAATTTTGTATGTAATCCAGATTTGGTCACTGAACTTTAATTTGTCCCTCCACAGCCACTGAACTTTCAAGTTGTCCGAATTTAGTCCTTTTGTTAACAGTCAGTTAGATCCCTAACGGTTGGGTGAAATTGGGGGCTTCCGATCAATTCCTTCATATTTTTTATTTATGTTCTTCTCAACCCAACGCATCTCTTTTTTTTTCTTTTTTTCTTTGGAACGAGTAAACAGACTTGCCGTGGCTCCTCTTTTCCCCTCGTCATCCATCTTTGTTTGTTCGTGCTCTCGCTATCATGGCTGCTCATCACCAAGGCCGTCGTGATCTCCTCCCTTCAAAAGACAGCTCTCCCTATCCCAAATCCCTAATATTGTAGTGGGTCCTAGTTTCTTGTAGTCTTACAAAGCAACGTCCCTGATCTTGTTTGAGTTATCACAAATAGTAGGCTGGAGTTACTAGCGAGTTAAGAGTTCTTGCACTACGTGTATAATGAAGGAAAATCATCGGCTCAGAGGTGAGGAGAATTAGATGAGATTCATATAATTTGATAAAAATGTAAAGACAAGCTCATGAGATAATTATTTCTTTATACTATATTGTATGAGAATAAATCAGAGGTAGAAAAAGATTAAAAGATGTGTGGCATTTTGACAGAGGTTAACAGAATGACTAAATTCAGACAACTTGAAAGTTTAGTGGTTATAGAGAGACAAATTAAAGTTCAATGACCAAATTTGGATTACATACAAAGTTCAGTGACCTTTCGGAAAATTTACTCATTGTTAAACCACACAGCAATTGTGCTTTTGTTGGGATAGGTCCAGGACTTAAGATATCAAATTAGTAATAGATCAGTGTTGATGGCCCGAACAAATATTTTATAAATTGTAATTTGCTTATTTTGAAATGTGATTTTCGTATATTATGATAATAATCCACATGATTGCAATGAGTTGTAGCCTTGTAGCTTGTAGGCACACCAATCGGTTGGCACTTGCAAAATTTGGGGTTAGTCATCGTATAGTAGGAAAAAAAAAAAGAAAATCATTTCTTTGGAGCAACACTCAACAGAAACAACTTTTTCCAAATTTCAGTCCTGATAGAATCAATGGTGGATCCCACACCGTATTTGTTCCAAAGTCTTGTGAGCTATTTTTCTAATTCTAGGTAGCACACAAGGCAAATAAGGTAGCAGGCCATCTATAGTCTAAACCAAACCAATTGCTTTAATCATTTGTTGTCAAATTTTTATGAGTAGTTGATTAATTCATGTTGTCAGAACTCAGAAATGGTTAAAATTGCAACAGAGGACATTGTAATTTTTCATCATCATTATGGTTAAAATTGCAATTAGAATATTAAAAAAAGTCAGAACTCAGAAGATTGTTAGTTAGTACGACATAATCAATGCATGAAGAAATCAAAATGTTAATTTCGTGTAGATTCTTTTTTTTTTTTTTGTTATAATTCAATTTCTTTTACAATTCAGGCACAAATCTGGTTAACCATTCAAGTAGTCGTACGGGAACAGGATGTAGGATTAGACAAATAAAAGCTTGTTTCTTCTCCATGTTTCCAGCTAAAGCTCATTCCATCTAGTGATTTTGTTTTTAGCGAGAGAAGAGAAAGAGAGGGTGAAAGGGACGCCTCGTTTGACTGTTTGAGAGAGTGCTCCTTTGCATTGAGTTCAAAGCGATTGCTTGTAATAATGATTGGCATATATACTAGTTTTTTTTTTGGCAAAATATCTACACTAGAATTTGAAATCTTCTGGACAAGTAAATACTAATTTATTGGTTTGTTGTTTCCTGCGAAGTATGCAAAACAAAACGGCTTAGAATCAATTATTTTAGATAAAACTAAATTAAGTATAATAATTTAAATATATAAATAAGATAATTAATTTAGTCGGATTTTGAATTCAGGTCTCTCACTTAAAAAAAATCATTTCGCATTTTTTTTTTCTTCATTAGGCTCCGTTTGGATAGGTGAGGGAAGAAGGAAAGAAGGGAAGAAGTGGGAAGAAGTATTGGGAAGTGTGTAACTTTTCGAATTATAATTTTTATACCATTCCATTTCCTTATTTTTCCTCTTCTTTCTTCTAAATTTCCCTTTTTGAATTTCTTAACTAGCTTTAATATTTTTTCTTTATTCTTTCTTTAACAATTTACTTATAATTATTTGCTTTTCTTGATGGCTAAATTAATAGTTGCAAATGTCTCCAATGTATATAAAAAGTTTGATGAATCATGTTCAAGGCATCTGTAATTAATTCTGCGAAAATCACAGTGAAATTTTTTATTTCTACTGCTTTCACACACAATGTTGATAATTTATTAATTTATCTTTTTTTTCTAAATTAAAAGCTTACCAAAAACAGCAAAGAAGAGACCTATAGCTTTTGTAGCACAAGACATGAAACCTACACAGATATATAATACCAACAAAATCTCTATAAATTAGTAGTCTCCACTCTCTGCTCTTCCATCAAACCCAACAAACCCACTCACTCACACACACACAAACTACTCTTTTCAGTGAACAGCAGTAGTCACCTTCCCCAAACAGAACCAACATACAGAAAAGACCAGCAACATAGACACCATGGCTTCACTACCGGCACGCACCACTCGAGCTCGGGCTTGTGCACCGGCTCCACCAAACGTGCTTCCTCTGCCCATGAAACTTCTCAACATAGTGGCATGGGTAGTGTTTTTGTTATCGGCGTACCACCTCTGGCCGAGTACTGAGCGGCTTCACTCGATTCCACACTTCCATCTCAAGGGGCTCTCTGTTCTAGACCTAAGTGTCATACTCGCATTCGTGTCGTCCCTTCTGTACTTGTTCTGTTTCTTTGGTATCCCGTTTCTTCAGCCCGACTTGCCGGTGCCACCACCGTCTGGTATGGCTTGTGTATAATCATCTATTTTTTTATGGAAAAAATTATCAGATAATTACATTTAAAAAACGAAATAAATTAATTTGCAAAAGATAATTAAATAAATTAAGTTCGAGAAAAGTACGAAATTGTTGTATTGGAAGCTGTTTTCAGGATAGCATATCATCCTCACGTGCAGTATATTCAGTAAGATCCGCATCTTAGGCAAAGCCACACAAATAAGTAAATTGACTCATCTCTCATGAATTGCATGGTTGCAGAATATAAATTTTTATTAGTAAAAGATATTAGTATCTGAATTGCTATGTCAGTAGCTACTCTATTCTTTAAGATCAACAGATAAACGGACGGATCATAGAAACTAATTTCATTTAAATTTATCTTTTTTCATTTAAATTTATCTTATCTTGCTTGAATAAACGAAACCAAGTAAAATATACTATAGACTACAACAACACAATGTGTAAATAATACCATTTTTGTAAGAACTATACATTATTTGGTCTGATTATTTTAAATAAAATAAAATTTCATTAACAACACTATACTAAATGTTGCGTAAATTTATATCTCCATAATTAAAAAATATTATAGTTGTTGATATAAATACTATTTTTCATTCTATTATTGCACTTCAATTTTATTCTATTACATTTCTTGTATTCTCCTTTTATTTCATCATGCTAAGTGTAAAGAAACTCTACAGAGTAATGGACTTCATCAACAAATTTAGAAAATAAATGTAATAAATAAAAATTTTAATGCCTAATAGATATTTGCCTAGCTAATATGGCTGAGGTGGAACCAGAGTGCACAGGGATGGACGAGAAGTTCATCGTGCCGGAAGTTTTGCCGGGAAGTGACGAGGAGATTGTGAATGCAGTCATAAGTGGTGAAGTGCCATCTCACGCTCTGGAAAAACAACTTGGCAATAGCAGACGTGCCGCCAGCATTAGGTACAGTTTTTGGCTATTTCAAATTCAATCAATGTATAATTTGAAATGGATGGTGATCAACTCATAATATTATATGAGTCATACGGTAACCTCTGAACTACTTGGAGGCCAGTATAAGTAAGCATCAGCAATGATGACAAGTTAGATGAATAATTATTTATCCATCAAAATACATGACCTTCAATATTTTGGATATAAGACAACTGGTGCAAACACATGTTTACCATGAGATTGTCTTTTATTTGTATTAAAGAAACAAAACCCAAAAATGAGACCCTTTTGAAGCAAGCTATAAAACTGACTAAGCATTTTTTTTTTTACTTGTGAAACTAGTAATACATTTCACATAATATATATCAATTCAACCCCAGGCGGGAAGCTATACAAAGAACAATAGGTCGAACCCTTGATGGCCTACCAATCAACAATTTTGATTATGACTCGATACTTGGCCGGTGCTGTGAGTTACCAGTCGGTTATGTACAACTACCGGTCGGAGTTGCTGGACCACTTTTGCTAGATGGGCTGGAGTACTACGTGCCGATGGCCACCACAGAGGGTTGTCTTGTGGCAAGCACAAACAGAGGCTGTAAGGCAATTACGGAGTCAGGTGGAGCCATAAGCACCATATTGAGGGATGGCATGACGAGGGCCCCAGCTGTCAGATTTGAGACTGCAGCCAGGGCTGCACAGTTAAAGTTTTTTCTTGAGCAACCTGAAAATCTTGAGACCATTGCACACATCTTCAACAGGTTTGATTTTGTTTTTAGTCTCTAAGAGAAATCTGATTTAAACAGTCAATTTATGATCATCACTCCATCTATGCACCGTAATAGGGAAATAACTCCAAAATCGTTCAATTAGCTAAAAATAATTTGGTCATAATTTGTTTAATTATTAAGGTGAATTACGAAATTTTCTTGAGATTTCTGTTGTTCTCTGTGAATTTGTGTTAGTGAGAACTAAAGCGCATATATATGAAGAATGGTATGCAGACATCTTTATTATGAGGTCAATTACAATGGGTATGGGGATCAAACTGGAAAATTTTAAGCAGTATTAAGAGCCACAATTTCAATTTTTCTTCGATTCAATGAAAGGGTAATTAATACAACTCAGCACAAAAAATTAGGGGCCAAGACCCTGGTGTCTACGCTTAAATGGGCCCCATGCAATGCATTATGCATATGTGATGTTGACTTGTATATTTAATTAAGCTCCAAAATATATTGCACGTCCTTTTCTCTGTCTCCATTTCTTTTTACTGATAACATCATTTGCTTGTACTTGGTGTATTTATTAGCTTAACTTTGTCTTATCTCTAGATGCTTTCTTCCTGTAAGATGCCAAAATCCATATTCATTTATTTATTATCTTAATTGGGTCCCAAGTCCCAACTTTATGTATTTTGTCTGTTTTATGATCATTTGGCGCCGAACTATGATTTCTTTTTTTGCTGCTTGTATCAGCATGCGTTTTTAATTTCTTTACTAATCTTTAATCATTGTCCAGTTGATCCATGCAGTTGAGAGTTCCCTTTGTCATTATAAAAACAAAAGTGTGCATTTAATAGGCGTAATTTGTTTTTATGCAATTTGCTTGTTAACTAATAGTGGCTGAATCAATATAATAGTGACATCAGTCACAGCATAATCATTTGCTCTTGAACTTCCACCAGTTGACAGTCATTTATTACAGACAAGCAAGTTGAACAAGATGCGACCAAATATCTGTTGTTTTTACATGACCAAGTACACAAATATTGTATGTGATTTGGAAAGAAACACTTACCTTGCTTATACTGACTAGAAATTAAATAGAACGAACTTTTCACATCATAAAGAAATTTTACAATAAAATAATTGCATGACTACGGTTAGATGGTGAAAACGCATGTTGGAATAATAAAACAGAAATTAATAATCCAATATATTATTACTCAAGCTGCATTTCTTGATGCAAAATTATTTTGCTGACTGTATCATGTAAGCATAGTTAGCATTAAATCCAAACCTTAAGTATGAATTTTGCAAACATCATGCAAGCATAGTTAACCTTGAGTTGAAACCTTTTTTTGTCAATCAATTGTAGAGCAGAATCCGAATTTTGAGTGAGCCTAATTTAGAAAAAAAAAAAAAAAAAAAAACTGCAGTTGAAAAAATATCCATCAGAAAATTAAAACAAAAGGACTAAAGAAAAAGAAAGGAATATGTGAAACTACCCATGCCTCTTGACAGTCAAAACCTCCTTTTAGTATGAAATATGGACTTTGAACCAATGCATAGGCTGTGAACCATGAACCATTAATAGCAGATAGATTTTGTTGCCTTTAATACTGAGACAAGCACTGCAAATTCGCAAACAGGTCAAGCAGGTACGCAAGACTACAGGTAATCAAGTGTGGGTTGGCAGGAAGGTACCTATACATGCGATTTGTGTGCGGCACAGGGGATGCAATGGGGATGAATATGGTTTCCAAGGGAGTCCAGGATGTTCTTGAATTCCTGCAAGACGACTTCCCTGATATGGAAGTTATCAGCATCTCAGGTTCAATTCAACAATATCCGTTTCCTATTTTTTTCTCTTTTCCTTAAAATTAAGTTTATTCCTAGGAGTCTGCAATTGAATGTCCAGTTTAAATAAATTAAATGAAGAGAGATCTCTTTCCTCTTTTTAATACTTGCAAAATGCAAACTGAATATATCACTAAACATGCGAAAAACGAAATATTAACATATTATACGCAAAAAGAAAGTAAGTAGCTTTGAGAAACTTTGGTTTAATTTGTCCACAGTAAAAATAGGATTCAATTCTTTTACCAGAATTGGGCTGCTTTTCTCTTTATTTACACTTGTTGGGGGTTAACTTTCAGCCAACATACCACTAGAGACATCATGCAGTACAAAGTGTACAGTTTGTACTAAGTGTAATTATCAGTTTGCAATTAAAAATTTTCTCATATTAACCCCAAAAATTGCAGGAAATTATTGTGCAGACAAAAAACCAGCTGCGTTGAATTGGATAGAGGGTCGTGGTAAATCAGTAGTTTGTGAGGCTACCATAAAAGAGGAAATTGTTAAAAAGGTTCTCAAGACAGATGTGGCATCACTTGTCGAGTTGAATGTGATAAAAAACTTAGCTGGATCTGCTATGGCGGGTGCCATGGGAGGGTTCAATGCACATGCGAGCAACATTGTAACGGCTATTTTCATTGCGACTGGACAAGACCCTGCCCAAAATGTGGAGAGCTCCCATTGCATCACCATGATGGAGGCGGTTAATGGTGGTCGAATTCTTCATGTGTCAGTCACCATGCCTTGCATTGAGGTAATTAATTTCCCACATACCAAGAGAAAGTTCAAATTGTTAATTTGCTCTGTATGTTTGCAATATATTGTACATAACCAGATTTGTAATTTGCATATTGCTTTTCGTATATTTGTCAGAAAGATGACATATAGTACATTAAAGCAATCAGTAGGAAATTTATATTTGTCATATACAGCACAAGTATTGAGCTATGCTAAGGTACTTAAACTATGCTTTATAGGTGGGTACTGTTGGGGGTGGGACCCACTTGTCAGCCCAAGCAGCTTGTCTTGACTTGCTTGGTGTCAAGGGAGCCAGTGTGGACTCTCCAGGTGCCAATGCTAGGCGACTCGCAACCATTGTCGCCGGTGCAGTGCTAGCAGGTGAGCTGTCGCTTATGTCAGCCCTAGCTGCTGGACAACTCGTCAAGAGCCACATGAAATACAACAGATCCTCCAAGGGCATTAGTCCAAAAGATATTTAATTGTAGATTTTTCTCTATGCATTCATAAACTAAAGAAAGAGCCTGGATTGCACAGCACATATATTCCGTCAGTTCTATATTTTGGGTCTCTTATCGTAGGAGATGCAATCCATTTTCTTGGGGCCGTGTTGTAATTCACGTAGTTCGGCCATTTAGTAGAAGTAAATTGGTGTGCCTCCGATTTGTATTTTCCCATGTCTTCATCTTTATTATGTCTGGACTGGGAAAATCAGCTGTCTAGTTCTATCTGCATTACTATGTATTGTATAAATATAATATATTCATGACACGTGTCTTTGATAAAAAAGCATGCATTACCTTTAATTTTCCATGTGCATTTTAGATGGCTCCATTTTTACATTTGTCATATATTCATATCACTGTTAGCAACTAAGAAGGCATGCAACTGTAATGCAAACGATGTATAATAACTATTTAAGAAAATCCTTGCAATTGTTAATATGACAATGTAGTGAAACTAATCGAGAAAAGAATTTCGAGTTCAATCCGCGTTTTGTACAGAGTTACAGGCAAGGTGTGCAATCATTCTGAACAAACACCATTATATAAGGGGGAAAACAAAAAAGGTTCAACAAAAGTGCTATTTGAACCCGGGAGAATTGAGAAACCAAAACAAAGATTTCTTTGTACAAGAGAATTATGTGCTTATCAATAGATGACCTAACTATAATACAAACATCCTGGATTAATCATGCTATTCTCAACCAATAAGGAAATGGAAAATAAATTTTTAAATGTAATACTGTTACATTCGGTTAATAAAAGAGACTCATGACTCTCTAGCAGATCTCTCATCTTGTATCTCCTCCAATTCTTCATCTTCGCCTTTTTTGCCGGCCTGCTCCTTCCAATATGCAACCAACTTCTTCAATCGCATCGCCTCCTTTGTTGCAACATTTTTACTTGTATCATTGACAATGCATCTTACCCTCGATGCATACCTGTTCAAGTCATAACTAATAATCTCAGAACTAAGAAAAGAAAATGGCTGACCGATAAGAAACACAATATTAAAAAGGCAGTGAAACAACTATGGAGCTATTTCCCCCTTTTCGCATTGCAGCATATTGAAAATTAACTAGTTTGAAATCATACATGAGAGAATTGTAGGTTTCCTCCAAATTGGATTCCGCGGGAGAAACGTTCACAAACATGAGTGTCTTGGCATTGCCGCCAAGGGAATCGCTCATAAGCATCGTAAGCTTGTGGTTGCGGTATGGAATGTGCTTCCCCGACCCATTTTCTGATGCTAATGCCCCTATCACATCGCCTAGAGCCGACAGGGACTTGTTTATGCTTTGTGCCTCTTTCAACTGATTGCCTGCCACACCAGACTTCTTCACCCTCTCTGATCCAGCCAGGTCCACAAAACTTAACTGCAATTGAAATCACTTCATGCTTACATAAATGGCAGACAGATACAAATACACATGCACTTGCACCTGACACAACCAGAGAGAACAAAACCTGACCTGACCAGGAGTTAAGCAAGTGGAAAAGATAACCCACCTAAGTAAAACTTATTGGCATACCTTTCCGCGTGCATGAGATTGAGTCTGAAGATCCGTACTCTCGATGATAATTGAAAGGATGAGGTGGGATCTTGAGCTTTCATCATTCAATTGTGTACCGGCCGTATGCCTCTGTACTGACCCTCTTACTATGATAGATTTAAGTTCGTCAAAGCTCGATATATCGACAATTGTCACATTCTCTATCGATACCACCCCCTGGTAAATTCAGAAAATCAATATACAAATAAACTAGAGAAAATAAAAACTTCATTTTTGTTTACTAGATGCAAATTATGAGCATCAGCACATTGCCGTTTAACAATCTGCATTTGCAGTTTGCTTCTTGACACTATCAAGAATTCTAAGGCACATTTTTTCCCCTTTTCGTAGGTCAGTGCTTGGTGTCTTGGGCAGACTATAAAATGCAGTTACTTTACTAACCAGAAATAAGGGAAGAAAAACAAAGATGGAAAAGAGTGAGCTGTACTAATGTCCCCCTAAATTGATAGATTAACATAATAGAAATGGGCAAATATCAGTTCATGTAGTTTTACAAGCACAAAATTCAGGAGGAACCTTTGAGTCTTTTTTAACTTCCAACTTCATGCGTTTTGCATTTTTGGGAAGCAGCAAGTCTACAAGAGTGTCTTGATAGAGCTCCACCATATATGCCTATCAACATAACACCAATGCTTCAAATAAAAGCTATGAAAATATGGTCAAATAAAAAATCATGAATGTGGTAAAAATGTGGTATAAGCATAGATTTCAAAAAATGTGGTAAAAAACAGCTGACATAGATCATTACATTTTTGGCATAGTTCTATACATGTATCTGTATTCATGACCATCTGTTACCCACTCCATATTCATATCCATTTCAGGCTGGATATGGTTTCAAACTTTGATATCCCACTATTATCTGCATTAGTATTATTTGTATCATATCCGCTTAATGAAATACAGGTACATAAATGGTTTTAGCACCATCCGTTTTGAATCCATTCTGTTTACACACCTGAATCAACCCATTTATGACCAATACCTTAACAGGACCTAACAGGAATCCTAACAGACCTGAAAACCAAACATGATTTGACCAGATATCAACTCACTGGCAACAAATGTATGTTATTTGTCCTGGACAAGAAGGGAAGTCACAACCAGCCCAAAAAATAAAACTAAGGAGCTGGCTGAAACCAAAATCCCTGACTGCCCCAAACCACATTTGAGTCAACTGGATAAGCCGCCGGAATGCAGCCCAAAACCAATCTGAACCTGACCAGACCTGCTCGTTTGCTGCCTCTAACATTAAATAGAATGTGAAATGCTAAAACTAACCTTCAATGAAAATGAATATTTCGTGCTATCCCGTTTGATGATCCTAAAAAGCTCACTAATAGCTCGAGGGGTGAGCCCTGGGTTATTTTCAGAGCCATAAATGGTGAAAGTCTTTCCTGAACCAGTTTGTCCATATGCGAATATGCACACATTGTATCCATCAACTGCCGATTGCACCAGGTACTGAAGCATGTTTTAATTGTCAATAACTTATGAGAAACCAATACTCATAGCAAGGAATAGTAAAAGAAAAAGAAACGAATACTTGTAGGTGGTAGAAACCAGAAGAGTTATTTTTTCTCTTAGTTTTAGTGCCGTTTAGTTGAAACCCCTACATTTCCATTTAAGTATACTACTAATTCATTATGCTTCCACTGACCATTGTTGACATGTAAAACATGTTAATTAAAACTTATGAGGTTCAATAAACACAAGTTTTGGCTAAAAAGAGCAGAGAAAGGCTGTGTGAAGACCTTGGTGTCCTCAAATACTTCCTCCTGAGAAGCACTTGCATCAAACACACGGTCGTACACATGCTGTTTTGATTTTTCATCCTTCCATGGGTGTGCGATTGTATATTCGTCAGGTGTAATCACTGTGCTCTTCTCTTTTTCCAGTATTTCCTTTTCACTCAAGGGTCGTAACCGACAGTAAACCCTTATCTTTCCTTTCATATCTATATAAAAGATATAAAAAAAAAACAATATATTCATACAAATATATACCTAACAGATGTTGCAAATAGTAGCCAGCATTGTAAAGGATGCAAGCATCTTGGAATATTAGGCTTTAGTAGTAAATAAATCTCAAGTATATAGAACATGCTAAATTATTAAAAAAAACCTTCAATTGTGTTGTAATATCGTTTCCTCAAAATTTGTTCTTGCTTGTATCGAGCCTCAAGCTCCACCAATTGCTCCCCTTGTTTCTTTAATATTGCAGCTGTTTGTTGATTCTTTCTATCAACATCCTACAATGGCATATCCAATCATCAAGCTCACAGATAGAAAGTCTATCTGACACCTGTATGTGCCAGCATTAGCACAATTTGTTGGACGACTGGTCTATGTTTGTTCTTGATTTGTTGGTGGTAACATAATATCTAATAGAAGTTTAGAAGAAAACAAAATAAAGCAAACTAACAATTGACATGAAATACCACGACAAATGTTAACTAAGTGTTCTTCTAAAGCTTAAGCTAATATAGAAAGGTAGTTTTGGAACAATACCGCTTTGAATTCTCTGAGTTCTTCTAGTTCTCTTATATTGGCACGTAAGGCATCGATTTCATCATTTCTGTCAGCGAGAAGAGATTCAGTATCAGCAAGAGATTGTTGGACATTTTCTAACTTTTGTTCCAGATCTGATATCCTTCCTTTTAACTTTCTGCTCTCCTCTTCGTGCAATTTTTCACTTGTTCCCTTCTGACATATTATTTAAAAAATATTATTCAGAATTGATGCTACAAACTAACAACTATGGTTTTTGGATTATAAAGTAATGCACCAATCCAACATAGAACTTTAATTAAACACAATAGAACAAAAGAAAATAAGGAATATGTGCAAAAATAGATACAGAAAATATGCATTACACCACAATGTTCAATAACATAGGGTGAGAAGAAAGAATATTTTTCAGTGAACCAAACAAATTACATACAAGTACAAGTTATCAGAACCTAAAGAATTGTAGATTGGTTCTCTAATTTGCACATTTGACCAAATTAGCTCTGCAAAACCATGATTGATGATGGTGCAATTCTATCCTCAACCAAGGTTCAGTTGTACAAATCCGACTCAATTCAATCGCAAGGCTAGCCAATAATCAGTCAAACAAAATAAAGTACCTCATCAGTTCGCATCTTCTCAAGCCGTTGAACCTTTTGTTCAAGCAGTGTTTTTTCCATTAAGAGCTTCCGTGCAACCTCTTTTGAAGCATGCATATCTCTTGTGCATGCCTTCATATCTTCTTGTATTTTATTTAACATCTAGAGAAAGAAAGAAAATGTATGATCTTATGTTACTGGAATTTTAAAGTCATGTATACTTGCATGCAGGAGATGAAAAAAATTAAAACAAAAAAAAACTACAATTTGAATAAGTGTCTATGTGTGTGTGTCTGTGTGTCTTTTTCATCATTTTCAACTATTTGTTAGGCCCTAACACAATTTCAAGTTATTTTTTCCCATGAAACTCATCAAATTGTCAGACTCTAGCAATTGTTACAAGATACTGCTGAAAGAAATATTGGGTCTTTGCAATACAGTAAAATAAGAACATAATTTGTAACCAAATTTAGCATGCAACACCACTACACCTCTGTATTGTCGCCATAATTACTAGTAGAAAGGTTTGCTTGTGACCCAACTCTTGCTAGCATTGCTTCCAACCTACTTTTCTCCACTAATGCTGCCTACAAAAAAAGAAAAATTACTCTGATCTTGCATCATGCATATTTCATTTAATATAAAAAGCCCAAGATGTTAACACTTTGAAGCTTTGGTTAATTCTTTTATCAATTCACTGTATTGGGAAGGTAGTACATGACTACAAGTTTACCATCTCTTGCATATAATTCTCATGATTGTATATATTCTCCTCACCTTTTGTGAGATCAAGGAATAAGAAAAATCAGAAAGAACTTAAAATAAAAAAAAAATTAAAATTGGCATTGAATATTAGTTGAAGTAAACTATTCATATGCAATTGGTTGTCATTTTTCTTAGAAAATTTTGCAACTACAAAAATTGCAAAAGATGTTTTTGAGGCCTTTTGCATGCTGTATAGTTATAAAACTGTGTGAAAATGAATCTTATGTTGTGAAAATCAACTATACATAACCCCTTATCAAACTGTATGCATTAGTAGAAACAGTGAAGAAGACGTTCATCTTTTGAAGAAGATTGGTGCGTGCACGAAATATGACATTTCTAGGTTTTACATGATTACTTAATGTTATACTGCTGTCTTGCAGGAGAGCACATCAACTTGGGGATTCCTTAACTGAACACCAGTTCAGCAATTCTAAATGTTCACCTTTTTACACACAACATTTGCTAACTAAATTTCATTACTGTTGACGGTCCACCGTAAGAATCAAAATTTAGTTCCAATGAAGCCTAAATTACAATAAGGATTAAAGTAAACTAAATTTATCAATTGGTGCTTATCAGTCCTTTCTTATCGAAAATGATACCTGAAAGGCAGCATCTTTCTCATCACATGCTGCTTTTAGGCGATCCCTCTCATTCATGATTTCTCGGGAATCATGCCGTTCAGATTGCAGTGCCTCTCTCAACCCTTCTAATTCCTCTTGAATTCCTCTCTCCTCTTTTTGCTTCCTATGTAACTCCTCCAGCAACTAAAAACCATAGTGTATGCAATCTTAGCAAAATAAATCACGTGGATGATAAATTGTACCTCAGAAAAATATCCATTTTAGTCCTTCATAGTTAGTTATTAGTATCATCTAGGTGACCTTCCTTCAAACTATAAGCAATGTTATTTCAAGAACAGAAAGCACGGTTTGACAGTTATCCAAATTTTGTGTCGTAAAATCCTCTCAGAAAATTCTTTTATATGGAGCACAGAGAAGATACTTCCATCAAAATGCTTCTCAAATTATACTTCCCTTGGAGAACAAAAATGATAAATTATGCACATGATTCTTGTAAAGTAATACATCTGCAGGGATCAATGTACTGTTTTTTTTATTATTATCATTATTTGTTTTTAAATCTTTTTTTTAGATTTGGGAATTTAGGATTTGATAAACCCCAGTTATCTTGTAGAATGTAGCAGCTGATGGCTGTAGCAAAACATTATTTGAAGAAGAGTCTTACTCGATCAGCGTTCTTGCGTGACTCTTCAAGAGCTCGGGACAATTCATGGACTCGTTTTTCATAAACATCCCCGCTGGGAGACTTTGAACTTGATTTGTTGGATACTTCATTTTGAAGAGGGGTGCCATTTCCATTGGAAGTAGTCACTGGACGCGTCTTTGAGTACCTTCTCAGCATCACATCATTTATATGTGTTTGCAACGCCACACAAATCTCCTCCCCCTATTAAGACAACCGACAAATTCTGAGAAATGATTATTTTTGCAAGAAGAATCATCAATAGGTTTGCGAATTGTGTCCTTATCTTTTTCCTTTTTTTTTTATACTGAATCTGCCTTTATTGTTATGATACAATTTTTCTGAGGTGAACATTAACAACAGATTAGTTTCACAACCTTAATAACTGTAAAAAAAAAATAACACATAATTTTGAAATTCAACACTTGAAATATGATCTAGGATATGCCTATCATGCCCATGGAAATGATGAAATTTGATGCAAGTTTTATTGTTCGTCAAGCGAGTTGAAAATTGCAATGTTTCATACTTTATGACGTTTGATGAAATGTCAAATGACATTCACATTACATGTCTATTACATGTCTATTACATGCCTATGAACTTTTTCTAGTTTTAAAATTTTTTTGACTTAATTTGAGAAAGCGTTGTCAGGGTTGTTAACACAAGGCACTGTCAACAAGTCCTAACCTTTTTTCAGATACAAATACTGCTTTCTTTCTTGCCAAGTATAATCTATGTTTTTTCTACATGTTCAAGTCTAACGAATATAATAAAGTTTAACTTGTGCAAACAAGTAAGAGATTAGGAACATTAAGAAGTTAAAGCAAGTCACTTTTCTATCAAAAATTAAAAAAAAAAAACAGTTTTTCTCCAAAGAAGCCGAAGTTTACTATTCTACCAATCAATGCAGCTTTGGGAAAAAATTATAAGAGTGAAAAGGTACCTGTTTAGTCTCAAACTGAAAGATGTGAAGGACCCCTGCTACTCGCATCTTAAAGAAAACAGCATTATTGCTGCTCCCGAATTGCATTATATCTCTCAGCTCTGCTGAATGTAGGTACTCTTTCGGCACCGGCCGGAAGAAATGCACCTTCATCAATTAAATAACCAATAAGTAAAATTTAAATAAAGGATATGATGTACTTTTACAATAAAAGTTCTGAGGCTAAAACTCTATTTTCAGTCACAAGTCGCTGCTGATAAGTAAAGTCATGGACTCAAGGGTAATCTACTTTGTTACCAGATGATAGCAGTAATGAGAACCACTGTCTCAGGAAGCCTTTTCAGTGGAGACTGGGAAAATCTGGGGGACGGGGGGGGGGGGGGGGGGGGGGGGGGGGGAGAGAGCAGAAGTTCTAAACATGCCAAAAAATCCTTTCACTGTACTTTAACAGAAAACGTATGCTGGTAAACAGAAGGTATGCTTCGAGAAATTTGAGAATCAGCCAAAACCATTTCTGCCCTGTTTTTTCTTCGCTTAATCTATATTTTGCATTTTAATCAATGGATGTTGTGCCAAACCCTTATTACTGGGTTCATTTGATCACAAAATATTCTCATGTTTAGCAGCAGGTGCAACTTACCCCTCTTTTGTTAATGCCCAAAACAATGCGACCTGGTAGAAGTCCCGTGGGGTCATCAATCTTTCTCACACTAAAGAAAACTGAGTTGCCATATGGTAGACTCCGTAATATTCTCAAAAATTGTTGCCTTGCTTCATCCTTTGCCAAGTGCTCCTGCCAAATTCAGGCAACATGCATAAAGGGATTGCATGAGACTAGGAGGATAGTTCTATTTACACTCATATGAGATCTAAAATAAGGACTCTTCCAAGAGAGAGGTTGAAATAGGATAAAGCAGATACCATGGATTGATAATGAGAGATAATCTCAAGCTCCCATTCCTGCTTTGCTCTTGTAATTGCAATCTGTCGAGGCAGGAACCGTTCAAGAAGGGATATCCATTCCCTATCCAACACAAAATAAAAATGTTTGCAAAGATTATACTGCTGTCAAAAGTATTGAGTTGCGTAAGTAAAAGAGACATACAAGCAAGAATCAGGGTTCTCAACAAAACCAATCTCAACAAGAATTTGAAGTGCTGCAAGTCTTGCAGCATCATCTCTACCCACTGGATAGTTTCCCAATATGTAATCATGTTGTAGCTGCAATTACGAACAAAAATCAAACTGTCATCTCATATGTCATGGCTGATATCACTAAACCAGTTGCATAGTTGTACCTTCAAACAAACTTAAGGTACAGTATGCAGCAGCTGCATTATGTCAAGCATAGATCAATACCACAAAGTATGTCATATCTATACTATAAACACGAAAAAGATCACTATCACCATTAAGACGTCTCACCTACACAAATTTTGTCACTCTTAATCTCCACAGAACTGATGCAATAGAGTAGTTAGGGTTTATTTCATATCTTCATGCTTTAAACCAGTTACAAATTTATACCTTCAAACAGAATTAATTGTACAGCATGCAGCCACTGAGGAAAGAAATATTCAAGCATAGAATAACAACACAAAAGTATATAACATATTTTACTGCAAAACACAAATTAGCCCATTTCATCATTTTCCTAGAGCCTTCTGAACTAGGCCTTTCTTATTTTTTTTATCTCCACCGAACTGAGATGGAACTAAATAGTTTGGGTGTTATTCTAGATTTTCCATGCTTAATTGGTAGCGTGATGGCATTTTCTCATTTTGCACGAGTATGCAAGATTTGAGGTTTTGCAACAAGTGTACATTTACCTAGAATTTAAAAGAAAAAATGGAAGTGTAAGAAATACCTGCACATAAGATAATTGAACAAACATGGGATCAGTGACTGCCTCATCAGATTCACGAAAGAGTCTCTTTTTAAATATGAGCTTGCAATGCATGACTTCTCCTTTATTGCGATCCTTTACCGACTTAAATTCAGCCAATAGATCCCCTATGTATTTGTTATCATCTAATCCAATGTACTCTTCTGTTGCATTCACGAAAGATAGATAGGTAAATACAAGCTTTAGTGCTCAAAAAAGAAGAAAGTTCTAAAAAGGGGGGAATTTGGAAATGACGCCTAGTACCAATTGACAAAAACAATTAGAATGTCGTTCTTGTCTATTTGCAATTACAGACAGGATCAAACAAAGGGTAATGTGAGAGATGAATTGCCAAAGAACCATTGGGTTAACTTGTTTAAGATACTAAAGAACCCTTTTATTCAAAGTACAAAACCAACATCTACATTCTCATTGCTTGAGCTTGGATTAAACCTTGCTTATTATGAGATTTAATTGGAAACAAAAAGAGTATAAAATGATAAGTGATTCTAAAGAACCCTTTTATTCAAAGTACAAAACCAACATCTACATTCTCATTGCTTGAGCTTGGATTAAACCTTGCTTATTATGAGATTTAATTGGAAACAAAAAGAGTTACAAAATGATAGTGATACCATTGCCGATATCAGAAGAAGATTTTGAGCCATTGACAACTTTACGGCACTCAAAAAGACTGAAGCTAGAATACACAGATAGTTTTATTAGCCCAGCTAGTTCCTGAAAAGGATGAAAAACAATGAACCTTTCTTTAATAAGGCTATGCATTTTTTGGATAACACATTAGCAAATCAACTCTCTTGTGAATATTTGGTTTATTACTTCGTAAGTCAGTCTGCTTTTTCAAGGAGGTTCACGACACAAAAATTGACATTTCAACTAAGGCCAAATTGGTATGAACCAGCTGCTACTTATTCAAGTTGCATCAAAAAGAAGCTTTTGCAAGTTATACACCAGAGATTCACCTAACTAGTAATATTTTCCAACATTAATCATAGTCCAAAGTCCAAACCAACACTTTAATGTTTTTGGGGTCTTTGAGATAATCCAAATTCCAAAACATGTTTAATGATGGTTGCAAGTATATGAATGTTGTGTCAATTCCAGAAAATAGTAGTTCAGTATTGTTGAAGTTTGCAAAAAATCACAATAAAATCTTTGAATTACCTCAACAGCATCAGCAACAGTTGTGGACATGTCATAAGTGATCTCCTCAAATGTCTCATCAAGAAAAAACACAATGGTTGTTAATTTTCTAGCAGTAAGGAGCGCCTCAATTTCCTCACGTGCAGGTATGGATCCTCTGGGACCCGCCTTGATAGAACGCTTGAGCGCATTGAGGGTGTTGAGAGCCAGGGCCCGCACATCAGGGTCTGTGGTGTCCCCATGAGCGACATAATGCACATATTGAGACAAGTATGCCCCAATGTCCTTGCTAGGGGGCATGGATGATGCACACAGATACATCAGTTCCCATGCTCGAATCAACCAACTCCTGCACCATTTATGTATGCAAGTAATTATGAAAAATACATTAAGAGCTATGTATAACCCTACAAAAAAATACACAATTACACATAATATAAATCTTGAAAGTTGTAGATGAGGCCTACGCCCAGCTCCCAAAAATTATTTAAACAATACCCAAATTAAGTTTTAACCTCACTGATAAGGCAACCAACACTGAGCAAGGATTCCAAACTAACTTACCACCTCGCTGAGAAGGCCACCAACACTGAGCAAGGATTCATTCTATGTATATCTAGAAGTATGCACAACGGCACAAGGCATTTTTGGCATTTGCAAGAGTACACAAATACCCCTTGTTCAAAACTAAAAAGAGAAAAAAACAATACTTCGAGCCAGCAGAGGTTTTTACAGCAATATATTAAATATTCATACGCACTGCACACCCATTAAACCAAATTCAACCAAATTTCAATTACATTCACTGGAAGTATCACTTTCTTCTCATGAAAACAGAGGTTGAATTATTTAAAAATTTTTTGAAGTTTTCACCCAACTAACATAAGAAAACACTATATTTTATTCAAGTATTTACATAGTAACACACCTGTCAGGATTACTGCGTGTCTGCTTAGAGATTTGCACAAAGACTTCATCCCGAAGCTCAGAGCGCTTAAGGGTGTGCTTGTACAGCTTGGCTACAAGATCAATCCGTTCATCCAAACCCAAAAGGACGACCTTTTCTGATGAATCAACGCCCATGTACTTCAGTATTACATGGAAAAGCTTTATCGATCTGCTTACCAAGTCACTGCTTATCTTTAACAATGATGTTGGTATCGACTCCTGAGAACAAAATAATAATATAAGTAAAAAAACTATAAGTTGACTCGACTTATCATTTTAGAATTTTTTTAAGTGTTATCCCATTATTTGTTTGAGATTGTTTAATTGGAACTATTTAATTGGAACTATTTAAGAGGGAAAATTGAATTATGTTCTAAACACCAGGTATGACCAGTAAGATAAACAATGTGACAAAGTGGAACCAAAGAAGGTTTTCTTTAATTTTGTTAAGCTCATCTGTTCTGTTGAACCTTTTACATCAAAACATCTACCTACCATTGAAGTAAACCTTATTGTTGAGCACCTTCGTTACATTTTATTAATAATAGTTGCAATCTGAATTATTCTTTTTTGAGGTACAATCTGAATCTTTCTTTTTACCCTTTGAAAGCACAGCATGTCCTCTAAGGTGAATTTTTCACGAACTTGGGGTCCAACTGATTTCTTAGAGAAGAAGCCACGTTTTCCAGCTGAGTGCAATTGTTTCTGCATAGCTTTAAGAAAACCCTCAACCTAATTACAAAGAAAAATGATCAGTTAATATGTCTAATTTTTTCATTCAGTCACCAAAAAGATATATTTCTATTTTCAGAAAATTACACAAATTATTCAAAGTCACAAAGAGGAAAGTACCTGAAATCTATCAATTAAGGGAATCGCGCCAGCCAGCTCTGGGGGTAAAGACATGGACAATGCTGCTGGACTACTGCATATAGTTTTACAAGTAACGGTTAACAAAACCTCATCCAATCCCTAATTCAATTACAAGCTCTAAAGTACACACAAAAGCAAAATCTTAATTTAATTATTTTTACCACACCAGCATCAGTACTTGGAAATTTATTAGTACAGTGTGAAGTAGGAAGTTGGATAAAATGCAAAAGAACCAAAACTTCTCCTAATTTCCATTTTATGAGATTTATTGCTAACGTATCAGGTAGCAAGTGCAAGCAAACAATTATGAGACTTATAGCACAGTTTCTGTGCCCTAAACCCAATCATTAAAAAAAAAAACAACAACAACAAACAAACTACACAGTGCAGGCTTTAAAGACAAAAAATAAAGATTCTCGCTGATACCGACATTAATTACTTGTGGTACAATGCCAATATCAGCACCAGACTGGCAGAAGAGACTATTACTTACGGAGCAGCAAAAGTGGAGCCATCGCTCTCATAACCATCAGCATTGCCATTGGCACTCGAAGCAGAGCTTCCATGCAATGGAGTTGCATTTCCATTATTAATGTTACTATTGTAGCTGATTGTGTTGGTGCTAAGAGATGATGACTGGCTTGCAGGACCCATGCTAGTCGCCATTGGAGGGCTAATTTTATCCAGTCTCATTCATAACCCCCACAAACCATGCACACACAATCCCTTTACTCTGTAAACCAAAACATAACATCCATATAATTCAGTATCTACCAAATTTTTGGGGGCAATTTTCATGTAGACCCCAATGTATCATGTGAATTCTGAGAAAAGAAAGAAATGGCATAAATTTAAACACACACACACAGCAATTCATCCTGAGAACTGAGACATTCTTTTTACGGGTGGGGGTTTGGCACCTTACCTTACCCCAAGGGGGCAGAATTCAAAAAAATGGTAGCCTTGATGATGAATTGGCATTTGGGATTTAAGTGGTGCTTTCTGAACAAAAAATTGTGCATTTCAACATGTGCACAAACAAATTAAAGAAGATAGTATCTCTTTTATTATTTTTCAATTGAAGTGAAAGGGCTAGCCACGCATTGACTGAAAGAACAGAAAAAAGAACATGATTGGACTGCTAGATAGGTTGATAGACGGAAATGCAACAAATTTTTTTTTTTTTTTTGAAAGAAACCCGTAGGCTAAATGCAACAAAATTTCATCATTGTGGTCAATGGGCAATTGGGCATCAAAACGCCTTCTAAATTTGAACAGAAAGGAGGGAAACTACGACCCATTTTTCATAATTTTCCCAAAAAAAGAACTATCATGCGAGGAAAACCCCAAATAAAGAAAGATACAAAAGACAAACAAAGGACATTGTACCGTTGCTACTCTCCTTCTCTAACTCAGTACACTAAGGGACAATGAGTGGTGCGATCAATGTAGGAATCGATCAGAGAGATCTCTTTCTCGACGCTCGAGTTGACAACTCCAAACACTCACTCGGCGTCGAGTAGATTGAGAGAGTAGAGAGAGGGTTTGAGACTTCCTCTTGAAGTCGAACGAGTAGGTGCGATCAATGTAGGTTTAGCTTTCGTTTGTGTTGTTTCAGCACCTCTTTTCTCTCTCTCTAATGGCGAGGAGACTCGAGAAACGAGATCCGCAGCAACCAAACGAAGAGAGGGAAGAGAAACAAAGTGGGAGAACGAGAGGGAGAAAAAGAAAAGAAAAACTAAAAGGAAATCTTTTTTTTTCTCGCAACTCACCAATTTTTTGTCGTAATTACCAAAACGGAAGTAGTGTTGTTACTCGACCCAGATAGATTTATACAGAAACTTTTGAGTGTATATGTGAAAAATAGTCCTCAAATAAATACAGAGAGAGAGAGAGAGAGGAGAGGGATTCACGAGGCAAAATTTAAAGAGAGGTCACGCACAGCGACAAAAACAAAAGATTGCGTTGGTCTCCTCCCCATTTGTGCGAACTTATTGGAGAGTTTTAGGAGATCTTGATCGTTTATTTGAGATCGGGCGGTTCAAATCTACGGTGTGTGAGGATCTTAAGATCTCTTCGGTGAAATCAGTGTTGGAGAGGAGCAGAATGCGAAAAGCTCAGCCTGTAATCTTTGAAACGGATTTGTATCATACGCTGAATTTCTACTAACCTTTACAATTTCTTGACATGGCAGATAAACATCTGATACCTGCAGCCAATCCAGATATAGAGTGAAGTTTACAAGTATAACTTTTTGGTCCCATTTGACGAATTGAAATATAGTGGAAAGTATAAAAAGAAACGAACTTATTTTCTGAGCCGTACTATAATCATTAATTCATTTCTTCGAAAATTTATATTTGCAAAAGGAAAAGCTGGCATGTAAATCTTTTTATATTAGAAGAATTTTTTTTTATATCTGGTCCCATTTCAACTTTTCAATATAACTCATATTTCATTTTAAAAAAACTTTCAATATAACTTTCTCTGTTTAAACTGACGTTGAATAGATAATAAAAAGATACCAAACATGGGAACAAATTCATGAAAATATAGTGTCAGTGACAAATTTTGGACGAGCCTTTTCGATCGAAGTAATGTGCAGCAAATGCACTTCATTGCACATTTTCGGACAGTGATTTCAATTCGAAAAGTAATGTAAAGTAAATGCATTTTACTAATATAATATTTTTTTATTAGACTTTTTCTGATCTAATGAATTGGCATGTTCCAAGGTTTTTTAACTCGTTAATCTCTCAAAGTAATTAAAGCTTCTTACTCGCCACGAGCCCACTAGAAACAAATTTTGCTCGGTAAAAGAAATATATGTTGAAAAAAAAAATTAATAGAATATTTTATTTCTGTAATTAACGATTTTTCAACCAAATATATGTATTTTATAATGAACAAAATATGCATTGTAACGACACGATTAATCGCGTGATAATTTATGTAGAGGAAAGCGCTAAATTTGTCCTATATATATAAAAAAATTAATACTTTTTTTTAACAGATATAAATGAATGTTCCTTGAGAAAAAAAAATGGCGTATGAACAATCTAATCAAAATAAAGAAAACTTTAAATCAAACAAATAAACATAATTAGGAATTTTATACGGTAGACTATTTTTAAGCCTGATTTGAGTAATTAATCACAATCGTTGTAATTTTAAACGAGCAGTCTGTTTTTTTTTTATTTCTTTTGCCCATTCCCTACCACTTATAAAAGCACGTATCCAATGGCTAAAATAATAAAGCAAAGGATGTTGATGAGTGGATTTTATATGCATATTCAGGTATCATTTTGTCTCCAAACTAAGTCAATTGCCTTGAGTTTACATAGTTTAGATAGTTTAGATGAGTTTAGGTTAGTTTAATTAGAGTTTTGTGTCAAGAATGAGTTACTACCATAGTTTCTAATTTTATTACAGATTCTGGACAAGAAATAACTTGGATGAGTCCATAAAGTTGAAGAGCTCGTTCTAAGCTTTCCAACGGATCTTGAATCACCTCAAACAGAGTTCGGATGAAAGAGATATGCTCAAAATACTGACAGGACGCAGTGCTGATATTTTCCTGCGACCCGCTGATGGTCCCAGCGGCCCGCAGACCTGGAACTGCCAGATTTAGCAGAATCGCCCGATTTGGCAATTCTATATTTGGATGGCGATTTCTACCGACTCCAGGTGCATCCAGAGCACGTCTTCAGTTATTTCCAGCGTTTCTACACCTTCCCAATGCCTATTAAAGACCAGTTTGAGGAGGTTTTGAAGAGAGAACAAGAGGGAGACAAAATCCAAGGTCAAGTTAGGGTTAGACATTGAGTTATTTGAGAGTTAGGTCTCAAGTCCAGATCGTGGCAGCGCCAAGCAGGTCATTTGCGACAGCAAGAGACGTGTTTGATAGGAGATTTCGACACACGCAAGAGCAATTGGTTGTAATCTTTCCTTATTCTCATTTTCTCTTGTGTTTGTATGATATCTTTTAGTTGTTGATTGTTTGTTCTCGGGCTATGGTTGTAAACTCGAATTCTTAGTTGTTGATTGCGTGTTTATTTAGTTTATTTGATATCTTTGTGTTTTATACCTTGCTTGAATTGATTATGTCATGATTGTCTAAGTAGATTTGTTTACACCCGTTAAGTAGAGCTCGCTTAATTGCTAGGTGGTTAAGTCCAAATAAACTTAGATGCAAACTAAAAGGTTAAACCAGGACTAGTTAACGAGAGTTAAGTCCTTTCCAAGAGTGAAAACTCAAGGATTTCATAGGTTAGAAAGGTATAGACTTGTAGAAACTAGACCAAGAAACGATAGTTGAAATCTAGATTCTATACGAGGGAAATTGGGTTAATTATTGATAACCAGACCTAAACGAGAGTTTGATCTAGGGACCTTAATTAAGCCATTATCCCTGCACAATTATCAACTGAATTAAGTCAATTTGCAATCACATCGCTAATCCTAGCGGGCCGCTGAGTAAATCAGCGAGGTTGTCTATGCCCGCCAAGTAGCCAGCGACCAGTCTAATAGATCAGCGACCTAAGTTCTTTTAGCGGGCCGCTACGAGAGTCAGCGGGCCGCTGGAACTGGGACTAAGATGAAGTGTTAGCAACCAGAAACCCTAGAATTACGTGACTTGTTGAATCTCTCTCATTAATTCTTGTCTTGACCTTGAAACTAGACTTAAGATTTGAACCCACCTGCAACCCTTAATTCACAAAAGAGTTGAACCGTCTAGCTAGTTTAGTAAAATAAAAGATTAATATTCCAACACCGTCCCTGTGGATTCGACCCTCAAGCTGTTCTACAAACGATTAGATCGGTAGACACGAGGTTTTTATTTTGAGATTTGGTTCCCCATCGATCAGATGTAAATAATTATTTACTCTTACAATCTTAGTCATTGATCGTTTAAACCAATAGCTAGATGCTAGCGATTGATATAAATTTACAAGCTCTTTACTTTTAATAGAAAAAAAAAAATTCGTTGGATTGATTGTTCACTCATTGAAATAGAAAGAAATTTATTGCTTGATTGATTGTGCACGTGTTTGATAAAATAGCACGACAAATAATAATTATTTTTCATTTTAGAAATACAATACATTTATAAAATTTTCCCATCTGTAATATACCCACCCATTTGGGTGGTTACGTTTGCTAGTATAAAAAATTAATCCAGTGTAGAAATTTTCATGTAATTAATATGACATGATTACAAATTTTTTAAAAAAATAGTATTATTTATTTAGAATTAGTTATTCTGTACGATCAATTTTGCAATTACAACGGTTCGGACCAGACACATTTGTACTCGCCATTCCAAGCCGACACCTGCCATGTGCTTGCATCATCTATCAAGACATGAAGAGATGCCACAGTTGCATGGCACCAAAAAAAGCAACAGTTTGAGAGAAAAGAGACAAATGCCGTGCTTCAAACGAGAGAGCGCAGCTGCCACCTCTCCTGACCTCCATGCTTTCTGATGGCGACTTCAAACTGTGCGTTCGGCTGGCCACAACTGCGAACCAACACCATAGGAAAGATCTCCTGTGGCGAGTATCTGTAGTCTGTCCGTGTGGTAAAGTCCTGAATAAAGTTACTGGATCCTCCGAAACAGAAATCTGTGATGTAAATTTGCATTACTTGCGCTTAACTCCAAAGGATCGAAGCTAAGAAATTTATGGTACTGATGTAACTACTTACTAAACCTTCGAAACATTATCCGTTTCTAGAAAATCATTTTTTCCAAGTTCGTTAATCACATCATTACATACACCTGTGGGACTATAATCTCACCTGATTGCTTGTTTTGTTTAGAAATATAATTAATAACGGCACAAGTTTGTGCCATTATTATAGGTGATCTCGTACGATTGAGAGGAAAAAAAGTATAAGTATTCGTATGGTGTCTTATATAAGTTGCTTTTGAAGAATTATTTTTGAGACTGAGACACACGATGGAGAAGTTGGCTGTGAATTGCAATCTAATAAATGCAGTTAAATATAAAGTACGTTCTTCTGGTAACAGGGTATTAGGTAAAAGATTTAAATCAAATAATGGTCCCTTTAGCTTCTTGTCCCCGTTGGGGTCTTCAAAATTTAATACCTCGTGTTAGATTTTCAGCACCGTGATTTTTGCCAATTTGGTCCTGCTTGTATTTAAAAAAAATAATAAATAAGAAAAGTGTATGAAGTGTTTAGGTCCAGAATGATGCAAATTACAGTATTTCAGGTGGATTAAATTCAGACCGAAATGGGAGATATGTCATGTCCCGTATTATTATTTTTTTCGTGTCATAAAAATACACTCCTGGTGCTGATTGCTCTTTTTTTTTTCTCCCAAGTTTTTACCGTTCTTAGGCCACAGTAGAACCGGTTATTCTGTGGCTCTCACTTGTATAGCCCAAATGTGCTGCCTGAATAGATCTAGGTAATATTAATCCAGTCTAGGGAATTGGAGATTTTGTCAACCTAACGAAAAAAGAGTTCAGCAAAAAAATGGAGGTTGGAAATCAATGGCTTACGTACCATGTTTGTTCAATGACCTGAGCTCCAGGGAAGATCTCTACTGAATAAATTTCTTTGTCCTTATATGTGTTTTTGTGTCTCATCGTGAAATATATTTTAAGAAGGGGCTTGCAAACGTGGAGGCAAAACTAGATAGATAATGAAATAAAGCATAAAATGGTAAGTATTGTCTTTTTAATTATATGGCATGTATTGTATTCATACAATCTGAATTTCAAATAGTTATCATTAAATAGGTCGAAAATATTAGTTTGAAATTTATTTACTATTGAACTTCTGCTTGGGCATGACATGCTTTTAGACTAAGTCTTACTAGTCATGGGAAATAATTGAAAACTTCCATGTATATTTTTTGGATGTGGGCATACATGTCTCCACGGCATTCAATTATTTATTGGAGCGGTCTAAATATATGGTACTTCGATGCCATCTCACTAGAACGGTTATTATTGATATAAATAACCTAAATATGCGAAAGTAATATTTTATACTCGAGAAAGTAGAAGTGATGAGTTTAAATGCCTTAATTACTTGTAACGGTCATAATAACGACTTGAATGTACATAAATATCGAGTTGATTACCTATTACGCAGGGGCAATGAGGATTCCTACTTCGAGCAATCACTTATGACTTCTTGAATAATAACTTAAAAATATGAAAAATAAGGAGTTGATTTATTCTCAACTAATTACTTATTTATGCCGAAATAACAAGTTTACATGTTGCATTTGTTGGTTTCCTACTCCTAGCAATCATTTTACGACTTCTTGAATAATAACTTAAAATATGAAAAATAGTGAGTTGATTTATTCTCAAGTAATCACATATTTATGCCGAAATAACAAGTTTACATGTTTCATTTGTTGGTTTTATACATGAATGCATTTCTTCATTTAATTTTTTTTAAAAAAAAGCACTTGAATAGGTGGAAATAATGTAATTGTGATGTTCTTTAATATTTTAATTCACTTGGATTATAAAAAAAAAAATTTAATGCGATGTTTCTTAAATAATGATTTTCAATTCTCACTTGGCAAACACGGAAGAAATCTTGTTGTATAAATAACGGTGTGATGCGGCGATTTAAAAGTGTGAACTGACCTAACTGATAAAAAAACAAAATGTTTCATCATTGAGCATTTTGGTCTTTTTGAAAGTATTGGAGATGCATTTTATATTTTCGGGTCACATATCAATGAAGAATTTTCTACATTAGATGTTAGGGCAAGATAGAACAGCAAGTATTAGTATCCTGAGGCTAATTATTGTGACCCAGATTTTAGATGATAATTCTATCCATCAGATGTGAGACTTTAACAACTTGGAACTTGGTAGTCATGGCTACCATAAATAGTGGGCCATATTATTTCTTTATTTGTACTACATGCTTCATCTACATTTTTCAATCGCAACATCAACATGCGGTACACTTCTCCAAAGGAAAAAGACAAATATCCAAGAAATCTCTATTTTGTCTTTAAAGAGTTCATTTATTTGAAGGGGCATTATTTTTCTGATCGACCACATTCACCTGGAGATAAAAAAATGATATAATGATATGGAGATACGGATGAACACCTATGGGAAATAGGATCCTAATAAAAAAACATGGATGAGGCAGCAACAAGGCCAAAAATAAAGACTAAAAGAAATGTTAAGAAAAAAAAAGAGGAAAAGCTAAATTCTAGTTCTTAATCTCTCCATGGCACATTGAATCTTATGTGAAATGGTGCTGTACAGCCATCTCTGCGGCACTTCCTCGAGCCCATCTGGATGAAGAGTGGGCCACCCCCTAAGCTCTTCTTTTTCATTTTCTTTCCGAGATACAGAGAGTGCGGTTTGTTTCAAGGAATGGATATCAAAATGTAAGGGGTCACCCACAATTATCCTTACTTCCTTGTTGCATAGGGGTAAAAGCGGCCTTTTCCAGAAAAGGAACGGCTTTTCTGGCATAACCTACAGGAAAACAAATATCTAGAATCACATAAAAAATGGATACGGAAACAGTAAATTAGTAGCTGCAACTAGGTAAAGAGTACATGTCTGTATCATTGTACTGGACAACTAGATAAACACTTGGCGAAATTTGTAATTGTATGGTTGGAGCTCAGGGTGCTTCTTTTTCAGGCTGATTTGACTTAACCTTACATTGTAACTCTAGTATTTTCAGAAAACGCCTTTAGTGCTTATGCATTTTTGCATGTTTTAAGAAAACTTCAAATAAATAACATCACCTGGTCAAAACAGAGTACTGATTCTGTTCCTAAAATCCTAATTTTAATGAGCAGCTTATTTTCCAATGCCCGGACTAAATTGAAGTCATCCACAGCAAATAGAGATGTTGGTTTCTACTTTATTATATGACAGGTGTTATTATATAAAATATACTAGGGCAGGGAACAAAATTTCAGGTATTATTATATGACAAGCTGCATGGAAAGGGGGTTTTCCAATTAGATTGCAACTATAAAAGGCCATAACATACCAATTGTCATCCATACCAGGTGCCTACTGTACAACTACACATCATGTTACAATTAGATTTCGGACTGTCACATGCAAAGCTTTTTAAGTCTATAAACAAGACTATAATGGACATAGTCCTCAATTTCTTGACAATTGTTCAGTTCCTATAAAATGTCCTAATTGCAGTCTGGTCCTGGAATTTCTCTAGAAGATATATCAGACTACAACAAGAAAAGCTAGCAGAGCTTGACAGGGCCAACCCATCAAGCTACATGGCTTATGGGCTATTCTTTCCAGCCTAAATTCTAGGAGGCATTAAGGTATTAGGAACTAGGCTCAACTTGTATTGCATTTCAATAGGTATCCACCAATGAAGCTGGCTAACCAAGATACAAGGCGAATTGACTGATGAAGAAAGACCAGTTCATATCTGAGGAGTGAGGACTAACTACCAAAAAGCAATAGGAATTTGTAGCATATAATATATATGTATAGGTTCAGTGGAGCAATCATACCAACTATAATGTAATTGAGGAACTCAAGGATGAGATTGGACAGAAGCATTCTGTTTGCTTAACTCAGGGAATTGCAAGACTATTTAAGATGCTGAAAAGTTCTTGGACCAAATTACAACAACAACTAAGCCTTTGGACCAAATTAAACTTAAAATAATGATAAAAAAATTTGGAGACTCAAGTGAATAATCATATTTTGTTGCCATTAGATTTTAAGCTCTGTTAAACCCACATACAGGTTAACAGTGACAACACATGTCATGTGGGGAGAACTACATTCTGCAAATTTTGGATATTACTGGGGTACAAACATATAATAATGGTACCCTTTTTTTTTTCCAAAATACCTCATGTAAAAACTCCATTTTAATTTTAAATTTTAAAAAATACCTTGTCAAAACCTGAGTGAACAATAGGTAAGACAATTGGTGTAACAGGTGATCTCACAATAAGACTAGCAGTACCCCATTTTAGCCGTCTGATTGGTA
This sequence comes from Rhynchospora pubera, assembly GCA_028095005.1. Classification (NCBI taxonomy): domain Eukaryota; kingdom Viridiplantae; phylum Streptophyta; class Magnoliopsida; order Poales; family Cyperaceae; genus Rhynchospora; species Rhynchospora pubera. Next base: position 60,972,270 of record CM051459.1, on the reverse strand, counting down.
CTCTCTCTTGGGACACTTTTCCTTCTGGAAAACTATGTAACTGCAAAACAAATAAAATATATGTAATTCATTTAAATTTTTTATGCATGCATTACTCAATTCAATTTCTTCTTTGGCAACCCTAGGACAAGTAACACATATTGAGGCATAAATGTACCCCCAACATTCTACTGATGATCTACCATCAGATTAATATGAGGCTTCATTTAACAACTGAAGCATACGCAGGACCTATCCAGCACTTTATTGGGCCTTATTTGTGCAAGTAAGAACTTTGGAGTAAGCCTAATTCATGTCACCCAAATTTGTGGCATTTACTTACATCGTCAGAAATGAAATATGATTCAGCATTTTGTTGTTTTGCCTATCTACTTTGTTATACAATTTAGCAAAGTCATGCTACGAAGCAAATTCATTTTCTCTCTTTCTTTTCGTCCTCCTTTATAGGTTTCCTTTTTTTACTTTGGTTTCTTTGAGGGGGATGAGGAGGGGGGGGGGGGGTATTCGTGGTTATAATGCAATTTACATTTTCATAGAAACTATAAACAATTGTACCTGACTAATATAGTAAAATTACAGAAATTGACCCTGCCAGAAAACTAAGGCCGCAAAGAAGAAGGAAAAAAAGTATGGAGTTGGTACCCATTCTCCTCTGCTCAAGATCTGAAGAGCCTCATTCATATGCGGTTGATATATCCCTGCACCTCTTGTTATCGGAATACATTTCCCTGCATTGATGAAAGTACAAATTAAATGCAGATCAGGGATAATGCAATTATACAAAACAATAGAACAAGAGAAAAAAGGTTGAATCTCATGATTTTCCACTGAACATGAGAAATATCATCTTAATAGCTGATCCCCAGCAATTTCTCCTCTCTCCCCTTTTTCAATACAGAAGATGCGCAAACCAATGCCCCCCCCCCAAAAAAAAAAAAAAAAAACCAAAAGAAAACTGGATTCAGCTGCTTATCAATTTCCACATAAACAACTAAAGCGGGAACTCAGGTATTTCTCAAATTAATGTAAGTACGATTTTACAGAGAAAGGTAAATAATTCTTTGCTAAAGGAAAAATAAAAATTAAAGAAGGCAAAAAGGAAGAGACCAAGGCGAAAGAGATATGATAAGAGAGAATTCTTGAAGCATATGTCCTCAGCAGCAAGGACCCACCTCTGCAGTCTGGCATCCATTGTAGGAAATCCCTTGAAACCCCACATCAGTGGGTCATCCAACCTGTTCATTTGCTGATAACAATTAACACCCTTTAAATCATCTTATTTGCTGATAACAATTCTCTTATGGTTCTAGAAAAATATTATACAACTTTGGGATTGGAGGGAACATAACATTAAACTGGACAAAACGAAAATTAAATTGCCAAGCTCTCATGTTAAAAAGCCAAATAGCCAATATCTACAAAACTAATAAACTCCAGCAACAATGGTAACCAAACATAAGACGACAGAAACAAATTCCTTTGTTAATCAACAAAATAATTTTTCGATCATTGCTTTATCATTAACACTAGTTGATTCGCTAAACCTCACTTAAAATCTAATTTATGGAGCTACTGGTTTACAGATTTATTTAATTGATTTACAAACCATCTTCTAGGCATCATTAACAAAAACCAAACATTGATTAATAGAGCAGATAGCCGGCTACTATTACCAAAAAGGACATTCATCAAATTGGAAGCTACATTTCAACATACAACCAAACTTGTACTCTAGAAATACTTTGTTACTGGAAAGCAAAGAAAGGTTAAATCTAAATCAACAGTGACGTTTCCAATGAAGACAACAGAAAGGAGAGAGCAATTACGTGGACATGTGATTGCTGACGGTGAGGAGAGGCGTGCCACGAGGCCTGGAGGAGACGAGGCGGAGCAGTGTCTCGGAGTTATAAACAGTGGTGCGGTTCAGCACCGCGGTGACAGCCTTAGCGAAGGCTCCGACGGCGCCGATGAGTGTAGCGCGCGCGATTCGCATCCCCAGATCGGCGCGCCTCTCTCCTCTCCCCGCCGCCTTGGCCCACCTCATTGCCTCTCCTCCCCACCCGACTCGGTCGCATCCCATCGCTGTCCCATCAAAGTATCCCAACCGACCCTTCTTCGCCTCTCCTTGGTTTGGTTCTCTACTTTTCTTCTCTTCTCTGTTCAGGCGCCTACCAGAACTGAACAGACTGGACTTTACTTGCGTCTGACTCCCTGTTTGTTCTGGTCTTAACGCCGTCTGTTGGATCGATCTAACGGCGATGGCATCTCCTGCGTTGCGATTCGATTCTACGACACGGATGCCGTTAAGTGTATATGGGCTGGTTTAATAGTTGTAGTTATGAAATGTTTTGAGCTTGGCCCAACTTTGTTGGAAGGAATTCTTGACTAGTTTGAGTTGAGTTTACTAGGGAGATGATTGTCAGATTATGCTTTGTGCCAAATGACATCAAATCCGTGCATTTTGATAAAAAAGAAACTGCTAGTTTAAAAATTATCAGCTGTTGTGATTGACCGTACAACGCGCCCCATAAATATATTACTTTTTTTTTTTCCCCTATGAATAGGATCATTATTTGACTTGGCAATTTATTTTGACGCTTCTATATGGGGATCTAACCAATGCTTTAATTGATAATACATATAAAATATGGTTGAAATTAGTTTGCGACAAACATAGAAATAAGATATGCTCAGTTGCTGACCAATTGCTCGTTAGGAAAATTAATTCTTATAACCTTTTGGCATATCTGATATCTTTGCTAATTGAGCATATTGATTAGAATGCATCAGGCAGCCTATTTGATTTAATAATAATCTTATATGAGACGATCTAGTTGGGAATTAACGAAATGTGTCAAACAAGCTAAGTGGATAACAGTACCACGTGCGATTAATCATTACTTTGGCACTAGCGCATGAAAGCGATTAACACATTTCTCTTATTTACCATCACCGATTTTTTTTTACCAAACCCCACACAAGCTTTCTCGTGACAAGCCATGTATGTCAAACAAGCTCAGTTGAACCGTGCATATTGGCCAATCAACACAACACACATAGATTGAAATAGCATGCCAAAGCTTTTGTGTGATTCCCTGTTTGTTGGGTTTTTTCCAGTTAACTTGGCTTAACACGGCCCAGTCCAAAATAGGCTTGAAATAACATTTTTATTTAGGATTTAGCTATCGGATTAATCCTGTCGCAATATTAGTCACTAAATTCTTAGTTTCTTACTAGTATAATACAAAGGTATAGGTGCGGTCACGATGTCATTAGTTGATAAGTAATCATCAACAAAGAAAAAAGAAGCAAGTAATAAAGTCAGTAAAAGATAACTATAGTTGACAAAATGATGTATCATGTATTAATTAAAGATTTCCCGACTTTTGTTATTTTTTTCAAAAAAAAATAAATAATTAATACAAGGTACATGAGACCAAATAAATGAACTCTGTTAATGTGAAACAAATAACTTGCATTTTGATTAGTATTTTACTACACTCGAAAACGGTCTCCATGAACAAAAAAAAAATTGCACCAACTAGTGAACAATCTCTGGGTGCAAAGCTTAACTGAAAAATGATTCTACCATTGTCAAAACAGCGAAAGAGAAGAAATTTACATATGAAAATCCCAACTTTCGACTACAAATATTGCAAACTGCATACTCAAATGCTAAAAAGGAATGCAAGTTGCAAGAGGACATGAGCATGGTCAGGTTAGTTTGTAGCTTCCATCTTTGAACTAATCGTTGTCTCATAATTAAGTTTAGCAATGTTATCTATCAAAATATCGTTTATTGCTATATATTTTTACTCACGTTATATAATTGGCAATTTGATCAGAAACAGCACTACGTTCAAAAGTATGAAAAAAATGAAACTAAAATAATAGCATTGTCTAATAAAGAATGTCATTTGGAATATCCTTTCCGACATTACAGTAACAAATTAACACAAGTTGCTCTTTAGAAGCTTCAAATTGATTAACAAAGACAGCTACCAATACCGTTTGGATAGGTGTGGGAAGAAGGGAAGAAGGGAAGAAGTGGGAAGAAGTATTGGGAAGTGTGTAATTTTGTGAAGAGTTTGGATTGTTTATAATTTTTTTTTTCTTCTTCCTTCTTCTTCTTCTTTCTTCCAACGATCCAAACGCACCCATACAAAAGCAGCTTGACAGAATGAGTATACTCTGAATCTGTTAGTCTTCTATCAATGCACAATTGCACATAGTTTACTCATTTCTTTAAATAGAAAAATAACTAGTCTCATTAATTAATGCTTAGATTAGATAGGCTCATGCATGGTTTGTACCATCTAATAATTCGACAATATATAGACATGCACTATAGGCTTAGTAATTATTATATTCAACATCTATTAGCCTAACAACTACTATAGTCAATGGCGCACGTAGGAAAATTGTACACTTGTTTTATGACTTGCATGGAATTATTATATCTCATTCATTAATTTGTCACCTTGAAATATCGATATATGCAAACAAGCTGAAAAAATTGGGAAATCATATGACAACGGCGATTATTATCCTACTTGCATGGAATTATTATATCTCATTCATTAATTTGTCACCTTGAAATATCGATATATGCAAACAAGCTGAAAAAATTGGGAAATCATATGACAACGGCGATTATTATCCTATTAAACACTCTAATATACATACATTTTTTTTAGAAATAATATCCCAAATATTAAACCCAAATCAAAGAATGCAAACCGCCAACCTTAAAGAAAAAGAAGAAAATAAAAAGAAAGAAAACCAAAATCCAAATCATAGAATGCAAACCGACCCATGTCATTCTAATATACCATTAAAATTGTATCTAATTTGTTGTTAGTTAGCCTCAAGTTCCACCTATACCCAATCCTTTAGATTGAACTATAAATCCGAACTCAAGTACATAAAAACACACACCGAAATGTTTTACATATGATTTGCCATGCATGCAACTTCTATTGGCATAGGTTGTTAGGAACAAGAAGAACCTATCAGATTTCCTAAAATTTGATTAACCTGTTTAAAATTTAAAACTTTCATCAAACAACTACCTACAAAAGCCACTCAAAATGGACACAACATCAATTGCCGCTATTCACTTCACTTCAGGATGTACTGTTGTTGCTGAAGCTGTAGTTGCTCAGTAGAAGAAGCCGCAGGTGCCCCGGCAGCAGCACTCTCAATTCCATACATTTCAATTTCCTTCTGACGAATTAGTAGTAGCATTCTTTCATTTTCTAACCTTAGCCGATCATTGTGCAGCCGCATTTTCTCCATCTCTCTCTCCTTGTTGGTACTGTATCGAAGCCACTTGAACCGCTGTCTCTCCAGCTGGTATGCACGACACTGGTACCCGACTCTCTGTTCCTCCAGCTCGGTAGAACGCCGTTTCATCCACTGTTTCACACCCTCTCCTCCATTAGCCACTACACCTGCCAACTCATTCTTCAGCTGTTGTACCGCTGTACTCCCCCCAGAAGTAGAAGAAAGTGACAATGAGAGAGGCGGTGAGTTTGTTGCATGCTTAGCATTTCTGTGGTGCTTCTTTGCACAGTTACCTTCACCGCCTTGGTAATAATCACTATCATACCCTCCTTTATTTGAAGAATCATTACTCTCATTATCACTGATGTTGTTATCTTCTTCATCATCAGAGGTACCAGCGACAGGACCATTGTGATTGGAATGGTTAACCTGCTGATACCGTGCCGGCTCTGTTCCACCAGTTTGTTGATGGTGCATGCACTGTTGTTGGTCAGCCTGAGCATTCATTTGGGAATTGGGTGGATGTTGAGAAGATGCACCAGCACACGGCTGTGCACCAGCATTGTGGTACGCACACATCTCCGGGAAAAAGAGATGCTTCGAACTCAGAAGCTTTCTCGCTTCTTCCTTAGCCTTAGGCGAGAGGTGGTCCATAGAGTCGAGCAAGTTCGGGTTCTCAACCACCCGGCAAGCAGTACCTTTCCCCAACAAATCTATCACACGCTTGTACCGCTTGTTCAGGTCATTGAATTTATCTTCACACTGCTGCGGCGACACACTATACCCTTTATCCATCATAGCCTTGGATACACTTTTCCACTTCCCCTTAGCTGCACCGCCAGGTCGGTTCGCGCCTTTTCCCGCTACTACATGATGATCTACGTCAGTACCGCCACCGTCATCTCCAACCCGGTACACCTCAGCAATCAGAAGCCGTACCATGCCTTCAGTCCATTTCATTCTTCCCCAAGGACAAGCTTGTTGTGAAGCAGACCCAACACCGGGCCGTTTGGACCCAACATCCGAGTCGTTGGGGTCGGGCAATTGTTGTGCTACCGGTGTCACCTGCCGGGCCCGGGCTACCGAAACGCCGTAAGGTGAGTAAGGAGAAGGGGAAGGAGAGGATGAATGGTGGTGGCGAATGGGCCCATGGTGGGGCTGAGAGTTGGGGTCGTGGGGATGGAACTGGAGATGCGAAGGGTGGTGCGCGTGGGAGCTGAGTTGCATATCTAAACCCAGCATTGAAGCAGAGGAGTTCATGTTGGGGCCGGGTATTCCCATGGGGATGTTATCGCCTCTTTCCATGCGGTGTTACTTATTCCTATTTTCTAGATTAGAAGGTGAGCGAGGTAAAGAGAAGAAATTGGAATTGGAATTGGAATTGGGGAGAATAAAGGAGGGATTAGGATTTAGGAGAGAGAAGCGCCCACAGAGCATGCGGTTCGTGTGCTCGCGCCTTGGTTTGGTTTTGATTGTGGGCGGAGAGAGAGGCGTGTGAGAGAGATACATACAGAGACGGAGAAAGAAGCGCCCACAGAGCAGTTGATAGTGGGATTAGAGTTCTCAGATCTTATGTCTCATTTATGAGTATACTAACCTGTAGTACTTATCTGTCATGGTCACCGGGGGCTGAATTAGTATGTATACTGCTTGTCAGGTATATGCGACACAGTGGATATATTCGTAGCGCCGGATTCGTTTAGGGATGGTGGTTTGGAGAGCGCTAGTGGGAAAAACAAGTGGGAAAGCACGTAGTGGGGTCCTCTCCAGTTATTTGACTGTACGGTTGAAGTTTTGGCGGTACGGAGGCTGAGACGGGGTGTTTAAACTGGAGGGAATGTGGACTGGAGAAACAGCTGCTGGTATTTGATATTGGAAAACCGGTTGACGGTCTAGCGGACGGTCCACAGGTTTTAAAAGTTTATAAAAAATCAAATGGAGAAATGGAGAATCGGAAGTGTACTCGGACTAAGCAAACGGCAATTGATACGGGCTGCATGAAATGTATCATAGTCCACTAGAGAGCTGTATCTTAACAAAGATGCACTACAATAGTACAATATATTCATTTTTTTTTTGACAATTGACAATTCTGATTTTAGGAAATTGTAAAAATTGCATAGATGCACTACAAGACATGCATTTTTTTTTTTACAAGGTAGATTTTACGAGATTGAAAAATTAATTTGGTACAATATATCCTATACCTATACGGCTATACGGTTGCTCGTTTTATAAAATATGTATAATACAAGGAATTATATGTAATTGTTATTCATGGCGTTTATATATATAAAGATTAAAGGTTGACTAATGTACCTGGAGAGTACAACCCGTACTCTCCATTGGTTTCTCGAAATCCAAAATTAAAACAGCCAATTTGAACGGTTCAAATTTCAAATTGTTCTCTGTACTAAAATCTCATCTCTACTACTTATAAAGCACCTTTAGCAAGGTCAGTATTTTTCATACAAAGGGGTCCAAACAATTTTGTTAGCATCATCATAACCATTGATCAATATGATGTACGGTTTGGATCGCTATTTCTATAAAAGGGTCGACTTTACATACAAATAAGTCAAAGTCGCTGGATGGTATGCGTATATGGTTTTGCTTCTAAAATACGCGAGTTCGATTCCGCTCTGTGCTGAAATTGTTTATTTTTTTTTTCGCTTCTAAACCTAGCATCCTCTCCGTTCTATTTAGGGTTTTCTCTCTCCAGCGTTGATATCCCCTCCGCTCTCCAGCCATCTATCAGATCTCCTCTCTGCTCTTCATCAATCTAATATAGCAACATACCTCTGGAGATATCTTTTTTCTTTCCTTTCAAAAAGCTGCGCTGTAACCTAGCCCCTTTAATATTTCGCTCTCCTAAACAGAAAATCGCAGAAGAGATAATATGCGCCGTACTCTTCCTCCCCCTCTCTCCCACCATTCCCATCGCAAATCATCACATAACGTTTGCGCCTTTTACCGCCGCCATCAGCCGTCTGGCACCATCATTGTCTTACTGGAACCGTGAATTTATTGGTTTGTTATAATTTGGGTATTTGAAGTGTGCTCTAGGTGTTTGACGAAATGCTCAAATGAATCATGGGAGTTCAAAAAGTTGAAGAGAGAGGAACATTTTACCCTTTCTATACTTTTATTTGTAAAAATACTCGACATAGAAAGATGTAGTCGACATCTATGAATTCCATTGCAGTAAAAAATTTTAAGTTATTTTTTTCATTAGTATAGATATGCTAGAGCATGAAGCTGTAGAGTTTTAGTAGATCTGTAAGGTGATGCATGAGATAGAAACTATGAAGATTCGGGAAGAAGAGCAGATGCAATAGATTGCCATGGAATTGCTAAACAGTATTCGAAATTCAAACAAGTCGATCTAGAAGATAAACTTTTCTTTGCTTTCTTTTTAAATTGCCAGATGTCAGATTCCTTATGTTGGTGAAAATGTATTTCAGCATATAGTATAGGAAACTTCAGCGATTCATGTAAGGTCTTTTGTTTTTTGTATTTGAGATACAAGTTGCCTTATGCCATTTTTTAAAAAAGAAAAGTAAAACATTGAATATATAGAACTGTTATTTTTAGAGATAGGTTAATCGTATAGTTTTGGTATTCAAATTACTGTTACTTATGTTGAAATATTGGATTTGGCCAATTTCAGGTACAATTCCATTATCATCTATGCCCTTGTCCACTGAACGGGTCAGAAATTGGGACCACCTCTAATTTCATTGAGGTACAATTTCTACAATCTCATCTCTGACTACATAATTTTATTGGTTGATTCTTACAATTTGGTTCTCCTGGTATGAAGTTAAAACACGAGGTACAAGAAAACTTTAGGCAGCTTATCAATTCCAAGTTAAGGTGTCTAATCTAGCAGAATAGAATTAAGAAAAAAATAAGACTTCACATTTATCCAAAATCATCACCAAGCTGGTACATCATGGTCGACAACTTAGAACAATAAACAGACAGTTACTTAAAACAAAACAGGTTGGGAAGGCTTATCGGCTAAAAAGAGTGTGATTTGGAATAAAAACGCCAATCCTGAAGTAAAAGGGCACAACTCAACAACATCGTAAGAGGCAAAAGATGCAGATAGCAAGAAAGCTGATGTTGAGGCCAAGTGAATAGAGAAAAAGAGGAAGGCAAACAAACATAAGCTGCTTAGCAGGATCGATGACGCTTTACATCTTTGTAATTCAGGTACATACTAAATTATGTCCCACTTTGATGATTGTGATAGTACCAAATTTGTTAGCCTTCAAATTTACCTCTGTATTTTATTTTCTTTTGCGAAAAAAATATACTTCCAGTACAAATGCTACTTATTTTTGCTAACAAAATAGCAATGTGGAAATGAAATAGATCAATGCTTCTTAAAAATTTTGGTTTGCAGAGAGATGAGAAGGGGCATGTGTTGTGTTTTGTTGAATTTGCGGATGCCAAATGTGTCGTTGCTGCCCTCGAGACTCTTAATGGTATGTGTACCAACTGGTACCTGACTTATTTGTTTTATTTTTTATTGTTTGTACTTTTAGACTTGAACTTGTGGATAAACAATGAGTAATGAAATCTGAAAGGTAAGATTGTTAAGTTACGAAGCTAAAGGAAATTAATTCTGAACTTGATTGCTTGACCATTTTCTTAATACAATACCATCTCACTTGATATTCTTTTATATTGTTTAGTCCATAGGTTATCAGTTTGATGTTAAATAACCAGAAGTGGGGTCTATTATCATACACTTTGCAAAATTCCCATTTCGCCCTCCTGACTCTTCAGCTATTGTCGGATAGAGGCAGAGAAGGCCATGATAAAAAATGCTAAGAAAATAGAGCAGAAAGTTTTGTATATGTTGGCTGTTAGAATGGTAGTTTCTAGAGAGAGAGAGCAAAACATTATAGGTTGTAGCAAGTTGGTTTTTGTTTGGCATGGTTTTAGAATATTAAATGTTGCCATCTTGTACTTCAAGTTGTAAATAAAGATTCTTGCAAGGTTCCCTTTGTCAAAAGAATGAGACCTAACTTTGTACAAATATGACTGTGTTTCTTTCCTTCTGGGGATAATCGCTATTTTTAATAGGATCATAGATCAAAAGAATGAATTATTGAAAAAGTTGTCACCCTTTTGTAAAATCAGCAAATCAGCTTAAGGTAAGGTCATGCTGCTATAGAATGCACAATTGCTAAGTTAATGACAGATTGATACTCTTCTTCAAAGCTTTTTTTAAAATGGTGTATAATCGCTTCTTTGTTTGATTTGTTAATGGCAGAATGAGAGAATTAGAGTGGGAATAGCGACAAAGAGGCACTGTCGAGGGATTCTAGCACCTATGAGGCAGAAAGTCGAGAGGCGGCTGAGGGAGATGGATGCACAGCTGGAGAGAGAGAGGAGGAACAATGCCGAGCTAGAAGAGAAGGTGAGGCGATAAGCACCGAGAGCCAGATATGGTTTAAGCCATGTAAGCAGAGGGACAATTGATAGGTTGTTACAGCTCAGAAAATAGGCAGGAAATTGCTTGATATACAGCTCAGAAAATAGGGCTATTTTCTTCAAATGAAAAGCATTACAAGTTCACAACCCATCTATCAAGATATCATTGTGGCTGGGCTAAAAATTTGGTAAGAAGTTCCCGTGATTCAATTTTGTATTTGTCTACTTGCCATATTATAAAGATCTAATTGATATAGCATTTGGTAATAAAAATAAAAGTGAAGGACTTCTTAGTAAATGCCACATTTAAGCTTGTCAGACCTGAAAATCCAAGTATTTGAAACTTTTCTCAGTCTACATGAGTACATATTGTTGGTATAAGAACAGATTGCTCACCCTTATAATTTTGTTATGTTTAGGTTAAGAGTACAAAATAATTTTGCTAAGTGTAATTTTCACTTTATCCTTATAAAATAAGATACTCACTATAGTCCCTTTTTAATCTAGAATTTACAGGTACAAAATCTTCATGTTGGACAAAGCAGAAAGGTTACAATATCTTTCCTCTTTTGCTTTCTCTCTAAAAGGTTTTGAAGCTGCCTGAGTAGCAAACTTCTAAAATCTTCCCTCATACTGGCGAAATTTTGTTGCTAGAGGACAATTTTAGAATTGCTCTGAGTATCAAACTTCTAAAATTGTCCCTTTTTAATATAAACCATCATTCCTTTGATAACTTCTCGCACTTCCTTGATTTTAGGTAGACTATGCGTTGGAAGTCGGGTCACAAGAGCGAATGCTACAAGCTTATTGCTTCTGATTCTCCCATTGTTAACAATGGAATGGCATACAAGATCTCACGGTTTTTGAAAATGGTAAAAAATATGTAGAAAATTGCATTATCTAACCACAAAGCATAACCTGTTGGCATCGAAAACCCAGACAATGTCAATGTCAAACAAAAACAAAAGGCCAAAGCAATGTTAAGTTAAATAAAAATCTGTTGAGAATTTATGAGTACTTTCATATTTGAAATTCACTATTCCTTTATTTAATTTTTATCTGTTTTGTTTCTAAGTTGTTGTAGGCTTGAATAAAGCTACATGGCCAGAATATGAGATTGTGATTGAAGATGAAAGTGGATTTGAATGGGAGAAATCACAGGGGAATAGCTCATATGTTCAATTTTGGTTGTTCTGAGACTAATTAGCATATTTGTATTGTATTTATATTTTTATAGTTGAATTTCAGTTAACTTAATACATGGAGAAGTTTTCATGCTTAATCACATGCAAATGTATTCGGCCATAAATGTCGAGCCTGTAATTACCCATCTAAAAGGCAAAGCAAAAGAAGTTCATGCTTGCTTTAGATACTTGTGAATATTAGCTCCCAACACAATTAATAATTTTTTAATATCGAAAAAAACAATATTGCTATGACAAAGTGTAATCATAGAGGAGAATAAATAACAATTTGAATCTAAAGAAACCAATCCAAGATTATAAAGAAATCAAACTAAAAAACATATATATTGATAAGGGAATATAATATCATGTTAGAACAATATTTTTCGTATTTTGAAGTCCGCCCACACATTGGGTGGGCGTTGTTGCTAGTTCGAAAATAATTTCTTGCTAAATATTATGATATTTTTAAATTGGAGGGCTGATAATATTCAATTATAGTATATTTTGAAAATATCATAATAAATAGCAAGAAAAATAAAAAAATATAAAATTTGATGTACAAGGAGAGTTATTAAAAGTTTATAAAAAATCAAATGGAGAAATGGAGAATCGGAAGTGTACTCGGACCAAGCAAACGGCAATTGATACGGGCTGCATGAAATGTATCATATTCATAGTCCACTAGAGAGCTGTTTCTTAACAAAGATGCACTACAATAATACAATATATTCATTTTTTTTTTCAACAATTCTGATTTTAGGAAATTGTAAAAATTGTATAGATGCACTACAAGACAAGCATTTTTTTTTACAAGGTAGATTTTACGAGATTGAAAAATTAATTTACTACAATATATCCTATACCTATACGGCTATACGGTTGCTCGTTTTAAAAAATATGTATAATACAAGGAATTATATGTAATTGTTATTCATGGCGTTTATATATATAAAAGTTGACTAATGTACCTGGAGAGTACAACCCGTACTCTCCATTGGTTTCTCCAAATCCAAAATTAAATAAGCAAATTCGAACCGTTAAAATTGTTCTATGTACTAAAATTTCATTCGAAAATAATTTCTTACTATATATTATAATATTTTTAAATTGGAGGACTGAAAATATTCAATTATTGTGTATTTTGAAAAGATCATAATAAACAGCAAGAAAAATAAAAAATATATAAAATTTGATGTACAAGAGAGTTCAACATAAAAAAAAAATTCAAACTGTAAATTTAAGATTTCGAAAAATCAGTAGAGAGTATGGTTCGAATTGGCCGTTTATATTAGTTTGCAATTACGTGGCATTTTGTTATAGGGGCAATTGGATGGATGCCACCTCAAAACTTGAAAATTAGAAGAATGCCACTCTAAATTTAACTCTTAGAAAAATGCCACCCTAAATCAATTATACTTAAAAATTTGCCACAGTTCTACACTTATTATACATTCTGAAAATAAAAATAATATAATTTGATGTGTATTTTCATATTACCCAAAATACCCTTCTTCCTCAACTCTCGTTCTATCCTCTTTCCTGTCCATTCTCCAATCAATACTCCTCTCTGAACCCAGTCGACTCCCTCTTTTGCATCTCCAGGTTCAATTTAGGCTTGGATGCATGGAATCAACAACTGTATAAAAGACCTATTTCCACATATAGCTTAATTTATACAAAATTATTTGTCCTTTGTTCCAAACCTACGTTGGTTTTTCTGTTTTTTATGGTATCTTTAGGAATTATTATTAGACGCTACATTTCAACAACATAAGTACAAGTTATAATATTTATTTGACAGATCAGAGACAATAGAACACACATATGTGTTGAAACCAACATTCAAAATTAATTGTGTTAAATATTTGCAAAACAAAGCAATCGCTAAGAAGATCAATTTTTTACACTCTTTGCTTCTAATGGGTCCAGCATCAAAATTGTGCTGAAATCAATAAGCGTATGTAATCAATAAGGAGATCGATGCGGATGCCATGGTAGGGGTTGGAGTAGCGAACTATTTCCTTTCTTCGTCAGGGTTTGTCTGGGTCTTTGTTAGACCGAAGGGAGTCCTCGGCTAGAGTTTGTATGAGATTGAGAGAGATCGTGAAAGGTTTGTGTGAGATCGAGAGACATCGTGATAGTAAGAGATGAGATGCAAAAGAGGATGCTGTCACCGCGTCCGCATCCTCAGCAGTCAAAAAAAGGACTGCTCCAAGCAGTCCTTTTTATTTTTCTTAATTTTTTTAAATTTTAAAACTCAAATAGAGAATCTAAACCGTTGATCTTGTTAAGTTTTATCGGCGATGCATTTTCATATAAGTTTTATAAAATTTGAAGTTGATTTGATACTTGATTAAGTGGTCAACAAGTGAACGAACCTGGTTTGATTAATTCTAATACGTTCATAATTTGGTCACTTAATCAAGTATCAAATCAACTTCAAATTTTATAAAACTTATATGAAAATGCATCGCCGATAAAACTTAACAAGATCAACGGTTTGGATTCTCTATTTGAATTTTAAAATTTAAAAAAATTTAAAAAAATAAAAAGGACTGCTTGGAGCAGTCCTTTTTTTGACTGCTGAGGATGCTGGTGCTGTTGTCACCTGGTTCAGAGAGGAGAGTATTGGTTGGGAAATGGACAGGATAGAAAGAAAACGAGAGTTGGGGGAGAGGGATATATTGGGTAATATGAAAATACACATTAAATTATATTATTTTTATTTTTAGAATGTATAATAAATGTATAACTGTGGCAAATTTCTAAGTATAATTGATTTAGAATGGCATTTTTCTAAGAGTTAAGTTTAGAGTGGCATTTTTCTAATTTTCAAATTTTGATGTGGCATCCATATAATTTTCCCTTTGTTATATATTAGTGGTTCGAAACTACGTGATCCTAGTTTGACTCAGAACGGATAAAGATCTGTGAAACTAAGATGAATTAATTAAGTGATTACATATAAGAAAATTTAATATCTATTCCTGGCTTTGTCGATGTCCTGTTGATATATTAAATAGTGGTCCGATGACGAGTAATGGCATATTCAGAAAGTTACACAAGCATAAACATAAAATAATAAAAGAGAGATCACTTTATTTTGATTAATTATTTTAGACATAATTAGATATGTACGTGTTTGAAAAAACCAATTGGTAACGATATTGAAATCACAACGGGTAAAGAATTAATGGACTTGTCTCTGCATAGATCAGTCACTGTCGACGACGAGATCTTCATTCGAGTTAGAACGGGAGAAAACTCTCAAGAAAGGTTGAAAAAGTGCGCGTAATTATCAAATCGAAAATTGTTGCGAAATTTTGCTTTTCATTATTTTAGTTTAGGAAATGGTATTAGTGACAATAACAAGGCCTCGATCTAGCTATATAATAAACATTTTTTTCGAAACAAAAGAAGTAAATTAAGCGATTAATTAAGCAATTTATGGATTAATGACTCTTTGCTCTATAGTCTATACCAGTGTTCTTAAAATGGTGAGTACTGACCTAACGTTGAGATCTTAATCCAAATAAAACAAATAATTTGTTGGAAAATTAAAGTGATTAGGTGATTACAAGAACTCACAAGTCGACACCCCAAGAAGTTTTTTTTTTGTGTTTAATAACTAGAATTTTTTAATCTGTGCAACTAAGTCTGCGTACGTTGATTATAAATATTTTAGATATTGTAAATTTAGAGATATATATAAGAAATTTCTGAATATGTGTTAAAAGAAATTATATGCCGGCATTTATTAATCACCTTTTATTAATTAAGGTTTGGCCGTTGTTTGCTATTTTGATATTAATTTCATATTTTTGACCGTTTAGCTAGTAAATTTGTGCATTGAATATGAAATCACACTATATCATATCTATTTTATGAACAAAGCACTAGATATATTTTCTTTCTAGAACTGCTAATATAATATACATTACCTTGACTATGACACTGATTTGTCAGATGAATCCTTTAACATTTCTCATCAAAGGGTGCGTGCTTCTCTAAAGGCTCCGTTTGGATGGTGTGAGAATAAGAGGAATAAGGGAAGAAGTGGGAAAAAATATTGGAAAGTGTGTAACTTTGTGAAGAGATTGGATTGTTTATAATAAATTTATTTTCTTATTCCTTTATTTCCACACCTCATCCAAACGGAGCCTAAGTTTTTTTTTTTTTTTAGGGACGGGTGGCAAAGTACCACATGCACCGCGTGCTTCTCTAAAAGTTACCTATCTGGTTAAGCTTTTTTAATATTAAACCCAAATAAAAGAAGCAAATTAATCTAGCAAAATTAAAACAGACAACAATTCGTTGAGAAAAGCAAAAAAAGTTAACTTTTTCATTCTAATCTGTTTTTCCCCCTATAATTGCTTCTTTTTTTTATGTAATCAATTTTTTCATTAGTTATATCTTTCGTGTTATATTGCTCTGGCAAGACTCTTATTAAAAGCAAAGGTTCAAAGTTTTATTAAAAGCAAAGCAGAAAATAGAAATGGAGAATCGGAAGTAGTGTACTCGGACTAAGCAAACGGCAATTGATGCGGATTGCATGAAATGTATCATAGTCCACTACAGAGCTGTCTCTAACAAAGATACACTACAAGTCTACAATACATGCAATTTTTTTTTTTTTTGACACTTCAGATTTTAGGAGATTGAAAAATTAGTATACCTGCACTATAAGATATGCGTTTTTTTTTAATTGCATATTTTATGATATTGAAAAAATAATTTAGTACAATATGGCCTATATGGTCTCTTTACATAAAAATTAAGTACAATACAAGAATGATATATAATTGTTTTTTATTGTCATTATATATATATTTTTAGTTTTCAGCTACGTGGTATTTTGCTATATATTAGAGGTTTACAACTATATACGTGATCCTAATTTGACTAAAAAGGGATAATGATCTGTATGTAATTAAGAGAAATTAATTAGGTGATTTCATAATAAGAAAAAATTATATATTTTTCTAGCTTTGTCGATATCCTTGATATATTAAATAGTGGTCCGGTGACGAGAAATGGCATATATATTCAGAAAGTTGTACGAGCGTAATACATATAATAAAGAAATACATATTTTTTTTCTTTCATATTAAAAATTCTAATCAAACTCAATTTTAATATATTTGCATATGTTGGTTGTTAAAACAAAACCAATTGCTAATGATATTGAAATCAGAACGGTAAAGATTTGAACTTGTCCTCGCATAGATCAGTCACTGTCAACGAGGTTCTTATCCGAGTTGATTAGAACGGCTAAAAACTTATAAAAGGAAGTTTAGTAATCATCAAATCGTAAATTGTTGTCAAATTTTGCTTTTTATCAATAATTCAATATCGAGAAGTCTTACCGTATTAATGCTAAAACATAAGGCCTGAATAATCAATTTATAGTGAATACCAGAGACAGTTTGTTTGTAAATTACAATAAATAAATAGTTATAAGTGATTAAGCAATTAATTCATAGATCGACTTTTTTTTTTTTAAGGGTCGGTTGGAAAAGTATGACTTTTTGGTTTTTTATCGGCGTTCCTATTGGCGAGTAGCTAGCTAGTGATCTGACAGTGAGATCTTAATCCAAAATAAACAGATAATTTGTTGGGAAATTGGACCGTGGTGAAGGATTACGAGAACTGACAACTTTGACGTTTATTTGTTCTCGTTGTGCTTTTAAACTACAAAACGTTACTTAATTTGTAATTAATGCCGTGCTCCACAAACGAATATAGAAAGGAGAGGTTAATTAGATAATAAGACTGGAAGACTTTACTCGCTCCATAGACCATAGTCCATAACGGAGATTAAACAAAATAAAAGGAGTATTGGCGAGGTAAAATCAGCATACAAAAATTGAATACGAGTGGTGAGCTCATCCCCTCACTTCTCATCTCCTCTAATTTCCTTTTTTAGCTCCTCTGGTAGCGTTGTGCATAGCCTAACTCTACGTACATTAATATTATTGCTATTGTAATTTTTGAGATATATGTAGGCATTTACTGTTAATAAACACTTTTTTTTTATTAATTTGTTTGGACTTCGGCCGTTGCTTTCTCCTATGATATTAATTTCATAATAGTATTTCCGTTAGCTAGTGCATTTTTGCATTTAAATATGAGAAGACACTGTATATATTTTATGAAGAAAGCACACTATATATTTTTTTCTTTCTACAGATGCTAATATGATATATATTACCTTGACTATGACACTGATTTGTCATTAATTATTTAACATTTCTCATCGAAGGGTGCGTGGCTCTCCATGATTAAATAATCCATTCCGAATTACAGTCTTACAGATCTGTTTGAGTTTATTTTAATATGAAACCCTCTCCGCTCCCCCCCCCCCAAAAAAAAAGGGAAAAAACAAATAAATAAATAAACGAAGCAAATTAATATAGGAAAAATAAAAACGTACAGCAATGTCACAAAAAGGTAGAATAAATTAATTAACGAAATTTACAAGCAAATACATTTTACCCATATATATTTTTTTGTGTTATATTGGTCCGGCAAGTTTCTCATTAAGGGTGCATTTGGATAGGTGTGGGAAGAAGAGAAGAAGGGAAGAAGTGTTGAGAATTATGAAAACATTAAACTTGACTCAACAAATTCTGCACTGGACAGAAACTGAAGTTGACTAATGAGCGAATTTGAGTGGGCAAACGTGGTCATTTGTGGGAGAATAAATTATGGATTTAAAGCTCTTTAAGTCTAGTTTAATATGGTGAAAGAATTAAGTCAATTGGAGTCTCCTACAGCAAGTTATTGATATTTTAATGGAGCATGTGCAGAGTCCAATTGAATGCTGTTTTTCAGTTTATCATTTAATGTACAAATTTTAAGAGTTGTTAACTGATGTTTAGGCTTATATATTCTGTTGTTGCTTAATATTATGTAAGAGAATGATCAAGAAATAATAAAAAATTAAAACTTTTGAGTTGTCTTCCTCTTTCTTCTTTCTCAATTTGTGTTAACCACCATTGTTGTCCACCAAAAGCTTCCAACAAATTGGTATCAAAGCGCTAGGTTCAAATGGCCACTAGAACTCCAAATATTTCTTTTCAATATCCTATTCTAACCAAAACTAACTATGATCAATGGTCGCTGCGAATGAAAGCCATTATCGGTGCTCATGGTTTGTGGGATATTGTCGAGAAAGGGATTGAAGAACCTGAAAATGAACTTGATCTTATTGTAGAAGACTTAAATGCGTTGCGGAAGAAGAGAAATGGAGATCAAAGTGCCCTAAGCATCATCCATCATGGGTTGGATGATGATATGTTTGAGAAAATCGCCAATGAGACGAGAGCTAAAGATGCTTGGGAGGTTCTTAAAAATTCAATGATAGGAGTTGATAAGGCGAAAAAGGTGCGACTCCAAACTCTAAGGGCTGAGTTTGAGTCAATTGTGATGAAGAAAAGTGAGTCCATAGGAGACTACTTTGCTCGAGTATTGGCGGTGGTGAATCAAATGAAGAGGCTCGGTGAAAAGATGCAAGATGAGAGAGTAGTTGAGAAAATTTTGCGTTCTCTTAATGCAAAATTTAATTATGTGGTGGTAGCAATTGAAGAGTCTAAAGACACTGAGACAATGACTATTGATGAGTTAAATGGGTCATTGTTAGCGCATGAAGAGAGAATGAAAAGAAGGCAACAAGAGCCGGTGGAGCAAGCTTTGCAAGCAAAACTTTCCTTTAATCCTAAAGGAAACGACAAAGGAGAAAGAGGTCAAGGGCGTGGAAGAGGCCGAGGCCGTGGTCGAGGTCGTGGACGCGGCCAAGGAAGAGGTGAAGGTCGTGGTCAAGGAAGAGGTGAACAAAATTCAGCTCAACAATATGAAAATAGAAATTCTCAAAGAGGTCGTGGACGTGGTAGAAATAACTATGGCAGAAAATTTGACAAAAGCCAAGTTGAGTGTTATGCTTGCGGCAAGTACGGGCATTATTCTTGGGAGTGCCAAACCAAGAATGTGAATGAGGAGACAAATCTCACTGAGCACAAGGAGGTTGAAGTTGAAACTCTCTTACTTTCTCAAAAAGAAGGTTCCATAGAAGAGGATATAACATGGTACCTTGATAATGGTGCGAGCAATCACATGACGGGAGATAGAAGCAAATTTGTGGAGTTAGACACACATGTGACGGGTAATGTCCGTTTTGGAGATGATACAAAAGTTGAGATTAAAGGAAAAGGGTCGGTGGTATTAGCAACAAAAAATGGTGACCACAAGATTCTTCACGATGTTTATTACATACCCAAGATGAAGAGCAACATCTTGAGTATTGGGCAACTTTTGGAGAACGGTCATAAAGTGAAAATGGAGGATCATTTTTTGTGGTTGCGAGATCGAGATGATAGACTTGTTGCAAAAGTTTCCATGACAAAAAACCGAATGTTCATGCTAAATGTGAAGACAGCCGAGGTGAATTGTTTGCAAGCATGTGTCAAGAATCCTTCATGGATTTGGCATATGAGATTTGGCCACCTCAACTTTGAAGGACTCAAAATGCTAGGAGAAAAATACATGGTGAATGGTATTCCAGCAATCAACCATCTCGACCAATTATGCGAGGCATGTCTACTCGGCAAACATGCAAGAAAGAGCTTTCCTAAGGTGTCGACTTCACGAGCAACCAAACCTTTAGAGTTGGTTCATGCCGATGTATGTGGCCCTATTCAACCACAATCTTTGGGTAAGAGTTCATATTTTGTACTCTTTATCGATGATTACTCAAGGAAGACATGGGTGTATTTTTTGAAGAATAAGAGTGAAGCATTTGAGACATTCAAAAAATTTAAGTCTCTTGTTGAGAATGAAAGTGGGTATTATATCAAAGCTTTAAGAACCGATAGAGGTGGGGAGTTCACTTCTAATGAGTTCCAAAATTTTTGTGAGACACATGGGATTCGACGTCCTACGACGGTCCCAAGATCACCACAACAAAATGGGGTTGTAGAAAGAAAGAATCGAACAATCCTTAACATGGCAAGGACGATGCTAAAGAGCAAGAGTATGCCTAAGGAGTTTTAGGGCGAGGCGGTTGCATGTGCGGTTTATCTTTCAAACTGATCACCTACGAAGAGCTTGAAGAAAATAACCCCTCAAGAAGCTTGGAGTGGTTGGAAACCAAGTGTGAAGCATTTGCGAGTTTTTAGATCAATCGCCTATGTTCATATCCCACAACAAGAAAGAAAGAAGCTCGATGATAGAAGCAAGAAGATGGTGTTCATTGGGTATGCCGAAAACTCTAAAGGGTACAAGTGTTTTGATCCCATTGCAAAAAAGATGGTGGTTAGTAGAGATGTGGAGTTTGAGGAAGATGTCTCATGGGATTGGAGTATTCAAGAAGAAGAGTCATATGGTTTTCTACCATATTATGAAGAAAATGAGAATGAGGAGCAAGAAGTTCTAGACGAGAACTCAAGTGAAGGACCTCAAAGGTTTCGAACAATGAGTGAACTCTATGAAGCTACCGAAAGGATTGATGGTGAGAATTTATTTTGCTTATTTGCAAATGATGAAAATTTGAGTTTTGAAGAGGCCATAAAGGAAAAAAAATGGATCCAAGCCATGGAGGAAGAAATTAACTCAATTGAAAAAAATGACACTTGGGAGTTTGTAACATTACCAAGTGGTTATCAAGCAATTGGAGTTAAATGGGTGTACAAGATAAAGAAAAATGCTAAAGGTGAAGTGAAGAGATACAAGGCAAGATTAGTTGCCAAAGGTTACAAACAAAAGCATGGTGTGGATTATGAAGAAGTCTTTGCTCCCGTAGCTCGTTTGGAAACGATTCGATTATTGATTGCACTTGCGGCTCAAAATCGATGGCCAATTCATCAAATGGATGTGAAGTCCGCATTTCTAAACGGTTCTCTTGAAGAAAAAGTGTATGTAGAACAACCTCAAGGGTTCATGAATGAAGAGCATGCAAGCAAAGTGTTAAGGTTGAAGAAAGTATTGTATGGCCTCAAACAAACACCAAGAGCGTGGTATAGTCGTCTCGACAAATACCTTAAAGAGAATGGTTTTTCAAGGTGCGATCATGAATATGCTCTTTATGTGAAGAAGGAGAAAGATGATATTTTATTTGTGTGTATTTATGTTGATGATCTCATTCTTACGGGAAATAATCCCCAAATGTATGCTAATTTTAAAAAAGCAATGGCTAAAGAATTTGAGATGAGTGACATGTGGCTTATGTCATATTATTTGGGGATTGAGGTGAAACAAAGTGGTGATGGGATATTCATTAGTCAAGAAGGATATGCAAGAGAAATTATAAAGAAATTTAAGATGATGAATTGTAATCCCGTTACTACTCCAATGGAATGTGGAGTAAAGCTTTCAAAAGATGATGGAGCAAGAAAAGTTGATGCAACCACATTTCGAAGCCTTGTGGGTAGCCTAAGGTATTTGACATGTACTAGACCCGATATTCAATTTTCTGTGGGTTTAGTGAGTCGGTTTATGGAGAAACCGAGTGAAGAACACATGAAGGCAGCGAAGAGAATCATTCGCTATTTGAAAGGTACTCTTGATTATGGTATTTTTTATACCTATTCTAATGATGCTTATTTAAGAGGGTATTGTGATAGTGATTATGCCGGTGATATTGATGATCGGAAAAGTACAACTGGATTTGTGTTTTACATTGGAGATAATGTCATTTCATGGTGTTCTAAAAAGCAGCCGATAGTGACACTCTCAACATGTGAGTCAGAGTATGTCGCTACAACTACCGGCACGTGTCATGCAATATGGCTACGGCGCTTGTTGAGAGAACTTCATTTTGAACAAGATGAAGCAACCAAAATTTTTGTTGATAACAAATCAGCAATTGCTTTAGCCAAGAATCCGGTGGATCATGGTCGAAGCAAACATATTGATGCAAGGTTCCATTTCATTCGAGAGTGCATCAAAAACAAGGAGATTGAGGTAGAGCATATTAAAACTCTTGATCAGGTTGCTGATATTTTTACTAAACCCCTCAAAAATGGAAGGTTTCAGCAGCTTAGAGAGGCTATTGGAGTTGTGAACGAGTCAAGTTTACAGGGGGGTGTTGAGAATTATGAAAACATTAAACTTGACTCAACAAATTCTGCACTGGACAGAAACTGAAGTTGACTAATGAGCGAATTTGAGTGGGCAAACGTGGTCATTTGTGGGAGAATAAATTATGGATTTAAAGCTCTTTAAGTCTAGTTTAATATGGTGAAAGAATTAAGTCAATTGGAGTCTCCTACAGCAAGTTATTGATATTTTAGTGGAGCATGTGCAGAGTCCAATTGAATGCTGTTTTTCAGTTTATCATTTAATGTACGAATTTTAAGAGTTGTTAACCGATGTTTAGGCTTATATATTCTGTTGTTGCTTAATATTATGTAAGAGAATGATCAAGAAATAATAAGAAATTAAAACTTTTGAGTTGTCTTCCTCTTTCTTCTTTCTCAATTTGTGTTAACCACCATTGTTGTCCACCAAAAGCTTCCAACAAGAAGTGGGAAAAGTATTGGGAAGTGTGTAACTTTGTGAAGAGTTTGGATTGTTTATAATTTTTTTTCTTCTTCTTCCTTCTTCTTCTTTCTTCCAACGATCCAAACGCACCCTAAGAAATGCACGTGAGTTGTGCGAAGAAGAGGACGGATAGATCTGAAGAGGAGAGAGAGATCAGATAGATCTGAAAAGAGGGAGAGAAGGGGATCAGATAGACTTGAAGAAGAGAGGGAGAGAGAGGGAAGGGGAAGGAAGAGGAGAAGGAGGATGCACCATGACAAAAATAAGGATTGCTTGAAGCAATTCCCGTGTTTTATCATTAAGAAAAAAAAATGCTACCCTTGTTTTCCTTTTTAAGAGTATTTATAACTGTCTAAAATGTTGCATTTAAAGTGATACTCGTTCGGAAGTTTTTTTTTTTTAATTTTATACCTACTTCAAATACTACACGTTAAATAAGTTTTATTTTTTTCTCTAAAATTAAAAAAAAAAATTGTATATTCAAGTGTGCATAAGTGCATTCCGCAACAATCCAAAATGTGCATCACTGCATTCATAACTAGTTTGAATAACGGATGAGAAATCTCAATTTATGTGCATAAGTGAATTTATGAATTGAAACAAGTGTTGATCTGATAGCACATACCAGACAAGTGTGAATCAGACAAAATGCATCCTGTATTTTATTATTATTATTATTATTTTTTTCAGTGCATCCACTCAGTGGGCACTGGGCATCGAACCCTGCTGGTTCTCCTGCTCACTAGCTAAACTATATTGAAAAATTGTATTCGAGGTATTTAGGGGGTGAACTCATGTGTAACTAACCTATTTCTTCGAATTAATATATCTATAGGAATGAATGATAACTAAATTATAAATTTAAGTCTGAACATTTGCTAGAAGCCACTGGCTTTACATGTACTTATGAACTTTTATTTAATTGCAAAAGGCGTCGGGCATGACCCATGCTTTTCACTCAAAAAAAAACATTTGCTAGAAGCCGGATACTGGAATAATTTCTTTTATTACACTATACCGCTTCTGAATATGACAAAGTCCATGTATATACGTCGTTATTATATAGTAATAATTATTTTATTTAGAGATCAAAGTATTAATTATGAACAGATTCTGTTGTCTCTGTCGACCACACAATAATACTAATTAGGAATAATTAGATTTATGCCACTGTGAAAACACGCTAATTAGAGAAATGCCATTGTTATATTGCAAATTAGATTTATGCCATCATCAAATTGTTTAAATTAGATATATGTCATTATCTCATTCCAAAAATGATTCAATTCTAAAAATGCCATCCTAAATTCTCTAAATTTTTTTTAAAAAAACCCAAACTACCCTTGTTAATAAATCCAGTCGTAAAAAACACAGAGGAACGTAGGAACGAAGGAAGCACAAGCGCAGGAAAAGAGAGGCACGCCTTTCCTGCTGTTCTAGCTTGCCGCTGCTGCCGAATTCCGCCTGCCGAACTTTCTCTACATGCTTGCTCTACTTTATTTTGACCGTAAACCATCGAGGCATCAATTATGGATAAGTTAGATACTAATTCTCAATAAATAAGATCAAAAACCTTGGATGGATGTTGCTTGGGGGACCGTGGCAGGGGGATTAGGGGTGGGTCGTGTTAATTTAGGGGATTGTATATTTATGTCGGAAGGCACTCAAAGTTGGACCCGCACTAATATGTTCTGGCCATCTCCAATATCGATCTCCCTATTGGAATTAAAAGCAAAAGTAATAACAACAACTAAAAAACCAATAAGCACTGCAATAAGTCAATCATCCAATCTAGTATAGAGAAGGATTTTCTTAATGTATTAAAACAAACACAAAATATCGTAAATTAGGACCGCATAAGATATTGAGTCACAAAAGTTGAATTTTTTTGTCACAAATTCCATCTTCGATTTTCCTTCTTTTACTTCTATGATTTTGTGGCTGG
This sequence comes from Rhynchospora pubera, assembly GCA_028095005.1. NCBI lineage: Eukaryota > Viridiplantae > Streptophyta > Magnoliopsida > Poales > Cyperaceae > Rhynchospora > Rhynchospora pubera. Next base: position 60,946,869 of record CM051459.1, on the reverse strand, counting down.
CTGGGGATATTTGGGTACAGACTACATTATCAGTGTCTAAAGGTGTAACCGTGTAAGTACTTTTGTGTGGTGGCATATTTAAAAGGGTAAAATTGGCAAATTAATATTTCAGTGGCAAAAAACTAATTTTTACTTTTTCACAGTGGCATAAAACTAATTTATTATTTAGTAATGGCGTTTTACTAATTTCAACTTTTCGCAGTGGCATAAATCTAATTAACCCTACTAATTAAGGTCAAAATGGCGCTTTCCATGAAAACAAAGGAAAGAAAAATAGTCAACTAGGAGGCAAAGTCAACATAAATAAATCAAATTAAAGCCATACGCTGACAAGTTCAGAATGTTTAGTGCTTATACAAGAGGTAGGCTAAAACTACTTCCCTGGTCCAATTAATTTAGAAATCCACAAGATTTTATTTATTTTGAATTTTTTTCCTTTGTTATTCAACCAATTTTTGAATCCGAGCCGTTTCGAACACAAAATAGCAGATTAGTGTTGTAGAAAATGATCTTAGGAACCGATGATGACACTTCAGACTCCAGCTAATAAGTAATAACGTCAGCTAATAGCCTGATATCAAAGTTAAATGGAAAAATTAATGTCAGAGAAAAGTACTAGGTAGATAAAAAATTATGCTCGTAGTGAGCTCAGACAAATTCTGCAGGATCTCTGCAAAATCAACGTGCTGCTGTTGTGTAACTATAAAAGTTTATTGCTCTGAGGTTGTAGGCGTACTTGTAAAATTTTGAATAATTAAGATTGTTTTCTTTATTTTATCAACAAAAAAGAGAAAAATCTATTTACAAAAAGTTGAATATATAACATGAAACAATTTATATAAACTTATATATTTATATCCAGTGATTTTTAAACATAATTAAAGAATTTCTAAATGCTAATTATAAAGTATTATATATGATGAACCGTGCATTAATTCACACATATATATAGGTGAAAACAATAGAATTGCAATTAATGCTTTAAGAGTTATATTGCATCTTAATCATATAAAAAATGTATATTTTTAAATGAGAAGAGATAAATGTTAATACATAAATAATCTTATTAAGATTTTAAAAAATAAAATGAATCAAACAATTAAAAATATAAATAATGTGATAATATATTTATAAAATTTTAAAGCTCGACAATATTTATGGTATTAAAAACTACATAACAAAATTTAATTCGATAAAGTTAATAGGCAAAAGATGAAAGATGAGAGATGAGATCATTGAGGTTCATCCTCGTGTCAGTAATAATTTTGTCATTTTTCTAGTTTCATAATTCAGAAGCCATTTATTGCGTAAAATATACCAGTAGCAAGTGAAAAAAAAATGATAATGTGTAATGCGGGGAATGCAAGAATCAAAGTTTGCGCCAGTAATCCTAAAAAACTTTCAATTCACGAGACAAAAACATGAGAATAAAAAATAGAAACGTGATCCAATCCAACCAATTGAGTATATATTTTGAAAAGAAGCTCCCGGGTGCAAGTACTGTCGCTTTGTTTTAGATAAAATTGGAGTCTTGTTTAAAAAAAAAAAATGAAGATAAAATTGGAGTCATTTTTTTAAAAACTCGGATTTAGAATTTTCTAATTTTATTATCAATATTATTCTTAGATGTGGAGAAATCACTATCATAAATTGAAGAAAAAAAATGTATAGGAGCTTATTTTTATCTGAATTAAAATTTTCAGAATGCAGAATCCGAGGAACCAATTAAATAGCCAACATGCCACCAAAATGAGATGATTGGATTTAGAGGTTGTGAATTAGATGTCAAATTATTCGTTGATTTGGTGGGGTTGTACCTAGGAAACCGCTGCTGGTATTGGGTTTGCTAAAACTGGATGATGGTCTAAAGCATAGTCAAAACTAAAAAAGTCCACAAATCCAAAAAGTAATAAATTGATTTTAACCAAAAAGTAATAGAAAAGGGTTTGAAAACGTAGGTCCTAATGCGCCGCCATAAATATTGATCTGAATAAATCTGATGGAACGCTGTACAATTTGACTGCTCAATAATCAAACGAGGACCTTTTTTTTTTCTTATCGAAATAGTTGTATAAATTAACGCTCAACAGTAATCTGCTGGTATCATTTAATTTTAGATATCAGAGGCTCCGTTTGAATGTGTTGAGAATAAGGTAGGAAGAAGGAAGAATGGAAGAAATTTATTGGGAAGGATAAATTTATTGGGAAGTGTGTAACTTTTGTGAAGAGTTTGGATGGTTAGGAATAAATTTATTGAAAAAAATTCCTTATTCCTTATTCCTTCTTCCCACTTCCCACCATCCAAACACAGCCAGAGAAAAAATGGCGACAAATTATTGACTTCCCTTCTGCAATTTCTCCTTCCCTAACAAAAAGAAAGAAAAACCTGTGCATCTTTTATTGTCCCGAAATTATTTTATATAGAAATTTAACATAAAAAAATTTAATAGAAAGAATTAATATATTTTTTTTAATAAGAAGAAAGTTCTAACGCGTTTATAAATCGCGCGTCTCTCTCTCCTCTCGAACGCGTTTATAAAACGGATAAGAAGGCTTCTTACTCGTTTATAAAACGCGCTAGAAGGCTGGACTTTTCAGAATAACTTTTTAGTTGTTTTAACGCAATTAATGTGTTTTATAAACGGGTAAGAAGCCTTCTTACCCGTTTATAAAATGGATTATTAGCAATATTCGTCCCACTTTAGTCGTTTTAATCGAACTTTAGTCATTTCAATGAAACTTTAGTCATTTACAAACAGTTTATGTCTATAAGTTTGTGAATTTATAACCGCGTTATTTGAAATTATATAAGACTATACCTTCTCGCTGAACTAAAATCGTCCACAACAGATTATCTGTTTCTCTTTCTCTTAAAAACCTATCGATCAAATCCAAAAATGTCTACAATTACCATATATGTCAACTAATGTCCTACTTTTGGTGCTTCTTATTTCCACATCGGTTGTAGTATGCATACCACATATGCTGATATTCGAAATGAATTGTACAGCCGGCTACAGATTTTAGAAATTCAGTATACTTTGAATATCCACGGTCGTTACAATGATATAGTAAATGGGAGATATGAATCTCTATTTCTTCCTGTAAATTCTGAAGATCAATGGCGCCTTTTTACCACGAGACATTCGAGACGAGAGGACTACCCATTATTGAGTTGCATGTTGATTTCATCCCCGTATATGGTACGGGACCAGATCTGAACCTAACACCCCTTGATGAGCCTAGTAGCAGTGAGCCAAACACTTCATTAAACCTTGTGTGTGGCCAACAATCCACCCCTTACCAATACACTGGCGAACAGTTTGTTCCTACGCAAGACAATAACACATCAGGAGATGATGCGGAGGTTGTTGATGGTGATGAAGACGAGGGTCCAGCGACCTACTCCGACCTTCCTACTGGAGAAGAATATACCGATGTGGAGGACTTCTCCAAGAGAGAAATGCCTTTCTATGCAAACTGCGACCAGCCGTACATTTTAGGAAGGACGGATTTGCACCATCCTGTAAGTGAACTGTGTGATATTTCAATGTTTGAGTATGCTGGTATGTCGGACCCTAGTTTAGGGCCACAAGGCGAACTTGCTCTTGGTAAAAGATTCGGTTCGAAAAAACAACTAATTCTAACTGTCTGTGATGATTTATGCAAAAAAAATCGAGAAGTTCGAACGGAAACTAGCAATAAACAAAAAATTGTAATGGTTTGCCTGCAAAATCCGAATTGTAAGTGGCGATTGTACGGTAGACGTGAAAGTTATAATACAAATTGAAAGATTTCTACCAATCCAAATGAGCATACTTGTTCGAGACCCCCCGGCCAAAAAGGTCACGAAAACCTTACAGCTAGTCTCATTGCTGAACACGTTAGGGATGAGTTGAAAAAAAATTTAGGAAAAATAGTCCAGGACATAGGAAGCCTTATAAGGGCTAGATATCCACGTATTGAACCGACTTATAATAAACTATGGCGTGGGAGGGAGCGAGCACTGGAGCAATTGTTTGGGTCTTGGAAATGGTCGTACAATAAACTTCCACGCCTTCTGGGGGCAATGAAGGCGACGACCCCAGGGACGAAGTACACAATAGTTTCTTGGCCTACGGACGATCCTAACATTAGCGTCTTCAAGTTGGCCGCCTGGGCTTTACGGTTGGAAGGCACACGGTCCGCATGCAATAGCAATTCATCGGTACTACATGCAGCATGTTGCGGAAAACTGATGGAAGGAGGCGGACGAGTCACAAGATGCGGATTTGAAAATTTTCAAGTGTAGACTTGCCAACAAGAAAAGCCCTAGACGTTTTAGAGAGAATTGGGAAGTACTGAAGCAAAAGAACCAGAGGGCATATCAGTATCTACGAAATTGTGGTAAAATTAATGAAAATGACCAGAACGAGCGGCCAAAACTATATAAATGAGCTCAGAGTTTTGACAAGGGGCATCGGTGGGGTATAATGACGAGTAATGGATCGGAGAGTCTGAATAATGTGTTTAGAATAGAGAGAAGATTACCAGTGACAGCACTTGTAGAGGGCACGTGGTATAAATGTGCCAACTGGATGAACAAGCGAATACAAGAAGCACTTCAAAGGTTGAGTTTAGGAGAAAGATGGCAAGAAGCAATAAAGAATAAATTGATCAAGCACGATGGAAAATCACGTAAGTTAAAATTTATTTTTATCAAGTTGAAAATTTTAATTTTATGTATTCTAATTTTTATGTTACTCTAGTATGTAGTTAGTATTAAGATATTTATTATTTATTTTTAAAAATATTGTCATTGACACGCATTTATAAAACGGGTAGAAACGTTCTTAATCCATTATAAAACGCGTTAGAAGGTAGAAGATGACAAAAATTTCTGACAATCATCTACTGACATAATGACAGACTGACAAACCGACATGAAATGAATTTACCTTTTTATAAAACACGTTGAAAGGCTTTGTACCCTTTTATAAAATGCGTTAAAAGGCTTTGTACCCGTTTTAAGAACGGGTATAAGCCCTACTTTTTTGTCATTTTCCTTCATCGTTTCAATTTATAAACCCAAGCCGCAGACCTCACCTCTCTCATTCTGTTTATCTTTCTTTATATCTCATACATTGTCAATTAGACCCAAAATAGAGACTGATAGAAATGTTACTAAGTGCGAAATTATAAATAAGAGATTTTCATGTGTAATCTGTTATTATGTACAAAGGTCGGCCCAGATGGTCAGCTCGCTAACTTCATCATCATCTGAGCGAAACCAACATTCTGCCGCCTACGATCCTGGGTCATGGTCGGTAGAGTTCTGACGACCCAATTAGGGAAGAACTCGACGACTGTCGAAGGCTCTCAGAAAACTGGACAACTGTCCAAGAGTCTCCACAAATCGTTGTTTTCATATGATTTATGAGTTATGAATATTGTAATGATAATTATAATTCTTTTTTATACGAATGAGTTATGAATATTGCAATGACAATTATAATTATGTTTTATAATATTGAGTTGTAAATATTGTAATGACAATTATAATTATTTTTTATATTATTGAGTTATAAATACTGTAATGACAACTTATAATTATTTTTTATATTATTGAGTTATGAATATTGTAACAATATTAATTTTTAATAAGACAATAAAGAAAAATGATATAAATTTTTTCAATGCATTAAGATTTTACAATCTATTATAACAAGTAAAAAATAAAAATAAAAATCTAAATTAAAATACATTAAAATTTTGAACCACAACTATTCGTTTACGTTTTTTTTTTCGTGTACTATTTATTTTAATATTTATTTAAATTATATTACACAATACAACTCAATAAAAATTAAATTAAAACACATAATACAAATCAAAATTTAAAATCTATTAAAATTTTGAACCACACAATATAAAATAAAAATATAATAAAAACTACATTATATTAAAATTTTGAACCACATAAAAAAAATTGTAGAGGATCCATTGCTAAGGGTGGGTCGAGATAAGAACACCGCAACTTATAGAGAAAAGTGGGGGGGACTGATTGTCATCTTGACTCTCTCTTTTTTTGAGACTTGGATGAAGATGCTTGCATGTATGTAGATTCTCATCCAAGGATGTCGGCTGCGGAGTTATGGCTTGTTGAACCAGCCCAGCAAACCGTCCTCTACACGTAATAACAGATTCCACCTGAAACTTTCAAAAAAAATTCCACCTGAAAGTTTCTAATTTAGAGTTGGTGGAATATTAATAGCCATAAGGATTGTGTGCGACTTTGTATCACTGAATAATTGTGACGCATACAACCCTTATGGCTATTAATTTCGCACCAACTAATATTTTTCATTCTGCCATCCATATTTTTTTCTCTCTTTCTTACCCGCTTTTTTTTCTCCTCTGTTTTTTATTTCTGTTCTGTGCAAGAGAGTGAGTAGGAGGTGATGGTATATATAGGGAAAATTTGGCCTAATTACCCGTTTTATAAACGCGTAAAAAAGTCGGTTTGTCAGAAACTCGCGAAAAAAGTTATCTCATTTATAGCAGCCTTCTAGCGCGTGTTTTATAAACGCGTTCGAAAAGAGAGAGAGACACGTGATTTATAAACGCGTTAGAACTTTTTTCTTATTAAAAAAATTATATTAATTCTTTCTATTAAAATTTTTTATGTTAAAATTCTTATATAAAATAATTTCGGTTCATTGTCTGTACATACACTAACATAAATTGACTCTTTGAATTGCTGCTATAAAAGCTACAGTAATTAATTTCTAGCGTCTAACGGTATAAACTAAATTCTTTATTTAAAAAAATCATGTCATGGACTTACGTGTTTAATTAATCAAACGGCTCATGCAAACCAAGAAAATATGTGTCAATATTTTTTTATTTTAATCAAAGTACAATACAAATTTAATTTTTTTAGAAGACATCACCATAGAAATTGAATGATAGAAAGTACATGCTTGCAATTTCTGTGCACCAATTTATTTTTCTGACATCAAATTAGAAAGAAAGAGAACTACATAAAAAACCTCATGCAAGATTACATGTGGTAAACTTAATATATGCATGCTCAAAGCTCACTTTTATTTTTTCAATGACCCATGTCAGAAAAAATGAATCGGAGCACGGAATTATCAATCCTATGATGTCAAAATTAATGCACTTAATTATCTTCTAAAAAACTATTTATAAAAATATTTTTCATAATAAAATAATTCGGCTAGATGTGCGTTCATTCAATATGTAGAATTATTGTCCACTCCCCCATAATGAATAACCTGCACTTTGGATCGTCCGATTATGTAGCGATAACTACCATTTTATTTACACGTGGCTGAGGAGAGAGGTTCGTGTAGCACACTTGGTATCTCCTGCATAACGAGGCAATTTTGAAAATAATGTTAAGGTTGTCGGAACTTTGGAGGGTATATGTTTTGTACTAATACAGACTTTTGAGACCTAGCTATATATGCTTCTTATTGTGGCACTTCTATTTAAAAACAAAATCAATATATATATATATAATAATTAAATCTTTACGTTTACAAATTAAAAAGTATATTAGAATTTTGTGCTTTTACTGTAACAGAATAAAGTAACTGAAATATGGCTGACTTTCGCAGAATTAAAGCACTTATCCATAATTAATAATAATCATGTTAAATGTCGTAGATATACCGCTTTATTATTAAGAGAAGTGCAAAGTAATGCATATTAGTATTATCTTAAGCATCGATAACGATTAACGAGCATGATATTCCGTGTGCCGTGGTACTCAGTTGACCGCGTTGTCGAGAGAAAGAACATGGTCAGTCGACACACACTGTGTTGACGCGTACTGATCAAGGCTGACGAAGATTGATGTTTGTTAAGAAAAGGAAAGCACATATAGTGTGATTATATATATATCTATATAACAGTGACACGCAAGTACAGGTTGCCATTGCCAAAGGTCGAGCTATACAGGCATACAGCACACTTGAACAAACAAACAAAATCCACGCGCAAACAACGCCCAATGCACGTACGGTGCGTCCGGCGTCCACAAAAATGCAAAATTATATAGTTTTAATAGTTGAACCTCATATTGTGTTTGATTCTACCATTATTTGAACTAGCTGTAGCTTCGCGCTTCGCGCGATATGTTGTTGTCTTAAGCTGTTGTTGTGATTCTTTAGAAAGAAAAATAAAATATGATTTGGACAGGAAAATAAATATTCAATTGGTTTCAGTGTATGAAGGAATCCTAGCCAGTACATAAATGAGTTTAACAAAGGTTTAAATAGCGGATCGCGGATTCGTAGCGGGCATGCTAATGTCATAGCGGATAGCGGATAGCGGCCATTTAGCGCCCGCTATCGGACCATAGCGGATATTATGTCGGATACATGTTTTGATTAATTGACTCTTTAGTTATGTGATGTTTAGTGACCTTAAATGGTCATGGCACATGTGCTGTACAGTAAAAGTGAGAATTCTTTGGTTTTGTTAATGTCTGACATAAGAATTGAGTAATTATTGGATGGGTATTAAGATTTGTGGTATAACCCTTATAATATGATACTATTCTTTGGTACATAGAGATTTGTTTCTGGTATAAGGAAACATAAGTCCTTGATGCATGGTTTGGATTCATGTTATAATAAACAGACTTTGTATGGCGTAAATTAAGGAATTGGTAACTTGCATGACCATGGTACATGTCGTGTACCAGTTAGTGGTACGGTTAATAGCAATTCAATTAGGTTTTAATTTAAAATCACCTACATCATCTAACAAGCAGCAAAATCCTAGAAAATATTTCCAAAATCAACACAACTAGGTACATGAAAAGTTACTGGCAATGGAGATTCGAAGATCCTGAGATGGAGAGGCGGAGGTGAGGTGAAAGCTGTGAATTGCAGGATCGGGTGTTCAAATTTTTCTTTCAACAACCGACGGCGATTTGGGAGAGAAGAGTCCGTATGCTTTGAGAAAAAAAAAAGTACAAATACGTAACTCTCGTATATGAGAAATTGGGCTTTTCTAATTTGTGGGCCGAATATATCTAAATTCTTTAAAACCGCTTTATACCGCTAATTCACCGCTAATTCACCGATATTGACCGCTAAATCCCGCTACACATCGCGCTACAGGACAGAGCGATAAATTTGAAGCGGCGTAGCGTTCAACCATGTAGCGACGCTATAGCGGCGCCATAGCGGCCGCTACAACCGCTTTTTAAACCTTTAAGTTTAACTAACATTATATAGGTAAAAGAGAGAAGCTGCTTAACTAAAATTCAAATAGATGAAAACAACATCCCACTAAAAAGCGATCCTATATTGTGAAAGTAACCTTAGCAAGCACCTAAAGGAATCTTAGTACATATGCTTAATTGGGCTCAATCGAAAACAGCCATATAGCACGTAAACAGCCATATATTAGTTTCTAATGAAGTTCATGTGAAAATTCAGTACACCATCTGAGTGCTTAATATGATGCTTTTTACATGTGACAAAGCAAATTGACAAAAACCTTCTCCTGATGTATAGAGCTTAAGATGAAAAAACTTAATTACCTTAAATCTTATTTTTCTATTCTGCCTTTTAATCTTCATGCTAGTAAACTGAGTTGGTAGAGCAGCTAGCTTGAACACAACATGTTTCCTTCATTTATATATAAAGATAAAAGTTTACTAAACAGACCATTCATCTTTCCTTTCTCCGACCGCCTTAGCTTCCTTCAAAAATTCAAAATACCATCAACATGTCATTGTTTGTAAATATAGCTATAACATCATCTGGAAATAAGCAAAATCTAATTTTTTTAAAAAAAGATGAAAGATATTGATGTACCGAAACAACAAACCAAGCGTCGGAGAGCATATTAGCACAACTGATTTCTTGTTTAAAGTAATTGTCTCGAAAAGCCCAAAGAAAAAAGGAAGCAGCAATGAGAGAAAAAGATAAAACAACTGTTAGGAACTAAAAAATAATCATTTTTCGTTACAGTACATATGCATATATTCTTAAAAGAGCAGCAATTTCACTTATTCCAGATGTTGGATGATACTTCAATGCAAGAACCTAGCAGCCAATTCGGTTAACTACTGAAGCAAGTTTAAAATAGACATATCCAGAGGCAACAACAATCAAGAAAAGTTAGAAAATCCAAAAGCATTAACACAAATGAGGCGAGCTGTTTTATCTATTTGAAATTAATGAACTTAAATTTTAGATGAGTTTATGAATAAGCGCTAGTTTTTAAGCTAATATTTTTTCACTCTAGCATGTGAGGCTGTGTGGTTGGTTTTGAATCGTTTTCTTTTCAATAATGAGGGTATTCAAACCATATATATTATATTAAAATAGCATAGCTAACATACAAAAAAGACTGATAAAACTAAGAGCCTAAATAACAAAATTGTCAATCAGGTAACCAACTTCCATCCTACATTCATGTCAGCTTTTGTATCTGAAATGCCATTTGCAATTGGTTTCCACTACCCTAATATGTATCTAAGAGACAAAATTAAAGCACTTTTTATTTGAAAGAGAATGTGGTAATCAAACTAAAAAGGGAGAGGATGTGAACATATAAATGTGGGCATGCACATTATGCATCTCTGCAAGATAACATGGAACAAACAAAAAGTCATTGTGGAAAGAAAAAAAGAACGATTCAAATAAAATAATTTTTCTTGCAGATTTTCTTCTAAACTATATAACACAGGAACAATACTACAAAACTAACCTCATAGTGTTAAAGTTCCACCATCTAAGGCTAATACTACTGAAAATAATAAATGATATATATATATATATATATATATATATATATATATATATATATATATATATATGAGAAAACCTATATTGTGCATACTAATGTTTTGAGGCTTCTATGCATACTAATTCAGGTCGTTGGATCTGCTTCAAGATCCATGCAAAACTAAGTCGCTGGATAGAAAAATTAAGATGTGCCTCCTCTCTAATTCTAAGTGAGAACCAACGAATTGAATTAAAGAGTAATATTGCATATTAAATACATATATAAAGAAAAAGACCTGAGTTGATATTATGAGGTAAAACTGATGTAGTAGCAACACCCAATCTTGATTGCTTAGCATACAGATAGAGCACTATGCAAATAGTCTCTTTGATACACCCTAATCACAATACATTTATTAAGAGCCTGGATCACATATTATAGTTGTAAACATGAGAAGAGAAATAAAAATTTACATGAGAATGAGAGGTGATAATCTTAGTGCTATGACAGCATTTTTTGATTTAAATGGAGATGCTCCACTGATGAGCACCAAAGACAATAGGAAAAAAAAAGTACCATAGGCATAAAAATAAAGCTGCAACCATCTGATGGAATCTTTTTTGGAACTAACTTATCTATTATGTACTTTCTCACAAACCTTTTCATGAAAAATGTAACTTTTACATACATCTTTACTTATTTGAGCTACACATATTAGGTCTTGTCCTTTCATTCAAGGCATCCTCAATTTAATTCAATGGCAATGTTAATTTCTATATCCATTCAAATATAAACTCCTATCTTTGGCATACGGCTGCAAGTGATGCTAGTGGCGGGTTCTCTTGCTTTGTAGACGGCTCTTTTAACCCTCCTAACTCAGGTGGATGGGCGTATGTACTGTTCTTTAATGGTTTGTTACAACAGTACGAGCTTGGGTCAGGTCATGCCTATTCTGCTTTTGGTACTGAAATTCAAGCTATGCATATGGCGGTAAGAGCAGCAATACAGCTAGGGATTGAGCTTGGTACCTTCTTCACTGATTGCCTGCAGCTGCAACAGATTTTAGAAGGGAAAACCAACCTTGATTCAGTACCATGGCAGGATTTTCACAGCACTGTTGAACTTACCAGTTTGTTCAGGTTACAGCATGGTTACTCGTGTTCATTTGTCCCAAGAGAAAGCAACCAGGAATCACACATGTTAGCCAATCACGCTAGATTGCATAGGATTTCTTATGTTAATGCCATGTATCCTTCTTTCTTATTTGACCGGTAATTTGTAATTGGCGTGTACTCTTTTGATTTAATGAAAGTGTTGCCCATGGGCTTTAAAGACAAAAAAAAAAAAAAAAAAATATAAACTCCTATCATGTGCAAAGTGAGCAACCATTTCAACCATGCGCAATTCATCAGCTATAAATGGCTGGAAATTTTCAATTTTGCGAATATAATCTGAACAAATAGAGCAGAATACCAGTAAGAGACTCGGTCGGTGTGCATTGAGATTGAATTTGAAAAATAGAGCTCCTCATCTTCGAGCAAGCTGCAGAATTTGTTGTAAGAGACCGAGCTGAAGAATAGGGTTTCACCTGAAGTAGCATCTTACAATCAACACATACAAGTACACTAGCCAATAGAATAAATATTACATTAACTTGACCAATTTTTGTTTTTTACCAGTACTAATTACAAGTTCATCGAAGCTGTTGATCAGCAAACTATGAAAATCTAGAACTGTTTACAATTCCGATATATCTAGAAAGCATGCAAAAAGAGAGCAAATTTGAAAAGAATTAGATGATGATGATGATGATAGTTGGACCAATTTGAAGATGCTATTGTTAATTGAACACCTCCACCAAACTGGGGTCGAACTCAAATCGAACTTCGTAGCCTGCAAAGATAGAAAGAACAGGATTCACCAACAAAATAGAGGAGCAAAAGAACATAAGAAAGGTGTCAATTTCAGCATAATCGAGTAAAAGTGAGAAAAAAATAAAAATCCTTTTAGTGAACAAAACTCCAAATCTCATGAAATAGGTTAAAATCGGAAGAAAATCGTTAAACAATCGCTCGACCTCTCCATTGTCGCCACTCGCTCTCTCTCATTTCCAATCGCTGAAGGCCGTTCCACGGTCCACTCTCTTTTTATTTTTATTTTTGCCGAGCAAGAGAAACAGGGAGAGAAAAGGAAAGCTGGAGCAAGAGCTCCTAGTGAGTGTCGCCTGATGAAAAGAGAGAGAGCATCGGACAAATCGAAATCTGACGGATAGGATCAATGGAAGCTTACGTCATCAAAAACACTGTAGAAAAGGCTCCCAGAATTGGAGTATTTTTTGATTTGATTATTTATTTATTTTTTTGAAAATTATATAGTTTTAAAATTCACATTGAATTATTAAATAATGTTTATATACTTTAATAAAGTGCTGACTTTTCTCTCATTGTTGCATGCCAAAGGGAACAATAAAAAGTTCTCTCTCAAATTTTTTTTAAAATTTTTGCATGTAAAAAGTTTGGAGCACATTGTATACACTAATACACGACAAAGAATTAAAAACAATGAAACATTTGATTAATTTGCAGCAATAACTTTTTTCACTATTGATTCCGCTAAACCAACTTGAAAATGTTATTTCTATTTAACTGCGAATGTTGCTTGACACAAATTAAATAGACCTGCATAACGTTCAAAACGAAGACGAAAATAAACTCTTGCGTTGGTCGTTGCGTTAACGGACGAAAATTTTGTTATCTTTGCGTTAATCGTTCCGTACTTTCAACGCAAAAACAAATCCTTCCGTTAACCGTTTCGTTGAATGTAACGACAAAAAACGATTAGAACGGTTGAAATTTATAACCGTTTTCACAATATGTCCATTTCTCGCAATTAAAAAAGTGAAGGAAGTAGAGTAACAATTTGTGCTTGCAAACACAGAACCAAGCAATTGAACTTTGAAATCTAATCATATCAACCGGTCCATATCCTCTTTATTTAAGAAGAACTAAATCAAACCAATTACAATCTATAAGATTAACAAATCCGAAAGTCATTTTGTTCCATAATCCGAAACCAATTGCAACAAATTTTCAATAATTACTACAAATTTTCAATAATTGCGACAAATTGTGGTTTTACCAGTAAAAACTGCAGCGAATTTTCAACAATTACAACAAGTTCTTGATAATTGCTTAAAACCAGAAAAACTGATTCCAGGAATCTCCAACCTGAGCTCTGTCGAAAGGCGACGGGCTAGGACTTGGCGAAAGGGGGAGAAGAAGAGTTACTTGCACTGTCAGCCACCACCATCGGCCGTCGATTGCCGCCAGCCTCCATTGACGCCGGCTCAGCTTGAGAAAGAGAGCAGTGTGAGAAGAGAGAGACAATGAGTGAGTGAGAGGGAGAGGTAGAGTGGAGAGAAGGGCAGTGATAGGTGAGCGGAGAAGATCGGAGGGGTTTTTCTTGTGGGGTTTCGAGTGGAGAAGAGGGAGGTGAACGGAGGGACTTGACGAGGTGAGCGAGCGAGAGGAGGACTCTACGGTTCGAGTGAGGGAAAGAGAGAGAATGATGGGTTTCGGCTGTGAGAGAGAGATGAGAGGGGTGAGCGGCGCGAAGGGATTAGGTTTCCTCGGTCTTTTCGCCTCTTCTTCTCTGTAATCTGCAATCTGCAATCCTATAATAGCATACACGTAGAATGAAAAACGAAACGGACGAAATAAACGATCACGAAACTGGTATGTTTCATTAACTGTTTCGTTACATAGACGAAACAGATTTCAAGTTGCGCTGACTGTTTCGTTTCTAAAACGAAACCAAAAACCTTTAACCGTCACTGTTTCATTTCGGACGAAACGAAACGGTCGGACGGTCGAAACGATTTCCGTTTTCAGCCCTAAAATTAAACAAGATTAACAATGCAGATTATAGGGGCCAGCCCAAAATGGTTCATTTACTAAGCTAACTAAAACGGGCCCATTAAATATCTGAGAAACGCAAGTCTCTACTCTACCCTTTTTTCGTAGCTATACACATTGCGAGTCACTAAGCGCAAAAAGCTACGCTACCACTAAAGAAACACATAGTCTCTACTTATTACATGCCACAGAAGATCAATCTCTCTTTGATTCACGATTTTAGCAGTTCCTATTTCATTCCGACGACTCCAAATCGCAACTAGAAAAAGGTTACAACTTGAGATCGAGATCCAAATCGATCGATCGAGAGAGAGAGAGAGGTTAGCAATGGCGGGTAGGAGAGGGAGAGATTCAACAGGGAAGTCGCTTCTATGGATAGTGGCTATCGCCGCCACGATCGTTCTCGTTCAGGTTTTCTTTTATGCAAGTCTCATCTCGTCTTACCTAATCTGATTCCTTCATTTCCTTTTCATTTTTCTTTTTTTTTTATCTATTTAGTTCTCTCTCTCTTGATCTAGTTTTAGATCATAATATGTTATTTGATTTGATTTCAGGCGAAAGGATCTAAGGATAACTTGAAGGAGGTGACTCACAAGGTCTATTTCGATGTGGAGATCGGTGGCAAACCTGCTGGTATTATTACTTTTCTAGTCTTTTTTTGTTGTTTTATTCGAATCTGACCTTATACTTTATATTTTATTGAAGGTAATTGACTTAAACAATTTATAGACAAACATTACTTACTGGGTTAGGAAAGGGCGATTTGAATATTTTGGCAACAATTGATTAGTAATCAGATCATGAACCAGTCAGTTATAACTCTTTGTCAATTTAAAGAATTGCTTCTTTTTGGTCGGTTCTAATGATTCATCTGTTTCTTACAAGGTCGGATTGTGATGGGTCTCTTTGGAAACGCTGTGCCAAAAACAGCTGGTAAAATATTTTTTATTTGCAATATTTAGCTATCTTTTAACTATTGTTTGTTTGATCATGTATTTAAAGCTTTTTTTTCCCTTGTGTTTTTATTTTTGCCAGAGAACTTCCGAGCACTTTGCACTGGTATGGTTTCCCTTCTTAGTGTTGTTGGTATTTATTACAAATTGTGTATTAAGAAAGCTTTTCTATTGGTTTAGATCCTTTTATGTTGTCTAATGGCAATTGTCTGCAACAGTGGCAAACATTATTGATTTTTTTATTAGGTCCTCTCTTGCATCTGTAATGTTTGCTTATTTGGGAACATAAAAAGGACACTAACCTTAAACCCTGAACCCTAGAGATCTGTTCCTGGGACTGGTTGGAACAGGTTTATTTGGGTCTCTGTGGTTACTTTGGACTTGCATTTTCTCTCACCTGTTTTTATGTTCCAATGAAAATAGAGTGAACAATGTTAGTAAAGTTAGAAGAACATAAAATAAACTCTAGTCTTAGATCTGGTATTCATTTTGGAACAGGACAATATATTGCCACTTTGCTAGAAAATTGGTTAAATAAAATAGAGTTTTCTAACATGAAAAAGATGAATAATGAAATATGCTGCCTTTTGATTAATTAAACAGGAGAGAAAGGGACTGGGAAAAGCGGGAAGCCGCTACACTACAAGGGGAGCTCATTCCACAGGATTATACCAAGTTTTATGATCCAGGGAGGTGACTTTACACATGGAAATGGAATGGGAGGCGAGTCTATTTATGGCACCAAGTTTGCTGATGAGAACTTCAAGCTGAAGCACACTGGACCTGGTCTCCTCTCCATGGCCAATGCCGGTCAAGATACTAATGGCTCACAGTTCTTCATCACAACTGTCACTACTAGCTGGTAAACTTTCAAATTCCAATTAAATTTTATTGGATAGGATAGGGGGTAATAATCAGGTAGGTGCTTATGTTTGTGATTATCTTCAATATTACAATTTTTGACCTGATTTCCATAACTTAATGGCACAATTTTAGTTTTTTTATAAGTCCTCTGTTGATTTCATAGTTATAAAATAAGTTTGTTGTTAGGATGTGACTGATAGCAGGAACATACCAAATTAGTGACTTTGATACAAATAATTAAATTGCAAAGCCTGACGTCCTTCCAATTGTGTTTTATTATGTGGGTTTAAAGTCTGGGAAATAGCTTATAGTAGGATTCTAGTGCAGATCATCCAAGTTTGATAAGCCATTAATGCGTGGATCAACAGGAATAGGGAAGAAAAAAGGTCAGGAAGCATAAAAAAATGTAAAGGTAATAATAATATTTTGCTCACTTATTGTTTTGTTGTGTTATAGGCTGGATGGAAAGCATGTGGTGTTTGGCAAAGTTGTATCCGGAATGGATGTGGTGTACAAGATTGAGGCAGAAGGCCGGCAAAACGGCACACCAAAGAACAAAGTTGTTGTCGCAGACAGTGGAGAGCTGCCCCTTTAAAATGAACTCCATTAGAAATTGCTTGTCATAGTTTATTCTCTGAATTTTGTAGAACTTTTTATTAGTGTTTTAACCCAATAAAGTAGGGTGCAATGCTCTACTTTAGTAGTGCTGCGGACATATAGTTGTGCAAAATTTTTAATTTCTTTCTACATCTAAACTTTTATATTAATGCTTGCACTTTTTTCTTTCTCCCGGAATGAATGATGTCTGTATTATTTACATTTTGCTAGAAACGCCTCAGAAACATGTCATATTATAGTTTTTGTTTTGTTTGGCGAGTAGGTTTTTTTTTTTTTTAATATATAGCTACGTAGCGACTTTCCTAGGAAAGGTTTGGCGAGTAGTTGTAGCTAACATTTAAATCAAAATATTTGGTGAAGAAAGCCAATATGTTATATAATATATTTTACCTAATGTTTTTATAAATAAATTTGAAGGCATTTAATAGACCATATTAGGATTGCAAAACGGTCAAAACGATGACGAAATTAGGGTGTTTCGTCTAACCGTTTCGTTGATGAAACAGAAGTTTAGTTTCGTTGATCGTTTTGTCCGGACGAAACGATCGAAATGGATGAAATTTTCGTGAATTTACACGGGACGAAACCGTTTCATTGTTTCGTTGACCGTTTCGTCCAACCAAACGAAACCATTTTGTTGTTTCGTTAACCGTTTCGTCCAGACGAAACGAAATGAAAAACGATTAAAACGGTTTCGTTTTCAACCCTAAGGTCCAATATCCTTAAAATGCACCACCTCAGATGAGAATATGTTGCAAGGATTTAAGGCTTCTTTTCTACCAGCATTCTGCCATTCTAATCTGTAACAGAGATACTTTCGTGATTGTCATGAGGTAACAATGCCATAAACTAAGAATTTTCTCTTGTTTATGCTCTTTTTTTTTTTTTAAAGTAGCTCAGCTTAAGTGCATTTTTCGTAGTAATTTTATTATCTGTGGAAAAGACAGACGAATAAAACACCGGAAAAAGAGAATATATATATATATATAGAGATTGGCTAAAGTATACTCCAGCATACGGATCAAACCCGTATGCTAGAGTCGTTTCTCAAAATCTAAAATTCAAACAGTCGATTTAAACCGTTTAAGTTGTTCTCCATGTAAAAATATCCTTCAAGACCAAATTTTATATTTTTTCGATTTTTTTTGCTATATATTATGTTATTTTCAAATTGAATGGTCAGAAATACTCCTTTACAACTCCTTTACCGTGTTTTTTTAAAATAGCATAATATATAGCAAAAAAAAACGAAAAAATATAAATTTTGGTTTCCTAAGAGATTTCAATATGGAGAACAATTTGAAAGGTTCGGATCGACTGTATGCATTTTAGATTTTGAGAAACGACTCCAGCATACGGACTATCTATATGCAGGAGTATACTTTAGTCAATCTCTCTCCATATACATATAACGGCCTTTATATAACGTTTGCACATGGATCTTCGTTGACGTATTTTCAATCTTAGTCTGGGGTGCTGGTTTTCATGCCGCACGAAAAAAAAAAAAGATAAGTATCAAATAAGGAGTGACTAGTGTCAAACGTACACATACACTTATTCAACATAATAAAATTTTAGTTTTTAAGATTAAATGATCAATTCAAACCGCTCAAATTATTTTATGTTATAAAATCTTAGTTGAGACCAAATTTATATATATATATATTTTTCAAATTTTCATATTATTTTTTGCAATTTTTTAATATGCTTAATATAACATGTTATGGACCCTCCAATTTAAAAAAATCAAATAAAAAGTAAAAAAATTTGATTTTCAAGAATATTTTAAAATAGAAATCACATTGAACAATTTAGATCGGCCGTTTGAAAGTTTAATAGTCAATGTTAAAATTGTATTTGACGTCCTATATGTTTGATTCTAACATTACTCATCAAATAATTGACTGCAGACAACCGCTCAACACGGAAATGCATACAATAAACACCAGGCTCTGAAAAAAGAACTCATATGTACTACAGAAAAAAAATGTTTAACTACAGTATAAATGGCCGAAAGGATTCATAATAAAAATCGAATGGCTGCAAGTAAAACGCATCAGCATATTTAAATTTCCAGAAGAAGCATGATCCATTGTCTATCAAATATTACTAAAAACAAAATAACTACTAGCAAGAAACATTTTCTCCAAAAACTTTCAGCAATATATTGCATTTCTAAAATCCAGGACCAAAAGAGTGTGCTATATATGAGAAAAGAAAGTCCTTTATTTCAAATGGGGAACTCCCTTTGAAAACCTACATCCTACAACGTAACAAATAAATTCAAGCTAGAAAAAAATGCTAGGATAGTTCTAAGTATCACTTCAAAATCTCACTGATTTATTGTTTGAATTTCTTGTGCGGCATCTTGCATGAGCGGAAGAAAACTTTTCATAAGAAAATTACATGAAAACCATTCAAAATGATGATGTTGGAGATAGACAAATTAGCTGATTACTTTGGAGACGACCCCTGCACCAACAGTTCTTCCTCCTTCCCTGAGCGCAAATCTTTGTCCTGTTAACAGGGGGAAAAAAAAGAACAGAGTTAACTAAAGCACAAAGCCTAACTTACTAAACATTTTCCTACAACTTTCATCAATTTAATCATGCTATTCAATTGTATGCCACCTTGTTCAAGGGGTACAGGAGAGATGAGCTCAAAGACAGCAGTGACATTGTCACCAGGCATAACCATCTTGACATTCTCAGGCAGTTCGACCTTGCCGGTAACATCAGCAGTTCGCATGTAGAACTGAGGGCTGTAGTTTGAGAAAAAGGCTGTGTGCCTGCCACCCTCATCCTTTGTCAGTACGTATATCTCAGCCTCAAATTTCTTGTATGTCTTAAGTGAGCCCGGCTTGCACACCACCTTTCATGATGATAAATCAATACATTAGAGCTGTTCATTATTGGTCACTCTTTAGATTCGAGATTCAGGGAATAAAGAAAATCTACTTGTGTCTTGTGGGATACTTAACATGTATTTACAGGCTAGAGTTTTTTATTTTTTGCTCATGCAAAAAAATATAATGACTAGGTTAGAGCTACTACCTGGCCACGCTCGACATCACCTCTCTTTAGACCACGAAGCAATAGTCCCACATTGTCGCCAGCCTACATTGATGCAAGTACCATAGAAGCGTTTAAAACATAGCTATAGTAGAACTTCAAAAAGATCACCTCAGGCTATTCTTAGCAACACGTTAAATATTTACAAGTTATTATAATTCTGTAGCAGCAGTACCTGTCCATGATCCAAGATCTTTTTGAACATCTCAACTCCAGTTACAGTTGTCTTTATCGGACTTCCCTGTCATAACAAATTAAATAAATAAATAAATAACGAGATGGGCACTTGAATCTACAATTTATTGGTACATACTGAAAATTCTTAATCGCACTCTGTAAAAAAAAATTTTGATGGTTGACATGCGGCCAAGAAACAATAAATAAAGAGCAGAATATATCAATTATCATACTTGGCTCAAACCCAAGACCTCAACATCTTCACCAGTTTTAATTGTTCCCTGCTCGACTCTTCCAGTCACGACTGTACCACGTCCCTGTAGTCATTAAATAATAGCATACAACTAAATAAAAAATAAACAACTGCAGATAAATAATCATTACTATAATGAAATTTCAGATAGTTATTTTCAAAATATCCCATAGTTAGTTGCTTGAGTTTCAATTAAAAAGCTTTGAAACATGCAAACATTAGAAAGAAGAAATACTTGGATAGAGAAGACGTCTTCAATAGGCATGAGGAAAGGTTTGTCAAGCTGGCGAACAGGGTCTGGAATGTAAGAATCAACAGCATCCATCAACTTCAAAATTGCATTCTTTCCAATCTCCTCATTTGTGCCTTGCAAGGCATTCAGTGCCGAACCTCTTATAATCGGTATCTCATCTCCAGGGAACTTGTAGAACGTCAGTAACTCTGAAATGATTCACAGTTATTCTAGTCTCGAGGCAATTATTCAGCTGCGACTATCCTTTTAGGGAAGGGATCACTTGACACAATGGCATATTTGACAAAAGAAAAAATTATCAAGTGATCAAGTCCCTTCTTTGCATTGTATAAATCAAATTTTAAGTTGCACAAATACTAAGGTAAAGTCGTGCAAAATCAACTAATTGGCCTTTTAAAACAAAGCATGATGCTTTGGATCTTTTTCATCAAAACATAGGACCTGCAAACAAAACCTTTAATTTTATCATACTACAGTTTTGCTCAAAAGGAGGTGGGGAAAAGGCTCTTTAGAAAGAGTATTATAACTTGGAACCTACCATACAAAACCCCTCATTCTTTCATCTTAGTTGCATCCAGTTTTGCTCTAACATAAAAGTAGAAAACTCTTCAAGAATTTTGCAGGAAAAAAAGAAAAGAAAAGAAATCACTAAAACACACCTCGAAGCTCCATTTCTACAAGTTCAAGCAGCTCGGGATCATCAACAGCATCAACTTTGTTTAGGAAGCACACAAGCGAAGGCACACCAACCTAATATAGTTAATGTACAAAATAAATAAACAGAAAAAAATATCCTAAATTTCACAGAATTGTGTAAATTTACCACTACATGTGCGCAACTGTCAAATTTTCTATTATTTACTTGACAAATGCAGTGAATAGAGGGGGTGGTATCAACCCAAACATACACAGGAAAGAATGTAGTGAAAGGAGATCAGCAAAAGCAAACCTGACGGGCAAGTAGAATGTGCTCTTTAGTCTGAGGCATGGGGCCATCTGGTGCAGAAACTACCAGAATGCCACCATCCATTTGTGCTGCTCCAGTAATCATGTTCTGCAGAACCAATGCATGTTAGCTTTACAATGAAGTTTGCAAAAATCAATTATCAACAAGCAAGGCAAAACAAGGCAAATAATGTTCACCAAATATATAACTATCTTTTCAATCCTCACATCTACCAAAAACAACAAGAAAGAAAATATGATCTAGGTTTTTGCAATTGAATGCTAGTATGTTCAAAACCAGGCCTGGCTGATGGATAGTGTACCAAGATCAATATAATAATCATTGAAAAAATTTACTAGTAGCAAAATAAAATAATTTAAAAGCCATACCTTCACATAATCTGCGTGACCTGGACAATCTACATGTGCATAATGCCTTTTAGCTGTCTCATACTCCACATGTGCCTACACAAAAGCAAGAAATGCAATTCACCTCTCAACCTATATAATGTAGTTTGCAGTGCCATTTGCAAAAAAACTGAATTGTTCGTTTCTTTTTGCAAAAGAATGAATAAATAAACAACAGAGTTGTGCATGAGAAACCAAAACATACTGTGGCAATGGTGATACCACGAGCTTTCTCCTCTGGTGCCTTGTCAATCTCATCAAATGCAATGGCCTTTGCCTTTCCCTCCTCAGCTAAAACCTTTTTTCAAGAATAAGAAGGAAACAAATGAGTCATATCTAACTCAAATAACTCATCACGGTCTTCAGTAGAAGGTAGCTTAAACTAATCAACACAACCTCCCCATTTGCCCTACAGAAAATCCAAACCACAGGCAACTGCCTTCCTTAATTTTTTTTAATAGAGCACCAAGCTCGACATATTCTATGTAGAGAGACACATGACATGGGATTGCAAAATTCTGAAGAAAAAAGGCCAGGTAGAGTACAGCGGATGCTTCCGAGTTTTGTAAGATATTTTATTTTGGCTTCATTGTTTAAAGCACTGGATCATTCTTAAATACATACTAAATGCTAACAAGATGAATAATTTGTTACACAACTGGTAATTTTAACAACCTATCATGTATATGTACAAGAGTATTCTGGCAGCTCTAACTATTTTTAATAAGATATAAATGGGCGAGTTGGTGAATGAAAATTTTAATATTTAGTTAAATCAAGTATGATCTATATATTTAAAAAGAAAGCAGCTATCATGTAAGCTGAGAGAACTGATGTTAACAACTAAGCATCCATTACATACAAAAAACTATAGGTAATACCCTTGTAATTGCAGCAGTTAGTGTAGTCTTGCCATGATCAACATGCCCGATTGTACCAACATTTACATGAGGCTTTCTGAACCAAAAAAAAAAAAAGAAGAAAATCCATCACAATATTATTCCATTATAATAACATTTTACAATTTATTAAAATCAGTAAGAATGCCATTATTGTAAATATTGACAACGATCACAAAACACCTAAGAATTGGAACAATACTACTGGTTCCCAATCGAGCCCATCATGGTTTCCACTATCTTGATCACAAACATTCAGGCTTAATTGATTATCAAACAACAACAATGAGTGGACAACTAAATAAGTTGGTCCGGTGCCACAGCAACGGCAAAGTGTGAATCTCTGTCCTAAGGGTCCCACAGAGCCTTGATCAACCACAGCACGATTATCAACACAGTGAGAGCCACAATAAACAAAAAATCACCGACAAAATACAGAAGAAACAAACATTACTGAAAATAATCAACATTTACCATCTGATATGAAATACTCCTAACGATACTAGCTACAAAAAAGGGAGCAAGATATAGAGTAAAGGAACTTACGTGCGAGTGAAAGTGGCCATGGACCTAGCATAGTTACTATTCCATAGAAATCTGGTATCGGAAACACTCGAGCTTTGCTCATTTCCGTGAGATCCGGTCAACGAGTGTGAGCTGCTACAGATCGATCCACGACAAGTGGAGCTCCGTGAGAGCGAGGAGAGAAGGCGCTTAGAGTTAGGGTTTCTCAGCGCAGCCGATACAGCCATGGCTGAAAGGCAGAGAGAGAGAGAGAGAGAGAGAGAGAGAGAGAGATGCAAAAGAAAAATGGAGACGAAAGAAAAAGGGCTTTTAGAGGGTTTTGGAGGCGCAGAGAAGAGTGGCAAGATTGTTATTTCACTTGACTGATCGCACGCTACGCTAGGGCCTAGGGCTGTTGTATGGATTCGGGTTATGGTGACTGGATCCGATAAGTTGCGAATAGGGCTGGGCTAGATGGGCTGTACCTGTAAAGAAGAATTATGGATTTTAAAATTAAGGGCTTAAGGCGAATAGTTTGTTTCAATTGAAGCCCATCTCGGGTTGCTTCTTTCAAAAAAAAAAAAAATAGTAATAATAATAATAATAAATAAAATAAAGGCGAATAAATTTGTATACGAGTGTCCAATTACAATGCACAGATTGCACATATTTAACTTCGAATTTGAAAATTAATCTACAAATTATTCCTTGTGGATGCAAAAATAATTCACGTCATATGATACGACTCATATCATATAGTTCTCTTTTACTGGGATTTTTGGTTTTAGGAAAAACACAAAAAAATACACTCAAGTCACAAGGCCTCTTTCTAAAAGGAGGACAAGAATATGACAAAATAACTCAAAATAAGAGATGCTTGGTGTCTTTGATAAATAAATTGAGGCAATAACAACCCTCCCTGGCGTGTGAAGTATGCTGTAATTATTAGGAACAAAGCTCCTATTTGATTATTATTATTTATTAGGTATATAAAAGGAAAAGCACAAATTTTGACAACAATGGATGAGGGACTGCTGGACGAGACGACGATTTCAAGTGAAAATAGCTCAAAAGCTGCTAACCTTGTATCTTGTAGTGTTGGGTACAAAAAGGTTGTTTGTAAGCATTTATGGGGTGTTTTTTGTAATAATTGGTATGATTTTCATGTGTGTGTGGTTAGAAATGTTAGAGATAAACGGATGGCAAGGGGGCTAACTAGTACATTTCTTTGCTTATTTCTTCTAATTGCTATTAAAGGTAGATAGCATTTTGGCACTGATACCGGTAGTGTCATGGTACCAGTGCAGAGTTTTCTTGAGTTTTTTTAGATTTAGAGGACCTCTTGGTCTTACTTGTTTCAAAAAAAAAAAAAAAAAGCAGCTAACCTAATCAGTCGAATAGAGGAATCAAATTTTGTGAAATTAAGAATATTGGCTCCGTTTGGATGAGGTGTGGGAAGAAGGGAAGAAGGGAAGAAGTGAAAAGAAGTATTGGGAAGTGTGTAACTTTGTGAAGAATTTGGATTGTTTAATAATAAATTTAGGCCCTTCTTCCCTTATTCTCTTCTTCCCGCTCCAATCCAAACACAGCCTTGTGTCTACCCCACAAGGAGAAATCAAACTTTAACAAAATTATAACAAATTATTACAAAATCAGGAAACAAAAAGTACGAACCAATCAATAAAGAATCCAAACACAGCATAAGATTTGTGATTATAATAAAATCAGGAAACGAAAAGTACGAACCAACCAATCAAATTGTTAGTCACACTGAATTATATCATGCAGGCTGTTACCAGAAAAAGGGGTCATTAGTAATTCATTTGGGAGAATTCAGGCGATGGCAGATCTACTCAGTCGAATTACCATGGAATCCACACTAGAAAATACTGAGAAAATCAAACGTATCAATGAGAAGATAATTCCTATTATTTTTTCTTTTTACAAAAAACATTGCAAGTGCCTTTTTGTGCATTGATCAACCAAATGTTATAACAAAACGTCAATACTCAAAAGGCAACAGTACTCAACTTACAATTCAGAAGACCAGAACAAAACTCTCAAAGATATTTAAGCTTGACCTGATATAAAGCCACACAAAAAAAAAAAAAACCCTACACATCTAAACAAGTATATACTTCTAAACTTGAAAAAATATCATCGAACAAACTAGGAGATTTAAATCACAAAAGGTCTCATTAGCCATCATCTCTGCATCTTCTTAACCTTCAAATAAAAAAATCCCAGCATCTTCCTCCTCATGATCCTATTGCTATTATATTCTGAGGCTTCAACCTGTTCTTCAAACCTGAAAGAAAATCAGTCCTAAAGTAAAAGAAGGTTTAACTCAGGAATATAAAGAGAGTAGGCTAATTAACCCTTCTGTTTAATTATTTAATGATTGTTAGATTATCTATAGTTTGAAATTAGGCCTACTTTTAGTATAGTTATATTCCTCGTGACATCAGTAGTATATGGTCGTAAGGAATCCCTCCACGCTTTAATTTCATCAATCTCTGCAAGACAGTTTCCAGCTCACTCCGCCATTCATTAATTTCACTAATCCTCGCATGACAATTTGTGTCCAACCATGCTATGGCATTCTCTGCAGCCTCTTCCATTGTTTTCTTCTCTGTAGCAGAGAGATCAGGATCCTGAGCCATTGCTTTCACCTTGTCAGCGAGATCCTCAAGAGAAACTCTTGCCTTCTGGTTCTCTTCCTCTTCTTTATAACGAGCTGCTTCTTCCACCATTGCTTGAATTTCATCTGCTGTCAGACCCCCATTTTGCTTACTAATTACAATCTCTTTCTTACGACCGCTTGATAAGTCTTGTGCAGAGACATTTAGTATACCATCGGCATCAATTTCAAAGCATACATTAATCCTAGGAACATCCTTGGGACCGGGATCAATGCCATCAAGCAGGAACTGACCAAGCAGATTGTTATACTTGGTTTCAGCCATTTCGCCCTCATATATAGGTATTTTCAAACGAGTTTGGTTATCCAAAAATGTTTTAAAAACATGCTGCGTTTTCATTGGTATTGGGGTGTTTCTTGGGACCACAACGCACATCTTGTGACATCCCTGGTCTGTACCTATACCCAACGACAGAGGAGTGACATCAACAAGAACTAAATTCTGCACCTTCTTATTGTCGTGCCCATTCAAATTTGCTGCCTGAATAGCAGCACCATTAGCGACAGCTTCATCTGGATGGATTCCCTTACAAAGTTCCTTTCCTTCAAAGAAATCTTGTACTAATTGTTGTAGCTTGGGAATCCTTGTAGATCCCCCAACAAGTACGACAACATCGACTCTTGTTTTGTCCATCCTAGCATCAGTCAAGCACTTCTCAATGAGGTCAGTGCACCTCGTGAAAAGATCCATATTAATCTCTTCAAATCGAGCTCTGCTAATACGAGTACTGAAATCAATGCCCTCATAGAGATAGCTAACTTCAATTGTTTCCCGTACCGAAAAGGACAGAGATCTTTTTGCTCGTTCGCATTCCGTCCTCAACCTCCTGAGAGACCTTGCATCTCCTGTGATAACTCTATTATGCTTTGTCTTGAACTCTCTGACACAATGTTCAACTAAACGGTCATCAAAGTCCTCCCCACCGAGGTGGGTGTCTCCAGCAGTGGCCCTCACTACAAAATTACCATGTCTCATATGAAGTAGGGAGACATCACAAGTGCCACCACCAAGATCAAAAACAAGCACATTTTTTCCCTCAGTGCCCTCAGTTATCTTATCAATACCGTAAGCAATAGCCGCTGCTGTAGGCTCATCAATGATGCGCATGACATTGAGGCCAGCAATGACGCCGGCATTTTTGGTGGCTTGGCGTTGGGAATCATTAAAATATGCAGGAACCGTGATAATTGCATTTTTGATACTGCAGCCAAGATAGGTCTCTGCAACCTCCTTCATTTTCTCAAGGACCATTGATGATATTTCCTCGGCATTCAATTCTTTCTCAACACCTCTATAATTGACGACAATTCTAGGCCTGTCCTTAGGTCCAGCAACCACCTTGAAGGGCCAACGCTTAATGTCATTTTGGACGGAATTATCAGAAAAGCGCCTACCTATCAAACGCTTGATAGCTGATAAATTGAAAGAACCAACATATATTAACCTCTTCAATAATTTTTCATATTAAATCAATAAAATTGAAAGAAATTTAGGGAATTTTTTCGCACAATAACAATATACTACATAGATTATTTAATTCTGGAAAAATTGAGGAGTGATCTAGAGCTTTTTGTTCTGCGGGCATCTCACCATGTATTAAGTAGATCATTTTGTTAAATTTTCTTTGAGCTCCTGCTTGATATATAAAGTGTTTATCGACTTTAAATGCAGTTTCTTACTTGAACAGCTGAACATTAGCGGGTACTGGTATCTTAAATTTTTAATACCAGTACCTAAAATGCTATCTGTTAACATGCAAAATCATTGTTTTAGAATAGCTTTTTAAAGAGTTTGCTTCTGTCAGAAAAGTTGTGAGAAAATTAAGGGCTGACCGGAAACAGTGTTGGTGGGGTTCTTGTCAGCCTGGTTCTTCGCAGCATCACCCACAAACCTCCCAACCTCAGTGAAAGCAACACATGACGGAGTGATGCGGTTCCCCTGGTCGTTCGCAATGATCTCAACGCGGTTGTTCTGCCACACGGCTACACAAGAATTGGTGGTGCCGAGATCAATCCCAATTGCTGGAGCTTTATTATCCTCGGAAGCCATTAATTGGCAGGAAATTGGCTTCCTGCTAAGGAAGTCAACGGTTGAATAAGGAGGTTATGGGATTCAGAATTTACAGGAACTAACAGGGTAGAATATCATAGTTTGGGAATTGATGACCCGGTCCATTTGTTTTTTATATACGAAAAAAAATTGAAGTTCTGAAATTGTAAGGGCCTACATCACTGCTTCGTGGTCAGCAACGTTCGAAGGGTCTAGGTCACTCCTTCCGCTCCTTTAGATTCAATTTACCGAATTGGAATTGGAATGTGATACATAGAAGTTTTGAAATAATCCTTTTTCTAATTTTATTATTTCTTTTTTTTTTAATCATTTGAATTATACGGAATAATTCTAACAAACTTCTCTTCATATTTTAGAACATATTTAGAGGATATCTGTTAAAATGTATGATTCTATGACTTCAAAATAAACTAAAAATGATTAAAAAAAAGTATCAATAGATACATGCAATGAAATTCAAAAGCTTCGTCTCATTTAAAACAAATATAATTCCTTAGATTTGCGTGGGCCAATTTTTTTTTGCGAAGTTAAATTATGTAGTTCTATATATACTAATATTTTACAGCATTTTTTTGACAATAAATGAAACTAAAAGTAAATTTAAAACATTAATAGTTTAAAAATATTCTGAAAGTTCAATTAAATAGCTTTGTGTTTTATAAAATATGTATCACTTTAGTTTTACACAAACAAAAATGAATATATATTATTATGCCTTTTCATTAAGAAAAATTTTCCCATATTTTAGGTTGTATTTAGAGGATCAGTCGATTCTGACGAATATGTGACTTTAATTTAAACATAATAAATTAATTGGAAACATTGATATTCAAGCATTATGCTGTAAATGCATTCCAGTAATTCTGTTTGCCGGAAAAAAGTAGATGCCTCTTTCGGACTTATATAAACATACTTTGTAGTATATACGTTTGATCAATTTATAATTTGAAATGAGAGTAAATTGATTTAAAAACATCATTTATTGCATGCATATGCTTAAAATGTGTACGCTCTAAATTCATTTGAAAAAAAATATATATCTTTGGAGTTTAGCAAACAAGATCCTTCTAAAAATTTTAGGTTAAATATTTTTAGATTATATATGGAAGGGTGAAACTTACAAAAACAATATTAGAAGCTCTGGACAAAACATAGATGTAATTCATTAGTTTTTGCAAGGAATAAGTTTCTAATATTTGGAGTTCTCTATGACGGATGTTAATAGTTTTGGTGTCGGTTATTCAATGACTTAAAATGAGAATAAAAATTACTCAATTTAGAATTGAGCAAACGAGAGAAAATAAAAAGGTTCGTGAAATAGACTAGAAAAGGTACATGGAAGAGCTAGCCTTAAAGAGAACGCATAATAAGTATACTAGTTCTTTGCTGTTTATTTAAAAATGTCAGGAATTGTCCGACACACTTGTATCATTCACTTGTTTGATGAAATTCCGGTGAAGAGATCAGTACCTTAACATTTTCTTATCTCTTGCCATTGTATAACAAGTGCGTAAGTGATGCATTGTTACTCTTCGGTGAAATGCCAGAGTCATGTCACTACAAGAAAGATGACTTTTACATTAAACTTCATAGCTAGACTTTTTTTATTTATGTTGGTTATTGTTCTATTGCTAGATTTACTTGATGCATTAAATCTAGCAATTTTTTAGCAATGTTCAATTTTCTATTAATTAATAGCTTTTTAAAAATCTAGTAATTTATTTTTGATAGACTTTTTGAATCTTGTAATATCTAATGTAGCAAAAATAAATTGCTAGACCTTTTTAAATCGCTACACTAGATATTATAAGATTAGAAAAGTCTATCAAAAATAAATGACTAGATTTTTAAGGAGCTATTAATAGAAAAATTGAGTCTTGCTAAAAAAATTTTAGATTTAGTACATCAATTAAAATTAGCAATAAAAAAGTAAATCTAGCAATAGATCAATGTCCAACATAAAAAAAAGGTCTAGCAATAAAAATCTATGTAAAAACCATCTTTCTTATAGTGTGTGCAGTTGGTTGATTGGAATTTGGTGAGCGTTTTCTATCTAAGATATAATGTATACAAGTGTTCTTAATTATTTACCGTTTATCCATTCCAAAACATCAAATAAGATCACTGTTTGTTGGAGGACTTCATTTTGGGTCTAGCTATGGAAGGATTTTAAGAGATGAAATAGAAGCGTTTTGGGGTATGGTAAAAGTAAGTGTTTCCCCTGATGAACATGCATTTACCGGGGTGTGTTACCAGAATGAAGTCGTTTCTTGGTTGAAGAGGGTTGCGCGTTCTTCGAGTTTAGAGGCACTTTCGTTTGGCAGTCAGCCGTGGTGATTGCATGGTCTACTTGTGTGTTCATCTATGGATAAACGAATGCAATATGGATGTATAGGTTCTGTATCAGTTGTATCTGAATAAACCACCAACATAAATGAGTTTAATGGCACTTTCGTTTGAAATTTTTAAGAAGCATTTTTAATATTTCAATTATATTTAAAAATTAATGATACCAGTAACTAGGCAGTTTATACAACTTGAAGGGTAAATCTTTGAATTTGAAAATTTGAGGGGTAAATTTCTAAAGAGAAAGTTAGAACGTATGTAGCCGATTTTTCTAAATATAAAACAACACTGGTCTGAACGAATAGGTGAGCTCAACCAAAAAAAGACCGGGACAAAACATTCATTTTCAGCATATCTAAAGGGCGGGTTGTTACTGGTTTAATCAGTTTATCATTAATTATCAGTAGGTTTCCTTCGGAAAATTTTAACATCAAGCGATTACAAAAAAAGTTTAATCGTTTTTTTTTTCTAAGAGCTTAATCCAAATTTTCGCCTGCACTTCAAAGGTAACATTGCGCTCGAAAATATATAATGTGTACAAGCAAATTGTATTAGTTTTTTCAAACAATAAATTTATTGACAATAATTTAACTTCACGATTTAATAATATTTTTCACATAAATTGATTAGAAAGTTTAAAAAAAAAAATAGAAGCTGGTGCATTCAACAAAGAATCGGTGAACCAAAAAACATTTACACTCTTTGTACAAGGTACAAATTATATATATATTTTTAACATATGAAAGCAGAATTATTTTGGTTGCTAGTTGCTACTCTACTCCCAGAGACATGAAAAGAACATGGTCGTAAGGAATACCTCCCCTCTTTAATTTCATCAATCTTCGGATTGTAATTTCTAACTCTCTCTGCTGTTTATGAATATCATCAATGTTTGTATAATGATTTCTATCCAACCATGATATGACATTATCTGCAGCCTCCTCCATTGATTTCTTCTCTGGAGCAGAGAGTCCAGGATCCTTAGCCATTGCTTT
The DNA here is from genome assembly GCA_028095005.1 of Rhynchospora pubera. NCBI lineage: Eukaryota > Viridiplantae > Streptophyta > Magnoliopsida > Poales > Cyperaceae > Rhynchospora > Rhynchospora pubera. The sequence continues at coordinate 60,915,142 of CM051459.1, read as the reverse complement.
AACTTTGTTGGCAAAATCCTCAAGAGAAACCCTCGCCTTGTGGTCCTTGTCATCTACTTTATAACAAGCTGCTTCTTCCACCATTTTTTGAATCTCCTCTGGTGTCAAATCACCATTACGCTTACTAATTACAATCTCATTCTTATGACCGCTTAATCTGTCTTGTGCAGAAACATTTAGTATACCATCGGCATTAATATCAATGTACACATCGATCCTAGGAATACCCTTAGGAGCGCAGTCAATACCATCAAGCACAAACATACCGAGCAGATTGTTGTACTTGGTTTCAGTCCTCTCACCCTCATATATAGGTATTTTCCCACTAGTTTGGTCATCAACAATTGTTGTAAGAACATATTGTTTTTTCGTTGGTATTGGGTTGTTTCTTGGTACTACAATTTCCATCCTGCATCCTCCCATCCCTCCACTTATACCCAAGGACAGCGGGGAGACATCAACAAGGACTAAAGTTTGCACCTCATTATTGCTTTGTCCATTTAAATTCATTGCCTCAATAGCAGCACCAGAAGCAACAACTTCATCTGGATTGATTCTTTTATAGAGTTTCTTTCCTTCAAAGAAATCATGTAGAAGTTGTTGTACCTTTGGGATCCTTGTAGATCCCCCAACAAGTACCACAACATCGACCATTTCTTTGTCTATTTTGGCTATACTCAGGCACTTGCCAAACAAGCTCCATACACCTTGTGAAAAGATCTATATTAAGCTCTTCAAATCGAGCTCGGCTAATGCGAGTACTAAAATCAATTCCATCATAAAGATAACTTACTTCAATTGTTCCAGTGCTGAAATTGACAAAGTTCTTTTTGCTCGCTCGCATTCTGTCTTGAGCCTCCTGAGAGACCTTGCATTTCCAGTGATGTCTCTGTTATACTTTTTTTTGAACTCTTGGATACAATGGTCAACTAAACGGTCATCAAAATCCTTACCTCCAAGGTGGGTATCTCCTGCAGTGGCCCTTACCACAAAATTATTATTTCGGATGGAAAGCAGGGAGACATCACAAGTGCCACCACCAAGGTTAAAAATAAGCACATGTTTTCCCTCAGTTTTCTCAATTATCTTACCAAAAGCAATAGCAGCTGCTGTGGGTTCGTCAATGATGCGCATGACATTGAAGCCTGCAATGGCACCAGCATTTTTTGTGGCTTGCCGTTGGGAATCATTAAAATATGCAGGAACTGTGATGACTGCATTGTTGATAGTGCAACCGAGATAGGTCTCTGCAATCTCCTTCATTTTCGCAAGGACCATTGATGATATTTCCTCAGCATAGAATTCCTTCTTGGCGTCTAGATAATTGACAACAATTTTTGGTCTGTCATGGGTCGCAGCAACCACCTTGAAAGGCCAATGCTTAATGTCATTTTGGACAGAAGTATCGGAGAAGCGTCTGCCAATCAAGCGCTTGATAGCTGATAAGTTATAAAAAAACAATGTAGGTTTAAAATATCATTGAATATTTTTTTATTGAAATAAACTAAAATAAAGAAAATTGAAATAAATTAAGAGTAATGCTAGAATCAAACATATAGGACGTCAAACACGATTCAAACGTAGCACATTAAAATTTCAAACGGACGATCCAAACCGCTCAATATGATCTCTATATTAAAATATCTTTGATAATCAAATTTTATATTTTTTCATATTTTCTAACTATTTTTTTCGAATTTTCAAAATTGAAGGGTTCAGAACTTTTTAGATTGAGCATATTGAAAAATTTCAAAAAAATAGTAAAAAAATTTGAAAAAATATAAAATTTGGTCTCCATGAAGATTTTATAACACAGAACAATTTGAGCGGTTTGGATCGGTCATTCCAATTTTAAAAATTAAAATTTCATCGCGTTGGACAAGTGTACGTGTCCTATATGTTTGACACTAGCAACTCTCATAAATTAATGGAAAATTTTGGAATAACAAGTTTCAAATTATCTATATCTGAAAGAATTATGGAAGAATGTTTAAGAGTTTTTCAAAATCTGTGGGCATCGTACCATGTATTAAATAGATTAGTTTGTTATTTTTCTTTGAACTTCTGCTACGTTCATAAAATGTTTATTGACTTCCAATGCAGTTAGTTCCAAAGTCAATAATGCAGGAATATTTTTCTTCTTATTTTGAGTGGTTTCCGAGTAGTTTATAAATGTGAGACAATTGTACAAGTTGGCTGTCCATGGAAGGTTGATTACAAAAAGGCGAAGTTAAACATAATAACAGGTTATAAATATCAAGTACCCAAAACTTAATAAACATATCGGTAATTAAGCAAATGTTTTATTCAATTTAACGAATTACTTGCATTTGTTGTTGTTGGAGAGTAAATAATGAATTAGTGAATTAATTCATGTAATAACTCATTAGAAATAAAAAATTGCTGCCCTAGTGAGCTTCTGTCTTACAAACCTATTTTGAAAACAAATACTTTGTTGATATAACGATGTCATTTGCGAATAACAAGGGGACGGTAAGGGTTGGTTTTATAAATTATAAGCGATTAAGTAGAGACTAGTGAGTAAATTAATCAAAGGCTCAAGGCTAACCGAAAACAGTGTTGGTGGGGTTCTGGTCAATCTGGTTCTTGGCGCCATCTCCGACAAGCCTCCCGTCCTCGGTAAAAGCCACACACGACGGAGTGATGCAGTTTCCTTGATCATTCACAATGACCTCGACACGGTTGTTCTGCCACACGGCCACACAGGAGCTGGTGGTACCGAGATCAATCCCAATTGCTGGAGCATTAGTCATGGATAGTTTTTCTGCTTCCTGATTCCGTTTGGATGCAAGAAGAAGAAGAGGAAGAAGGAAGAAGGGAAGAAAAAAAATTATAAACAATCCAAACTCTTCACAAAATTACACACTTCTCAATATTTCTTCCCACTTCTTCCCTTCTTCCCACACCTATCCAAACGGAGCCGATAAGAAAGGCAACGGTGGTCGGTGGGTAGGGAGGCTGGGAGAGTAAGAATCTGTACCAAGTTTGCAACTAGCAAGGTTGAGTATCAGGCCCTTGGAATCTAGATGACTAGGTCAACAGATCGACAGAAGTTCAGATTTTTTTGAAGCAAATCATCAACTGGAAAAGTCGAGCAGAATATAAGGGATAAAGGGAAATAAGAATATTTCATTGCTTGTAAAAGGGTTTTTATTTGGGCTTTGTTTTATTTTCTGTAAGAATAGTTGTGTTATTTTATGGGCTTTTGAGATGTAATCATGTGATGAGATGTAAGATGTTGAACCTTTTTAATGAAACTGCATTGCTACTAGGGTGCATATAGGCCTGAAAACGGCGACCGTTTCGACCGTCTTTTCATTTTGTTTCGTCTAAAACGAAATAAAACGGTTAAAGATTTTGGTTGCGTTTTAAAAACGAAACGGTTAACGCAAGTATGAAATGATTTCGTCCATATGTATTTTCGTGATTTTGATCGTTTCGTTCAAAACGAAACGATTAACGCAAATGATAATCAGTTCCGTGTTCAAAACGCAACGATCAACGCAACAGTCCAGTTGCGTGATCGTTTTACACGTTATGAAACAACCACGAAAATGAAGTGTTGCATTAACCGTTTCGTTTTGGACACGAAATCGACTACCTGTTGCGTTAATTGTTTTATCCAAAATCACAAAAACACACATGGACGAAACCATTTCGTTTTTTAAACGCAACCAAAATCTTTAACCGTTTGTTAAAACGGTCTCCATCTTCGCCCCTAATTGCTATACGGTTCTTTACTAAAATAAAAAGGCCCTTGGAAGTTGGAACCTAGTATTTGATTCAAAAAAAAAAATATTTTCATACAAAGAAATTTAAGTTTTTGAAGAGACTAACACGAGACGCTGCTTCCATGTTCGCCGGGATTAGTTGCGAATTTAAAAATCTTTTTTCGAATTTTACTTTTTTTTAGTTAATTTTAATTAATGCTGAAAAACATCAATAATTCATATTTAGGATTACATTTAATGGTGGACATGTGAAAACTTATCTTTTTTTTTTTCTAGATTTAGTTCTCCATTCCATGTAATGACTTACTGAATTGTAATGCCCGTAAAGGAAAGAAAAACAACCAAAACCAAAATGACAAGAAACTAGCTACTGCATCGCGCTTCGCGCGATGAAAGCCGGGCTCGATTCATTTTTTTTAGGATAGCAATAGAGGCAGTGTCAGTTTTGTGCGTGTTTATATCTTGCGATGTGTCCTGAGCATCGAAGGGTCATGTTTCGGAACTTAATTGTTTCAAGGTAACAGGGTCTAGATGGAGCCGGTGGAAGTTATCTCTTCTTAAGTTGTTCAAAGCTAAACTGTTTGATTGGAGATATAATTCCACAGTAGTACCATAGTTTGATTATTTTTTTTTGGTTCAACTGCATAGGGATTATTTCGATCTTTTGTTTTTAATAGAGCAGTGGAATGTGTTGCAGTTGAACAATTATAATTCAGCACAAAAGCTATGTGTTTCTACTTAGCAAGACATGCATGAAATTTTTATTTTTCTTAGGTCTACCGCAAAAAGCACCAGTTCTTCTATGTATACAGAGATTATATGTAAGCCAAAATGTTGCATCCTCTATTGGATGACTGCTCCATCAATGCCCTGCAGAGAATCGCATCAAATCACTCATGCTTTTGTGCATGTTTGTATAGCTGAAAGGTAATACTTAGATGATAACTGAGAAATATTTGTTGAAGCTTGATTGTTAGTTCAAGATTGGCAGCTTGTTTTCATCTTTTGTATTAAACAGAAACAAATAGCCGAAAATTTTCATTTTGTATAGAAAATACCTTTGCATGATTACTGGTAGACTTAAGTCAGTTTTTTAATCGCTTCTTCTCTTAGCAAAATTTTTTAGGATTAAATACGATGGAAAAATACATGGAGCACAATTATACTTTATGTGATAATCAAAACAGTAGAAGATAATGTAGCATGAGATGTAAGCAATTTTATGCACATACAAAGTATCGACAAACAGTTTACATCTAATTTCACTAAATAGTCGAAGCAATGCCAATGCACACCTTGTTTAGATGTAAGTACTTGTCACTCTTCTCCCATACCAGCACAAAGACCCACAATGCACCTGATAATATATTGAAAATAGAATTAAAAAAAATGTTCGAGTTAACAATAGGAGACCTGGTGAGTATTATCTAATATCATTATACAGGTATTTACCAGAAAAAAAAATTACACAAATCATGAACACCAAATACCAAATAGAAAACTGGTACCAAACTGGTGCACACTCATAAGACCACACGGAAAAATATTTGTGACTTACTATCTCCATCATATACTCATTTAATCCAAATGTCCTTATAATCCAATGATTGCATCCTAACAACCACTTGATAACAATAAAAACACAGAGCAAAATATGATGCATATGATAGAGCGGCTGAGGAGCTCATTGACAATCACAAATTTATCACAATGCTAGATTGAAACGTACTAACTAAAAATGCCATCATTTCAATAGAACATGAAGCTATTCGTCACCTTTTTTTTAATCCAATTAATTAGGCTGGTGGATCCCTCACCTATAGGCATCAACCTTTGAACCTTCATCTGTCATCGAAAGGAAACAAAAGCAATAAAGCAACAAAAAATAGATAAAAAATACTGGATATTATGGGTCTGCTCCAGACAGAGATTTTTGATGGAAAGGAATGGAAAGTAAGGGGCAAAGTAATTTGTTACTTGCTCCAGTATTAAAAACTAGAGGGAACGGAGAGTAAGACAAAGGTTCATCCGTACTATTATAGTCCCAATTTTGTTACTCCCGAATCGGAGGGTACAAAGAGTTAGATTGGTCAATTTACTTAAATAACCTCTAAAAGGTCATGCCAAAAATGATGACAAAGGATAAAATGGTAAAATTAATTCCATATTTAATTTATATGCTGAACTTTACTCTTTTCGTCATCTTTCCTACTGGAGCAAGTAACGTCATAACTTTACTTTCTTTTCATTACTTACCATTTCTCTCTCCACCTTTCCATTCCGTTCCCTTCCTCTAATACAGAAGTTCTGGAGCACAGCCTATATCTCAAAGACATAACCTCATTTGGTACAATATAAATCAGATGCTATCATTTTAAGCACAAAATGAAGCTTATTTGTTACCTTCTTTTCATCCAATTAATCAGGCTGGTGGACCGTTCAGCCATGGGTAGCAATCTTTCGACCTTCATCTATCATTGGAAGAAAACGAAAGCAACAAAAATAGAATAATGTGCCTTATCAGTCTAAAGAACATAATAAATATTTATTTGACGGCAATAATATAGAATAATACACTAAGTACATCGCATAATCGATTGTGCAACTGAAAAGACAATATGAGATACAAAAAGTGCACTTCTAAGCTTACAGTAAACCAATCTTGTCTTGTGTTCAATTAAGGCAGAGAGATTAATCCCAAAGGCCAGCCTTTCAATGACTCGTACCTGAACTTGAGCAACCTGGAATAAAATTAGATTATTGTTTAGTTAGCTTCTTATTTGACTGGTTTATACGGTGCTGTAATAATTATTCCACAAAAATAACAATAACTGATTTCAATAATGATTTACCAACTATAGAATCCTTGTGGAAGACAATGAAAGTCTTTGCAATAAAAAATTTTCTTAATAAGATTTCCTATTTTACCCCTTATTACACCTCAAAACTGCTTTAATTTTATTGTTAAATTAATTTCTATAAAAGCAGCATGGTAATAGAAAAATAGATGAATCCATACTACATGAGTATTCATATTAAATTAATTCTTGTTGGTGTATCATCAGTTTGACAAATCACAAACAAACCTTATGTGGCAGCATCACTGTCGTGGCATTCAATGCAGTCCTCAGTCAAATCTGCTTTGAGATTTTAGGGGGAAAAATAGCAAATAATTCTGAGATGGTCATGTCACAATTGCATACGAAGAAAAAGGGGTAGTCTTTTTATTTCTGAGGCAATATAAAAGAGGAAATGCCATAAAATGATCCTACATAAAAAAAAAAATCATTTTATGATAATAAAAAGTTTAACATAATAGCACAAAAAAATGCATATAGATGAATTCTATACCACTGGACTTTCCCTTGCATGGCAATAATTTGCTGGCATTTTTCATTCAATGTGATGCACACCTCGACACTAACATCCTCAAAACGGTCTATTTTCGTAAGAAGATCCTCGTGTTCCAATCACAAAGCCACCTCACATGTTCTTTTGTTATTTATTGGGACGCGTTGTGGGATTTATCTTTTTCATTTTTATCGATTGCTAATAGAGCAATAATGTATATAATATATATATATATATATATATATATAGAGGATGGCTAATGTGCCATCGATGGCACAGAGGGTCTGTGCCATCCATTTTTTGGCCGTTCGATTTCTTTAAAAGTCGTGCAACCGATCTGGATCTGAGGCTCAGATGGTTTCGCTGGGATAGAGTGTTAATTTGTTTTCCTCCGTTAACATTTAACTTCTGTGATCTCTCTTTTCGTCAATCCTCTCCTCTTCGTGCTCTCTCTGGAGATCTCCTCATCCAAAACCCTAGAAAAAAACGCATAACCTCTCCCCCCAAACCACTCACGCAGTTGCTCTCTCTCCGCTTCTCTCCTAGAATCATGCTCTCTCTCTGCCTCTGAGCCTTTTTGGTTGCTCGAGACGACTCTTCCTCAGTTCCTCAACGGCTCACCCGAGTAATCTAAATTAATACACACCTAATTTTGTACCAGTGATATACCATAAGCAACTACTATCTTATGTTATCTATTATAATCACAAGCGAGAAAACAACTTCATTCCAACTTTATTCTGTTAGTTTAGTTCTCAGAAAAAAAGAAAACACTAGAAATCATCCGAAACAATTATCTACATGTGCAGCACACTGGTACCAAATTGTACCAGCATTCGAATTCCATTCCTTTTTTTTTCAATGCATACAGTAAAATAGAAATGATGACCCTAATCCCTCTCATAATTGCATTTGGTTTAAGACTTCATCTTAGTAGAGAGCTCAATTTTTCTCCACTAGTTTCTTCATCATGAAACCCCTAATCTCTCCACCAGTCTCATCTTCATCACAAAGCTCAATGTTTCTACTTTCTGACTCTCTTCGCTGGAAACTATTTCCAACTCGATATAAAGATTTGTAGTCTGTCACAATTCAAGAAAATATAAAGTTATAAATTGTTTAATCAACTAAGAACTATTATACACCAAATTGTTGGACAATTACATGCACATGTGCACAATCAGTGCATATCCATATAAAAGTACTCGAGTCTGCTACATGCTTATTCTAACTCAGTAAAAATTTACAGTACCAACAAAAAGGTTGGACAATTACATGCCGACATGTGCCAGATAACCGAACCAACAAAAATCAGTAAAAATTTACAGTACCAAATTATGCAAATTAAATAGATTCTAACAATCAGCATATCCTTCCAAACATATGAATCCACAAATTCATAGCCCAAATCCAGGTTTAGAACAGCTCAATTAACAGTTCAAAATGCTAATTTTGCATGATTGACAGTACCAAAAGTCAATCCACTGGTTCATAGCAAAATTGACGGTATGAAATTGCTAGTTGTGCATCATTATCTTTGAATATGAAGAAAAAGTAGAATCCGACTAGTATAACATAGGCAACCGATAAAATTATTTACATGAAATTATGAACAGAAGAGATGAGGCAGAATTATACTCTACGGTTTACAAAAATTTACAAATAATGAAGAAGTGAGATAGAGACATGGAGAAATAACCCATAATGGTGATTCAAAACTTGTTAGCATGAGAAAGAGAGGGGGAGAGACTCGCCCGGTGGCTTTTCAGCAGCTCAGCTCACTGTCACAATAGGAAAGGTCGTGGGTCTGTCTAGGGTTTCAGGCGAGAGAGGGAGGGGGGGTTCTTCTAGAGTTTCGATCTGTCCAGCTCAGCAAGCGTGAGATGAGAGAGGCGCGATTTGATCGGAGGGGATGTGCTATATGATTGAAGGAGAGAGGAATGGGGATGTGCTAAACTGCTAATGTGCTATCTGATCGGAGGGGAATGATAAAAGTGAGATAGAGGAAACGGAGAGAGAGAGACGGAGTCGCAGAATTAAAACGGAAAAATTGAAGGTCTAGTTCCCCTCAGCGCCACAATCCTAACCCGCTGGATCTTATCTGTGCACGAATCTAAAAGATATCCAACGACCAAAAAATGGATGGCACATTAGCCATTCTCTCTCTCTCTCTCTCTCTCTCTCTCTCTATATATATATATATATATATATATATATATATATATATATATATATATATATATATTCTATAAATTACATACTATGAATATCAAAGTAAACTTGCTGATATCATACAAGAGCGTATTTTTTGCACATTAAGTGAACATTTTTCATATTCCTTGTTGGCACTAATAGAAATAAAAATATAAATCATGCAATGAACGATATACATATATATATATATATATATAGAGAGAGAGAGAGAGAGAGATTGGCTAAAGTATACTCCAGCATATAGATAGCCCGTATGCTGGAGTCGTTTCTCACAATCTAAAGTGCATACAGTCGATTCGAAGCTTTCAAATTGTTCTCCATATTGAAATCTTCTAGGAAACTAAAATTTATATTTTTTTCGAATATTTTTACTATATATTATGGTATTTTAAAAAAATATTGTAAAGGAGTTCTAAAGGAGTATTACTGGCCCTTCAATTTGAAAATAGCATAATATATAGCAAAAAAATTCGAAAAAATGTAAAATTTGGTCTTGAAGGATATTTTTACATGGAGAACAACTTGAACGGTTTGGATCGACTGTTTGAATTTTAGATTTTCAGAAACGACTCTAGCATACGGGTTTGATCCGTATGCTGGAGTATACTTTAGCCAATCTCTATATATATATATATATATATATATATATATATATATATATAGAGAGAGAGAGAGAGAGAGAGTTTAGCTACGGTGAGTCGCGACCAAAACTCCTAGATCTAGATCAAAATGACCGATCCAAACCGTCCAATATGATCTCCCTATTGAAATCTCCGTACAAACCAAATTTTTTATTTTTTCAAAATTTTTCGGTATTTTTTTCGGATTTTTAAAAACTGATGTTTTTTAATGGTTCAGAACCAATTAGATTAACGATTTTCTAAAATTTCAAAAAAATACTTAAAAATTTCGAAAAAAATGAAAAATTCGGTCTAGATGGAGATTTCAATAGGGAGATCATATTGAACGGTTTGGATTGGTCATTTTGATCTAGATCTAGGAGTTTTGGTCGCGACTCACCAGAGGGTCCGTGAGTCGCGACTCACCGTAGCTAAACTCTATATATATAGAGAGAGAATGGCTAACGTGCCATCGATGGCACGGAGGGTCCCGTGCCATCAAGTCATTTTTCAAAATTCAAAATTCAAATGGTCAATCCAAACCGTTCAAGTTGTTCTCCATATTGAAATATCTTTGGAGACCAAATTTTATATTTTTTCAAATTTTTATGCTATTTATTATGATATTTTTAAAAATATTATGATTAGAGTATTTCAGGCCCTCCAATTTGAAAATATCATAATAAATAGCAAAAAAATTTCGAAAAAATGTAAAATTTGGTCTCCAAAGATATTTCAATATTTTGATCAACTTGAACGGTTTGGATCGACCGTTTGACTTTTGAATTTCGAAAAACGAGTCGATAGAAAATTGATGGCATGTGCCATCGATGGCGCGTTAGCCATTCTCTCTCTATATATATATATATAGAGGTATGCTATGGTGCATCGGGATGTATTGAGACTTTTGTACATTGCGATCATTATCCATCAACCGTTTGATAAATTGACAAATCTAATTAAACTAATCCAATCTACATATTGAAATCTCATTATAAATCAAATTTTATATTTTTTGAAATTTTTTAATTATTTTTTTCGAATTTTCTAAAACTTTCCTTTTTTGGAAACCAATTAATAATAAAGAAATTCTAAAAATGGCAGGTTTTAAAAAAATCGAAAAAAATAGTAAAAAAATTTCAAAAAATATAAAATTTGGTTTGTAATGAGATTTCAATATATAGATTGAATTTGTTTAGTTAGATTTTCAATTTGTAAAACTATCGACAAATATGGTCGCGATGTACAAAAGCCTTAATACATCGCGATGCACCATAGCATTTCTATATAAAAAGCCATGCATTGTTAATTTTAGAATTTCTATATATATATATATTTCAAACAATTTTAGCCATGCATTGTTAATTTTTTTTATATAAAAAGCACAAAGAAAATTCATGGAAACCATCTGTGTTTGGAATCAGCATAAGCTACAATTGACTGTGATATCGTCATTATTTGTAGGCATTTGGACCGTACTTGGCACTCAAATAACACTCAAACCATTGAATTATTCAATAGATTGCTATGATTTCCATGGAACTGGCTCTACCGTCGTTTCTTCTCTCATTTTACAAGACTTTGATGATTTCTGATGATTTTGGAGCATATAGATGGATTCCCGACGTAGCACGCACGCTAGACGACTCATTCCTAGCATTGGAGGCTCCTTTCTCTCTCCTGGTCGACCCGAACAATCATCTGTTCGATCCGACCAGCACCTATGGCAGCCAGACGTCATTTTCTCTCTCCTGGTCGACCCGACCAGGAGCCTGTTCGATCCGACTGGGCATCACAACAGCAGACTTGTGCAGCTATCCTTTCTCTCTCCTGTTCGGTTCGAACAAGGATCTGTTCGGTTTGACCAGGGTGCCGCCATATCACATAAGGCATTATTTCTTACATAGAAACTGATGGAAATGGTAATTTCTTGCGCCCTGGTGCCCTAGCCTTCCATCCTTGCAACATGGGACATCCATATATACACCTCTAGGCCTGAAGGAAAGGAAGACAACCTTCCATACCACAAAATTCCACTTTTCATAGGCGTTTTTCTCTCTTCCACCATGGAAGATCATCAAAGCTTGGTTCTTTGAAGCGACGGCAGCAAGGAGACGAGTTTGGTGACCATCTTGCAACACCCCACTGCCTAGAGATCGTAGTTTGAAAGCATTGGTAAAGGAGTTGTTGAGTATTATGGCCCAAGTGTACCGTGGCCATAGTCGAGCAACACCCGTCTAACCTCCCTAGCGCGACATGTGCTAGTAGCAAACTCAAGGCCAATGATACCGCATTATCCTCTAGGGTGTAAAGCCCCACGGTTCGACTTGCACGAAAAAAAAGAAAAAAAAAACATTGGTGAAAAATTGAAATTGCTTTTGAGAAAAGTTCATTATAAAATTTCTGAAGTTGATAAAGGCCTTTACAAATTTTTGTGGAATGTGAAAAGGAACGGGTAATTGAAATTGAGATCGCTTTTGAAATATCAAAGGGAAGCTAGAGTTCTATTTTTTGGGAAAAGACTTTACTTAGGGCCAAGAGTTGCATTAATTAAGTTGTGAACACTTAACTTGGTTTTTGATTTTGATTCTTGTTTGACTCATTTGATGAAAGTGTGAGAAATTTTAGGCATAGCAATTGATTTCACGACATTTATTGGTTTGAGATACAACTCAATGTTTAAGGTTTAAGTACAGTCCAAAACTCTAAGCTTAGGGTGTTGCTTGAGGACAAGCAAAGTTTAAGTTTGGGGGGATTTGATATCGTCATTATTTGTAGGCATTTGGACCGTACTTGGCACTCAAATAACACTCAAACCATTGAATTATTCAATAGATTGCTATGATTTCCATGGAACTGGCTCTACCGTCGTTTCTTCTCTCATTTTACAGGACTTTGATGATTTCTGATGATTTTGGAGCATATAGATGGATTCCCGACGTAGCACGCACGCTAGACGACTCATTCCTAGCATTGGAGGCTCCTTTCTCTCTCCTGGTCGACCCGAACAATCATCTGTTCGATCCGACCAGCACCTATGGCAGCCAGACGTCATTTTTTCTCTCCTGGTCGACCCGACCAGGAGCCTGTTCGATCCGACTGGGCATCACAACAGCAGACTTGTGCAGCTATCCTTTCTCTCTCCTGTTCGGTTCGAACAAGGATCTGTTCGGTTTGACCAGGGTGCCGCCATATCACATAAGGCATTATTTCTTACATAGAAACTGATGGAAATGGTAATTTCTTGCGCCCTGGTGCCCTAGCCTTCCATCCTTGCAACATGAGACATCCATATATACACCTCTAGGCCTGAAGGAAAGGAAGACAACCTTCCATACCACAAAATTCCACTTTTCATAGGCGTTTTTCTCTCTTCCACCATGGAAGATCATCAAAGCTTGGTTCTTTGAAGCGACGGCAGCAAGGAGACGAGTTTGGTGACCATCTTGCAACACCCCACTGCCTAGAGATCGTAGTTTGAAAGCATAAAGGAGTATTCGGTTTATTCTTCTATGTTTTCTTCTCTATTTTCAATGGGCTTGTATCTTGTGTTTTCTATGTTATTTGTTGTGTGTTTTAGTACTATGTTAGGCTAAATTTATGTAGTCTTAGGGATAAGGTAGTAACTTAGGTTAGGATGTTGTGATTTGACTCGTTATGTTATGATATGTTTTGTTGATTTGTTTTGTTGAAGAATTATTATAATTGCTTGTTTAAATTGCTTGGTTAAGTCTAATTAACTTCTAGATGAATGGCCACATTTAGTTAAGTTCTAAAGTTAGGTTAATCAAGATAATTTAGATAAAGTATTTGGGATAAATCGTAGATCCGAAAGGGGAGATTAGTTGACACCAAAAGTGTAACTTTTAGACAAGTCCAAAAGACCTCTAGATATCCTTATGAACTCCAACAAACAAGTTTAAGTTGATTGAATTCTATACCAAAAGTTGTGAACCAATCGAGTTAATTAGGTTAGGTTGTGATTAAACCAGTTTCTAGTCCAACAAGCGACAGCTGAGGTTTAGAATATCTAGGTTTGACCAACAAACCCTAGCACAAAGCATAAAATATCATAAAAGTTCAAAATCACACACTTATACCATCTGTTCGGATCGAACAGAGTCTTGTTCGGATTGAACAGACTCCTGTTCGGATTGAACAGACTCCTGTTCGGATTGAACAGATTCTTGTTCGGACCGAACAGAGCGGTATATGCTTGAAAAACACCAATCGATGCACGAAAGTGATAAGTTTTGTGTTCTAGAGTCCAAACCAAGGTGAAACCTGAACCCTAAGACGCTTTTTATTATTGTTTAAACCCTAAAAACTTTACTTTGTTATTAAGATTATTTTATTTGACAAAAACAACCAAAAATATCTACTTTATTGCACTTAGATTTATTTCAACTATTTCTCCACCAAAATATTCTTGTCTAGCTTTTAAAAAAGGATAAGTCCAGTAATCAATTGTACCGTCCCTTGGGTTCGACCCTAAAGCTGTACTCCAAAAGATTAGTGAGGTTAGCTCTAGGTCTATAAATTTATTTGATTCCTAGGTTTTAAGCCTTCATCAAATTGGGATTTGATATCGTCATTATTTGTAGGCATTTGGACCGTACTTGGCACTCAAATAACACTCAAACCATTGAATTATTCAATAGATTGCTATGATTTCCATGGAACTGGCTCTACCGTCGTTTCTTCTCTCATTTTACAGGACTTTGATGATTTCTGATGATTTTGGAGCATATAGATGGATTCCCGACGTAGCACGCACGCTAGACGACTCATTCCTAGCATTGGAGGCTCCTTTCTCTCTCCTGGTCGACCCGAACAATCATCTGTTCGATCCGACCAGCACCTATGGCAGCCAGACGTCATTTTCTCTCTCCTGGTCGACCCGACCAGGAGCCTGTTCGATCCGACTGGGCATCACAACAGCAGACTTGTGCAGCTATCCTTTCTCTCTCCTGTTCGGTTCGAACAAGGATCTGTTCGGTTTGACCAGGGTGCCGCCATATCACATAAGGCATTATTTCTTACATAGAAACTGATGGAAATGGTAATTTCTTGCGCCCTGGTGCCCTAGCCTTCCATCCTTGCAACATGGGACATCCATATATACACCTCTAGGCCTGAAGGAAAGGAAGACAACCTTCCATACCACAAAATTCCACTTTTCATAGGCGTTTTTCTCTCTTCCACCATGGAAGATCATCAAAGCTTGGTTCTTTGAAGCGACGGCAGCAAGGAGACGAGTTTGGTGACCATCTTGCAACACCCCACTGCCTAGAGATCGTAGTTTGAAAGCATAAAGGAGTATTCGGTTTATTCTTCTATGTTTTCTTCTCTATTTTCAATGGGCTTGTATCTTGTGTTTTCTATGTTATTTGTTGTGTGTTTTAGTACTATGTTAGGCTAAATTTATGTAGTCTTAGGGATAAGGTAGTAACTTAGGTTAGGATGTTGTGATTTGACTCGTTATGTTATGATATGTTTTGTTGATTTGTTTTGTTGAAGAATTATTATAATTGCTTGTTTAAATTGCTTGGTTAAGTCTAATTAACTTCTAGATGAATGGCCACATTTAGTTAAGTTCTAAAGTTAGGTTAATCAAGATAATTTAGATAAAGTATTTGGGATAAATCGTAGATCCGAAAGGGGAGATTAGTTGACACCAAAAGTGTAACTTTTAGACAAGTCCAAAAGACCTCTAGATATCCTTATGAACTCCAACAAACAAGTTTAAGTTGATTGAATTCTATACCAAAAGTTGTGAACCAATCGAGTTAATTAGGTTAGGTTGTGATTAAACCAGTTTCTAGTCCAACAAGCGACAGCTGAGGTTTAGAATATCTAGGTTTGACCAACAAACCCTAGCACAAAGCATAAAATATCATAAAAGTTCAAAATCACACACTTATACCATCTGTTCGGATCGAACAGAGTCTTGTTCGGATTGAACAGACTCCTGTTCGGATTGAACAGACTCCTGTTCGGATTGAACAGATTCTTGTTCGGACCGAACAGAGCGGTATATGCTTGAAAAACACCAATCGATGCACGAAAGTGATAAGTTTTGTGTTCTAGAGTCCAAACCAAGGTGAAACCTGAACCCTAAGACGCTTTTTATTATTGTTTAAACCCTAAAAACTTTACTTTGTTATTAAGATTATTTTATTTGACAAAAACAACCAAAAATATCTACTTTATTGCACTTAGATTTATTTCAACTATTTCTCCACCAAAATATTCTTGTCTAGCTTTTAAAAAAGGATAAGTCCAGTAATCAATTGTACCGTCCCTTGGGTTCGACCCTAAAGCTGTACTCCAAAAGATTAGTGAGGTTAGCTCTAGGTCTATAAATTTATTTGATTCCTAGGTTTTAAGCCTTCATCAAATTGGCGCCGTTGCCGGGGACGGTGTTGATATTGGATCCTTATCTTAGTATTAAGAGACTAGATTTTTTCTTTTTCTTTTTAAACTCACGTTTTCTTCTCTCTTGATTACAGGACTGGCAGGTAACACGCAAAGGAAGAAGTCCCCACCCCCAAAGGTCAAAGACTTTCTCCGGAGAATCCGCGAAGAAGCCAGATCCTCCTCCTTTACTCCTGTTCGAACTGACCAGTGCTCTGTTCGATCCGACCAGTGCTCTGTTCGATCCGACCAGACCTCTGTTCAATCCGACCAGAGCTCTAAACAGAGAGAAGAAAACTCCGCAATGGCCGACCAACTCACTCCCGAGGCCATTGCCCAGCGCACACAAGAATTGGAGGACCTCCGCCTCCAACTTGAGCAAAGAGAGGCTCGATTGACAGCCGATCGGACCCTCCTAGCGGGTCAAAGGAGGGATTTTGACAATGAGCGTCGCCGATGGACCCAAGAAGATGAAGGGAGCATCAATAACTCCGACGACGAAGATGAGGAAGATCGTGAAAGGACTCTTATGGAGTTTGGAGTTCCCAGCGCAAGAAACGTGGGCGGACCAGTGGTGATTCCAGGCATCGCCGCTAACAACATGCAAATCGCTCCCAACCACGTCGTGCTTGTGCAACAAAATCCGTTCTATGGAAACGACGAAGAGGATCCCCATGCTCACTTACAAACTTTTATTGATTGCACTAGATTGATTAAGTTTAATGGTGTTCCTCAACAAGCAATTAGGCTATTGTTATTTCACTTCACCCTTAAGGACCGAGCACAAAAATGGTATAAAACATTGAAAAAAGGGTCAATTAGGTCTTGGGATGAAATGGCACAAACCTTCTTGGATAGGTATTTTCCTTCGGATAGAGCGGACAAAATTAGAGCTGAATTGAATAATTTTGCCCAAAACCAAAATGAATCAATGAGGGATGCATGGGAACGGTTTAGGGATTTAGAAAATTCTTGCCCACATCATGGGATTCAAGAATGGATGCTCCTTAAATCATTCTACACTGGACTTTATGATAATATTAAAATCAATCTTGATTCTCTTTCAGGTGGGGCATTCAAAAGACTTGATACGGCACGAGGGCGAGATTTGCTTGATTATTGTGCAAGAAATTACACATGGTACCCTCTACTCATTCCCCGCCACTCAAGTAGTTCGAGGCAACAAGTACACACAATTTCAACTAAAGAGGCGAGGATCGAGAAACTAGAAGCTGAACTTGCCGCTTACCAATCGACTCAAGGGACACATCTCCATTCAAACCAATGCGGAGCGTGCGGCGAGGAAGGACATACATCTATCAATTGTCCTCTTGCCAAAATTGGTAACGGAGGGGCCCAAGTGAACTACCTACACAATGGGCCCCCTTACGGTTCAAAGTACCAAAATAGCCCACCAAATTTGTATAGGAATGCCCAATTCAACAACAATAGAGACCAATCATTTCAAAAGAAACCCTTTTTCGATAGGGAAGAGATTCCAATTGTTGTTCAAGAATTCATGAGTGAGCAAGAAAAGATTAACAAATCTGTGGCTTTAGGGTTAGATGAATTGAAGGCCACCACTGACGAATTGAAGGCTACCATCAACGAATTTAAGGGAAATGCAAGCACCTTACAACGCTTGGAGCGCATGATGGAAGCACACTTCTCCCGACCACCTGGCAAGCTTCCAAGCCAACCACAAGTCAACCCAAGTGCAGAAATCAAAGCCATTCATGTTCTACGAAGCGGCAATGAGTACCAAGACCCACCCGTGCCACCAAACGAAGGAAACAACCTCTCTGTTCGGTCCGACCAGAATCCTGTTCGGTCCGAACAGGACACAACAGTGGTCCAAAGCAAGGACAGAAAGAAGGCACAACAACCTGAGTCAACCTATAGGCCTCCTGTCCCATTTCCTCAGCGACTTGTGAAGAAGAATGAGGAAGAACGATTTCGAACTTTTTGGGAGATTCTCAAGGAATTGAAGCTCAACATTCCATTCACAGATGTCATAGCTCAAGTGCCGATCTTTGCAAGATTCTTGAAGGAGTTATGCACGGGCAAGAGATCCATGGAAGAGCTCAAAACAGTGGCCCTATCACACAAGAGTAGCGAGGCTTTGAAAAGCAAGATGCCCCCAAAGCTTGAGGATCCGGGTAGGTTTGCTCTTCCTTGCAATATTGGAAACGCAACAATCAAGCAAGCCTTGTGTGACATGGGGGCTAGTGTTAGTTTGATGCCCAAGTCCGTTTATGAAAAGATTGGAATTGGAGAATTGACACCCACATGCATGACATTGAAGCTCGCCGATTCCTCAATGCGGTTGCCCTTGGGTGTTATTAAAGATGTGCCCGTTCAAGTGGATAAGTTTATCATACCGGGCGATTTCGTGGTGATGGACATGGAAGAAGACAAGGAGGTGCCTATAATTTTAGGACGCCCCTTCCTTAGAACCGCCGGTGTGAAGATGGATGCTCGAGATGGGACGATTTTGGTTAGAGTTGGAGGAGAGAAACTCCGCTTTTCAATTGATCATGCCTTGAAGTGCTCCAACCCCGCCAACAAGGGTCATGACAAATCGCTCGCCGTCTCGCTCTCCGGATCCGATCCGATCAAGACCTAGTGAAATATGGTCAAGCTAGGGACCTAAAACAAGCGCTTCTTGGGAGGCAACCCAAGGATTTCTAAACTCTTATCTCTTTTATTTATTTTGTCATTAAAAATAGAAAATACATAAAAAATAAAAAATAGAAAATCCATAAAAATTAGAAAAACAAAAAAATAGAATTTGATGTTTATATTTGTTTGTTTGTAGGAAAATTTTGAGGAACAAACGAAGGAAGATGCAATTCGTGCTAGAGCACCATGGGTTACGTGAGCCAACTAACCCCGATCGACCTCATACGGATTGCATCAAAAGATCTAGAAAAATTAGAGCCGTCTTCAATTTGATGAAGGCTTAAAATCTAGGAATCAAATAAATTTATAGACCTAGAGCTAACCTCACTAATCTTTTGGAGTACAGCTTTAGGGTCGAACCCAAGGGACGGTACAATTGATTACTGGACTTATCCTTTTTTAAAAGCCAGACAAGAATATTTTGGTGGAGAAATAGTTGAAATAAATCTAAGTGCAATAAAGTAGATATTTTTGGTTGTTTTTGTCAAATAAAATAATCTTAATAACAAAGTAAAGTTTTTAGGGTTTAAACAATAATAAAAAGCGTCTTAGGGTTCAGGTTTCACCTTGGTTTGGACTCTAGAACACAAAACTTATCACTTTCGTGCATCGATTGGTGTTTTTCAAGCATATACCGCTCTGTTCGGTCCGAACAAGAATCTGTTCAATCCGAACAGGAGTCTGTTCAATCCGAACAAGACTCTGTTCGATCCGAACAGATGGTATAAGTGTGTGATTTTGAACTTTTATGATATTTTATGCTTTGTGCTAGGGTTTGTTGGTCAAACCTAGATATTCTAAACCTCAGCTGTCGCTTGTTGGACTAGAAACTGGTTTAATCACAACCTAACCTAATTAACTCGATTGGTTCACAACTTTTGGTATAGAATTCAATCAACTTAAACTTGTTTGTTGGAGTTCATAAGGATATCTAGAGGTCTTTTGGACTTGTCTAAAAGTTACACTTTTGGTGTCAACTAATCTCCCCTTTCGGATCTACGATTTATCCCAAATACTTTATCTAAATTATCTTGATTAACCTAACTTTAGAACTTAACTAAATGTGGCCATTCATCTAGAAGTTAATTAGACTTAACCAAGCAATTTAAACAAGCAATTATAATAATTCTTCAACAAAACAAATCAACAAAATATATCATAACATAACGAGTCAAATCACAACATCCTAACCTAAGTTACTACCTTATCCCTAAGACTACATAAATTTAGCCTAACATAGTACTAAAACACACAACAAATAACATAGAAAACACAAGATACAAGCCCATTGAAAATAGAGAAGAAAACATAGAAGAATAAACCGAATACTCCTTTATGCTTTCAAACTACGATCTCTAGGCAGTGGGGTGTTGCAAGATGGTCACCAAACTCGTCTCCTTGCTGCCGTCGCTTCAAAGAACCAAGCTTTGATGATCTTCCATGGTGGAAGAGAGAAAAACGCCTATGAAAAGTGGAATTTTGTGGTATGGAAGGTTGTCTTCCTTTCCTTCAGGCCTAGAGGTGTATATATGGATGTCCCATGTTGCAAGGATGGAAGGCTAGGGCACCAGGGCGCAAGAAATTACCATTTCCATCAGTTTCTATGTAAGAAATAATGCCTTATGTGATATGGCGGCACCCTGGTCAAACCGAACAGATCCTTGTTCGAACCGAACAGGAGAGAGAAAGGATAGCTGCACAAGTCTGCTGTTGTGATGCCCAGTCGGATCGAACAGGCTCCTGGTCGGGTCGACCAGGAGAGAGAAAATGACGTCTGGCTGCCATAGGTGCTGGTCGGATCGAACAGATGATTGTTCGGGTCGACCAGGAGAGAGAAAGGAGCCTCCAATGCTAGGAATGAGTCGTCTAGCGTGCGTGCTACGTCGGGAATCCATCTATATGCTCCAAAATCATCAGAAATCATCAAAGTCCTGTAAAATGAGAGAAGAAACGACGGTAGAGCCAGTTCCATGGAAATCATAGCAATCTATTGAATAATTCAATGGTATACTACCTCTCCTCAGTCTGGAGTCAACTCGGTCCGAGTTGGATCCATCTCGGTCCGAGTTGAAAGTCAGAAAACAGCTAAATTGCCATCTCGGTCCGAGTTGGAGCCAACTCGGTCCGAGTTGAGAGCCGACATAGTGCATTTGGCAAGTTTTCAAGCATGGAAACTCAATATTTTGGTATGGATTCTTGCCATGACGCCCTAGCCTCCTTTCCAAGTCCAGAATATCACTATTTATGCTCCCCTAGCCCAGAAGAAAAATGGGGGAACCCAACCACGAAATTCCATATCCCACCACGTTTTGGCACCTTTCCACCACCGTTCTCACGCCGAAAGGCGTGGGATTCGACCTCTTTCATCATAGGACGACCATGACATCATCTTTGGAGCAATTCTAGGCGCGACGGCGACAGAATCAACCCAACCACAGCTCTGGACGTTCGGTATCTTGAGTTAGAAGCGATATTTGGTTTATTTCTTCCATTCTCTTGATATTTTGATTTGATGGAGCTTGTATCTTATTTTGCTTTCATGTTAGGCTAGATTTATGTTGTCTTAGGAGTAGGGAAATAACTTAGGTTTCGATGTGTTGTGATTTGACTCAATATGATATGATATGTTTTGTTGATTTGTTTTGTTAAAAATTATGTTAATTGCTTGTTTTAATTACTTGGTTAAAGTCTAATTAACTTCTAGATGTACGGCCGCATTTAGTTAAGTTCTAAAGTTAGGTTAATCAAGATAATTTGATAAGTATTAGGGATAAATCGTAGATCCGAAAGGGGAGATTAGTTGACACCAAAAGTGTAACTTTTAGACAAGTCCAAAAGACCTCTAGATATCCTTATGAACTCCAACAAACAAGTTTAAGTTGATTGAATTCTATACCAAAAGTTGTGAACCAATCGAGTTAATTAGGTTAGGTTGTGATTAAACCAGTTTCTAGTCCAACAAGCGACAGCTGAGGTTTAGAATATCTAGGTTTGACCAACAAACCCTAGCACAAAGCATAAAATATCATAAAAGGTCAAAACCACACACTTTCACCCTCTGTTCGGACCAAACAGATCCTTGTTCGGACCGAACAGAGAAGTGAACGCTTGAAAAACATAGTTTGATGCACGAAAGTGATAAGTTCTGTGTTCTAGAGTCCAAACCAAGGTGAAACCTGAACCCTAAGACGCTTTTTATACTGTTTGAAAATTCAAAAACTTTACTTTAGTTGTTTACATTATTTTAATAGACAAAATAACAAAAAATATTTATTTACTTGCACCTTTAGATTTAATCAACCAAAAACTCCATAAAAATGTAATTGTCTAGCTTTCGTGAGGAAGTAAAGTCCGGTACTCATTAATCCGTCCCTTAGGTTCGACCCTAAAGCTTAACTAAAACGACTAGTGAGGTTAGCTCTAGGTTTATAAATTTATTTGATTCCTAGGTTTTAAGCCTTCATCAGACTGGTCTATTCAATTTTTAACAACTTGTAGCGTAAACCATCAATAATTTTTCAAATATACTATTATAAACAATGCAAATAAACCTACTGTAAAAGCAACTGATAAAACCACACCATCGAGAATGTTATACAAATAATTTATCGCCTCGTTTAACACATCGTTAATCAATACAATCATGTGCATGTGTAAAAAATAAAATTTGCTAATTAATTGTAAGCACAAAAAACGACCCACCATCACAAAGAAAAAAGAAATGGAAAAAATTAAGAAAATTTTGTAATAAATTATAACATTTGGGCTTACTCAGAACTGACTTGAATCGGCTTTGGGTTGAAGGATAACACCATTTCTGCACTCTCTATTATCATCTGATACAATAAAATATTATATTTCTGCATAAGTAACAAAGATGTTTCAAACTAAAAAAGCATAAACTGACCATGCTTACACATAGCCGATAAAAGCTAGGAAGCTAATTAGGAATGATGTTCCCAGAGCACGCTCGTAGTAACTCCCAAAAGTTTCAGATTTCCAGTCAAGCAATCTGCAAAGAAGGGATAAGAAGAAGGAATTAAGTTAAATTGTATGAAAATAAATAATCAGTAATCACTGAGGAAACCTTTAAAAAAAGTGGCAAGACCTAATAACTGTAAAGTCAAGGAGGAACATTAGAAAGGAAATCAAAATAGAAAAACAAGGCTATGATATTTAGCATATAATTAGTGACACATCTCTAATCTTATGTTAACATAGAAGCTACAACAGACATCAATCAAGAAATACAGAATTAACATTCTTAAAAAAATAATAATAAATAATCAATAAAGGTCTAATGATCAATACATGAACAACTACTTTGCAAAGCAACCTTTATTTCACCAAATTTATCATGAAACGTGTTTGTCTTTTCCTCGCAAAACTATCTGCAAATGGGAACATAAAAAAATGTTAAATTTATCATTGTCTTGCAATGATTACTGAAAAAAAAATTATAGAATTTACCAGCGATCCATAGCTCATAATCAATTGTAGTCTACATACAATATTATGGTAACCAAGTGAAAATCACTGCAGAAAGAACTCATAATCAATTGTAGCTCATAAACCATAGTTAAATGCAGAATCTAATTTTTTTTGTTCCCATCATATGTCCAAGCAACAACTCTACATTGTTTTTGTACACTATTTCTATAAAATAATAATGCACCTCTTACCTTGATCAAGTGACAGATCAGTGAATAATCTCCAATTTTAACAGAATGAACTGCCGCTCTGGATTATTGGCTGTGGTGTGAGGAGCAACAGAATAAGCAGTGGTTATAACAGTTTTTTGTGATAATGCAGAAACAAAGAGTTGCTTACATTGTTTGGTGCAGCGTATCTGTGTGCTGAGCTGATTGTTTTGCTGAACTGGTTGCGACTGGAGACGGTGTGTGCAGCTGTGGCAGCGGTGGTGTTTGTACAGTGCCTATTTGGCTGTCCAAAAGAGTTCATTTAATATTTTCATGGCTGAAAGATGGAAGGAAAAATATTATGTTTACATTCTGATGTCAGTATAGTGTTTGTAAGAGGATTCTTTTTTACTGCTATTTTTTTAGGCATTTATCTATATTATGAATATTAATCGTAATCATTTACTACTCATGTGTGTGTTGCATAACCAGATATATGCTGATCTCCTCAGCAGAAACCGTCGATGGAAGAAACCTTCTCGGTACAACAATTAAGCAAACACGAAGAAAACTAACATAGCAGAACTAAAAATACAAAAAAGTCGTACAACATGTACACCTTATAACTCAATAGCAAACAACAAACGAATGTAACCAAACGAAATCGACAAAAATACTAAAGGAAGCCTGAGAGCATACATACCAAACAAAACTGAAAAAACGCTGAAGGATTGAAGAAGTCTTAACATGAATTAACACCCCTATCCCTTCAGTAGGGAGCCACGCCATGGCTGCCAAGGTCACACACCGCCAAAACTCTAACCCTAGGTTGAAGACGGAGACAAAAAGGAGAAGAAAGCCACTGCGATCACTGCTATAGGGACGGCAACGACCATGATCGCTACTAGTTTTTCCACCCCCGCCTCTGTCCGGCCAAGAAGAGAGAGGAAGATGGCGGTGATCAGAGGCAGAAGCGGAACGGGGAAAAAAAGGGATTCGGTGCGGCGATTGAGCAAGGGGAAGGTTAATGCAATGCTTCAGCGCAGAGAGGAGGAAGGCGAAACAGGAGAGCACCAAACTTTCACTGCGGCTGAGAAGAGGGAGGGTTTCGCAAACCCTAGATCCATCGAAGAGAGAGGAACAATCGAGATGTGTCTGTGGTTTGTGGGAACCTTCGCGAAAGCGAGAGAAAAGACAGCGACATCGCTAGCGGAGACGAAGGGCTCAGATTCATTCCAGAACATACCACAATCGTTGCGATTTGAGTCTTTCTACAGTGAAATGAAGGATTGAAATTGAAGTATTTATTATTATTATTCGTAATATACTAATATTTTATTAAAAAAATACAAACAAATAATGGAATTATTTTTTAAATTTATAGTTGTCTGATTTTTATTTTTCCAATCAGACTTCCTCCGATTATTTCCCAATAATTACTCTTCTGCGGCCATAAAATTGTAGCATCCCCTGCGTCATGTTTCAGAAAAATTGAACAGCTATTATAATTTCGGCTCAAAATTAATCTCCAAAGTTCATTTAATAAATACAAAATAAATATAATTATAACTTATAATTGTTAATATTTAATTTGAAGAATAAAATATTAACAATTATAAATTATAATTATATTTCCAAAGTTTTAATCGGATCGCGGAAACCAGAGTACATTCGCTGCCACTTGGTTGAGCCGACTTGGTGACGTCAAATGCCTCCCGGAGCCAATAGGAATCAAGAGGACAGCAACAACACTTCCCTATATAAAAATATAAATGCTCTCCGTTTTTAAAACACTGGAGTGTCCATTCAACTTCGACCCGTAGAAACTAGAAACGTTTGGACGCGGCAGATAATACTTCTCCAAAACTGGAGAGGAAGTTGTTTATCTAAGAGCCTATATAATAACGAGTCTACCGAGAAATCGCCAGACGTTGATTTCTAAACGGATCAAAATTAGACCAGATCAGACCCGATTTGCCTTCACAGACTCACAGTGCTGTGTTCTTCCTTGCTTGATCTCAATGGCGATTGCGAGAGAACAAACGCAAGCGCCTCTTCTCCTATCTATTTTTTTTATTCTCCTGTTTCTTCTCCAGTTCGGACACTCACTGGCGGCAGCAGAGAAAGAGAACAGTTCCAATCCTTCGGTCTCGTGGTCGAGGGGGAGAGACAAGAACGACCTAAGGAAAGGGTCCGAATCGACGGAGTCACTGGAGGAGGACGGTGATGAGTTCACTGGAGGGTTCTCCACCTTGGACAGTATGCTCCAGTGGGCTATTGGTATGTTATTCTGATATTCTCAATTCAAGGAATTTCTCCAGTTTCAGTTTTTGCTTTCTGTTCTGTACTTCTTCTATTCATTGCAATTGGTTTTAGTACCAAAGTTTGAAATTCGGAATATTGGTATCCAGTAGAATTGATTAACTTTTTGTTGGTACTTGGTAGAAGGTTGATTGGTTCCGTAGGCAATTGAACTTAATCACTGTTAAAAAAAAATCATTATAAATTTTATTTCTATTGTGATAAGTTAAGAGTATTATATTTATTTCTATTGTAACTAGGTAATTAAAATTTTACTTTGTATAGCTGAATTTCCAATTATTTGATAAAAATTCTGTAGAATATTTAGAGTGTCCTTTTTAATAAGTATCTAATTCCAATAATTTCTCTAATAATTGATCAGGTCATTCGGATCCAGCAAAATTGAAGGAGAAAGCAGAGTATACTGAAAAATTATCACCTGAAGAGATTTTAAGCAAACAGTCAGAAATAAAGGTACTGAATTTTCTACATGTTCTCTTATAATGATTGAATTTTGCAGAATTCTGCAATAAGATGGTAAATATAACTGTTGAGCTGAATACCCTTTACTGATTCACAATTTCATCTGTGAGCTTTAAGATTATCCATGTTGTCAATGTACTCAGAAAGCCTTTAATATTTCAGGACCAAATGGAAATTCTGTGATTTTATCAGGAATCATTACTCTTTGTTACTCTGAGTTCTCACATATGCATGCCCAAGTAAAAATCACAAATGTCATTATGCCCTGAACACGCTTTACTAGCCTACCTTTCCCAATTACATTTTAGGAAACTCAAGTACGTATTACCTTCTTTGTTACAATTAATCATAATTACATGAGTTAGACCAATGACGGAAATTTGGGTATTTTAAATATCTAAAAGCAGGAGGGGATGGGGTTGATATTTTAAATTTGGGTACTGTTTTCTTTGTAAGAGACACATGGCACTTTTTATGTCTCTTGTTACACACTGGAAACCATCCTTCTTATCCTTTTACTTTGTTTATGTTATATTTTCACTTTTTCAGGAGTTAATGGAGAAATTAAAGATGCCATCAGATGCAGAATTAATGAAGATAGCTATTGCAGATTTAAATAATTCCTCTTCTTCTACCCAAGAGAGGTTACATGCCCTTAATGAGCTATTGGTCTTGGTTGAACCCATCGACAATGCTCTTGGTAACTTTTCCTTTGTACTCTTCATATAGTGGATATATTAATCAGGGTTTACTTTTTTCTCTTATTGTCAAATGTCGATAAAACTTTTTAATTTGCATTATTATCAACCATTGAATTTTAATTCGATTTATTGGCTTTGGCTGAAATGGTATCCAAAACTAATGTTACCCCCCCCCCCCACCCCCTAGTTTAGCAAAATATTTGCTCCCAGAACCATAATTGTGCTAAAACCAAACCAAGAGAACTACAGTTGTTTACAATTTTGGAAATAAAAGAGTTTTTTTTTTCATTTGAATCGCCTTTTGCTTGACTTAATATTTGATAATTGTTGGCTGCTGTTTGCAAGTAACCCAAAGTTTGGTGGGCTCTTGTTGCAAAATTTAGAAACATTTGCTATTATCTGAAAGCGCTAAAAACATGATAATCTGTGTACAACTTAGAGAAAACTTACTTGTTCATTTTAAAGCAGAGAAGACCTTAATTCTCACTTTGTATTGTGATAATATTTTCTATTGTCCTAATCTTGAGTAGATATGGACAAATTAGGTGGCTTAGAAGCTGTGATCAAGGAGTTAGAAGATATCGAGTCAGAAATCCGCACTGCATCAGCTTGGGTTCTTGGCAAAGCCTCTCAAAATAATGTTGTTGTTCAAGATCAAGTGAGCTGTTACTTCTTATTGTATTTTGTGTTATTGATCAGATAGAAGGCCCCTCCAGAAATTCCACTTTTGTTATCTGCTGAACTAGAAAATTATTGTTCTATTTAAAACCTCAAATGACATCAACAGCTTTTTTTAGGCTTTTTTGTAATCAAACACTTTGTTTCATATAATGAAACGGTAACCTTTATGGGTTACTGTTTTCAAAAAAAAAAAAAAAGAAAGAAAACCTCAGACTATTCTTTATCTTAGGATACCATTATTGCCATGTGCTACTTACTGCTTCAGTGCAATTAAATGATGAAATTGACCTAGATTTGAATTTGTTGACCCTTCATTTCAAATCATTTCATAAGAAGATGACATAAATATTGTTTTATGAAGGGTTTTATTCTACATTGTATATCACTCTTTTATAATTTCTGCCAAATCTGAACTTTCTAACTCAAAGAACGATGCTTGCAAATAATACTAGGGTTTTCTGAATTTTTTTAAATGCTTAGGTGCTCTTTTATGTATATATTTTTTTCTAATGAAAATCCTGTGGTTCGTTACTATTCTGTAAGTTCAAGTTAAAATTGTAGCCTGCAACATCCGAAATTTCATGAAATTTGACATTTTGAGGATCACAGTTTCTGTATGGTATTGGATAAAGATACACATCTCTGTATCTGGCTAATAGATTTAATTTTAAACCCTCTGGTATATGCTTTGGTTTTGCTGGTTTGGTTTGGTTGGATCTGTATTACTGGGGCTAAATGGGCGAGGCTCCAGTACCAGTCTGACTAGGGTCCTTTTTATTTTACTATTGTCTGTTTTATATCCATTGTTTATGCCCAAGTATACCTCTTCTCTTTTACTATGAACTGTCTCATTTCTGTGATCAATCAGCTGTTATTTTCTAAAGTAATATTTATTCTCTCTTTTTTTCACTCTAGGTTCTGGGTTACGGTGCACTCACAAGACTAATGAAAATGGTACAATCAAGCTATACTGAAGAAGCAGTTAAAGCTTTCTATGCAATTTCTGCCCTTATAAGGAACAATGAGAGAGGTCAGGAGTTATTTTACTTGGAGGGGGGAGACGTACTGCTTCAGGTACTGGAAAGTTACTATGATTGTAGAGTCAGTCTTATTTAGCTTTCATGCCCTCTGCTATATTCCTTTTTTAACGTTCATCTTTGATCCTTCTGTTTAACAAAGTCCATGATGAAAACTACTTTAAGAGAAAATCAACCTTCTGTAAGCTTCTGGTTTGTTTTGACGAACTCATTTTTCAGAAAAATCTTCTGAAAATTTTTGCTCTGTGCATTTCTAAATAAGAAAAGATCAGACTATAGATGGTATATGCAATTGTGTAAAAGAATGCATAATAATATTTTATTATTATTATTATTATTTTTTGCTATAATAACAAGGCCAGAATGAGAAACAATAAATTTAAGGGCCAAATTGAGGAGTTTTGGACTAAACATGTCAGAGAGGAAGTTAAATGGAACCCTATAGTTAGAGTTTGTTAATGTGAATAAATCAAGTATCTTCTTGCTGTGTTCTTTTGCTAGAATGCCTTGCACAATATCCATTTTTTAACAGCTTGGTGCTGCTCTACACACTGGGAATCCTATGATCTCATTTTTTGTTTTATTAATGGAATATAAGATAACTGGAGAACAAAAAATGCTGGTTTCATTGTCAATCACTGTAATTTTGCAACATATTAATTCTTCAACCCTTTATTTGATCTTAATGTGCTACGTATCCTGGAACTTAAGGCTATCTTTGTAATTATATTTATGTTTTGTTAATGATATATAAGATAACAACCACAGCTAATAAATTTGTTTGCCAGTTTCAGTTCAAAATTCTTGGCTTCCAGTTTATGTTGTATCTACAAACTTGAGAATTGAACAGTTCCTTATGCAATGGTATGTGCTTTTTGTTGTAGGATATGTTAACAAACTCCAGCATAGACATACGGCTCCAGAAAAAGGTCGTGTTCTTAGTGGCAGATTTAGCAGATTATCAAGCAACTACAAGTGCCAATGATAAGAACAACAATCACATGCTTTCTTTATTGAGTGACTGGGTTTTCCTCAAGTCAGTGGTCGACTTGTCGGTCAAGCGTGACCTTGATTTACAAGAGAAGGTGCTTATTATTTTTTTTTTCATATTCACCTCTTTAAAATTTTTTACTTTGTTAACACACACATGCTCAAGCACGACCTTATTATCGCCTTATTGGAAATAATTTGAACTCCTTTTGTATTGACAGTAGCTGTATCAAAGTTTGCTTCTATACATTGTTTATGGGCACACACTTTCTAACATGAGAATGGTCACTGTTGTGGTCGTGGTCGAGCTTGTTTTCATGCACCCATGCATACTTATCTATCTTTTGCAAATTACACCTGAAATTTTATTAAATCATAAATAATTAGAGCTTTCCTGTTATTTGTATTTGGAGTAGCGATTCATTGTTATTTATTTACCTCATATTGCATGCATTATTATTAAAAAATGTAGATTCACTGAAATTTGTGTAGGTGTTGATGGCTGTAAGGAGCCTACTGCATCTAGCCCCAACCGAGGCCCGAGATCTAAAGGAGTTCTGTGGATTGGACCAAGTACTGGAGAGAATGAGGGTTCAACTGGAGGATCTGGCATCAGATGAGGATATTGGTGACTTTGTAAGAGATTTAGAAACTTTGCGGAGAGAAGTCCAGTCTTTATTCCACCAGAAACTTGATCAGGTACTTTTTTTTTGGTATTATACTTGCAAAAATTGACCATTTTTTTTTTCACTGGTGACACTTGACCCAGCAGTAGTATGTTCAATTTTAAAAATTAATCAGGTATTGGTATGGTTTGGCTTTTATCTACTACAACCATACCAGTTTGATTAGGACTATACATCAGTACCACCCCGACTACATCTTACCACCTAGTAATTAGAATCTGAATTTAACATTTATGTCTTTGTTATGGTATTGCTATGCTATATTGAAGTCCCATTCCAGTTTAATCAATAATCAGTAAAACTGTTGTATGTTAGTTTGAACATAAATAAGTGCCGTATTGGAATTATGATTTTTCAGCTTAACAAAATTGTCCTTTTATTAATATATGTATATGTTTTTTTTTTTTCTCTGTCTCACTTGACATGGCAGGCAACAAAGAGCCCACAGTGATATGTAGATTCAGTAGTCATATTTTTTGTCCGAGTACTTCAGAGAGACTTGACACAGAACCACATTTTTCTTTTTTTTAGAGTAGAAGGCCCATGGTCTCATGTATCATGTACTTAATGTTTATCCCACATATATATGAGAATTTTGATGGTCATAGCAACTTCTACAATTTTTCTTCAAACATATTTTAGTTTGTAATTTGCCCTCTGGAGACTTGATGCGTTAACAGAAAAAACTAAAATATACCAAAAATGCAAAAAAAAATACAAGTCAGGAGTGACTATTTTAATGGAGCTCTTCATATTCACAGCTCCGTTTCTTATTTTATTGGTCCTTTTTAAATTTTATTTAGGACTTGTATCAGGACTAGAGTGCAATAAATGTACTAATAGTGTATGATTTCTGAACACTGCGGTGCCTATGCTATTTAAATTGATTTCTGGGCGCCAGAACTCTGACAACATTAGGGGGGGGGGGGTCTATGGCGTACTGATTTTGTTGGTGTAAATTTCACCAGAAGTCAAGAGCATTATTCCACTAAAACATACGTTTTTCTAACAGCGAGAACATGTAATTTGAGCCTAATTAGTTATTTTTGTTCTACTCCCAAAATTCAGTATAAAATAATTTGTTAAAAGGACACCTGAAACAATCCTTTTTTTTTTTCGATTGATAATGAGCCCACACCCCTTTACCCGAGCATTGAAAACTTAAGAATATTTCACGATTTCAATTGTTCAACAGCTACATACGAAGCTTATAGCGCACTGTGCAGTGGGTCTGTGGCCTGTGGTAATCATACGAAAAACTATTTTATAAATCAAACATAAATAAATGTCAAGTTGCCATTGAGATAGAACTATAAAAGAGGAAGTCAAATCAAGCAATCGGGCAATGCGGCACATGGCGTGGAACATAAAATAAAAAAAAAAAAGGCTCAACTTGAAGTGGACAAAGAAATGATAATGCGAGTTTCACGTTGGCATATGAGGAGATCGTCGTTTTTGTGAATCGTCTGACGGGTCTTCTATTATATGAAATTAGATTAGATACATTGGATAGAGCGACCAAGGATTTGTTTATACTCACCGTCCACGTCTGCACCATGCCCGGTCTTGTTGTGCTGTTATGGGCTTGATTACAAACCAACAACAAAAAAAAGTTACACTAACTTCAATGGATTAAGTTGATTTAAGGGGCTGAATTTACACATCAATCAAACTAATTCACATTTAATAAGATAGAAAGCCCCTTATACATCAATCAACATAATTCACACTTAATAAGATAGAATAATTATCTGAGAAATGCTAGAATAATTTTCTTGTTCACTTTGTAGCCTCTACCAAGTTTTCTTAAAAAAAAAAAAAGACGGATCGCTTCGTTGAGTCAGATTAGATTTCAAATTAAAAAAATCAAATGACTGATTCAAACTACTCAGTAAGTTCTTTATATTCAAATGTCCTTGTGAACTAAAGTTTATATTTTTAAATATTTTTTAAGAATTGTTGTTATTGGAGAGTTCAACTAATTAGATCGAGAATTTTTTCAATTTTTTTAAAAATATAGTAAAAAAATAAAAAATATATATATAAGATTTCGTTGGCGAGGAGATTTTCATATAAAAATCTCATTTAATAGTTTGAATCGATCAATAGAATTTTCGAATTTGACAAAACCTCGTCGATATTGCTTTAACACGTATCATTTCTCTAATATTATATAACAATTTTAAAAGGTCGAATTATGTAGATGAGATCGACTTATTGCATAATTATTCCTAAATGAACCTAAACTACGTCATAGATGCCAATTAGATTTTTGATACACTAGAGACTGGTTAAAAGTCAAAATATCATACAAGCTCGCGTATATGTTAAAAAAAATATTATCTATTTACATAAAATATTACGCGTGCTAGTTGAAGATGATAAAATACAAAAAATATCACATTTCATCTATCTACTCTAAAATTGTACAAATCACTAGCCAAAGCCTTTCTTTTTTTTTTTAAAAAAAAAGAGAGAAAAAAATTATACAAATCACATTGAAATTTACCCAATTTGCACAATCAATTAATTGGGATCATGACCCAATATATATTGGATTCAACCTAATTCGAAAAGTCTTCCTTTAATATCGGATTTGATAAATAAGTCAATTAACCATTCATTTAAAAATTTAATAATTGCATATTTGTCATTTTTCATCAGATAAGATAAGATAGATAAGATAATTAATTTCAACAAATTTTACGTTATCTATTCTAGAGGTTAGAAAATAACCCTGAGTCTGAGACCGAGGGTGGTTGGTAGGTGCACGCATTCCGCCTCACTCTAGTCAACCGTTTCTCTCTCTTTGTTTCTGTAACTTCCATAATAGAAAAGTAGAAAACAAAAACCACCGCTTATAAAATTCACACACAGAAAGAGAGAAAAAGAGAAAAAAGAGAAGAGAGAAGAAAAGAGAGAGAGGGAGGATGGAAGTTGGCTTCTCTCTATCCCGTATCTCAAATGGACTCCAGCGATCGTTCCACCCGAGCACCGCTCCCGTCGCGCAACCAAGAGTAAAAGTCCTCCGAAACTGTAACTGGAGAAGAACGGTCGTGTCAGCACTGGAGGGACCGAACGGAGCGGGCGGTCCGAAGCCGAAGGCGACCGTTGGAGGCGTGGGCATAAGTGGCGGAACTGGAGGCGTCCCTACCACCAATTATGTCGTGCCACTGGACAAGGCCTCCAGTGGGATCACAAGACCTCTTGTTGAGATTTTGAGGGATTTGAACAAGCGCGTCCCTGATAATATTATTAATCCTGATCAGACCTCCGTTGCTTGGTTAGTTAATCTTTAATTTCTCCTTGGTTGAAACCTAATTCTGCACCTAGGTAGGTATGATTTACATACGCAAATTCTATGTCCCCATCTAATGTAAGATGAATATTAATTTTTTTTAATTTGTCTACAAGTGTTGAAATTTAGCTATAGGTATCATGCAGTTGGGAAATCCATTGTTATCCATTTTTCTGCATGGAATTTTAACCAGAGAGTTCAATTATTCATTGTTAGTCAATGCTAAGGGAACTCATATTTTGTGATGCAATAGGTTTAGGTAGACTTTGCTTAATCAGTTCTTGTTTGACTTTATAGGTATCATGCCAACAGGATGCTCAGTTTTTATGCCCCAGGTGATCCTTCTCTCTCTCTCTCTCTCTCTCTCTCTCTCTCTCTCTATCTCTCTGTAGGTGTAAGAAATTGGCAATTCTTAGTAGTTAAGAAATATGATTTGTTTAGGTAGGTTTCTTTCAGATGTCTGAAGTATTACAACTAGTTGGAACAATTATTAAATTTTTGCATCGATTTGACATGTGATTATGCATAGCTAAATTGACGATTATTTGAGGGCAAGTTGCTCACTTGAGCTTTTTTTTTCACCCTGACATTTAGATCTAGGTTGGGATTTATTCATTAAAATTTTTTTATTGATTCAAAATTGGATCAACTAGTTGGCTCATTGCAAACTGGAAGGTTAAGTAGGGCTTAGAGAGCTAAATAGCCACTTTTTAATTGTTCGGTTGGAGATTCAACCCTCACTTTGGGTTGAACTAAGTAGCTTTAATCCTTATTTTCAATTTGTACATCTCATGTAGTCTTTTGGTTACTTAAACCAATTATCCAGTGGTTTTGGTCATCATTTTGGAGCACTTTCTAACTTGGCTCTGGTTTTTGTCCTGTCAGCATTTTATTTTTATAAATAATAAATAGTAAATAATAAATGGTCCTGATAGTTCTAACTGCAAGCAAGCAATGTTTGGTCCCTTGAGTCTGAAATCTACCAGCTTGGTCCCCAAAGTTGTTTGGTTGTGTTTTCTAAATGTTTACTCTAGAACCAACTGAAAATGATGTTGGAAGGACCACATAAACTTTACATAATCTTTAACTCGAGGGAAAAGAATCTTGAAATAGAGTTTCTCTATGAAGTCACTTGTATTTCGCATTGTCAAATCATCTGAAGTACTTTTTATTCAAAAAGGGTAACTCCTGTGAAAAATTTGAATTTGAATGTCTAAATCATCTTCTCTGACATGTAAGTATTATTTAGAAGATTATCACCAGACTTACAATGCAACAACCATATGGTTTTAAATAACACACATATTAAAGGAGGTTATTGGTGGATTTGACAGGGTGGTGTGGAGAAGTGCGTGATGTGATATTCTCAGAAGGTGGTCTTGTCACAGTGATTTATCGTGTGGTTATCAGGGGAAATGACGGAGAGGTAAATTCTGTATTCTTTTTGATTGATTAACTAAATTAGTTGGGAGCAATTTCTGGTGTAGCCCTAGATATTATCCAAATTTTCGGTTGCCATTGCAAAAGTTTTGTTTCTCTGTAAAACTTATAAACATCATAAGAACACCCAAAGCACTAAAATTGTCAGCTCATCTGCTGCAACTTGTAGTTGACCATTGCTCAAACCTCTTCTGTCAACATGTTTTTCTACATAATGTGAGGGATGGAGGGGTTTGGTAATTTCTCATGAATTAGGAGTTGGGAATACATGGGATACCGTGATAGTGGCCAATCCTTATCAGGTTTCCGTTGGAAATGTCTTGGTTAGCATGGTATACAAGCTAATTTCAGATTTGCCATGTACAAAGCATGGAGGGAAATTTCTTGGTTAATGAGTGTTTCAACTTGAATTTATCACCTTAACTGTTACGAGCCTTGGTGGGTCGTAAGTTGTACGGAGTTTCAAGGGGTTGGGTAGGTTCTGCCGTGATGAACAGATAAAAGGGTAGAGAGAGAGAGAGAGAGAGAGAGAGAGAGAAGAGAAGAGAGATAGAAGGAAATATCTTATTAATTTCTGCTTAATTTCTCATACAATACCTTAGCTATATATATTGAATAATTCTAATATGGTAATAACTAAAAATACAACAACAATGGTAAACTAAAGAAAGATGCATAATAATATGGAAAGATACATAATATCAAATAATATCTAATAAATCTGATTTTAATAGAAACTAGAATCTAAATTATAATCTATTATATTATTTCCTTAAAGGACCGGTAACATTCACCGACTACCCTACCCTATGGCAAATGCTACATTTTCTGTAATAGTATACTTGTATTCTTCCAATAGCATAAGCACCTACATTCTGGCTAAGCACCATGAACTGAATGCCAAGTTACAAATCTAAGCCTAATGTCATGACCGATGCTTTCCATGTCAAAAGTTGTGAAATTACCAAAGTTCAGTAAACCAAAATATACTGAATCGATTGATAAACAACTTTTAATGGCCTACACCAGAAAAGGTGAAGAAGAGGGAGAAGAAGGGAGGGTAAGGGAAAATGTGTTAGATAAATGCTTCACAATTAATGAAATGAGAGCAAAGGGAATGTCATACCTCCTCTGCTCTTTGAAAAGAACAGTTTTTGGTTCATTCCAACTTGGGATGTAGAGGAGTTGAGTGGGTTTATTTATCCCTTCCATCTCTTCACGTCCCATCCCACCCCTCTCTATTTTCTTTTTTTCTCTGAAGCATGTTAGTGTTAAGGTTTATGCAAACAAACTTGAGTAAGAATTCAGATGCTGCATATCTAAATCTAGTTAATTTGATTGTTCTGGATTTGGATTTCACAGTACTGGTGAATCATGATATTGATTACTTGTGGTACCAAAGAGTTCTTACACTTGGGAGTTTAGGACCCTCTTAATGAGATTGCAATCACCCAAGTATGTCTTGTACGCTTGTGTATTTTCAAAGAACATATCCTGTTTAGAGGGGTTACTGATCAAAGAGCATTAATCAGATTGAAGTCACACAACCCTGTTACCCCTTTTTACCCTTTTATCTGAGGTTAATAGTTCTACCAGATCCTTTTCTAACTGATGCCAGGGATGCCGTCGATACTGTGAGCAACCATCTAGATTGTCCAAATATACTTTGTGCATAGACCCAACCATCACCAGTTCCACCTGGTCTTTCTATTCTAGCAAAAGGGTTGCAGCCTCACCATCTCCAACAAATTTGACCACATCAACTAATCTTTATGGTGGGGAAGAGCAGTAAACCTGTCATTGTCTTTATAACACTGTTTCACCTGGGGGAAATGGGAGAAGAAGAATGGAGAGAGAAATTGGTGGAGTTTCAAGATGGTGCTTCTTTTATTTTTAAGATGTCATTTTGACAGCAAAAATAGTTTCATGAACTTACATGCAATTAAGCCTTGTTATATTTTATTAACCGTAAAGAATCTACATATTTTTGTAATACAGGCACATAGAGACGCAACAGGAACGGCATGCATAGAAGATGGGAGGGTAGATGAGGCAGTTGCAGCAGCTGAAGAAGCTGCATTTTGCAAAGCATGTGCCCGGTTTGGCTTTGGCTTGTACCTCTATCACCATGCAGAGTCGCCATAATGGAAGTTTTGTATGAAGCATACTGTTTGTGCATGAATCCCTTAAAGAAATAGATTTACCTCTCTTGAGAAATTTTGCAGTGTTGTTGTTTTGATTTAAATTATAAATTAATATGGACCATCGCTTTTGGCAGTGTGTGGTCTTTTTCTTCTTCCCCTATACCCCTTCTGAAGTTAAAATCTGCCTTTGTAATTTGTAAATATAGGAACACCTGCTTTTTTTAGTCTATTGGTCTCTGTTGGATGATTCTTTATCTGTGGTATGCTAAAAGGTGATATGATTTAAATTTAAGAAATGTTGTTTGTTTTTGCAAGTTGGAAGACCTGTTTACCTGTTTGACCACAAAACTACCACAGAACTTCCACTGGTATGCCTTTTCATACGTAAGATCTCATTTCAAGCTTTTTATTAAATTTGATGAGCTCATTTGCGGTGTCTTTAGGTGCCAAACTTCCTCTGTGAGCACGATATATTGATATCTTTGGAAGCGGTGAACGCTATAAAAAGAGTTCTAGAACTCGAAACAAGTTGGAACGTCCATAAGAGTTTTAGAGCTCGAAACAAGTTGGAAGTTCCATTAGATCAACCGCTTAACCTTTCTGCCATGCTCATGCAAATGTCCTGGCCCAACAAAATTAAATAAACCAGTTTATATTGGCAAAGGACAACAATGAAAATGTCAGCCAACATTTTGCCTATTGATATGGATTGGTTCATCGGCTAGGTTGTATGGTTACTTTCAAAATACTCCTGCATCTTTATCGTATAGGTATCCGATATCGATTCGCGTGCGGTACTCGTATTATTCACAAATGAAACTCTACGTGACAAAGTTTATTATTTTATGCGTTTAACCGGTGAATTCCATGAGAATTTGTCAAGATACGTATTAAATTCATTTTTATATATGTTTTGGATGCATTTTTGGGATAGAATTTGAAAAAACTATAATGTCTTCTGCTATCCTTTTGTTGAATTAAAAAGGAAATACTAGATAATGTACTTTGGAGTTAATTTTTTTTTAATAAAAAATAATGGATAATATAGCAAATACAGTAATAAAAAATCAAATATTTTGATATATAGTATGGATTTTTTATTGTTTCATATATAAAATCAAATATTTTTATATATAGTATGACTTTTTTATTATTTTTTATATACTCCCGTATTCTATTTGATATGTTTTTAATTATTTTATATATACTCTCGTATCTTAATTTTTTAAAATATATATCTCACGTTCGGATACGATAACCGTACCCGTGCCTATGCCTATGCAGCATAGCCTGTCAGAGGTGGTAAAACCAAAGGAATCCCAGACAAGCTATTGGACCGTGGCAAAAAAATTGAATAACAAAATTACAATAATATTTACAAGAACAAGATAATATACAGTCGAGACAACAATAAATACAAGAAACATGTCATACTGTTGACAGAAGCAGCAGTCAAGTCTCTGTCCAAGGCTACCCAAAATTCCACAATAAATCAAAACAATTGAGTGTATGCGTGAACAGTACTTTAGATTACACATTCAACTGGTTTGCCTCACCACACGCACATTCTATACAGAGATTCCCAACACAGCCTAAGATGGTTGGCTCTTATACAGCATCGGTAGTGACAGTACTATGATTCTTTGATTTAAAAATGACTGATGTGTCCAACTAAACTTGCTCAGAGTTATCAGGAGCAGGTTGGTGATAGTTTCGCCGCCTGAGTTGTGAATCCTGTGTTGGCTGCTGAAGAAATATTTTTGTCGGATCATTTGGATCAACATACCTGTATATAATAATCAATTGCCATTATCGTCATAATTCTTATCATAACAACTAGTGCAACTACTGTTATTACCATTGTTGTTATTTTTGTTTTAATAGTTAAGGGGGACCGGCTCAATGACAGTGGAAATGTTAGATTTTTCACAAATTCTCTGGCAATGTCAAGATACTAAAATGGTTCAATCTGATGTTTTATTATCATGGGGCTACAAGTAGTTGTCACGTTTATTTAAAATAGATAAAAAAGTAGAACTTACGCATGACGCATCATGTCTTCAACAGGAGTTTGTGCAGCCTGTAAGGGGTCAACACGGGGCACTGCAGCAGCATTGATGGAGTGCTGATTGTATTGTCTCACTGATGCAATCAGGTTCAGGAAAAGAGGCACAAAGGTACCACAGCCCCCTTCCTTGAACAATATCTTGAATTTGTGAGTCGAGGCCATTGCTCTCTGCTCCTCATTCTGTACCACCTGTTGTATCGTTTCATGCTACATGTTAGAGGACTTGAAATTTGTACACTAATCATGACATGCGGCACTGGCCATACCAGAAGATACCACAATCAGATAACATGGCTCACCCTTTACTAATATGCTTTTCTTCTTGGACGAATTCAATGAAAAAAAAATGTATATGTACTTACAGGGTCCACAAAGCCAGAAATGTTGTTGCAAGCAAATATTGGCTGATTGAACTTCTCACCATGTACATACAGCTGTAATATAAACAAAAAGAAAAGAAATATAATATATCTTACCCTTGAAAAACTTCTAAACAGAAGATAAAAATGGATTATACAAAACAAACCCGAGTACAATGTGCAAAGTTTTTTACCAATAGGCTAAATTTACTCAAAAGTCATTATTGTTTGTTTTTATAATCTTTACAGGAGTTCATCTTAGCAAATCAAGACTTCGGTTTTAGTTTCAACATAAACCAGGGGTCGTTTTTGCAAATAGTAAAAGAAGCAGTTTTGTCATACCATAGGCATGTCGAATGCAACAAAGCCATCAACTGGTTTTCTTGAGACAAACACCATGCGTATATTAGACAAATATATTGTCCCCTTAGTTTTGACTGTCCCCGGCCTACAAATAAAAGACACATGATATTTCATTTGAAAAATAAAAGCATTCAAGACTAATTTACTTAACATTACAGTTATAAATCCTGGACAGTTCACCTTTAATTTCATTGACTATGAATCAGAAATGACATGGGATTCACCAAGTATCAGCCATACACTGTGATATGAATCCTCAATGAGCTGTGAAGTAGGCTCATTAAGAGAAGTACACAACCCAAGCCATTACGAACACTTGTTTGGTGTATTGTTGTGACTTACAGTTTGGCAGGTGTTATAAACCCCCCCCCCCCCTTTTTTTTCCCCCGATTACATTTTCTGAACTATTAAGCAGTGCATTAGTACTTTCTTCAATATGCAAGTAATTAAAAAAAAAAAACAATTACTGTTTTTGCCCTCAGAAGGCGTGGACCGAGCTCCTGTACCAGTAATACTAGGTATATGGCCCTTTCGAACAATTTTACCAACTATGCTCAGCCAAAGGTTGAATGGAGGTTCCTATGAAAATTAACTAGGCTAACCAATAGGAAGTCCTAAAATGATCTGGAGTATTGGTATGTCATGCACATTATAATTTTACTGATTGCTGATAACTCTTTTAATGGTAAATTACTGGTTTTGACCTAACATGGAATATTTACTTTATTGCGAGTTTAGGATTTTTAAATAAAGCAGAAATGTCAGAATTCGCAAATATAAATGTTAATAAAACTTATATCTTCCAAATCAGAAATTGCCAGAATTTGCTACAAGTTTGATAAAATTATTGGATTTCTTCATAGCTATGATCTCAGATTATAAATTAGTCATTAAAATCATCCAAATCACAAAACCTTCGGACTAAAGAAAACAACAAATTCCGAATAATTTGAGCTCCACGGAAGTGCGAACGTGCTTACATTAAGCTCATCGGATCAAAATATTCACTAATTACGAGAAAAATCGAAGAGAATAATGAAAAACGAACCCAGGAATCTTATCGATTTGAAATTCGACTCCGTCGCGAGCTAGCACAAACATCTCTCCGATAAACGCCACTGGCATCCCGTTTCCGTACAATTGTGGATTCAACGCCATTTTTTTCGCGATTAGTGGAAAGCTTAATCGAATTATAAATCTTCCCCTCTTTTTTCTTTTTGTCTCTTAAATCTTTAATTCTTCTCTCTGCTTTCCTTTCGTAGATAAGACCCAATTGCGAAACCGACTTGATCGTTCATTCTTGATCTTCTGTTTTCTTCTCAAAGTGAAGAATATGCGGCGGGTTAGATGTTTGTAAAAGATACTCATCAAGAAGTTGTTGACCCGTTATAAACATGTGTATAAAGAGATTGATATGGAAAATTCTGTCGTTATCTAGGTTTGATTAGAGCAGAATTTAGAGGGTTCGCGACGCGCCTATTATTTAGGAATCTACTTGTCTCCAGTTATCGGCTCTGTCCATTCTCTCTGTTTTCATCACAAACTTCGGACGTCTTTTGAGAATATGCGAGTTCGTATATGCTCAACACTGGAGGCCATAGAGATACTTAAATTTGTACGTAGCTGTACGTTTGAAGGAATTGCTACGAGTACTGAAAGCCTAAAAAGGCCGGGCCGGGTTTGGAGAGGCCAGACCTACAATGGCCTACACAAGGGTTGGCCGGGTTAGGCTCACGAAAGGTTTTAAAATATTTAAATTTCTTAAGTCTGGTCCTTTTAAAGTCTAATCCTTCTGAGTCTTTCAAATTTTCGAAGGTCGAGGTTAAAGATCAAGTTAGAATTAAGAAGGATTGAATTAGACTTTTTTACTTTTTAATGATAATTTAGCATAATTATGTAATTTGGACAATCTAAAAATAAATAAAATATGATTCAATAATATAATTATATTATATAAAATATCAAATATAAATAATAAATAAATATGAATCTAGCCCTCTTAAACTCGACTCTTGTGTAAGTCCTGACCCTTAAAGTCTGGCCCTTCAAAATCTTCCTATATAAAATTTGAGTCTGGTTCTTTCTAACTAGGGCTGAAAACGAAAGTTGTTTTAACTGTTTTTCGTTTTGTTTCGTCCGGACGAAACGGTTAATGAAACAATGAAACAGTTTCGTCCAGGTGTATATCATGAAAATTTCGTCAATTTCGATCGTTTCGTCTGGACGAAACGATCAACGAAATAGAAAATCTATTTCGTCGCATATGACGAAACGATCGACGCAACAGCTCATTTGCGCCATCGTCTCGATCTTTTTGCAGCCCTATTTCTAACCCTTCGGTCTTTCTTAAGCCCTTGAAAGGGTCGGACCACGTCGAACTTTCAGAAGGGCTGGTTAAGGGCTATGGCCCTTGGCCGGAGGATTTTGGCAATTGGCATATCACTAGCTGCGAGCTTGCGAAACAGATTTATTAAAAAAAAAAACTTATTTTTTAACAAAAAAAATTACTTAGTTTATATATTTCTCTGAGTTTCTTAGTAAAATCAACTGAACAACTTCAGATTATGTAGGTTTTTAAAATATCAAAAGTTATGTAGCTAGAGATGTGTATATAACATAGTTTATTAAACATAAAACATATAAGAAATTCCTTAAATTTGCATGCGCGTAAAATAGAAAGACGCAAGGAACGCGTCTTTTATATATATATATATATAATATATTTTTTTTTAGTTATTTTGAAGATTCTTTTTGTTAGTTGTTCGTATGAATGAATAATATTAAATTGAAAGGAACGTTTTAAAAACACGTGAATTTTGAAAATTTTAGTGATTAAGTTGAAAATTATTTATGCTCGAACAACTTAAACGAACTTCGAGTTGATTTACGCAGAATAAACATATACATCGTCCGTTTTTATTCCTTTTTTTTGGAACGGACAAATTTTTTAATTTCCGTATTCTAAGTTTAATAAAAAAGTAATATTCGACTTTGAAATTGTCATAAAACATATTCCATGGGTTTGTTTACGTTCTTTAATGGAAGTGGTAGATTAGAGCACGGTTCTAGTGCCACAAGTTTTTGGTGCCACAAATGCCACAACTTCTCTTTTTCATTAATATTTCAAAATTTAAAATTTTAATTTTCGAATCCAAACCGTTGATCTTGTACAATTTTACGAGTGATGCATTTCTATATAATTTTTATAAATTTTGGAGTTTATTTGATATTTGATCAAGAGGCCAAAAAATGAACGAATCTTGTTAACTATAACAGATTAATTTTAATACGTTCATATGTTAGCCTCTTGATCGAATATCAAATAAACTCCAAAATTTATAAAAATTATATAAAAATGCATCACTCGTAAAATTGAATAAGATCAACGGTTTGGATTCGAAAATTAAATTTTAAAATTTTAAAATATTAATGAAAAAGAGAAGTTGTGGCATTTGTGGCACCAAAA
The DNA here is from genome assembly GCA_028095005.1 of Rhynchospora pubera. Classification (NCBI taxonomy): domain Eukaryota; kingdom Viridiplantae; phylum Streptophyta; class Magnoliopsida; order Poales; family Cyperaceae; genus Rhynchospora; species Rhynchospora pubera. The sequence continues at coordinate 60,871,449 of CM051459.1, read as the reverse complement.
ACTTGTGGCACTAGAACCTTGCTCGGTAGATTATTACAAAATTATAGTTTTTCCAAAAAAAAAAAAATTAAAGTTGTCAAAAACATTTTTATTTGATTGTGGGCATGTTTTGTTCGCAACGACAAAGTGAATATTCTAACAACAATTACCTCATTATTGTTATTATTATTTTAGATTAAGCCTCGTAGGCCAATTACCTCATTCTAAGATACACGTGAAAGAGATATACAAAATATATATATATATATATGTAATCATCCAGCACCAAAAAAAATAATCGATAATTAAATAACTTTTGTGAGTTCAACAACCAGACTGACAAATTTTAATACGAATAATAATTTCTGCACGGTTATTACAGTGCACAGTACGTAGGCATATTCCCCTACGGCCTTACATGCAGCGAGTGAGGTGACGTCGAATTGATTTGTGCCTTCATCAATATATATGACAGATGTGGAAGAAAAAAACAGAACTTTTGGTCCGATAGACCGATCAGCATTGATCGGCGCATTTATTCAGTTATTATTCTGTCGTCGACGTCGGCAGTGTTTGATGATTTTTTGTGTTTAATAAAACTTAAAATGCAGCTCCAGTAGATCAAGTTAGATGACTAGTAGAAGCGAGTGCACTGATTTAACTGAAGCACCTTATGAGTTACGGTTCACTCTAGCTCAGATCATTTGAATAGACCAAACTTGACGGATACTTGCCAACATTTTTTTTTTTTTAGGATTTAACAATCCTATCAGAAGGAAAACTAAAATTTCGAATCTGACATTGATTGTATTTGTGTGTTTGGATGAGAGTTGAATAAGAAATTTCGGTATGCGTGCTTGTCCAAATTTTTTTATTTTTATACCATGGTTTTATTAGTATAAGAATAAGGGCCCAAATTCTTTATTCTTATGTTGTTTGGGTTGCATAAGAATAAAAAATTTAATTCTTATTCTTATCCAAACCCTCATTCTCATCTATCCAAACACACCTCCAAGATGACGACGTACGGGCCTCATCTTATATCCAGTAGTCCATGCTCGACTGTCCTTCCAAAACCATATGCTCGGATAATATAGAGATTATTTTATTTATGACATAATGAATCCAAATAAATTCATAATAAAATTTCATTTCAAATAAAAAATAATTAAAAATAGGCAAAATCAGATATAAACCCTCAAATCTTCGCCATTCGAAAATAAACCCCTTAAATCTTCAAAATGGGATATAAACCAAATAATCTTCGAAAATAAGACTAATATTAGTTAATCGTTATCATTCTTAAATATGCCGGATTGCGCTGGTAGAGTATCCGGATTCCCCTTTCAATATGCGCAAAGCATACGATCACATTGTAGAAATTGCACATGTCCATTTTGAGCGTGAAACTAAAATTGTACTTAAATCTCGTTTGGATCGTATAGAAATAGGAGAAATAGCTTCTTCCTAGACGTAAATTTATATTATAAACAATTCAAACTCTTAACAAAGTTACACACTTCTCAATACTTTCCACCTAAAAATAAACTATTCCTCTTATTCCTAAGCGATCCAAACAGCCCCAAAGTTTAAGAACATATAACAATTTACCTTGGGACGGGCCACCATGACGCGCAGTGGGTTTGTGCCAAGCTCACGCAGCTGCATACCAAATTCACCGACGCGTACCAGGTTCAAATCGTCTTTGCGCTTTCTCTTTAGTCTTCTGCACCCTAGACATCCCATCCAGGTAATTGGCACTTCCTCATACGTGTACCGCAGCTTCGTTGGGTTCAGACAGTCCCGAACCTATGTTTTAAAAATACCAGCATAAAAAATAACGCAACAAAAATATTGCATAACTGTGTAAAAAAATATTTTATAAACAATCAAATATGCTTATAATTAAGTTTTTAGATAATGATGGTTAGATGTGGTTCACTCAAGTAGTATTAATTCTGATACATATTATTATATTTGAAATTAAAATAATTTGTTAGGTAAGATCAACTAGCGTAATTACCATATATAATCTAATATTTTTTAATAAATAACATATGAATGTAGATTATTGTGATCAAATAACTTCGAATGAATCCAGAAACGATTGAAATTATCAAACAATACATAAAATTACATTATTTGCACCTTATACACGTAATTACCATGTATAATCCAATATTTTTGAATAAATAACATATGAATGTAGATTATTGTAATCAAATGACTTCGAATGAATCCATAAATGATTGAAATGTTCAAACGATGCTCAAAATTACATTATTTGCACTTTATATATGTAATTACCATGTATAATCTAATCTTTTTGAATAAATAATATATAAATCATATTCTAGACATTAATAAAGAGTTTAAATATAGATTATTGTGATTAAATGACTTAGAATGAATCCAGAAACGATTGAAATGCCCAAACGATGCTCAGAATTGCATTATTTGCACTTATATGCGTTATTACCATGTATAATCCAATCTTTTTTAATAAATAACATATGAATCATATTCTAGACAGTATAGAGAATTTAAATGTAGATTATTGTGATCAAATAACTTAGAATGAATCCAAAAATGATTGATTTGCTCAAACGGTGCTCAGAATTGCATTATTTACAATTTCTATGCGTTATTATCATGTATAATCCAATTTTTTTAATATTATACGAATCATATTCTTGACAGTATAAAAAGTTTAAATATAGATTATTGCGATCAAATGACTTAGAATGAATCCAGAAACGATTGATCAAATGATTTAGAATAAATCCAGAAATGATTGAAATGCTCATACGATGCTCAGATTGTATTATTTGCACTTTATAGACAGTATAAAGCGTTTAAAAGTAGATTATTGTGATCAAATGACTAATAATGAATCCAGAATCTATAGAAATGCTCAAACGATGCTTGGAATTGCATTATTTGCACTTTATATGTGTAATTACCATGTAAGCCAATCTTTCTGAATAAATTACATATGAATCATATTCTAGAAGGTATAAAGAGCTTAAATATAGATTATTGTGATCAAATGATTTAGAATGAAACCAGAAACATTTGAAATATTCAAACGATGCTCAGAATTGCTTTATTTGCACATTATATATGTAATTACCATTTATAATCCAATATTTTTGAATAAATAACATATGAATCATATTCTAGACGTTATAAAGTGTTTAAATGTATATTATTATGAACAAATGAGTAAGAATGAATCAAGAAAGGATTCAAATGCATAAACGATGCTCAGGATTGCATTATTTGCACTTTATATACTTAATTACCATATATAAACCAATATTTTTGAATAAAAAACTTCGGAATGATATTCTAGACAGTATAAAGAGTTTAAATATAGATTATCATGCTCAAATAACTTAGAATGAATAAAAAAACGATTGAAATGCTTAAACGATGCTCAGAATTGCATTATTGGCACTTACCATGTATAATCCATTTTTTGAATAAATAACATAGAAATCATATTTTAGACAGTATAAATGTAGATTGTTGTTAACAAATGACTAATAATGAATCCAGAAATAATAGAAATGCTCAAACGATGCTCGGAATTGCATTGTTTGCAATTTATATGCGTAATTACCATGTATAATCCAATCTTTTCGAATAAATAACATATGAAACATATTCTAGACAGTATAAAGTATTTAAATGTAGATTATTGTGATCAAATGACTAATAATGAATCTAGAAATGATAGAAATGCTCAAACGATGCTCGGAATTGCTTTTTTCGCAATTTATATGCGTAATTATTAAGTTTAATTCAATATTTTTGAATAAATAACATATGAATCAAATTATAGACAGTATAAGGAGACTAAATGTAGATTATTGTGACAAAATGACCTAGAATGAATCCAGAAACGATTGAAATGCTCAAACGATACACAGAATTACATTCATTGCAATTTTTTATGCGTAATTACCATGTTTAAACTATTCTTTTCGAATATATAACATATGAATCATATTCTAGATGGAATAAAGTATTTTAATGTATATTATTATAATCAAATGACTAAGAATGAATCCAGAAAGTATTCAAATGCTTAAATGATGCTCAGAATTGCATTATTTGCACTTTATATGCGTAATTACCATATATAAATCAATCTTTTAAAATAAATAATATCTCAATCGTATTCTAAATGGTATAAATAGTTTAAATGTAGATTTATTGTGATTAAATGACTTGGAATGAATCCAGAAACGATTGAAATGCTTAAGCGATGCTCAAAATTATATTAATTGCACTTTATATGTGTAATTACCATGTATAAACCAATCTTTTTTATTAAATAAAATATGAATCATATTCTAGAAGGTATGAAGAGTTGAAATGTAGATTATTCTGATCAAATTACTTATAATGAATCCAGAAATGATTGAATTACTTAAACGATGCTCAAAATTGATTTTTTTTGCAAATTATATCGTTAATTACAATGTATAATCCAATCTTTTCGAATAATAACATATGAATCATATTCTTGACGGTATAAAGTGTTTAAATGTGTATTATTGTAAGCAAATGAGTAAAACTGAATCCAGAAATGATTCAAATGATCAAACGATGCTCAGAATTGCATTATTTGCTCTTTATATGCGTAATTACCGCATATAATCAGAAACAATTGAAAAGCTCAAACGATTATCATAATTGCATTATTTGAATTTTATATGCGTAATTACCATGTTTAATCCAATCTTTTTTGAATAAATAACACAAGAATCAAATTCTAGACATTATAAAGTGCTTAAATGTAGATTATAGTAATCGAATGACTTAGGATGAATCCAGACACGACTGAAATAATCAAACGACGCAAATAAAGTGCATTATAGGCACTTTATTTGCATAATTACCATATATAATACAATCTTTTTGAATAAATAACATATGAATCTAAAAACGATATAAATGCTCAAACCATACTCGGAATTGCATTATTTGCATTATATGCGTAATTATCTTGTATAACCCAATCTTTTTGAATAAATAACACATGAATAATATTCTAGAAGGTATAAAGAGTTTAAATGTAGATTATTGTGATCAAATGACTTAGAATGAATCCAGAAACGATTGAAAAGCTGAAAATGATGCTGAAAATTGCATTATTTGCATTTTACAAGAGTAATTACCATGTTTAATCCAATCTTTTCGAATAAATAACATATTAATCATATTCTTTAAAGTATAAAGAGACTAAATTTAGATTATTGGGTTCAAACTACTTGGAATGAATCCAAAAACGATTGATATCCTCAAACGATACTCATAATTACATTTATTACAATTTATATACTTAATTACCATGTTTAATCTAATATTTTCGAATATATAACATATGAATCATATTTCGGATGGAATAAAATATGTAAATGTATATTATTGTGATCAAATGACGAAGAATGAATCCAGAAAGGATTCAAATTCTTAAATGATGCTCAGAATTGCATTATTTGCACTTTACATGCGTACTTACCAAATATAAACCAATCTTTTTGAATAAGTAACATCTGAATTATATTCTAAACGGTATAAAGAATTTAAATGTAGATTATTGTAATCAAATGACTTAGATGAATATAGAAACGGTTCAAATGCTTAAACGATGCTCAGAATTGCATTATTGGAACTTTATATGCGTAATTACCATGTATGAACCAATCTTTTTGAATAAATAATATATGAATCATATTCGAGACGTTATAAAGAGTTGAAATGGTCAAACAATTCTCATAATTGCATTATTTGCACTTTATATGCGTAATTACCAAGTATAATCCAATCTTTTTGAATAAATAACATATGAATCATATTCTGGACATTATAAAGTGTTTAAATGTAGATTATTGTGATCAAATGACTTATAATGAATTCATAAATGATTGAAAAGCTCAAACGATGCTCGAAATTGTATTACTGCACTTTATATGCGTAATTACCATGTATGAACCAATCTTTTTGAATAAATAATATATGAATCATATTTTAGACATTATAAAAGAGTTGAAATGCTCAAACGATTCTAGGAATTGTATTATTTGCATTTTATATGCGTAATTATCATGTTTAATCCACTCTTTTTTAATAAACAACATATGAATCATATTTTAGACGGTATAAAGATTTTAAATATAGATTATTGAGAACAAATGAATTGATTGAATTTAGAAATAACCAAGTTTTTAAATTTCGGTTTTTTCGGTATGACGGTCCAGGTCTCCATGTTATTTCGGTGTTATTTCGATGTTATAACGGCGATATAACGGTGTAGTGTTTTTTTTCAAAGTTTGACACACGTCAATTCTATAACTATCAATTTATATGTTTATACATCTCCAATACTCCATACAAATAGCATACGGCCATACCAAATTTAATATACTGCAGTGTACCAATATTGACTTGTATCAATTTAACAATAGTTCAATACTGAATACACAATTTAACAATAGTAGCAATAACAGCTTGTTATTTCGTCGAAATAACTGAAATAACGTGTTATATCGCCGAAATAACTGAAATAACGTGTTACGTCATTTTCTCAATTAAGATTGTAACATTCATGCGGTTTGACACAGAATACCGCTATTTCAGTTATTTCGCTGTTATTTCGCCGAAATTTAGAAGCTTGGAAATAACTGAAATGATCAACCGACGCTCAAAATTGCATTATTCGCAATTTATAAGCGTAATTACCATATATCATCCATTTTTTTGTAATACATAGCATATAAATCATATTCTAGACAGTATAAAGTGTTTAAATGTAGATTGTTGTGATCAAATGACTAATAATGAATCCAGAAATGATAGAAATGCTCAAACGATTCTCGAAAATGCATTATTTCCACTTTATATGCGTAATTACCATGTATAACCCATTCTTTTTTAATAAATTACATGTGGATCATATTCTAGAAGGTATAAAGAGTTTAAATGTAGATTATTGTGATCAAATGACTTAGAATGAATCCAGAAACATTTGAAATATTCAAACGCTGCTCAGAATTGCTTTATTTGAACATTATATGTGTAATTACCATGTATAATCCAATCTTTTCGAATAAATCACATATGAATCATATTCTAGAAGTTATAAAGTGTTTAAATGCATATTATTGTGAACAAATGAGTAAGAATGAATCTAGAAAGGATTCAAATGCTTAAACGATGCTCAGAATTGCATTATTTGCACTTTTTATGCTTAATTACCATGTATAAACCAAATTTTTTTGAATAAATAACAACTGAATGACATTCTAGACGGTATAAAGTGTTTAAACATAGATTATTGTGTTCAAATGACTTAAAATGAATCCAAAAACGATTGAAATGCTTAAACGATGCTCAGAATTGCATCATTAGCACTTTATATGCGTAATTACCATGTATAATCCAATTTTTTCGAATAAATTACATATGAATCATTTTCTAGACAGTATAAATGTAGATTGTTGTTAACAAATGACTAATAATGACTCTAGAAATGATCGAAATGCTCAAACAATGCTCGGAATTGCATTATTTCAATTTATATGCATAATTATCATATATAATCCAATCTTTTCGAATAAATAACATATGAATCATATTTTAGACGGTAGAAAGTGGTTAAAAGTATATTATTGTGAGCAAATGAGTAAGAACAAATAAAAAAATGATTGAAATGTATAAATGATGGTTAGAATTGCATTATTTGCACTTTATATGCGTAATTACCATGTATAATCCAATTTTTTCGAATATATAACGTTTGAATCATATTCTAGGCGGAACAAAATGTATAAATGTATATTATTCTGACTAAAAATGAATCCAGAAATGATTCAAATGCTTAAATGATACTCGGAATTGCATTATTTGCACTTTATATGCGTAATTACCTTGTATAAACCAATCTTTTTGAAAAAATAACATCTGGACCTCATTCTAGATGGTATAAAGAGTTTAAATGTAGATTATTGTGATAAAAAGACTTAGAATGAATCCAGAAACGATTAAACGGCTTAAACGATGCTCAGAATTGCATTATTTGCAATTTATATGCGTAATTACCATGTATAAACTAATATTTTTAAAAAAATAACATCTGAATCATATTGTAGACATTATAAAGAGTTTAAATGTAGATTATTGTGATCAATGTCTTAGAATGAATCATCCATAAACGATTGAAATGCTCAAATGATGCTCATAATTGCATTATTTGCAATTTACATGCATGATTACCAAGTATAATTCTATTTTTTTAATAAATAATATATGAATCATATTCTAGACAGTATAAAGAGTTGAAATGTAGATAATTATGATCAAATGACCTAGAATGAATCTAGAAACGATTGAAATGCTCAAACGAACCTCATAATAGCATTATTTGAACTTTACATGCGTAATTATCATGTATAATCAAATATTTTTGAATAAATACATATGAATCATATTCTAGATGGTATTAAGAGTTTAAATGTAGATTATAATTATCAAATGTCTTAGAATAAATCCAAAAACGATTTAAATGCACAAACGATACACCTAATTGCATTATTTGCACTTTATATACATAATTACCATGTATAAACCAATCTTTTTAAATAAATAACACCTGATTAATATTCTAGTTGGTATAAAGAGTTAAAATATAGATTATTGTGCTCAAATGACTTAGAATGAATCCAAAAATGATTGAAATGCTTAAACGATGCTCAGAATTGCATTATTGACACTTTATATGCGTAATTACCATGTATAATCCAATATTTTCGAATAAATAACATATGAATCATAATCTAGACAGTATAAAGTATTTGAATGTAGATTGTTGTGATCAAATGACTAATAATGAATCCTGAAATGATAGAAATGCTCAAACGATTCTCGGAATTGCATTATTTGCGCTTTATATGCGTAATTACCATGTATAATCCAATCCTTTCGAATAAATAACATTTGAATCATATTTTAGTCGGTATAAAGTGTTTAAATGTATATTATTGCGAGCAAATGAGAAAGAATGAATCCAAAAATAATTGAAATGCATAGATGATGCTCAGAATAGCATTATTTGCAATTTATATGTGTAATTACCTTGTATAATCCAATATTTTCGAATATATAACATATGAATCATATTCTAGACAGAACAAAATGTTTAAATGTATAATATTGTGACTAAGAATGAATCCAAGAAGGATTCAAATGCTTAAATGAAGCTCAGAATTGCATTATTTTCAATTTATCTCCGTAATTATCATGTATAAACCAATCTTTTAAAATAAATAACATTTGAATTACATTCTAGAATGTATAAAGAGTTTAAATGTAGATTATTGTGATCAAATGACATAGAATGAATTCAGAAACGATTGAAATGCTTAAACGATGCTCAGAATTGCATTATTTGCACTTTATATGCGTAATTACCTTGTATAAACTAATCTTTCTGAATAAATAACATATGAATCATAATTTAGACAGTATAAAGAGTTTAATTGTATATTATTGTGATCAAATGATTTAGAATGAATTCAGAAACGATTGAAATGCTCAAACGATGCTCAGAATTGCTTTATTTGCAAATTATCTGTGTAATTACCATGGATAATTCATTATTTTTTTATAAATAACATATGAATCATATTATGGACAGTATAAAGAGTTTAAGTGTGGATTATTGTGATCAAATGACTTAGAATGAATTCATAAACTATTGAAATGCTCAAACGATGCTCAGAATTGCATTATTTGCACTTATATGCGTTATTACCATGTATAATCCAATCTTTTCGAATATATAACAAATCATATTCTAGAAGGAATAAATTGTTTAAGTGTGTATTATTGTGATCACATGACTATGAATGAATCCAGAAAGGATTCAAATGCTTAAATGATGCTCAGAATTACATTATTTACACTTTATTTGCGTAATTACCATGCATAAACCAATTTTTTTAATAAATAATATATAAATCATATTCTAGATGGCATAAAGATTTTAAATGTAGATTATTGTGATCAAATGACTTAGAATGAATCCAGAAACGATTGAAATGCTCAAACAATGCTCAGAATTGCTTTATTTGCATATTATATGTGTAATTACCATGTATAAACCAATCGTTTTGAATAAATAACATCTGAATCATATTTTAGACAGTATAAAGAGTTGAAATGTATATTATTGTGATCAAATGACTTAGAATGAATCCAGAAACGATTGAAATGCTCAAACAATGCTCAGAATTGCTTTATTTGCACAATATATATGTAATTACCATGTATAATCCAATATTTTTTAATAAATAACATATGAATCATATTATAGACACTATAAAGAGTTTAATTGTAGATTGTTGTGATCAAATGACTTAGAATGAATCAAAAAACGATTGAAATGCTTAAATAATGCTCAGAATTGCATTATTTGCATTTTATATGCGCAATTTTTTTTTTTTTTTTTTTGAAAAAAGTAACCTTTTTGGTTACCGGTTTCATTATAGAAACTGGAGTTTTACAAACAATTCTATGCGAAAATAAATCATACTGAAACCACTACTTCATCCTCTCATTCTCATACTTCCTACCTATCATCTCTCACTGCTCCCATTAATAGTCTAGTTCCTACATCAAAACTTAAAATAACAAAACGTAGCAGATTCATATTACACCCAAATCCATTGCAAAGTATAGATTTTATTATAGCAAACATCTAGCGAGAACTGTCTCTTCCTCCATTTTTCTGTGATTGTCAAAAAGTTGCTCAGATCTGCATTTCCCAAATTGCCCCTCTGAGTGTAGGTTCTCCTCCATCTTCACTGTCTGCCATAGTCAGCACTTCCCCTGGCAGTATCATCTGAATGGGTATCTCATCCCATGTTTGTGGCAGCCATTTGAAAATCAAGTTTCTCTCACCCTGCTTCAGTATACTTGTCCAATATTCAACTAGATCATTGATCATCAAGAGTATATTACGCATACTTTTTATAGAAGCATTTTGGAAGATAATGTGGTTTCTATGCGTCCATATTGTCCAACAAAAGGCACTAAACACTAAAAGGAAAGCATGCTTATCATCTTTTGACAAAGTGTGAGCAAAAGTAATAATGTCAGTAATGCTGTTCCACTGCATATAGTAAGCTTGGGCCCCCCCCAAGCCAAAACCAGATATGTTGTGCATAAGTGCATTGCAAAAAGAGGTGGTTTACAGTTTCCTGGTTCTGACAAAAACAAGTATCAGCCCCTTGCCAACCTCTTTCCAAGAGATTGTTTTTTGTAAGAATTTTGTTTTTCTCCAAGAGCCACATAAAAATTTGAATTTTGTGAGGAATATGGGTCTCCCACCATGTTAAAGTGTGGAGAGAATTTATGCCCCCAAAAGAAAGAAAGGTATAGGCAGATTTTGTACTAAAATGCCCAGATTCATTCCATCTCCACAAAATTTGATCTTCTTTGTCAATTAACTGAATTTTAAAAATTCTATCAAGTAACCCCTTCCACTCCTGTAAATTTATGCCTGTTAGCACTCTCCTAAACGTGATATTATTGCCATGAGAGTGCAGCACCTCCTGCACTAAACAGTCAGTAGTGTTGCAAATTTGATAAAGAGTATTATACTGGGTTGCCAGAGAACATTCATCTAACCAAATATCATGCCAAAAAGATAAAAAGCGACCATCCCCCAGTTGGTATTTACTAGAAACCTCTCCAATTGCATTTATTTTTTGAATGTTTGACCAGAAAAAAAGATCCCCCCCCCCCCCTGATTAGACCCTTGGTATTTTTTTCTAACCATTTTTTTCCACAAGGAGGTACAATTGTTATCATGAAGTTTAAACCACCATTTCAAAAGAAAAGCAATATTCATATGGTGCAGATTCAACACCCCCAAACCCCCATTGGTTTTTGGGCTACACACTTTTTGCCAATTAACTAGGTGAATCTTCTTTCTAGGACCTGCATTACCCTGCCAAAGGAATCTCTTCCTTATTGTATCTATTGTTTTTCCAACTTTTTGTGGCATCCTATAAAGAGAGAGAGTGTATAAGGGAATTGAGTTTAACACTGAGTTTAAAAGGGTTAATCTCCCTCCTATAGATAACAGTGATCCTTTCCAACTTTGTAGCTTACTTGAAATTTTATCTACTAATCTGTCCTAGTCTTTGGCAAGAAGTTTCTTGTGATGTAGAGGAATTCCTAAGTAATCTAAAGGAAAATATCCTACTTTGCATCTAAAGATACCAGCTAAAGCAATAGCTTCATCATGAGAGATATTAATGGGGATCAATTCAGTTTTCTGAAAATTAATTTTAACACCCGACAAAGCCTCAAAACCTATCAAAATCCAAAACACATGTTCTATATTTTTATTATTTGCCTCTAAGTTTTATATGCGCAATTGCCATGTAAAAACTAATAATTTTGAATAAATAACATGTGAATCATATTCTAGATGTTATAAAGAGTTTAAATGTAGACTATTGTGATCAAATGATTTAGAATGAATCCAAAAACAAATTGAAACGATCGAACGATGCTCATAATTGCATTATTTGCACTTTTCATGCGTAATTACCATATATAATCTAATCTTTTTAAATAAATAACATATGAATCATATTCTAGATGGTATAAAGAGTTTAAATTGTGATCAAATGACTTAGAATGAATTCAGAAACGCTTGAAATGCTTAAACGATGATTAGAATTGCATTATTTGCAATTCATTAGAGTAATTGCCATGTATAAACCAATTTTTTTGAATAAATAACATCTGAATCATATTCTAGACAGTTTAAAGAGTTTGAATGTTGATTATTGTGATCAAATGACTTAGAATGAATCCAGAAATGATTGAAATGCTTGAATGATGATCATAGTTGCATTATATGTATTTTATATGCGTAATTACCATATATAAACCAATATTTTTTAATAAATAATATATGAATCATATTCTGGACAGTATAAAGAGTTGAAATGCTCAAACGATTCTCATAATTGCATTATTTGCACTTTATATGCGTAATTACCATGTATAATCCAATTTATTTGAATAAATAACATCTGAATCATATTCTAGACAGTTTAAAGAGTTTGAATGTTGATTATTGTGATCAAATGACTTAGAATGAATCCAGAAATGATTGAAATGCTTGAATGATGATCATAGTTGCATTATATGTATTTTATATGCGTAATTACCATATATAAACCAATATTTTTTAATAAATAATATATGAATCATATTCTGGACAGTATAAAGAGTTGAAATGCTCAAACGATTCTCATAATTGCATTATTTGCACTTTATATGCGTAATTACCATTTATAATCCAATTTATTTGAATAAATAACATATGAATCATATTCTAGACATTATAAAGAGTTTAAATGTAGATTATTGTGATCAAATGACTTAGAATGAATCCAGAAACAATTGAAAAGCTCAAATGATGCTCAGAATTGCATTATTTACATTTTATATGCGTAATTGCCTTGTTGAATCCACACTTTTTGAATAAATAACATATGAATCATATTCTAGACGGTATAAAGAGTTTAAATGTAGATTAATGTGATCAAATGACTTAGAATGAATCCAAAGAGGATTGAAATGCTCAATCGATGCTCATAATTGTATTATTTGTACTTTATATTCGTAATTTCCAAGTATAATCCAATCTTTTTGAATAAATAATATATGAATCATATTCTAGAAAGTATAAATAGTTTAAATGTAGATTATTGTGATCAAATGACTTAGAATGAATCCAGAAATCATTGAAATGCTTAAACGATGCTCAGAATTGCATTATTTGCACTTTATATGCGTAATTACCAAGTATAATCCAATCTTTTTGAATAAATAACATATGAATCATATTCTGGACATTATAAAGAGTTTAAATGTAGATTATTGTGATCAAATGACTTAGAATGAATCCAGAGACAATTGAAAATACTCAAACGGTGCTCATAATTGTATTATTTGTACTTTACATGCGTAATTACCATGCATAATCCAATCTTTTTAAGTAAATAATATATGAATCATATTATAGACAGTATAAAGAGTTTAAATGTAGATTATTGTAATAAAATGACTTAGAATGAATCCATAAACGATTGAAATGCTTAAACGATGCTCAGAATAGCATTTTTTGCACTTTATATGCGTAATTACCATGTATAAACCAATCTTTTTGAATAAATAACATCTGAATAATATTCTAGACAGTTTTAAAGAATTTAGATGTCGATTATTGTAATAAAATTTCTTAGAATGAATCCAGAAACGATTGAATTGCTCAAATGATGCTAATAATTGCAATATTTGCAATTTACATGCATAATTACCTTGTAGAATCCAATCTTTTTAAATAAATAACATATGAATCATATTTTAGACAGTATAAACAGTTTAAATATAGATTATTGTGATCAAATGACTTAGTATGAATCCAAAAATGATTTAAATGCTCAAACGACGATCAGAATTGCATTGTTTACACTTTATATGCTTAATTACCAAGTAAAATCCAATCTTTTTTAATAGATAACATATGAACCATATTCTAGATAGTATTAAAAGTTTAAATATAGATTATAGTTATCAAATATTTAGAATGAATCCAGAAACGATTGAAATGCTCAAATGACATTCAGAATTGCATTATTTACATTTTATATGCGTAATTAGCATGTACAATCCAATCTTTTTAAGTAAATAACTTATGAATCATATTCTAGAGGGTATAAAGAGTTTAAATGTAGATTATTGTGATCAAATGACTTAGAATGAATCCAGAAATGATTGAAATGCTCAAACGGTTTTCAGAATTGCATTATTTGCAGTTTACATGCGTAATTACGATGTATATTCCAATATTTTTAATAAATAACATATGAATCATATTTTAGATAGTACAAAGAGTTTAAATGTAGATTATTGTGATCAAATGACTTAGAATGAATCCAGAAATGATTGAAATGCTCAAACGGTGCTTAGAATTGCATTATTTGCACTTTATATGCGTAATTACCATTTATAATCCATTTTTTTTAATAAATAACAAATTAATTATATCTTAGATAGTATAAAGAGTTTAAATATTGATTATTGTGATCACATGACTTAGAATGAATCCAGAAACGATTGAAATGCTCAAACGATGCTTAGAATTGCATTATTTGCACTTTATATGCGTAATTACCATTTATAATCCATTTTTGTTTAATACCATATAAAGTGTTTAAATGTAGATTATTGTGATTAAATTATTTAGAATGAATCCAGAGATGATTGAAATGCTCAATCGATGATCATAATTGCAATATTTGCACTTTGTATGCTTAATTTTAATATGTAATCCAATCTTTTTGAATAAATAACATATGCATCAAATTCTAGACAGTGTAAAGAATTTAAATGTATATTATTGTATCAAATTTAATTTTAATTTTGTTTAGAAATTAACAGTCATTTTAAAATTTAATTTTAATTTTTTTTTATGGATTTTCACAATTTTAATAAATTTTGGAGTTAATTTGATATTCAATTAAGAGAGAATGAATATTGTTAACTATGACAAAGTAATTCTAGTACCGTCATTTGTTGACATTTTGATAGAGTATCAAATGAACTTTAGAATTTACAAATAGGATTAATTGGTTTTATGCCACTGTGAAAAATAGTTAATTATGGATATGCCACTGTTAAATTTATAATTAAATTTATGCCATTATCAAATTGTGTAAATTAGATAGATGCCATTATCTTATTCCTAAAATGATTAAATACTAAAAATGACATTCTACAATCTCTCATTATTTTTTAAAATTTCCAAATTGCCCTTTTAATAAACCCTACCAATTACGTTTAAAAAAAATACTAAAAGTTCCCAAACGTTACTTCTATTTGCTGCTGTTCATCACCATTGATTCCATGGACAGGTGAATTTCTAAATTCTCAAAAAAAAAATATTATTTTGTGGACCGGAGGCAGAGGTAGAGGAGGGGAAAAAAAATGCACGACTCGTTGGCAGAGGGTCTATTGTTTACTGATGTCTGGGTCGAAAGAAAAGCTGAAAGAAGCATTTCCACGCTGGAAGACAAGCAATTGGAAGTCCAATTAAATTGACAAAGCAAAAAACGGCGCAGTACCAAAAAAAAAAAAAATGGAAGCCCAATTAGATTGGCAAACCATGAGCAATACTACTTGGATAGAAACAAGCACGGACCAAATTTCTGAAAAAATTTATAAATTAAATTTTCTAATGGCATTTTTCCAATTTTAAATTTTTGTAGTGGCATAAAACTAATTTATTATTTAGTGATGGTATTTTTCTAATTTAAAATTTTTGAAGTGGCATATTTAAAAGGGTTCGGTGGCAAAAAAACTAATTTTTACTATTTTATAATGGCATAAAACAAATTTGTCTTTTAGTGATGACATTTTACTAATTTTAAATTTTCACAGTGGCATAAATCTAATTAACCCTTACAAATATTATCCGAGAACACGTAGTTTGTTTGAATTGAACAAAATTAACAGTTTGAATTTAATATTTAAATTTTTTGCAATATTAATAAAAAAAAAGTTAGAGCATTTGTGACACGTTTTTTATATTAAAAGCCCTCATGTTTTGAAGTTAATACGTTTGTTTCCGTGCCTAATGTTTGTGAAGTCATAATTATATGCACAAAATATCTCTTATCGTTCTTATCCGGTGAAAACGGAAGTATGAAAGGGAATTATCAATTCAAGAATATCTTTAAAATATAATATAGTAAAAGATAAAAGATTCATTACTGCATTACAAAACTTCTCGTCGTTACCGCAATTAAATTGTAGTAATATACGTCACTTCGTGCCAAAATTCGGAAAAGATTTGTCGCTGAAATTTATTTATTTGGCCAGACCAGAGGCACCACCGATCGACATGAAAATGAACGCAAATAAAATTTTAAGTGTAGTAGGATTTGGAAAGCATTGAGATATCCGGGGTACTATGGCTACAAAATTATTTGCTATCTTATTAAGTGAAAATTGGAAGTTTGGAATTTGTATTTAATTTTAGGTTAAATTAGATATATGCCACCTCAAAACTTCAAAATTAGAAGAATGTCACCTTAAACTTAATTCTTAGAAAAATGTCGCCCCAAATCAATTATATTAAAAAATTTTCCATAGTTACACAATTGCTATACATTCTCAAAATAAAAATATTATAATTTGAGATGTATTTCGACATTTCCCAATATATCCTTCCTTGTCTCTCCTCTTTATCATGTCCATCTCTTTCCTTCTCCCTCTCCTGCCTTAACTTCCTCCCTCCTGCAGAAACAATTATGATTCCCGTCTTACCTTCCTCCACATGCCATTGACTTACATGACCAGCCACCTCTTCTCGGCTGCGCTCTACCTTCCCCTTCCCACTCCGGCGACCATCACCTCCCTGTCCACCATCACGAACTCGAACTCAAAGACTGCCTCGCTGCCATCCGAGTCGACAACCAGCGCCTCGCCGTCGTCCACGTCACCCTCCGCCAGGGCCTCTTTCAATTCCACCACCATCTCCACCTAACCGTTGAAAGAGGAAACTATCCTCATTTCCTCCCCACAATAGAACAATCTGGACCTTTCTCTTACGAAAACCATCATGCAAAAACTCGAAGAGAGTCGGTCAGCGCCTTTCCGGCCTCCGCCGTCAATTTGTCGCACTTTATTATATTTGAATTGGTTAAAAAAGAGAAGGATGCCGCCGAAGAATCAACACCATGGCAGATTTTGGAGAAAAGGTAAAAACAAATTATAGAGGATGAGATTTTTTGATTGAAGAATAAGAACAAATCGAATAACATGGTGAAATTGTTAGATATTAAAATATTTAATCATAATAATATTTTAATTAATATTTCTGATGATCATGTATTTCATATAAAAATAAAAAATCATAAGTTAGAACTTATAATTCTGTAGGGAAGACATGGCGTTAGACGGAAATCAAATCTTCCTTAATTTTCCTTAGTCCAAAATGATGGCATAAAAATTGGCGTTTTTACTCTTTCTGTTTCTTCTTTTATTAGGTGAAAAATAATGAGAGGGTGCCACTTAATCACAAAATGAGTATTATATAACTAAGGCAATTAAGGGGATCTTGATTAAATGAATATGGTCCATCAGATTTTCCATCAAAATCTGATGCACCCTTTAGAATATTTATCTAAATGAACTTGATTTATATTAATAATATAGGCCATATTAATTATAATTAATAATATTAATTAAAACATTCTCCCACTTGGCCTATAAAATATCATAATTGTCTGGACCTTTTTATCGCCGCGGAAGAAAATAAACTGATTATCCACGGGAAAGGGAAAGATCTATCCAGATACCCTCCGCGCGTCACAATTCGATATAAGTCCTTTCTTAATGAAGAGAGAAGAACTCATATGAATTTATATTCACGCGAATGTTTATTGTTTTGTGAGTCCTTTCTTTCCAGCAGGCGCAAGCCCCTACTGTTAATTACCTCGGGAATAACCGCGAGAACCTCTGATTAAGGGATTCGAAGAATTATATGTCTAGGCTAAAGAGTTGTGAAACGCAACTTGTTGGGTGATTATGCACGTGACATTTGTTTATGAGTTTTTTTATGGTAAGTTAAGATTTTAAATTTTTAATCTAACTTGAACCATAATGGTAAATTACCGACCAGTCCATTAGTCGATCAAATACCGCTTTGTTTTGGAGTTGAGATATTTATTCTCATTTTTGACATTTGATTTAGGATTTGAGTTATTTGTTCTCGAATCCTGTGAAGTACCAGGTTCTAAGTACAGAGCATATTGTTGACTTAGAAACGAGAACTTCGCAAAGTTAGGGTCAAGAGTGTAACCGCACTGGTCACTCAGACGTAATAACTTTGCAACTTGCACGTTGAATACAAAGCGAGCCGCTGATTCAGGTGTCGAGGGAAACTTATGATCAAACTGGGGCTTTGGTCCAGTAAGACCGCTTTTGATTTTATTTGGCACTTATTTGGGTATAACTTGAGTTAATTTGAACTCAAATTATAATTTGATTTCACTTTTGTTAATTTGAATCAATTTGGATTCAAATTATGTTAGCTCGAGACGATTTGGGGCCTCAAACTAAATTCTAGATAACTTGAGTGTATTTGTTAATCAAGTTAGTTTTGATTTGGATTTGACACAATTTGAGTCAACTTAGACTCAAATCGAAATTTAATTTGGTTTGGTTTGTATTTGTGTCAATATGAGTTAATTTAAACTCAAATCAGAATTTTACCACAAATTTCAAATATTGAAGTCGCACAATTTCATTTTGGTTTTTCTGGACTTTTAGAATTCCTAAAGAAATTTCACTTTAATTTGAATTTCACATGATGCATTATGATGAAAATGATCAAAGTTGGATTTGACCAATCTTTAGATGATTTTGACATCAAATGATTAGTGAAACTGAAATCTTTAGAATTTTATGAGTTTTGTTGTATTTCATTTGAGATTTTTCGAGTTTTCTGTGAATTTTAATGTATTTTGACATTTGGACAATTTGTAAATTTTCTGGGCTGTACATTTTGGACAGGACCAACCAGACCACTAATCAGTCCAAAATTAGAAAAGAGTCTCTCTGTTTCACCAAAAATTATGAAACCAGAATCAATTGAAAGAAGACTCAGAGAGGATTTTTAATATCATTTTTACATAATTTTCGGAATTTTTTTATTGGGCTTTGGGCTTTATTTCTCAAGGTCATTTTCTGAAATACAGTTCTGTTAGTTAACACGACCTTTGATCACTGTTTCAGTGACTGTATTTATTCTGTTTTTAATTTTGACATGAGGTTTATTTTATTTGAAACTAGACTTAAAGAGGAAAATTTTGATATCTAGTATGAATTTTTATGACTTGATTTGGTATTTTTACCGAAATTTTCAATCTAAGCCAACTTTCTGGAAACAGTTTCCTGAGACAGACAGACATCAGTTCAGTTTTTAAATTTTCATTTTCTCTCTGTTTACAGTTATGACTTGAAACTTTCAGATTTGAAACTGTACATCTTGAGGTAGTTACAGTAATTTTTGTAGAATTTTTAGAGATTTATTTCAAGGGTTTCAAGGCATGAACTTTCAGACATTTACTGGCACGATTTGCTGGTACAGTTTTCTGAAACTCAATTTCTGTCTGATTTCAAAAATTCGTTATAATTAATCTGTCAGTCCAAAAATTCTGAAATTTTTACAATATGTATGTCATATCATGTTTCATCTGCAGTTAAAATTTCAATTGGTTCTGTTTAACCGTTTGTGAAATAAAAATAGTTTTGTGAACTGTCCAGAATGCTTTTGCTGATACCAGAAAATTATCAAGAACATTTTAGATTTAACTTAAGCCAGAAATATAAAATGAAACATGACTTCTCTGAGTAAATTTCGGCAGCATAACGACGTCTTTGCATGGAATTTTGATCTTTGTTGTTCAAACAACCTAAATCGAATGGACTGAGCATGCTACAGATCCAATTCAATTAGGTCCATACCATCTCCATAGGGACTGAGACATGCTGCAGATCCCTTATGAAGCAGTTTTCTTTATTTGTTTAAGTCACAACTGAGCATGCTGCAGATTATGACATAAACAACTTTCGATCGAAGTGGCTGCGCTGGATGGCAAAAGCCGTTACCTTCATCTTGAAATGTATTGTTTTTATACATATATTTAGCACCAAAGAATTTCGTCTTTTATTAAATACCAGAAAAATTGGAAGAAGAAAGCAACGTAATTAAACAAATGATTTAGTGTTACAATCTCATCCTTGATCTTTGCCTAAACCAGCACCAAGCCCGGCTACAGTGATGGTCCAGATATTGACCAACTTCAAATATTAGATGAGTATGAATAGTATAATATGATGATGCAAAAATTAACAAAAAGGAAAAGAAAGATGAGTATGAATATGATTAGACAACATCAGTATTTGTTTCAAGAAAGATCACCAATTCTTGTTACCAACCTTTTTCTTTCCTTTTTACAGAACGCACTTCCTGCTTACAGAGATTTTTTGGAACTAAAATAAACAAATACAGTGGATGTCTCTTTTTTCTCTCTCTTTCCTATACGTGAAAAATTTCTCTTCCAGATGCCCTTTTTTTTTCTCAACAGATGCCCCTCTCTCTTTTTTTTTGTCCCCCTTTATAGATGCCCCTTCTAGGATTTTTTAAAGTGCCCCGCCAGAGGAGAGACGGTTCTGGAGATGGTTAACATAACCACTCCTTTTTTAAAATTCAAATGCACAGCCCAAGAGCCTCTTCGTCACGCTGCTTCAGCCATTTTCGAATTTTTGTCCTCTCCATTACTTCATAAATGGACGAATCCATTTGGAGAATTTCAGCAAAAATGATTTCTCGTTTTAATTATTTGAAGATGCTTCCGAAATCACTTTCACATGAAATTTCATGGGTATGCTCAGAAAATTACAAAGAATTCAATGATGCTAAATTTTTTATTTTTAGACCACTGAAATATTTTTAATAATTTTCTGAGCTTTTCGTCATTTTGTCGCATTTTCATCGATTTGAGCACCTTTTGCAAAATTTTAGTGGTCAACAATAATAAAACACAAATTCAGAATTGGCCAATAAAAACATAAACCTTGTTCAGTTAGAAATACCAAACTAAACTAATATAATCAAAATAACTAAAACTGTTATTTGATCCCTATTAATTATAGAATGGTATTCTTTCCAACATATGGTTAATCAAATTCATTTGATCCACATAAGTATATTTGCTTATATAAATTACATTAATGCACAAACATAAGAAATAAGCAAACTATATAAATTTAGTCAATACATAAATGAAGCTTCAATACATAACTTAATTAATACATTATTGTTCATTACAACATCACGAGTCACTAACCAAACCCATGCCGGCTACATGCTCCTTGAAAAGAGTAGGTGGTAGTGCTTTTGTTAGAGAATCAGCTAACATAAATCTTGTATTGATGTGTTGTATGACAGTAACATTATCCATAATTTTCTGTCTAACAACAAGATATTTGATGTCAATCCATTTAGTAGCACCGCTGGACTTGTTATTTTTAGAGAAGAAAACAGCAGCCTCATTATCACAAAATAGCGTGAGCGGTCTCGCAATACTTTCAATTACTTGAAGTTCAGGTATGAAATTCTTCAACCAAACTGCTTGACCAGTAGCTTCAAAATATGCCACAAATTCTGCTTGCATTGTGGAAGATGCAACTAAGAACTGTTTGGCACTCTTCCATGAAATTGGTCCTCCTGCAAGCATGAATATGTATCCTGATGTAGATTTCTTTGTGTCTACACATCTAGCAAAGTCTGAACTGAATAACCAATGACCTCGAGGTTATCGGACTTTCTGTAAGTAAGCATGTAGTCTTTAGTCCCTTGCAAATAGCGTAAGACTTTCTTAGCAGCTCGCCAATGATCTAGTCCTGGATTTGATTGATACCGGCCAAGCATGCCAACTACAAACGCAATATCAGGACGTGTGCAAACTTGAGCATACATTAAGCTTCCAACAACCGAAGCATACTCATTCTTTTCCATTTGCTTACGTTCTGATTCAGATTTGGGACATTGAGCCTTGCTAAATTTGTCACCTTTGAAAATGGGAGCAGCACTTTGAGAACAATTTTGCATGTTATAGCGCTTAAGCATTTTTTCAATATATGCCTTTTGTGATAAACCTAAGAGACCACGAGACCGATCACGGTGGATTTCAATGCCTATGACATAAGAGGCTTCACCAAGATCCTTCATTTCAAATTTCTTTGAAAGAAAACGTTTTGTCTCGTACAACATGTCTAAATCACTGCTTGCTAACAAAATGTCATCTACATACAAAACAAGAATGATAAATCTGCTCCCACTAACCTTGAGATATATGCATTGATCAAATGTGTTTTCTTGAAATCCAAATTCTATTATGACCTCATCAAACTTGAGATACCACTGTCTTGAATCTTGCTTTAACCCGTAAATTGATCGTTTCAACCGGCAGCCCATATGTTCCTTACCTTTAACAACAAAACCTTCAGGTTGTTTCATAAAAATTTCTTCATGCAAGTCACCATTAAGGAATGCGGTTTTCACGTCCATTTGATGCAACTCGAGATCATAATGAGCTACAAGAGCTAAAACAATTCTTAATGAATCTTTCTTTGAGACAGGAGAAAAAGTATTATCATAATGTATACCTTCTTGTTGCGTAAAACCTTTAGCAACCAGTCGGGCCTTAAATCTTTCGATGTTACCATGAGATTCAATTTTAGTTTTGTAAACCCATTTACATCCTACGAGTTGAACGCCTTTAGGTAACTTAACAAGATCCCAAACATCATTTTGTTGCATAGAGTTCATCTCATCATTCATGGCTTCCAGCCACCGAGATGACTTATCACTTTTCATGGCGTCCTTGAAGGAGATAGGATCGTCTCCATGACCTATATCGCCACCTTCTTCCGTAAGGTATACAACATAATCATCAGGTATTGCAGATTTTCGTTCTCTTTGCGACTTGCGTAAAGGTTCTTGTGGCAGCAAAGGTTCTTCATTGTTAGGAACATTACTAACATTAGTACCTTCATTTAGTAATAAAGGAGAAACAGAACTTGTAGTCTCTGAAATGACCGAAGTTGGAACATAAATTCGGTCTTCTTCATCGAGGTTTATAGTTCGGTTTTCATTACTCCCACTAATGTTGTCATTTTCAAAAAATACTGCATGTCTTGTCTCAACTATTCTAGTGGTATGCGAGGGACAATAAAATTTAAAACCTTTGGACCTCTCTGGATAACCTACGAAAGAACAACTAACGGTTTTGGAATCCAGTTTTTTAATTTGTGGATTGTAGACTTTTGCTTCAGCATGACAGCCCCACACACGTAAGTATCCTAGTTGTGGTTTTCTTCCGATCCACAATTCATAAGGTGTTGCTGGAACAGATTTACTAGGAACTCGATTGAGAATATGTGTGGTTGTTTTTAAAGCCTCATACCACAAAAATTCTGGTAAAGTGGTATTGCATATCATACTTCGTACTATATCCATTAATGTACGATTACGTCTTTCAGCCACTCCATTTTGCCGATGATCACTCGGCGTAGAGAATTGATGAACAATACCACTTTCTTGAAGAAACAAAGCAAATGGACCTGGACTTTGACCCAAGTCAGTGTGCCTACCATAATACTCACCCCCTCTATCTGATCGCACTACTTTAATTTTAAGATTATGCTGATTTTCAACTTCAGCTTTGAAAATCTTAAATTTGTCTAGTGCCTCAGATTTTTCAGAAATTAAGAACACATAAGCATAGCGTGAGTAATCATCAATAAAAGTAATGAATGATTTGTGTCCGTTGAGACTCGGAGTGAGAAAAGGATCTCATATATCGGTGTGAATTAATTCCAATAGTCCCCCACTTCGAGTGGCTCCTTTCTTATTTCCCTTTACAAATTTTTTCTTTACACATTCAATGCAGTTTTCAAAATCAGATAAATCTAATGTTGGGAGAATTTCATTTTTCATGAGACGTTGCATTCTATCTCTTAAAATATGACCCAATCTGCGATGCCATAATTTGGAAGAATATCCAACATCACCTTTTTTCTTTGTGCCACGTTTATGATCAACACAATTAACATTCAGGGATAATAAAGAATCAGAAAAGAAAGAATCCAAACATAATTTATATAGATTGTCACATAATAATCCAGAACCAACAAACTTAGAGTTATGATATAGTCTCAGCTCATTATTTCCAAACTGAAACATAAAACCACACGCATCAAGTCTAGAAACAGAAATTAAATTCCTAATCACACTAGGAATATAAACTACATCATTCAAATAGAGAATAAAGCCACCCTTCAAGACTAAACGAAGAGTTCCTACGGCTTCCACTTCAACCTCTAATCCGTTGGCTACTTTAAGCTTCCTTTTTCCCTTTTTCAGCATCCTCACGGAAAGGAATCCCTGCAATGAGTTCGTAATGTGCACAGAGGCACCAGTGTCAACCCACCACGTATTTAAGGGAACATCAATTAAAAGTGACTCACAAATCATATAATTGAAATCATTACCCTTCTTGGCAAGCCACGCTCTGAACTTGGTACACTCCTTCCTTACGTGTCCAGGTTTCTTACAGTGATTGCACTTAAAAACACGTTTTGTACCAGATGTACTTGCTTTGTTAACACCAAGACCATCATCATTCTTATTCTTTCCTTTACCATTGTTCTTTTTCTGTTTTGGACTTTTAACGGCAGCATGTGCAAAGTCAGGTTTTTCAGTCTTAAGCCTTTCTTCTTCTTCGACACACATGGCAATCAATTCACTCATTTTCCACTTCTCTTTCTGCGTGTTGTAATTGATCTTGAAAGGACCAAACTGAGCAGGAAGAGAAGTCATAATAAAATGAACCAAAAATCCCTCAGAAATTGCCATGTCCATGCCATTTAATTTTGTGGCAATATCATTTATCATCATGATATGTTCACGTACACCGCTAGTCCCATTATATTTGGTAGTGAGCATTTTCAGTATGAGAGTACTTGCATTAGCCTTGGATGTACTCTTAAACTGCTCCTCAACAGAGGCTAAAAATTCTTTAGCAGTAAAAAGTTCACCATCAACATTCTTTTCAGGAATGCCTCCCCGAATCGCCAAAGAAATGGTGTTTTTCATAATAATGAGAGACATGCGATTAGAACGCTCCCATTTTGCATAAGCAGTTTTTGCTTCATCTGCAGCACCATCCTTTGGTTTCTCAGGTTTATCCATACATAATGCTTGGTCCATTTCAAGAACACCAAGACAGATCTCGAGTTGCTCTTTCCAAGTTGAAAAATTAGTTCCATTCAACAATGGTATTCCAGACATTTGGGTACTAATATTGTTCAATGCTACAAATTCATCATGACAAATAAAATGCTTACTATTAACTAAAATCCACAGACATATAAAATTAAATAAATTAGATCAACTATAATTAGGGGACTAATAATTAATTAATCTGAAATAATAAAATGCCAATTAATATTTCAAGTTTGATAGTTGATCCACTAAAATCAATTCATATCACCGTTGGGCAGAAATAAATTGAACATAAATTAAAAATTCCATCTAATAAATTATACTTGACAATTAAAGTCGATAAAATTGACATTTATAATTTATTAAATATAAACATAATCGTAATACAAGAGACACAATGTAAAACATAGTTCCTTTTAATAAAATAACAATCACAATTAAAGTTTGTAAAATTGATGACGATCATATATTAAAAGTAAATTTATATGATCATAAATCATATATAATAACTTCTGTTGGGCCGCTAATATATGTAATATAAAATCATATATTTAAATAAAATTATCATATATAAAATCACACGAAAATAATTACGGTTTAAAATATTATGCGATATTTTTTTTTAATTAACAAAATATGTAACATGATAACCTTACCGAAATAAGGTAACATGATGAAGTTACCATCATCAAAAGTAACGCTTCCTTAGAGGGACCGGAAATAAGAAAAAAACATAATGACTAAAATAATATTTCCTAATTTAAGTTGAGGGGATCAAACCAGAGGAGGAGACGCGGACGCGTATAGGAAAGAAGAAATAAAATTTAATGCCTGCGTTCCTCTACAATTGACATATTTAAATATTCTTCCTTCCTAATTATCAACCATTCAAAAGAGTTCCGGAAAAATTTTGATGGTGGTTGGATCATAAACTTATTCAATAGGTTTGTATTAGATCCAGACACAGGTTAAATATTCGTACATAGCATTACCCAATCTCTCTTTCTCTCTATGCGTACAAATTGATGTACAAAATTTTAAAATAATGAGAATTTATTCACATCTCCCAGAAAAAGAACAGCAGAGAAATAAATATAGAAAAACTTTGTACATTCCAGAAAATAGTAAAATAATTTTATATGAAAATACATACGGGTCTGATACCAAATGTTAGATATTAAAATATTTAATCATAATAATATTTTAATTAATATCCCTAATGATCATGTATTTCATATAAAAATAAAAAATCATAAGTTAGAACTTACAATTCTGTAGGGAAGACATGGCGTTAGACGGAAATCAAATCTTCCTTAATTTTCCTTAGTCCAAAATGATGGCATAAAAATTGGCGTTTTTACTCTTTCTGTTTCTTCTTTTATTAGGCGAAAAATAATGAGAGGGTGCCACTTAATCACAGAAATGAGTATTATATAACTAAGGCAATTAAGAGGATCTTGATTAAATGAATATGGTCCATCAGATTTTCCATCAAAATCTGATGCACCCTTTAGAAATTTATCTAAATGAACTTAGTTTATATTAATAATATAGGCCATATTAATTATAACAGAAATATGTGCAATCTCTCTTAGCAATCCGTCTAGCCCAAACTTGACAATTCTGTGTTTTTTAACTTAAACTTTTTTTGGAGATTGAAGCTAAATCTTTAGGTAGAGTATCTGATTTTATGATAATTCTGAAAGTGAAAATGGTTGTGGAAATAAGAAGAGGAGCATCGGACGTGGGATGGAGAGGATGGAACGGGACTTGAAGAAGGATATAATGAGAAATATTGAAATACGGCTCAACTTATAGTATTTTTATTTTCAGAATGTATAATAATTATATAACTGTGATAAATTTCTGAATATAATTGATTTGGAGTGGTATTTTTTTAGAAACTAAATTTAGAGTGGAATTTTTCTAATTTTGAAGTTTTGAGGTGGCATATATCTAATTTTCCCTTTAAACAAACAATCCTAACAAAATCGGATGGTAGAAAAAGGTTTTCCTAGAAAGGTCTTCCAATTTTTTTGTCGGAATATTTTTTTTTACTACAATAATCTGCCTAATCAATGTTCGATTGAAACTTCTATATTATTATATGAGAAATGCTAGTATCCAATATATAGGACGGATAGGTTCCGTCTAATACGATGATTTTCACGTTTTTAATCTTCAAATAACCGATTCGAACAATTCAATATGTTTTCTATATTGAAAACTTATAAGAAACCAATTTTTATATTTTTTTCGAAATTTTTTACTATTTTTTTGGCATTTTAGAAAATCGTTATTATTAGACGATCTATAATGTTTATATCATGAATTTTAAAAAATACCAAAAAAAATAGTAAACAAATTCGAAAAAAAAAAAAAATTGGTTTCTTGTAAGTTTTCAATATTGGGAATAGATTGAATGGTTCGGATCGGTCATTTGAAATTTAAAAATATAAAAACGATCGTATTGGACAGATCCATCCGTCTTATATATAGGACACTAACATTTCTCTTATTACATTCATACCACAATTTGAATAGGGTTTCTATTATAAGTTCTGATTCTTTCTAATCAAAAAATACTCCATTTCTAAGGGCCTTTTCTACAGTACATTTGCTGACATAATGATGATATCATATGCCCACCTAGCGAAACGATCTGGATCGTCGATCAAAATTCTCGATCTATCCGTCTGCTTCGATTTTTCCGTCGCTCCTCTCTATGCTCTATTCATCAGCGACCCCATTTTTTCTTCTTTTTTTGTTCCTCATTTCTCCGAGCGATCTCTCTCTCGAAAAGAAAAATAGGGAAAAAAAAAAGCAATAACGGCGATCTCTCTCGACCCCCTCTTCGTGCACGAAATCAGTCCAAGTTTTTCCTTGGAGTCCATTTTTTTGCATCTAGCGTTCTGGACAGTACAGACTAGAGAGGCAAGAATATGGAGCTCTTGGCTGAGAAATAGAGGAGGCGTTGTTAGGTAGTGGAAGCAAGTTGGCCACGATTTCCTCGAGACCTTTAATTTGGTACTAATTTCTCTTGCTCTTATTGCCTTTAAGCCTAATTCTTTACATCACAAAAAAAATTAGACTGTTTGTGCTATTTGTCCAATAGTGTTTATACTAAGAATTTTTTTCAAGTATGCAAGAACTCAGGATTCTGGTATTTCTCCATTTTCACTCTAGAATTCCTCTTTTTGCTGTGTAATTTCTATTTTATTTGGTCTATGCGAGTGCTTAATTTGTGCTGGTAGTTTACGTTGATGGAGCAGTTGTTAAAATCGTGTATAACAATCTTATTTGCCCCTACATCCGTATAAGATATGAGGAAATAGCCGAAAAAGAACAGTAGCAAATTAAGCACAAATTAAGCTTTTGCCTTTGACAATTTACATAACAAATTGGCACATTGGTAATTTGGTCTATTATTTGGCCCCTGCAATAACCGAAAAACAACAATAGCAAATTAACAGCATTAATTTGGTCAATACGAGTTCTAACTACTAGGTATATCTATTTGCAGATGTATGGGCTTCTTTTTCTGATTTTGTGGATACAACTTAGAAAGTAAGCTTTTCTTCATTTCAATTTGTAACTGCGCGTGAATTTTGGATTGTGCTGTCATTGTTCATAAATGAATTGATTTTTTTCCCTATCTACAGGTGTACGGGCATCATCTATGATCTTTCATTATTGAAGTTCTGTAAATATTTTTATAGTAAATATGACAAATTATACTTCAAATATATATTGTTGGATCATGTGCACATTATCAGAAAAGAACACTTTCCATTTCCACCCCCCCCCCCAGTGCTTCTATTATTTTCTGTTTTTGTTGAGTTCTATCAAAATCAAGTTATTAAATATGTGACATATTAGTTATAAAACACATAGTAAATATAAGTTGCGAAGTTATTGAATGTCAAGTAGCTTTAAATGGAGGTACCAAAGATACTGAGAATTTGATTACATCTTTGATTGTAAAGTATTTAAATGCCAATGAAGTTCTATCTATTGCAGAAAGAATCTTAGTGGTTTCATTCGTTGGATTTGCCTGATATGATATAGTAGCATGCCATTACTTTTATATTTCAGGTTTTTAGAGTATATTTATTTTGGAACTTATTAGAAAAGTTTCAAAATAAGTTTCTTTTATGGAGTCCTAAATCCAATTTGTTAGGTAAAAGCTCATATATATATATATATACTTTTTGGTTGTAGATGTCATTGGCAGATGTATCAGCTCTCACCGTTCGGACGGCTCCCTGGAGGTGTGCATCAAGGCTTCCATCACCACCCTTAATATTCTCGGCAATTGTAAGCTCTCCTCTCTGTTCCTTCTCTCTCTACACCTTTCTATGTTTCTTCTTCTATTTACACAGTTGTCTTTTGCCCTCTACTGGTGTTGCTCTCTCAGGTAATTTCTCATCCATTTAGGTCTTATTAGTAGGGCCAGGATTTTTCATCTATTTAAGTCTTGATATTACTGCTTAGTTTTTTCTATCCATTTAGTTTTTTCATCTATTTAATTGTTTATGTAAATATGGTGAGAAACGGTCTCAAATGATATGAAAGATATCTACTATGTTATTTTTTGTATAATTGTTATCCACATTCTTTTTTAATGTTACTTATTCGATAACATTGAGAGAATTAAACATATGATTAGCTCTAATGGAACTTTAGATTCAATTTGTTTAATGTAGGTCTACATTGATTTTGGACTCTATACATCATATCCTGCATCTAGACTCATGCCTCTTCAATTTACAAAGTAACATTCTTTCCAAAAAAAAAAAAAATAATCTCATAATACTATTTCCTTCTTGATTGTTCTGATATTTGAATAGCCATATGCATTATGTGATTTTCATATATTTTGTTTAACAAACATTTTTATGGCCACTTTCTTATTATACACTATAGAATAGAGTTGGAACCCAATCGGATGCAATATAAAATGACTCAGTTTTCTTCTTTACTTTTTTTTTTTTGAAATTTTAATATGTTTCCTGCTTGCGTGCGATTAGAAAATTTTATAGTGGATGCTTGATGAGTTGAAAGCATGCTTTTTTTCTTTTAAGTTTAAAAAGAAAAAGGCCGAGAGAGATCCAAGTTGAATTTCAAACATAACTTCGGAGGAGCTGATGTGGAGATAACGATCGAATGAAGAGCAAGAGCAGTGAGAAGGCTATGTTAAGTTGCAAGTCTAAGCAAGAGGATGAGGTTAGTTGAAATGTCTAATTAGGCCATACTATTTGAGTAAATCAATGAATTGCTATAATAGTTCATACTTTTTGTTTGTCGATAGTTACTGCTTACTGTTTACAGTGAATGGATATTCTACAAGTTTTGTTTTTAAGGGTTTAGAGATATCCTTATGAACAATGTGTGCTTAATCTTAATTTTGATAATAAAACTTTCATTTCTTTGAAGAAACTCAAAAAAAAAAAAATCGATTTTGATTTTCCAGGGAGTTGTTTTTCTAGCCAATCTTTTTTAACGGGATTATGATTTTTAGAGGGGATAATTTTAAATCTTACAGAGGTATTGGAGCTTCCATGGTTTCTGTAACCTATTTATATAATTACATGAATGTTTGCAAATATATCAGTTCAGCAATTTATTGACATATAAAATAGAACCTAATTGTATATTTATCCTACTTTTTTTTGTTTCGCAGCGACCATTTCTTCCACAACATCATCCTTTTCCCTTTTTTTACGTTTCCTCACAGCACCAACTGGAACAGTAACAGAAAGAACTTTCTCTGCACATTTCTGGACAGAAAGATCCTGGGTTGCGGGCAACAGGAACTTTGTAGAGGAAGAGATGAAATATTATAATTGAATTATATATATTGATCATGCTAGAGGTGCTTGCGGCTTATTTTAGGTAATGTTTCTTTTTCTTATTTTTTTAGTATCTGGTATTGTTTGGAGGTCAAAAAGGTTAACTCCCAAATTGTGGATGAAACACAATTAATAGTTGACCTCGCGCTGGTTATTACGATGAGGAACAAAGTTCTCTTCTCCAGTTAAGTCTACCAATTGTTGTTGCTCAAAAAATCATTATGGTCCTCTAATTTGTATAGCTACAACATTTGGAATTTCTACTATTTATGAATATGTTCAACATTTTTCTTTGGAGTGTTGCTTAAATTTGTTTCTGTAATGCGAGTTTTTTTAGATCGTGCGCAGTTATAATTAGAAAGTTTATTACTACATTTAGTAGGATTGTATAATCCATTATCTTGATT
Organism: Rhynchospora pubera; assembly: GCA_028095005.1. NCBI lineage: Eukaryota > Viridiplantae > Streptophyta > Magnoliopsida > Poales > Cyperaceae > Rhynchospora > Rhynchospora pubera. The sequence continues at coordinate 60,839,257 of CM051459.1, read as the reverse complement.
TAATTACAGAGTCGTGTTGGCATTGGTCATCCTTACATGCCATTGACTATTGAGCAGATCATTACCAAAGTTAATAAACAGGTTTGTACGCTACTTTGTATGCTTCAGGCAATTGTTATTTAGTTGTACAAAATCAAGTTCTGAGCTTGCTAAATTTGATGCTGACTCGTACTGGTATGTACCATTGGTGCAATGCACTTTTTGTTGTGCAACAACCATGTATTTTACTTTTTTGTATTTAATTTTTTGGAGGGAGGGGAGACAGAATAGATAGTAAAGAGTGCATTTGTAGTATCAATCATATTTATATTTAAATGGAAAAACACTACATCATATCTAGAATTGATTCTAGGAGAAGCATCAATAATATTTAGTGATTTGGTAGGTGTATGTGCATATTTTTTTCAGAATTATGCATGTCTATTGATTTTTTCCTTATGGCTGGCTTACTTTTGTTAGTATTATATAGATGATACTGAAAGGACTGGTTCTTATGCATGTATATTAGCCGTTTCCTTCATCTAGGGACTCACAGCTTATTTGGTCTTTTGTGGTTAATGTCTGATTTCATCTAGGGGCTTAGAGCTTATTTGGTCTTCGTCTAGGAACCGTTTCCTTCTAAAAAAAAAAAAATGCATGATCATTTTGTTCAGTTCTTCCATGTTATAGCAAAATAAGAAATTAGAGATTTATTTTCCCTTTTTGGTATGGATTGATTTGTATTATATTTTTTATTTAAATCTATTTCAATCAAATTTATTCAAATTAAGACTAAGTTTTATCGCGCGAAGCGCGATACTATAGCTAGTATAGTTTATATCACACGTCGTCAACTCACGGGTGATCCTATGCAATATTAATGTAAAAAAAGATGGCCCGCTTCAGGTGTTTGAGCCTTGATGAACCCACGTTAGTATTAACCAGAATCATCATCAAGGATAAAACGAGAGTGACCAGACATTATTCTTAGATAATAACGCTCCAAGAGAGTGTATGAAGTTTTATTTATCAAGAACCTCAATTATGTCAGAATAAAAATAGAAATCTCCAGCCATTTTCAATTGTAGTTTAAACTTTAAATCCTCATTTAATATTAAAGACAAATCCAAATAATCGCATTTAAACGGAGCTGATAACTATAATCAGAGCTTGAGGCAATCACGCAATCAATATCCATTTTAGGTAAGTACGCTATCCAGTTCCATCCTGTTTGTTAAACATTTTCTTTCGATTTGCTGATTTGCAAAACAACACCAAAACCCTAAAACTAACATTTCCATTTAGTGTTTAATAGCTAAATTTTTTGAAGAATGGATTAAAGCAAGTGTGGCACAAGTTTTTGAGCTTCAAGAGATTGCATTGGACTAGTTAGAGTCAATAGTTTAGGTATAATTAAACTCTAAACCAATCTCAATCAATTTGCTGGTAAAATGCTCAGTTTTTCTGTCAAGCGTTATACAACGCTATTTGCCGTTACACAACGCGAAGTTAATTCGCTCTTAAATTGCAAATTTTCTGACAATATTAGAACAGCGTTACACAACGCTCAGTAGCGTTGTGCAACGCTAGTTCATTTGCTTTTAAAATTTGTTAAATCTGTTATCTCTCCTTGTCAGAACGTTGTGCAACGCTAGTTAACGTTACACAACATTTCTGCTTCTATGTTGTGCAACGTTATTCAGCGTTGCACAACGTTAGTCTGAGCCATGCACTTCAACTTTGCTCAAACATCACTCAGTAGCGCTGCTGCATGCATGACCCATGTTCCATGCATGCAGCACGCAGGTTGTTGGCGTTTTTGCATGCAAAAGTGCAGGTTACGTTGGCCAACGCTGATAGCGTTGGGCAACGCCCACGTTGTGTAACGTCAGTCAGCGTCGTATGACGTTCTGACAATGTTGTTTGAGTTTGTTAGAACTGCCTTCCTTCTTTTCAATCCTCCGTTGTGCAACGCTTCTTAGCATTACACAATGCTATGACAAGTTCCAACCGAACTGTCGAGCATCTGCTTTGGACTTTTGCTAAAGCGTTGTGCAACGCTATAAAACGTTACACAACGCTCTGACAACTCACAACGGCATTGTCTGTGACCGTTTGATTTTTCAACGGCTAATTCTGCGTCGTACAACGCCATATAGAGTTGTACAATGGTAGAGTCTGCTTTGACTGGTTTTTGGAGCTGTTGGCGCCTTCTATATATATTGGGCCTCTTGGAACTGTTTAGATACTTTTGAAACCTTTGAAATTCCTTCCTTTTGAGCTCCAACCAGTTAGACAATATTCTCTCTTGTGTTTCAGCATTAAAATAGCAAAATCATTGAGATTAGAGTGTGTAAACCAATCCACTAGTGCTAATCGCTAGATTTGTTGAGTGATTTGGTTAGAGCCTCAATCCTTTGAGTGTTTGTGTTTGTTTAATTGAGTTAGGCCAATCCACCTTGAGAGTTCTTGTAACAAGGTGATTTGGTTCGAAGTTGTAGTCCCGTTCGTTGTGGAATTGAATGGAGCGCGCCCCCATTTCGTGGTTGCGGAACTCCCGGAGACGTACGACTAAGGCTAGCTCTTCCTAGTGGGTCGGAACTTCGTAATATATCACGTGTCACTTTTTTTTCTCCTCTCTTTACTTTTCTTGCTTTGTGGATTGCTTGTGACTTGTTTTTGTGTTTAGACCAAACTTGAATTGAATCAAATATTGACCATACCGGTTTAGGAAGTCGATTTTGTGCCTATTCACCCCCCTCTAGGCCTTTCTTTAGGGACAACAAAGTGGTATCAGAGCCAGGTTCTTTGTTGTCCCTAAAGAAAGGCTTAGAGGGGGGTGAATAGGCCTTTCTTTAGGGACAACACATCCGATAGTTTTCATTTTCGCTTCACCCTCTCACCCTCACCCTCTATTCCCTTCGTTCACGCAGATTTCCCTTCGCACATCGCCTCCTGTCCCGCACAAAGCCTCCTTTCGCGCACATAGCCTCTCTCCAATCCCGTCACATCGCCTCCCATCGCCGTCGGCGTCGCCCAGCCTTGCTGTCGCCATCGTGCAGCCCTCTTGTCGCCGAAGCGCAACCCTCCCGTCGCAGCCTTGCCTCGCCATCAGAAATGAATATTATTTACTTAAATGAATATTATTTACTCTCCCACCTGTATTAAATATCCTCTTACTACTAATTATTTACTCTCTTATAGTTTTTTAGTTACTCCCAAGCAACAGTAGAATCAATTCTGAATGTTATTTACTCTCATACATATTAGATACTCCTTTTATACTAGTTATTTACTCCCTTATAGCTATTTAGATACTCCCAAACAACAGCAGAATCAGATATGAATATTATTTACTCCCTTACTTGTATTAAATACTCCCTTATAGGGGCCGTTTGGATGTTGTAGGAATTTGGAGAATTTGCAATTCCTAGGCTTAAATTTATTGGAAAGTGTGTAACTTTGTGAAGAGTTTGGATTGTTTATAATAAATTTTGCATATAAAATGCCCATAATTTGCAATTTCGGCCCATCCAAACAGCCCCATAGTTATTTAGTTACTCCCAAACAACAGTAGAATCAGTTCTGAATGTTATTTATTCCCTCATACATATTAGATACTCTTTTTATACTAGTTATTTACTTCCTTATAGCTATTTACTTACTTCCAAACAACAACAGAATCAGATATGAATATTATTTACTCCGTTGTATATATTAGTTACTCCCTTATACTGATCAATTTCCTCCCTTGTAGTAATTTAGTTACTCCCCAAAAACAGCAAAATTAGATATGAATGTTATTTACTCCCTTATATATATTAGATAATCCCTTACACTGATTAATATAATTTTTTATAGTAATTTACTTACTCCTAAGTTGTAACAGAACTAGATCTAAACATCTTTTCTCTTCTTATCCTTCTCGATTTCTACTTCTTTCTTTCTCAACCAGATCTGATAGGTATAGGAGAGGGAGCAGTGAGGGGAGGCGAAAGAGACGAGAGGCTGAGGTGAGGCGGAGGCGGAGGAGAGTTGAGGCGAAGCAGAGGAGAGGTTGAGGCAGAAGAGAGGTGAGACGAAGCAGAGGAGAAGAGGAGGCAGAGGAGAGGAGAGGCGAAGGAGAGGCTGAGGTGAGACGGAGGCGGAGATGAGACAGACGTGAGGAGAGGGGAGTGCAGAAGGTGGTGGAGATTTGAATCTAAAATTGTGAGGAGATTGAATAGAGGGAGAGAGGAGACGGAGCGAAGAGAGGATAAAAGAAGAGAAGGGTGAGACGAGAGAAGCGACTCACTGTGATTGCGTGATTGCCGATACTAGGTATTGGTTTTTGAAAGACCTTGAAATCCTCCGCCAAATCCATTGGGATTTCTAAAACGGCCCAAAATAGCTAAGCCTCAACCCATTATTTGTCCTTGAATGTTGTCGCTCTAAGTAGCTTAGTAAAATCCTAGTAATGTCCGCCTCAGAAGCGGGGCCCACCAATTTTTCCCGCCATTTTCAAGTCTCAGAATCTCTGGCGGTAAGAAAAGGACCGATCGTGCTCGTGCCACGCGTCGCAGATTGATTGCTCCAGTCCCATGATACTTTGTCGGGGATGTAGGTAATGACCTGATGAGACGCATTTATTCGGTGGACCTGGTACTGCTAGGCTGTGAGCTTCATTGAAACACATGAGAGCCTATATATCGCATCATTTATTGCGTTCCTTGCAGTATACCAAATTTAGATCGTAGACCGGGTGTACATGTAATCTGACGACCCACACATGCTTCCGTTTTCCCGCGCTAAGAAGCCAGCGTTCTGCGTTCCCTCGTTTCCTTATTAAACAATCCTCGCCATTATATAAATAAAAAATGCGTTGCTCATGAATCGTCTCCAGTTTAACCCACGTCGGTCCGTGTATAATTACGAAAACAAAGGTACTTTCCTTTTCTTACTAAAACGGAGAGGAGTCGAGAAAAAGAAAAATCATGCTAAAGGAGGCGGCGGAGAGAGAAAAGCACTAGAGTAGAAGATCAGAGAAGAGAACAGTTCACAGAGATAGAAGGAGAGAGAGCGAGAGAGCGTAACTCTCCGGCGAGTCGGCGCTTCGGTGCTTCGAGATTCGTGCAGAGTGTCGTAGCGCGCGCGAAGATGAAAGAGGAGAAGTCGTCAATGGGCGCTTCGGCTGTGGTCGACGTAGGCGCAATGGATGCCGAATTTTTGCACTATTGCAAGGTCTCTCTCTCTCTCTCTCTTTCTGTGCATGTGTTTTTGTTTGTTAATTCAGGAAGAATTGGTGTAGATCTGTGCGTTTCTGATGTTACTAGCGATTAATTGTTTGCTCGCCTCTAAGAAATCGGTCTCAATTTGAAGTTTAAATAATTTAAAAGTGGGTGATGTGAAATTCCTTCTGTTTTGGGTCCATTAGTGTTTGTTTCTATACTCGAATCTTAACTTGATACTCAGTGATAAAGACTTTCCTGTAAAAATGGTTTCCAGAGATTTTTTCTTTTCAGTAAATTATAAAGTGCTGAGATTATTATGCCATCTAATAGCACCCTCCTTTAGAAAAAAGAAAGGAGATTTTTATAAAGTGCTGAGATTATTATGCCATCTAAAGTGCTGAGATTATTATTACCTACTTCCAGGATTTTGGTTCAGTGCCAGTTTGACTATTAGTTTGTCAGGCGTCAGATCTTCCCTGGTTTGTTAAGTTTTCAGTCACTGAATGGAGGGTTTTGTTGAGGTCATATCACATTAAATTGAGACAACCGAGGCTTAATTTAGACTATTTGCTTCAAATAGAAACTTATATGCACAACTGAGTTTCATTGCACAAGGACCATAGACAGTCCCCTGGGATCCTGTTAATTTTGCTTAAATGTTGATTAAATTCGTACAAACAGAAGCATATTTTGTCTAAAAGAAGTTTATGAGTGCTAATTGTTCATTAAATTTGAGGTATGGTTAGGGCTAAATCATAAGATTCAGGATTTTGCACAATGCACTTCTTGATATTTGTTACTGAGCCATGTATCCTCCGGGTTATAGTTGAGATATTTTCTCTTGTTGGTCCAATTATCCAGGTCAAGATAGAGTTAGAAGAGAGAATGACTAAAGAAGCCATGCACTTATATGGAGTGTCGAAGCATATACTAACTTCCAGCATGTCCACATTCGGAAGTGGATCGGTAAAATATAGTCTTTTTGTATTTAATTTATAAGCCTAATTCTAGAATAGGTAATTCGCGCTATCTCCCAAACAACCCATGAAATTCACGAACAGCTTATTCTAGTTCCACCTATTGGGTGAACAAGAGGGAACAAGCATGTGGGGTGAATTTCTTGTTTGAATTGCTTATTTAGCCCACGTGTGCCAACTGCCAAACACACCCGAATTCTTGTTCTAGGGTCATTGCACTTACAGCGGATCTTCAATTTTTTTTTTTTATTATTTTAAGGGTCTATAGCACTGATTTTACATGTGATATACAAAATTTTAGTTTATATTTTGCTCTCCATAAGTTTTAGTTATTACCACCATGCAAGACTCTAAAGCCATCGCTAGTATCCTTATGAAACAGTAATTTGAGTTTTAAAGGTCTGGAAAAGGAGAAGCCAGTTAATCAATTATCATGAGATTTGTTTTATCTAATTGTATTTATTATCTTGTTAAATCTGATGCAAATGTGTAGGCAGAGGAGATAAAGAGATTTTGGTTGGCATTTGTTGTACACTGTGTGACCAAGCTAAGCAAATTGGAGCCAAAGAAAGAGAAAGAAAACCAATCTCCTGTCACACTCTGCCAGATAGTGAGGGCATTTCAGCTCAAGTAACATCTCTCTCTCTCTCTCTCTCTCCATCAATACACACGCACGCACATGTACTGTGGTAGTCTTTTTCCTGACAAGGGTTTATCCTTTCAGCACCTTCTGTGTGATTCTCTTAACTATGAAGTTGTAACATTTTAAAACTGTACATGACCTGAAAACATTCTCAGAACCACTGTTCTTCATAATGAAATGATATGACACAAAATGCCCTTTCCAATTCATTAAATTGTTTCTTTCCTGAATTTTACAGCATCGTAGAATTTTTTAAAGAAGTTCCTCAGTTTTGCCTCAAAGCTGGATATATTCTGGAAGGCCTCTATGGTTCTGATTGGGAGAGGCGTCTTGAGGTATTGGAAAAACTTATTTCCTTCGGTCAGCCTGTGCAATTATCTTAACTGACAGACTCATTATTATACAGGAGTACTCTCAGTCTCAGATTAACTGATTGAAAAAGAACGAATTCAGAATTGAAATGAATAGGAGATATTCTTGAGTGCGCGACAAATTTTTTATACTCAAAGTCCTGTGCTCAACCACTAAGACCTCGTTGGCTGACTTCTGCACCCTTATTCAAGTTGAAAGTCACTTAGGTGCTGAAGTAGGACAAGAAGGACTAGTTTAAACTTGTACTAACCTTTTGATCGGGAACCCTTCCTAGGAATTGTTTTACCAGAATAAACTGATATGATACTGAAATGTGAAATGATATTGCTATGACTATTAATTTGCTAAACAGATTGTTCTTCATTTTCCTTTTTCATAGCTTAAGGAGATGCAAGCCAATATTGTCCATTTGAGCCTTCTAAGTCGGTATGTCCTCTTATTTTAATGCGAAACTTTTGGCATGGGAAATATGGTAATTTGATTTGTTTGTCTATATGTATGTATGTATATATATAGGTGGGCTAAAGTGCCATAGATGGCAATGCCATAGATGTTCTTTTTGAGTCATTTTTTTAAGATCCGAAATTCAATCGGTTAATCCAAACCGTTCAAATTGATCAACATATTGAAATACCATTGGAGACCAAATTTTACATTTTTTTTGAATTTTTTTGCTATTTATTTTGATATGTTCAAATTGGAGGGTCTGAAATACTCTAATTATAACGTTTTTAAAAAATATCATAATAAATAGTAAAAAAATTCGAAAAAATATAAAATTTAGTCTCCAAGGGTATTTTAATATGGTGAATAACTTGAACTATTCGAATTGAACATTTGAATTTTGGATCTCGAAAAATGACTCTATGGCACGGGACCTCTGTGCCATATATGGCACATTAGCCATCCTCTATATATATACATATATATATAAATTTCTGTCTGATGTGATTACATTCATACATGTTAAAGGATCACAAATTTCATATAGTTGGTGTTAATTCCCATTGGATTTTATGTATAGTCATGGCATTGTGTATAGCATCTTCTTCCAAAGTGTGAAGAGGACTACCTCAGATGGTCTTTGGGATTTAAATCAGTGTGCACTCATATGGCTTCTTAACTTTCTAATCCCTGATCATATACTATCAGGTATTACAAGCGTGCATATGAGGAGTTATTTATCATAAATGAAACAAATGGTCTTGGCAATGAGGAGACAGCAGGTCGATACCGTTTTGGGTGGTTACTATTTCTGCTTCTCAGAGTTCGTGCTCTAGGTCAATACAAGGATCTTGTCACATCAACCAATGCACTAGTCTCTGTCTTGGTGAGTCTTATAATTTAATTTTATTAATATTGTACTACTTGTTTTTAGAGAAGTACAGGAATTTTCCATCACATTTGGATCAAAGATTACACAAAACTCTTGCTTAAAATTGACTCCCAGCATTCTTGAGATTATTCACAAACAACACACAACTGTTTAAACCAAATTTTTTAGTCATACCAACGGACAGAAATGTTGAAGCACCTCTTACCTTCTCCATACAACTCCAAATTGTTTTTACTTGGAAAAAATGTGTAAATTTGGCTTGGCTTGAGTTGTAATTTAATTTGGAATTGCTAGGAGTGAGAGAAACGGCTTTCTGTTAAAGAATATATATGCTGTGAATTAGTCTAGTTGTGGAATATCATGTGCTAATCTCCCTAGAATATAGATTCAGCTCAAAATGAGAAATGATGCTGTTATTTGCTAGTTAAGTGATGCTCAGTCTAATTTGCAACAAGCTTCCTGTTATTGGAGTGTGGGCTAGTTAGGCAATTCACACTTTTCAAGGGTATGCATAATGATTTGAGGTTTTTCTTACAATAATTTGTTGACTGTCGGACATTGACATTCATGTAGGTTATTCTTACAATGCACATGCCGATGCAAATAAGAAACTTCAGATTCGCCCATTCATCACTCTTTGGTATCTATTATTGCTCAATAGTATTTTTACAATTGTTAATATGTAAAAATTTCATAGGGATCATTATTTCATTTCTAGAATATTAGAATCAGAAGTGCATATACAAGTTCTTCGCTTTTCTAGTAGAGAAGAGGCATATTCATGAGGTGTGTGCTTTTGTGTTCCTTTTAATGAAGCAATAAAGTGAGCAGGCACAAAAAACACATGCCTGATGAACTGGAGTACATCCAATGCCCACTTCCTTCGATAATAAAGCCAATATAGTCCCAACCTTAACCTACCAGGTTTGGTAATTCTATACTGCTAAGGGAGTGATTTTGGTGGGATCTTATTCAGAAAAGCTCAGGGGAAAAAGGAAAAATGATGAGAGAATATAAAATAGCGAACTCTAGCTTGTGCCTATACCAAACAGCATTCAATTTAAATGAATGCGAACAATCTCTAGTTCATTACGGTTCTACCTCTATCTTGTACTTGTTTACTTCTTTTATGTATCTTTATATCTGATATAGCATTCAATAATCAGACATGGCAGTATCTGTTAATTCTTCCATCTTTTTAGTTTTCCGAAAGGATAGTTTTCAAATAATTATACTGGGTTCCGGAAAGTAGCATTTGCTTGCTTATACTATATTTAAAAATACATGGTTTTTGTTCTTCTAATTACAAGCTCTGGGAAGACATTGTTACTTAACATTCTCTAGTTGGAGTGTCTTGGTTGTAAATTATCTGTTTCCAAATTTTGTGCTTGTTTTCTCATTTTAATATGATTTATTGTTTAGCTAAGAGATCAGAGAAGGGTGTCAATGTAATTGCATCATTTTGTGATAAGTATCATACATCAGAAGAAGAATTGAGAAGTTCTTTTGAAAGGACCAACCATTTGATAGAGGAACTTTTGAAGAAGAAACCAAGCCCGATTTCTCATCACCTTGAAAAAGAAGCCCTAGATTCTATTGATCCAGGTACAAAAATTTTTGCCCCTATATTTGGCATGATTGTGTGTGTTCTGGTTGTCTATGAACATACCCCGCACTATAAATAAGGGTTGCAATTCGAAGGATTAATACCTTTTTGAGAAATGAGAAACTAGTCCTCCAAACTGGCCTACCTTGGATCAAGAAACTTGACATGGACTGGGCCCATCAACCAGTCAGGTGTCTTGGTCCACTGCCTGCCAGAAGGGTAGAGAAAGCGGATCTCCTGACATAGCATAGCCCATGGTATCATCTGGTTATAGTCCAAATACACCAAAACCAGGTCAGTCTAGGGTGTCTTAGTATAGAAACCTAAAGTTTTCTTTTGCTGTATCTTTCACTATCAGCTTTACCTTTGAACTAACTGTTGAGTTTACCAATTTTGGAACAGAAGGTTTGACTTACTTTGAGGGTCTTCTGGAGGAGAAATCATGTAAGTTGAGTTTAGAGCTATTGGAAAAGGAGTATGATTACGTAATCAAATCTAGAGGAGAGATAGATGAGCGAATTTTTCTCAATGAGGAAAATAGTCTTCTTGGCAGCGGCAGTCTTTCTGGTGGCGCCATTAATCTCTCTGGATCAAAGGTTGGTCTCTCTGTATGTCTGTTCTCTCTCTTTCTCTCTCTCACATACACATATTTAGGGACGAGCCACAAGAAAACCTATTTGTATGTCTCTACTTCAACTCAATTTTTGCTTGTATGTCTCTCACACACATATAGCGGGACAAGCCACAAATTCCCCCTTTTTTTTTACATCCTAATGCTCACTTCCCTCTTTATCTTCCTAGTGAAAATTCCCTCAAGTTCCCAGCATCCCTCTGCCTTGTGTTGTTTGAACCATTCCATCTGGGTAAAGGATGGTTTCAGTGACACCTTATGAAAAAACATAGAATAATAAAAAGGATAAAAACTAAAATGGGAATCCTGTTGAGGGATTGGTGTTAAACTCTGCCTCAATTAACACTGCTATATGCAATTGAAGTCAAAACAAAGTCAAATAGAGAAGGCAAGTATGTGGTCAAGTTAAATTAGTACATGGTGTGCAATTTGCCCTGGGTGTTAGAAACCAGACTGCCCTTTGATCAATTTTTTTTTATGTGAATAGTTTGCTAATGTCCTCTGTTCTTTTATCTTATTGCGCATGTGCAGAGAAAGCATGACGCACTTTGTTCACCGACAAAATCTGTAACTGGACCAATGTCCCCACCTCGTGGTTGTGGGCCCACCTCCCCTACAACCCTAGCAAACCACCTGGCACCCTTCACCCCAGTCAGCACTGCCATGACCACCGCCAAGTGGCTTCGAACATCCATCTCCCCTCTTCCCTCCCAACCCTCGCCTACCCTCCAAAAGTTCTTCTCTGCTGACCTCAGTGCCAATATAACCAGACGTGCTGAAATCATACTTAGATCAATCTTCACCCCCACAAGTCGTTTGGACCCTATCTGGGCTGAGCAGAGGAAAACTGAGGCCCAGAAGCTGTACTATAAGGTACTTGAGGCCACATGCGTTGCTGAATCAAGTATCCGCAATGGTACCAAGGTTGTGGACCTGGTGCCACTTCTGACAAATGAGAGGTTTCACAGGTGCATGTTGGCATGCTCAGCTGAGCTGGTGCTTGCATCTCACAAGACAGTCGCTCTCATGTTCCCTGCCGTGCTAGAGAAAACAGGAATAACAGCTTTTGATCTCAGTAAGGTTATAGAAGGGTTTGTGAGGCATGAGGAAACACTGCCAAGGGAGTTGAAGAGACATTTGAATGGATTGGAGGAGAAACTTCTAGAAAGCTTAGCATGGGAAAAAGGTTCAGCATTGTACAACTCCTTGGTCGTGGCCAGGCCAGGCCTTGCAGGTGAGATAAACAGGCTGGGGTTGTTGGCTGAGCCAATGCCATCTCTTGATTCAATTGCAGCGAACCTGAATCTGACACATGGAAGTGTTGGCCTCCCACCATTGCCATTTCCAAAGATAGACTCTTTATGTGGTGAGTGCTAAATTTTTTACAGCACCTTTTGTATGTGGACGCACAAAGACACACACAAGCCTAACTTTCTTCTGTTTTTGTCTTTTGATCTGAAGAGGACATGCGATCACCCAAGAGGCCTCGTATTGAACAACGAAGTGTACTGGTTGATCAGAAGCAATTGAAATCACCTTTAAGAGAACACCTTCAGACAGCCTGTAGTCCCCTCAAATCAAGGCTATTGCCACTTCAATCTTCTTTTGCAAGGTTGCTAATGCTTTGGAATCTAATGTATTTGGTTTTGCATACCGATTTGGGCTGGTAATGATGAGGATTTTTATGTTAAAAACTTATTTGGTACTCGTTGGCCTTTTCCTTTTGGGAGCTTATAGATTAGTTCAAGTAAATCTGCACAGATGCACATATAGGTCCTGATAAAACAGAAGCACATACAGGCATCAAATCTTTTGCTTGCAATTCCAAAATAATTGTTGGCTTAGTATGCTGGTTTTTTTTCCTTTCTTTCGTACCTCATGCAAGTGTCCTAATATCTTGATGGTTATCCCACAAAGATTGGAAGACCTTCAGAAACATGGTATATACACTCCCTTCCCATTTTTGAATGGCTACCCAATAAAAGAAAAATAATATTTGGTGGCTACTTTTAAAAATAAATAAGTACAGGAGGGTTTAGATATTGTTTTACATGGCAAATCTGTAATGCTATGTTTCAATAATTTAAAGTAAAAAGTAATAAGAACATATAAATGTAAATTTGTATGCAGCCCAACAAGGCCCAACCCTGCAGCAGGTGGACAAACTTGTGCAGAAACCGGCATTGAAATTTTCTTTTCCAAGGTTTGATTTTGGAATTTACTCTATTGTACAGCTCTTTTACCTTTTATGTAACATTAAATACAAGAACTTCCAACCCAAGAAGATCATCTCCCCTTCATATATATTTCTTTAAGAGTTACAGGTTTTTTTTTTTTGTATTAACTGCCTATATTTTTAAAAGGATAACTCGAGGGATTTGTAATTGTTGCTACTTATATGAAAGCTATTCCTGTTGAAGGTTGAGATTTCAGCGTGGTAAGAAAGTGCCAAATAGCCCACTAAGTCGCTAACAACTAAGAAATTTTATTTGTTCTGCTGATAATTATTGCAAAAGCTGAGTGTTGAATGAAATTACTATGAATCACTGATTGTGCTGTCTCAGTTAGCTTTAAGAAAGTCCTAATTTGACTTCTCTTTTTCTGGCAATGTTGAAATAGATGGCCCTTTCGCAAGATGCCTTGACATTTCATGCGACTAATTTTATTGTCGATCAATGTAGATATCAAAATTGGCGGCAATAAGGATAAGAACAATGTGTGAGAGAATGGGACTATCCCAAGATGTGTTGGAGAAAGTGTATCACCTTGTGCAACGAATTCTTACCCAGAATACACCTCTTTTCTTCAACCGCCACATTGATCATATTATTTTATGTAGCATTTATGGTGTCTCCAAGGTACATTTTCTATTCCTATACCTCCTTCAGATCTTAAGTACCCAAAAGCTCCTCTGATTTGTTAATAAAAGTGATAACTGATAGCAATAGAATGCTAAGTCCAACTGGCAAACATACAAGATTATCTTGTCTTTCAGGGTTAAGAAACAAATAACTCTTTAATATTTAAAGGCAGTCAGCTTTTGTGATCTGTGTATGTTATACATTTTGTATGATTTGCGGGCACTTATTAGCTGAAAACAAATCATGTGTAGCGGTGTGTAGCGCGCATATGGACAAATTATTTCGTGCACTATTGTGCAAATGAATATGCTCATACTGTATAAATTTTTTGTCCTTATGTGCGCTACAAGGTGTGTAGCGCTACACCGAATAAGGATTCTTATTAGCCTTTTGTCATCCTCTTTCTGGTTGTATAGGCTGCTTAGTTTGAGCTGTTTCTGGTATAATTGTTGTTTTCGGTGTTTTGGAAAAGACAAAACTGAAAATAAGCTTTCTCAAAGGATACTTCTTTGTATTATATTTGATCGAATTTTATTGTTTTCCTTGTGTAGATATCTAAGTTGAGCTTGACATTTAAGGAGATAATATTAAACTACAGAAAGCAACCGCAATGTAAATCACAGGTGTTTCGTAGCGTCTTCGTTCACTGGTCTTCTAGAAGCAATACTGGGGTATGTACTGCTGGGATATGTTATATTGACAACAACTTATTTGATGATCATGATAACTGGCGAACTTCTTAGAAGAAAAAAAATAAAAATTGTAGATATATTCTCTACTGTTTATATAAGCTGTGCATTAAATTTGGTGGAATTTGAAAATCTTTTGGTGATCAAGATATTTGAAAGTTAGCATTTCAGTTTTATTGACAATTTGTCAGTGGCCAAATGATTTTCAAATTGCACCAAATGTGATACATGTCTGTCTAACTGATAATATCACATCTATAAATTAATTTGTCATTTTAGATGAGATTGTTAGTTGATTATCATGTTGCCATATAGTTTGGCTGTCGATATATCCTTTCCATACTGTTTCTCTCTTTAAGGATTATTCTGCATTTCCACCCATGTGCCGATCTAGATTTTCCCATATGTTCCTTTTCCACACTATCATGCAATTGTAATGCAATATTTTGTCTTGTATTGATAGTGTGGGCACTTGCCCCATTTTGTCTAAAGAAAAACATCTAATTTCTTTTTTCTTTTGCTGTGATGTTCTTAGAAAGAAGTGCAAATTTATGCTAAAATGCGTAAAATTATGCCCCACGGCCCCGCCCATAATTTAGATTATGTTTTGCCTCTGACATATTTGCTTGGTCCTGTATGCATACGGTACATATAGGATTCTTAACGCACAAAGGATTTCATAAATGCATCTAATTTGCATGAAATGAATTGTTATGGAAATAGAAAACTGGAGTGGAGCACGTGGATATAATAACCTTTTACAATGAGGTATTTGTTCCTTCTGTCAAGCCATTGCTAGTCGACCTGGGCCCTACCTTTCAAAAGCGTAACAAGTCAGTTGAAGAAGGAAGCACTGCTCAAGGTACGTGGAAGATTTGTAAACAGTGGTGCCCTTTTATTATTGATGGGAGCATAAAAATTGTCTGCAAAACTACTAGGAGCAAAAAGATTGAAAAGGCAATACAATAACCAGCACATTAAAATTTTTTAATACAGAATTAACTTTTATTACACATCCATGCCAAACTTTTGCCATGTAACCTCCTTTAACCCAGAAAAGACAGAAAAAAGAAATCGAAAAAAAAACATTGGGAACAGAAAATGAAAAAGAAAAAGAAAAAGAAAAAGAAAAAATGAAACAGGTGGACAACTGCTTGGGTCTCCAAGGTATCATGTCTATGCATGGGGGCCGGGTAATGCTTGGTGCAGTTATTGGCCAACTCTTGTTGAGTGGTTCGTTGTCATAAAATAATCTCTATTTCTCTATTCTATTACCAGGAGGACAACTGCCAGGGTCTCCTAGGGTATCAAAATTTCCAAATATTCCAGATATGTCCCCGAAGAAAGTTTCTGCCTCTCATAACATCTATGTCTCACCTCTTCGATCATCTAAGGTTTAATTTCTAATCTCACGCAGTAATCCCTATCAAATCTGTCATGTATACTATGCAAAATGGTAGATAGAGTTGGTGGTTTCTCAAATGAACTTCTTTCCAACCTATCTACTATGCCAGAACACTTGGGTAATTAAACAATGAATATGTAGCTCCATGCAAGGTACTAACACCTGACTAAGTATCAGCTTGATTGTTTGTTGTTAGCACGCTGTCGTTATACATGCAGGAAATGGGTAAATGCTATCATTCCTCGATGGATGTTGTAATACAGGTGAAATTAATAATCTTTTTCCCATGCCTATTTCAGATGGATTCCTTACTCTCCCCTAGCTCCAAGAGTTACTACGCATGTGTAGGGGAGAGCACACATGCATTCCAAAGTCCTTCAAAGGATTTGACTGCCATAAATAACCGCCTCAACTGGTACCTAAATTTATCGACTTTAGTAATTTTATTGAAGCGTGAAATTGCCATTTCTTGTTTCGAGTACCAAAATTCTTCCATTTAGACATATATTTAGTATTTCTTCGAAAAGCTCAATGAAAGATCTAATGACTACTTTAACAAGGCAACTTCTATTCTCTACCTGTGCAAAACCTTGGTATTGTGTATTCCCTGACTAAATATCACTACAGGATTTAAGGCGTCCTTGTTTTGTTTTGTAGAGGTGTATGAGTATTAGGGTAAATATGATATTATAAGGTTTTTGGGAGCTACCCAAGAATTGTCCCTGTAAGGTAAACAGACAAAAAAAAGATGCTAAAATATTTTGGACACATAATTGCTGGAGAAGTATAATTTCATCTCTTTTGTACTCTATATTGTTGATAATTTTGGAGATACTAAATATTTTATTGAGTTCTATTTTGAAACTAAAGATTTCTCACATTTCCTGAATATAATTTAACAGTGGGAGAAAAGTAAATGGAAAGTTGAACTTTGACATGGTGAGTGATTCTGTCGTCGCTGGTACATTTGGGCACCAAAATAATGGCATTTTGAATTTGGGTCCAAAACCCATTAAGGTCAAGAGTGAGCCGCATGATTAGTAAATGCCAACTAGCTGACATGCCACTTCATTAGCTTCTTTATGGGGCTTTTGGTCTTATTTATTGGGAGTCTTAGTGTGAGCTGCATATTTATTTATTTTATCTCTCTTTCTTTAGAGATGGGCTAAAATCAGCCACGACTGACGGATGCAACCGTCAGCTACGATATTTAGTATCTGATCTTACATTGGCTGACGCTAGACCTGGTGTACCCTTCAATTCTTGGATAATAGATTAATAGTTCTCTGATCTTACATTGTCGGCTAAGTCGATACGTTCTGAACCGACAGTTTTGGTTCTTTTCATAAACCAGGTCTATATAACATTCGTCAACCCCACCTTTCCATATGACTATATGAGGAGACCCTTCTGCTCTGTGTCTTTATATAGTCCCTCACTTCCGTACTCCCCAGAAATGAAAATCCTCTCCTCTTCTCTTCTCTTCTCTTCTCTTCTCTCTTGTGTCGAAATAAAAAAGAAAGAATCAACAACCCTTTCTTATCCCCCTTCCTCTTCTCCACCAATTCATCTCTCACACGAACTGAAAAGAGAGAATCTCCTCTCCTCTCCTCTTCTCTCTGGCAATCCTTCCTCGTTGAAAAGAGAGGAAATTAAAGAAAGAATCAACAAGTGCTGTTGTTCTTGGAAGCAAGGTAAAACATTCTGCCAAATTTCTTCTATTTCTTCATTTTTGAGTTTTTTTTCTATCATTCATACATCTCTGATCCAGTGGCGGATCTAGGAAAAATATTTAGGTGGGGCTAACGTTCTCCAAAATGATACGATACGATCATGTTGGCACAATGTACGTGTTGACACGACATGACACGAATATAAAATTGGCATGACACGATCGTGTTATCGTGTCGTGTTGGGACATTAGAAAGTTTGACACGATTCAAAACGACACGATTCGACACGCAACACAACACGAACATGAATTAACACGACACCTCAACACAAATTTAATTATTAATGTTGATTATTTAAACAAAATTAATAATTTAATTTTAATTTATAATACTACATCATATTATTTATCATCATTTAAGTCATAATATTGTTCCAATCTAATTATTATTTTTTATAAAAAATATTAATAAAAAGTTTAAACTTAATCAAATAATAAATTATGACTAATTTTTTCCATACTTTTATTTTTTTAATAATTTTTAAATTAAAAAAAATAATAAAATAATTTGACACGACGTGTCAATACGACACGATACGATCGTGTCAGTCGTGTGAGAATGTGTGTCGTGTTGCCTCTTATCACCACTAAGTACAACACGATACGACACGATTAAAAAGGTAGTTCGTGTTAACACAACACGACACGAGACTCTAACACCATCATGTTTGACACGACACAATACGCATGATTGAAGAACATTAGATGTGGCTGAGTTTATAAGAACATTGGACAATCATAAATTCATCATATATCCTTCTCATATAATACTAAAGATATAGTTTAAAGTCCAGTGACTCGACGACGTTAGGTGGGGCTCTAGCCCCATCCGACCCAGTGGTAGATCCGCCCCTGCTCTGATCAGTATATTTCCTATTTCTGGCTGTCCAAATTTGTTGGGCTCTTAACCGTTTTTTTTTATTTTTTTATTTTGGAAACCCATATTAGTGAAATTGGAATTCGGTTAATTGAATTTTAATGACATGGCCGAGGGTTAATTAATGTATGTATTATAAATAGATTTTGTCGTATTGGGCCTAGCTGTACTTAACTAGACACGCTGTGTGTTGAAATTTACTTCTTTCGAGAGATCATATAATAATATCCAGTTTTGATTTATAAATAAATCACTATTACAGTATTACTATTAGTACTAGGATTATTACTAAATCAATATCAATACTAATGTTATTGTACTTTTTTTTCTTTTTGTGCAGGATAAGAAAGACATAACACGTTGACGAAAAAAAAAGAAGAAGAAAAAAAGAAAAGAAAAAAAGAGGAGGGAAAAAAAAGGAGGAAAAAAAAAGAAGAAAGACAAAAAAAAAAAGGAAGAAGAAAAAGAAAAGGAAAAGAAGAAAGGACTGGATGGATGGAGAAGGTGAAGAAAAACAACACAATTAAGTACTGAAAGCGAGGTACGGATTTCTACCTAATTTTATTTTTTTACATATATATGTTAGTATGGTGTATCTGTTGACTTCTTACTATATAATCAATATATGGTGTAGTTTCTCAACCTGGTTTTGATTGCATATTAGTTCTTCTTTTTGGAAATCAATATTGGTGAACTTAGAATCTACTTTTCCTTTTAAATTCCGAATCTTGCTGAGAAGGGTGAATGGGGTTCAAATTTAGTTAAATTGAGCCTTAATGGCATGGACGCATGGTCGAGGGTTATAATAGCGTAAGTCTGATTTTAGTTGAATTGGGCTTTATTCTGTATGTAGATGTCGGTATGAACTAAATAAATTATTGTTATATTGCGTCATTATTTAAAATTTAAATTATAAAAAATGATTAGAACTCCGTTTGGAATAAGGAAAGAAGTATTGAGAAGTATGTAACTTTGTGAATAATTTGAATTGTTTAATAATAAATTTATTCCCATCTTTTCTTATTCTCTTATTCTCACTCCCATCCAAACACAGCCTAGTTAAGTTTGTCCTTTTCAATCAAGATTTAACTCGTACTGTGTCGTTAAAGGATTTTTACAATTCGAATTTTGCAAATAATTTTTTAATTTTTAACGTAGCAGCATGTTGATAATAAATGCATCTTTTAACTTTTAATTTAAAATGTTCAGATTAAACGAGTACAATCGAATAGTGCCCATCAATTAAAGTATTCAGATTTAATGATCCTAATTATAGGTTTCGATGGCACAGGGTAAATTTGAAGATATGTAGAATGTTATTAATAGTGGTAATTGAATTGTTTAAGAAACTTCTATCTTAATTCTTATAAGCGATGAAATGTTTTGTTAAAATTTGTTCTGACTTCCGACCGCGGTCAAAGTCGGTCTATTCATAATCATAGAAAGATAGAATGGACCCCAGCTAATATTTCCATGTAAAGCATGCCACATCATATTTGAATATAGACCTGGTGTACCCTTCAATTCTTGGATATCAGTTCTCTGATGTAATATTTCGACTTCATTAACCGACGGATTTGATATTTGGTGTAAACCAGGTCTAGCATTAATTAACCCCATTACCTTACTTGGGACATCCTATTTCCTTATGCTCTTAAAAAAGGCTCCTCCTTCGCTACTTCTCCAAAACCTCTGAAAGTCTGAAGAGAAGAGAGATCGTCTTCCTTCTCTCTCCCACAAATTTCCCAATTGAAAGGAGTTGAACCCCTCTTCCTTTTCCCCACCAATTCTCTCATTCTCTCATTTCGAAAAGAGAGAATCGCCTCTCCTCTATCTCTCTCTCTCTCAATCCTCTCTCATTTTGAATCAAGAACCCTTTCTGAACCCCTCTTTCCCATGAATAATGAATTCATCCATCGCACCAACTCAAAACCAATCCTCCCTGTAAATTAAAGAAATAATCAATCAAGAACTGATATTTCTATTGAAATCAAGGTAAGATCTTCTGCCAACTTTCTTCTATTTCTTCATTTTTAAGTTATTTTCTATCTTCATACATCCCTGATCAGTATATTTCCTATTACTCGGTCCAAATTTGTTGGGCTCTTAACCTTTTTTTTTTTTTTTTTGGAAACCCATATTAGTGAAATTGGAATTCGAGGGTTAATTAATGTATGTATTATAAATAGATTTTGTCGTATTGGGCCTAGCTGTGCTCAACTAGACCCTCTGTGTGTTAATGCGAGATTATATAATAATATCCAGTTTTGATTTATAAATAAATTGCTATTACTATTAGTACTAGGATTATTGTTGTTAGTATTACTAAATCAATATCACTACTAATGTCAAGTGTACTTTTTCTTTTCTCTGCAGGATAAGAAAGACAACACGTTGATTGAAAAAAAAGAAGAAGAAAAATAAAGAGGAGGAAAGAAAAAAAAGAAAAAAGAGGAAAAAAGAGGAGGAAAAAAAATGAAAAAAAAGAAGCAAAAAAAAAAAAGAAAAAAAATAACAAAAAAAAAAGAAGAAAAAAGAGGAGGAAAAAAAAATGAAAAAAGGAGCAAAAAGAAAAAAAAAAAGAAGAAGCAAAAAAAAAAAAAAAAAAAAAGAAGAAGAAAAAAATGGAAAAAAAGGAAAAGAAGAAAGGATGGGTGTAGAAGGTGAAGAGAAACAACACAATTAACTACTGAAAGCAAGGTATGGATTTCTCCCTAATTTTACTTTTTATATATATATGTTAGTATGGTGTGCATGTTTACTTCTTACTATATAATCAATATGTTGCGTAGTTTCTCAACCTGGTTTTAATTGTCTATTAGTTCTTCTTTTTGGAAATCAATATTGGTGAACTTAGAGAATCTAATTTCCTTTTAATTTCCAAATCTTGCTGAGAAGGGTGAATGAGGTTCAAATTAGGTTAAATTGAAACTTAATGGCATGTTCGAGGGTTAAAATAGCTTAAGTCTGATTTTAGTTGAATTGGGCTTTATTCTGCACATGTAGATGTCGGTATGAACTATTCGGTTTATAACATTACTAAACTGAATCTTTATATAGGACCAACATCAAAGTAAACTTGTGGATAAGACTTGAGGACAAGAGTGGAAAATGAAATTGACATATAAAGTTGAAAAAGTAGTAAATCCATATATATAGAAGAAAGAGTCGAGGTTCTTCAAAATGAGGATGCCTCAGGAGGAAACAAAGATAAGACATCCAAGGAGAGGTAATAACTCAATAATTGGAAGAAAAAACTTGAGGAGAACTTTGATAAAAGTTCACATCTGAAGTTGAAGAAACTTAAGGAGAAAAAATGCTCAGGGAGGGAAATAAGGACATCGAAGGAGAAGAAGTAACTCAATATATAGGAAGAAAAATATAAAGGACATCTGAAGGCTAAAATGTCACATCAGTATATATAAGAAAAAGTCAAGGACATACTGAAGGCTAAAAAGTAGTAAATCAATATGAAGTATAAGGACTGAACTTGAAGACGAAATAAGTAGTAAATCAATATGAAGAAAAAGGACATTGGGTGAGAAGTCAAAGTTCATGAATATGGTTTTGGAAGAGACAAAAAGGGAAACTTGTTTCTCTCTGCTTTTGAACCTCCGATTCCTGTGGCAATTTTTAGCATGATTACGACATGGTATATCTCTCTTCTTTCTCTCTCAATTTCTATTCTATCTATTATTTTTTTTCTTGATACTTCTCATTGGCATAGATGAGAAAAAGTAGAATAAAGGAAAAATGTTAGTAAATGGTTTACTGACATTTTTCCAAGTTTTTAACTCCGCCTATGTTGGTGCAACATAGACAGTCTCAAGCCTGTATCAAAGGAGGAGAGGAAACTTGTAACATTTAGGAGAACAAATATTAGAAAAAAGTTATAAAAGTAATGTTGTTTTTCTGAGTAGCAAGTATTTATGCATGTTTTATAGTCGAAAGCTACAGCAGGCTTTTTTAAGATTACCAAATCTTTATTACCACAATGGACCAAACTGTGGTTTATTTGCATGGAAGAGGCAGAAGGGATTGGGGTTCATTAGAGTAATGGACTTTTTTGGCTGGATTGAGTAGTTGTCTAATTGACTAGTCCAGACTGTTCTTTTCTGAACTGATACCACCTGAAATTTAACTCAGTTGAAATCATGTTTGGATTTCAGGAACACAACAAATAGAATTTATCATCAATAATTTGGTGATTATTAAAACTGTGCTAGTTCACGAGGATACTGGAGGAAATTCTATTTTGCCCCTCAATTTTGATGATAGGGGTAAGTGTGTACTTTCCTCTTCTTTCTTTCCCATGTTGTTTGTCTTTGATTGTTCATATTTCTAATGGACAGGTTGTATAAAATACTGATGTAATGCCAATAATTGCAATATATTGCTACCGACATACCACTTATCAGTATTTATTGTAGCGATTACAATAAATACTGAAATATCACAATTTTGTAATGTTGCTTGTCGCTTCAGTTTATTTATGGCAGACTGAGGCTAGTTATATTTAATAGTTATGACTATAATTGGGGTAGAATTGACTGAATGGAGCTAATTTCAGAGTCATGTTTATACAAATCCGATCTGTATTTGTGGTCCTTGATCTCTGGCAGTGTATCCATTGGAATCTTTCAGATTGACACCAGCATTGTCTACTTAACCTTTTTTTATTTCTGACAAAAGAGATGCAGATGAAGCTGTAACCTCACAAATGACCATTTGTCAGCCCAATCTAGCTGCTGGCTTGCCACACTGGCATAAGTGAAGATTACTAGGTAAAAATCATTGGAATGCACAGCTGGTATGTACAATGGTTCAATATGGTGCAGATTACAAGCTAAAAACATTGGAATGGATGAGTTGGTTGCGTTATTTGTAATGTATGAGATATGAGATATGGATACAGATGTTAGACTGGTACAAGTTGCTGGTTGGGTAACACCATAGGCTCTAAATCTATAACCAGGTCAACTCAGGAAGGTTGCTGGTTTGTCCTGTACTCCTATTGACCACTTGAGTAACGTCTCACATGCTTGGACCTGTGGTACGAACTGATACAGAGTGATTTTTTGCTGACAGGGCTCTATTAGTACTTCAATAGCCAGAGACTGGGATAGCTGAGAGAGCTGACCATTCTAATTAGCTTCCATTACCGTTGTTTCCATCTGTTGGTTTATAAACTTTGTCGTTTACTACTGGGGTTATATTTAATTTTTCTTTTTTTCATTGCTCTTTTGAGCTCAACCTCATAATGAGGTCGGCACTCTTTTGTATTTCTTTATTGCTCATTGTTTTTAATTGTTCTAATTTAATTTGTCTATGCATAGGATGTATACATCTACTATGTGTCTGTCCAGTTTTTGAACAAAATTTAACAAGCTTATTAAGGAATTGGAAATTTTTGGATAGATCTGGTCTCTATAATTGCAGGAGCAAAGGCAAATCATTTGATAGGAGTTAAATGTATTGGCTTAATTACTAGCTCATATCAAATTAAATCGTACATCTTAATTACCCCACCAGGCGTTAAATCAGCTTGAAGTTGGTTATATGGTTAGAACTGGCATTTTCAAGGTGATCAGAGGTAGGTGGGCCCACGTACTGTCAATGGATATAACGTAACAAATAGAAACACCAAAATATGAGGAGTTCCTATACTAATTCAATGAGATGTGAAGAATAAGAAATAAATCAAATCATTGTTTCTCCTAAAGAATACATCTAAATTTTGCATTGATCATCTTAAATAAATAAGATTGCAATTCTTGCTATATACCGTGCGGTAGATGTAAAAATACAAAACTATTTTTATCACCAAATAATAAATACTTTTATTAATAAAATTAATAACGAACATCACCATTAAATCTTATCAGACAAACAAAACTAGATCAGAGAGTGGCAGTGTGCAGAACTACCAGAAGATAAATCCAAGTCTTGTAAAAGTTCTAAAATCAACAGTGATCTGAAGAGTGAACACAAGAAATATAAAGTTCCTTCGCTTTCCAATATATAGTTTAAATGAATGTCTTAAACGAGTACCATCAAATTTTACAAATGCATCCTTCTTTTCAGGACATGTTACCACTCAACGCAGCTACCAAAGCCTCATACTGGTCCTTGCGACGTAATTTGTTAAAGCTCATTGTGACAATATCAAAGTTACACCAGCGATGAGCACTTCCCCACTCTTAACAGGAATTATAAATGCACCCTATTAATTTACCAATGAAATTTGTTAAAATGCACCAAATCTAGTAGCTCATTACCAATTGCCATTTTATGATTGTTCCATGGAGATTCGTTACTGATGTGCGATGGTCAAAGATAACTAGACAAACATATTGGATAAAACTATTTTACAATGGTTTTCGTGATACCTAAGTAATATAATATTAATTGTGTATTGTTAATTTGTCATGCCATAACATAAAATGTGCGAGAGAGAGAGAGAGAGAGAGAGAGAGAGCTTACAATCGCTAAGAGAGTTCAAGTGGGTCATATTTTTGGGTGGGCCTGGCAGCGGCCTCACCTCTTCCTGCTCTGCAACCAAAATGTAGAAGAGACCCATGACGCCAGTGTGCATTTGGTTGCTACTATAGTTAGAGATCAGGGTTAGTGTTTCCCCATCTGCTATCTTCACTGATCCAGGTTTTGGATAACATGTTGACATCCCCACTATATAATTTGCTTCATTTCCTGCCTCTTTTCCATGTCCATAGCTAGGGAGAGACTTGCATAGGAGCTTTCCATCCTAATTCGATAGGTTTTAATCAATGACAGCAGGAAAAGGACTTGAGAGGAGAAAATGAAGCTGTGAGGTCTATTTGTCACATCTATTGAAGTCTAATGTACACATGAGCACTTGCATCTGGCATTAACGTGTGAAGAGCAGGTATAATTATCTTTTTTTTTTTTCTTTTGAGAAACTGGTATTGTTAATTTTATCTTGAACTGTAATATTACATTAAATCCTGGTTTCCAAGCAGGTAAGTAAGACACTAAATTTCCATCATAGAGGAAAACTTCCACAAGGCTGCGTACCGGCTATTGCTAAAAAATTGTGTCTTTATTTCCAAATATCACCAGACTCAAAATTCAAAAGATTTACAGAACTTTCCACCTTGTCAGTACATGTTTCTAACTCTAAGTTTCTTTGTTTTTTGAAAACCAGGTAAGTAGTGGCCACCCAGTGGTTGTCAGTACATGTTTCATAGTTCATACACAGGTACACTCATATACATAAGATTTAATTTCTTGCTAATAATACTCTTCTCATCTTTTTATTTTTATTTGCTGATAAAATTTGAAGTAAATGCAACCTCATATGAAATTTTAAGAAGAAAAAAAAAAGCAATAACTGAGATATTACCTGGCCATACAAAGAAGAGCCAACCCCACCAGAATGCTGGTGGGCAACACCATAAATTAAATCACCGCCACAACCAATCTTGTAGTCTGAATATCAATACAAGCACCCTTTCCCCTTTCTTCTGAAGTACATTCTTTCACCTCATACTCCACCTACATGTCCATATGTGTCATTTAGTAGATTAGCATGAAGGGTTAGAAGCTAGAACTTTGATCAGTAGACAAAAATGAATGTCAGAAATATTAGGTTTTGTTGGCCTTCACAAAAATCAGGAAGAAGAAGTTGGGCACATAATTTGGTGAATTGAGAAACATGACAATTTCTCATGATTTATTGTATAAGTGAGATATCTATTAAAGATGCATAAAAAAAAAGTTTCATTTTATTTAAATCAACTCCTCTAATACCTTGCAGCTATCGGAGCCTGTCCCAGTGTCTGTGATATCAAGTATATAGACCTTCACGGGCACAATGCGGGGCTCCCATTCAACCCATTCCACAGTGTATTTGAGAAAGAGCTTTCTTGTTACACTCTCAACTCAAATCCTTCTCTTAGCTTGCATTGAGTCTCATCGTAGCAACAATTTAAACCGCCAGTGTAATTTGCTTGTATCTCATCTCCATCTTCATCAACAGTCATATTGTACAAATTACACCTAAAAATTGAAATTATGTTATCAACTTATCATTCACAGAGAAAATGTTTAGTACTGATTTTGACCTTGGCTGGAAGTGTTGAAGAAAAATAATATCTGAACAAAATCTCAAAGTACATCAGCACAAAAGGGTTAGAACTTTGTTAGATAGATGAAAATAAAGGTCAGGAAAATTAGGTATGTTGGTCTTTACAAAATCAACTTCTCTAATACCTTGCAGCCACGGGAGCCTGTCCCAGCATCCAGCGCTGGGATTGGACTGGGTCGATCCGGATACCCGGCCCAGCCCTCTCCACAAGGGTTTAAAGACTGGACCGTATCCAGCCCTTCTTTTTCCAACGAACGCTCGGCCCTCTTCACAAATTTAGATCTTAGACGGTCAAAGCCCTCGATCCTCTTCACAAATTTTTACGTAACTGAGATTGATCTTTTCCGCATAAGACCCTGTATTTACTTTATTTCCTACACAACTTCTTTCGACGAAATTCCGACCATCGTCTCCGACGAATTTGGGTTCTATGGCATCGTGGGATCGAGGAGAATACAACTACGAGGTTAGTTTGTGACGCATCGTCCTTGGTTGGTGGGGACGCCACCTCGTTGGTACGGGGCTTCAAGGAGTTTGGTACCGATTGAACTTGGAGATCTTATAGCCTTATAGGTTATAGCTTTATAGGTTATCAAAATGGGTTTTCTGGCATTCAGACGATGAAGAGAAGAGGTTAAAGAGTTCAATTTGACATGAAGAAGACAAAGGTTCATAATTTCAGATGGAACTGGTATGGTACAGGAAGGATACCAGTGATCGGTTCAGGGAGTCTAGATGTCTAGATGAGTTTTGTTTAGTTGTAAAGTTCATATGATTTGAAAATATCCACGCATTGTTATAAAAAATTTGGTTCAATTTTGTGATTTCGTGCAAATAACCGGGTGCACAATTTGATGTTGCCAAAAATTTATCATGATAGTACCTGAAGTAGAACTTGCTACATTACAAACCATCCACTTGTCCACTTGCTACTTAGTTTAGTCATGAAATTGATCAACGTATATTAATTGTATATGTGAAAGGTAAACCGAAGGAGTGAAGGACCTGCTTGAAGAAAATCAAAGAAAAAATAACATAAGTGAAAGCAAGAAATTTCAAAAGTACTAAGACATGAACTAAACATGCATCCTTTTAGTGACAAAAATGGGTTTGATTGTTTTGTAAAGCACGATAAATTCAGTTTTAACCTGACATTGTACCAGAATTTGGCGACTTTCTGATTGGGTCGTACAAGTACATGAACTAATATCAGAGTAGAACTGGTAATATGTCAGACTATGGAAGCAATGTTAGTCTTAACTACTTGAGACATACCAGTTTTGTTTACTTGAGACATACAACACTGACTGTTAAAACTGTTCACTTCCAATGGCTTATTTCATTAAATGTTGACATGCTTGCCCCATACTTGCACCTAGACATTTAGTTCAACTATATGAAACTAGCAAGGCAGATCCTCCATTTCAACGAATTATGATAGGTGTTTGCAATTCTATAATTATTTACAACTCAATAAACACACATTGAGACTGATATGTGTTGAAACTTTTTTCTCCACACCTCTCCGAGAAGTCATTTTTAGACTTAACTTACAATAGAGTGACCCATAGTAACTAGCATAACCAATTCAAAAATTAATATACAGAAACGAAAACAAGACATCAAATAAAAAGAAATTACACAAGTAAAAACACACATAAATTATTCAAAACATTTAAAACACATTTTCAGTATCACCTATTCAACATACAATGACACAATCTAGTCATCAACTCCAATAAACATAAAATTTTAAAACAAGTTAGGACACAGAATCCCTAGTGGATGCCTCTGCCGATCAAGAACCCAGTTCTGCATCCAGACACCAAGATACCCTACTAATTAAGCTCACGATGGCACAAAAACACTAAATTAATATGACAGCAAGATGGACACACAGACATCCTCCAATGCGGTTTATATCACTTCTCCTATCAAAGAAGAAAAGAGAAAACATAGGTGAGATACTGAAAGCCATAATAAAGGTAGTGATAACAACAATGCTCTATAAAATAAAAATCTTGCATTGTGTTGTAATAAACAGCAAAGGGGTAAATAACAAAAAGGTGGTATTTTCGAGAATTCAGTATGGCCCATGTTACAGAAATTAGAAATACCCTTCAAGACTTCTGATCTCATAAAAGTAGAGAATAAAATATAATTAACAAACTCAGTCTGTAGGAATAAAGTACTTTCTGTACAACCCATCAAGCATCAATAAACATAATTTTTTGTTTATGAAAAGTGCCTCTGTATGAACTTGCTATGCAAAATTAGGCAAATGAACATAAGCTGGATTTGAAATGCAACTCTGTCAAAATCTGGCAAATGATGATTATGAAATGAACACCTTATGCCAGATTTTGTGCTTTGAAGTATAGTGAATACTGATTACAAAAACAATCCTATGCAATGAGAAATCTTCCTTCCTAGGCCCCATGCTATGGTACAGGAAAGCAACTTGAAAGTCAAAAATAAGAACCAGAGATAAAACTTGTTTTGAGAAATTCAGCCCATCATCTCTGAAAGCTTTTTGTACTTCCAATAAGCCATTCCTAGTCTCAGGATTATCTCCACTAAGCACCACAAACACATCAAATAAAAGATAAGCTATCAAAGTTTTCTCAGAAGCTAAAAAATAGCACGAAAAGAAAGCTAATGCTAGGAAGCATTTTACTGACCTTTTAAATAACAATTACTAGGGTTGAGGCAAAGTTTTAATTTGACTTTTAATAAATAAAAACTCCAACCGAATTGGACCAACTAATCGAGGGAAACCAATTAACCTTTACCTTAGCACTGATTATATCCTCTGCAAACTCACCAATTAACCCTCAACTCTTACGCAATTAAGTTGTTACCCATTATTACTTGGTATATATTTTCCAAACCAAAAATGCATTGAGCAAATAAAGAATTGAATTTACCCAACAGTTCAAACGACAATTGAAACGAGGGGAGAGAGAAGCTTCAAGCTTGAGAGACTAGAGTTGAGATTTCAGGCGGAGCTTGAAGAACGGGAAGGTCAATGAACGGCGAGAAGGCGACAAGGTTCGAGACTTCGAGAGCCGACAGGGCGGAGCTGAGTCAGACTGAGGGCCTAACGACAAGCTCGACAAGCTTTAGTCGAGCGTAGGTTTATGTGAGGGCCGAGCCGGGTTTTTGGCCCTAATCGAACTAAGCTCGGCCCACTTGAGAAAAATAGTGCGTCCGATCCGAGAGTCCATGGGCATACCCGGCCCAATCCCAGGCCTACCAGCATCCGTAATATCAAGTATATAAACTTTTACAGGTACAATGTGGGGCTCGCAATCAACCCATTCCACAGTGTACTTGAGAAAAACCTTCCTTGTTACACTCTCAAATCCTTCACTTAGCTTGCAACAATAACAAGGATGCTTTTATTTTGGTGATGTTAATACTTTTGTTTTTCCTTGTAACAATATATCTTGATGTCTATTTCAAAAGGAAAATATGAAATATAGATCAACATATGACACAACAGAAATGATGCTAGCTGTTATTGTTTCATCATTTCAAGTACTGATTTGTAGCCTTTTAAACAGGAATTATAAGTGCCATCGGCAAATATACCATCCCAGCCATCGTTAAATACAAAGTGAACATATACAGCAAATAAGATGAACATATAGACGATCTAAGTGAACACTTGCAAACAAATAAGTGTTGTCATCACTTGTTCAGAAGTTTACATGCATATTCAACTTATTTTCATTGAACTTATTTGTTTGTATGTGCTCACTTAGATGGTCTATATGTTCACTTTGTTTGCTGTATATGTTCACTTTATATTTAGCGATGGTAGGGATGACAAAACAGCAGATGGCAGTAATCAATTTCCTCTTTTAAATGTAGAACTTGAACACCAGAAGCAAAGAGATTCAAGGTACATCAGTAGGATGTCAGCTATAGCATTCATAACATTCTACCAACAAATGCAAATTGCTGGTACAAATCCAGTAACTGAATTAAAGATTAAATAATGCCTGTACCTGCACTCAGTGCATCCCAGCCGATCAGTGACCCCTCATATGTCGATTGCATGGACGTTCAACATCCACCTCTCTTCATACCCAGCTGGCACTTCTTCAGGATTGCCAACTACTATCCCATATGGGTCAGGGACCCACGTATCAGTCTTTCGTGTCTCTGACCCAATCCCGTAATACTGCTTCAATGTATCCTTGCACAGCCCAGAATTTCTCACCAATATAGTTTTTGACAAGTCATTTTCATCACCTGGCACTGAATCTTTGAGTCCGTAATACCTGAAACAATGTGAAGTATATTGATTGACCAATGCACCTTAAAAGCCACTAGACATCTATAAAAGATAAAAAAAAAAATACCAAAAAACCTTATGTCAAATCCATAATATTATCTTAACCCAAAAAAAAGAAAGGCCTACTTACAAATGGCTGAACGAACTGGGTCAAAAATTGTATACAATATAATTTTGTGAGGGTCTCTTTATTAGTGATCATTTGCCAAGAAGAAAAAGCATACAGGAAAGGTAATAACGTACACCAACAACTAGAATCTAAAAAATAATATAACATGAATATGTGCTAACTATACCTCTCAACAAGCCAATGGTGGAGATGTCTCATGCAGTGGGATCGGGTTGCCATGCTCATCTATGACCTCACCCATGGTTTAAAAACTCGGGCGAGTCGGATCGGACTCGGCGGCAGACGAGCCGATTTTTCGCGAGTCAGATCGGAATCACAAGAAAAAACAAAAAAAAAAATAGAGAAATTAGTGCTAGAGGTCGAAGATAGGAGCCACACAAGATTATCTGAGATCACTAGAGATATAGGCCACACGAAATCAGCAAAATTATAGGGAAGAGAGAGATCAAAGCTCTCAATTTGAGCTTCGAAGAGACGGGAGGAGGCCAAGAGAGTCATGGCGGAAGGGATGGATGAAAAAGAAAGAAGAGATGAAGGCCATAGGATCTTTTGTGGCAACAACTTAACAGTGCCTCACGTACATAACTGAAAATATATATGCATATAACATACCAGTAACAATGCCCACCCAATGTGTGGGCGGATTTTAACATGTGAAAATGATGAAAATAAAAATATTTATAAGAATATGGTGTTTATTTTCAATATTTAAGGTTAACGTTGTCTTGATCGGTGCTGAAGCAGTATTCACCGATTTAAATAAATATTGATTTAAAAAGTAGACATGTGAACAATTCAAAAAATAATTTGATGAAAAAAATATGTTTCTCAATAAAAAAAAGTTCCACATAAAAGTATATCATCTCAAATTTAAAAAAAAGTAATACAATATGACAAAATTCTTGACTTGCTCTTGCTCCACTGTTGTAACGAATAATGATCATACTCTAGACGAATACATATTTCGTAAAAAATAATAAATAATTAAAATAAAAAATAATATAATTCTATTCGTTGAGTGAGTGTGATATGAGAGCAATAAATATTAATTGACAAGTTAAAAATTGAAATTGTATATCATTTAAATTAACATATATTTGATTAACATTTAAATTCTTAAGAATACTATTGTCATCATATTTTGTTACGTAATTTTATATTTTCTTGTCATTTTAGAAACATATGAAAACCGAAGGGATTGAATGTGTATCACACATGCGTTGGTATTTTCTTTCAGCACTTCCATTCATTATTTCTCTTTAAATTGTTTCGATACTATTCTATATCTATCATATAGACTACCTAAAGAATTAGCCAGGTAAATCTTTTTTATTTTACTTACCCAATAGTCGATCTTTCTAAATTTTTTTGAAAATATCTATTTTATTTCAAAATTCACTTTATTACATAAGTCAATTATTGGTATCTTTTCAACTGGCTTATAAGGAAACAATAAATAAGCTAGTAAGGAAACAGTCCGAAAAAGGGAACGTACGTGGATGAGGAAGAAAAGAGAATTAATTGCTATTCCAGTGTGGCCATGAGGAATCCAAAATAATGTATGAGAAATTAGTATGTAAGAAAATTAATTAATAAAAATTTTGGACACGCCATAAAAAAAGGATTAATTGCTGTATTAGTGTTTATAAATTGTGAATTTAAAAGGAAGCTTTTGCATTGTCCATTGATGGTGATAATTATGGTCAGTATTGTAGAAATCAATTCGTTTGGATTTATTACATTTAATGAATTAATTGTTGCTTAATTTAATTATAAAATAAAAAAACAGAAGTTTTTTCAGGTTGATTAGATGTGATGAGAACATTTAATTTGGTAATTATTCTCTTCTCTGATCGGAAAAAAAACGAAATGTTTTACGGACTGTTTAATGCGATGACTAACGAAATGGAAATTTGCTTCCATTTGTCATTTTGATAATTTAAGACATGCCAAATAAATAATTAGCTTATGAGAATTTTCTTTAAAAAAAAAATAAAGTTTGAAATGATACACGTGGGTAGGCACACGAAATTGGGGATGGCTTAACATGGTCATTCAAACTTAATTACTTGTTTCCTATCATGATTCCTTTATTTTATTGGCAAAACGTCATATAACATGTGCAAAAACAGAAAACAACCCATTTTCATCCCCAAGAAATCTAAAACGAAAGGCAAAATTTTCATCAAAATAAACGTATACTGCAAACAGATAATGACAAATAAGGGGTGTACGAATACAAAATTTTAACAACAACACAAATGAAGCAAGTTCCAGGCACAAATGCATAAGCAGTTAGGTTTGTTTCCCGCTGCAAAGAAGAAAATTGTCGAAATTCCAGATTCCACACCTGCCCCGAGAAAACAAAACCAAGTTATAAATGAAAACAATTATGAAGGCAAGGGCAAGTACAAGTAATAGTCGTACCTGGATTCCATTCTCATTAGTAATGGCCACAAGAAACCCTTGATTTGTAGAAACTGAAAAAATTGGAGCACAACGTCTATTAAAATATCAATATCTGACAAGTTAAAAATATCAATATCCAAATCTAAAAATCGCCATTACTCCATCCATAGTTTTTGGTACCAATGTTTATGTACTATTAACATGCATGACCCCATAATCCAGTTTTATAAGCAGTATGAAGACACAACTCTGGATGAACAATAATAAATACACATCAAATTGGTACCTCACCACTCTAATTTGAAGAACCTCTTCAATCAAGATTTTGCTCATATTTGTAAGTTGAGACGACAACAAGTCTTTCCAAGGCTGCATCCCATATATATTTGCCAAAATAAAATTCAATAAAACAAAAAGAACTTACAGGAAGCCCAAGGGGTATGACCACCATGCCAAGGGGACATCAAGCGAGCATCTGGGAATGCTGCAGCCAGCAATGGAGATGGTGATGGGATTGAATATGATGCCTCCGCTTGATAGGATATGAAACTGAGAGAGATCTTTCACGATCTCGTTCGTCTCGCCTGATATGGGAAACCCTGTCATTATAATCTCCATGCCTTCTACTAAGGTACTTGTACCTGTTTGGACTACGACTATGATGTCTTGAAGAACTTCTTCTAGGAGTTGATGACTTCAAAAATTAATGAAATGAATTAATTCATGTTAATGCTCACTCTTTGATCGATTGAACAGTCAGTGTGGACATTTACCAGATTATACAGGTCCAGCAAAGACCAGCAAAGAGGTACATACCAGTACCACCTGTATTTGAATGGTTCAAAAAATTTAATTTTTTAAAAAATAAATGTTTACAACCTAATAAATGAAATAATAGAGCAAGTACCTCAATCCTGGATAAGTCATCGTCATGTCTTGCACGTGGGGTATAGCCATTTTCATCTTCACTTGTTATATTAGATTCTAGAAATATAAAAAATATTAATATTAAATTACTAATGAAATGTAAACCTAATTCTATAATTATGCTAGAACCATGGTTCCCCATTTCAATTCTATAATTCTATATTAATAAATAAAGCAAAAGTCTAACCAGATTGGTCAAAACACGGTCTAGTGGAAAACTAATTCAGGTACAAACAGCTCTATAACTGGCAGGTGTTTGATAGAACTTAAATTAATTGTAATGAGAAAGAGATGTAACCTAGAGCAGATCGATTTTCAAGAGGACGATAGAGAAGTCTCTCTCTGTTAGGCAAAGAAAAACCTCTGATAATTCAGACTCTTGCCTAAGTTTTCTGAAAATATATTGAAATCCTGAAAGTTCAAATTTAATTACAGTTTGCACCCTAACTCTTCGAGCTTTCCAGTTTCCTATACAGCCACGAGTATTCCAGCTTACAACATCTAAACTTCATAGTCTCCTTGGATACCTGCAACTCCTTTGTTGCATCATTAATTGGCACCAAAAAATTTATGTACCACGTGCTCAAAACTAAGTGATTTCCTCTTTGTTCTAAAAGTATGCAATCATGTGACTCATAAAATGTTAATAAATGCAAGGTTCAAAATCAAGTCCTCTAGGTCATATATGAAAATAGTAAGCTAATTTTATATGCTTATTTCAATAAAGAAAAATAAAAAATGTTGATATTACCTTCCCCTCCCTGCTAAGATATGCTGAACCAATGTAACTCCACTGGAATGCAAATGCTGACAACTTCCTTGTCCAATTATTGGATCTGAATAAGTGTGTTGTCTGAAGTTGGATACAACGAGTCATTGCTTCAAAGAAATAGAGTAAATGATTTAGAAAAAGTCAATGAACCTTAGAACTTGAAAGAAGGTAGTATGCAATAAAAATTTAATAAATTTCAGGACAAACTTCTGATGGGTCAAATCCAGAGTAACCTATGGAATTATGTTACTTTACAATTTTCATTACCAATCACTACTAAATTAAAGAAAAGTAGAAAAGGAACAAGTTATAATATAAAATCCTATAGTACTCTACCGGCAATTAATATCAAATTTCAAGGTTATAAATAAGAAGAAAGATATTGCAGCAAATTAAATCAATAAAAATAAAACTAAATTAGACTAAAAATAAACCAGATTTTATCAACTCAAAACCAAAACCAATTAAATCCAAATAGAAAAACGAAATCAAAAGAGACACGTAGCAGTACCTCTAGGGTAAGTTTCTTGAGCAGTAGTTACCCAATGTTGTTTTGTGCGCCTGAAAGCAGAAAGCAAATAAAATTTATAAGTTTTGAACATAATCAATAAAACTATTGAAAGGTAGAAAGAATTTGCTCTGATCAAGGTTAAAAGGAAGAAAAGAAGCAGTTAGCAGATTTGTGAACCTCAGCCAGAGATTCAGAACACTTTATCTCTTTTGTTCTACAAAATACAAGAAACAAATTAGGTTGGCTATTAAATATGTTAATTCTGGCTAATAACCTCCCTTTATCAAAAACTGAATTGGTACGAAAAAATCATTTCAACTCACAGTTCCCAACATACAAAATCAAATATCAAGTAAAAATTAAGTAAAGAAAATAAAAATTGAACCATCAACTATCTGTTAAGTAATCAAATTGAACCGGCAAATAAAAATTAAGTAATCAAATATCTGAATTGGTTCACTATGCATGAATGATACATACCAGCACAAGAAAGAGAAAGAAATATCCACTTCTGAAGCCTTCGGAGTATCTGCAAAACACCCGATGAAGAAATTAAACTTCCAGTTCTATGAGGGAGAGAGAGAGAGAAAGAGAGCGCACCAGTAGGCGATGAGGTGCCACAATCGGAACTGTTATCCTTCGTTTAGGCATCGTTGGTTAAATAGGGAAGCAAAAGTAAATCAAGGTCCAAATTGAAATTTAAAAATAATTCAAAGACTTTGTATGCGCATCAGTAGCGGAGGTCGCGATCTGTGGGCTGTTGGGTGAGGGTGGCGATCCATGGGTCCTTGGGTGAGAGTGGCGATCCGTGGGACTTAGGTAGGGGTGGCGATCGATCATTGGATGTGGGGCGATGGATGGTTGGATGGGGGGCGATCGGTGGTTAGGACTGGAGTTAGGTTTTACGAAGGGATGGAAGTCGGAAGAGATGAAACTGACTGGGGTGGAGACGCGGCTTTTAAGTCTTTATTCTCGGGACAAAATAAAAAAAAATAAAAATAAAAATAGAAAAAAAAACGTCTTCCTATATGGGCCCAAAAAGGTGATCAGTGCATAATCGGTGTAGAACGGGGATATGCGTTGATGACTTGATGTGCACAAGTACTTGCGGCGCGCAGAAAATAAAAAAAAAACAAAAAAACGATCTCACAAGGAATCGAACAGGGAACACATTATAATGAGTAAACGTTCGTTCCTTCCGATCAAATGAGATGAACGAAGGTATAAAATTCTCTTCGTTCTGCCATACCATCTGGCCCCTTTATCAAGTTTTTGTTTTATTAATCAACGATATAGATTACAAATTAAAAACAATCAATGATGCAGATCGTTCAGACCAAGGTTGTATCCTGAGATGTTACATTTTTCCATTTGTGCTTTTAATATAGTAGAGATAGAGATAGAGATATATAACTCGAATTTTCAAACATTTGTGCTATATTTAGATTTATTAAAAATATCAATGCACTTTATTCACTTTAAATTGTTAAATTCATCGATTTACTACTTAATTTGACATATTTAGCTTTAGTATCGTTATTTCGTACTTTTTTTTTCTTAGACGGATTAATGTTTTGTTTGTAGAATTAAAAATTAACATTTATAAAGTAACAGTGACACACTAACATATAGTCTGAAATATAGGATTTATTGAAACAAATAAGAAAAGAGTCCAAAATAATGCTATACATTAGAAAACTTTTTGTAACTTCAATTAAAAACGTAGTCATTTTTGCAAAAATATTTTTTCTATTTTTTTATGATTTTTACTGATTTTTAAAGTCATTAAATATAATTTTAAAAAATCCGAGTTTTCGATCCGAGTCACCCGAGTTTTTCCGAGTTACCCGATTCGACTCCTTAGTCCAACGCTCCGAGTCCGAGTTTCAGAACCATGACCTCACCATTGAAGCTCTTCAAGGCTATGTGGCCCTTGGGGAAGGGGATGTTGAAGTAATATCTGTTTGCAACTTGTCCTGGTTTGAGATAGAAAGGAGGAGAGAGAAAGGTCTCGGTTTTCACTCCGGAGGGTCTCAAGGCCCCTGAATTGTGCAACAATAGTAAAGAGAATAGCACCAAACAGACTGTGTGCATTTTAGATTCTGCATAGGAAAAAGAGTGGAAAATGGATAGTCAGATTCAAATTAAGTGTCACACCTTTCAACTATTTTGAATTAAGTGTTTGGATGCATAAGAATAAACTCCAAATTCTTTATTCTCGTGGATCTCAAGAATAAGAAATTTGGACTTATTCGGATTTTTATTCATATTCTAACAAAATCATGAAATATGAATAAAGAATATGGATAGACACACATTTCTAAATTGACCACTGCATACCCAAATTGACCACTGCAATAGAATAAATTTTATTTTATATTCAACAAATAGCACGAGTCTTTTCCCACCACAATTTTGTCTCCAGTTCACTGAATATGTTCACACTGAACGGAAATATTTAAACAATAATTAGCACTGTCCCTAAAAATTAACATATAATATTTGTCAAATCTCCACTACTTATAAAGCATCAGTAGAACAGGCATAAACTTCGAGATAAAAGAGAGTTACATCCCTCTAATATCAAATATGAATCATTAATTTTGTTAATCTACTATGATCTACAGTTTAGATTCAAATATCAGACTAAAAGGTCGACCTTTTAACGTGAACTATCTGGGCGGTGCGTTGGCAACTCTCCTGTTTCGTTCGTTGCTATTCACAAGTTCGATTCTCGCTATAACATTTTTATTTGCTGCGCCTTCCTCCCGACCTCCCCTGCGGCAAATAAGGAAACCACAGACTTTCTCCATTTCGCATTCGCTCTCCCCGCTTACCCCTGCTCCCTCCTCCCTTCCCCTATCGATAGAAAAGGAAACGACGCCCCGGCCTTGGCATAAATTTCACAGACGATGACCTAAATCAGCCGCCTCAACTCAGTTTCGCGATCTAGCCTTCTCTCTCGCGAGTTGTGACCGCCGCTCGCATTCTCTCAAAAGCAAAAATGGCCCGATATCCTCCGCTACTCTTTCTGTTGCTAACTCCCTTTCTAGGGTTTCTAAAATCGGAGACGAAGAAGGGTTAGGACGCCATGGCCTCCGCTCTAGCTTCGATTCCTAGCGACCTCGCAAAGAAGAAGCGGGTAAGATAACCTCTCTTGTTTGATTTGTGTTGTTCTTTGCTAGATGCGGCCATGGATTTTTAATTGGTTGTGATTTCAATGATTCGTTTTATTTTTTGTTTGAATATTAGGTGAATCGTAGTGCGAAGCTGAAGCAATGTGTGGGCCAATTTTAAGAATCGTAGTACCATTTGCAGTTGCTGCATGGAATTGGAGATCGATTGGAACTTGATTTCCCCTAAATGATGGTTGCAATTCATAACTACAAAAGAATATGCAATATTCAGGTATTACTCCTTAAAATATCTGATACGTCTAGATTTGGCAGAGATCAACAATAGTATGGAGAGAGAGATTGAGAGATGAATTCGTAAATCTTTATTGATCACAGTGTTACAATAGTCTGTTTCAGCAATCCCCCCCTGTACAATCATCTACCCCCTCTATATATAGACCTATTTCTTATAACAGAATGCTGACGTCACCCGACAGCCGTTAGCCCACTTGTGCCTCCAGATTCCCCCGAACTATGTTCGGTATGGTGCTTCCCGTGAGTCTGTAGGAGCGTGTTTTCCCGACTTTATCTGGGCGCGCTATTTAATTTTATCTTTTCCCGCTTCTTTACCTCCGATGCGGGCCTCTTTTGGGCTAGGTTCCCTATTCTTTTATTTGGGGCCGAGCTTTTATCAGGCTGGCCCTATCAATATCAAAATTCTACCTGGTAATGTGCAATATGTTGGTCCTGTAGGTGCATGGAATATCTGAATCAAATCTTATTTTATCTCCACACTGACGGGCCATAGTGACTATGTCAATATTGTTGCTGCAGTCCTGATGATTTGCTCTATAGAAGTGGCGGAAAAATTGCACACGAGTTTAGTTACTTCATATGGTACCATGGTTGTGGGATATGGTGAATAGGTATGTTACCTCTCTGTAGCTTGAAATGGCCATAATATAAATATGAAATAATGCAGGGTTTAAATGGTAAATAATGAGCCATATCTGTTCTTCATTAGTATTAAGTTATATCTTCTTTTAAAAATAATATAACCACAAATTACTATAAGAACAAGGACCAAAGTGTAAAATAAAAGTTACAAACCGCCCAACTTAGAAAATGTAGGTCCCTCAGTGGATATTGACTTATTAGAAGGAAAACGTGAAATTTGATTTAGAATTGGTATATAAAAGGAACATGGATTTGTTTTGTCTAAAGTAAATGACGGCTACTGTATTTTCTACTGACTACTTTTATTTGTTTGATGATATAGTTACGACATGAAGGATTTGAGGTTTCTACTTTAGTCACAAATTTATTTGAATGTTATTTTTGGGTACCATGGAGGTATATTTAATTTGTTTCCATGAGTACATTTGAAGAGTTTAAGTCATCATGGCCTAAATCCAAACCATGTACTTGCTGAAGTGTGCAAAAATGGGCTATACACTGGTCATCCATAGATGGAAAGCACATGCCAGTATGAGCTACGAGGATAAATGACTGGCTTTGTTACTCTCATGTTTAAGTGTTAGGAACTTCCTATATTTAGGGGAAAGAAACTCAAAAAGGGAATACATCGTCTGTACTCACCAATGGCACAAATGTAGCTTTTTTTGTGTATGCAGGTTCAGAGCCTCAGTGAATGGTTTGCATTTACAATGAGAAGCAACTTGAATCTTAAAGGTCACATCAGAGCCCAAGCAGCATCAATAAAATTAGCACAACTAAACGATGCTATCTCTACTGAGTTTATGAAGTCCATAACAACATCAATAAAATTTTCTTATGGAGTTTCTCTTTGATTTGATTTTCTGTTTTTAAGTTCAAGTTTCTTTGATTTGGTTTTCTATTTTCTAACTTAATATAAATCTATGTTCTGATCCATTCACCTTTCTGATATTCAATCCCGTGTATTTTTCAGATTTGCTAGGCTACTGAAGATTGCAATTTACAATACAATTTATACAAAAAAAAGAGAAAGTTAGGTCTGTTGCTTCATACTCTGAATTCTGAAATATCTTTTTGTTAAGCTTTCTCTATTTTAGGCACAATATTCTGGCATGAAGATCCTGTGAATTCTTATTTGTTAACCTTTTCTATTTTTGAGGCACAAAAAATTGAGTGCCATATACTATCTCAATGTTTAATATTCAGGGATTTGATTCTTGTTTAATACTATCTCTAATATTTCTTTATATAATTTATACTTGAGATGATTGTTTATAATAAACTTGTGGTTTCAGGTTCGCAACAGATCAATTAGGTCCTTAGAAAAAGCAATTTACTGTTCTATATGAGATTCCGGATTATAGAAATACATGAATATATGCTTATTTAGCTTTTTAGCTTTAGATTTGTGAATACTTTCGGTCTTCTGAAATTAAGTTTAGGTTATGTACTTAGGTTAGGAAGAATTGGGATAGATTCTTTGATGGTAGGTTTTGAATGAATGTGGACGTCACTATCTTAGTATCTTATTATGTAAGAGACAAGGAGAAGAAAACTATACTCATTCGAACACATTATTTTAGGGATTTAATTACTTCTATAGATTTTTAATTCCAAGCCAAGTAAATCTTGAAATCGTTTGGTACCAGTCAGCATGTGTTCAATGTTGAGCCTGTCAAATGCTATGCATATATTTTCAGTGTTCTGTTAATTTATGTATAACATCCTATTGAACCCCATTGATGTCATTAAATCCAAAATTTCAATTATTTATTTATAATTTTGAAAACATTTTGAAGGTCATCCCAGGAATAGAAGCAGCTGTGAAGTCAATTAAAGTAGGGGGTATACTCCATGCAGTTATCCCACCTTCTCAAGGATATCATAGCACATCTCAAGAACCCATTCCTCCAAATGTAAGTCACTGCCTTGTTCAACTCTGACTTTTTACTTCATAATATATATTGTAATTGCTCTATGTTCAGTCAGTGCCTGTCAGATACCCCTTTTCTCAAGGCCAAAGGCCTATTAGTACCTTTTCAAAAAGATTGTAACTTCACTGATTAAGCCTCTATGAA
Source organism: Rhynchospora pubera (assembly GCA_028095005.1). NCBI lineage: Eukaryota > Viridiplantae > Streptophyta > Magnoliopsida > Poales > Cyperaceae > Rhynchospora > Rhynchospora pubera. The sequence goes on along the minus strand of CM051459.1, from coordinate 60,797,611 downwards.
GGTTTATATTCAGGAATAAAGTAATATTAGCATTGAAATTTCTTTTTGACGAGATTATTATTATCACCATCATTATTATAGTGTAAATAAATGTAATTTATTGCTTATATTTGTGTGCATCTGATAGTTTTATTATATATATATATATTATTATCACCATCACTATTATAGTGTAAATGTAATTTATTGCTTATATTTGTGTGCATCTGATAGTTTTATTATATATATATATATATGTTTTAGTTCATCGTTTTTTGCAAATGCATTATAATATTGGCAGCATGCTAAACAAGTATCAATAATCTACTTACAATAGTTTTTTTTTATCATTTTAATACTGCAGTTCACTTGATGAATGTTTCCTGTAAATATTTTGCTGCATTTTTGTCATGCTAATACGTTTGTTTCTTATTTTTGGCTTTAGAGATTAGAGAATTGGATTTACCATAATTGAACATATGGAGACCACTATGAGAAAAAAGTTGTTGTAGATCCTAATGCAGCGGTGATAGGCTGATAGCACCCCTTCATCTACCGCCTCAGCCATCTGCCCACAACAGATGGGGCTGCCTCTCTCTCTCTCAACCTGACAGCTCTTCCTTTTGCATCTCAGGTTCTAATGCTGAGAAAAAAGGTACCTAGGCCTATCCTATTCTACCGCCGTCAGCTGGGTAAGCATATAAATTGAAAGATAAAACTCAATTATAATATTCATCTCTTGGATTCATACTATTTACTTGTTTCCTGTAATTTGGCTCTGGTACATGTAGATACTGAAAGATGGAATGCAACATGCGGGAAAACTCATCTGTAGTAGCATGGGTGCACGAATGGACTCGGAGCCTAAGACATGGCGTATACTTGGTATACTATCTACTTACTGGTACATGATTATACTGGTTGTGATCCATAGTGCTGTATTTCAGCTTCTTGAATCTCATTTGTTGATTACTCCTTTGATATAGATAAATTGTTTGTTTTTTGTGGGTGTGACCTATTTAAAACTGATTATAAAATATAATCAATGCTGCAATTTCTCCTCTCTTCTGTTTGAATGTTTTGCTTATAATAATGTTGCTTAAGGACTTTCTCTGAATTTGCTTTATAGCCGATGTGCTATATGACATTGGTACTGTGTTGGAGGTTATTTCCCCATTATGCCCTCAGCTTTTGCTTGAAATGGCTGGCCTGGGAAAACCAATAGTCTCAGCTTTTGCTTGATATCTGTTGGAACAGTTGTGGATAATTAACGCACAATTTGTGGAATTCACCTTGTTGGAGCAGTTAGTTGAGACTATATTAGATAATGTGAAGCTAATGATGCAATGAGGTTAATTGAGACTATTGGTTTAAATGAAGCTCAATTGCACAAATGAGTGCTAAGTGGGGCATCAATATTAAATTGATTTAATTTAATTTTAGACTATGATCCTTCTGGCAATGACATTCCATTACTTCATACTACTTGCTTTTCTGTTGATCAGAGAGGCATGCTTGTCATTTTTATTAAGAGTCTCATGTACACATTCTTAGTGGGATTTGTTAGTGGTTGTTCTGTAAATATTCTTATCAGTCTGTAGATTTAGGCGTTTAGTAAGAATCTTTATTTGTCATGTGTACTATGTATAGAGTCTCATGCACGATGCTTAATCGAGACAGATCGAAGTACTAACATAGGAGAGGTAATAAAGTGCTAACATAGGTTGTTAAAACTTCACAGCCTTCACTATCGGATGTATATGAGTCAAATCAGACATCAGTATCATAAAATATTGTGCCAAATAATATTTTTATATATTAAAATCTGCCCGCACATTGAGCGGGCTTTACTGCTAGTATTATTAATTAGTTGGCATCCAGCGTTAAAAATAAAAGTGCAAATATTCTTTGAACTGTTGGATCTTTCATTTTCGAATTTAGAAGCTTAAACGAGTTATGTAACGTTCCAATTAGTTCACTTCGTTTTGTTTTGATTCAGGATATATATATATATATATATATATATATATCTACTATTTATAAAGCACCCTTAGCAAGGTCAGCATTTTTCACATAAAGGTGTCCAAACAATTTTGTTAGCATCATTATAAACCATTGATCAATATGATATACGGTGTGGATTGCTATTTCTAAAAAGAAGTCGACCTATACACAAATAAGTCAAGACGGTGGTATTAAATAAATTTCCGTAGCTATGTATCGCCAGTTCGATTCTCGCCTCTAACATATTATTTTATTCGGTATTTCAATCATTTTCTCTTACTACCAATAACCTTTCCATTTTTTTTTCATTTTGCCTCCGCTGCCCTTTCCATATTTTTCATGCGCAGGATCTGCCTGGATCTCGTCGTTCCTTTCAATCTTTTCCTTTTGCCTTTTGCTTCGTATTTATTTCGCCAACCCTAAGTCGCCGCCTGTAATTTCATCCCAATATGGAAGTACCAATAGTCCAATACCCAACGCCAGCGATTCTTTCCTTTTTTTTTTAACTGCTCGCGATTCTACACGATCTCTTTTTTTTATCCATTATGTGCTGCCGCCGCCCCTCTTTTCATTAGGGTTTGTTTTTACTTTTCTTTTGTTGTGCTTCTTTACTATTGTTTTCTTTAATTTCTTCACAATTTTGCTCTATTTTATTTCTTTCTAGTGTGCTCTCTTTCATTTCTATTTCTTGGATAATTCCATTTTAATTGTCTCTTCTCATTCTCTTTTTCTTGTTGCTTTGCTTTATATATGTTTTTTTTTTATCTATATCGAATGGGGTGGATCTTGATCGTTTATTTTGTTTCATCTTCTTAGGTTAGCAATTAGCAATCAAGAGTATCATTTATTTTATTTTTATTTTTATTTTTTAGCATTCTGAAAGAAAAAAAAATGAGAGGCCCCATTCCAAGTTCTAGAGATGCTACTGGGATGAAGTCCATCTGCTTCATTCCTAAAATGCTTGCAGAGGCCAAGACGTCAAAGAAATAGCAATAATCAGAGCTCTATTGAATTCATTGATGAATTTCAATAGAAGCTTGATTCAAGGTATTCCTTTGTGTTTTTCTTTCAATAGTTTTAGCAATTTGTGAAATCGATTGGTATTTAAATTTACTGGTACAGGTACTGTCCCTTTAAATGAACCATCGAAATACATAGATTTCTACTTCTTGCGTAGAAGATCAAGTAGGCAGTAGAAATGAACCGTCGAGAAGTAGATTTGATACTTTTTGTATGCCATACATTGGCCTATGTAGATTGAAAGGAACAAAAATTCCTTTAACAATTCATCAGTCTCTTAGGGGCATGGATGTAAATTCTCTCTTGAGACGATTTCTCTGTAATTGATGGCTGCACTGATTGCTTTTGCAGGATTAGATTAAAACTAGGTCATTTGTGCAAAAACTACTTGGCAGGTACAAAAAATCTGTTCACTGGTGAAACTTTAATTTTTTTTTTAACTACCAAAATTGAATTTTGAAAGTTTCATCATTTGGCATTTAGTTGTGACATAGATTTAGATTACATGTTATGACTTTTTATATGTTGTATGCTCTGATTGCTTTTTCTATACACACACATTTGAATCTTTTGGTGGCTTTTTTTTTCCAGCATGACATGGTTTTTCCCCTTGATTAATAAGTGGGAGGGTCCCACTGGTTCTTAGTTGTTTACTGATTGATGATTTACCTCAAATGTGAGGAATAGGATGATTTTTTTTTAATGATGTAATAAGGTGTGACTGGTGAGTATTGCGGTGGAGTGATGGCGGCGGCGGCGAGAGGGGAGGAGGATGATGAGCACATAGAGGTCGACATTGATAAGCTTCCTCCTGGTGGTGATCCCAACAAGGTTGACAAGATGCACTGAGTACAGTTTTATTACAGATTGTTTGTATTCTTCAAATTGTTTAACAAGCAGGTTGCCAATGAGACAGTAGGAAGCAGTTTAGTTCACTTAATCTAATTGTGACAAGCCTTTTCTTAATTTTGAGGTGCGTTGTTTTTTTTTTTTGTCTTGGATTGGATTTGATCATTAAACACAATTTGTATTATTCATGTTACTGAAGACAATATAAGCTGGCAATGTATGTGGCCGAACACAATTGGTATTTGACAAGCCTTTTCTGTTTATGTTGGTTCTTCAAATACCTTGTATAAGGGAATGTTTAGAAAGCTGTTGTGTCCCTGAATTACTTGGTTTTATTTGCTGGCCTACACATTGTTGAATGTATGTGATTATTTAAGCAAATTAATATGCTCTAATGTGCTGCAAGAAGTTACTTTACTGACTTTAAATTTTAAGCAAAATTATATTAAGCTTATGCCAACTTCTTCCTGTTGTTTTATAAGCCTATATGGATTGATGGCGCGTAGTTGAGTATTGTTTGTTACAACAGTGGAGCAAGAGCGATTCAAAAATTTTATCATATTGTATTATTTTATTTTTTATTGAGTTGATATATTTTTATGTGAAATTATTATTTATTGAGAAATATGTTTTTTTTTATTGACTCTTCACGTATCAACTTTTATTGATTCTATTTGTTCAAATCGATGTGTATTGCTGCTAGCCTGCTACCTTCAGAGCTCATTAAGACAATATTGATCTTAAGTCTTGAAAATGGACAACATATCCATGTCAAATATTATTTTTACATATTTATTTCATGAATTTTTTTTTAGTTGTTCACATGTTTACTTTTATTTATTTATTTATTCTATTTATTTAGATAAGTGATTACTATTACCTTCAGCTGTCGAATGTTGATCTTAATTATTTAAAATATATAATATATTTATGTCAAAATATTATTTTCACATATTAAATTCCGCCCACACATTGGGTGGGCGTTGCTGCTAGTATATATATATATATATATATATATATATATATATATATATACAACGGTTAGTGTGGTATATATTCTTCTATAGTTAAGAAGGCCGTATTCTTTTAATTGTCTTGGTTAGCAAAAAAATGCCTGACACTGACAGCATAATATTCAGGATGCTTCAAGCTTGCAAAATGAGGATAGGTAATAATTAAATTGTTCACGTAATTATTTTTATGTTGTGTGTGTGTTTGAGATCCATTCTCCCATGTGAATGTCTTCTGCCAGTTAGTAATAAATTCGGGATTTCCTGGTCAAGTGCTTCCTCGTCTGGGATAGTATCTCCATCTCCACCAATAAAGTTTGTTCTTGTTGCCAGATCCAAAACCACCGACACCGAGAAAGTCAAAGTATGAACATAAGAATTGGAAGCATCCAGCCATTTAGAGCATCAAATCCTTTGAAAAGAAAAATAAAGTGTTCACATGGTACTAATTTAATGTACACGTTGGTAGCTAAAATCCATTTTAATATTAACAAAGAACTGGACACGCTAAATGTCTAATGTATGCACTATAGGACGAGGAAAATGAATGCAGAAGTTATAATGTTACCACATAAACTATGTTTTTAAATTTTCAAATGAGATTGGATAGTTACATATGTATGATATGCTACGTGCAGAGAAATTATATCATTCTAAAGTACCTCAATATGTATCAAGAACTAATAAATCAACATACTAATTTTTTTTTCATAAAATAATGTTAAAGTTCTATAATCTTTAATATGTTTGTATTTGAGACGATATAAAAGCACATCCCTATTTGTTGATTAAGCACAAGTGAAAAACTTATGGCACTATGCAGAATCCTTCATAACAAATAATGTTATTAGGTAAAATTTCGGGAAAAAAAAAGATGATGTTAAAGGTAAAAAATTTATAACGGGCATTTTGCGGTATGATAATTTAATGTTTCAGCAAATTGTTACATAAGCATAGACATCAAATAGGCCTCTTCGTTTGGATTGCTTAGGAATAAGAGGAATAGTCTATTCCTAGGCGCAAAGTATTGGAAAATGTGTAACTTTGTGAAAAGTTTGAATTGTTTATAATAAATTTACGTCTAAAAAAAAATTATTTCTCATATTTACGTACGATCCAAAAGGGCCTCCAGAAGAAGGGAATGAAGGAAAATGGGGAGAGGGTGAACTGACCATATCCTGCCCAAGAGTTGTTCCTTGCTCCAGAACTTATTTTTTGAAGGAGAATGAAGAGTAACAGGGGAGAATGAAGGAGAATGAAACAGAATTTCTATGTATAAAAAAGGAAAAAGAAAAAAAACTTGTTACACCCCAAATTTGAGGAGTACCGCAATTTCCATACTCTCCTTTTCTATCCCTTTCTCTTCCTTTCCAAATCAAGTTCTGGAGCAAAGCTAAGATCCGCACTTTCTCAGAATAACTTGCAATTAGAAAAAGAAGCATATCGTATCGGCTGAAATTTTAGATCGAAGGATACAGATACAGTACATGATTTTCAATACCCTACCGGCCACCGTAATGATTTCAATACCCTACAATAATGATTTCAATACCTCCTCTCTCGCAATTTTCCTCGCACGAACTGAAGAGTGAAGAGAGACAGACGCCTCCCTTCTCCTCTCCTCTCTCGCAATTTTCCCTCGTTGAGAAGAGAAGAAATTAAAGAAAGATTCAAGAAGTGCTTCGCAGTAGTTCAAGCAACGACATCTCGTCTCTCCATTGAAAAAGGTAAAACCTTCTGTCAACTTTCTTCTATATATGTATATATTTGGGGGTGGGGGGAGGGGGGTGGGGGATCAATATTGATGAACTTTGTTAGATGATCTGATTTCCCTTTGATATTGTAAAGCTTTCTGTGAGAGTGAATGGGATTGGAATTGGGTTAAATTAAATCTTAATGGCATGGTTGAGGGTTTTTATATTTTTTAAACTAAAACATCTCAAGGGGAGATGCCGGCTATATTAAAAGCCAAAAGGTTCTTACAAAAAAATCTAAAAAAAAAAACACTAAATAGAGAGGAAACAACGGTACGTTAAGGTTCTGCTCCAGAAGAGGTGAATAGAGGAGAGTGAAAGAGAAAGGTAGCTGACCAATCCCTGCCAAAACGTGTCAACAATTCTAAAACTGAGGGTGTGTTTTGTATGAGGTTTGAATAAGTCTTATTCCGAATAAGGCTTCGGGATGAAACCAAACGCATTTTGAATAAGTTTTATTTCGAATAAGGGTTTATTCAACCCCTTATTCTAATTCCACCATATAGATGATATTAGAATAAGGAGTTGAATAAGCTCTTATTCGGAACAAGGCTTATTCAAAACGCATTTGGTTTCATCCCGAATAAGCCTTATTCGGAATAAGGCTTATTCAACATTTTGCCAAACACACCCAGAAGCAACAACCTGCAGCACCCTGACAATTATACCTCCAACTCAGTCCCCTCTACCTTCAATTTCAACAAATGCAATGCCACCTACCAATGATTCTGTTCCTGTCACTCCTACTCAACCTCAATCATCTCATCAAATGATGACCTGGAACAAAACAAAGTCTCTCAGACGAAAACGTTTTCCTAATCACCATGTTTATTCTGCAACAAAATTTCCAGTTCAGCAATCAAGTATTGAACTTGACTCAACTTGTTACACTCAAGCCAGCAAACAAGAACACTGGAGACAAGCCATGGCCTCTGAACTAACTACTTTAGCTCAAAATGACACATGGAATTTGGTACACCACCACACAATGGTCATGTCATTGGTTGCAAGTGGATTTTCAAAACAAAAAGAAAGTCAGATGGTTCAATGGAGAGATATAAAGCTAGATTAGTGGCAAAATGATATAATCAAGAAGAAGGGTTTGATTACCTTGAAACATTCAGTCCTGTAATTAAACCAACTACGGTAAGAGTTATCCTATCAGTAGGCAACTTCATCAATTAGATGTTCACAATGCACTTTTGCATGGGATCTTCATGAAACAGTTTACATGAGCCAACCACCAGGGTTTGTTGACCCTCTCAGACATAACTATGTTTGCCACCTCAAGAAATCACTCTATGGGTTGAAAGCTCCAAGAGCTTGGTTTCAAAAGTTAAAATCATTTCTTCTGGCACATCATTTCACAGCCTCTCAGTCAGACAGTTTTCTTTTCATTTACAAGTCTGACAAAGTGACCTTATATGCCTTGATCTATGTGGATGACATCATTCTCACTGGGTCTAATCAACAGTCAGTCAATCAGCTGATCAACACCTTAGATGCTTCTTTTGCAATCAAAGATCTGGGTCCACTCAATTATTTTTTAGGAATTGAGGTACACACTAACAACTCTCATATTACTCTATATATCTCAAACCAGCTAATTGAAAACAATTTTGGAAAAAGCAGCTATGGTAAGAGCCAAGCCATGTAGTACTCCTCTTCAGTCAGGGGTACAAAACTACAAATATCCAAACTAGATGGTACACCTCTTTATGATCCTACAATGTACAGAACAATTGTTGGCATGCTGCAATATGCAACAATCACTAGGTCAGATTTGACCTTTTCAGTCAACAAGGTGTCCCAATTTTTTGCTCAACCATCTGACAAGCATTGACAGGCAGTAAAAAAAATTTTGAGGTACATAAAAGGAAGCTTAGATTTGGGACTAAAGTTCACTGCATCAGGAGATTTTTCTCTTCAAACATTCTGACCTCGCAAATAACCATTTGACAGCCCAATCTAGCTGCTGCTTTGCTGCACTGGCACAATTGCAGATTACAATCTACAAATATTGAATGCACGGCTAGTATGGACAATGGTTCAATATGGGTAAGGGCAGGTACCAGCCAGGAATGGCTGAGCTACTTGTGTTACTTGTAATGTATTGAATATGAATATAGATGTTTGGACTGGTACAAGTTGCTGGTTGGGTAACACCGTTGGCTGTAAATCCATAAAACTTATAACCGGGTGAACTGAACCTTGTTGCAGGTTTGTCCTGTTGACGACTTGAGAAATGTCTCACGTGCTTGTACCTGTGGTACGAACCATCACAGAGTGATGCTTGAGCTGAGAACGTTCTATCGCTGCTTCAATAGCCAGAGGTAGTGCATGGCTGAGAGATCGAACCAAGGGCATAAAATCAAAGGTTCAAGGGTACAAATTAGGATGTTTTTCCTTCTGTTGGTTTCTAAGATTTCTATTGTACATCTTACTTACCCCACGGAGCATTAAATTAGCCTTGGTTTGCATGGTATTTCCCTTTTTCCATGGTGATCACAGGTAGGTGGGCCCACGAACTGTCATGGACAAACTGTACGGGTACGCTGATCCTCAATGATTTGACTCGGTGCTTCAGAAATAATAGCCCATTGTTCTAGGCAAAAAATATTATAAAAATGTTACTGTTTATAATTCAATCCGAAGGTTATTGCAAAATTTACTTTTAAGAACATCAAACTAATTTTGATCAATGCATCTCTGTAAGAATCCATTAATAATTTACATTGATCGTCTTTAATATTTAAGATATGGATGCGTGCCATTTATTGTGTGGAAGATGAACAAATACTGTCATATTTTTATCATCAAATAAGAACTATTTTTATCAAAATTAATAATGGAAGTCCATACACTCTTTTGTATATATACTAAGACTCACCTTAATGTTATCAGAAAAACAAAATTAGAGAGGAGAAATTGGAGCACCACGAAGGCAAATCCAAGTAATGTAACAGTCTAAAAATTTACAATAAACCTGGAAAAGCGAACAAAAGGAAAATACACTAAACACACTAAAGTTCAACCTCTAAGGAGTGCCTTATTCACACCATACCGACGCTTTATTCTACCGTATTGTGGGTACCACCGGGTTAGATGAGAAAATAAGCTCTTGACCCATCAAATTATACATAATGAATTCTTTTTTTAGGATGTGACACCATTCCTCGGGCTGTCGCCAAAGCCTCATATTGGTTTTTGCGGTGTAATTTGTAAAGGCTCATTGTTGCAATAGAAATCAAAGTTACACCAGCAATGAACACCGCCCCAGTCTTAACAGACATCTCAATGCACCCTATTAATTTACACAAAGGGAAGGTGTTAGAACTTGATTAGAAGGCACTCAAAACTGGCAGCTAAGTACCATTTGCCATTTTTAAGATTGTACCAAGAAGATTTTATCTTACCATAGTCAAAGAGCACTACACAAGAATTGAATGTAAAAATTTTACAATGTTTTTTATGGTACTTCAAGTTTTTATTGGACGCCAATTGTGTATGACTCGTCATATCATAACATAAGAAGTAATCCACTTGAACTGAAATATCGTACATAAGACTTTCAATTCTTGGTGAGACAGAGAAGAGAGCTTACAAGCGAGAAGAGAGTTGAAGCAGATCATATTTTTGGGTGGGCCCAGCAGTGGCCTGTCCTCCTCTGCAACCAAAACGTAGAAGAGACCCATGACACCAGTGTGCATTTGGTTGCTACTATAGTTAGAGATCAGGGTCAGTGTTTCCCCATCTGCTATCTTCACTGATCCCGGTTTTGGATAGCATGTTGACATCCCCACTATATAATTTTCTTCATTTCCTGCCTCTTTTCCATTTCCATAGCTAGGGATAGACGTGCATAGGAGTCTTCCATCCTAATTCAATTTTTGTAAATCAGTGACAGCAGAAAAAAAAAAAACACTTGAGAAGAGAAAATGAAGGAAGTTGTATGGTCTATTTGCCACATAATCAGCATTTTCAGTTGACATTAATGTGTGAAGAGCAGGTATAATATTAGCATTAAATTCTGGTATTCAAGCAGGTAAAACACTCAATTTTCATCTCAGAGTTAAACTCCGTCATGCATAGTGCTCCACCTATAGCTCAAGAGTGCATTAGGACAATTTTTTATTTTTCCAAATATCACCAGACTCAAAGATTTTACAGAACTTTCCACCATGTCAGTTCAAGTTTTATATCCTTAACATTCAATTTCTCCCTAAGGATACTCCTTTTCTCATCTTTGTATTTTTATTAGCTGATAAATATTAAAGTAATTCCAACCTCTCATAAAATTTAAAGAAAGAATAAAAAGCAATAACTGAGATAAAGAAAGAATAAAAAGCAATAACTGAGATATTACCTGGCCATATAAAGCAGAACCAGCCCCACCAGAATGCTGGTGGGCCACACCATAAATTATATCACCACCATGTGGCATAACCAATCTTGTAATCTGTGTATCAATACAATCTCCATTTTTCCTTTCTTCTGAATTACATTCTTTCACCTCATACTCCACCTACATATCCATATGTGTCATTTAGTAGACTAGCATGAAGGGTTAGAACTTTGATCAGTAGACAAAAATGAATGTCCGAAATATTAGGCTTGTTGCCCTTTACAAAAATCAGGAAGAAGAAGTTGGGCACATAATTTGGAGAATTGAGAAACATGACAATTTCTCAAGATTTATTGTATAAGTGAGATATCTATTAAAGATGCATAAAAAAAGTTTCTTTTTATTTAAATCAACTCCTCTAATACATTGCAGCTATCGGAGCCTGTCCCAGTGTCTGTGATATCAAGTATATAGACCTTCACGGGCACAATGCGGGGCTCCCATTCAACCCATTCCACAGTGTATTTGAGAAAGAGCTTTCTTGTTACACTCTCAAATCCTTCTCTTAGCTTGCATTGAGTCTCATCGTAGCAACAATTTAAACCGCCAATGTAATTGGCTTGTATCTTATCTCCATCTTCATCAACAGTCACATTGTACAAATTACACCTAAAATTTGAAATTATGTTATCAACTTATCATTCACAGAGAGAAAATGTTTAGTACTGATTTTGACCTTGGCTGGAAGTCTGGTACATGTCACCATTTACACTCATTACATCAGTATGATATAGACAAAGGGAAATGATTTTGGCCGCCATAAGTTCACAGCTCATCACAAAAAAACTGCTAATCATCATTTTTTCTGAACATTTTACACCATTTTGTTTCAGAATAGCTGATATACTCTATTACCAGTAGATTTCTTATTTGTGAGGACTTTTAAGGTGCTTTGGTGGTTATTAAAAATTTCTTTCTTCCTTGGGACAATATATTGATGTCTAATCCTCAGATAGATACTAAAGGAGGAGAAATAGAAGATGGGAAAAAGATTAAATATCGATCAGCATATGACACCACAATTTTGCTTGTATGGACTGAACTACTGCTGTTATTGTTTCATGATTTCAAGTACTGATTTGTACTCAAATAGAAGAGACTCAAAGTACATCAGCAGGAGGTCAGCTAGCTTTCATACCATACTAGCTGCCAAGGTTCCAAATTATCGGTACAAATCCCATAACTGAATTTAAAATTAAGCAATGCCTCTACCTGCACTCAGTGCATCCCAGCCGATCTGTTACCCCTCGTGTGTCAATTGCGTGCAGATTTAATAACCACCTCTCCTCATACCCAGACGGCACTTCGTCTGGATTGCCAACCACTATTCCATATGGGTCAGGGATCCATGTATCAGTCTTACGCGTCTCTGAACCAAGCCCGTAGTACTGCTTCAATGTATGCTTACAAAGCCCAGAATTTCTCACCAATATAATTTTTGACAGGTCATTTTCACCGAAAATTTTTAAAATAGTATTAAATTAATATAATATATTAAAAATAATATCAATATAATAAGTTTAATATAAATAGTATCACGAGATCGGAATCCTGGATTCCGAACGTTAGATCGGAATCCAGGATTCCGATCTAAGCTTTGATCGGATTCTGAGTTTCCGATCTAAGCTTAGATCGGAATCCGAGATTCTGATCTAAGCTTTTTAATTTTTTTATATATTATTTATTTATTTATTTAATTTATTAATTAGTTAAATAATTAGAAAAATAGATAATATATTGTAAAAATATTGAAAAAATATGGAAAAAATCAGGAATAATTAAATTAAATTTTATATGTAATTTAGTATTTTTTGGGGAAATTAAATTTATTTTCATTTTAATTAATTTATTTAATTAAAATATAAATTTTTGTAAATTATTTAATTAAAATATAAATTTTTATAACTTATTTAATTAAATGAATTGTACCATTTAAAAAGGATTATAAATTTTCAAGTGAATTTAGTCTTTCTTCTCCGTCTCAGTAAAACATCAATCTCGTGTGATTCCTTTCTAACGCAATCCAGAAAGTGCTTCCTTGATCATAAGACTCGATATGATTGTTTAATATATAATATGAAAATAATATATACAGAGGACGACATCCGGGACGCATATCAAATGGTTGTTTAAATTAATTAAAAATTTATACTTAATTATTCATTTTTTAATTAAATAAATTAATTAAATTTATATTTAATTAAATAAATTAATTAAAAGGAAAATAAATTTAATTTTTCAAAAAAATACTAAATTACATATAAATTTTTTTAAATTATTCCTGATTTTTTAATATTTTTTCAATATTTTTAGAATATATTATTTATTTTTCTAATTAATTAACTAATTAATAAACTAATAAAAGGAAAAAAAATTAATTTTCCCAAAAAATACTAAATTACATATAAAAAGTTTAATTATTTCTGATTTTTTCCATATTTTTTTCAATATTTTTACAATATATTATCTATTTTTCTAATTATTTAACTAATTAATAAATTAAATAAATAAATAAATAATATATAAAAAAATTAAAAAGATTAGATCGGAATCTCGGATTCCGATCTAACGTTCGGAATCCAGGATTCCGATCTCGTGATACTATTTATATTAAACTTATTATATTGATATTATTTTTAATATATTATATTAATTTAATACTATTTTTTAAAATTTCGGTCATTTTCAACACCTGGCGCTGAATCTTTGAGCCCATAATACCTGAAACAATGTGAAGTATATGGATTGACTAACTTAATAAACACAGGATCTATAAAAGAAAAGGCAAAAATCTGATCCTATGCTACTAGAAAAAACTGAAACCACTCTCAAATCAATAATGATATCTGGACCCCAAAAGAATGAAATAAAAACGGCTACAAAGATATGGCTAAACAAACTGGGTCAAAAATTGTATACAATAAAATTTAGTGATGGTTTCTTTCTTAGTAATATCATTCTCCAACAAGAAACAGCCTACAGGAAAGGTAATAGATAGGGGTGAAAACGGTCACCGTTTCGACCGTCCTTTCGTTTCGTTTCGTCCAAAACGAAACGAAACGGTTAAGATTTTTTGTTGCGTTTTATAAACGAAACGGTTAACGAAAGCTTAGAACAGTTTCGTCCATATGTATTTTCGTAGTATTTTCGTAATTTCGACCGTTTCGTCCAAAACGAAACGGTTAACGCAAATGGGTGATCAATTTCGTTTTAAAACGAAACGATTAACGAAATCGACCGTTTTCGTGGTCGTTTTAGACGTTATGCAGCCATAGTAATAGATAGAGTTCTAAAAAAACACGGGGTGTCCGAACACGACACGACACGACATAGTGGCGGTACGACACGACAAGATACGGACACGGACACGACACGAGAACTTAGACATGTCGTGTCTAACTTTTATGAAATAGACACAACACGACACGACACGTGAATTTTCTAGACACGACACGGCATGACACGAGACAAGGCATGACACGACACGAAATACACGACACCTATTATAGACACGCCCAAACACGAAATAGAAACACATTAAGCATTATAGAAATATGACGGATGATGGATTTTCATAAATCATGTCCAATATACATTCAATCTTAAATCAATAGTTATGAATAGACTTAAATAATTTCAAATATAGCACTTTACTTAGTTAAAATAAAATTACTAATGAAAGATTGATACATTTGGATCTTGATTAGCTATATTTATTTTAGTTGAATTTTATTAATCTTCATATTTTAATTTTATTTGTTTGAAAAAGTATACTAACATAATTTTACGCTAGCAACTCTTATGTTTTCTCAAACATGATGGGTCCTATGTCCGAAAAAGAAGGATTATGATAAAAAAAAAATTCACATCAAACTTATAAATAAAAAAATAATCTATATTTTAATTCAATTATGAAGCATGTTAATTTTCTTAATTTTTGATATATATCAAACATGATTTTAAATTTCGTAAACAAATTAAATTTATGTTAAAAAGTTAAGCATGTCTGAACACATCATGATACGAGGACATGAGGCGTGGCGCGTCCTTAGACGTGTCGTGTCCATCTTTTAGAATTTAGACATGACACGACACGACACGTGAAACATTTAAATACGACACGGCACGACAGATGATCCGGACATGGCGTGTTTGACACGACACAACACGGCAAGGCACGACACGTTTTTAGAACACTAGTAATAGATACAAGTAGAATCCAAGAAATAATTTTTACATAAATATGCGTTATCAGTACCTTTCGACAATCCAATGGTGGAGATACGTCTCATGCAGTGGGATCGAATTGCCGTACTCATCTACTACCTCACCATTAAAGCTCTTCACGGCAATGTGCCCCATTGGGGTAGGGGATGTTGTAGTAATATTTGTTTGCAACTTGTCCAGGTTTGAGATAGAAAGGAGCAGAGAGAAAGGTTTCGGTTTTGACTCCGGGGGGTCTCAACGACTCTGTATTATGGAAGAATAGAAAAGAGAATAGCACCAAACAGAGCTCAGTGTGCATTTTGGATTCTGTATAAAGAAAAAGAGTAGAAAGTGAAAACGCAGATTCAAATTCAGGGTCCAAACCTTTAAACCAATTTAAATCATCATATCCTGTAATACCTACTGAACTCTATTTGATTAATGAATTAGATAAAAAAAAAAGGATGAAGATGGCATCTCTTCTTATTATCTTGGTTGACCTTCTACACAAAATCAATTTGTGAACTCTATGCTTTTCTATAAATGGAAAGTGGTGAGCTTTTACTCACTTGTTTAAAAAAAAAACCTTGTACACTAAATGATTAAAAAATTCTTTCAAGCCATCAAGTTATCTACTTAATTATCTTATGTACTTCTGAAGTCTGAACATTGAATCGGCTACCCAGAGCAAAAGATAAAACTGTTGACAGAAATAAAAAAAAAATCTCTTGATAGAGCAGACGACCCTTGAGTGGAACAGCCTCCACACAACCTGATACTGCAATCGACCCCTTCTGTTTTCACTTTTTCTCTCTCTTTTCTTCTTTTCTGATCTGGTCTCTATGTAATTTCTTACCAGTTTTATCCTTTACTTTTCACTTCATCCCTTTTACTTTTATTTTAGCCGCTGGCTAATTTGTAAAACTTTATTTTTTTTATAAAAAGACAAGGGCATGACCCTTATTTTTATGTCAAAAAAATATAAAAAAAAAATCACAGTTCATATGGGAAAAATTGGGAGTTACATTTAAGTGGGTTTACAGTTACAACAATTTCTCAAACGTACCTTTTTATCCATTGTCAATTTTGAATAGAAAGGATATAACAATTCATCTGACAAAACAAGGTTGTTTTTAGACTCTGAAACTAATATAGAGACTCAGAAACATACAGATCACCAACTAATGATTGGTAGGTTACTGGTACTGTGATCAGGCCATGAAAACAATTTATTCAATATAGTTATTAGGTTTAATACTTACTAGAACTTAAGAATATTTTCATTATTGCTTTTAAATTAAAAAATAGTCTGGTAGTAGGTACTAATTAGTAGTCAACCAAACTTGGATGGGAATATAATGAACTTAAATGTTGAGAAAGCATATGCTCAGAAATAGACCTTATCTTTCATATGCTCATAGCTCCTATATGGAAGAGGACGTTTTACAAAAGCTCTGCCCCCATAAAAGAAAAGTACCTATTCTAATTCTAGTGCAAAAGAAATACTTGTACTAAATAACTAAAAAAGAAATTATACAAGGAGATCGTGAAATTATCATTCCAAATTGAGGGAGTAGTTAGGAGTAATTGAACAAAGAATATGTACCTGATTTCTTTTAAGAGGGTTTCTCTGAACTTCGCAAATGATGCTTCAAATAGTAATGATTTTAATAAAGAAATCATGTAAATTTAGCTACAAGAACAAACCAAACTAACAAGAGAACAATTAAATACTATCAAACTAAAGCTAAGAATAGTTTGACATAGCATCTTCTTCAGAAAAGACAAAAAGTGTGATTGATTCTGCGGTCAATGCAAAGATTTAATTAAACAATTTAATGTAGTAGTTGATATGAACCTCACTTTTTCTTGAGGTAGGAGGAGAAAAGTGCAGCATTTTGTCCCTCTTAGACCTTCTATTTATACTTGGGATATGGATGCAACACTTTCATTAAAAAAAGGTGCAAGTTGCGATCAAAACAATTAAACATATCCGAGAGGTTCGTTATGTCACTACTAGCCTGTACTGTACAAGAGAAACCCATCCAATTCGATCCGTATTTTAACGGTTCAAATATTATTTTGGTTGGTTCAGATTTTAATTTTATCATTCCGGTTGTGTTAGTTCGGATTATATTTTTATTAATTTTTGATAACCTAGTTTGTACCCGACCTGTTTAATTTTATTAAATCGTGCTGTTACTGTATAAAGAATAATATGTATTTCTATGATTGTACACTGATCCTTGCATGCAATTGACCTCCGGCTCACTACTATTCCAAGACTCATATAATGTTTGCATGCAAAATTTTCAGAATTTCTTCAAATAAATAAATAGAAGCATCATCTGTTAAATAAGAGATTAATTAGGTGTACTTAGGATGATAATTTACTCGATAAAGTTAATGTACTCATCGAGTGGCCAGAGATGCAGTGTTCTATGAGTGCAAAATAAGTATTAATTCCTTGGGTATCATCAGCTGCTGGATGGGCGAGTTAATTTGGTTTCTTGAAGCGAAAGTGAATTGCATGCAAAATTCGTCGGAATTGTGTTAAATAAATAGAAGTAATCACTACTTAGCTACTGCTTAATACACTTAGTTATTGTTAAGTTATTTTTAATTAATTAATATTGTTAGTTTTATTTATGTACCATACAAATTATAACCCGTTTAACACAAAAATCTATAAAAATCCGTAGATAAAAATTTATATGGATTGGGCTAGGTTACAAAGGTCAGCAAAAAAATTATTTTAATCCTGTATAATTGGGTTGGGTTGAAATATTGATAAAAAATTGCGAACCCGTCTGTTGTACAACCCTAGTCACTACAAATAGAATGAATTTTTTAATCCACACAAATTTCGTCTCCAGTTCACTGATTTATGTCACAATGAGTGAATTATATATGTTCACGCTGGATGAAATTTTTTAAGCAATAATTATGTTCACATATAATATTCGTCAACGTGATAATTTGTTATCCAGAATTAAAAATCAAATAGGAAATATTGTTTTTGAATTGTCGGATTATTAATTTTCAAATTCATGTAATTCTCAAAACGGTCTACTTCGTTTGTTTTGATTAAGGACATAACTTCCCAATGGTTTGTTATCCATCATATGACTTTCCAATGGTCGACAGCATAATAGTCGGCATGCAAAATGAGTCTAGGTAAAAAATTAAATGGTTCAAGTCCCGCTTGACATTTCCTTTTATATTGTGGGTGAGTGTGTGATTGAGACCCATTCAACTACTTGAAATAAATATGAACGTTATCCCAGTTGATCAGAACTAAAGAAGATATTATAAATAATTTGAAGCTTTTAGTGAATCCATATTTTTAAAAGGGAAAAAATATTAAAGCATTCAGATGGAACTATTTCTTTTGAGGGTCAGGTTGCAATTACAACATGGAACTATTTCAATATATATATATACGTTGGTAAGCCAAATTCAGTTCTACAAGCAAAGAAAATTTGACACGTTCAATGTACAATAATAAATGAGGATTGAATGCAAATGTCTCAACATATCAATAAAAAAAAAATACGTATTAAATTTTTAAATAAAAAAATCGATTTATATATATGAGGAGGATGAATGCCAATGTCTTAACTCTTTAACGTATCAACAGAAACTACGTATTAAATTATAAATATATATGCTATGAGCACAAAAATCATATCATTCTAACTTTATTTAATATATAGCAAGAACTAGCGAATCAAGTCAATCAACAGACTAAATTTTGTCAATTTTCACAAAATGAAGCTAAAGTCCTACAACTGTTTATATGCATGGAATTGAGATAATACTAGCTGTGGTAACGCGCTTCGCGCGATAAATTGCTTTCTGAAGTTGATCACAAAACATCATGACAACTGGAATTTTTTCTGGAAATCATCATTATACACATATGCACCCTTAAAAATCAAAATTTACAAACTAAAAATTATAAACACCAGATACAGAATAATGAACTGGCATCAAATCGGTACCACCCATAAAAAAACACATGGAAAATCCTCTAAATGATTACAGGTGACCTATATATAAAGTTCGCCTTCCTACTGTATAACTAATTACTAAATGGACCTCATGACAACCTTTTCAATACTTGAATACACCCAAAAGTCCACTGGTCGTCTATGAAGTTTGCTTTATAGATAGATAATATATAGTTGTCAGAAACCCATAGTATTTGGCATCCTAATTACATGAGGCTAATTTTTCTATTGCCTATCCAGCACGACATAAAAAATTTGAATAAATTATAGATAAAATAAGAAAGTAACATTAAATTTCTTGTAATATGAGAGCCTACATTAGCATGCCTTCTGACTTAAAATAGCAAATATCAGTTTTTGTCTTGGCTCAGTTACTTTTGTTCGATGATTTCTTACCTACTTACCTACAATATATATTTAGACAGAAACATTAGAAAATATTTTCAAATACCATTTATTGTAGTTCAACCTTGTATTAGGTACAATGACAGATCAAACTTACAGATTTTGTTGGTTATAATACAGCAAAACTATACACCTAATCAATAATGTACACAATCTGTTGATGAGCATCCCAATAGAATTTTAACTAACACAGTTGAAGATAACTCATTCTAACAGATCTTATACATTTATACATTTTAAATGGACACAATATGTTGACATTTGCTCTTTGTACCTACACATAATGAAAACTCTCTAACAAAAGAAAATTAAATTGATAATGAAAAATAATTTGAAAAATCAGAATAGAAATTTTCAAAGAGTAGTTTTGCCTTAATCATTGACCAAGTTCATATGAGGTATTGCTATAAAGGTATATGTAGTCCCAGAGTATTACATGCATGATCGAAACAAAGTGCAGTCTAATTTATATGTAAATCAATAAAATTACATGCCCAATACAACAAACAAATTCTTTTCTCAATGTAGAAAACCTGATCTTTGGATAATTTCTTCATCCAAAGAAGAATATAAGGGCAAAGAAGTAACAAAACTCAGAATAAATACTGCAAAAATACATGAAATAGCTTTGAGCATTTCATTGGGGCTAGCAGATTCAAATTGGAGTTATTTGTCGAATTCATGACAAAAAGCTGGGAATTAAAAATCTTGCCTTATAACTAAATTAGTTATACACACATTAGAATAGCTAAATGGTTAGATTTTTTTTTTCTTGAATTGATTTAGTCCCTATAGTAAGAAACAGAAAAATGAAAATAGTGAATTAAACAAATTTACCAAATCAAATTAGGAAAAAGTATTTAATCCAGAGAAAAACATATAATAAATCTATAACTCTTTATAAAGTATCAGTATAGTCGATCTTACAAAATCTATTGTATTCTATTAATTCATTGACAACAGTGCATAACAAAGCCTTTTAATACTGTTTATCGACACCACATGCTTAAAATATGTAAAGAGTCATATTTTATCCTGTAAAATGTGATTCCAATTTCAAGCACTCATCAAAATGGTACAAAGTAGAAAACAAATAGGCAAACTCATACAAACTATAATTACTAATATCAATTATTGTATAGAAAGTAGACAATCAATTCAGGTGTAAACTGCCATATAATTGTCCCTAAACCTAATTAATGAAACAACACATAAATTCAGTGGAAACAAAATGGAAAAAAAACACATCAATCAATTCAATCTACTAAATATTAATTGCTCGATTAATTTTTTTTAATATATCGCATTTAAAAGAATGATGCAGCAATCCTTTGCAAAGTGCTCATAATAATAATAGCCAAGTATCTCGGTCATATAGGCCAAATTAACCATGATTGCATCATTAAGAGGCTGCACCAGGACCCACTCATCATCCTTAAGTACCTTCAAGCATGCTACATCATCTTGTATCAACAATGTAATTGTTCCCGTATCAGACTGGGCTTGTAGATACAATGCAAGGTCAAGCTGGGGGCATAGGGGTAGAAACTCACAGTTATATTTTGATACATGTCCCCAATTGCATCCTCAATGTATGGGAGTGGTAGGTTTAGGCTTTGAGAGATGATGGAGATGAGTCGTTTGGGAAGGCGTTCCATTTCTAAACTGTATTGTGTCACCACTTTTCTGGGATATAACGCATACCAGAGTAAGTATTTCTGATAATTAAAAGGTCCTACATCACATTTGAACCACATTATTAATGAAAGCTAAAAATTCTAAAATAACAACATATCTAAGATTAAAAGTTCATATATTTCAACAGTGTATGAACTACAAAGTTCACATAAAGAAATAATTGATAATTTTTACACATGATTGGTTAATAGACTATGGAAAATTAGATAGCACTACATCATAAACGAAGCTTAATTCTATTATGGTTAGATCACGCTATTTCATAAATTCAATTTTACCTATAATTGGGGATAAAATCAGGCCACTTGATGGGATCTCTCCTCTCCAACGACAACTTATGGTGGTGAACATAATCTCTCCAATCCATCACGGTATCATCCCTGCAAGCATTTTGCTTCCGTACCCTGAGTAGCGGGGCCTACTGTCAGCTTAGCCCCGATCGACCTTATCTCATTAAAGGAGTGAAGGTGGCATGCCATGGTTGATGACGTGGAAAGCACCCATTAGGCGTATGGCGCCATGGCAGGGTGGGGTTAGGCGAGGAGAGTGGGGTTGGGGGCGGAGAGAGTGGGGTTGGATGTAGAAAGGAGGGAGATTGACAAAGCCTTATTCAGAGAGGATCTGAACTCTCTGGGGAAGGGGAGATAAATTGCTTCCATAACGTAAGAAACATTTCGTTGCTCTCCCGATGGAGAAATAGAGAGTGCTCGGAGAAACAAAGAAATAGAGAGGGGTCGCTGATGAAGAAAGAGGAGAGACGGAAAGATCGAAGCAGACGACGGACAGATCGAGATCGAATTTTGATCCCACGATCCAGAGCGTTTCACATGGAGTGATGACGTCATCAGAAACACTGTAGATAATACCCTGGAATTGGAGTATTTTTTGATAAAGCACATCCAACTATGTAATTTGTCAATTAAGCAACATAAAAAGGTTGGCACTGGATCTTTACAAAATAACAATTATAGAAAGTAAAAATTTATAAGAGACGTATCATATGATGAATTAAACTTTCAGAAAATTTTTACTTAAGTATAGAAATCCGAAAAATTGTATAATTAGATGATCGGAATTGCTTTCACCCTTTTCTATCATCCCCATCATCCCCTGGCAGTTATTAACGCGTTTTTCTTTTTTGGATGAGGGGATGAGAGGGAGGATGAGCGAATTTTCTTTTTTGGATGAGGGGATGAAGGGGAAGGGATGAGCGAAACAGAAATGAGGGAGGGACGAGAGACACGGAGCGGAGGGAGGAAGAGAAAGACACAAAGGAATGACAAATATATAACAGTTCTGGTTAAATATATAACGGTTCTGGTTAAATATATAACGGTTCTGGTTAAATATATAAAAGTTCTGGTTAAATATATAACTGTTCTGGTAAAATATATAACAGTTCTGGTTAAATATATAACTATTCTGGTTATATATATAATTGTTCTGATTAAATATACAAGTGTTCTTGATAAAATATATAACTGTTCTGGTTATATATATGACTGTTCTGGTTATAAATCATTACATATATAACAGAGGAGGGAGAGAGATGAGCTCTGGATAGTAGCGAATCGGGAGATGAGAGAAAATTAGCGAAATAAAGAGGGAAAGAGAGGATGATTCCAGGGGATGATGGATACGTGTTTTCTAAAAATAGAAAACGTGTTTTGAGAATGATGGGTATGATAGAAATCGAGGATGATGGTTATCAGCCCGTTAGATAATATATCTATACTTTACATTTGTATTGTTCTTGCATTTTACGATGTACTTTTAATATTGATTGGAATTACTTCTGTCTTTCTAAAAAAAAAAAAAGAAACAGATCACTTATGTCTTGATTCAATATTTCAATCTAAACCATCTAATTTGCTAATTTGGATTGTGCGTACAACGGAATAAGAAATTTGGATAGTAGAAATTTTGGAAGTGCTTCCGTTATCTTACATGATTTCTCTCCAGTTTTGAACAATCGATTATCCTCCATGGTCTATGAAATGCTAAGAAGAATAAAAAAATACTCCATATCCAGGGGGCTTTTCTACCGTAACGCTGATGACGTCATCAAAACGTCACCGCTCTACTTCGCTATCTCCGCATCAGTCTTCTTCGATCTCTCCGCGCAGATTGTCACTTTGTTTCTCTCATTTCACTTCTCTCCCTCTAATCATTTTTTTCTTTATTTTCCGTTCACCTCTCTGTTTGTTTCTCATATTTTCCTCCTCCAGCAAAACAAGCGATTGGTGAAGAGAGGCGGGTGGTCACGGCAACGGGAGAGAGAGGGTCACAGCAAAGACGTAATTAGTGAAGAGAGGCGGGAGAGAGAGGGTCACAACAACCTAGGGCGAATGGGGAGAGAGAAAAGAGCAGTCAGACCTAGGGCGAATGAGAGAGAGAGGGTCACAGCAACGGAGCGATTGGTGAAGAGAGGCGGGTGGTCATGGCAAAGGACCCCCTCCGCCTCTGCCTCCGCTCCTGATCGACTACCAAGCTTTTCCATTCAGCACCATCTTCGTTTGGCCTGTCTTTTACCGCCGCCAGCAGTGGGTTTAACCCCTTCTTCGATCTCTCCTCATCGCTATCACCTTAGAACCTGGTACAATATATTCTTGATCGTAGATTTACTTATAATTGTAGCATTATTTTCAAACAAGATAATATTTATGGGCTCACTTTGTTCCAAATTAAATTGCTCGATAGATGTTTGTGGAAATGTCTCAATGAAAGATCAACTCAAAGTGAACTTGCGTTGTATAGAGACAATTTACTTTTCATTGCGCTATTTCGTTCAATTGTCAAAGTTGGCTCAAAAAAAAAAAAAAACTACATTTTATGGATCCTGAATGATGAGTTTTCTCAATTATGCAATTGCAAAATTGTTTAGATTTGTGGATGTTGTGTGTTTTCAAGTTCTAAAAAATTTCCTTATCTTATAACTCGATTTCTAAATTTATGACTAATGACCCTCCAGTCTGGGGAGCTGTGGATTTGAGGAGTACCGAGTGCAGAGGCATTCATAGCAGCACCAAGCGAGGCATTGTGGGTATCTATTAGTCGTGGTCATCTCCTTTCACTGAGAAGGTAGCTCTACATGTACAATTAGAATATAATGTTTTCTGAGTTTAGCTAATGTTTCCTTTTCTCTTTTTAAGGCAATCATTCAAGAATTAATGTTGCCTTTGTGATCAAATTACGTTCCAAGTAGATGAAATGAATTTCGCATAAAACACCTAAACTTTCTTCCATTTTCTACTTATTCTTCTTTAGTTTAGAGTGTTTTATTTAATTCTGATTTTGCTTCAAGTTGTTAGTAACTTAGTTCAGCTAATATGGAAGTTAATTATAATATAAAGTTGTTAGTAACTTAATTTTCTTCCATTTCTTTGATTACTTCATTTTTTTATAATTATATTATAATATTAGCGAAAACAACACCATCTGACATACATTTGTATATTTAGAAATAATGTCACGTAGCACTTTGATTTCTCTATAGACACATCAGCAATGAAACAAGATAAAAGAGTGGCTCATTATAATAACACTGTGCCTCACTAAATCAAAGTATACGAAAGTTTTATGTAGCTAAATTGATTTGCCATATACTAACTTTTTTGAAAATAACAAAACTTGCCAATTATTACAATCATGACATATCACTGGCCAACAAATTAACATCCTGCTCTTAATATTTTGTTTGAATTTTTTTTAGGGTTTTTGAATGTGCCAGTTCTGTATAGGTACAACATGAATAGGATGCAATTTGGCTAATGCTAATCTCTATGTTTGTAGGTTTGCAATACACATTAGATTTTGTCTTCCTCTTTGAGATACCCTTGATTAGTATTATTTTTTATTTTAATTTATTATTTTTAGTTTTTCTGCAATTTCTTTACTTATCTCAAAATTTGCTGGGAAATTTAAATTCTTTTCACAAGTTTGACAAAGAATATTACAATGCAGGTTTGCAAAACCTTCGTTCTTTGTTGTGTAGAATTGGTGCAGTTTTAATTGAGCTAATTGGGTTGACAAGATAACACTGTCAGTCTTGAACCATTTCTTTTTAATCTTTCTTTATTATTCCTTATGTGGTAAAATTCTATAGTAGAAGATTTTTATACATGGCATTTATGTCTTTTTTTTCTATTGATATTGGGACTCTGACTCATTGTTCAGAAAGCTTGGTTAGCAGTAGGATATTTATAATGCCTATAATAGACAAAGTGTAAAAATTAATAATGCTTCAACGAAATTAAAAATTACGCATGGGCAAGTTTAGAAAAAGCTACTAAAATAGGGTGGAAAATAGTAAAGATGTATATAGTTCATTTGGAACAAGAACTATAGGCTTAGTATGTACTTAGCACCGGTATAATCAGATCATTTAGGATGTTAAGCATACAGGAAGAATTGTGCATCACAGGTCAATATTGGTTTCATCATAAATCAATCCTAATAAAACATAGTAAAATTGAGTTAATTTTTACTGACCATTTGAGTGTGGTTGTTGTAAGTATGTGCAAATGTGATACAAGTAAAATGGTGTTGAATCTGAGACATGACATACTCAACTTAATTTGAATTGCTCAATGAAGCTCATATTAGTTTTTGTTGACAGTTTCGGTGTACCACATTATGATACTGATTGATCCTCTTATGAATAAATCTAGAAAATAGCAGCCTCAAAAAGAGGTACCATTTTCTTAAAATTCTAGATCTTTTCATTGAAATGTATAGCCAAGGGGTTATTTGATAGCTAGCTTTGTTTACTGAAAAATGATGCTTTCAAATGCATCTACTTCATTTGTCACCTAATATTTCCAGTTATTTCTTATTAAAGGGGCAGGAAGATTGCCTGTCAGTTCTGATGTCAAAGGTTGTGGCTCCAAAAGAAGGGTTTGTTCCAGTCCTAAACAATTTTTTTTTCTTATTTTAGTTTTCTATATGCATGTGGTTTCTCACATCTTCCACAATCATTTTAATTTGCTGGTTTCATTTTTACATACGCCAAATTTGTGATTTTTTTTTTAGCTAAAATCTTGGTTGTGGTAGACATTGGTAAAGTATACATAGGAACTAGCTTGCATTTAAGCTGCCTGAAGCTCTGAGATTTTGGTGGTTGTATACCTCATGTTAGCCAAAATATGTTATTGCTTTATTTTCGTGAACTGATTAACGATTGAAAGTTTTCTTTCTATTATTTTCATCAAAAATTAATTTCATATGCCATGTTGAGCTGTTAAGAATAATAGTTATTGGTTTACATTGCTCAGATAAAAACAATTTTTTTTTAAAACTTTTTCCTCAGTGGCAGTGAGATTGGATTGCATCTCCCTCCTAAACATCTCTGCGAATCTTAACCTTTCAGCGCAATGTGATGGAAAGGGCTTTCAAACCGAGGGATTCTGATGGCAACCAATCTCTGGAGCAAGCACTACAAACAATGCATATCGGAGCCATATTGAGTTGAATGGTTAAATATTGATTGCATTTAATTTAAACAAAATTGTATTATATATCAACAATTTTATATTGACAAACTAAGAATAAGAAGGCCTACATAGGTTCACCATTAATCGCACGAAGCGCGATACTATAGCTAGTTATAATAAAAAGGGGAAAAAATAAATTGTATGGAAAAGAAACTTATCTGAGATCGTTAAATAATTGTCAAAATAAAAACATAAAATTATGATACAATTATATTTAGATAAATTATGTATCTGATTTGATACAAGTAAAAATGATTAGTGAACGTGGAGTCCAGCACAGAAGGTCCGTGACTCCGTTGTTATTCTAGAGGTAACGAATTCAATTCCCACTGGATGCGAAAGAAAGATAAACTCTAATTTACAGAGTGAGCTAAAGCCTCTATAATTAAATAGCCTCTTATTTCAAAAAAGTAAAAATGATTAGTTATCTAGAGAAAGTTTAATATGCACTATAGTGCATAGGACTTTCTATGCACCGCGGACTTTTTCAGGGATATTTTTATAAATTGACAAATCTAATTTAACCAATCTAATCTACATATTGAAATCTCATAGCAAACCAAATTTTACAATTTTTTAGATTTTATTACTATTTTTTATTTTTTAAGTCATTTTTGGAATATTGCAAATAGTATAACATTCCAAAAATGACATGTTTTAAAAAATTCGAAAAAATAGTAATAAAATCTAAAAAATTGTAAAATTTGGTTTGCTATGAGATTTCAATATGTAAATTAGATTTGTCAATTTACAAAAATATTTGCGAAAAAATCTGTGGTGCATAAAAAGCCCTATGCAATATGATCTGCGGTGCATAATAAACTTTCTCTAGTCATCTATTGAGTGATTTGAAAAATTAACTATTTTAGTTTTAATTGAAGTTAACCGATATATGATCAAATAATTTTCAAATTGTATAAGATTAAATATATAAACTTTTTTAGTACAAAAAATAAATTAATTTTCAATTACAAATTTAGATAATTTTGTTTATCGGTTATCAAATAAATATGTTGTTAATATATTCCCTCTATCTCAAAAATTACTTATTAATAAGCAATATATTTGTTAACATGGGTTCAATTGTATACACAGAATTTTTAATTCCATTTGGACAAGTCAATTTTGATATCATGACTCAATGAATAAATTTCAGATAAGAATATTAGCGTGCCGGAACAAGTTTTATTTATAATGTCCTAAAGTTCACAAAGTATTACCATACTCTAGTAAGATCAGATTACGCTTTCTTAAGAGGAAGAGCACATGTAAGCCAACCATTATATAGACGAATCACGTAATGCCCGAGATTCGTGCTAGTATATATATGCTACAAATAATTTTTCATCAAAATATTTCATTCTATTTTAAGTTTTGTCTTAATATGATTCATTGGGTAGGAGGGAACAAGACAATTAGCTAGGAGCAAATGCTACCTGGGTCCTTATACGATTTTTTAGATGTCGTTATGCAATTCAAAACAAACACAACATGTCCAGCTGGATCCCTAACTTCTTGTGTACTTTTTTTTTAAATTAGAAACAAAGGTAATATCAAAAAATTTTATTTTGAGGTGGGTCCAAATTCATGTAGCTTCACTCCTAGCCTTTGTTGTACGGATACTTCTAAAATGTTGCCGCACTCGTATCGCACCAGTATCCGATACCGATTCTCGTGCGATTCTCACCGATACTTCACGTGATGAATCATATTATTTTAATGTGTTTAACCGATGGATTTGGTCTAAATTTGTCAAGATATACGTTGAATTCATTTTTTAAGTATGTTTTGAATATATTTTTGAGTTGGATACACTATAGTGGTAGTTGAACTATAAAAAAATCATATATTTTTTTATATAAAATGTGATTTCTTTATTATTTTATATATATTTCCGTATCCTAACTTTTTGAAAAATATCGAATTCCCGCACCCGCATCGTATCCGATACGATACCCGCACCCGCACCCGCACCCGCACCCGTGCAACATAGCTCCTAGCTATAGTCCAAGGCCTATAACGGCACTTTGGGTGCCGCTACAAGGTTTTCTTTTCTTTTTTCTTTTTTTTCTGAATTTGAATTTTTATATATTTCTGGATGAATTTCAATGTTTATCATTTTATTAGTCGGATCGTTACTGATTTCCGATAGTCGGTAGCTCGCCTCTTCTCGACTCGAAACCAAAATATGCCTCCTCTCTTTTCTCTCCTTAGTATATTGCAAACGCGTCGTGTCATGTCAAACGTGCGAGTGTCAGAGCTCATGTCATGTCATATTGACACGAAATGCATAATGACACGACACGTCTAACACGATATGTTAAACGTGTCAACCCATATTATATTATATTTTATTTTTTCTAAAATTATATTAAAAATAAAAATTAGAAAAATATAATAAATCATCGAAATCTATTTAAATTTCATATATTAAAATAAAAATTAATTATTCAATAACAAATAACATATCGTATTGGCGTGTTGGCACGGCATGACACGACACATTTATGGAATCAGCACGACACGTGTGTGTTTGGCGTGTCGTGTCATAGTCGTGCCGTGTTGGAGACTTTCAAACATTGACACGTTTTAACACGACACGAGATGACACATGACACGACACGACACGATACGTGACGGGAGTTGACATGATGAAAATTAATAGAGATAATTAGATTTAGGGAATTGCTTTCCATCATCCCATAGATTCTATCATCCCATCATCCCCAAATTTTCATTAATTATCTAACATATTTTCATTAATAAGAAAGTCCAAGGGATGATGAAATCATCCCATTCATCCTCATTGCAAACAGAAATTATAACCACCATCGCGATTTATGCAATCGCTACCATCGCTAACCTCAATTTCCCTCCCGCGCGCTCCCCTCCTCTTCAGATGCGCTCTCCTCCCCTCCCGCGCGCTCCCCTCCTTCCCTAGCGCGTTCATCTTCTCCACCTCTTCTCTTCCCTTCTCTGCCACACTCCCCTCCGTCCCTCTTCACTCTCCTTCTACCTCCGTGTCTTTTCTTCTCTTCTCTGTCTTTCCTCTGACAAGCAAGAAAACAAATTGAACATATAGAATAACAAATTGAACATATGAATGAACAAAGTGAACATATACACCAACAAAGTGAGACATAAAATAAACACAGAGCTCTGACGCACAGCAAAACAAATTGAACACATAGAAGTAACAAATTGAACATATAGAATAACAAATTGAACATATAGAATAACAAATTGAACATATAGAATAACAAATTGAACATATGAATGAACAAAGTGAACATATACACATAAATTTGACAAGCAAGAAAACAAATTGAACATATAGAATAACAAATTGAACATATGAAAGAACAAAGTGAACATATACACCAACAAAGTGAGACAAAATAAACATGGCGCACAGCAAAACAAATTGAACACATAGAAGTAACAAATTGAACATATAGAATAACAAATTGAACATATAGAATAACAAATTGAACATATGAATAAACAAAGTGAACATATACACATAAATCTGACAAGCAAGAAAACAAATTGAACATATAGAATAACAAATTGAACATATGAAAGAACAAAGTGAACATATGCACCAACAAAATGAGACATAAAAACTAAACACTGGCACACAATAAAATAAATTGAACACATAAAAGTAACAAAGTGAACATATGAATGAACAAAGTGAACATATATACCAACAAAGTAAGACATAAAGAATAAACATTGACGCACAGCAAAATAAAATGAACACTTAAAATAACAAATTGAACAAATGCAATAAACAAATTGAACAAAGTCTGACTCACAGAAAAAAGGGAGGGGGAAGAGAGAGAGATGCACAGAAAGAAGGGAGAGGAAAGGAAGAGAGACGAAAGAGTGCGTAGAAGGGAGAGGGAGCGTACCCGAGTGAGGAGAGGAGAGCGCTTCGCTGGGTGAGGAGAGGGGAACGCTTCGCTGGGTGAGGAGATCGCTTGAGAGGGAGGGACGCGATGAGGGATCTATCGGACAGAAGCGTGCGAGCGCTGACGCGATGGCAGCGATGGTAGAAAGATAGATGGTAGTAATCAATTTTCCATTGCAAATCCAGCGTCATCCCATCATCCCATACTCCCAGCATATAATTCATTGAAATTCCGAACCGTAACATGTAATAACAAAATATACAAATTCAATATATGTAACTGTTGAAGTTATATACATAACTGTTGAAGTTATATATGTAACTGTTAAAGTTAATATATATAACTTTTGAAGTTATATATGTACTGTTGAAGTTATATTTGTAACTGTTGAAGTTAAAATATATATCTGTTGAAATTAAAATATGTAGCTGTTGAAGTTATGTATGTAGCTGAAGTAAATATAAATAATTGTTGTAATTTAGATACTAGCTGTTGCAGTTAATATAAGTAATTGTTATAGTTATCGTGGGGACCAAAAATAGAAAGGATGGAAGGGAGAATAACAGTGGGGACAAAAATAGAAAAAAATGGGAGGGAGAAAAATAATGGGGATCAAAAATATTCTAAAAATAGAAAAAATTACAACATGATGGGGATGATGGATTTTGGGGATGATCCTTATCACCCCGTTAGATTTATGCCATCATAAAAAATAGTCAATTTGAAATATGTCATTATTAAATTACTAATTAGATTTATGTAATCATCAAATTGTTAAAATTAGATATTTTTCATTATTTTCTTCTAAAAAGATTAAATTCTAAAAATGTCATCCCTACATCTCTCATTATTTGTAAAAATTTCCAAATTACCCTGTTGCCTCTGCTTTGATTTCGTCCATAAACCATGATGGATATGTTAAATTCTAATTTCCAATAATTTGTTTTCCACCTTCCTATTTAGGTTTAATTTCCAACTTGTTTTCCCGTATCGTGAGTCATGCGAGAGCACTTTAGCACAGTAGATGTACCCGAGATGAACCACCAGAGAATTCGAAATGAGAATAATCAAAATAGGCCTTAAGTTTCTGTAGTGACACAAGTTTAATTTTTATATTTTTATAGTGGCACAAATTTTTTTTATTAATTTATAGTGATATAAAACTTTTTTTATTTAATGATGGTATTTTCTAATTTTAAATTTCTATAGTGTCGTATTTAAAAAGGTAGAATTGTCATATCAATTAGTCAATTGACACAAAACTAGTTTGTCATTTAGTGATGATATTTTACTGATTTCAAATTTTTACAGTGGAATAAATCTAATTAACCTAAACTAATATTATTTAAATTATGTTGAATTTATATTATAAATTAAATTTTTATAACTTTTATTCATAATATTTATTATTGAGTAATTATTTTTTATTTTAATATATGAAATTAAAATAGATTTTCAATAATTTATTATATTTTTATCTTGAAAATTATTTAAGTAATTTTTAAGGATATTTTAGTAAAAAATTAAAATAAAATATAATATGACTTGACACGTTTAACACGTCGTGTCAACACGACACGACACGAGCTATGACACTCGTGTGTTTGACATGAAACGACACGTTTGCAATACATTAGGGAGAGAAAGGAGAGGAGGCGAGCTACCGACTATCGGCAACCGGGTCGATCTTATAAAATGATAAACATTGAAATTCATACAAGGATATGATAAAAATTCAAATTCAGTAAAAAGCAAAAAGATGCGAGAAATAAAAATTCAAATAACAAAAAAGAAAATCTTATAGCCAGCGCTTTGAGTGCCGCTGTGGGCCTTGGGCTATAGCATTATTTTTAGTGCCGTTATAAGTGTGCTCTTATTAAAAATAATATAATCCTTGTCTTATTTAAAATGATTTAGTATAATATTTTTCTTATTAAAAAATTCGGGTCACATCCTCAAATAAAAACTTCGATTTATCTTTTTATTTTTAATTTTAAGGATGAGTTATTTCCATTACTCGGTAACTGCCAGTTTTTCAAGTATGGTTTTAAAATATATACAGTATTTTAAGCAGAACACATATTATTGAATATAATTAACATGACCACAAATGTGACAATTAGGAAAACAATAATATCATGTAACATTACGAATATATTTTATAATTTGCACGTCCCTAAATGAAGAAAAAATGCAATGCAAACATAATTTTGCTCGAGTTTTAAAAGAAGCTATATTATACAAATCTTAATTTTTCAATTTAAATAAGAAAGCACTTTCGTTAGCATGTCTGTAGAATGTATGCAACATCTGACCGTAATACCCACAACACAAAAACAAGCATAAAAACAAATAATCTCTGTTAGAAATATATAGAAATCCACATATGAGAAATTCTTCAAATGTTTGGGACCTACTGCCAATTTTTTTTTTTTTTTTAAGGAATTAGAATGGTTTCAACTTTCAAGAGATATCAAATATTAAATTAAAATATTAGTTTACTGTCGAACTCATTCTCTCCGTGACAACAAAACAAAATATTTTTTTTTTAAAAGAAGATCTTCATTTCCACACTCCGAAATAATAGAATTATAAAATCATTTAAATTATAGAATTATTTAACTAAAATTTGATTCTTGATAAAGATGTTAAATATATTCAATATCGCAGTAGTATTCATACAAATAAGACAAAAAAAATTAGCCAAAGAAGTTTTTTTTTTTCCAACTGGTATCGTGCAGATGGATATATATAAATATAAAAAACAGAAATATTCTTTCTTTCGTAAAGTAATAAAAAATTAAAATATCAGAGGGGCTAAATTAGAATACGTTCATTTAATTTAACTACACTAATCTAGAAGTCTAGAACTGACTTATAATAAAACCGGGGTAACCCCATAATGGAGAAAAAATAGTCAACAATTATAGAACTATCAAACGTTCTCTTGACAGGAAATGTCACAGAAAATTTGGAGTAGACACTTATTTATTTATTTTGGAAATTGATTACTACCATTTACAGTTTTGTCATCCCTGCCATACCTAAATATAAAGTGAACATATACATCAAACAAAGTGAACATATAAACGATCTAAGTGAACACATACAAACAAATAAGTTCAATGAAAATAAGTTGAATATGCATGTAAACTTCTGAACAAGTGATGACAACACTTATTTGTTTGTAAGTGTTCACTTAGATCGTCTATATGTTCACCTTATTTGCTGTATATGTTCACTTTGTATTTAGCGATGACTGGGATGGTATATTTGCCGATGGCACTTATAATTCCTGATTTATTTTTATGTAATGTAACTTTAATTTATATTTTTAGGAGTAAACGGTTATTGCTCGTCGTGCTCTTATTGGCCTGGTTTGGTGGCAATGGGCCCACGACGGCTACGGGATATTTTACAAAAGAATTCACCCAAAAAAAAAAACAAACAAAAAAAAGTACGCTTTGTCTTCTGTGACGTCGTTTAGGAAAAATTTAAAAAGAACAGGAGATTTTTTGTCTCTTTTTCGTTTTTCTGCAGCTCTTGCGCGGGGAAAGCGCTTTTGTAGGAAAGGGGTTAAAATTTCTTGTATTTGTTTATCTTCTTCGTTTTTCTGCGGCTCTTGCACCGTCTTATCCGCGAAGAAGTTTGATGTACGGCTTGGATGACAACATAGGATATTAGGATGAGTCAGCAGAGCTGCAACTTGTACTGTGCACGGATCCCAACACCATGTTAGGCACTTGAACCGTTAAAGACCAATCCGGATTCGCTGTAGCGCGGGACACAGTGTAGCGCACGTACGAGCCGTCTGATTTTGATCGGATGGTTCAATTTTACGGGCCTATCAATCTAGGTTACATGCACGGAGCTCTCTTGTCCATTGGATCTTGATCAGACGGTCAGAATGCCGCGCTACGCCATGTGTCGTGCGACAGCGGATCTCAATTTGTTCA
This sequence comes from Rhynchospora pubera, assembly GCA_028095005.1. Taxonomy (NCBI): domain Eukaryota; kingdom Viridiplantae; phylum Streptophyta; class Magnoliopsida; order Poales; family Cyperaceae; genus Rhynchospora; species Rhynchospora pubera. The sequence goes on along the minus strand of CM051459.1, from coordinate 60,762,903 downwards.
AGACATCTACTAGTTTTATTAGATGCGTTGATTATTTTATAATAGTGTAGTTCACATGCAAAGAAACCAAATCATGTGCCGCGCGGCATCGTGCAACGCAGAAATCCAAACCGTCCAGATTAAATCCAATGGATGAAAGAGCCCCGTGCATGTAACCAGATTGTAAGGCTCGAAAAAGATCTAACCGTCGAAATCGGATCGTACGGCTCGGATTGGTGCACGACATGGTACCGCGCGGCAGCGGATAGGGATTCCACATGCAAGGGTACATACTTAATTGACTCAATTTTGACGAAAATTTCATGCAGAAAAAAGTTTTTTCTCAAAACTTTTTGGCTGTATTCGAGCATGATACGAGTTTTTGTAGGGGTAATTAGTGAAATATGCTTTTGATTAGTAGGTTTGTTATTTGCCAGTAGTTTGAAGGATTCAAACAAATTAAAATATACATGAATTTTTTTTCCTCTTCCATTTTAAACTACTGGCATACATTGTATTCTCATTCCTCGGCGTAAGAGTTGCAGAAAACCGAAAAAAGACAAAAAATCTCCAATAGCACCTCAGGTGAACCGTGCTGCTATAATTGTGCTCTTATTAGAAAAAATTAATAATATTTGTTCTATTTAAAATTTTTGATGTTAAAATTGTTCTACTTAAAATTTTTCCCGTCGTTTATGTAATTTTGGCAAACTAGCTTATTTTGACTTTATGGGACAGAAAGCAACTCACCACACGGAGGTCTGAACGCTGAGTATTACAAAAATTATCTCAGCCCACAGAGTTTTTCTTTTCTTTTTTGACTCAGTAAGCAACGAATTTTAAGTAAAAGGACTTTTCGCTCCGAAAATAAATTTCTTTGGAGATATTACGTGGTGCATTAAAATTTTTAATAGGATTAATTTTGGATCAATTGCATCCGTTAACAATTTAGATTTTGGTTTATAGTTTGTACAAAAAAAAAAATAAATAAATAGTTCATTGGATCGGACTAAAATCTTGATCCGATCATTGGATGTAATTTTTGATCATCGGACTAAAATAAATAAATAAATAAGTAAATGATCCCGCACATATTCTAATAAAATGAATGTAATTTTTGATCCGAACATTGGATCGGACTAAAATTTTGAGAGCTCTGGACTCAAATCATAAATCATAAATGAACAAAATAGATGTTTCTGGATGGAATAGACTAACTATCGTCCACAATTTATTGGCTAGAGCTCGTGCAAACACAAGATGGCAAAAATAGGTTAATTTTTTTTTTTAACGTCGTAGAATCTGCACGCAATGAATTTAAAAAAAAAAATTAAACATTACGAATAACTTTACTAATAGAACTCTGAAAGGAAAATTTAAGTTTATTCCTCAAAATAGAGTTCTAAGATTTCTATTCTACATCTTAGTTACCCTACGGAACATTAAATCAGCTTTGGTTTGCAATTTTGCATGGTATTTCCCTTTTCCCATGGTTAGAGCTGTCAAACGTGGCTGACGGTCACAGAAATAGATATGATCGTTATTGTTTTGTTTAATTAAACGTCACAGCTTAATTTACCGTTAACCATATCATTTATGAAACGATACAAAAATTAATTACGTTAATCGTTTCGTTTAACTAAACGATATTAACGATTTAACGTGTATATGTTTGCCAACAACAATACAAATTTCAAATCAATACAAAAATCAATTACATTTGCCAATAACAATACAAATTTCAAATAGCCCCAGATCCGATAGAAACAGACACAAATAAATCTGTGTTTTAGGATGTCAAACTAGTTAATTAACAATATTCTAGTAGTGAAAAAAAATAGTTTTCTCAAATTCTCAGAAAAGGAGACAATAAATGACAAATTTAAACTTCTTAGTTCAAAAATTGACATAAAATGAATTTACACTTTTTACACTTAGTCGTATCCCTAATAAATCACCTCTGTCATTTTCCAAATTGGAGCTCAAAACTGGATCTAGAACAGGGCCTTCCTAGCACACCACAATTTGAAAACTACTCCAGTTTGCCCCTTTCTTGATCGTCCAGTCCGGCAACCTCTCTCCATCTGTACCACGTCGTCGATGGTGGCGGAGGTGGAAGCATCCAGCGGAGAGGCGACCTAGACAAAGGAGTAGCCATAGGTAGGGTTTCCACGGAGACGGTGCTCGAGTCGCCGAGAAGGTTCTCGTTTCTAGGGTTTGTAGAGAGAAGAGACTTGGACTTTTTTTTATTTTTCTCTGTTTTTAACTTTTCTTTTTTCTGATTTTTCTCATAAAGAAAGACGGGGAATAGTGATGTGGGAGAAAGACAGGAAAATAGAGGAGAAGGCGCCTCGATACCTCCGTCCACTCTACTGTTATTAAAATAATTCTAAATTCGTAGAATACTATACGCGAAAACGAAATAACGAAAACGGAACAGTCTATTTCGTTTACCGCTACGTTTGTGTGTCTTATATACCGGCTTATTTCGTTTTCTGTTCCGCTTAATTAACGCAATATATTTCGCTTCTGTTATGCGTACCGTTATTCGATAACGTTACGGCAGAACGTGACTTTTTATTTCGTTGACAGCTCTGCCCATGGTGATCACAGGTAGGTGGGCCACAACTGTTTTTTTTTTTTTTTAGGAACTGCCCATAGGCCTAAAATTCATCAATAAACTAGTTCAACAGTACCACAGTAAACATCACGTACACAAACTTTCGAAAGCAAAGCTAAAGCCACTCGCTCCCAACCCCTATAACCACTGAAACACACTAAAAAAAGGCTAAACAAAGTACGGTAAAAATGGGATGAACAGAAGCTCACCCCAAAAGAAAGAAAAGACAGTCTCTAAGTCTAAAATAAAGATTACAACAAAGGGGGGGAAGCTTAAGACGCAACATAGAAGCTGGCATCCAGCTCCATACTGACACCAGCCGCCAGTAAAAACTGAGAATGCCAGAAATCACCACAAACAGCACTTGAATAGTTGAATTTCTTCTTGCATAATTCGCCAGAATATGGGCCGGCTGGATTGCTTCTCTTCTCATGTGGCCCACGAACTGTCATGGACAAACTGTATGAGCAGTTGAGCACGTTGATCCTCGATGATTTGACTCGGTGCTTCAGAAATAATAGTGCAGTGTTCTAGGCAAAAAATATTATAAAAATATGACCGTTTATAATTTAATCCGAAGGTTATGGCAAAATTTACTTTTAGGAACATCAAAGTAATTGTAATCAATGCATCTCTGGAAGAATCCATTAATAATTTGAATTGATCGTCTTTAATATTCAAGATATTGATTCGTGCCATTTATCATTTATGGAAGATAAACAAATACTGTCATATTTTTATCATCAAATAAGCACTAGTTTTATTAAAATTAATAATGGAAGTCCATATACTCTTTTGTATACTATAAGACTCACCTTAATGTTATCAGACAAACAAAATTAGAGAGAAGACATTGGAGCACTATGAAGACAAATCCATGTAACAGTCTAAAAATTAATTTACAATAGACCAGGAAAAGCGAACAAAAGGAAAATACACTAAAACACTAAAGTTCAACCTCTAAGGGTTGTCTTATTCGCACCATACCGAATCTTTATTCTACAGCATTGTTGGGTACCACCGGGTTAGATGAGAAAATAATTAAGCTCTTGACCCATCGAATTATATATGATGTATCCTTCTTTTTAGGATATGATACCATTCCTCATGCTGTCGCCAAAGCCTCATACTGGTTTTTGCGGTGTAATTTGTAAAAGCTTATTGTTGCAATAGAAATCAAAGTTACACCAGCAATGAACACCGCCCCAGTCTTAACAGACATCTCAATGCACCCTATTAATTTACACAAAGGGAAGGCGTTAGAACTTAGAAGGCACTCAAAACTGGCAGCTAATACCATTTGTCATTTTTAAGATTGTACCAAGAAGATTTTATCTTACCATGGTCAAAGAGCACTACACAAGAATTGAATGTAAAAAATTTACAATGTTTTTTACGGAACTTTCAAGTTTCAAGCCTTGGTGAGAGAGAGAAGAGAGCTTACAAGAGAGAAGAGAGTTGAAACAGATCATATTTTTGGGTGGTCCCGGCAGTGGCCTCTCCTCCTCTGCAACCAAAATGTAGAAGAGACCCATGACACCAGTGTGCATTTGGTTGCCACTGTAGTTAGAGATAAGGGTTAGTGTTTCCCCATCTGCTATCTTCACTGATCCAGGTTTTGGATAGCATGTTGACATCCCCACTATATAATTTGCTTCATTTCCTGCCTCTTTTCCATTTCCATAGCTAGGGATAGACGTGCATAGGAGTCTTCCATCCTAATTCAATTTTGTAAATCAGTGACAGCAGAAAAAAATGCTTGAGAAGAGAAAATGAAGGAAGTTGTAGGGTCTATTTGCCACATAATCAGCATTTTCAGTTGACATTATTGTGTGAAGAACAGGTATGATATAAGCATGAACTGTAACTGTCAACATTAAATTCTGGTTTTCAAGCAGGTAAAGCACTAAATTATCATCACAGAGCTAAACTTTCTCATGCGTTGTGCTCCAACAGCTCAAAAATTGTGCATTCGTGAGAGAATTTTTTATTTTTTTCAATTATCACCAGACTCAAAGATTTTACAGAACTTTCCACCTTGTCAGTTCAAGTGTTATACCCATAAGCCATAACATTCAATTTCTCGCTTAGGATACTCTTTTCCTTATCTTTGTATTTTTATTATTAGCTGATAAATATTAAAGTGACTCTAACCTCTCATACAATTTAAAGAAAGAATAAAAAGCAATAACTGAGATTTTACCTGGCCGTATAAAGCAGAACCAGCCCCACCAGAATGCTGGTGGGCCACACCATAAATTATATCACCACCATGTGGCATAACCAATCTCGTAGTCTGTGTATCAATACAACCTCCATTTTTCCTTTCTTCTGAATTACATTCTTTCACCTCATACTCCACCTACATATCCATATGTGTCATTTAGTAAACTAGCATGAAGGGTTAGAACTTAGAACTTTGATCAGTAGACAAAAATGAATGTCAGAAATATTAGGTTTGTTGGCCTTTACAAAAATCAGGAAGAAGAAGTTGGGCACATAATTTGGAGAATTGAGAAACATGACAATTTCTCATGATTTATTGTATAAGTGAGATAATTATTAAAGATACATAAAAAAATTCTTTTTATTTAAATCAACTCCTCTAATACCATGCATCTATAGGGGCCTGTCCCAGTGTCTGTGACATCAAGTATATAGACCTTCACGGGCACAGTGCGGGGCTCCCATTCAACCCATTCCACAGTGTATTTGAGAAAGAGCTTTCTTGTTACACTCTCAAATCCTTCTCTTAGCTTGCATTGAGTCTCATCGTAGCAACAATATAAACCACCAGTGTAATTGGCTCTTATCTCATGTCCATATTCATCAACCGTCACATTGTACAAATTACACCTAAAAATTGAAATTATATTATCATTCACAAACCTATGAATTTATTTTGTAAGTGAGATATCTCATGTTTAGTACTGATTTTGACCTTGGCAGGAGGTCTGGTACATGCCACCATTTACACTCATTACATCAGCATGATATAGACATAGGGAAATGATTTTGGCCCCCATAAGTTCACAGCTCATCACAAAAAACTGCAAATCATCATTTTTTCTGAACATTTTACACCATTTTGGTTCAGAATAGCTGATATACTCTATTACCAGTACATTTATTCTTATCTGTGAGGACTTTTAAGGTGCTTTGGTGGTTATTAAAATTTTCTTTCTTCCTTGGGACAATATATTGATATCTAATTCCCTGATGGATACTAAAGGAGGAGAAATAGAAGATGGGAAAAAGATAAATTGTCGATCAGCATATGACACTACGTACAATTTTGCTTGCATGGACTGAACTACTGCTGTTATTGTTTCATGATTTCAAGTACTGATTTGTACTGAAATAGTGTAGAGCTTAAACACCAAATAGAAGAGACTCAAAAGTACATCAGCAGGAGGTCAGCTAGCTTTCATACCATACTACGAAGGTTCCAAATTACTGGTACAAATCCGGTAACTAAATTTGAAGTTAAGCAATGCCTCTACCTGCACTCAGTGCATCCCAGCCTATCAGTGACCCCTCGTGTGTCAATTGCGTGCACGTTTAATAGCCACCTCTCCTCATACCCAGCTGGCACTTCTTCTGGATTGCCAACCACTATCCCGTATGGGTCAGGAACCCATGTATCAGTCTTTCGTGTCTCTGACCCAAGCCCGTAGTACTGCCCCAATGTATGCTTACACAGCCCAGAATTTCTCACCAATATAATTTTTGACAGGTCATTTTCATTACCTGGCACTGAACCTTTGAGTCCGTAGTACCTGAAACAATGTGAAGTATATAGATTGACTAGCTTTAAAGACACAAGATTTATAAAAGGAAAAAAAAAAAAAAAAGCTGATCCTATGCTGCTAGAAAAACTGGAACACTATCAAATCAATAACGATATCTGGACCCCAAAAAAAGATAAAAACAGGTACAAATAGATGGCTGCACAAACTAGGTCAAAATTGGATTTCAATATAACGTAGTGATTGTTTCTTTCTTAGTTATATCATTCAACAACAAGAAACAGCCTACAGGAATGTTAATGGCATGCGTTTATCAGTACCTTTCGACAAGCCAATGGTGGAGATACGTCTCATGCAGTGGGATTGGATTGTCATACTCATCTACTACCTCGCCATTGAAGCTTTTCAAGGCAATGTGCCCCTTGGGGAAGGGGATGTTGAAGTAATACTTGTTTGCAACTTGTCCTGGTTTGAGATAGAAAGGAGGAGAGAGAAAAGTTTCGGTTTTGACTCCGGGGGGTCTCAACGCCTCTGTATTATGGAAGAATAGAAAAGAGAACAGCACCAAACAGAGCTCAGTGTGCATTTTGGATTCTGTATAAGAAAAAGAGTAGAAAGTGAAAAAGCAGATTCAAATTCAGGACCCAAATCTTTAAACCAATTTAAATCAGCCCTCTACCCTGCATATACATCGTATCCTGTAATACCTACTGAACTCTATTTGAATTAGATTTAAAAAAAAAAAGGGATGAAGATGACATCTCTTCTTATTATCTTGGTTGACCTAGCACACAAAATGACCAAAACATTCTTTTGCACCTTTGTGTTATTTACTTAATTTGCTGATGTACCTAAACATTGATTTCATGATTTGGCTAGTCAGAGCAAAAGAAAAAACCGTTGACAAATATAAAAAAATCCTGGTTCACGTGGAGAAAATTGGGAGTTGTATGAAAGTGGGTTTACAAATTTTTCTTTTTGAGGGTCAAAGTGAGTTTACAATTACAACTAGGTACATGTAAAAAAATCAAACAAAAATTGGTTGGATCTTTTTTTATCAATTATTAAAAATATGGTCGGATCTTACATAATGAAAATACTAAATTTACTAGTCTAGCAACAATTCCTTAAACGTACCTTTTTCCCCATATCAATTTTGAATAGAAAGGATGCCTAAAACAATTCCTCTTACAAAACATGGTCGTTTTTAGACTCTGAAACTAAAATAGAGACAAGGTTGAAGCATTTGAAGGTGGGGATTTAGAAACACACATATCACCAACTAATGATTAGCAGGTTAGTGGTACTGGTGATCCTCACGAAAACGATTTGTTTCATATCGTTATAAGGTTTAATGCTTAATACTACCTAAATTGTTTTTATCATCTTGAGTGAAAGGTCGCAGGTTCGAAACCCGGTTGGGGGGTCTTTCATAGACATTTAATTTAAAAATAAGTTGGGTGGCTTAGACCTCCAATTTATCTTCAAAAAAAAAAAATGTTTTTATCATTATTTTTGAATTAATAAAATCTCCTGGTAGTAGATATATACTAATTACTAATTAGTAATCAACCAAACTTGGCTGGGAATATAAATGAGCATAAATGTTGAGAAAGCATATGCTCAGAAAAGACCTCATTAAACTTTCATAGTTCCTCTGAAGGACAAGATCACAAGACGGAAGTTCTCCCCCCAAAATAGAATACCTATTCCAATTCTAGTGCAAAAGAAATACTAGTACTAAATAACTTAAAAAAATTATACTAGGAGATCGTGAAATTATCATCCCAAATTGAGGGAGTAGTTAGGAGTAATTGAACAGAGAAAACGTACCTGATTTCTTTTAAGAGGGTTTCACTAAACTTCGCTAATGATGCTTCAAATAGTAATGATTTTAATAAAGAAATCATGTAAATTTAGCTACAAGAATATACCAAACTAACAAGAGAACAAATCCTATCAAACTAAAGCTGAGAATAGTTCGAAATGATACCTTCTTCAATCTTCAGAAAAGACAAAAAGTGTGAATTAATTCTCCGATCAATGCCAAGATTTAATTAAACAATTCAATGTAAGCATTGAACCTTACCTTTTTTTGAGATTCGGAGAGAGAAGTGTGAAACGCGGTTCCTCTTGTGGAGTGCAGCATTTTGTCCCTCTAGAACTTCTATTTATACTTGGGATAAGGATGCGACACTTTCATTTAAAAAGAAGTGCAAGTTGCGATCAAAACAATATCCGAGGTTTGTTATGTCTCTAGAATGATTTTTAAGTTTTTTAAAAAAAAAAATATAGAGATCGTTTGGATCGTTTAGGAATTTGAGGAATTTGGAGATGTTTGAAACTTTTGGAATAAGGCCTTATTCGAAATTGCTAATTCTAGAGGTTGCCAAACATCATTTAGAACAAACAAAATAGCTTATTCGGGTCTTTATTCTTGTTCCAACAAAATGTTGGAACTAGAATGGAATAAGCTAACCATACAACAACAAATTATTATTTTAATATTTTTTCTTGTTCTTATTCTTAACTAACCACCCAAACAACATCTCTTAATCTAAGAATAAGCAATTATTTAACATTTCTTATTCACCACTCTTGTTCTAAAATAAGCTATTATATTCTTATTCACCACACTCCCAAACACACCCTCAGAGAAATTTCAATTTTTAGACATAAATTTATTGAAAAGTGTGTAACTTTGTGAAAAATTTGGATTGTTTATAATAAATTTATACCTAAGAATAAAAAATTTTCAAATTTCCACTTCAATCTAAACAGCCGAGAATGATTTTTTTAATCCGCACAAATTTCGTCTCCAGTTCTCTGGTTTTCATATGACAAAGAATGGATTTTGTTCACACTAGACGAATTTTTTAAGCAATAATTAGCACCGTGCCTAGTGCCTACACATAATAAAGATATTCGTCAACAACTCAACATTATAATTTGGTATCCAGATCCAAATATTGTTTTTGAATTAAGGACTTCGGACTTTCCAATAGTTGGTGCCATATATATTGTACATAAGAAAATTTCTGAGCTGCAGCTTGGTAGCCGCTGTCTAGCTTTTCTAAAAAAAAAAAAAAAAAAAAAAATCTGAGCTGACTATTCGCTTTTACTTTTAGGCTATAATATTTTTTAATGGCTACGCTAGGAAAATTACGTCTGACAGGCCAGCATAATAGTCAGCATTCCTTCAAGCTTGCAAAAATGAGGCTAGGTTACAATTAAATTGTTCAAGTCCCACTTGGCATTCATTTCCTTTTATATTGTGTGTGCGTGTGTGATTGAGATCCATTCAGCTGCTGTAAAAGTATGAATACGTTATCCCAGTTGATCAGAACTAAAGAAGATATTATGAAAAAATAATTGAAGCTTTTAGATAATCCAATTTTTTTTGAAAGGGAAATAATAATAATATATTAAGCATTCACATGGTACAATTTCAATATACACGTTGGTATAGCCAAATTCGTTTTTACAAACAGAGAAAACTTGAAACGTCTAATGTACTATAATAAATGAGGTTTGAATGTAAATGTCTCAATATCAACAAAAAATACGTATTAAATTTTTAAATAAAGAAATCGATTTATATGAGGAGGATTGAAAGCAAATGTCTTAACGTATCATCAGAAACTACATATTAAAATTTAAATAAAAAATCGATTCATTCGATACTATATAAATATATATGCTACGTGCACAAAAATTATATCGTTCTACCTTTATTAAATATATATTTAGCAAGAACTAGTGAATCAACAGACAATTTTGTCTATTTTAATCCACAAAATGAAGTTAAAGGATCCTATAACTGTTTGATATGCATGGAATTGAGATAATATATATAAAACACATCCAACGATTTTAGTTTGTCAATTTAGCACACATGAAAAGGTTGGCACTGGATCTTTATATATAAAAAGATAATAAAAAAAGAAAAAATTTATAAGAGGCATATCATATGATGAATTGAACTTTCAGAAAATTGTTACATAAGTACAGACATCAAAAAATTATATAATCAGATAATATATTTTACATTTTTTTCTATTCTTTTATTTTACGATTTACTTTTCGGATGCCAACGATATCATATTTAATATAAAAAAACAAATTAATTTTTCTACAATGCTAGACGAAATATACAAATTTGAATCAATAAACTAATTATTAATTATTCTAATTAATTAGTATATCGATATATTATGGATTATTTTGATAGTTGTTAGGTTTAACATCTTGATGTGAATTATATGTCTTGATTCAATCCTAAGAGTCTAATTTTTCTTCCGCTTTAATTCCCATGTATTCATGAAGAAATGTTTTCGGTATATTGATTGGAATCACTTATGTCTTGATTCAATCCAAACCATCTGATTTGGATTGGACGTACAACGGAACAAGCAATTTGGATAGTAGGATTAAGTGAGGACAAGAGTTGGTTGATCTAATTTTCTCCAAAAAAAATGAGAAAGGCTGACGGACTTGCTGACAGAAAACAATAGGAAATAGAAAATACAAAGCCTTATCAGATGGAGAGCTTCAAGTCTTCTAGGAGCTTTATGCCAAGTGGGAAGTGCTGACGGAAGTGCTTCCGTCAACTTAGAAGATTTCTCTCCAGTTATGAACAAAGCAATGATCCTCCATGGTATATGAGGCGAAGAAGAATTATAATAAAAAAGAAAAAAAAATGTATGGAGAAGAAACTTATCTGAGATCGATAAATAATTGTCAAAATAAAAACATAAGATTACGATATATATATGAGAAAGTTTAATATGCACTATAGTGCATAGGGCATTCCGTGTACCGCGGACATTTTCGAGAGTATTTTTGTAAATTGACAAATCTAATTTAACCAATCGCATCTACATATTGAAATCTCATAGAAAACCAAATTTTACAATTTTTGAGATTTTATTATTATTTTTTTCGAATTTTTTAAAGCATGCCTCTTTTGGAAAATTGTAAATAGTACAACATTCCAAAAATGACATGTTTTTAAAAATTCTAAAAAAATAGTAATAAAATCTAAAAAATTGTAAATTTTGGTTTGGTATGAGATTTCAATATGTAGATTAGATTGGTTAAATTAGATTTGTCAATTTACAAAAATACCCTCGAAAATGTCCGCGGTGAACGGAATGCCCTATGCACTATAGTGCATATTAAACTTTCTCTATATATATTATGGGTGTGTTTGGATGAGCATGGAATAAGGAATAAGAATAAGGAATTTCGGTATGCGTGCTTATTCAAATTCCTTATTCTTATACCATGGTTTTGTTAGTGTAGGAATAAGGGCCCAAATTCCTTATTCTTGTGTTGTTTGTGTTGCACAAGAATAAGAATAAGCACGCATATCGAAATTTCTTATTCTTATTCCTTATTCCATGCTCATCCAAACACACCCATATATATAACTAGATATGCCATATTTTTTTAGATCGAAGAATAATTCAATCTATTTCGTCGAACTTGTAAAATTTTCCATTGTAAAATATAAAAATTTCTTCCATGAACAAAGCAATGATCCTCCATGGTATATGAGGCGAACAAGAATTATAAAAAAAAGGAAAAAAAATGTATAGAGAAGAAACTTATCTGATATCGATAAATAAATGTCAAAATAAAAACATAAGATTACGATATATATATATATATATATATATATATATATAACTAGACATGCCATATTTTTTTAGATTGAAGAATAATTCAATCTATTTCGTCGAACTTGTAAAATTTTCCATTGTAAAATATAAAAATTTCTTCCATGAACAAAGCAATGATCCTCCATGGTATATGAGGCGAAGAAGAATTATAAAAAAAAAAGGAAAAAAAATGTATAGAGAAGAAACTTATCTGATATCGATAAATAAATGTCAAAATAAAAACATAATATTACGATATATATATATATATATATATATATATATATATATATATATATAGGTGGGATAAAGTGCCATAGATGTCTTTTTTGAGTCATTTTTTGAAGATCCGAAATTCAATCAGTCAATCCAAACCGTTCAAATTGATCTATATATTGAAATACCATTGGAGACTAAATTTTACAATTTTTTGAATTTTTTTGCTATTTATTTTGATATGTTCAAATTGGAGGGTCTGAAATACTCCAATTATAATGTTTTTTATAAATATCATAATAAATAGCAGAAAAATTAAAAAAAATGTAAAATTTGGTCTCCAAGGGTATTTTAATATGGCGAACAACTTGAATGGTTCGAATTGACATTTGAATTTTGGATCTCGAAAAACGACTCTATGGCACGGGACCCTCTGTGCCATCTATGACACATTAGCCATTCTCTCTCTCTCTCTCTATATATATATATATATATTGGCTATTGTCCTTTGGATAGGACTAAGCACAGTTCCTATTCACTTTTTAATTGTTCGATAGCGTTAAGATCTGTGCAGAGATCAAATCGAAAGGTTGAGATTTATGGCGCTGAGTTAAATGTTTTTTTTTTGTTTTGTTATTTCCTCTCCGTCTTGTCTTCGTTTTCTCTCCGTCTCTGAGCCTCTCTCACGCAGAGCACACATCTCTCATCTGGATGACTGGACCTTCGCCTCCAATCTTGTACACACGGCTGTCTCACATACACCTTCGCCTCTGCCTCATCTCCTCTACACACGAGTCTCTCCTTCTCCTTCCTCTCAGTCGTTTCCTTCTTCATTGCCGGTTCATCTGATCATTCAAACAACAAAATAAAAAACAAAAATCCAAACAAATATACTCTTTAAAATAATCAAATTGTGTAATAAACGCTAGGTTGATTCTTAATAGAAATGACTTGAACATGCTTCACATTTTGGCATGCGGAACATAAAACATTGAATAGTTGCTTCAGAAGCAAAATTCCATAAGCAATAATGAGACAGATTAATCAATACCTCTGGATGCCATTCACAAGCACAAAAATAATGAGACAGATTTGAAATTAATTAAAGCACAAATTGGCCTACAATTAAGAGAGATCAAACGTCGTATCACAAAAATTAGTACAAATGTCTTTAGATTAACCAATTGAACAATTAAAATCATACAAATTGCAACAAAAAACTAAAATAGATTGATGAGAGAGAGGGGGAGATGCAGAAGGAGAGAGGGAGCACCTGTGGTGCCTTCCTATTTTGAAAGAAAACGCAACCGCCTAGGTTTGATCGAAGGCTTCGATCAAGGAAAAGACACACGTCTAGGGAGTAAGGTGACAATGAAAATAAGGTTTTCATGAGAAGGGGAGGTAGAGAGGGAGGTGATCAGGCAGTAAAGGGGAGAGAGAGACGGGGAGGTAGCAAGGGAGGCAGAGAGAGTAAGGTGATGTGGCGATGAAGGCGAGGGAGGCTCCGAGCAAGAGTTCCAGAGACATCTTTCTTCGACAGTCGCTGGGGAGAAGGAGATCGATGCGACGGATGAAGGAAAGATAAGATCACAGAAGTTAACGCTAACGAAATAGAGAAATTAAAAAGAACCATCCCTCAGCGACATCTTTCTTCGTCCGTTCGATCTCATCTGTGCACTAATCTTGAAGCGATCCAATGGATATAAAGTGAATAGGATGGTACCCGTCCTATCCAAAGGACAATAGCCATTCTCTCTCTCTCTCTCTCTCTCTCTCTCTCTCTCTCTCTCTCTATATATATATATAACTAGACATGTCATTTTTTTTTAGATTGTAGAATAATTCAATCTATTTCGTCGGACTTGTAAAAATTTCCATTGTAAAATATAAAAATTTCTGCCGTAAGCCAAAAAAATCTTGCTAATATTAATTATTGGTATGACTATTTTTAATTTATTTAACAAAAAAACTATTAAATATGTTGTTACTTGTTAATATATTCTTTCTATTTTAAAAATTATCTATTATTAAGCAATATATTTGTTAACACAGATTCAGTTGTATGCACATAATTTTGAAGTCCATATGGACAAGTCAATTTCATATCATGACTCATGCATCGACTAATTGATTAAATTTCATTTCAGATAAGAATATTGGTGTGCCGAAACAAGTTTGCCATGATGCGTGCTCTACTGACTACTGGTGTATATATAATTGTGGAATTAATATCTGTACTGGAATTAACTTTGTTTGCCCAATGACGACTGTAGGGACAAGAATACGAATCTCTATTTCATTCCAAAATTAAGATTTTACATGAGTTGTGTAAGGAACGCTCTTATCACATCCTCAAATAAAAACTTCGATTTACCTTCTATAAGAAAATATTCAACAATTATTGAGCTATCATACGTTCTTTTCGCACGAAATGCCACAGAAAACTTGGAGTAGACACTTATTTATTTATTTATATGTAATGTAACTTTTATTCTTACTACTTACAAAAGCATTATTCATCCGGGGCTAAAATAATTAGGCGAAAGGTATAAATAATTATTTGCTTTGTGCAATCTTAATCATTAGTTGTTTAAACTAATGGTTGAATATTAACGATGGATACAAGTTTACAAACTCTTCACTTTCAATAGAAATTTTTTTCCGCTGTGCACTGTGTTTGAAAAGAGACCATGATAAATATGAAAATTTTTTATTAAAATAATAATAATTTTTTATTTTAAAATAAAGTACGTAGATATAATTTTCTCATTTGTAATTTATCCACATGTGCGTTTAATGTTTTATTTATTATTTATATTAGCAAAAGTTTTAGGAAATGCTTACTTTTTATTTTTAGACTAATTATAACTAATTAATCGTCGTTAACCATCAAACAAGTCAAGATCTAGTGCAAAAGTCATCCAACACAAAGAGAAAAGGATTAGGAATTATATCTCTCCTTGAATCGTATCAAGGAGGCAATTCCAAATACGTAGGAGTCGGTGGCGTGCTCTCCTTGTGCCTCCACCTCCATCGACGGCCGCCTCGAGTCCACCAAGAGATTAACCACGACCTAGAAGTTGTGCTAGCAACTTGGAGGTCAAGCCTAATCACCTAGCTTTCTCTCTTCTTCAATTAACTAATTAAGTGTGGAAGAGAGGAGGGCTCAACACATGAGCAATAGGGAGAGAGAGAGAGAGAGAGAGAGGGTGGTGCCGGCCAAAGAAAGGGAGGAGATGAGATGGTGGCGGCTAGGAAAGAGAAGTTAGGATTTTGCTACGAGGGACCCCTTTATATAGAGCTTCTATCCCTACTTACCACCAACCAACAATTTACAAGATTGTCACTCCTACCTACCTCCTTAGGCCGGCCACACATGGGCCTAATTGGGCTATGTGTGATGTGCAATTAATCTATATAATCAATCATTCAATGGATCTCTTTTGTTGCTCTCAAATTGGTTCCCCATTAAGACCTTTTATTCAACTTTTAAATTAAGGTCTTATAAATAAAATATGTGTTGCATAAATAATTATTAACTAATTAATAATTATTTGGTGATTAGTAAATGCACTAATTTATTTCTATATGATCCCTTTGACTTAATTAATTATAACGGTTCATAACGGTATATAATTAATTAATCAACTCATCATATTTTCACAAAACTTACTGCTGTGAATAAACAATTAATGCATTGTGTGGTTATAACTCTATTTGTGTGATCCTTTGAGAATTTATGCTATGTTGGCCATGGAATTAAATCGTTATTTAATTTCAATAATCATAAGCGGTATCTAGCAACACATTATGATTCCCAATTCACATAAATATTGTACTGCTACAGTATTTCAATCCTGCATAAGAGAATAAAAGTATTGTTCTATTTTGATTCTCATGTCACACGATATCATTGTATAATTCAAGATAGGAATGTGTCATTCTTGCTGATTATACGTTTCTTGATCTTCAGATAATTGTATCAAGTTGCTAGCAAACAATCTATCTCCATCAAGGGGCCAAACAAATATCGTCACTCACTAAGTTAATTAATGAGGGACATACAATTTTCTTGATGATTAACTTTTCCCCGCACAATTCAAGAGAACATAAATAAAGTCCGTATAACAGCTCTTATCGGGAATCGATCAGCGGTAGACGATATTTATAGAACCTATCCTCATGTGGAAAAAATAAACATATCAAACTTAGAACCAAAATCATAACGAAATAAATAATGACACATAACACAATCCATATATTTATTTCGATGGGTCAAGTTCTGTACTATGTTCTATAACATACACATATGCAATTAAGTTGGTAACTCTTTACCTATGATTTGTAGAACTTAATCATCACTTAACTTGCATACTAATCTTATTGATAATTAATGTTCATTGTTAATTATCAAGATTATGGACCTTTTAGATTTATTATTGTCATTTAATTATAAATGAACTACAGAGATCTACAATTCAGATCCTCAACCTGAATGATCTGTCAATAAATAAATCAAGGAACAAATGATCAAATATCATCAATAACAAAAAAAATAATAATATTAGGCATATCTTTAACAAAAAGATGTTCCAATATGTGAACAAATAAAGAAATAAAATAATATTAGGCATCTATTTGTATTTATTTTCTTACCATTTATTCTTTATATTGTTGTTATATTTTTAATTCTAACTCGATCTAGATGAAAAGTTTTATTTTTTTATCTCGTTATGATTTGATCAGATTTAAAAAATTCATGGTTTATATTTGCATACTTTAACATTTGACTAGCAAAAAAAGTCCGCCCGACTGTGTGGGAATAGAAAATGAAATCTGAGCCTCTTTTGTTAGACGGTGATTTTGATATGATGAGAAAGGGTTGATTTATTTTTTTCTTTCTTTTATTATGCGTACAAATTAAAAAAAAAAATAAGAAAAAAAACAATCATCTAGACCTTGACCCTTTTCTGTCAAAGTGTAGCACTCTTTATATGAAACACAAATCTAAACTGTACATTATATCAAATTGCACATATCGATAATTTATAATTGTGTTAATATATGTTTGAACTTTTTTTTTGGTAATTTTGTTACGACGTTTCTCTAGATACTTTTTATAAGCAGCAGGGATATATTTGGACTCAAAATTGAATAGATTTTTCGATTGACGTAGAGTAGAGATTTTTATAAGGACCAAGGACTGAAGGCTCGTTGCTCGTTGTGCTTTTATTGGCATGTTTTGGACCTTTTGGTGGCTGTGGGCCCCACGACGGCTACGGGCTACGGGGTTAAAAAAGGAAAAAAAAAATGCACTAAAAAAACAAAAGAATACGCTTTTGTCTTCTGTGACGTCGTTTATGTAATTTACGCAAACCAGCTTACTTTGACTTTATGGGACTCAAAGCAACTCACCACACGGAGGTCTGAACGCTGAGTATTACAAAAATTATCTCAGCCCCACTGAGTTGTTCTTTTCTTTTTTGACTCGGTGAGCAACGAATTTTGAGTAAAAGGACTTTTTGCTCCCTAAAAGAAAAAGATTTTCTTTAGAGAAATTACGAGGTGCATTAAAATTTTTAATAGGATTGATTTTCTTTAGATTTCGGTTTATAGTTTAAATAATAATAATAATAATAATAAAATACTTCTTTGCAAAAATCTGCCTCTTTTTATTAAAGAGTAAAATACTTACTAGCAATTAAATATCGCACAAGGATCATAGATGAAAAAAGTTACTAGCAATTAAGGATTTTGTGCTCTAGAAGAGATGAATCTAAACTAAGGAAAGAAACGGAGAGGAAAGAAGATGAAAGAAGTTTAGAAAAAAAATACCGTGCTCTAGATCTCTAAAACCATGGATTGAAGGTAGAAGCTGTACTCTTCTCCTTGGACGATATTGCCCTTTTCAGTTTAAATGGGAAGAGGAAGATAAATTGTGAGTCTATGTTGCATGGGTGCGGGTGCGGGAATTCGATATTTTTCAAAAAATTAGGATACGGAAATATATATAAAATAATAAAAAATCACATTTTATATCAAAAATATATGATTTTTTTATAGTTCAACTACCACTATAGTGTATCCAACCCAAAAATATATTCAAAACATACTTTAAAAAATGAATCCAACGTATATCTTGACAAATTTAGACCAAATCCATCGGTTAAACACATTAAAAAATATGATTCATCACCTGAAATATCGGTGAGAATCGCACGAGAATCGGTATCGCATACCGGTGCGATACGGGTGCGGCAACATTTTAAAAGTATCCGTGCAACATAGGTGAGAGTCAATAGTCAGAGAAAGAAAAACAAAGAGTATTTTAGGTAAAATGTTAAATTTCTTGGTGTCACTTGGATACGCTCTGATTTTGGGAGTAATGGATCTTCTCCGTGAATGGGTTGTTTGGCGGCTGTAATTTAATTGAGTTTACGTCCATTCATCCAGCAACAGTGACGAAAGTAGAATATCTCGATTACACTACTTTTTTTTTCTCTCTGATTCATCTCTTCTGAAGCACGCCCTACATTTATCGGTAGCCCTTAAAAAATACAAGAATTTAAGATACGCAATTGTAGAAAGTACGATTAAGACAATTTATAGCCATATCAAGTTAGACTGAACTTCCTAATGAACTTCTAAAGACAATTCACTTTGCATTAACTGACAACAATTTTGCGAAGCAAAGCAATCTACTAGCGCTGGCGTCGTGGTTGGTCGACATTTTTTGCTCTTTTTCTTGGTGGGGTCTTGTTTACTATTAATATAAATATGAAGGTCACTATTTACTGACGAAGAAAATGAAAAGTATGCATGGCTGTAAAATTATTCTTTTTAGTTGATAAGTGATAACGACCAATGTCTTGGTTTTTCTGGATGGAATAGACTCAATTCGGATTCGCTGTAGCGCGGGACGCGGTGTAGCGCACTACGAGCCGTCTGATCTTGATCGGACGGTTCATTTTTTACGGGCCTATCAATTTAGGTTACATGCACGGGGCTCCCTTGTCCATTAAATCTTGATCAGACGGTCAGAATTCCACGCTACACCATGTGTAGTTAATTGGCTAGAGCTCGTGCAAATACAAGATGACAAAAATAGGTTTTAAATTTTTTTTTACACGTCGTAGAATCAGCACGCAATGAATTTAAAAAAATATATAAACATTACGAATAACTTTACTAATAGAATTCTGAAAGGAAATTTTAAGTTTATTCCTCAAAAAATAGAGTTCTCAGCTTAAAGTGTGTAGTTACAACTTCACTCCCAAATTTTCTATGCTCCTGATTAAAATGAGTTCTTTTTTCCTGTGGGGATTCTATTAAATTTTCATGTTAATTTAAATTCTTTGAGCAAATAAATGGGGTTTGGTTTCATTTGATCAAAATTTCATGTTATTAGATTAAAAAAAATCCCCAAAAAAAATTTTCTAATAAAATGAAATCACATATGTAGATCATTATGATCAAAGCCTGTATTTCGTTTTTACTAAAGTCTACAAATTGGAAGAATCCTGACCTAAAATTATTTTTTAGAATCATAAGAAAGTGAGCTGTGCTTTACAAATTAAACAAAAACTGAATCATGTATAAATTTTGGTTTATTTTTATTTTATGTGTATATGAAAAAAGAGTGAACCATGCATATACCTTGAATTTAAAAAAAAAAAATAAAATATAGAAAGATTTAATTTAGCATTAAAATCAGAATTCTTAAAGTATTCCAACTTTTTTAGGAATCGCCGCCATTAAAAATTCGTACATAGAACGGGGAAGATATTTTAAGAATAAGAATTTGGTAAATAAATAAGATTAAAAAGTGCATGTGGCCTAGTGGCTTAACGGTAAGAGCACTAAATTGGCCTCCAAGAGATCAAAGGTTTAAATTCCGCATGTACTTTTAATTTTAAAAAAAGTTAGATAACAAAACCTTTTTTTTTCTTAAAAAAAAATTGAAGAACTTTTTTTCCTGCTCCGAATATAGATTTTGTTATTCTACACAAGTGAAAGTGGGCCTATATAGGTCTCATGCACCGGTTCAACAGCCCAAAAAAATAAATTTTTTATTTAATGGGCCAGATAATCAATCGGCGGAGTAAATCACAATGGATAAATGCGCAACAGGTATATGCAACAGGTATATGTTACGATACATTGGATCGACCACAGATGACTGATTCAAAGTTATAGAGGGTTATTGCCAATATCCCAGGATTCACTATCAGAAGACAGGGTCATGAGAGCCACCACCATAGATTTCATGAACGGCCGCCTTCGCGGTTCATGACGTGTGCATTCCTTCGCCAGCTGAGCCATCTGTTGCATTTTATGCAATTCTATTGTTGAGATCGATATGTCAAAAAGCAATTATACTTTTGATTGGTGCTGCTGACAATCTGACAGCAGTTGGTCAATAACATGTACTTGTCGAAGAAAATATACTCTTTTTTCTTTCAAAGTGTAAAAATATTATGGAGTCAACAAAAAAAAAATTAGTCTGGCACTAGAACTCATTTTGTCTGTTACAGTTAGTGTACTTAGTGTGCCAGTTGAAATTAAATTCAGAAATACTAAAAACTTAAAAACCTTCAAAATGGAGTCAATGGGGTACTCGTCACCAAGTCTAGGGTCAATTAGTTCCTTAAGGCTCTCTTTTGGATTTGCATTACTTAGTGCATCATCGAACTGCACACATAAACAAGAACCAACTGAATTTTGTTAAAAAAATCCCTGAAGCATTTCTAACTGTATATAATCAAGGCAGGGAAACATCCCTGAAGTATTTCTATAGACCATGGCTGATCAAAGCAAGACCTGCGAGCCTTCTTGGTTTAGAAATATCACTTAAATTGCAACATGGGTGTACACAATAGACGGACGAATTACCTACCAAGTTCCTCAGGTGGTGAAGACCTTAAATTTCCTAAAATGTTTGATTCATTTCTTGAATTTGGGAGAATAATCCACAATGTAGCACAAACAGCGCAGAATTTCATTTAATATTTAGTTTAAGAAAACCAAAGAAATCTCCATTTTACTGTCAGGCTTTTTCTTTGTGAGCTTCTTGAAAATATTATACATAATAAATAACATCTAAGTTGTCTCTCAGAAAAGGCAAATGGAATTTTGTGCATAAGTATTTGTTTATTGACAAAAAAAAAAAAGTAAGAAAAGTAGCATACCAGGCGAACCAAACCCTTGGTTTCAGAGGATGAATCACTAGAAGGCATGATGATGGCTTTTTTGGCTGATATAAGCTCATACATTACTACTCCAAATGCATACACATCGACTTTTGGGGAAACATCACCGTATATGAAATACCTAAAATTTATAAAATTACTGTCATTAGGTTAACTGTCAAAAATATTCTGGTACAGAAAGACCTGATTACAACCACTTTATTAATCAAGAAAGCAGTAAGCTCATAACAAAGAATCTGTTTTAGCAAAAATATGAAAAAAAATATTGGGTTATTTGCAGGTTACCTATCATTTAATGAGAGAGTGAAAGTGACAAAAGGAGAAAGATGAGAGAGTTTACTCAGGAGGCATATAGCCCAATGTGCCAGCAACTTTTGAAGAAAGATACATGCTTTCCACTTCCTTGAGCTTCGTAAGCCCAAAATCAGCAACCTAACCAAGATGATCACAGGTTTTATTGGCTATTTGCAATTAAAATGAGAAGAGGGTCATCTCGTCTTAAAATCGGTCTGGACAGTTCTATTGTAATTGCTATACATACTTAATAATAGCACCAGGTAGCATTTGATAAAGTTTCTTATGGTAATTAGGTATTTCACTGTAACATTAGACCAATAGATCAACATGATCTATAATAATTAGGCAATACCCATCATCCTGTCAAAAATAAATACAGTCACCCAAATTGCCTTCTCACATGGATATTTGAGATTTTAAGCAATGCAATATCACGAGAGATATTTACTGGGCTTATAATGGGAATAATTACAATATCTTCTGGTCTGGTACTATACCTTCGCACGGTAGTTTTTGTCTATCAAGATATTATCTGATTTAATATCCCTGTGGATGTAAACAGGTACCGTATGCTCGTGAATGTACTCTAGACCTCTTGCTGAGTCCAGAGCTATCTGCACTCTGTTACCCCAAGAAAGAGGGGACTGCCCTGCATTAGGGTATGAAATACCAATAATTTACATTTTCTAAACCATTGAACATGTTTAAACTGGGTCTGCGGTCAAATTGTGTCTATGATTATATCTGTATAACTATACCCAATATAACTTCAGTTCATGTTTTCATATCTACTGGGCTTTCTTCCTAGAGCTGGCAAAATCTGACATGACCTTGATAACCAATCCCACCCAGATCAACCTGATACAATCCTTTGAAAAAGGTTATGATTTATAAACTGATTAACCAGGGACCCAAACTCAAATGTGACATCCCGTCAATCAACAAATAGACAAAATGAAGAAAAGGAGAATAAGGAAAAGAGTGCAACTTCACGTCAACTCTCTGGAGACAAGCCAAAATTACGAGAAACCCAAATGGTCTGACCCCAAGGTCTGAAACCTGAACATGAACTGGCCCAACTTTACAAAATTAAAAACCTAAATAATCTAAACCTAAAAATAACTCTTTATGTTGTGGCCTGAACCAAACCCAATTGCAAGGTAACACCTCTAGTCACTGTTTGCTTAAGTTAATATGTTGATGTCTGAACCAATATTATTCTTTGTCCTCATATAGTATTTTAGAGAATTATGAAACTGTTTTCCAATATGCATCTTTTAATTGTAATTGCTTATTTGCAATTTACCTGATCTGTTCAAGTGTTGGCTCAAATTGCCATTCTCAATGTACTCATAAATAAGGAAAAGCCCTCCCTCTATGCAATAACCTATCAATTTTACCTGCCATGAAAAAGATTTTAAATTTGTAAATAATTTCCTGAAAGATGAATATTTTTCCACAGCAAAAAGTGTGTTGACCAAATCAGGCAAGAAAAGGAACGAACCGTTATATATAGTTATACCCTTAAGAAGTAATTAGAGGAAATACTTATACAAGTTGATAGAAATATCGTTGATAAATGAGTTGCTATTTCAATATATATCCTTTTGTCTCCGTATCATAGAAGAGGCCTTTCTCTAATAATGAAACATCTTTAATTTGAGAGGTGTATAAGGCATGCTTTCGAGGCCAAGGGGTCACTTTAAAAGTTTTATCGATACTCACCAGATTCAAGTGGTGAACATGAGTCAAAACTTTGAGTTCAGCTAGAAACTCTTTGGAGGCTTGAATTCCCATTTTCTTTATTGCAGCTTTCTGAATGATAAAAAGTGCAAGACCATCAAGTTTTGAACATGAAAATGTTATCTTAAAAAGAAAAACACAAGCAAAAAAATGAGAGTAAACAATGTACTGCAAAAATAAGACCAATGAATTGTTTTCATATTGGTCCTTTATGAATTATTGTCATATTGATCATCATAAGTAATTCTACGAGAAAAAAAAATAAAGATAATAAACTGGTCCTGCTCAATGAACTTAATTTATAAATCTTGGATATTATTTGTTCCTTGTGTTCTTCAATTTAGCTTTAAAGTCCTCTAGTATTGTTCTTAAAATTGAGCATCAGATAGAAGTGGAATTTCAGTCACTATAATCTGTATTGCAAATAACCTCAAAAGTTTACTGCAGTGCATATAACACTATATTCTTCTAGCACAGTAACCAGTGAACCAACTGTCAGAAACTAAGGTCCAATACACCAGCAGCTTACTGCCAAAATTTTCAATTACATTGAACCCACTATTTAGATCCCATGTCACGCAATTTCAGCTAATAAGAAAGAAGAAACTCACTATACAAAGGAAAATTCTGTTAATATTTAATAAAAAGACCATCTTACCCAGGTAAGGGTGCTTTTTGTAAAATTGAATAATATTTGTGCTAGTTTCGAATACTAGAAATATTGGATGTTATTTGCAAGTTTCCCAAAAAACCAAAGCAGGGGGAAAAATATTAATTTATCCAATAAACCTCTCCTCGGAGCTCTGCATAGAAGACAGACCCAAATCCACCTTGCCCAATCTTACTAGCCCTGCTAAAACCACTGGTGGCTTGGGAGAGCTCTTGATAAGAGAATTCCACTGACTTGTCAATGGTTAGTCCAGCCACTGGAGGAGCATTAGCCACTGACCAGTCTATTGTCGTTGATTTACCTGCACAATTGTTGATTCAACTCAACTGGTGTTGAGACCAAATGATCACATTAATTAAAAAATTAGAGAAGAACCAGCGCCTATGTAATATCAGGTTCCCGATTCTTCATTCAACTCGATTGGTGTTAAGGCCCAGATAACTTGCTACGAAGGCGTCTGATTAAGTTGATATGAAGAAGAGTAGACTTGAATACAGAAACCTACAACCTTGTGAGTACAAGTAGTAAAACCAATAAACCGACCAGACCAGGTTAGTTGGGTCCCTTATATTGGCTTATCGCATGCCTTTGGTTGCTCATTAGTTGAAGTTAGAACTAATTGTCGGTCACTAATGTTTAGGAATTCAGGTCATAACTATTCACACCAAAAGAAACAAGCACAAAGTTGGAAGATTACCTTGAGGAAGTGAGCTTTCTTCAGACTGAAGACAAAGCTTATTAGCCTTCCTTCTCTTGAACAAATAGTAGGAAAAGAAGCCTATTGATAGCAGAATAGCTATTATGCCTATTACAATTCCAGTAATGACCCTGCCTGGTTTACTCCTGTCATATTCCAGAAATTTCTAAATATCACTATATTTTTGTGCACTAACTGTTTTACCTAGTAATAGATATATACTGCGAGGAATGCATGTGATAACTACTTCATACTTCCATTTTTGTTACTCTCTCAAATGCATTTTTCACCAATACCACAATCCATGGTACCTATTTTTCATGTACCAGTTGAAGATACCAAAAAGAAGTTTTACGTTTACAGGCAGTACATACTAATTCGGGTGATTGAATGTGCAAGTGTAGAAGCAATGTCATTTCATTCTATGTCGTCTGATTAACCTTTCCTAAGAAGTTAAAAATTATAGAGAAAATGTTATCATTATTTTTCTTATTGCTAGACTCCTCTTGGCTCTTGCCGAAGAAGTGTTTCATCTTGCTTTTCTCACAAGTTCTGGCTTCGTGCTGAAACTCAACAGATCATTACTGCTTTATATAAAAATAATAAAGTTAGCTAGAAATATGTACCTCTTTGAATAAAGAGGACGGTAGCTGCCATTTTGATCTGAAATTATCACATCAAACAACAAAAATATAAGTGCTAAACTTTGGTATGGAAGCTTCAACCTATGACTTGACATTTTGGTGAGTATTTCCATATATATGGTCTGATTATTATGATATCATCGTAGCAGCCCAGCAGTACCCTGCTTATCAATTAGCGAGAAATTAAGCCCAACTACTCCAGGACATACAATCAGTATGATCAAAACGTTCTGTTGGTTAATCTCATGTATGATTTTATATGCCCAACCGAGCCTAGTAATTGAGTAGCAACTGATTCACAATTCCACAATTATCAAGATAGAAGCTAACCAATCAACAGAAAATAATAGATTAAACCAATGTACCCAACACCTTGAGGTTCCTAGCGCTTAACTAGTTGGGCACATTGGCTTAATTGAGGGCCATGCTCTCATTATGTCTTTGGTGTTGACCAGTTGGAAGTCAACTAGCACAATCAGAATTATTTTCTTTGTAGGATCTTGGTTCTAAAGAATATGAGAGGAATGCAAAGATAAACCCATGGGCTTCTGGCTCTTTGCAAATTACTGCTGCCTTTAATTGCGAATTTGTGATAACAAGAAATGCTGGTTTGTAAATACAGCAAAGTTACCAGTAATGAGCTATTTCTACCCAAGGATTATTATTATCAATTGATCTTAGTTTCTCACCATGTGTAGGAACATACAGAATGCCACCTTCTGAACTGAAATTGGTGCCGCGATTATACTCGTCCACTACGGCAGCTGACAAGTTAAATGCACTCGCCACAGAGCGAGAATTTTCATCAGCCTGCAAAGGGTATGTGACAAACAACCCATACTGATTTGAAATTGACTGGTCCCCACATGAGCAGTTCACGGTGACATTGATAGTTGCCCGAGTTGGTACACTGTCGGGTGAGTACCAATTAAACTTGGCGAGGAAGTAGGTGCTGGTTAAGCTGGCATACATTTGCGAAACCCTTTTGTAATAGTCACCTCTTTGCATGGTGTACTGAAAGGTGTGACCAAGAAATGAGTTGTCGATGCAGTCACACGAGAAATTTACATTCACACGATCACCATCCTAGATATAGTAGTAGTTCAAAAAGTAAAAGGTGTCGGCCTTTTCAGTTTAATTGTCAATAAAAAAAAATGTTTGGTTAAAGTTGCATAATTAGAAAGCAGAAATATAAATATATATATATAAAATGTAAGAGTACAACTTCCTACAGGAAATACCGCAATAGTGTTTGGACTATGTATAACTATCACGATTAATTCACAAATTCTGTATATTGATATAAATCCCCCCCCCCCCCCAAAAAAAAAAAAAAAATTATCATATTTGCGAATAACGAGCCTAATTTTTTTTTCTTTTTACATTTGAACCAGAACGGCAAAACAAGGATACTTGGTTTTATATATGTAAAAGACCCAATAAGTAGTTAAGTACTAGCCAGTTGATTGAGGAATTCAATATTCACAAGAAGGATACACACTACTAAATTCTAATTGCATATTGACTATTGAAAGAAGGAAGGGCAAAAGAGAACGTTTGGCTACTTTTTCTATTGGCTAGTGTGATTTTTTATCTCCTGGATTCATCTATTACCCAATCCAAATCCAAATCAGCATCGCCGTATCCTCTGTATTTCTCTAAAAGAAATTCAGTGGACTTCCTCGCATCTGATCCGTCCGATTTAATTTCAACGTTTAAAATTTTTTCGAACCTATCAATCTAGTACTATTCACGGGACACCCATCATCGTTGACATTAAATCGGACGACTCAGATGCAAGGAAGTCCAGTGGATTTCTCTAATCGCCAGCTTAGAAGGTCCATAATTCTTATATCATAAATTTTCTAAAATGTCAAAAAATAACAAAAAATTTAAAAAGAATGCAAAAATTGATTTCTCACAAGTTTTTTATATGAAGAACACATTGAACAGTTTACATCGATCATTTCAATTATGATAGTGAGGACGATTGCATAGGTGGATAATCCATCCAATATATGGACTCTAGCGTTAGCAAAAAAAAAAAAAAATACTAAGAAATTAATTATATTTATGTATAGCATTGAAGAAAAGAATATTTGGTGCAGAAGTTACCTCGAGATAATTTTTGTCCTTGATTCCCGGATTGAAAGGCAAAATCTCCTCAGGAGTCATTTGAAATAGGGAAGCTATATAGGTTAAATTCAACGGTGTACCTAGAGAAGAGCTGGAGACATAGTGGGTGCGTTTGGATAGGTGCAGGAAGAAGGGAAGAAGGGAAGAAGTGAAAAGAAGTATTGAGAAGTGTGTAATTTTGTGAAGAGTTTGGATTGTTTATAATTTTTTTTCTTCTTCTTCCTTATTCTTCTTCTTTCTTCCAACGATCCAAACGCACCTAGTATGAACCTAGTGCGAGACCACATGTTTTGGGGCACTTGGCTTCCTGTCTAACCACGAATGAACTAGCTAAGATTGCTAAAACTAGAACAAATTTCGTTGCAGTCATGAAGACTCTCTCTTTTCTCTTAGATAGTTATTAGATTCAATCACGTTTGCAAGAAGTGGGTACGTATAAGAGTTTGTTCTTCTCTATTTTTCTAGGGAAAGAAAGAGAGCTCACTGACACAAGTCAAAAATTTACTTAATAAAAAGTCGACGAAGTTGTTTTCTCGCGACTTTCAAGTTTCAACTTTCAACGGTGTAAATAGGGCTGTCAAACGTGGCCCAATAGTACGGAATGAGGCCAAATTGTTAGCGTTTCGCATAAAGAAACAGAACATCAACCCATTTCGTTAACTATTTCGTTTACGAAACGGTATAAAATTTTGTTTCGTTAATCGTTCCACTTCAAAAATAACACACAAAACGATTTGAAATAAGACTGAAACAGTCGAAACGATAAAATATGATATTTCGTTTGTCGTTTTGTTATTGGAACGAAACATAAATAATTTCTGTTATTTGTTCCGTTTCGCTTAATCAACACGGAATCACGTGTTTTTTTTTCAGCCGTCGACAGCTCTAGGTGTAGATTCTGAGATTGAGCCTCTGAGGTCAAAAGTTTGACTGATATATATTTATTTAGGTAGAGATTGACCGAGATATTTTGTCCAGATCGGTACCTCTATGCTCTATGACAGCTCGCCAAGCTGCGCGTCCCTGAAGTTGTTACAGATTTTTCAAATCAATTTTTTTTTTTCTGTCACGCATAATTTAAATTCAATATTTCCATCAAAAAAATAATTAACGATCAATATTTTATTAAACTAAGTATCAATAACTTGACAAATTTATCTTAAAAAGTATCGACTCTATATTCACGAGCACTACTTATTTATGTAATGTAGGAACTATATATGATTTATGTGATCTGGATGGAATTTTTGTCCAAAAAATATATGTCAATTTAATATAATGACTTCGTCGGATTCTCTTGAAAAAAAAATCATAATGAACATATATAGTGTATTATGGTAATATAGTCACCTCTTTCACAGGGGAAAAAATGTTGCATTAGTATAGAGTATAGACATCATAAAAATTGCATATTTAGAGAATATAGTTTACCAGTAGAGAAAAACGTTAATTTTTCTATAATGCTAGTTGAAATATAAATTTGTATCAATAAATTAGTTTTGTTCTGATTAATTAGTTATCGTTATAATTGTGGATTGTTTTAAATTTAATAGTTGAATATCTTAACGTGAGCTATACTTCTTGATTCTACCGTAGGAGTCTAATTTTGATTTCGTTTTTCTTTACTTCCCATGTATTCATGAATAAATGAATGCTTTGGATATATCGATTGTATTCACTTATCTCTTGATTCAATCCAGACCATGTAATTTGGATTGGACGACAAAACGGAATAAGCAATTTAGATCGTAGGAATTAAATGGGGACGAGTTGGTTGATCTAATTTCTCTCTATAAAAAATAAATTAAAAAAAAGATAGGCTGACGGCCTCGCTAGCTGACAGGAGGAAAAAAAAAAAAAGACTTATCTGATGGAGAGCTTCTTGGAGATTTTTGCCACGTGGGATGTGCTGACGGAAGTCTTCCGTTATCCTAGATGATTTCTCTACAGTCCTATTCAAGCTGTGCTCCTCCATTGTCCATAAGGTACAAAAGATCAGGAGAAAATGCAAATTTATCTGAAATCGATAAATAATTAGAGTAGTGCATGATCATCATAATTTTACATATTTATTTAAAATAAAAAATTTAATTTGACAAATTCAATTAATTCGTAGAAATCTGATAAGAAACAAAAGTTTATATATATATATATATATATATTATCTTTTTACTACTTTTTCATATTTTTTAAAGATTACAACATTTGAAATTTTATTATCAGTTTTTATATCTAAAAATGGCAATTTTTAAAACAATTAGAAAAAATAGCAAACCCCAACATATAACTACGTAAAAATTATTAAAGAAATAGAAAATAAATGTAGGTCCAAACGCAGTATTGGTCAAACCTAACATGGTCAATCAGCCTACGCGGCACGCGGGGAACTGGGGTCTGGGGAACAGAGACGAGCGTTGTCTGCGTTGAGCCATTGACTGAAGTGATTTATGCTATTTTACACTTAACCATGTGTGACATGTGTCTCAAAGAAAACTCATTTTTTTTCCAAGTTAAAACCGGTGAATATTGTGTTAGCACGTCCCAGAGCAGGAGATAATAATGTCGGACAGAACCATAAAACCAGGTTAAAAATAAAAAATTCAATAATAAATTGAAAAGTGCCAGCGGCTGCAAATACATTTTTAGTTTTTGGAGATGGTACTAATGCTAGATTGCCAATATAAGGGATGGAGTGCGGCCGTATAATACCCAAAGAAAAAGAGAATTTTATAACAACAACAACAATATTCTCTCTCAGGGATTACGAATATTATCTCTAGCTAGTTCTGAGCAAACAACAACTAAGTTTTCTAGAAATCTTACAAGAAAAAACCAACATTACATATAATTGATAGGTCCATGAGGAAACAACATATTATTTATTCTTATTCAGATTCTAGACAAATAATAAACTTACACATAATCCAATATACATTTCCCTGATATTAATTTTCCAACATAAAATAGTCAACAACATAGGACTGATTCATAGTTATAGGGTGTCATTGGATAGATATGAAGTTACCAAGGCCTGGGTTTATTGAATAAATTGCCAATAGTATCCCATGATTCACTGGCAGAAGAGAGCGTCATGAGAACCACCACCACAGATCTCATGCTTGGTCGACTGTCCGGTTCTTTGTGCGTGCATGCCTTTGCCAGCTGAGCCATCTGACGTTGCATTTTATGAGATTCAATAGTTAAGATGTCAAAAGCAACTACTTTTGATTGGTGCTGCTGACAATCTGACAGCAGCATTTAAAATCAAAGTAGGTAAATAAACGATGCACTTGTACAAGAAACTATATGCATTTTTATACCAAAAGTGTTAGCGTATCATTGAGTCAAAAAAATATATAATAATAATAAGTATGGCTCTAAAAATCATGCATTACTGCATTAGTCTGTTGCAGCTAGTCTGACAGCTAAAATCAATCAGATATAATGAATACTTGAAACGAAAGACCTTCAGAATGGAGTCAATGGGGCACTCATCTCCAAGTCTTGGGTCAATTAGTTCCTTAAGGCTCCCTTTTGGATCTGTGTTACTTAGTGCATTATCAAACTGCATATATAAACAAGGGCAAGCAGATTTTTATTAAAAACTTTTGAAGTATGTGCCTAAATTGCTCAAAAGAAAGGCAGGGGAATAATATATTGCTTGTGAATGTCCTATTAGCTCTAGCAGTAGCGTATTAGGATGGCCTCCTAGAGATAATTAAAGATGTCAAGGTCCCATGGACACTAATATGGAAACAAGATCCTGTGAGCCTCCTTCAACCAAACTAGAAGGAAATACTTAAAATTGCAATATGGCTGTACACAAAGGAGTGAAGAATTGCCTACAGAGTTCATCAATTTGTTCCAGGAGTTGTATTGCACTCGAGTACATTTGAAGACTATTGTAAAATTTCTTGAAGCACTTTAACCCATTTCTTGAATATGGGAAAATAAAACACAATATAGCACGAAACAATGCAGAAGTTCACCCAAGATTTAGTTAAGCTAACCAAAGAAAGATGACTGGACTCGATGGGCTATGATATTAGTATCATTCACAGAGCTTCTTGGTGTATTGTAATGACTTTAAAAGGGTAGACAAAGTGACATACCAGGCCAACCAAACCCAAAGGAGGTTCGAAGGGAGAGTTGCTGAAAGGCATGACGATGGCTGGTTTGGCTGATATAAGCTCATATAATACTACACCAAATGCATAAACATCTGTCTTTGGAGAAATTTCACCATGAGAATACCTAAGAAATAAACTTAGTGTTACTTGCTGAAACTGTAACTTACAAAAGACAATGTGCTGGTACATGCCTGATTACACTACTTTATTAATCAAGAACAATAAGCTCATAATAAGAAGTCATTTAAGAAAACATTGGAAAATGATGGGTTAACTTGCAGGTAACCTGTTAGTTAATGAGAAAGTCAGGGAGAAAGTGAGAGATTACTCAGGAGGCATATAGCCAAATGTGCCAGCCATTTTAGAAGAAATAGGCATGCTCTCTTCTTTCTTGGTCTTCGTCAGCCCAAAATCAGCAACCTAACCAAAATGATTATAAGTTTTATTTGAGAGTAACGGCTTAACATCAATTTTAGCAAACTATGTCTTCCTTGCAAAGGTTCATCTAATGGATCTTGATTCTAATTTCTAAAGACTATGGTAGGGAGCTAAGCGTGCAATGGCGTAATCTTAGCAGTATATACTGTCTATATTTGATGTTATTTAATTGGGATAACAAGTAATTCTGGCTTTCAAATTCAGCTAGCGAATTAACTGCTGTATCTGCAAAAGAATTATTCTTTTTTTTTTTTTGGACATACTGGACAGTGGCTATCTAGTTACAAAAGAATTATTCTTATTTCTATAAATTGCCGAAACTTAGTTTCTCACCATATGTGGGAACATACACAATGCCACCTGCTGAACTGAAACTGGTACCATGATTATATTCGTCCACTATAGCTGCCGACAAGTTAAATGCAATTGCCACAGAGCGAGAACTCTCATTGGCTTGTAAAGGATATGTGACAAACAACCCAAACTGTTTCGAAATTGACTGGTCCCCACATGAGCAATTCACGGTGACACTGATAGTTGCATGGTCTGGTACTTTTTCGACTGGGAACCGATTAAACTTAGTGAGGAAGTAGGTATTCGTTAAGTTGGCATAGTACTTCATCGCAACCTTGTCATATGTGTCTTCAGTTTGCATGGTGTATTGAAAGGTGTGCCCAAGAAATGAGTTGTCAATGCAGTCACGAGAAATTCACATTCACACGATCGCCATCCTAGATACAAAGAAGTGTAATGAATTCAGGAATTCGAAGGTGTTGGGCTTTTCAGGTAAATCGTCAAGATGAAAAGACAAATACTTAGATAGAGTTCATAAATAGAAAGCAGAAACATAAAAATGTGGAGTACAACTTCCAACAAGCAATGGTGTTTGGACAAATAAAACAATTAATTAAATTATTTAAATCCCAGATTACTGCAGAAAACTTCAAAATTTTCTCATAGCTGCAAAGAACCCTGTCAATTTTTTTTGACATTTGCAAAAATCAAGGGGAATTAAGTATTTTATATAAAAAAAAATTCACCAAGTATTAGTTGACTGAGAAATTTAATATCACAAGCGTTCACACCTCTAGTTGCATATTTTTTTGAGAAAAAGTAGGGGGACGAAAAGGCATTAACATTGCATAGCAGTAGGCTAGTCCTACATTGCAAAAGCAGGAGCTAGCAAAAGAGCAAATTAAGATGGTGTTGGTGTAAATAATTTCTCCACTATGTGCCTCTAGAAAGATGGTGCAGATTGAAGAATTCACCTTAATAACATCTTTGCTCTTGATTCTTGGATTGTAAGGCAAAATCTCCTCAGGAGTCATTTGGAATAGGTTAGCAATGTAGGTTAAATTCAACGGTGAACTAAAAGAAGAGCTGGAGATGTAGTACGAACCTAGTGCGAGACTGCATGTTTTGGGGCACTTTGATTCAAGTCTAATCGCATATACGCTAGCAAATATCTCTAACACAAGTACAAATTTTGGTTCAATCATCAGTATTGTCTTCCTCCTCTTTTCTTTGATTCAATTAGGACAAGAAATTTAACCCTGGACTGCAAGAGTGGGGGAAGGGGGGGAGAGAGAAATTTAACCCTGGACGATCCAACAAGTTTAGGTCTGGTCATGACTCATGAGTCTAAAACTCTGAAACATGTCATGAAGTCAAGCAAAGTCAAGTTTTAAGTCTTTGAACTCCTGACAAGTCAATGGAGTCAGGTCTGAATATCTCTGAGCCAAACAGAGTCATGTGTCATGTCTTGAATAGTTGCATGGAAAGAGAACAAAGTAAACAAACATAGCGCGTGAGAAATGAATAGTTTATTTAGTTCGAGTGAGAAATATCGTTTATATCCGTACACCTACAAGGCTACAAGCCTACAATTCAACGACCCCGAGACTTTATAGTTCCGTTTCTCTGAAATTTCTAAAGACTTTACAAATAAATTTTTATTTATTCTGTCATGCGTTATTAAACATTTTTTAATTGAGTGAAAATTCTAAATAATGCTAGAGTCAAATGCGATTGTAGTCTCAACTATTAAAATTTAAATGAGTGATCCGAACCGCTCAATATGATCACCATACTGAAATTATCTTGAAAACCAAATTTTACAATTTTTCAAAATTTTTAACTATTTTTTTCGAATTTTTTAAAATTAGAGGGTCCAGAATTAATTAAATTGAAGATTTTATAAAATTCAAAATAAATTGTAAAAAATTTGAAAAAAAATATAAAATTTGATCACTAAGAAAATTTCATCTCCATATATTGAGCGGTTCTGATTTTTCATTGTTATATCGAAAATTGAGATTCTATTGTGTTTGATGGACTCAAATGTCAAAAGCATTTGACTCTAGCGTTACTTGACAATTCATGGAACGATAAGTTCACAATTTATATTAACAAATTTATTTTCCCTTTATATTAACAAGTATCGAGTATATCATTAATACTAACCATTTTGTATAAAGTATCAACTATAAATCTATAATTTATGCATATCTAACTGAATTTTGTCCCAAAATTTTATTTTTATTTATTTTTTTATGAAAGTACATTCTTCTGATTTTTGTTGCAGTGTAAATATTTACAATAAAATTTTTATTTATCGTAATTAACTTTATCAGATTTATCTTTTTGAAATTAGAATGATATGCTGAGTTTTAGAACTAGCCAATTTGAACCGTCCATCTGAGGCCTTGGATATACATGTGCCTCGTTTTAGTTTTTCTGACTTTCTATAACGGCTTCTGTGCTGTCTATCATATAGAAGACGTGATTCTGAAATACAAGGCTCGCAACACCGTATAAATGCACAATTGATCCAGTAGGACATTTTTCATGATAGACCCCACGCGCTCTGAATTCTTTTTATGGCTTTCTCATTTTTTTTTTATATCTGATATCTCGCTTTGCTTTTGCGTTGGGAGAACAGTGGGTATTCTGTATGCATAAAGGGTGTAAAAATAGAGAAAAGCTTATTCTTTATTTTTTATTCAAATATCAAGATTTTGTTAGAATATGAATAAGAGCCGGAATAAGTTCAAATTCTCTATTTCTTCGTTGTTTGATTTTCACCGAAATAGAAAATAAGGGACTTATTCTTTATTCCCAATGAAACCAAACACACCTACAGTATATATGCAAGATTTTTTTTTTTTGATGAAATATATGCAAGATTTGGTACTCGAAAAGTGAATCCATTTGGATTGGCTTTATAAATTATTTGTTTAATGGAACGAAAAATCCTACAATTCAAATAAAAAATAACAGCTTATACGGACTAGTCAAAATCATGCATAAAAAAAAATCAAATTAGAGAATCCAACATCACGAAGTAAAGGTCTATTGCATTTCCCTCGTAACATACCACGCTGTTTCGCTACAATTTACCTTCGAAAAACCAACCGACTGGTCGACTGGAAGAGTGGAAGTTCATAACAACTCAATTTCCAATTTTCCAGACACAAAAACAGAAATATATATTTATTTATTTATTTCGGGTAAAGTGGCAAAGTGCCACGCCTACAGGAATTTTATAAAAGAAAAAAAAAGGTAAGTTACAACTTACAAGAATACAAGTACAGGAAAAGAAAAACAGAGCCGCAAAAGGAAGAACAACTAAACAAAAAGGCCCAAAAACTAAGAAAGAGGAAAAATAAACTGAAAAGCTATAAAAAGATATACAAAAAGAAACAGAAAAGAAAAAAGTCGGAGAACTAAGCCATGGCCTTCGGGGCAGTGTCGAAGCGAGAATTGAACAATAGTGAGGGCCTAGAAACAATTACATAAAATTAAAAGCCAAAAGAATCAAGAAAAAAAATTAAGTGAGATAAAATAACATGAAAATGTTATTTCAAAGACAATACTAGCATGTTTACATTACTTGGAAAAAGAATAAAAAGAAGACATTTTGATAAACAGGTTTAAATATTTTGGACTTGAGGAGGTCCATTGACCAATTTTATCAATTTAATTAAGTAAAAGTTAACAAATTAATTTCAAAATTAGATTATTAGGGGGGACATGGCCTTCACCGGTGCTTCCCGGAGCAGACAAGAGTCCGGATTTCTCGAATCAGGATAGGGGGCGGCTTGACCGAATTGGAGAAGATCATGTTGTGTTCCTTCCAAATAGTCTACGAAACGGCAACCCAAATAGTGCCAACTTAAGTTAATTCTATTTTGTAGCCAGAACACCTGCAGATCCGTTGGAAAGAGCAAGATGAGGAGGTTGAAATGCTGTGGGGCGAGGTCCCAGATGATCGTAGCAAAGAAACACTGCAGAAAAAGATTCAGTGACGTCTCGCGAGCATTTCCTGGGCAGCATGGGCATCCATCGTTGGCCGGCCAATTTCAGATGTTGAGGTTGTTGCTTTTTTTTTTTTTTTTTGACATAACGTATGTTGAGGTTGTGCTGGGTGAGAAGTCTATCCAAGAGAAGGGGCCGAAGAAAAATTTTAACCCGTGGAGGCGCTTCAGAGAATTTTAACCCGTCTGTTTTATTCCCTGTTTCTTAACAAAGGGGCTACTGAGAATTTTGCACGGGATCCAATTGAATATGTTAATTATACATAATGGGGAGTATATGGACAGATGGGAATGAGATCTTAACAAAGAAATTGACAACAAACAAAGACTGCACTAATCCAAATGAAATCATAAAATAACCTAACCGACTAACTTATTCTTTATTAATTATCTAGACTAAGAACAATAGTTACAATATAAATAATTACAACATTCATTTTTACCAGACTTCATGTACCCGATGGAAAGAAGTCGATGATGGAGGACCAAGATGCATATAATCAATAGAATTATCTGCCAGACATGAGGTTGGCAAGGCCAGGGTTATTATCGAATAAATGATTTATATCCCACAATTCACTTGCAGAAGAGAGGGTCATAAGAGCCACCACCACTGATCTCATGCTCGGTCGATTGTGAGGATCATCCTGTGTGCATGCCTTCGCCAGCTGAGCCATCTGTCACGTTTTAAGAAATTCTGATGTTAAGATGTCAAAATCTCATAGGCCATCTGATGTTAAAATGCTGTGAAGATTTTATAACAAAGCAAAAACTCCTTATAGGCCAATGGAAGGAATAATTTTGTAAAAATATACTATTTATCAGAAATGATTTGGGAGAAGAAAAATGAAGGTAAAAATGCAGAAGTTTGCAGCTGAAATCATTTCCAAAAGAGCAAATAACAAAGAAACTATCTAGTATGTCAAAAAAAAAAAAAAAAACCTTAAGTATGGAGTCCATGGGAGAGTCATCCCCAAGTCTAGGATCAATTAATTTTTTCAGGCTCTCCTTTGGGTCTCCCTTACTCAGAGCATCATCAAACTGCACATAAAAACAATAAACAGTTAGAATTTTGTTGACAAGTTTACAAAAGGGCACCAGCCTTAAACTACAAGAGTGACAGCAGGAGAGTAACATATTGCTTAAATTGCAATATAATTATGTATACAAGAAAGAATTGAAGAATTTCCAGGAGTTCCTGATGCATAATTGTAGAGTATCTGTTCCATTCAATGCAATATAAAATTAACATAACTTCGTAAATGAATTATCTCATGTGACTTGACTAGTTCAGTAACCTGCATGGCTTCATGGTGATGCCCATCATAAAAAATAGTACGGATTTAATTTCTCATGGAAGAGAGGACAGAGTTATTTCTACTTATTTGGTGTATTGCAATGATTTTTAAAAGTAGACAACGGCATACCAGGCCAACCAAACCCTTGGATTCAGAGGAAGTGTTGCTAGAAGACTTGATGATGGCTTCTTTGGCTGATATAAGCTCATACAATACTACCCCAAATGCATAAACATCTATTTTCGGGGAAACATCACCATATCTTGCATACCTAAGATCAAAACAGGAAACTTTATAGGCAGACATTGTAATGTCACAACAATAAAAAAGTGAGGACGCATCTCTCCAAGACCTTTTATTCAATCAAGAAGAAGTTGATTCGAGCAAACTTTGGTCTCAGTCAAATCTCACATTTATAACAAACTGTGGCTGTTGTTTGCATATATAGATTGTAGGGTAATTTGCAGCTTTCCTATTGCTAACATGATTTTAATTGAGAGAGAGAAAGAGAGATTACTCAGGAGGCATATAGCCAAATGTGCCAACAACCCTTGTGGGAAGAGACATGCTCCCCACTTCTGTAAGTTTTGTCAGCCCAAAGTCAGCAACCTAACCAAAAGTCAACAATATCACAACTAGGTCAGTAACCCATTTTTAACCTCTAATAACTTACAAACGTCCCATTTTCCTATTGCACACAGAGAAATGCTACCATCTGAAATTTGCCTTTTCCACAGTGATATTTGGACATTAATCAGCAATACCCCATTTTCCTTAACATCTCCCAGCAACATATTAGACCACAACTATATATTTTTGTTCTTAATGAAAATTTAAAACCCACCAATACAAATTATTAGGTGAAACAACCAGAAACTTTACCCCGTCGCTGCAAAAGGGTCCCCCCCCCCTCTTAAGCTTTTTTTTTCCAACTGGACTCCACTATTGAGTGTCAAAATTTTGCACCAAGTACTGGTTTTGATCCCGTGATACCAGATACAGATTCTAAGGCAGATCTACATGTATAAATGGCAAACCATCTTGTATTTGCTATTGCTTCTTTTAATAGACATCAACTATGCAACCAGAAACAGCACACAAGCCCCCCCCCCCCCTATTTTTTGTTTTAATAAATAATACATGTATAATATATCTGTCTGTCCTATTAAATATGTATTTTTCTCAAGAAAGTCCATATTTTACCCCCATAAAATTTGAAAATTGTTCCATTATTGGCCCAAACAATTACAATCTAATTATTTTGATATGTGATCCCCATCAGTTTCTGGACCACAATCAACATTAAGGAAATTGGCTTATGGTTTTTCACGGCGAATACTGGAACCCAATTCCACATTATCAAACAAAACTGAATTCTGGATTTCCTCAAAGTCTCACGAACGTCAGAAACAAAATTCAGAAGGGTCATCTCAGATTAAATTGGCTTGGGAGAGAGTATTTAGAATTGTTATTACATGTTTAGTGACAGCTTGGTGTTACAACAACACCACTCATATGATGATTCCAAATTTAGTGTGTAAGTATACAAGTATACACTCACCTTTGTAAAAAGAGAATAATGACCTCCCAAACAGCCTTTTTGGAATTTCAAGTGATGTTGACAAAATAATTTGAATTAAATGTACTACTACTGATTATTCGCACTACTAATGGCCATGACACGGACGTTAACATATCAAACCCTAGATCCTAGCATGGATACTTCATTGGGAAAATTCTAAATCAAAAGATGCTTTGGGTATGTACATACCTTTGCACGGTAGTTCTTGTCAATCAATATATTAGCAGATTTGATATCCCTGTGGATGTAAACTGGTACAGTGTGCTCGTGAATGTACTCGAGGCCTCTTGCTGAGTCAAGAGCTATCTGCACTCTGTTAGCCCATGAAAGAGGGGACCACCCTGCATTAAGGTGCCCATTAGCAATAAAACATTCACCCAAATATACAACAATTAGCATCAACAATGCGAAGTAGCAACCAATAGTAGAATAATTATGTTACTATGATTGCATCACAATCAAGAGCCAACGAAACCTAATTTTGAGCTTTCATGCGGAGGTCATCAGGTATTACTTTTAAAGCTGATAAAAGCTGCCACGACAAAGGAATGTACCAATTGCATCCAGATTCCAGACCCAATCAAACCCAAATACTTTTGAGAAAAAATAACAAACTCAATTATTAGCATGCGACTTGAAACCCAAATACCCACAGACATGAACCTAAAATATTAAATCCAACCCAGAACCTTGAGCTACCTGACCCAACATGGACCACCCCTCCCCCATCTCGTCTTTTACTCCCAAATTAAGTGCCACCCAAAATTAATTTTGTCAACATAATTAACAAAAGTTAGAAGGAACCACCCGATCACAAAAGTTCTAATTCCTAGTAATCTGAATCTGAAATGACTATTCTGAATAAGGCAATCTGAAACCACTTTTATCTGGAGTAAACCAGACTCAACTGCCGGTTTATTACCTCAAACTCATTGGTTGCCTAGGTCAATATGTTGCTATATTCGATTCTTTGCACCAGATCATACAAAACAGAACCTTTTCCAATTTGGATATTTCTATTGTAATTTCTTATTTCTAATATTAATATTATTACCTGAACTTCTTAAGTGTTGACTCAAATTGCCATTTTCAATGTACTCATAAACAAGGAAAAGTGCACCCTCTATGCAATAACCTATCAATCGCACCTGCAATGAAAAAGGAACAATCATACTAGTATTTCTTTACACCAGACGTAATAAGAGGGTATACTTGCGTCAAATGACAGAAATAACCTTAAAAATGAAGTCCCATGATAATAATATTATATAGGTTCTAGGTAATG
This sequence comes from Rhynchospora pubera, assembly GCA_028095005.1. Lineage (NCBI taxonomy): Eukaryota > Viridiplantae > Streptophyta > Magnoliopsida > Poales > Cyperaceae > Rhynchospora > Rhynchospora pubera. Next base: position 60,722,231 of record CM051459.1, on the reverse strand, counting down.
CCATTATATTGTTTGGGGATGTTTGTTTCATTTTTTTTCTTTGTTCAGTTGAAGGTATATGCTATTCAATGCTTCACCCTGGGGTTTTATATTATTAGAGAAGTTTTTTGGATAAAGCAACAGTTTATTTTGGGAAGTGTAGAAAAGGTAATGTTTTAGGAGCCAGTTAGAAATTTCCATGCAAACTCACCAGATTCAAGTGGTGTACATGAGTTAAAACTTTAAGTTCAGCAAGAAATTCTTGAGAGGCTTGAGTTTCCATTTTCTTTATAGCAGCTTTCTACATAATAAATTACATAAAATTTATGAGTTTAAAAACTGAAAAATTCAAAAGAAAATGCAAGCTAAATGAAGTTAAAGGGATTACAAAATGATGACATATACTTTGGCCCTTCATGAATAATCGTAACACTGAATTACTGATCATTTTGGGTACTGATACGTACAAAAAAAGTTAGACCAGGGCTGCAAGTCTTCACATGTTGTACTGGAAAATTTAGCATGAGTCGACCATAGTTACAAGTTAGAGAGGTGTGTTTGGCAAAGGCATAAACTAGAACAGCTAGTTCATGTAACCAAACAACTCATGAACAAGGGGACAAGCAATTCTATCTCTAGTTCTTGTTCCAACAAAACTATGGAACTAGAACAAGAACAAGAATTGTTCTAGTTCTTGTTCTATCTCATGCCATTTGCCAAACACACAAAGAATTTAATGGATTTTTGCATCTCCCCCCAATATTCAACTGTATTAGGAAAATAACAATTTTTCTGTATTCACAGTAACCATTCTTTATTGAGGTTTATGTATAAATAACGAACTAGTCAACAAGAATTGACTATTTGCCCCAAAATTTGAATTACTTGGAACCCAATATCTAAGACCTAAAACTTCATTCAATTTCAATTTGGGCTTCTGACCAAAAAGAAACTCAATAAAAAGTTCAAATTCAAAGCCTCTGTCCCAAACAAGTTGGGGCAGGCTAAAAATGACACCCCGACCCTGGCCATTTCTTTTGTATATGGCTAGGTTTCTACATTGGCTCGCCAAGCCTATCAGAAGCATGTAGGCCTTGAACCTTTTAGAAGTCAGCCCAGTGCTCTTACCATTTGAGCTACTAGCCCAGTGCTTTACCAAAAAGAAGTTCAATATATAGGGAAAATATTTAACAAAATATTTGCCTATCCTACTAAGCTAATAGTTGGTTGCTATTTAGAAAGAAACAACTATGGGATATTGCATGTATAAAAATGTCAGATGTCATTTTACAGATTCCCAAAGAACCAAAATACAAAGAAATTATTCAATAAAACCTCTCCTCGGAGCTCGGCATAATAAACAGACCCGTATCCGCCTTGGCCAATCTTATTAGCCATACTAAAATCATTGGTGGCTTTGGAGAGCTCTTCATAAGAGAACTCTACAGATTTGTCAACGGTAAGTCCAGCCACTGGAGAGGGAGCATTAGCCACTGATGCGTCCATAGACAAATCACCTGTATAAACAAAGAGAATCAGAATATACAGTATAAAGCAAAGAGGACTTAAAACCAGTGTTTACCCAAAAAAATAAGCATGTCATTATTGGCTCAGCTCAATCAGGTCAAGGTTCAACATAACATGCTATCAAGGCATTCAAATTAAATCAGTATGGAGGCAAGGGAAATTTAGCAACTTTTTGTTGGACATTAGTTTGATTTCAACTGTTATGAATTCCACACCTCTCTTTTTTTCTTTTTTTTTTTTGAAAAGAAAAGACGCCCGTAGGCTAATTCCATACCTATTTTAAATAATAAAAAGAGGGTTAAAAACATAAGATGTGTGACAAACGTAAGAGCATTTCAAGCTTAAAAATCTAAAAAAAAAGCCCCAAAACTTAATAATAAAGCGAATAAACTTATCAGATTGAGTCAGGATAATTCAAGTACTGGTTTCAGTTTGGCCATGTTCAATTATTGCAGGTCTTGCATTAATTATTTGTTGGGGGTTAGACGCAATTGTTTTTTAATATGTTTTCAGTCATAACAATTTCAAACTAAAGAAGAAAACTATAATTTTGAAAGTGTACCAAGAGGAACTGAGCTCTCTCCAGATACAAAAGGAAGCAGAGATGCCTTCTTAGTTTTCCTTCTCTTGTGCACCAAAAAGTAGTAAACAAAACCTATTGATAGTAGAATAACTATTGCACCTACTACAATTCCTGCAATGGCCCCACCTGATAAATTCCTGCCCTATTTCAGCATTTCAAAACATCAGCATATGTGAGGCCTCACCGAAAATATTCTGTTTGTGCCAATTGTACTACTGATATCAATTACAATTATAATTGTACCAAATAGTTTACTGTTTAATAAAAAATAAATACCGAATAGTTTACTGTTCATTTTTAAAAAAAAAATTTACTGTGTGAAACAACATTTTCACCAGTAACAGGTTTCATGGTTCTGCCTGTTATTTCACACACTAACCTGCCCATGCCACCAAAGAAATTATCATTTCAGGTTGTATACAAAAATCAAAGATATTTACAATGGCCTATCAAAGGTAATTACATAGGTGAACCGTACAGGCAATGCAACTTCTTTCAGAGATTCTGGCTAACTTATTGCTTTATAAAACATAAAACGCTAACTGGAAAAATATTTACCCCTTTGAAGTGAGAGCTCGGTAGCTTCCATTAGGATCTGTAATAATTATACCGAACCAGAAAAAGGTTCATATCAAATTCTTGAATCAGAAGAAAGCAAAAAATGTAAAAATAGTCATAAATTATAAAAACTTAGATCCACCCCTGAACATTTGGGTCAACATTTCCAGATTTGTCCTCATTAGTCAGTCCTAAATCAATTTGTCCTCTTATAACACCAACCTAATAGTGATGCACAGTAACTTCTAGGTTGGCATACAAAAGGACTTTACTGGGACACCAACTATTTGCAAGTAACTGCCCAATTGCAAGTAAGAAAGATGTCTGTGCAATTGCAATTATATTTAAGTTTTATGGTTAACCTGCAAAAGTATTATAATAATGTTTAATATAGTTTCTCACCGCGTGCTGGAACATACACGATCTGGCCCACTGAACTAAAACTCACGCCAGGATTATACTCTTGGACTAGCTCTGCAGTTGTGTTATAGTTGCTTGCAACAGAGATCACAGTCTCATTAGACTGTAACGGGTAGGTCTCAAACAACCCGTACATGTCCGAAATTGACCTGTTCCCACAGGAACAATTCACAGTGACATTGATAGTGGCACCACTTGGTACCATATCAGGTGAGTATGAGTTGAACTTGGTAAGTGAGTATACATTGGTTAGGTTGGCATATAATTTTTTGGCAACTCTCTCATATGTGTCACCACTTAGCATTTCGTATTGGAACATATGCCCAAGAAACAAGTCCTGTATGCAGTCGCATGAAAAATTCACATTCACTCGATCCCCAATCTACATGAAAATAACTAAATGTTAAATTCAGGCATGAAAGTATGTTGGCTTTTATTTAGTTTCAAGTTTCAAAAAGCAAAGCATTGGGAGTGGAGGTCCATAAATTGAATAGGGAAAAAATACAATTGTACAGGTAAATTTTGCTTGGTTAATCAACAAAAATAAATCATGGTTGCTACATACAAACCATACTTCTATCAATATTTGCAAAAGACGCCTAAAACTTTCTTACATTGCAACTATAAAGGATATTTGGAGTTATTTCTCCTTCAGGCCTAGGAAGCATTAGTTATTATTGGTCTAGCATAAGTAACTTTTCAAAATAGCAAATATATGAAGGAAACATTGTTGGCATAATGCAATTCCACTTATATCTTTCATTTAACAAACAAAAATAGCAAAAACAGTGGCTAATAAGGCTACGAAAGAGAGGAAATTACAGGAGAAGCACTCACCCGGATATAATCTTTGTTGGGGATTGTTGGGTTGTAACGCAAAGCCTGCTCAGGTTTCATACCAAAAAGAGAAGCTATGTAGGTTAAATTCAAGTCGATACCTACATCGGCGTAGCTTGAGATGTAGTACGAACCCAGTGCGAGATCGCATGTTTTGGGGCACTTTGATTCCAATCCAATTACAAATCCACAAGCTAAGATCGCTAAAACAAGTGCCAATTTTCTTTCAATCATGGCTTCCCCCTTCTCTTCAATCCAATTGGGGGTCAAAACGATATACCAAGCAGTGTGACTGTGTGACGCGCAGAGAGAGAGAGAGATTGACAGAAAAGGTCGAACACAGGCTTCGAAGAGAGATATTTTGACAATGAGAGAAGGTTTGAACACTTTGAACAGAGTCTACACTGAGGTTTTAATTAGTCAACTATGGAGTATTGTACAATTTTCATGAAGAACCCTGGATTGAGCGATAATTTATTAATTTGTTGGTTGAAACTAGAAAGAAAGAAGGTTAAATTGATTACGGAAGCACCAATTAATTAGACTTATCTGAACTTTGACTGTTGGTTTATCTTAATTTTTCAGTAGTGCGTTACCAATTCTAATATGCGGGTAACAATCTGCAATTGAATTATTGAATAAATCTTTTTGACTGACTGAATCAGCGGGATGGTTTTGCATGTGTTTCGTTTTGTTGAGTTGCTTTACATTATTTTTAGTCATACTCATGTACCTACGATTGAATCCGATTTTAATTAACGAGAGTCAGCTGGGGAGGTGGGTGGGTCAATGCTTGGTATGAAATGCCAGATTCGTTTCAACTTTATTAGTTTTCTATGGAGTAATAATGGATACATTAGCTTTTACAACGAGTGGAGGACTTTCTTATTTTTAATCTGAAATTATGACATCTTATTAATGAGAAAGTAATGATATGAAGATGATCGTACATTTGCATAGGTGACAATAAATGCGAAGTAAATTGAGGAATATATTGTGTTAGTTTTATTTTTTCTAAATAGTTATTAATTTAATTTTAGTTCCAATAGAAGAATAGTGACGCTAGTAATTATTGTGAACAACGCGACTCACTAATTTAAATATTGAATAGTGGGTTCAAGGAGTTTCCAATCAGAATTAGTACTACTTATTGTCAATTCAAACATACCATCTTGATGCATCCAGTTAGAAAGTTCATTTAAAAAAAAAATAATTATTGCTCTAAATCATTAGTTATTTATTTTAAACATTATTAGAATCATTCAATCAGGTGTTGAATCTGGGGAGTCCAGTTATTTATTTAAAACATTATTCTATGTATAGAGATTAATTATTGTAAGAATCCGCATGTTTATTTTGCCAAAACATGAAAATAATGTTATCAATTTTTACACATACGGGAAATAAATCTTTATGGATGAAACGTTCAGGGACAACGTGCTATGGCTTCTAATTAACCAAATTTGCCCACTGTCGAAATGTTCTTTTCTTTTAATGGATTCTAGTGTGTTATTTTAATAAGGAAAGGTATGAGTATGACTCACGACTAACGTCTAACGAGCGAGGTAAGGCTTTCCATTGGTTGCTTTTGAGGAGTTTATATTTTTATTTTGAATATTACATTATTACATTATTATATACCCACTTTTATTTAACATAATCACGGTTCACGAGTAACAGTCCGGTTCCAAATTATTTCATGTGATTAGTCCCACATGGAAAATAAAAAATATAAGTTATTGCCTCTTTCGAAGCCTATAAACGAACCTCCAAAACTCCTCTCCAAACTATATCTTTCAAAAATATTTATTTTTATGGTCCTTGATGGATGCTTCTTCTTTTGGACGGTCTAGGAAATTGGAATCTCCGAGGTACTTTTTATTCCTCTTATTTAATTAAGCTTCATAATTTTATTAGTTGAAAATTTATTAAGGTCCTGTAGTTTACTTTTTTAAAGCCTTTTGGGGGCGTTTGTTTGTATAGTAAGGAGTTGCATAACTTAAGAATGCCTAAGGCTCCGTTTGGATGGCTTCTTCCGGAATAAGGAATAAGGAATAACAACTTTTTACCAATAAATTTATTCCTAACCATCCAAACTCTTCACAAAAGTTACACACTTCCCAATAAATTTACCCCTTCCCAATAAATTTCTTCCCTTCTTCCTTCTTTCTACCTTATTCTCAACGCATCCAAACGGAGCCTAAGTGTTTATGTAGTGTTATGTAATAGATGTTTGGTTGTGTAGTAAGGATGACTAACTTAATGCATGCATCTATTCATGTCAAAAGACTAAAATGCCCTTAAATTTGAATTTGTATTATGTATTATATGTTGTGAGCTAATTATTGTTAATTATTAATTATTATTAAAATTAATTATTAATGATGATAATAAATCATTTTTACTATTATGAAATATTAATAATTACTTCTAATTAAATATTATTATTTATTTTATAATAAAAATTATTATTGATTAATTATCTTCAATTAATTATTATTATTAATTAATATTACTTGTTAAATATTATTAATTATAATTAATTAATCTTTGTTATTAATTATGATTTTTTTAATAATTATTGTTACTTATTAAGTATTATTATTTATTAATTAATATTAATTATTTTTTTATTATTAATTATTATAAAAATTAATTATTAATGATAATAAGAAATCATTTTATTATTATGAAATATTATTAATTATTTTTAATTAAATATTATAAATATTATTAATTATTTAATAATAAATCAATATTGTTTATTAATTATTATTATTACTGTTGTACTAAACGTCTCTAGGTTTGTCGATTACAAAACAATATCATTTGGCATTTAACAATCTTCTTTGAGTTTTATAGGAAGAAGATACAATTTATGAGGACTTGGATAAAAGCTTTAAGAAGGATCAAGATCAAGTCATTAGAGAGCTTGTAGGCTAGTTTAGACTAGGATAGAAGGTATACTTTAGTCCTTGTTTATCCTTAAAATGGTCTAGATAGCGAAAAGCTCAATAAACCAGCAAAATCCTGTTTTCTGTGACCTAGCGTCGTACAACGCTAGATAGAGTTACACAACGCTAGAACAGCTAAATTCATACTTTTGTGAATCAACGTTGCACAACGCTATATAGAGTTAGGCAACGCTGAGTCACAACGTTGTACAACGCTCAGTAGAGTTGTACAACGCTGCAGTTAAAAAACTTGGAAAATTTCATGAGTACCATCGTGCAACGCCACAAAAATCCCAAGTTAGCTGTGCTGTTTTTACATGCAAAGTTTCTGGAGACGTTAGCCAACGTCTTTCAACGTTGGGTAACGTTAGCGTTGTGTGACGGCATATAGAGTTGTACAACGCTCTGTTGAATCTGTCAGAGTTATTCCTTTTGTCTTCCTTTAGCGTTGTGTAACGCCATTCAGTGGCAAGCAACGCTCTGACAATTTCCAACGGAATTGTCGGAGCTTTCCTTTGGTTTTACACTCCTTCGTTGTGCGACGGCAAATAGCGTTGCACAACGCTCTGACAGACCAACGGCTATATTAAAGAGCCGTTAGAATTTACAACGGTCATATTCCAGCGTTGTATAACGCTATTCAGCGTTGTACAACGCTGTGGCCTGTTTTTGCTGGGGAACTGCTCATTTCGAGCCCTATATATATCCACCCCTTGTTCTCTCTCAATGAGTGGCTTCACTTTGCAAAATTAGACCAGAATTGAGCCTTTGAGCATAGGGATACTCTCCCATTTGAGCTTTTCATAGCTAGAACATCTTGAGAGATTTAGTAGCCTCAAACACCACCGCCCCGACATTGTCGCTAGGTGTAGGTTGGAATAGGTTGAGAGCTCTTCTCCTTTGAGGCCATTGTGCCATTCGAGTTAGGCCGATCCGCCTCGAGTGTCCTTGTGACGAGGTGATTCGGTTCGAAGTTGTAGTCCCGTTCTTGTTGGAATTGAACGGAGCGCGCCCTTTGGTGGTAGCGAAACTCCCGGAGACGTACGACTAAGGCTAGCTTCTTCTAGCGGGTCGGAACTCCGTAATCACATCGCGTGTTCAATTTCTCTTTCTCTTTCTCTCTTTATTATCTTGCATTGTGAATTGCTTGTGTGCTTGCTTGTATTGGGTACCAATTGAATTGTGTTAGGGTAGTTCATACCAAACCGGTCTAAAACCTCAATCGCTTCCGCTAAACCTTGATTAAGCCGCCCCCCTTAGGGAAACAAAGTGGTATCAGAGCGGGAACCTCGATTAAGCTATTCTTAATCTCGGTTTTCGATCATGGCGGCTAGAATTGTAGAAAAATCGGGTAAATTGGACCATACTTGCACAAATTTCTCTATTTGGAAAAATGGTATGGTTGGCTATCTCAAAAGCATGGGTGTTTGGTATATTGTGGCAAATGAATCTAAATTTAAACCAAATACTAACAAGCTTACCACCGAGGCCTTGAGGGAAAAGGAGGACAATGACTATGCGGTCAATGTCATCCTAAGCTCGGTACATGAATCAATTAGTAGCACACTTGTTTGCAATTTTGATGTAGCTAGGGACATATGGAGAGCCATCTTGAGTTGTTTCGAAGGAAGCCAAATAGGAGGAGTACACACGGATTTGGAGTTCGATCCATGTACATCCGATTCGGACAATTGCGAAGTGCATGCATTTCTTGCCAAGGAAATAGAATCCTCTATTCCTTCAAATCATTCCACTCCATCCACATCACCAAAGGCATGCTCTCCTAAGGTATATCTTCCTTTCAATGAATTTCTTAGTAGTAGTGATAGTGAGAGTGATGATGAACCAACTTGTTCAACCAAATGTGTTGATTGTGATAGGTTGAATTCTATTCTTGATGCTACCCATGATGTCTTGGTTAGGAAATCCGATACCATAGAAACCTTAAAAACCAAGGTCGATGAGCTTACTTCTAAGATGGGTGAGTATGAGGCTAAAATTAAGGAGCTTGAAAAACAACTTGAAAAACAACTTGAAAAATCGGTTTTAGCTCAAGTTCCTAAAACGGATTTGAAAAACCTTTTCAAAGGTCAAAAGCCTCATGACAAGTCCGGTCTTGGTTACCAAAAGCCTTATCAAACCAAGAAAAGGAACTTGTCACACAATAATGGAAAACAAGTTGCACAAACCACACAATTTCAAAAACCAAGGAATTCTCGTGGTCATGCACATATGTACCAAAGGAAACCTAGAAACACTAGAGTGCAAAACGAAAAGAATTTGCAAAATCAAGAAAAGAAGGTTTTTGTTCCAAAGGCGTCCAATAAAATTTATTTTAGAGGACCCGATGGATGGTTTTATGAATTTAAAGAGCAACACTCTTCTCAAAACCACAAAGCTCAATCCAATGAGCATAAAAAGAATGTTTCCCAACATTTCCAAAAGGATCGCAAAAAGAATTTTAATGTCTCATCCAATGATCCTAAGAAGAAGGCCGAATACCTTAGAGCCCATTACTATTCTCATTTTGTTAAGGGTTCTACCATGCCTAAGCCAACCAATGCATATTGCAACTATTGTTGTCAAAATGGTCATATCTCGTTGGAATGCAAACTTAGGAAACCAAATGGTGAGTCCAAAGGTAAGTGGGTTCCAAAAGCTTGTACCTCTAGTGGTACAACTAGTGGTATGGTAACCAATGTGGCCTAAATACCAAGTTAACCCCCGGTCTTATAAGCCAAATTTTTAGGGGGAGCCTCTTTATTTCTATCTTATTTTTTGTTTGAGAGGTTAAATTTGGTCACACTACATTGTGTAGTGCTCTAAATTGGTTCTCCAATTCCTTTTCTCCAAAATTAAGGGGGAGCCATAAATTTAGGGGGAGCTTGCTACAATTTTCACTTTTTGTCGATTTACAAAAAGGGGGAGAATTGTAGTAAAGCTTGTGAAATGCCAAAATTTAATCGCTTTACTAATGGTATTGTTTTGCAAATCGTCAAAAGGGGGAGATTGTTGTACTAAACGTCTCTAGGTTTGTCGATTACAAAACAATATCATTTGGCATTTAACAATCTTCTTTGAGTTTTATAGGAAGAAGATACAATTTATGAGGACTTGGATAAAAGCTTTAAGAAGGATCAAGATCAAGTCATTAGAGAGCTTGTAGGCTAGTTTAGACTAGGATAGAAGGTATACTTTAGTCCTTGTTTATCCTTAAAATGGTCTAGATAGCGAAAAGCTCAATAAACCAGCAAAATCCTGTTTTCTGTGACCTAGCGTCGTACAACGCTAGATAGAGTTACACAACGCTAGAACAGCTAAATTCATACTTTTGTGAATCAACGTTGCACAACGCTATATAGAGTTAGGCAACGCTGAGTCTCAACGTTGTACAACGCTCAGTAGAGTTGTACAACGCTGCAGTTAAAAAACTTGGAAAATTTCATGAGTACCATCGTGCAACGCCACAAAAATCCCAAGTTAGCTGTGCTGTTTTTACATGCAAAGTTTCTGGAGACGTTAGCCAACGTCTTTCAACGTTGGGTAACGTTAGCGTTATGTGACGGCATATAGAGTTGTACAACGCTCTGTTGAATCTGTCAGAGTTATTCCTTTTGTCTCCCTTTAGCGTTGTGTAACGCCATTCAGTGGCAAGCAACGCTCTGACAATTTCCAACGGAATTGTCGGAGCTTTCCTTTGGTTTTACACTCCTTCGTTGTGCGACGGCAAATAGCGTTGCACAACGCTCTGACAGACCAACGGCTATATTAAAGAGCCGTTAGAATTTACAACGGTCATATTCCAGCGTTGTATAACGCTATTCAGCGTTGTACAACGCTGTGGCCTGTTTTTGCTGGGGAACTGCTCATTTCGAGCCCTATATATATCCACCCCTTGTTCTCTCTCAATGAGTGGCTTCACTTTGCAAAATTAGACCAGAATTGAGCCTTTGAGCATAGGGATACTCTCCCATTTGAGCTTTTCATAGCTAGACCATCTTGAGAGATTTAGTAGCCTCAAACACCACCGCCCCGACATTGTCGCTAGGTGTAGGTTGGAATAGGTTGAGAGCTCTTCTCCTTTGAGGCCATTGTGCCATTCGAGTTAGGCCGATCCGCCTCGAGTGTCCTTATGACGAGGTGATTCGGTTCGAAGTTGTAGTCCCGTTCTTGTTGGAATTGAACGGAGCGCGCCCTTTGGTGGTAGCGAAACTCCCGGAGACGTACGACTAAGGCTAGCTTCTTCTAGCGGGTCGGAACTCCGTAATCACATCGCGTGTTCAATTTCTCTCTCTCTTTCTCTCTTTATTATCTTGCATTGTGAATTGCTTGTGTGCTTGCTTGTATTGGGTACCAATTGAATTGTGTTAGGGTAGTTCATACCAAACCGGTCTAAAACCTCAATCGCTTCCGCTAAACCTTGATTAAGCCGCCCCCCTTAGGGACAACAAAGTGGTATCAGAGCGGGAACCTCGATTAAGCTATTCTTAATCTCGGTTTTCGATCATGGCGGCTAGAATTGTAGAAAAACCGGGTAAATTGGACCCTTTAAGTTATGCATAACTTTAGTTTGGTGACTTAAGGATACATAACTTAAGTTATGCACCCTTTAAGTCACAAACAAACGCCCCTTAATATATGTGCTGGGAGTGTTATGAATTAAGAACAATGTTTTTTTTTTCCCTTTTTTGGGTAGTATAACTAAGGTTCCATTTCATTTAAATCTAAATAAAGAAAAAAGGGAAAACCAAAGCTAATACGACCATGGCTAGGGACATAGTTAAGTAAAATCTCGCAACTAATAAATAATAGAAATTGATTACTGCCATCGCTAAATATAAAGTGAACATATAGACGATCTAAATGAACACATACAAACAAGTAAGTTCAATGAAAATAAGTTGAATCTGCATGTAAAATTCTGAACAAATGATGACAACACTTATTTGTTTGTAAGTGTTCACTTAGATTGTCTATATGTTCACCTTGTTTGTCGTATATGTTCACTTTATATTTAGCGATGGCTGGGATGGTATATTTGCCGATGGCACTTATAATTCTTGATAAATAATAGTGTGAAAAAAAAAATTGAAACGAAAAAAATCTGATATGTATATTTTTTTGTTGTAGTCAAACGATATTTGCGATCTATTTAATTAAAGAGTTACAAACGCACAAAGTAAAAAAAAAAAAAAAAAAAAAACAGCAGATTACATTCATAAATGATCATTTATGGAAGTAATCTGTTGTTTTTACTTTGTTATTATTATTTTTTTTTTTTACTTTGTGCGTTTGTAACTCTTTACGAATACTAGCTATTATATATCGCATTTGAGATTACAAACGTAGGGAATATAATATTTTTTTGTATGTTTGTAATCTCAAATGCGATATTTAAAAAAACAGCTTATATCCATGAATAAGTCTAATTATGTATGATATTTTTGTGATAAGTTGAACTTTACTCTTAATTTTCTCATGTCATATGATTTGTCATATGTCAAGTCGTAGCAGCTTATGTCAAAGATTGTAGTTGTCACTGATACCCTCGACATTGGATTACACTCATTGTTGATTGGTGCAGACGACTATCTTCACACTTCTTTTACGACCAAGAAAGAAGCGACTAGAGGAGATATTGGATATATAGACTAATTAAGCTAACATTGTAATTCAAGTTAATCCAGTACTTTGTTCTTAGGGGTCTAGCTAGGGTCTTGAGTAATGTTTCTGTTTTGTAATGAATTAAGATAAATTTATTATTTTGTGGTTATTTGTGATTCAAATAAAAATTGTACAGTTGGAATATAACATGAAAATTTGTTGTTGATTATCTTAGTGACATTTATTTTTTAATTGAAAATTCATATACAGAGGCTTATCAGTGTGGTGATTCTTGTAAATTGTATGTAGTACAGGCGTCCAGCTAGAGTTTTGAGTAATGTTTGTGCTTTGTAATGAATGAAGATAAATTTATTATTTTGTGGTTATATGTAATTGAAAGTAAAATATGCATACTTGAAATATTATTTCTGAAAAATTGTTGTTGATCGTCTCTGTGATATTTTTATATTCTTAATTGAATTTCATATACAGAGACTATCACTCGAACGATTCTTATGAATTGTGTATTATTAGAGGAATTACTTATGACAATCACAGACTTAAGCGATCAAACAATCAAAGGGAAGTTTCCCTCCTCTCGCGTGACAAAGCAACTCTCCCCTCATCCTACCCCTGCATGAGTACTTCTCTCTTCTATTTTCTTATATGTTTCTTCTCCGAACCCAATTCTCGGGGGAGTATCTAATACATATAAGAAAATAACAGAACATATAAGGGAGAAAATAACATTCAAATCTGACAAATAACATTCACATCTGATTCTGCTATTGGATGGAAGTAACTAAATTGCTATAAGGGAGTAAATAACTAGTATAAGAGAGTATCTAATACATATAAGAAAATAAATAACATTCAGATCTGATAAATAACATTCATATCTGATTCTGCTATTGTTTATGAGTAACTAAATAACTACAAGGGAGTAAATAATTAGTATAAGGGAGTATTTAATATATTTGAGGAAGTAAATAACATTCACATCTGATTCTGCTATTGTTTGGGAGTAACTAAATAACTATAAGTAAATAATTATTATAAGGGAGTATTTAATACAATTAGAAGGGAGGGCTGACGACAACGGGAGGGCTGCGACAGGAGGAGAAAGGGCGGAGACAGAGGGCGGGTGGGAAGGGATGGAGAAAGGAATGCGTGGGGGAGAAGGGGTGGAGCCAGAGGGCGAGTGGGGAGAAGGGGCGGAGCCAGGATAGCATGGGTGAGAGGGAAAGGACGCGCAGATGAGACGGTGGGAGAGGGTGAAGGAGCCAGGGGCGCAGGGGGAGAGAGGTGAGGGGACGGATGAGAGCGGTTTTCATTTTCGAAATGGGGTGAAGTGCAGTGCGCTTACCTAAAATAGAGGTTGATTGCATAATTGTCTTAAAGACTCATTGCAATTATCAACCCAGCATTATTAGTGTAGACTCTAGACGTCAATTGATTCTTTTTAGTTTTTACCCTTTTGGTGGGCCAAGAATTGACGACGCCTCAAATTTAAAGTCAACCTCTGTTGTGTTTTTGCATGATAAAAGGCCTCAAAATTTAAGGTTTAACCTAGCTAGTAAAGAGAGCATTAAAGTGTTCAGGCCCACCATTTAACTGCGGCCCAAATAGAAGAAGGGGGTAGAGACAAAAAGTGATCGTCTGATAGTTTAGTTTGTTATATAAATGCTAAAAAATAGATTTAGTTCTTTGTCGTGGGATAATACAGCGGAAGGAAACCTCCTAATTATGAAAACCGGAGTTTTGCCCTCAATGCATTAAATCCTGCGATATTTAAAATTGTACTTAGAATTCTCCATTTCAAGAGGGGCAATACAATACGGGTGTGTTTGGATGAGCATGGAATAAAAAATAAGAATAAGAAATTTCGATATGCGTGCTTATTCTTATTCTTGTGCAACTCAAACAACACAAGAATAAGAAATTTGGGCCCTTATTCCTATACTAACAAAACCATGGTATAAGAATAAGGAATTTGGATAAGCACGGATACCGAAATTCCTTATTCCATGCTCATCCAAACACACCCGTACTACATGTATACTAGAGAAATGAACTATATCCTCGACATACATATTATGTTTCTCCATATAAAAAGAAAATGTTCATAATAAGAAAACAAAGCAATTGAGAACCAGCTCTTAGTCTAGTGGCAAAGAGCAATGCACCTTAACTCCTTGAGTGAAAGGTCGCAGGTTCGAAACCCGGCTGGGGGGTCTTTCATAGATATTTAATTTAAAAATAAGTTGGGTGGTTTATACCTCCAATTTATCCTAAAAAAAATAACAAAGCAATTAAAAACCCCCTCCTATACACCAAAACTATCATCACCTATATTTCTTCTTTTTCTAAAAGGTAAAGAAATAATCCAACAAACAGAACTAATCAAATGTATCATGCTAAGAATTGAGAAATTTCTTCAACAGCAAGGACAAACATATGTAGCCGCAGGACGCAGCAGCACCACCAACCCACCACACGTCCACACCAATTCACCTACTCTTTGGATTGAGGGTACTAGAGCAAGCCAATTCCGACAACTACTAGTCAGTGTAGAATCCCTGAAATTGAAACTGTGTATCAATCATAAAAGCCATAAAATTGAAAACCTTGGTCTAGGACAAAATAAGAGATAATAGAAAAACCATATGCAGTCATATGTATGGACATTATTTGAAATTTCAGAATTCCTTTTATGCTGGATATACAAGCAATGGGAAAGATTAAAAATTCAAAAACAAATCAAGAACTAAAGGAAAGGTTAGCAGGAAAAATAGTAACCAAAAGGTCCCAACACATAATAAGAATTGGTATATATCAGTAATATTTCATGCTTAATTGTCTCATGAGACTTTAAATAGCAAATATATACCAATGAGTATAAGAGAACGGAACGCAAATATGCAAATATCAAATGCCGATTTAATTATGTCACACCCCGACCCAAAACATCATTCAACGGTTTCATTATTAATTTACTACTAAGTATTTACAAGTTTATAAATCAAACTTAGCATTTAAAAATCTGTAAATTAAAACAATGCATTTATAAGTTTAGTCAAATCAGAGATGAGGTTTTTGCAAACAACCAATGAGTGTACTGGACCAATCAAAGATCAAATTTGATTTTTAGATTACACAAATCCGAAGAACAGAGAAAGAGGATAGAGAGACTAGTTCAGAAATTTAGTAGAAATGCTTAAACAGATCCGAACCCACATTGAAGTAACTTATGCAAACTAGTCCCTTTATGAGAATAAAATTACAGCTTTATATTTTAGTCTCAAATTCCAGAAATTACTACAGCAAGGCCACTTGAGAAGTTAAGTAGAATCAGCAGAAAGGTTCTTGTTATCAGAAAATTTCAAATAGAGGTCCCTGGACTAAGGGATCCGTACCAGTATGAAAATGGGGGCTGGTACAAACTTGTCGGTTCCTAGCAACATCACAACTCATCTTTACACAACATCAAGTCAAGCACACTAGAAAACAACCCAAGCAACGAAGAACTTGAAGTGTATGGACCAGCACAAGCTTGGTACAGTTAGAAAATTTAACAACAATGTTGCAAGCACCATCAGATAACAAAATAGAGAAAAGCCACAACAAAAACAAATTAATTTCCAACAGCACAGAGCAGATACAAATACTACATCTCTCAATCAAACAAACATTCCAACAGATCAAAGAAATCAAGTGAAGTAGGGTAGTTGGAATTTTTACCACTGAAATGCTCAAAAAGGAAAATGACAAAGAGATAGAAGCAAAGCCAATCTCAGACTGCCACCACCACCTTGATTTGTTGCTGCCACCACCTAGCCTCACCGTGGCAACAGCCTTCTCCACCACCGGCCAAGTCCAGCTATTAGTAAAAATAGTAGGTTAACTATAACCAAATTGCAGAAACTTAGGAAATAGAAAATTGGAAATTTTACGGTACTTAAAAATAAGTTATTGAAGACATTTCAAGCTAATAAGTTTTCAATTTCTTTTTGCAAATATAGGCAAGATTATTCAAGTGAGTAGAATATAAATAAAGTTGTTCCTCAAATTAGTTGTCAAAATAACTCTGACATCAAAAGTTTGGTTACTCAAAATACCAGGTTTCACAAATTATAAACCAAAAAAGTAATTTTTATCATATCACAAAATGACCAGACAAAAGGAAGCACCACAGTAATCATGAGCAAAATATCACTACTTCAATAATCAGTGTTGAGAATGTAAATGTGGCTGAACTAAATGTTGACGAACTAACAAAAAATGAATCAAAATGTTTTGAAGCAAAAAGCTTTACGTGATTACGAAATAATAGAAGTTAGAATTGAAAGTGCAAAAGTGAAGCGTACCAGTGTTAACGAGCAAGTGTTATAGAAAACTTGCTTGATTTCTATCTGCACTCCAACCTGGAACTGGAAGGAATCTCAGAGACCACCTGCTGACCATTGTTTTGAATATCTGCACTCCAACCCGCTTCACCTTTTCTCTATTCATATAGCCACGTTAGATCTTGAATATCATACCCTTTCTCTCGCCCAGTCTTCATTGGTTTTCTTTCATTTTTCTCCCGTTGCTTGCCATTTTCTCTCCCCTCGCCGCCTTACTCTCCATTTTTTTTCATCAAATTCCCTACTCCCCTAATTTTTTTTGGTGTGTGCACAGTGCACTCAAATGATCACGCTATAGGATGCTGTGTGTGCTAAAATGGAAGTTCTCATCCGATTTTTTTTTTTGAGGGACGGGTGGCAAAGTACCACACCGGCAAATTTTATTAAATAATAAAAAAATATTTACAAAAAGAAAAAATTTAAATAAAAAAGTCTATACAAGGAACAGTAAAACTAATAAAAAAACTAGACATGTTTCATCCAAGATTGAACACATGTGCAGATCTCTTTCAACACGAACTCCGGCGCCATTGAATCATTAGAGAAAATTCGTCTGTTCCGTGCCTTCCAAATATTCCAAGATGTAGCAGCCCAGATGATATCCCATGATTTGTCATAAAGTCTGTAAGACAGCCAGAAATCAGATTTTGTTAGGTTCTAATTAAATTTCGCATTATTTCAACGTTGCATCCTGATTCCGCTTCGAAAAACTAAACATCGGATCGAAGCTTACCGATTCTCAAAATCAGAATCGTCTGATTTTTCGTACCCTGGTCCATAATCCTCAGTCACTGGTCTTATGTCAATGTCTCGGATGTGAGAAATCTTGTACCATTCTTCGTCTTCTCCCCTCTTGAAGTAAATTTTTTAAGTTGTTGTACTTCCACTCTCCACTCCATTGACAAATGAAAACAACTGCGAATGATTAGCCTCTGGAGGGAAGCAATTTCTTCCATCCCTTTGGGTAACCTTTCAGCATTGGGAAGATTAGATAGTTCCAAGAATTGGAGGGCAGTGAGATGAGACATGCTTTCAGGGAACTCTTTTATCATTTCACAATCAACTACCCTTAATGACTTCAGGAAAGATAGGCTCCCTAACCAGTCTGGCAATACTGCCAAAGAATTACAACCTAGTATCTGTAGGTTTTCAAGGGCAGCAAAGAGAGGTGGAGACTGATTTACTGAGCTCCCCTCCCCATCTATCACTCTTCTTTCTTCTTCTAGTAAGTACAATTGATTCATCCAGCCAATTTTAAGCATTTTGAGAGAAGGAAAATGCTGATATAGCAAACCAGATGGCAAATAGAACCATTTACATCCAATTATTTCTAGCTTTTCAAGAGCTGTTAGTTCCAAATTTCCTTCCACCACGGTGAAATCAACAGATTCATAATTTAATATCAGTTCTTGGAGTCGAGACAGGCCTTGAAGGGTCCTTATTGATAAAGTTCGTTGCCCACAATCACCTGCAATATCCAGGTCCTGAATGTTCCTTGGAAGGAAAGGAAAAACTGCTAGATAGGCGCAATCAATCAGTGTCAATTTTTCAAGGCACGGGAACATCATCCTCATGCCCTCTGTTTCTACTATTGCCTCCTCGTGTACTACAATATCAGGTCTAGCTGATTCTAGGTGTAGCTCCTTCAATACTGGATATATGCCGCATGTCCCAGAAAATTGTTTTTGAATTTTTGTTATGGAAAAACACAATGACAGATGAAGTAATTTCAATCGAGGCAGTTGCCCAAACTGTGGAAAAGATTCATATTCGTGTACACCATCTATTTTAATATTGACTAACTTTGTGTACATGAAAGGAAAATCTATGGTTCTGAGCGAACTTGGGAGATCAAACCTTAAATTGGTTTTCTCCCCAAAACACGTCAAACAAAAATTTTCCAATTGGCATGGAAGCTGCAAACTTCTAAATGGAAGTATTAAAACGTCATCTGAGTCCAATTTATTCCTCACCACAAATTCCAAGGATTTTAAGTATTGCTTCGCTCCCAATTTTGCATTGGCTAAATCCTCTAGATCACCTTTTTCCTTTATTACAATTTTCAAATCATGTGTCAGAAAATCTAGCTGGTGTAGTTCACTAATAGTGCATCCCCTATCACCACCAATAATGAAGAATGGAAGCCTCTCTAATTTAGTAAGCCTTCCTATCCCTTCGGGTATTGAGCGTAGCCACCAGCATCCTGTAAGGTCTAAATCTCTGAGGTTGGTCAACTTACTTAAACTTACTGGGAGCTGATTGAGATCAGTGCAGCCCGACAAATTTAATACCTCCAAATTCTCAAGAGCTCCTAAATTGATTGGGATCTTTTCGAGAGATCCACACCTAGACATATTTAGCACTTTCAAATTTAATAGTGCAGCAACTGAATCAGGTAGTATTCTTAATCTGCTTTGAGAAAGATTGAGGTATTTTAAGTGCCTTAATGTTGTAGGGAAGCTCCATAATATAGCAATTACTTAGATCGAGTACACGCAAATATAGCAGTTGCATGATATTATCTAGTTTGACCACCCTCCATTCACCATGATGAAGTAAAATTGATCGTAACTTCTTTAATCGAGTAATATCGTTTGAATAAACAGAAGAGTACCTACAATTTACTGCACTTTCTTTATTTTCACTTTCACTTCTTAAGAAGAATTTGTCACCAGCAACGTAGCAAGCTAGATCATGGATTAAGTCATGCATTTTATACATACGAGAAACTAGAAAAGTTTCATGACTTTCCTCAAAGAACGATCTTGAGAGTAAAGATTCAAAACACGCATTTGGGCTCTGCAATTTTGGGATAAAGCTTTCACATGTCCACAATTGGATTAAATATTCCTTTGTAAACATATAACCTTTTGGAAAGAGTGAGCAATACGCAAAACACCTCTTCAAATGGGAAGGCAAATAAAAATAACTTAATATAAGTGATGACATTATGTTTCCCATACCAGAATATTCCGTCATCTCCCATATTTCATTGTCTCTTATAATACACCAATCAACTTTTCTAGAGCCAGCTAAATTCAGATTGATCTCGTACATTTCCAAATGTGTGGGTTCCTTGCGACTTCTCAAGAACTAATTATCCCAAAAGTTTGGCTGCTAAAGGTAAACCTTTGCATTTTCTCACAATCGCCTTTCCTATGTTAACTAAATATTTTTTTTCTTCTTCGTTAACATGTTCAAATGCCCTTTTTTCGAACAATTCCCAACAAAATTGAAATCTCAAAGGATCCACTCGATATTGATCATATGTTCCCATAATATTTGCAACGATTTCACTACGGGTTGTTACAAGAACTTTACTTCCTTTAACTCCACATGTTAAAATGATGTTCAAATCTTCCCATTTTATAGCATCTTCATTCCACACATCATCTAATACCACCAAAAATTTAGTTCCATGGAGCATAGATTGAAGATTATTTTTTTGTGTTTCAATGTGTGAAACATCACATTTCTTTCTAGAAATACATTCAATCATTTTGTCAAGAATTTGGCTTAACTCGAAGTTCATTGGGACGTGAACCCAAATAATTAGGTTAAAATGCTTTTTAATCTCTTCATCATTGCAAACCATTTTAGCAAGAGTTGTCTTACCAACTCCTCCCATTCCCACTAAAGGAAGAGTAGATAATATCTTGTCATTTTTATCATGAATAAGGAGATTAATTATTTTCACTTTCTCTTCTTCTCTTCCATACACTTCAGACTCCTTAATTGCTGAACAAGTTTCTCTTGTGTTACTATTTTCTTCTATTAGAATATTTCCCTCAACAAATTGGTAATTTTTTTTCTCCTCCATAATTTCATCTAACATTTTGTTGATTTTTTTTATTTTCTTAACTATCTTATAACGGAACTTGAGTTGGTTATTGTCCAAGGAAAAAATATCTTGTACTGTTCCGATTGGAAAATTACCTTTACTCCTTCTTTGTTCTTCTATTTGTAAATCATCCAGCAAATCATCAACATCGTATGCTATATCTTGGAGCTTCAAAAGCCAATGGCGGATGAGATCATCAGTAATGGATTTCTTCTCAGCATCCGCCAAGACCATGCTTATAATTGTAAGCATATTCTTTGTTTTACTACACTCTTTATCTAGTGAGCAGAACATGCTCATGTCCTTCCATAAGTTGCTTGACAACTTCTCAATCACTGGCTTCATCAAAGCAGCACTAGCAGCAACAGCAATGGTTGCCATGAATCGCTAGAACCTTTGATAAAAGAACGGAGACAAGTTAGGATAGTTGTAATTCAACAAAACGCTAATAAGAAACTACAATTCAATTCCAAGATTATTATAGAAGCATCATAAGTTGCAATTCAAAAATGCCAAATTTGCTTATTAACAATAGAAGGAAACCTGTTAAACTTCAATAATACCAATAGGAAAGCTAAATGGAATTTGTGAGCTTGGTTCAGTTGAGGTTTGGTGATACCAACGGTGCATGTGCAGCTACTCTTGCAAAGTTACAGTATATATTTGGTGATATGATAACATTATGCATAAACGGTAACAGTTAATCAAATCAATTTTGTGCTTCCCTCAATCCAGTTCCATCGATGAAAATCTATCTGCTAGAGCTAGAGGAGCAGGGGATGGTAACATATATAAATCTTATGTACATTAGTGAGCTGAGGAAACTCTAGTTGGGAAAACAAAATTATTTACTTCACATTAAAATTGCAAATTTTGAAATTCAAATGATAATAAGAGCTTAGAGCTGTTCGATGTGAGCTACATGTTAGAGTGAAATCGTATTAGACCAAAATTGAAGTTTTTAAAAATTTTTCCCAAGTTTTTTTGGATTGGGAGATAACCAAATTCACATATTCAAAAAAGTTCTTTCTATTTTGTAGATGGTTTACAAATACAAAAGTTTGTTGTTATAAACAATTAAACCTTTGATTTATCGATTTGCAAAATAACCTAACAATTCTAAGTGTTTTCTTAGGCAATTTTCTAAAGAATTGGTAAGTACAAGAGCTAGACAAGTCATGAAGATTCTCAAGACTTAGTTTAGAGTTTTTGAGCTTTAAAGGTAGATTAATTTTGTGTTAAACTCAATCCATTTGAGTTTGCTGGTAAAATATTCAGTCTCGGGACCAGTGCATTGTGTAACGCAATATCGTGTTATACAATGCACCAGTACTGTGCAGAATTTCTCTGTTTCTTGAAATGACAGAAACAGTACGTTACACAGCGTGACAGCACGTTGTGTAACGCAACTAAGGCATCATACAACACAAATGGACCTTCATGCAACACAATTTTCATCTAATCCTCAAACATTGTACAACATAGAGAAACATTGTATAACTTTCCTTTGTATTTTTCTCAGGAATTTTTCACTCATTTTTTACGCAAAATTCTGATCATTTAATGTCATTTAATGTTGAGTTGCACAACGGATCCTATGCGTTGTATAACACATCTGACAAGCTTTGACCTTTTGACCTGAGACTTATATAACGCGTTTCTTGCGATGTACAACGCGTTGACAACTTTGTAACTATTAAGTTGTCGATGATAGGCGTTACACATCGTACCCGTTGTGTAACGCACTAACAACTCTAACGGATATTTTATCCGTCTTGTTTTATTATTGTTGGATTAAACAATTAACTCTCGATTTGCCAATTTGCAAAACAACACGAAACCTATCAACTAATGCCTTCATTTAATGAATTATAGTAAATTTTCATGAAGAATGGTTTGAAACAAGTGTAGCACAAGTTATGCACCACCAAGAGTCTACATTAGGCTAGCTAGAGTCATTAGTTTAGGTATATTTAATCTCTAAACTAATCTCAATCAGTTTGCTAGTAAAATGCTTAGTTTTTCTGTCCAACGTCATACAACGTCATTTGGCGTTACACAACGTTGAGTTAATTCAATTCGAAATTAAAAAATCTCTAATAAGGTTGAGGCAGCGTCACACAACGCTCATTAGCGTTGCACCACAGAGTTATATAACGTTCTGCAACGTTGTACAATGAGAGGTTGAGAAAACTTGGAAACTAATATGTTCCTCATGTCAGATCATTATGCAACATTCGTTTAAGTTGCACAACGATATTGTTTCACATTTGTGTAACGTCCTTTAACGTTACACAACACTCCAATGACTCCATGTTCTCTCTACTGCTCAGACAGTGCTGCATCGCTGTTCAGATAGCGCTGCATCGCTGTTCAGATAGTGCTGCTCCATGCCATGCAACGCTGTCTCATGTTTGAGCAGCGTATTTTCTTGTAAAAATTGCAGGTAGTGTTGGACAACGCCAACCAGCATTGTCCAACGCCGATGATGTGTAACGTCATTCAACATCGTGTGACGAATTGTTGAGTTTGTTAAAACTCATGTCTCCTTCTTTGCTATAACGTTGTGTAACGCCCTCTGGCGTTGCACAACGCTCTGACATGTTCCAACGGAACTGTCGAGTTTTCCTTTAGTTGTTTGCTCCACCGTTGTGTAATGCTACGGGACGTTGCACAATGCTTTGACACTATAAACGGTAATGTAAAATAGCTATTTGAAATATCAACGGTTATATTGAACGTTGCACAACGCTATATAGTGTTAGGCAACGCCAGAATTAAAATCCGATTGGTTTGGAGCTGTTGGCGCTCCCTATTTATATCAGACCCTTTGGGACTGATTTGATACTTTTGAAACTTGGCAAAATCTTTCTCTTTGAGCTCCAACCAGCTAGAATCAATTCTCTCTTGTTCTTGAGCATTTCTTTTGTAAAATCATTGAGATTAGAGTGCATCAACCAAATTCATAGATTCTAAGTGCTAGATTATTGAGTGTTTTTATTGAGAGCTTCAATTCTTGTGTATTTGATTGCTAATTAGAGGTTAGGCCAATCCACCTCAAGTTCCTTGTGACGAGACGATTCGGTTCGAAGTTGTAGTCCCGTTCTTGGTGGAATTGAACCGAGCGCACCCTTTCGTGGTAGCGAAATTCCCAGAGACATACGACTAAGGCTAGCTCAACTTATTGGGTCGGAACTCCGTAATCACATCGCTTGTCACCTCTTTCTCTCTTCTCTTTATTTGCATTTGATTTGACTTGCTTGTGTGCTTGTTGGTATTAGACCTTAATTGAATTGAACCAAAAATTGACCATACCGGTTGTTTAGAAAATCAAAATTGTGCCTATTCACCCCCTCCCCTCTAGGCCTTTAATTAGGGACAAGAATTATAACGGTCGTTTGATGTGTTACACAACAGTATCTTGCATTGTGTAACGCACTGATAACGGATAGTTCATCTTTTTGGCCTTTTTATAACAACTAGCTGTGCGTTGCACAATGCAATATGACGTTGTGTAATGCACGTTAGAAAACTGTGTGGTTTTGGAGCTCTTGACGCCCTCTATAAATATGAGGTCTTTTAGGACTGGTTCCATCTGTTGTTCACCTTGCAAAATGGTTGTCTTTGAGCTCCAAACACCTAGACTTGATCCTTACTTGAAATTGAGTATTATTCTACCAAAACCAATAGGATTAGATATCCACAATCAAACACTAAGTGTTAGTTAGGAATATCTTTTGAGTGTTTTGATTGTGAGAATCAACCTTGGTGTGTAGAGAGTTGTATTTTTGAGATTTGTAAAGGTTAGGCAGATCCACCTTGAGTTCATTGTGACGAGATGATTCAATTCGAAGTTGTAGATCCGTTATTGGTGGAATTGAACAGAGCGCACCCTTTCGTGGTAGCGAAACTTCCGGAGACGTACGACTAAGGCTATCTCTTTCTAGAGGGTCGGAACTTCATAATCACATCATTTGTCATCTCTTTCCTCTTATTTTTATTTACTTTATTATTGAGTTTCTTGCTTGGATATTGAGATTAGTAAATTGTTAACTTGACCAAACCGATTTAGGAAATCAAAATTATGTCTATTCACTCCTCTTGGCCTTTAATTAGGGAAAACAAAATCACAGCTATTTTAATGTTTATTTTACGACTTGTAGATTTATACTAATAGATTTACAAAATTTATTTGGAATACAAATGTATCACTCAACAGATAAAAAAGTTGGGATAATTTTCTTGTATGCACACAGACATGGACACACGTGAACAAATATAAAAAGAGAGAGAATATCCAATGCTTTGATTAATACATCCATTGAACGCACCCAAATCTCGCAACTTTTGAAGTTCAAACCACTTACCGGGACCTCTTAATCTCCATTCAGTTGGAATAAATTTTTTTTTTTTGCATTTTTGGAGGTTTTTAATTAGAAACTATTATTTTATGGTATATAATTTTAAGATCAATTAACTTTTTATTTGGAAAAAAATATATGAAATTTATTTCTACTATTTCAATATGAATATATTATATTAAGAGCATTGGATCAATCATTTGAAAATGAACAATTTATTTCACGTTATATAAATATAGAGCTTTTTACATAACTATCTTCCGCCAAGAAAAGTAAAAGAGAGAGAGAGATGTATAAATGGGGGAAAAAAAAATGGAAATTAAGTAATCCCGTACCAGATTGAACTAGAATCAGATTGAAGAAATCGATGGATGGCTTATCGAATGAGGATTCCTCCCTTCTCTTTTCTCTTCTGTTAAGAAACAGCGAATATATTCGAGAACCAAGGACTTGAGTCGAAATTTTCTGAGATGGGTTTATCATGTGACCTTCCTTGAAAGTATTATCGTTTGACTTTGAAGTGGCTGTACAGTTGGCAATTTCCTTTTTTTCTTCTTTTCTATTATCTATATAGCAAGTTATTATTTGTAGATACTAGATAGTATAGTTCTGCGCGTCCTCAAATGCACGATTACTGCAACAGTGCCACTTGAAGAGATTTGCAATAAAATAAGCTGAAATGTTTTATTTAAAAACGAAGTGATGAATTAAATTTCTAAATAAACAATAATTAAAATTTAAAATTCAGAAAAATTACAATTCTCATATCCGTTATATACATTTTTTCCCTCCCTACACAAACTTAAAACAAATTAATTTTCACAATTAACTATTTTAAATATGTCCCTTCAAAGACCAGATTTTGAAATTTCGGACTTAGAACCGAATTTTTTAGTTCCAACCTTTAATTATTTTTAATTTCTTTTTACTTTTCAATCCGAAAATAAGTACAGATCAGGATTCAAAATTTTACCTTCCGAATTTCGAAATTCCTGCAGCTCTGGAGTCGATGGATAGCTTATCGAATGGGGATTTATTTATTTCTTTATTTATTACATCCCTTAAAGAGATAGCAAGTATATACATTTGAGAAGCTAGGATTGGAGTTGAGATTCTCAAAGAAGAGATTACGAGCCTACGAGGTGAACCTTCCTTGAAATTCTATCATCATTGACTTTGAGCATGTTGTATATAGGAAAAAAAATAAAAATAAAAAAAAACTTTGGTACTTAGTTCTAGGGGTGGAAAAAAAGCTTGTGGGCTCGATACATTTGTTAACAAAAAAAAAAATCGACTCGATTCGACGCTGACTCAATACATTTGGGCTCGAAGCAAATTCGACTCGCTCAAAATTAACTCGAAATTGGCTCGAAATGTAATTTTGTTAACTAATTTATATATATAGTACACAATTTGATATATAATATATTTATTTAATACATATAAATGCTATTTTTATGTAAAATGTTATTAAAAAATTAATGAAATATTAGTTTATAAATGAAAATAATATTAAAATTGATAGATATCAATTAATTTGTTGTATATTACTTGCTTGAAAATATATATAAAAAGTACTATAATTTAGCTCAATGAGCTCGTTAAGAAACTCGATACAAACTCGATTTAATTCGACAAAACTCGAATTAATTTCAAATCAAGCTTGGACCAAAGTTAGCTCGCTCGAGCTCGGCTCGTTGCCGTCCTACTCAGTTCTCGGACGTCGGTTATCTCTCTCTCTCTCTCTTAATTTAGTTACGTTCTTTATACTTAGGTAATTCTTCCAAGAATGAAAATTAAGATTAATTATTCGGATTAAATAATATTATTCCTAAACGATCAAGAATAAGACCACTTCTTAATCCACATTAAGAAGACGATCCAAACACTCTAGGAATAAAAATTTAATCCGGATATTAGATCACTTAAAAATAATACTCTAAATCCTAAAAAACTTATTCTTAATCGTTTAGAAATAATATTTTTTACTCCGAATAACTAATTCTAATTTTATTCTTAGATGATCCAAACGGCCCCTTTTAATTTTAAATTAGCAGCGGCGCCCAATCAATGTTCCAAAAGGAATTGGTGAAAAGTGGTACACTGGTAGTATTTTTAGGATAAGTTCGCATAATTGAGTTTGTTAGAGAAACTAATCTGCCAATTTAAATTTTTAAATTATTATTTTAATTTTTAGTTTGAATAGAGATTAGTGTTTTAGTTTTTAATGTTTATGAAAGTACTTACTAATTTAATTTTTAATTCAATCGATTATTTTGAATAACTACTTGCTAATTCAAATATCGAATACTGTTTTTCAAAATTTGTTAATCGGAATCAGCACTATTTATTGTCAATTTAAACATATCCATCTTGATGAGTCGAGTTGGATAGTTAAATTTTTTTAAAATTATTTCTCTAAAATTACTTACTTTATTAATTATGCCTAGCTAGGGTTTCGAGTTACATTTCTGTTTTGTTTTTTAATGAATAAAGATGATTTTTTTTTTATTTTGCGATTATCGGTAATTGAAAAATATATATATATATGCATAGTTGGCATCTTATTATATTTCTGAAAAATTATTGTTAACCCTCCCGGTGATATTTTATATTTTAAATTAAATTTCATATATAGAGACTATTACTATGGACCTGTGGTGATTCTTGTAAATTGTATATAATACAGACGTCGACTCTTTCTATATTTTTAGTTTAGGAATGATAAGTGTAATCGCTAAAAAAAAAATCATCATGCGCTATCATTGTTGTTTGTTATTAATGTTCAGTTTAATAATCAAAAGTGTTCAGTTAAATGCGTCAACTATGGTTTTATTATATAGGACCGCGCGTCAGTCGCGTCAATCTTGGAGAGAGGCACGCCAGGGACAAAGTCGGAAAAAATTTAATTTGAAACGAATCGGTTCTAATTTTTTTCATGTGGTTTTTTTCTAGTTTGTGACCCATTCGCTTGACATGCACTTATTAGAAAAAACTGAAAGTAATACTTAATAAACTGAACATTTAATATACACTATTACTTATCCAAATGAATATTTTTGCTGATAATATTTATATTTTTATTGCAATTAACTGAACATTTATAAGCAATTAACAAAATATTTGTAGTGAGAGGATCAGGGATGAAAACGGATCGGATACGGTTCGGATAGTGGTCATACCATATCCGTATCCATATTTTTTTCCGGATTCGGATACGAATACGGATATGTTCGAATACGGATACGGGTCGGATGTTAAACGGATACGAATACGAATAGGATATTACGGAATACAGATACGAATACGAATATATTTTAGATATTAAAACAAATATATATAAATTAAGAAAAAAAATAAATAATTAATTCCATATTATCATCGTATTATGTTATTATATTGACAAAATGTTATTTTAAGCCAATCTAACTAGTAATGCGAATTGATTACTACCATCTCTATTTCTACCATCGCTACCATCGCTCGAAGCGCTCCCCTCTCCTAACCCAGCGAAGCGAAGGCTCCTCTCTCTCCAGCGAAGTGAGCCCTCTCCTCACCCTGCGAAGCGCTCTCCTCTCCTCATCCGGGTACGCTCCTCTCCCTTCGCACTCTTCAGTCTCTTCCTTCTGTGCATCTCTCTCCCTTCCCCCTCCCTTCGCACTCTTCAGTCTCTTCCTTATGTTCAATTTGTTGGTGTATATGTTCACTTTGTTCATTCATATGTTCAATTTGTTATTCTATATGTTCAATTTGTTTTGTTTCAGAAATTATAACCACCATCGCGATTTATGCAATCGCTACCATCGCTAACCTCAATTTCCCTCCCGCGCGCTCCCCTCCTCTTCAGATGCGCTCTCCTCCCCTCCCGCGCGCTCCCCTCCTTCCCTAGCGCGTTCATCTTCTCCACCTCTTCTCTTTTCTTCTCTGCCACACTCCCCTCCGTCCATCTTCACTCTCCTTCTACCTCGGTGTCTTTTCTTCTCTTCTCTGTCTTTCCTCTGACAAGCAAGAAAACAAATTGAACATATAGAATAACAAATTGAACATATGAATGAACAAAGTGAACATATACACCAACAAAGTGAGACATAAAATAAACACAGAGCTCTGACGCACAGCAAAACAAATTGAACACATAGAAGTAACAAATTGAACATATAGAATAACAAATTGAACATATAGAATAACAAATTGAACATATGAATGAACAAAGTGAACATATACACATAAATCTGACAAGCAAGAAAACAAATTGAACATATAGAATAACAAATTGAACATATGAAAGAACAAAGTGAACATATACACCAACAAAGTGAGACAAAATAAACATGGCGCACAGCAAAACAAATTGAACACATAGAAGTAACAAATTGAACATATAGAATAACAAATTGAACATATAGAATAACAAATTGAACATATGAATAAACAAAGTGAACATATACACATAAATCTGACAAGCAAGAAAACAAATTGAACATATAAAATAACAAATTGAACATATGAAAGAACAAAGTGAACATATGCACCAACAAAATGAGACATAAAAACTAAACACTGGCACACAGTAAAATAAATTGAACACATAAAAGTAACAAAGTGAACATATGAATGAACAAAGTGAACATATATACCAACAAAGTAAGACATAAAGAATAAACATTGACGCACAGCAAAATAAAATGAACACTTAAAATAACAAATTGAACAAATGCAATAAACAAATTGAACAAAGTCTGACTCAGAGGGGGAAGAGAGAGAGATGCACAGAAGGAAGGGAGAGGAAAGGAAGAGAGACGAAAGAGTACGTAGAAGGGAGAGGGAGCGTACCCGAGTGAGGAGAGGAGAGCGCTTCGCTGGGTGAGGAGAGGGGAACGCTTCGCTGGGTGAGGAGATCGCTTGAGAGGGAGGGACGCGATGAGGGATCTATCGGACAGAAGCGTGCGAGCGCTGACGCGATGGCAGCGATGGTAGAAAGATAGATGGTAGTAATCAATTTCCTTTTCCTTTTAGTTTAGTGAGGAGTCGAGAATGATTTGATGCTGATCCTCTGTTGTGGCCTGTGGGCTTTGCAATGATAACAGGCCTCAAATTTAAGGTCAATCTAGAAAAGAGAGCATCAGGAAAAGTGTCCAGGCCTAACATTTCACTACGGCCCAAATAGAAAAACCGGGACTCCGGGCGGAAAAAATTGGTAATTACTACTTATCATTCAATCCAACGTCGTCCAAGTCATCCACAGTAGCGCGCTCTCTCTCTCTCTCTCTATTTTCTTCCGCATCTACCCCTCCCCTCCTCTCCCTCCTTCCTTTTTTTTCCCGCATTTTCCGCAACTACCTCTGCTCCCTCCTCTGAGCATCTTCCCCTCCTTTCCTTCGACGTCTCCTTTCTTTCTCTGACCTCTCTCCCTCATCTCCTCTCCTCCTTTATTCTCTCTGTTTCTTTTCTCATTTTTTTTTCATTTTTCTTTTTTCTAAATAATCTTGTTTTTTATACAGTGAGTTATAATAAAGAATTATTTAATATACATAAGTGTTCAGTTTGTTGTAACAAAGGAGTATATAATGCTTGTAATATATGTTCAATTTATTTTTAATATATGTTCATTTTATTTGTACATCTGTTCAATTTATCTTTAGTTTTAATTTTTTGTAGGAGTCCAATTTGTTTGTTATATCTGTTCAATTTGTTTATTGTATCTGTTCAATTTATTTGTTATATATGTTCAATTTATGTTCACTATTTATTTTTTTATACGAGTTAGCATGTTTGTGACATATATTCAATTTATTTGTTATAATTGTTCAATTTATTTGTCATTTCTGTTCAGTTTATTTGTTATAACTGTTCAATTTATCTTCAGTTTTTATTTTTTGTATGAGTCCAATTTGTTTGTTATATCTGTTCAATTTGTTTGTTATATCAGTTCAATTTAGTTGTTATATATGTTCAGTTTATTTGTTCAATTTTACTTTTTGTATGAGTCTACATTGTTTGTTATATATATTCAATTTATTTGTTATATCCGTTCAATTAATCGTTATATCTGTTCAATTTATTGTTTGTATATGTTTATTTTGTTTCTTTATTTAACCAATATTTGTCTATTCATTTTGTTGTTGTAAGTGTTCATTTTGTTATTATAAATATTCATCTTAAAAAAAAAACTAGCAAATTCAAGTGGTGGAAGAAAATTAGAAAGAGAAAAGGTGTACGGAGGAGATTAGAAAGAGGAGAGTTGCACGGAGGAGAAAAAAACGCGAAGAGGGAGAGGAGAGGGCATACTAGGGAAATGGAAAGAGAGGCGAGTGGAGATTGAGAGAAGAGGGGGAAGGGAACGAAAGGGAGGACGCGTGGGAACGCGCGCAGAGAGAGCGCTCGCGGAGAAAAAAAGTGCGCAGAAAAATCATTGGATGACATGGATGTTTTTTTTGTGGATGATGGTTATCACTCCTGGAAAAAATTAAAACTAACGTTACTATTTACTCGAATTTCGATAATAATAATTAAAAATTCGAAATTTTAAAAATAACGTTGTTGGATCGTCATCCGGATTGACGAAATCACAAAACCCTTAGATCGTCATCCAAAGCTTGGATCGTCATTCCAATTGACGATCCAAAGGACATTTCGGACTGAAGTGCTTGTGACATTCAACCCAATTTGACTGGTCTTAAGAAAATTCAATATTTGGTGCTAGTGGACACTAGTAATCTCCCATCTCTACACTCTACTCCACTAGTAGTCTAGTACTACTCACCATTTAGATGGTTTTCTTTTTCATTATTTATTTGTAATAATTATGTTCTATTTCATGAAGGCTGACTCAATGATGCATTCTTTCGACACATTACATAATAGATGTTAACAATTTCTTCTAGAAAGAATTGGAAATGAGTCAAATGACCATCACACGTCGCAAAATTTGCTGCTAAATTCATTTTTTTTCAGAAAACAATATGTTGTTCTAAAAAGTAAAATCGGAAGAGTCGATAAGTGAGTTTAATGTAATGTAATTATTACAGGGCCGAAGACTTTGTACTTACAAAATTAGAGGACAATTTTTTTTTTTTTTTTTTTGAGGTTGGGGACCTTTTATATTTTTGTTTGGCTTTTTTTTTACCCTATTTTTTGCATTGATTGAAAAAAATTATGAATCCTCCAACAAGAATGATTTTCTCTCATTCCAGAGTAGTAAAAAAAAAAATTTACAAACTTCAATTTTTCTACAAAATGTGAATATGTAGATCATATTAAGAATCATGGATAGGGATGAAAACGGAGCGGATTTTATCCGCTCCGATCCGTATCCGAATCCGAAAAATACGCGTAACATCCGATCCGTATCCGTATCCGAACATATCCGTATTCGTATTCGTATCCGTCAAAAAAATATGGATGCGGATATGGTTTTGAGTTTTTTGATAACATCCGATCCGTATTCGTATCCGACATGGATATTATCCGTATCCGATAGATATTAATCCGTTTATCCGTTACTTTAACGACATAAGATGATTAATATAATTATTTATCTACATTAGAGAATACTTTTAATTAGATAATACTTAATTTTTATTAGATAAATTCTCTTATAATAATATTTTCATTTGGACTAGTATCATAAAATTATTTTTATTTTCTATTATTGAGACGATTATATTTGATAACAACACTAAAATTATTTTTTTCTCTAATCATGATGATTACATATGATTAATACTATTTTAATGTATGATGGCATTTAAGGTAACATGATATGATTTGACAATTGACATTGAATAGTTAAATATACTGCTGGAATTCAAAATGTGGAAAGACTGAATTTATTGATCAATCCTATTAAATTTGTACTTATGCGGTGCTTATAATTTTAGAAGGTCTCTTATTTGCTTTCACTTTTAGCCTTTTATTTATGTATTGAAAATTGGAACCCAACAAATAAATTTGCTTTGATTTTGAAGAAGTTCACTTCTAAAGTTGTACATTGTAATTAAAGGCAATGCTAGTAAAATTAACTTTCATATTTTAAAGAAATGCTCGTTTGGCTCAAACTATGAAAAATAATAGATATTCATTCGCATGTACTACTACTGATCTTGACGAAGTACTAATATAGACATTGAGTATATTGAATATCATTATATTTAAAGAAACTGCTATCGTAAATAAATAAAAAGGATTAAAATGTTATCCGTATCCGACAAAATATATTTGTATTCGACTCCGTATCCGAAAATATCCGAACCGTATCTGTATTCGTTTAATATCCGAACCGTATCCGTATCCGAACACGTTCGTATTCATATCCGTATCCGAAAAAAAATATAGACGCGGATATGAGAAGACCAACATCTGCTCCGTATCCGATCCGTTTTCATCCCTATTCATGGATCAAACATCTTTTAGAAAATAAAAATTTAAAACAAAGCACCGGTCACTCTATACTTTCCAAACTATTTTAGCTTGCCTCCAATATTATATAACCGGGAAAAGGTGATTATTTGAATAGACTTCTTAGAAAGTCATCATGTCATCTGTACGTGTTATAAACTAATGACTAAATTTTTTTTATATCCATAAAATTATTAAAAAAAAATTGTAACAAAATTATAAATTGGATGTGTTTCGAATTGGTTGACAATTTTTTTACAACATTGGGCCATCTTTTTTTTACCATATTACTAGCATGAATGTATTGCCATTATGAATTGTCATGGCGATATTTTTTTTTAATCTTTGAAAAAAATGATAGAGTAGTTTGATTGGAAGAAATTGGAAAAAAAATTTGAAATGTTAAAAACAGAATTTATATTTCATGATCTATGGAACAGAGTTTTGCGATCTTTCAAAAATAATTACATGATTATCTCTGAAATGGAGTGGAGTGTAGAGATGGGAGATTACTAGTGTTCACTAGCACCAAATATTGAATTTTCTTTAGACCAGTCAAATTTGGTTGAATGTCACGGGCACTTCAGTCCGAAATGTCCCTTAGATCGTCATCCGGAATGACGATCCAAGGGTTTTGCGATTTCCGTCAATCCGGATAACGATCCAGCAATGTTAATTTTAAAATTTCAATTTTTAACTGTTATTATCGAAATTCGAATTAACAGTAATGTTAGTTTTAATTTCTTCCGGACTCCGGGAGAGATAAAAGTGATCCGTCCGATAAGAGGTGACGCTGCTCTGTGAAGAGACAGATTCACAAACCTTACGATCACTAAGCCCCCAACTTCGGGTTACAAGCTCTCGCTAAAGCTCGGCGCGAGATCTTCCTTCAGTTTGTTATATAACTGCTAAAGAATAGATTTATAATTAGTTCTTTGTTGTGGGATAATGCAAAGGAACCTCTTAATTATGAAAACCGGAGTTTTGCACTCAACGCATTAACCCCTATTTCAAGAGCGGCACGCCCCAAAACCATGTATTAAGTTGAACAATTTCAATTATAGTAAACTGGAATGAAAATAAATAATTAGACAGAAAGGCTGCTAGAAGTTTCTTTGGTTTCTTTTATTCATTTATTTATTCATCGATTACAGGGTAATACAAGACATGTATACTAGAGAAATGAACTAAGTCCTCAACATAACATGTTTCTCCATATTAAAAAAAAAAATTGTTCATGTTAAGAAAAACAAAGCAATTAAAGAACCCTCTTCTACAAATCAAAACTATCATCACCTATATTTCTTTTTTTTTTATATAACTAAACAATGTAATGAACGAACTAGCTAATGAGATGTATCATGCTCAGAATGGGGAAATTTCTTCAACAGTAAGGATGAACATATGTTACGGCACGGCGCAGCGCCAGAAACCCGCCACACCAATTCCTACACTGACTCCTCCACCTCGGCTTGAGGGTACTCCAGCAAACCAACCTCACTCTGTCTCTTCAGCTGTTCATAAAACCTCTTTATAAAATCCTCCGCTTCCAAATCCACCCCTCCATTTCCTCTGCTCCCTTCCCCCTCCATTGAAGAGAAATCAGAAACCCTGACATCAAATGGCGATGCCGGAGTTGTGAGATCACGCAATTCCTGTGATGTGTACTCGAGTCGTAGCGGGGTCCGCAAGTCAGCCTCTTGTTCCTCTCCTCCCTCTTCAACAGGCGTGTTTAGGCAAGTGAAGTAACCTCGCTTGTTGTTGCCTCTCTTTGCATTGAAAAAGAGAGCATTTGGGGTGTCATGACAAGAGAACTCGTACTCGTTTAACAGAGAGGGATCTCTTATGCTATGGTGGTGTGAGGGATTGTGTTTGTGTATAAGGAGGTTTGAAATGGATTTGCCTACGTATTTGCTTCTATTCATGAAGAGGTTTACATCCATTAAGAATTTCCTCTTTGATATCACGCTTTTCACCTTTAGCATGAAGAGAACTGCTCTTAGATAGTCCCATATCTTCTTTGCTGCGGTTTGTGAGTGGAGCTCCATGGCTAAACTAGGGTTTCAAATTGGTGGGAAAGGACTAGCTAGGGTTTGCTCTAAGCTTGGTAGTAACAGGAAGTAAGGTTTCTTGTGAGAGAAGTGTAATAAAAGCTTTAACATGTATAGAATGGAATGTAACAACTATTGTGTGGTCTCTATATATATTAGTTTGTTTAGCGAAAGGAAAGGTTGGAGGAGCGGAGAAGCAAAGACAATGTGCTTAAAGTTGGACAAGATCCTCTCCATTTTTAAAGATAACGGATATGCTTTTTCCTCACAATAATCCACTAACTACCGACATATTAGTTGTGTGCATTTATGTAGACAAATAACGTCTATTTTTGTAAAAAAAAAAAAAAAAAGAATTAAGATTAAACTTGATAGCCAATATTAAATATTTCGAAAAAAAATAATTAAGATTAACCAAAATCATGCAATGGTGCAAATATTAGGAAAGAATAATTCTAATTGTGTGACAAATTAATAGTCACAATGTCATTATGAAAATATCTTCAATATTTGGAGAAATGGAGAGGAGGGTCAGTGAGGTTAGAAAAAAGATCAAAGGAAAGAAAAAGGAATTGCTTAGTGGCCAAGAAGTGGGCGAGCTACGGTGCGCTCTAGACAGGTGGGCACCATGCTTTTCGGCTTTTGAAGTTTTTTGTTATTCTCTTTTTATTTTTACACTTTTGTTCTTTGATTCTTTCACTTTTTGTCAGAACAGGGGACAGCTGGAACCAAGACCAGGAGGAAGGCATCAAAAGACCGTTTGAAACGTATTAAGATTCTGTGAACGTGACAGATAGGCATTCCGTGTGGTAAGAGAGTGTCCATGAGAAATATTATTGTTTTTTTTCTCTAAGTTCAAGAATAACAGCATATGCATGTATAACAACTCTCGGAGAACATTATTCAGGAGTAAGTTCATGTGGAATGAGAAGTTTTCCTAATAAAAATGTAGGATGAAGAAATTTTTCACGTTTGTTGACAGTGAAGTCTGAAGCTATGAAATCAGGGCCACTCACCGACATAGTTTCTTATGCATTGGCTAATTTTAGGGGCCGTTTGGATCGCTTAGGAATTTGGGAAAGTTGAAATTCCTAGGAATAAATTTATTGGGAAGTGTGTAATTTTGTGAAGAGTTTGGATTATTTATAATTATAATAAATTTATGGTAGGAAGATGAAATTCTCCAAATTCCTTGGGGAATCCAAACAGCCTCTCATTTCTTAATCTTGAAGTAGATTTTGGTCCTATAAAAGCCAAACCCAACAAAAGAACGCCTTAATGATACTGCAATTCCAGGTGGAAAGAAAGCAAAAGATTTACTAATAAAGTTTGTCAGTTTTCTCGTCTCAGGCATAGATATGGCACTGATTTAGTACCCCAAAATTAAGAAACCCCGGTACTGAGGTATTACTTATCCAAAAAATGACAACTTTGTCTTATGAGAATGAGGTTGGTGAGGAGAGCTGTGTGTACTTCTGTTATAATAGCTAGGGTGCACCATTTACCGTTATGCCGTTTCGTTTAACCAAAATGGAACGGTTTGTGGCACAGAAAATTATACCGTTTTTTAAGTGGCACGGTTGGTTATACCATTTCGACCATTTCAACCTTATTTCAAACCGTTTTATGTGTAATATACGGTTGATGGCACAGAAAATTGTTTCGTTTTATTTACAAAACGGTAAGTGGCATGCCAGTATTGTACCGTTTAATAAGCGACACGGTAACGGTTTCGTATCATTCCGTGCCACTTACCACGTTTTGACAGCCCTAATAATAGCATCCCACAAGTAAATCACCTATTTCTGTATGGCATCAAATTGGGTAGCCTTCTTTTTCCGGAATAAACTTTTACTCCCAATTGCAGAGCTTTTTTAAATTTTTATGCAACTGTTTTTCTCAATGGAACAGCATTTTTTTGTTCTCAAGTGAGCAACTGCACAAACCTTTTCTTTTTCTTTCCAAATTGTATAGCATGTTTTGGCAAACAACAGGCACAGATATCAAACCCTCGTGCTTTTGCAAGTCCATACAAGTAGTAAACTAAAAAATAATATGTATGCTTTAGCCAGCAAAGTGTAAGTCTATACAGAATTATGATGGAAAAAAAATGAAACAGAAAAAGATAACATAACAACAAATTGTAAAGAAACATGAGTCTATATTTACACCACTAATCTACATCCGAGACTCGCAAAAACAATCAGGCACAGCAGAACCTCTTCCTGTAACAAAATCCTCTCTATGCACATCCCACAAATCCCTAGCTAAATCCTCCCCATCGAGCCCCTTCGAACTATAGTTTGCAAAAGCTCTTCTATTCAAAAGAAGGGTTTTGTACAAACCCTTGGCTGCTCTCATGGCACCCACTATCTTATCCATATTCCCAAAGTATGTTGCCACATACGCATCACTATTTATCGAGACATAGTAATCTAATGCAGCCTTAGTATTCCCATGCATGGAATCAAAATCCACATGGCTTAATAAAGACGACTTTGTATAGACATTTTTATAAATGGAGGTAAAACCTTCAATCTCCATTAATTCATCTCCAGCAGCTAAGTATATAAAGGTATTTGATGGAATGCCAAGTGACTGGAGGATAAAAGCAGTTTCTTGAGGGGTTAGGGGACACTTTCCACGGCTCCTCCACTGACGTGCAGCTGTGCCAGTCAGAGGCTTCTTATTGGATATGACAGAATCTGAATTGCGTGCAATTTCAATGGCCTTCAGAGAGGAATGGGAAAGAGAGGGGTATGTGCACCTAGAAAACACCACCATGTCAGGCTCAAAACGGAGGTGTAAAGAGAGAAAGGGTTTGGGTATTGCATCAAGAAGTTCACGGGCCTTGGTTTCTAGGGTTTTGGTTAGGCGAAGCGCATTGTAGCAACCTTGGCATAAAGCTGCTTTAGCATGCAAAGGGTACCTGATAGAATGTCAACATGATTAGTTCTCTCTGTCCTTATCTATTTTGAATCACCATTTTTGGCATCCATCATTCGAGATGTACATGTGAAGAAGAAGAAGAAGAAGAAGAGAAAGTTATATGACTTTCAGTGTTGCCATAAGAAACATCAAGAAGTTTCTATATACCTTTTTATTTCTCCAATATATAATTGGGGAATTAGCATGCCTTTTAATAAATGTAAATATCATAGTCCTTTTATTTGCAACCATTATTAGACTAAGGTCATAATAAATATTGGTCACTAAGCTATTTTACAAATATTGTTTGGTTCGAACTCCTATACCAATAAATTGGGCTGACAACCAATAATAACAAAAATAATATTATTCTAAACAATAAACAATGATCAGGGCAGAGTACTAAATACCTATCTCTTCTCTGGCTCATAGCGGGTGCAAATGAGATATATTGATGTTTCAAGAGAGAAGGAAGCACAACCTCTACATAGTCAAATTGCCCCTTTCTCTTGCTACAATCAACCTTAAACGGCTCTTTTGATTTTAATTCATCAGGTAATTCCTTTATAACTCTTACAAAGCCCTTTGTTCTCTCTATGAAGTAATCTATGTCAAAAATATCTCTGAAATCGCTGCAAGTTGATAAAGAAAAGAAATGTATAGTAAATTTAGGCTCCAGATGACTAAACAAAAAATTTTATATAAAAAAATTCCCATCTTTTATTCACCTTCCTTTCTCCTCTGTTTCTCCTGTACCTCCTTTGATCCTTTTTCACAAGAAATAACTCTCCCATAAAACAAACTAGATACTTGGTCCCGAGACCTATTGCAATTTCCCAAAAGAAGTTACCGATTTAGCCTAAACAATTTGCCCCATTACAGTTGTTACACACTTAAAACTAATAATGTTAATTGTTGAGTATGATTAAAGTTGATATTAATTGACATCACCATTCATATAATCTTCTTCATATGTTTTACCTGGATTCATTCCAATAGGCAGCTACATGAAATTTGGGCAACACCATAGTTGCATTTAGAAGACGTGCTATTCCAATTCCGTCGCAAAGCTACAAGTACCAACAAGGAATACCAATTACAGTAACCATTTATGCGTGTGTAACAACATATTGCTTTTGATTCAAATTTAAAATCTTGAGTCATATTCAGAACGTAAAACAGGAATCAATCTCTGTTCTGGTTTTACAACATTAGACATACTTTTTTTTTGGGAAAGAAATATTGTTTTCAGTCTTATTGTTATTATTTCAAATTAGCTGAAACATAACTATCAAGATATAATCTCTTAAACTGTTGCAAAATTCAAACTGAACCTTGGAAGTTTAAAGGAGCAAAGATCATTTTGAATAGGGTTTGGGCATTCAAGGAAATGGAGGACAGAGAACTGCCATTTTAAGGGAGCAAAAGGGAAAAGTCACCAAACCAAAAGCAATATGCTTAGTAAGAAGTAAAACAAAAGCATAAGTTCTTGACCTAACTATTCTAAATTTTACCATACATCACGTCTCATCTGATTGAGCCCACCATAGCAGTCAACCCTTATATACCCATTGCTTTTTTCTGGCAAAGCTGCACAATTTAAAACAAAAAATATATATATTTAATGATTTTTAGAAAAAAAAAAAAAAAGGAAAGAAGAAATGCATGGTCAACTTTTACCAATTCTATAACTTTATGAAGTAAAGTCCAAATTGGTAGATCATCATATGACTGAACTTTAATTAATTCACGACCGACTAATAGCAGCAGTCCATCTTAACTGAAATATAACACCACATCAAAAAAAATAAAGCTGAATTTTACAGAGTACGGGTCCATCTGAAGTCTTTCTTATCTATCAAGATGGAAACTTAAACCCATACAAATTGAGGATATCTTTGAAGCCATGCTATGGTGTAAGAGACAAAATATAGAAAAGAGAAGGTATGCAACAAAAACCATAATTAATAATTTTGCCTTTCATGTGCTCTTGTTTGCAGAAGGAGATTGGATGCGGCAGTGGAAGGTGGGAGCAGCATTGGGGAATTCAACACCTTACTTGGTTCATTTCTCAAGGAATCTAAGTGCAACTACTAGTGTTTTTGAACCAAGAATTTTAATCTAAGGCCATAAGAAAAACTTTAGCCAGCACCCAATAATCTGCTGAAACAATACTGCTTTGGGATTTCATTCTCTTCGTTTGGGAACCTATTAGGCCATACTTCAAGTAAGCACATGCTAAGTTCTTGAGAGAAGTAAATGAGAAACAAGGAGCGGAAAGAATAGAAAGCAGGTTATATAGGTCCTAGCTGAATAGACCCAACAGGTCCATTCCAGAATTAAGCATCAGTCCAGGTGAGATTATAATACTATGGAAAGATTAGCCAGTCAGAAATAACTGATTCACCCAGTCGAATTGAAACTGTAAATTATGCAGCACTAGGTACAGAATTTCAATACGGTACAGCCTGGTAACACTATAAACCATACAGTGTAGCCTGGTAACCCTATAAACCACCCTAAATTATGCAGCACTGGGACCAGAATTACAATCCTTGGCAAAAATGATTGAAAAGGGTATGCATTTTTTAAATATAGCACTGATACTTCCATATTTTCAATAATAGATGGAAAAGGCAAAGAAGTTGTACGATTCAAATAAGGCCCTGTACTCTGTAAAATTCAGTTTTATGTCCAAAATTGTCCCTAAGTATCGTGTGCAACTAGGGCATTGGTTTAACAGATCGCTAATATCAGTTAACAGTATTTACTAACAAAAGGCTAAAGAGAATTGCTCCTATGACTTGCTATAAAATTATCAGGAACACAAATACTGTCTGTTGGCTGCTCAAATTTACAAGTTGCACTATATGTCATGTTCATTTGTACAAGTAGGATTTCATGGTTTTGCTTTTGCAGAGCAGAACATAATCCCCAACTCAAAATATAAAGCTTACTAGAAATTATAATATGCCACAGCAATGATAAAATAATCCAATTGAGCCAAACGTGTATATTTCAAGGATCATGTCCAATGAAATTTGATGATTTTAATTTTGAAATCAAGCCCTAACACTAACCTTCTAAACTTCCATCATTCTCTTGCCACCATGCGCAAGGCCTCCATTCGAAAACCCTAGGTGTTTCCCATATTATAGATCTCACTTGAGAACCCGATCTGGTTACAAAAGAAATGAAAAAGGTCAGAAGGATTAACAAATTAGAGTTAGGAGAGAGGGGAGCAAGAGCGAGTACCTGAAAAGCGAATACGGGAAGAAGAGAACGACACCAGAGAAGAGGAGAAGAGAGAGAAAGAGAGGTATAGGTCGGATGTGTTGATGCATTGAAAGAGAAGATGAGATGGAAATGGCGAAGAAGGCTCAGATTGAAAGCTCGCGCACGGGTAAAGGAGAGCGAGAGTGGTCGGAAGGTGAAGGTCGGAGAAACAAATTGTCAGGCCTCTCTCAATTTTTAGAGCGATGGGAAGCGAAGGAGAGGAGGAGACGAATCTGAAATGTGGGACCGCGTCGTCAGAAAAGAGGGTTGGGCTGGCTATTATCTCGACTTTTGGGCTGAACCACGCTAATGTACTGGAGCAGTATTAGTGTACAAGGATCCATCAAATAGTTTTGATAATAATGATAACGTTTTCTTAAAATTGATTGATTGACTAAAAAAAAAATCTGTTATAGGTGAAAAAAATCTATTGAACAAGCGAAAAAATATTATAAATTTTTTTATTTTTAAACTTTCAAAATTTAAAGAAACATTCTGATCGCTTGTGTGGTTCTCTTTCAAAATCAGCAAGTGTAATCAATGAATTTATCATTTACATAATTAAAACACACATAGGTCTAGGCGTACAGATTCAGTTGAGATTATAAAATTGTGTATACTCAATGACAATTGAAATGGTTAAAAGGAAATTTCCAAATAAAATGGTTATATTGTTTTTAATATTTAAAATTGGAAAAAAAATATATAATTAGATTATAACGGGTAAATTTTTTTAAGAATCCAAGGACTAGAACCAATCAACCAATAATATACGAAAATAAAAAATTGGTCATGATAGTTGATACAAGTCAAGAAATATTAATTGCTATATTGTCAAAGGATACACAGATTAGTAAAGCATTTACAGCATGATTTGATAAGATATGTAATTCCTGAAATAATAACATGCAATTTTGAGAGTAATTCTCAAATTAATAACATGTTTCTCAAAATAAATAAATAAAAATACTAGTCTACGCACTCACTTCTCAAATTGTTTTACATGTATAAAATAATTTTTTTTAATATATTTTGGAAAGTTTAAATAATAACGGGACTAATCTAGTAAAAAAAAACGTACCTAAAAAATTAAATCACTCTCCCAATCAGACTGCAGTGGCACAACAAAGCAAAGCAAGCACCAAGAAAATTTTTTAATGAGAACTAGGCACCAAGAAAATCAGAAACAGAAACCGGGCCTTCTTGGGACCCATATATCAGTCACTAGACCGGGTCTACTTTATACTCTCTCTCTTCTCCATTCCTTCTCATTGGATCCTCTCCTTCCCATTTCCATCACTCCTGAAAACCCCTCTCTCTCTCTCTCTCTCTCTCTCAAAGTCAAGCTGGCGGGAGAGGCGGACGAAGCAAGCTCTCGAAAGCGCAAGGCAATGGAAGGCACCAGCGCCGCCGCTTCGGGAGGCGCCGACGACGAAGCGCCTCCTCTGGTCGAGAGCGCCACCTCCGTCGCATCAGGTTGCGACGCGTCTTCTGGCCCTTCCACCTCTAACCCTAATCCTGGCCTCGATTCGTCGTTCGTGCCAATGATGGATGATAACTACTACGACTACATGCAGGGAGTCGAGAAACCTAAGGTCCCCTACGTCGGTGACAAGGTGAGTTCTTTCGATTGATATTGAAATCTTGATCTTGTTGCGCGTTCTTGTGTTGATCCGTTTGGCATTTTACCAATCTTTCGATCGTTATGCGTGATTTGAATTCATGAATCGTAATTTTTAGTTTAAAGATGTAAACTTTAGGTTGATTTCTGTACAAAAGATTAATACCTCGTAGTGTAGTTCTTCAGTAAC
Source organism: Rhynchospora pubera (assembly GCA_028095005.1). Lineage (NCBI taxonomy): Eukaryota > Viridiplantae > Streptophyta > Magnoliopsida > Poales > Cyperaceae > Rhynchospora > Rhynchospora pubera. The sequence continues at coordinate 60,678,698 of CM051459.1, read as the reverse complement.
ACTATTCCATGTGGACTTTAGTGCGTTTTTCACACTTATTTCGAGTGGCGTCATATGAGATTAAATTTTGGTATTTTTAGGGATATTTAAATGTAATTTGCTTTTCTGTCTGGTACTTTTAGCCGGAGATCTTGACCCAGATTGGTCTTTCTTTTTTATTGGAATATTATGAAGTCAGTCCATATCTTGAAAGGAATCTTGGAAGATAAGAGAAGTTATTTTTGGATTACGTTAGCTTAAGGATAATGCTCTGCAATAGTATTGTCCTGCTAATCCAGCTACTGATTATTAGTTCTGGCATTAACATGGATTGAATTGTCCAATTATATCCTGATGATTATTCATTTGAAATTTATTTTCACAAGTTATACTTTACACTTTATACTTTCTGCAAATATCTTCCAAGATTTCTTAGGTACTTATTTCTTGGATTTTGTAATACCACCGAACCATTCAATCAGGTTATTAGGGTGATGGATATATTATTTTTATGCCAAATGTTTAGAATGATCCTCCCAGTCCCCAGTATGAAATTCCATCTACCAACTCAGATATAGTTAACAAAAATGATTTTTGAATTCATATTGGGAAGGTGGCAAGTGGTAAAGAAGCAATGTTCTATTTTTAGAAGGCTATATAAATAGCCAGCAAATTTTGTTGTTTCTTAATTTGAAATAAAATGAGAAATGAGGTAACACATAATTATCACTTCACCATTTTAATGGACTTGTCTATAACTTGCATAACTGGCCCAATGCATAAAGTGGAATGCAAAACTAAATGTCAGATGCATTTTGCGAAAATAGTGAAATGTTGGTAAATGAACCTTTGACAACTATGTGTTTGGATTCCTTTTTCCAAAATAATTATACTATGCATTATTGGATATTCTTTGGATTAACATTTTTAAGTTTCAAACCTGGATCCATATATTTACTAGAGTAAAAAATAAGAATATAATTCCAGTCAGGGATTATAGGTTTACTATACTGACTAGTTATTACTGAAATTTACTGCTATCGGTACCAGAAATTAAAATCCTTGCCAAAGCTTTATCCGAGAGCCTCTACGGAGGCCCATTTGAGGTTCTTTCTTGGGTAAAATTTGCTTGAAATGCTAATCAATTTGTTATTGGTCCAATTCCAAGAAGGCATTGTAATAGTTTTGACAATTCTACTCAGTATAACCTGGTAACAAGATCTTGATAATGAACCCCTTGATTCTAATTTGTTTTATTATCTTTACTTAGTGTAAATATGTCTATACTCGAGGAGTAAGTTATTTGCTCTTTTTGATGTTATCTAATCTGTGGATGTGTCTTATTTTGTTTCGCCCAATGTACAGGAACCTGTCTCAGCTTTAGTTGCCGAATATGAAACAGGCAGCCCCATCATACAAGAGAAAATCAAGGTCTCTCTCTCTCTCTCTCTCTCTCACACACACACACACACAGAGTCAAAATCAGAAAGAGAGAATAAATGAAAAGATGGTGTAATGCTTGACGAAGCCTAAACATTGAAATCCAAGTTACTGAACAACACCAGTGAATTCAGGTGTTGGTTTTGTACTACTGCAATTCAGTTCTGATTGTCATATTTTCTTGCAAGTTGAAAGAGAAAAAAAATGAAACAGAACCTAATATTTGATAAAAGCCTAAACAACAAATCTAAGATGGGTACAATGCCAGGTAATTCTGTTGTTTTGTACCAACTGATTTTTATTTGTTGTACAGTTGCTAGGTGAGAAATATGCCGCTCTAAGGAGAACAAGAGGCGATGGCAACTGTTTCTATCGTTGCTTTATGTTTTCTTATCTGGTACTTATGAGTTTTGGAATATTTTCATTTTATTTGTTCATAAAATAAGTAGTATTCCCCAACGAGGACTCCGACGAGGAACCCCCCAAATCAGCATATGCAATTTAAAACTACGAGATTCATACGATTTTTAGTGCCAATGCTTGCTTTTATTTTCCAAAAAGAGAAAATATTGAACTTTCTTGTGTCTTATACTCTCCCTTTAAGATTAATTGTAAGATGAGGGCTAATCTATATTTTTGTACATTCTTTTGAGAGATCTTTTTACTACAACTGTTTAATTCTTGGGGTGCGAATATTGTGTTGGTTTTGATATAATATTCTCTATACTGTGGGATATTGAAATGTGAGAACTACATGGATTGGAGTAACAGTCCTGTTTGATTTGTGTTTCTAGGAGCAGATTTTGGTGACGCAAAACAAAGCTGAGGTGGAACGGGTGCTAGTTACCATAGAGCAGTGCAAGGAAAACCTCCAATCTCTTGGTTATGCTGAATTTACCTATGAAGATTTTTTTGCCGTAAGTTCCTCTGTCCAGATTCATTTTATTGTTGTGTTTTTCTTTTGTTGTGTTAGTACTGAAAATCTCTTTGTTTTAGTGGAAAATTCTTGAGTGCATTATCCAGGCTAATCTCACATTCACCTGCCAAACTAGAACTTTTTCATTTATAAGATCATGAAAATGCAATATACCCCCCCCCCCCCCCTCTTCATTAATAGTTGAACTATCTCTTCTGTTAATCAAAGCAATAAGGATGATATCTATTTTGGCATTTAATTGAACAATCAAGCATTCAGGGTATCCATGATGTTTAGAAGGGTGCATGTGATGTTCGAGGGTTCCAGGGGTATACTTGAACATTTTCCTTTTTATCTGATATTTACAAGTAATCTCACGATTGTGTTCTATTTACTTTTCAGTTATTCACAGATGTTGTGGAGAGCTGTCTCCAAGGGACCGAGGATTCCTTGAGGTGTGTATGTCCTGGCTTGTTGTATATTTAATTCTAGTTTTATGCTTCTTTTAATATAATTTTTGTTTTCTGCGTGTAGCTTGAACGAGCTCTTGGTAAAGGCCCGTGACCAGATGATTTCCGATTGTGGTATGGAAAGAAAATAACTAATACGATATCCGTGTCTATATTACTTCCTTAAAGATTAATTAGCACTATTTTTTATGCGATACATATGTGGCTTAACCTAAATGTTCATGGCTGAATAAGTTAATTGGTTCTTATGGAATAAAACCAGGGAGCTGGTAGTAACATGCACCAGCTTGCAATCCAAAGTTTAAAATCCTTATATTGCATTTCATATATTATAATTAATTGGCTTATGTTATCTTTTCCAGCGGTGATGTTTTTCAGATTCATCACATCCGCTGAGATGCAGACACGTGCTGAATTTTATCAGCCTTTTCTTTCTGACAACATAATGGTTCAGGTCAGAATCTGTCTTCTTGGTCTGAGACAACTACTTTGTAATTGTTACCTAATTATTGTTTTAGTTAAGCTTTATAATTTCTTTCTTAAGACTGCTAAAATAAAATTGAGGCAAGTTCCACCAACACAGGTATCTGTGCCTCAACTGGTTACAACTTTTTTGTATTGATTACAATTAGAAACAGACCAATCTGATTCGTTTGTCTTGTTCTCCTTCTTGAGCTTATACAGTAAGAAGTAAATTTTGAGAGATCTGTTTTGTGCTTATTTTTTGGCCTTTTGATTCAATATTTATCTAATGCAATCAAGTCGGTGCTTTCTTTCGGCCTTGTGATCTTACAGGCAATTTAAAAATTATACTTAAACTTCACTTAATGATGTAAAGCAAGGTCAACAGTTTGTGTTTGTCGTTTTAGTTTTACCTTTGAAAATATTAACTTGAAAATGAGTTGCGGCGCCAAAAGATGTATAATAATACCCTGCTTATAAAACAACTGTGCAGGATTTATTGTTATATTTTATTTATTTTAATTACAGTTTTGCAAGACGTCAGTTGAACCAATGGGGGAAGAAAGTGACAACATACACATGATAGCTCTCTCTAATGCGCTCGGCGTCCCCATTCGGGTGATCTGCATCGACAGCAAAGCTCCTGAACCTGGAAAACCTCCTCTCAACGAGCATGAATTCTACCCTTCTTGCGACAATAATCTTCAAAACAATGGGTCCACTGACCTAAGCAAGAAAGAGAATTATGACCTGATTGTGACCCTGCTTTACCGGCCTGGCCACTATGATATCCTATATCCTATATGATCAGAACCAAAAGGTTGGTGTTGAGTTTTATTTTTCTTTTTGTTTTTTCTTTCACTGCATCTCTGTAAAATATCTGTGTGTATATCTATGACCAAATTTTACCAATGTCCTTTCCAAGTGAAAGAAGCAAGTTACGAATAAACCTTATGAAGTCGAGTCTTAATAGAGCACAGAGCACTATCATAATCTAGTAGAATATTTTCAAAAGAATGTTATCATTATAACAGTTTTATAATATTCTTTATAGAAAGAACCATGCTGATTGTGTAGTGTTTTCTTTGTTTCAGGCTGCCAAATGTTGCCTTCAAGGATCTGTCGTGGTGCATATCTTCTCATCATCTCTATGCTGATGTTTAGGATTCCTCCTGTCTTTCCCTCTCTAAAATCCCGATCTGTTAAAGCGAAGCAATTGAGACCTTGGGATATGTTTGAATGTTGTGCTCTCAAACTGTGCAACTCTCATATCCTCTCTTTTTTTTTTTCTTTTTTTTTTCTGAAAGAGCTAAACAATCTGTTTCTTTCTCTCTAAGAGGTAAAAAATTTTAACCGTTGCCTGATATTGTCCCCATCTCTGGCTGTTTGATTCATTTTAATTTTTTTTTTTTTTTTGTTGTCGGTATCATCTCAACTATATAATTGTGCGCCTTTAGCAACCTTGGTACGGTTTCCATACCTGCTCTAGAATTCTTTTAGCTATTTTTATATCAGTAGATGTGCTTGTTTGGGTCGTTTTTCTGGTTGCAAAGAGGAAAGTTAGGTTTAACTTCTAATTGTATTATTGGTTGGCTTCTTTTTTTTTTCACTTTTTCTGGATGAAATAGAGCAAAGCAATTAGTCCAAGCTCTTCTTCTAGGATATGTAATGTAGCCCACATTTGGTTTTTGTTTAGGTATGACATGTGGATTAACAAAAACTGTCAGGAAAGGATAAATGAAAGAAATATATCTGTATTTTTCTTTAGGCCGTGAAACCAAAGAATAGATTCTCCCCGACAAAAATTAAAAAATGATAATGAAATCCATTTAACAATACTCAGGTGTTGCTTCAAAATGGTAATGATTCTTGCGTTTGGATGAGAGAAGAAGAAGAGGAAGAAGGAAGATGAGAAGAAAAAAAATTATAAACAATTCAAACTCTTCACAAAGTTACACACTTCCCAGTATTTCTTCCTACTTCTTCCCTTCTTCCCTTCTTCCCACACCTATCCAAACGGAGCCAATTAAAATGCTCCGTAATGAGTCTGAAAGCTGTCGATGGCCCAATTTCTTGGAGATATGCAACAAATAATTTTTAGGCCTGAAAATCGGAGAAAAGTGATTTGAAAGAAGAAGAGAGCAGCTCGCAAATCTGATTTGCAGATCGGATAAGAGATGGGAAGAACAAATTTGAGTGCAAGGGAGACTCAATCAACCTCTTCATTGCTCAATCGGACGTTGATGTGTGAAATCCTATCAATTTTTCTTTTGGTATAATTTGAAAATAAAATTTTACTTCCGAACTCAGATCAATTCGATTTCACTCGGTCTCATCTCTCCTTTCAATCAGAAATATCAAAGAAATATTCCGAATTGATTCCATTGAGAAAAAAAAAATACTTCCGATTATGGTGTTAGTAAACCAGTAAATTTTGGTTTTAAATATTGTTCGTAAGGCATAGCATGATAAAAAGTTCGTCGATTTAATATTTGAATGACACTGACAAATCAGTATCTCACAAAATATATTGGTATCAGCATAGGACGCCTTCTCCCTAAATTCGTTCCGTTAATAGGGGAAATGCAAATGCTAGCTAGTTATAAACCATTCAGTTTTAATCCAACGGTTCAGAATTTTGATCATACATAAAAAAATAGTGCATTATCCCCCTCTTACGGTCTTACCCAAATCCCATGTTACAATTTTGATCCATTCGTCCGGATCGAGTGACGATTGATTGTAAATAGTAATGACAGCGTATACGACTCCTATGATCAGTCCAAGAGATGAACGTTGAATTCACTGCCATGTTCTCTCTAAAGTTTTGAATGTAACGGGTGGTCGACTCATATATTGAATTCACTTTCTTTGTTCTTTTATTTGTGCTATTAGCTTCTAATTATTTTGTATGTTGTCTAATCAATACACAATATCAGATAACTGAAAACTACTAACCTAATAATTTTTCCACATTGTATGCCGAACGTGAAAACATTTTTTTTCGTACTTCAAAATATTTACAACAACTTATTCAAGAAATATGGACCGTCCAATAATAATATTTGGGTAATTCTTCCATGGTTTTTTTAAAAAAAAAAAATCGGGCCTAAATCTAAATTATTCATTTAGAATGATGAATGGTTGTGATTTGATTAAAGCTTGAATGTAAGGTCTCGATTTGAGCCCATGTACCTATGGCAAAATTACTCGTGATAATATAAAAAAATATATATATACAAAATAATAAAACTTTCAAAAATATATATAAAATTTGATTTTCAATAAGATTGAATGTGAAGATTAGTTTGAGTATATGAATCAGTCGTTATAAGCTTTCAAATTGAAATATAGTCGCACCTAATTTTCCCATTCTGTCTCATAAAAAATTCTTAATTCATTATCCTACTATTGCAGCCCGCCACATGATTAGTGGTTCAAATTCGCCGTAGCAAATCAGGACTTACATTGTCGACGCCACAAAACGAGCCAAAATGGAGTACCAGGCAGCTGCCCCAACAAATTGATGCCTAAATCATGGCCTCATGGGCACCCTTCTTTAATTTTCTCTTTCGAAACAAAATTTGGATCTTTTTTTAAAGTCGAAACGACACCCGTAGAATTCGTATACATGAACCCTGTCCCGTCAATTTTGAAATGTGGGTCCCACGGGATCCATTTCAACATCGGGTCATTTGATTGACCCTACTCACACCAACCTTGTGTGTCAATAATTGGATTTCAATCTGACAACAGTCCTATTTTCAGGATTAGAGAAATCATCCTTATACCTGGTCCATGTACACCGAAGCACAGACTTCCAGAATTGTTTGGAAATCATGTTGTGTTGTGGTAGTTGCTAGCGAGAGCACAATTACTATTACTAGAAATTTCAAGTGGAGCACAGTAATGCGATGCACCGGGTGCAGCCATCAAAATTTACAGTAATAGGCAATATTTCGCCTATGTTTAAGGATGTGGTTGAAATATCAAATACCTGATGAGTCAATAATACAACCATAAGTAGAGCATCAAAGCAATAGCGACTTTCTGTTTTCTTTGAGTGGTCACCTCATTTTTTAGCCAAAATAGAGAGGTCCCCTCTATTGAAATTCCTAATCACTAATCAATCTAAAAAAGACTTCACATTATAATTTAAGATTCTATATTTATATTTCGATTTAAATTTTAGAACTTACGCCACCATCGTATTATCTTTCTCAGTGTAGTAATTACTAGAATATTGATGTTTTACAATATATAATTTTTTTAAAAAATTACATATTATCAATTTTCTTACATCGTATTTATTGTATATTAGCAAATCTATGGCCTAATATGATTAGCAGGAGGAAAAAATAATAGCATTTTTGTGAAAAATGAAATGGAGAAGATTCAAGAGCTTTCCTCTCCAGTTCAATCATTACTTGAAGTTGAAGGCCCCTTCGGTTATATGTGCCCATGCTGGGTTTTTTTTCTTTTTGTTAGCATTTAAACCCTTGATTGTAGGGAGACATACCTAAGAATTTGTAATTTTGTTGCTAAGACCTTGTCCTTTTCCAAACCCACGTAGATATTTTCAATACAACGCGTCCCAGGTGAAATTATTGATATGTGTAAGTAAACCCAATGAAAAATATGAAATCATGAATACATCCTTCTCTCTCTGTGAATAATCAAACAATATTGCAGAGATGTACAGTTCCTGATCGAATATTCCATAGCTTTATAACATTTTTTTACATCAAACGTTCAAAACATATAGGCGTCACTATATAAGATTAATTGAATTATTTTTTAATTAGTTTTAATTTCAATAATTTTCAACCACTTAATCTGAAAAAAATGATCTCGCCAAATTGAAAGCAAGATACATATGAAGAAAATACGGACTCAACAAAAGTTCAAACCAACAATTTATGCTGAGTAATTGTTTTTTTTTTTTCGAATAACCTCATAGGCCATGAGTTAATACCAGCAACAAATAATTTTAATCCGCAGTTTTGCGATTAATTAAGCGTCATTGGAAACTGAACTGAGGCACAAGAGGGAAAGCATGCAAATAACAATTACTCCACACTCCTATGTACATACTTATATTTCATTTTTCATTTAAATTATATGAAGGCAAGGGCATGACCATTGTTTTTCTTCAAAAAAAAAAAAAAATTACTCCACACAAAAAGGGATTTCAGATAAAGATTTATTTATTTATTTTTTTGTTGGCAAGAGAAAAGAACTGTGTAGTCCACTGTCCATATGATGATATGACTAGTAGTCTAGTACATAACTATTTTTTCTTTTTTTCTTTGATAAGAGAGAAAAACTGTATAGTCCGTATGACTAGTAGTCTAATGCGCAACTAATTCAAAAAATGTTGTACGATAACTTTCAAAAAGAAAAATTTGTTGTACGATAGTATTCAAAAAATAAATAAATAAATTGTTGTATGATAGCATGTACCGCCTCTGTTAACTGGGACACTTTCTGGGTCCTACTGACGTCACAGATGTAGGTTTCAGTCGTCTCAGCTCTTTAGCCGTTGGATCTCTTCGATGCAATTTCAACGGTACAGATCTAATGGAGATTGCCTGATCTGAATCGGAAGGCTGAGAATGGAAATGGACATGGCAGTTAGTTGTGAGTACTGGAGAAGATCTGGACCCACGGAGTGAGACTTGAAAAGAAGAGGAGGCATTTTATCCAAATGATTTCGACTCGAGGTGGGAATCTCCACCTTTCCTTGTCACCTCCCCTTAAACCCTTCGTTACGCCGTTACTCCATTACCAAGGGGGCATTTTATCCAAAAGCCCCTGTAATCTTGCATAAATAATAAATATTATGTTTATCCCCTCGATAATTACAAAATTGTAGTGGTTTTGTATCATGAAGAATTTGCATGACCTTTGTTCTAAAAAAACACGGCGTGTCCGAACAGGCACGGCACGGAGGTGGTACGACACGGCAAGAAACGGACACGAACACGACACGAGAACTTCGCATGGCGTGTCTGACTTTGATGAAATAGACACGGCACGACACGCGAATTATCCGGACACGACACGAAACACGACACGACACAACACGAAAGACACGACACGTATTATAGACACGCCAAGCACGAAAAGGAGACACACATTAAGTGTTATAGAAATACAATGGATTTCTCAATTCTGTACATACTATTATATTTTTTCCATAAATTTTGCCAAAATACATTTAATCATAAATCAATGATTATTAATAGACTTATTTTCGAATAAAGCACTTGTAAATCGATAGAATTGAAAATCAAAATATTACAATATAATTAGGGTGATTTAATAATTAGATCACAAACAAAAGTAGAAGGGTCCAAAGCCATGTGCAAATTAAAGATAGAAATCTATCTGTGATTTGTCTTAAAAATAATCAAATATTTTTTGTCATATCTTGTATTATTTTAATAAGGATAGTATAAATTATTCATTGTCTCAAAAAATTAAAATTTTTTTTTACGACTCTTGTACTTTTCAAATTTTCAATATTCATTTCTCTCATGTTTAAACGGATCGGACTAGCAACAATTTGGCGTTGAAATTTGCATAGGTTTGAAGGTGCAAGGTCAAAATACTTTGCTGATCGGTGTGCCCTCTTAGAAGACATTGAAAATAGTTGTGTTCATTTTCATGGTTTATTTTTTAGTAAAATAATTATTTAAGTCCGATAAGAAGTTATTCAAAATATTAATCCATTGTTATAAATTAATCTATACTTTAATTCAATAGTAAAGTATGTTTACCTTTTTTTTTAATTTTTGACGTATTTTATTAAACATAGCTTTTAAATTTCATAAACAAATTAAATTCATGTCAAAAAATTAAACGTGCCTGAACACGTCATGGCACGGCACGTCTAAAGAAAACACGACACTTCACGGCACGAGGACACGAGGCGTGGCGTGGCGTTTCCTTAAGCGTGTCGTGTCCATATCTTAGGATTTAGACACGGCACGGCAAGACACGTGAAATATTTAGACACGACACGAGAGATGATCCGGACATGGCGTGTTTGACATGACACATATTTAGAACACTATCGGCGCGTGTGCTTTTTAATTTATCTGAAATTACGAGAAATTTTTTACAATGTTTGAGCGTTAATTGTTTTTATTTAAGCTGCAAATTAGAAATTAATAAATTATATATAGTTTATATCACTTGTTAATGCGTAGTTTTGTGCAAACGAAATCGAAATTTGTCAGGAGTATACTAAACTTTTTATAACAGAATATATTGGATTAGATATATTATTAACATAATTTTACTTGAATTCAGCATTTTATTGTTTACACAAGAAGGATCACTATGAAAAAAATATTTATTAATAAAATAATATACCAAAAATTATTATTTTTTTGGTTGACAAAGGAACTATCCCGAAATCTCTCTAGCTCGGAGACATATATGTTCTATTGTTACAGCATTTATAGAACACAGTTTTGTAAGCACAACTTGTTTTTTTAGTTTTAGTAGGTAATTTCAACTTGAATTTTTATGTGAATATGAAATATTTAATATATTATACATAATGAAAAGTGTCATTAAATTTCCTTACAATCAAGCGTCACTTTAATATTAAAGCGATAACATTCGTTGTATTTACAATAATTCTGGATAAAATAATAAACACTATTTTACTGATAGTAGGCATCACTATCACTGAATACAGCAGATATTTTCTAAACATGATTAATTTCAATTTGTTAAAGTGTATTTCGAATATTATGCACAGGAAAAGCAAAAAAAACAACAACAGCGACTATCAAGTATCAACCCGTGGCATCGGTCAATTTTCTGATTCCGTTTGCAAAGATTTCCTGATCTAATAAGGTAAAAATTTATTATATAAAAGGGTGTTTTTCGGGAAACTTGCCGTCAACTGAGCTGTCAGCTTTGTATGGTAAAAAGTTTTACCATTCGGTGAATTTTACAGTGGAAGTAAAGTTTGCAGTTTCCAATAAAACAATGACAATGTTTGTTCGTTGGGCCCCACCTTAAATTCTAATTTGTCAGGTCAGGTCGGTTCTCAACTCTCAAGCTTTTTTTATTTTTTTCCTTTTAAAAAATTTCTCTGTCCTTATCCTTTTTTTTTAATGAAGTAATGAACATTATAGAAGCATCCCATGTTTTGAGGGACTACATAAGAGGAAGTCTAATAAAATATATAAAAGGATAATCCACATCTTTGCAAGTTAATAACGGGAATATTTTGTTCTGATTAAAAAAAAATTATATATTATTTCACCTAAAAAAGAAGAATAATATCCTTGTGCATTTGCATTGGTACGCTCCTCCTGTGCCAATAATGTAGAAGTCGAAACGTATAGTTTTTGCACCAATAATGTGTTTTTTTGGGTGTGCGTATGTTTTTTATTATGACTCGTGTAAATATCAAAATGTAAAATGATTTTCACATGAAACTTTTTCGGTTGGTTTTTTTTTACTATGGCTCCTTATGTGGGAATAACAGCTGTGTTTGGATTGGAGTGGGAAGAATAGAATAAGGGAAGAATGGCCTAAATTTATTATTAAACAATCTAAACTTTTCACAAAGTTACACATTTCCCAATACTTCTTTCCACTTCTTCCCTTCTTTCCTTCTTCCCACACCTCATCCAAACGGAGCCAAGATGAATAAGGGAAGAAGTATTGGGAAGTGTGTAATTTTGCGAAGAGTTTAGATTGTTTATAATAAATTTAGAAGTAGGAAGAAGCTATTTTCTTATTTCTAGACTCATCCAAACGGGACTTATATACAAAAGACGCCCTTTTGCAGACTTGCAGAGATCCTGTATATTGTATATCCGTCTTTTGCATCGATCCTACTAATTTATCTAATTTTTAATTGGTAGAAAGAACATAAGGAGGAGAACGCATTGATTTTCTTGAAGAAATTTTGGGACTCCACGTTGGTTACTATTCTTTGATTCCAAGCCCAATGAAACATTCTTATGTGGAAACTGTACGGTTGATAGGCTGGATTCGAATATTTGCAATACTATTTTCTTCGTTATCCGTTCTTTTATAATATTTTGATTTAATAATTAAAAGTCTCAATTTAAAACGTTAGATATGATTTATGTCAAATTATATGCAAGTATAGAAATTATTGCATTTTATCTTTGTTAATATTGACGCTAAATGTTTGCAAAAATTATACCAATGAAAAAGAATTATGAGTTCTCGATTTCCACCAATGCAAATCAAAATAAAGTAATTTATACTGCGTCTAAGATGAAGTAACGTAGCCTACATTTCATATTTAGATTTTTAATTATTAATGATATTATATGTTTATTGCTTAAATTGAGATTTATAATGGCAACCATGATTTTATGCAGTAAAGGGCCTCCTCGATGGAATTTATACAGCTCATGGTCCATCTGATCAAAATCATAGGGTCCATATCAAAATTCTTCTAAAAAAATAACATCGTAATTAAGCCATTGAAATTGAATTGAATGATTTACGATCAAAACCGCAGTTTTATGACTGTGAGTCTCCTCAATGCACGACTGAAAGATAAATAAAATAATACAAGGTATCCTTATTTATTTAAGGTTTTTGTGAGGCCTATCTCATAAAAACACTGCACAAGACACAAGTGATCTGAAATACGAACAAAATTGCTGACGAAAGAAATAAGCAGGTCTGCCAAAAAAAAAAAAAATCATCTTCTTATATTGCCAGAAGAGTGATAATTTGTAACCTCCTACAAAAAAGATAATAAAATAAATAATAATTAAATTAAATAAAAGGTTACACAATGAACAGCATTACGTGCCATTTTTGTAAGCCATGCTATCTTGTATGCGACATATTGCCAGAAGAGTGGTCCTTATTATTAAAAAAACAAATAGAAGAACAGTTATGGAAAGAATAATTAATACTCAGCCTTTTGTCATTTATACCCCTAGATCCAAACCTCAAATCCAAGCAGGCAATAGGAAAATAGTGAACAAGCACAGGTGTGGTAAGAAAAAAATAATAAAGGAGCAAGCACCGGACACAGGTATATCCTCCTCCCTACTAAACACCACCAACATGCACCTTAAATTACCTTTTTTGGGTTTTTACCTAATTTTCCGAGAGACAAAAATGGTGGGTGTGAATTAGGGTTAGATTGGAGGATTGTAGCTGGCCAAACAGAGAGAAATGTTTTCTCACCAGTCCCAACCCCTGCCTTAATTAGCTGCGTTTGTTAGAGCTTATATTGCACGTATTAGAATTTTGATAGATGCTACATAGACCACATCTGTACCAATACAGTGCTCCTGGTGTATATAATCCAGGAAAAAAAAAGTTTGTCTGCCCGCTTTCAAATTTGGATCTAATAAATAATTTAAGACAAATTATCCATATTATTTTTCTAAACTAAATATATTAATTTTTTTGGCTTGCACAAATATTATAATAAATAAACTAAGTTTAAACTTATGATCTATTTTCAATGTTGTATGCGGACAATACTGTTTATATAAAGAAACACATTTTTTTTTATAAAAAGGTTGGTATTATTATAAATTTTAGATTTTGAAAATTTGAATATGTATCAAATATTATATATTTTGATATTCCATCAAAATTTGCAAGATATGCATCGTTGTATTTTCAGTTCATTCGAAGAATGATAAACTTGCACATAAATTCATCATTTATATATGGTGTGCACAAAATATTAGATCTCATGTCAAGTTAAAATTTTTAATTATCGTCAAAATCATCAAATTAATCCGTTGTCAATTTACGGCAATTTCATCTTTTATCAAATTAGGAAGAGACACTCAGACACAGCGGGGGGGGGGGGGGGGGGTACACACATACCTTTTCAGTTTTCACTCTATTGGTTTATGTAGATGTTACTTTTGACTCCTTCCTTTTTTGACATCTCCAAGTTTTTCCTTTTCCTGGTAATAATTGTGTTACATGATGTTCTATTATTTTAAGTTCAGCTAAGCGCTAACGATCATAATTTATTAAGTAACCGTTAATTGAACCATATCTTATTTATATGACATATTTCATAATACGTTTACTAATTATAGATATAGATGATCGTTTACATTATTCAATTCAAAAATCTTTGGGAAGGCGCCAGTGCATTTGTGCCTATATATTATCTGTAAATAGAATTTTGAAATTTATCTATAATCCCGCTGATACCGAGAATCAAAATTATATGCATTGGATTTAAATAAAAAGTTGCTCGTGAAATATATCGAAAGGCGAGTGCAATAGAGTAACGTGCTTATTTTTCCATAAATTAAATTAATTTTACATATTTATTTATATAATCAAATTATTTTCTTGTACTTCCTCAAATATAAATTATTTTATACCCCATTAATGTGCATGTATGTATGCTTACAAGGATGCAAAAGCAAATATAAGCCAGCTTGCACTTGCGCCTTTTTACAATGAACTTTGAAAATTTTAACGATTTTGCAGGGGAGCATTGCAAAATTCTGAAATTGAGAGAAAACTAAAAGCACCTTTTTTTTATTTTGCCTCTCTGTTTTCTCTCTCTTCCTTTTCCCATCCTCTCTTTTTCTCTCTCACATAACATTCCGCCCTAAATCGTTTCTTGCATTCAATTTTTCGCCACATTTTACATTCCTCGCCTCCAACTTCCCATTAATTTTTTATCCATCACCCACATTTCAGATTCTCCTCAGCAAAACCCCCAACGCCTCCGTTTCTTAACCCCTTTTCGATCGAGGTGGTGTAAGGAGGCAGAGCGAACGAATGGTACAGAGAAGAAATTGCAAGGAATGATCGCATTTTGATTTTGGGGAATTTTCATCGGAATTTATGAGAGTTTGATGAGGATTTGGTCAGAAGGGATTGAAATCGAAGCTTCAACATGCATTTCTCAAAGCTCGACGATTCTCCTATGTTTCGCAAACAGGTTCGTGCATTCAAAATTTCGACAAATTTGCGATCGGTGCCCTGGAATTCTTGTTATTATATTGTTATTGTTGTTTTGTTTGATCTCTTAACTGGAATAAACTCGATTTCTGTAGTGCAAACTAGAAAATACCTACACTTCTATTGTTATTGTGAACTTTCAACTGCATTCAATTTTTCTCGCAAAAATTGCAATAAACACACTGTTAGAGAAAGCAGGAACTTGCTTCTATCTGATTCTCTCAGACTTTGCTTAATAAAGTTGATTTGTATGTAGTTTCGAACATAGTTGGTAGTTTTGTAGGCATGATCCTTGGATTTGCTCTAATGAAGTTTGAATCCCCACCCTGTACTTGTCATTATTCAAACCAAAACCTTGATTCTAGTCGATCCTTGGGGCTTTAGTAAAACTAAGCCCACAGCTTTCCCATGTGGGATCAAGTATTTTGTCCTTATTTTTATCATTTACAGGGGAACAAGACCTATTTTGCATGGGGCTTATTTGCACCTTAGCCCTCCATGTTATGCAACCACATAAATTGTTTTTTTACTTTATGGTTTGATGCTCATTTTTATTTTTGCAAGATGGTTCAATACAATTGTTCGCTTTCATTTATTCCTAATAATCTAAATTATCAGTCAGATATGTTAGTAGCTTAGCTCAAGTATGAAAACTGTCAAACCAATTAAGATTTCTATAGAGTATTTATTAGTGAGCAAATAATGTTTATTATCGTGTTTTTTTTTTTTTTTACTTCTTTAATTTTCTCCATGAAGTGGGAATTCTGGATTGCTGTTGCTGCCTTTCATCTTTTGTTAATGGTCCAGTATGTTATGAGTGTTGGTTTGAACATTTTTGGCTATTTCACAGCAAAGAGAATTGTGAGGAGGTTGAACTGTTACACCCTAAATTAAGGATGGGTAATGTTTTGAGAAATGTATTAAATGATTCACCTTATTCTCCTCTTGATGTTCATTGACATTCCAAAATATAAACTCACTAGCACAGGTGATACATGTTCTTCTCCCTTCCCTCCCAATACTTTGTCCCATCCTCACTAATTCAGGAGTCCAGCTGTAGTAGGTTTTGTTTCGGGGTTTATTCAAGTAAAGTACAGCTCAATTGGTTTAATTTGAGACTTTGGGGTTAAATTGATGACAAGTTGGTTAAATGATGGGCTGACTATCAATGCAACAACAGGTGCAAACACTTGAAGAAAGCTGCGAGTTGCTAAGGGAGAGGTGCCTAAAATTTTACAAAGGTTCTCGCAAGTACACGTAAGTGCCTCTTTTCCAGTTATAGAGACACCCCATTTTCTAACTATTTATTTCCAATCAAAAGAGTGAGTATGGGTATCAGGCATGACCATTACTCCATTTTCTCAGAAGATAGCAACTCACATGTCTGTCCTTATTGCTTATCTTTTTCTAAACAAGTGAAAAAAGAAGTCATAGTTTAATATTATCTAAAGAAACTAGGAGGTGTTTAATAGTTCATGCTTTAAAGGGTATTTTTAGATGTTTGTATTTTTCCGGTGGTTTAGGTGAAATTACTCTGATGAAACATTTAATTGTTCATGTACTGATTATAGAGAAGGACTTGGTGAAGGGTATGACGGTGACATAGCCTTTGCAAGTGCTCTCGAGATTTTTGGAGGGGGCCACAATGATCCCATTAGTGTCGCTTTTGGAGGTACTTATTTTTGTAGGCACACATAAAGACATGCACTGATGCAAACTGATTTAGTTACTTTGTTTCCTTCTTTCTTTAATGCTTTATTGCATAATGGACGAGAAATCTGAAAAAAAAAAAAATCGATCCTCTGTTTGCTCAACTGAGGCTTTTTTGAGGCTAAACCCTCTCAAGTAAGAGCTTAAGTGGGTCATCAATCTAATTGCATGTATTGGACAAACCAGCATTGCAGAAATTGTAATTTAACATCTGAAGTCACTGAATGATAGAAAAAATATTGATGCATTCTTTAAGTATGTCATCTTCACTATCTCTTTCAGGGCCTGTAATGACTAAGTTCACAATTGCTTTGAGAGAAATTGGTACCTACAAGGAAGTTCTTCGCTCTCAGGTACACTCCAGTTGTTTTTGTACACTTTTTCATGCCATCATTAATGTTTTTACTATTTTTTATAATCTTTTGTCACTGAAAACACCATTGGTCACTCTTGCAAAACTTATGCGAACGTTTTTCCATAAGCCCTAAAATTCTGATACTTTTTCATACATGCACTCATGTACATAATCACAAACCTGATTCCTCTCTCTCCATATGCACACACATTTTTTATTTTTTTGGCTTCTCTGTGTTTGTTGATAAATTTGATTTTTTCTTTATCTTTTGACTTAGATCGAGCATATCCTAAATGACAGACTGATGCAGTTTGTAGACAAACCTGATTCCTCTCTCTCCATATGCACAGACAAATTTTTTTTTCTCTGTATTTGTTGATAAATTTGATTGTCTCTATCTTTTGACTTAGATCGAGCATATCCTAAATGACAGACTGGTGCAATTTGTAGATGTTGATTTGCATGATGTGAAGGTAAGCCCCTCTTTAAAATTGATGATCATACTTTATATTTTGTTTTTTCTATATCATCTTATTTCGTCTCCAATAAGCTCATGCTTAGGTATTAATAGATAAATCATGATTTTGCCTTCAACATATATTTTGAAGTTCAAATCACTCTATAAGAAAATTCCATGACCATTATGATACCCTAACAAGAAGCTCTTGTACAGACAAGTGCAGATTATTCAGATCTTGAGAACTCGGCCAAAGTTTATTATCATATGAACTCAATACTGCAAAAATTCACCTTTCCATGAAACTTTCACCATCTTATTTAGTTCAATATTATTTGGCTTTTATTTTAGTTTGGAATTGTAAGGTAAAGTTATCTCTTCTTTAGGATGCGAGAAAGCGCTTTGACAAGGCTAGCCTTATATACGACCAGGTTCAGTTTTTTAATTTTCTTTTAGATTGTTGTTTCTTATTATGATTTACCGTTGTTTCATAAATGGCATACCTATCTTGTTTCACAAGAACACCACACCCCAAATAAAAAAAAACCTCTGTCTTTGACTTCGCTGTACATAACATGACATTAAATATACAATATTTCTTATTATACTGTCTTTCTTTAAGTGAACCTTAGCAATACTCAACTTTTTTCTGCATAAACTATGGCCCGATGGATGGTGCGGAAGTATTTTGTTGGGGCTTGACCAGTTCCCTTTTTAGCACTTATTTAACATGTCTCTTCGGAAGTTTACAAACTTTTTAAATTGTTCTTATAGGTCAGAGATAGATATTTATCTTTGAGAAAAGGTACGAAGCCTGATGTAGCGTCTGCAATAGAGGATGTGAGGAAAAAAGAAAACTAAAAACAATATTTTTTTTTAATTTATTCTTCAATGGTTCAAGTAATTTCTTTTATATAACTTATCCTATATTTTAAAATGAACAGGAGCTCCATAGTGCTAGATCTTCATTTGAGCAGGCTCGCTTTAATCTTGTATGTCTTTGTTCATGTATTTTGTAAAAAAATGAATTGTTTACCTCCCAATATGAGATTAACATTTCTTTGCCAACAAATGGTTATTTGATTTAGAACTTAATGTTGGGTTACAGTTAATGATACTGGCTTTCACTAAAACCACATCCTGGATGCATATCCAATTTTAATATGCATTCTTCTATGCATCTTTGCATTGTTGGATGGAAGAATAACACACACAGAAATTTATTAATGCATTGTTAAATTCATCCACAAAACCAATAAATGCTGTTTATTCTAAACTCTTCAGGTAACAGCTCTATCAAATGTGGAGTCAAAGAAAAGATTTGAATTTTTGGAAGCTGTTAGTGGGACGATGGATGCTCATCTACGCTATTTTAAACAAGTAATTTTACACTTTACATCAATCTATTTAAATATAATTACCTTCGATCTTGCATGACATCTTAATTTGATTGCTTTGATCAGGGATATGAACTACTGCACCAGATGGAGCCTTATATACAACAGGTCTGTCTGTTCTTTTTTCTTTTTTTTTAAAAAATTTCTGTTCGGTATCTACCAGTGCAAGACCTGATTGATATATGCCGCCTAAATTCTTAGCTTTGGGTCATGAGGTTCCTTCCACAGGAAGAAAAGAAACTGTGGGAAAAATATATCCGACCATCATCATGACAGCCAGACTACAGCACTACATCTTAAAAATGGTCTAGCAGAAGTTGACATATTAAATGAATGAAACATGATCAAATTGGCATCTTGCTAACCAATGGATGTTCTAAAACCTCAAGCTGATAGAGAAAGACAGCCTTCAAGTTTTGATTTTGTTTTCTGGTGAACAAACATATTTTAGGTGCTGGCATATGCTCAGCAGTCTCGAGAGAGGTCAAACTATGACCAGGCGGCTCTAATAGAGAGGATGCAGGAGTTCAAGCGGCAGATAGACAGGGAGAGCCGCTGGTCCCCCAGTGTCCCCACCCACTCTCCAAGTGCCCTCGGCGATGGCATCCAAGCTATTGGCCGTAGCTCACACAAGATGATTGAGGCTGTCATGCAATCTGCTGCCAGTGGCAAGGTACTCCAGTTCTCTCTGTTTATTTAGAATTGCCTATGTAAGTGGTTTTGCAATTCAATTTTTGGGATTTAGTAATAGTTGTTGCCATACAGTGTCCAAATTACTTTTATGAAGCTTCTGGAAGCCATTTGTGAATGAACTTTTTTGATAGCTGTCAGTGAGTAACTGAACATTTCAATGGTCTATATACTCCAGAATTAGCAATTTTAATTGTTTGTATGTGAGATAGTGTAAAGAAAATGGGGGGCAAAAAAAAAATACTGTTTGAGCAAGTAAAAGTTTCCAATGGTTTACACAATAGAAAATGCTCTTTCAGGTCCAGACAATCAGGCAAGGTTATCTTTCAAAAAGATCATCAAATATAAGAGGCGATTGGAAGAGACGTTTTTTTGTGCTGGACAGCCGAGGCATGCTTTACTATTACCGCAAACAAAACAGTCGACCATCAGTAAGTCCATTTCCTGGCTAAGAAGTTACCTATCATGCAGTTGTCTGCTCATTTGTCAAATGTGAAAAATATTGGCACAACCTGCAAATGTAATTATTGATTTTTCCATGAAATTTTGATGAATATTTAAAAGGGAGGGCACCTTTCAAGCCAGAGAGGACATGGTTCCGGGGAGCATGGGTCAGGTTTGCTTAGCCGGTGGTTCTCCTCACACTACCATGGAGGTGTTCATGATGAAAAAGCAGTTGCACGACATACTGTAAATCTACTCACGTCCACCATCAAAGTTGATGCTGACCAGTCAGATTTGCGTTTTTGCTTCCGTATCATCTCTCCAACTAAAAATTACACCTTACAGGTACTGTATCATTTCCCACTGGCTTTCTAGTAGCATGCTATCTGATAGATTTTGGAAATAAAATAACACATAGCTCCTCACATGGACCTCAAGGAGACGAATGGAAAAAGGATATCCCTACTGTTTTACTAATTAGAACTGATTCTTATGTACCTTTTCTTGTGAAGGCGGAGAGTGCGATGGACCAGATGGATTGGATAGAGAAAATAACAGGTGTAATTGCCTCTTTGCTCAGCTCTCAGTCTCCTGAACAGGTTCAAGTTGCAACTTTTCTTTTTAGTTCATTAAGATTGTGATTGTCAGTGTGATAATGCCCCAGTTTTGGACTGGGCTCATCATCAGAACTGTTCAATTCCGACATCTTTCCTTTTGTTTGTTATTTTCCTGGGACCTGATGTTCTTTTTGAGGCTCATGTTTGATAAAATAGCACGACCATTATTGGTGCAGTTGTTACATATCTAAATGATATTTGTGAAAATTGCAATGTTGCAGAGAGTGAGAAGCCCAACAGGAAGTGGACATCACAGGACGATAAGTGAGAGCAGCTCTTTTGACAGCTCGACTGACCTGGACCATTGTACCCTTGTTGAAGACCACTCATCAGAAAAGGGTAACTACTCTGGTGGTGGTAGTGGCCACCTTGAGCACTCTGTCCGAAGCATCCACCATCATAGGTAAACATGAAGCACAGTTCAAAAGCAAGAAGAAAATAAACAATCTAGTGGTTTGCTCTTTCGTCAAAAGATTCTGTTTGAGAAGATGGTACCAGTAATATGGATTATGTGATGCATTCATGTCAGTATGAGCACTGGTCATCTAAGATTACCTTATTGGGGTTCAATTATCTTTTTGATAATAAATTGAAAGAAAAAGTTTTTACATAATGTAATATTTCTGGAAGTTTGCTTTGTAAGATGCTACCACTTTATAAACAGGCACCTATTCTAAAATTAATTATTAGAAAAAGGTGAATGTGATATCTTTCAATAATAGTGAGTGGTGAGATATTTAATAAAGTAACAAGTTTGAGATGCAAACGCAGGGCGAGTGGGTTGAAGCATGAGAAGCCAATTGATGTGCTAAGAAAGGTGTGCGGAAATGATATTTGTGCTGATTGTGGGGCCCCTGAGCCTGACTGGGCCTCTCTTAATCTTGGTGTATTATTGTGTATCGAGTGCTCTGGTGTCCATCGGAATCTCGGTGTTCATATTTCTAAGGTGGGAGCCTAAATTGTTTAGTGTTGCCTCCAAATTACTACTTTTATCTGGACCCCCAAACTTTAGAGTATGCCCCTCAAAAAAGTAAGGGAATGGAGAAAATGGAATGGGTGACCAGATTTATTACCTTTACCCCTGCTTAGGAGGGGTCAAGAGATGCTCATTTGGAGGGTAGAGGCAAAATCTTTCCCTTCTGTTCCTTTGCTTTAAGTTTTGAAACAATCAATTCATAATGGTCTGGTCCTCTTCCCTCCACTTCTCGCATCTCCATTGGACCCAGTGTGAAGCAAGGCTTTAGGTTCGTGTTCTCATGGTCCTTAGCTTTACACAAAATCTGGTAATATTTGTCTGTACTGTATTGGTATGGGCTAGTACAGACTATACCTATGAACTATACTTTACCCTTTGAAGTCCAATCGTGGACCTAAATTACATTATCTAGTTGTTATTTCATTCCTTGTACAATAATTTTATTTTTGACATTTTCAGGTTCGGTCCCTAACACTGGATGTGCGTGTGTGGGAGCCATCTGTCATAAATCTCTTTCAATCTCTTGGTAATACGTTTGCAAATTCTATTTGGGAAGAACTACTACAGTCGTCTGTTGTCAAAAGAGATCAAGACGATGTTTCTAGGTAATTTTACAATATTTTTACAGTGTTGAAATTGCAATGAAAATAAGTCTGCATGAAAATTACGGTTCTAGTTTTTCTAGGATTCAATTACATATAGCTTAGGCGTAAATATCTACTGGTGAGGGAACGAGATCCTCAGGTTGTTTTTCGATCTCAGTCGTCCGATTTAATCTTAATGGATATGGATGCCCCATGAATAATACCAGATTGATAGGCCCAAAAAAATTTTAACCGTTTACATTAAATCGAACGGCTGAGATCGAAAAACGACCAGTGGTCGTTTTATAAAAGCGACCAGAGGATCCAGGTCCTACTGGTGAGTTCTAGCCATCATCATGAGCTGACGCTTATTTTGTGTTTTGATCCTTTCTGGGTGTGTTTGTTTTTTTTTTCCCTAAGTTGTTTCTGATAGCACGATTAATTAAACTGAACATCAATTTTGCACAAGTGAGGTATATTTTTAGTAAATTTCAATAAAATTGAGGTTTTTTTGATCATCAAAAGATGTGGTCGAAATTTCCGTGTTTTGTTTTACTTTTGTATTATGGTTTCCCTTTTGGTACAATCATGTTTATTTTGTGTAAATTACAGGAGTTGCTCTGATAGCAAGGCTACAACTCATCATGTTACATTCTCCAAACCAAAGCACTCGGACTCCATTTCTGTGAAAGAAAAATTTATTCAAGCAAAGGTATGTTTGGTTAAATTAAAGAATCTGGCAGACGGCAGACCAGTATTCCTTGAACCTATGGTGTCAATGACTGGTCATGTAATAAAAGCTCACTTTTGTTAGTACTACAATGTGCTCACCCCTTTTGTTTTGCAGTACACTGAGAAGGATTTTGTGAACAGAGATATTGAACCCGATCTTGAGCGCCATATGGCAGCGTCACGCCAGCTATGGCAAAGTGTGCGCTCCAATGACAAGAAATCAGCATACCGTCTCATAATCTCATCAACTGCTGATATAAATGCTATATACACCCATCAGAACCTCCCTTCTCCCTCTCCTCTCTCTCTCTCCTCCCCTGATCCCTCTCTCACTTTAGCCAAGGCTATATACATACATGACAGACAGCACTCCATGGTCTCCATTCCTGACCAAACTGGGTCCTCAACTAGTTTTGAGACTGCCAGTAGCAGTTGTGGTGGCGGAATGGGAGAAATGGAAGAAAGAATAGCGGATCAGGCGGAAAGTTGCGAGGGGTTTTCATTATTGCACCTGGCTTGTAGAGAGGGTGATTTGGGAATGGTGGAGTTGTTATTGCAATATGGTGCAAGTGTTAATTCTGTCGATGCCCAGGGGCGAGCCCCACTTCACCATTGTGTATTGAAAGGGAGGGCGTTGTTTGCAAAGCTGCTTTTATCTAGGTAATTTGTTGTATACTGGTATCTATTAGGGTTTTGGTTTCGACTTTTAATTCTGATGTCATGCGTACCATTTATGTAGAAATTTACGGTCTTCTGCCCTTTCTGATTACTTATTACATATCATTTGGAAATATTTTTTGTCATACAGGGGGGCTGATCCACATGCCACTGACATGGATGGGAAGACACCGTTGCAATATGCCATAGATTTCGGCACAATTGATGATGATGAGATTCTACTTCTTCTAGAAGATCCAATTAGATAGCTCACAAGGGGTTAGAGCACAAATTTACAGTTAGTTTGAATTAACCTTCTAGTAGACGCAAATTGGGTTGTGTCTTATCCCAGTGGTTGACAGCCGCAATGCACACAGGTGCATTATGCTGCAATGCATGGAGTTGCAGGATGGTGCCATGGTTGTGTTGGCATCGGTTATGCATTTATAGTATGCCTGATTATTCACCCCATTTGGGTTTTCCTTTCTCTGTTTCATTTTTTGCCCTATTGTTTTTTTTTTCTCTTGATCTTTTTGAGGTTGAGTGAATTGTAAGTTTTGTACATTGGCTATGTTTTTGTATGCATTGAGTCGAGTTGTTCTTTAAGTTGATGTTCATTATCTCTCTGATGACCTGATATGATTAGGGATGCTCTCCTAACGGAAGGTTGTACATATATGGAATGCATACTTTTTATTAGAAGTGTTGGTTTTGTTCTATTCCATTTGAAACGTTCTAGTATAAGCTATCACTTCGTGTTTCTCGCGTTTTGAAAATGGTTGCTTGAATATTATTCTGCTAAAATTTTGTTCGGCTCATATTTCACTAAGAATCTTGTGACCTTTTTTTCAACAATTTAGAGGGATAGGGTTTCAAAATATTTTCTTAGATAGAGAGAAGGGTAGAAGAAAATATTTTGATTTAGTTATGTCAATGGGTTGACCGTTAGCTACAAAACCAAGCTAAAATATATGTTAAAAGAGTATGAGCAAATAATTTTCTTTAGCCTTATCTTATGTGGTTTTACGTAATTTACCAGAGTTTTTATTTCCCACCTAACTCTGAAACTACACGTTCAATTACAAGCCATCAAAGTTAATTTGGGCCTTCATTGGAAGCTTCATTTTGGAGATACTAGCAACCTTGTACCGGAAAAATTATAACTAACGTTACTGTTCACTCGAATTTCGATAATAACAATTAAAAATTCGAAATTTTAAAAATAACGTCGCTGGATCGTCATCCGGATTGACGAAATCGCAAAATCCTTGGATCGTCATCCGGAATGACGATCCAAGCTTGGATCGTCATCTGGGATGACGATCCAAAGTTGGATCGTCATTCCAATTGACGACCAAATATTTATGCAAATATCAAAGTCTGTTCCCAACATCATTCCAATTTTTTAATATTTAACGTCAAAATTTATCTAAGGGAGTATTTACAAAAGGAATGAGACAAGCAGATGAGATAAAGAATTCGGTGCTCAGTATTTGAAAGGCGTGAAATTGTGTCCTAAATGCTTCACCAAAACGTGTTTGCTCAACAAGTTCAAATCATCTTTCAAAATTAACTAAAATAAAATTATATATATACATATTCAAATTTTTTTACTTTTTTATGTTGTTAGAAAATTCTTGATCTAATAACAGTTTTGAAAATTCTGAAAAAAATATTAGAAATTTTTTTTCTGAAAATGTAAATTTAAGTAACAAAAATTTAAATAAGTAATTTTCAACAATTAAGTCAAATACATAATCATAATTTCAGCCTAAGAACATTATAAATATATGAAAGTTATCCAGTATTTTTTTTCATTATTTTTGCGTAAAATGTGAATTGGACATAGTGTATCATATATTTAAATTATACAAAATAATATGTATAACTATTCATCATGCATAATTTAATTATATACAATAATATGTATTTAATATATAAAATATGAGTTTTGCTATGGTGAGTTGCAACTCACCAAAGCGTCCGTGAGTCGCGTTCAAAATTTCGAAATTTAGATCAAAATGACCGATCCAAACCGTCTAATACGATCTCCCTTTTGAAATCTCTATGCAAACCAAATTTTATATTTTTTCGAAATTTTTAAGTATTTTTTTAAAATTAGAAAATCATTAATCTAATTAGTTCTGAACCGTTCAAAAATAACAGTTTTTAAAAATCCGAAATAAATACTTAAAAATTTCGAAAAAAATATAAAATTTGGTCTGCATAGAGATTTCAATAGGGAGATCGTATTAGACGGTTTGGATCGGTCATTTTGAACTAAATTTCTAAATTTTGAGTGCGACTCACGGACGCTTTGGTGAGTTGCAACTCACCATAGCAAAACTCTATAAAATATATGATACATGATATATATCTATAAATAAGTATTATATACATATACAATATTATGTATTTAACATGCATAATTTAATTATATACTTATATTTTTATAATAGAAGTTTCAATTTTGTTTAATTACTAAGCATGATGAATAGTTATACATATTATTGTGCATAATTTAAATATATGATACATAATATGTATGTATAAAACTATTCAATATGCATAATTTAAGATATAAAAGATTTTTAATGTATAAATAAATATATATATATATATATAAGATTTTTTATATACATTAAATATACATACAAATATGTACTTGTAAAATTAAATATGAATGATAGTAAAAAAATTTAATTATATATATATATATTAACATTTAATGTATAACAAAAAAAATTTATTGGACAATATTGTAAAAATAATAATTTTAGGGTCATCGGCGAAAAATTTAAATATATTTTTATTTAATTTATTCGCCGATGACCCTAAAATTATTAATTTTACAATATAGTCCAATAAAAAAAATTGTTATACATTAAATGTAGATATTAATATTATTTAATATATAAAATATATAATACATAATATACATAAATAAGTGTTATACACACATATAATATTGTGTATTTAACATGTATAATTTAATTATGTACTTATATTTTTATAATAGATGTTTTAATTATGTTTAATTTCTAATCACAAATTATATATTTTGTAATAATAAAAATTTTGGGGTCTAAAAAGCAAATTTCACATAAAAAAATATAAGCCAACAATTTTTTTAAAATTGTCCGTATTTCGATCGTTGATAAAAAATGTTAGATGATATAAAGTTTATAAAATTTGATACTTTACTAATTTATAAATTTATCAATACGTCTGTAATTTTATTTATTTATATTTTTTTTAGAAACCAAAATAACCTGATGTCTAACAATTATCCATTAGTTGTCGTTTTGTTATATTTGAAAAAAAAATATTATGCAGGATAACTTTCAACATATATTTATAATGTTCCTTGCGATTATACATTATGACCAATTCACATTTTACCCAAAAATAATGAAAAAAAATACTGGATAACTTTCATATATTTATAATGTTCTTAGGCTGAAATTATGAATATGTATTTGACTTAATTGTTGAAAATTACTTATTTAAATTTTTGTTACTTAAATTTACATTTTCAGAAAAAAAATTTCTAATATTTTTTTCAGAATTTTCAAAACTGTTATTAGATCAAGAATTTTCTAACAACATAAAAAAGTAAAAAAATTTGAATATGTATATATATAATTTTATTTTAGTTAATTTTGAAAGATGATTTGAACTTGTTGAGCAAACACGTTTTGGTGAAGCATTTAGGACACAATTTCACGCCTTTCAAATACTGAGCACCGAATTCTTTATCTCATCTGCTTGTCTCATTCCTTTTGTAAATACTCCCTTAGATAAATTTTGACGTTAAATATTAAAAAATTGGAATGATGTTGGGAACAGACTTTGATATTTGCATAAATATTTGGTCGTCAATTGGAATGACGATCCAACTTTGGATCGTCATCCCAGATGACGATCCAAGCTTGGATCGTCATTTCGGATGACGATCCAAGGATTTTGCGATTTCGTCAATCCGGATGACGATCCAGCGACGTTATTTTTAAAATTTCGAATTTTTAATTGTTATTATCGAAATTCGTGTGAACAGTAACGTTAGTTATAATTTTTTCGGAACCTTGTATATGGCTGATTTTGCCTAGGCACTTGTCTACAAACGTAAGGATCAATAGTGCCAAAAATGGGCCTTCATAGATTACAGTTTCAATTGTGGCTTCTTTTGTCGCAAAATGAAATTATACAGGCAACAAATTTGTGGCCACGGATATTCAGTTTGTTCGCAGAGACTCGAGAGACATGGAGAGGATACCACTGCTTGTATCAGTTAGTTTTTACACAAACTTAGTTCTTGACAAAATTAGATCAGCACCAACTTTATAAAAACTAAATCAGTCCTTTCAAAGAAACTAATTTAGTCCACATTAAAAAGTTTGGGGACCAAATAAATGCAATTCAAAAAAAAAAAAACTTAATTTCTGTGATTCAGTATATGTCTATTATTTGTGGGACCCTACTCCCAGGAACCAAACGGTGGTCAGACACAGCAATTCTGCAGTGCAGTTCTCCCATAAAATCTCCTTAGAATAAACGGATAAAAATCATGAAACATGGTATTTGAGCTGCCACGTGTCACTGATCACAATTGACACTTCCAAGAATCACTCATTTTCACTCAACATACTATCTATATAAGCTTGACAAAAATTCATTAAAGAAAAATCTACCACCCCCTTCCTCCTCCAGATATTTTTCTACATACCTTGATCTCTCCATCTTTTGTTAACTCAGGTACAATCTCTCTTTCTCTCTCTCCTCTTCCAACACAATCTCCACATCTAACTATCAAATTGTTGCACAGAGATGGCAGGATCACTGGTTCAACTAACGGTTCTACCTAGTGGAGTTACTAGTGGAGATGATAGCAAAATCAGAAGCACTTGGCGAAGGAATGGAAATGCTTCTAGAATGGTCACAACTGCGAGATTAAACTCCTTTAGAATTTCAAATAATTTTGTGGGGTTTTCATCATTTAGAAATCAAGAGTTAAAATTCCAGAAAGGAAGGACGAGAAGTTCTAGAAGAAGGTTGCGCACTGTGGCCATGTTTGAGAGGTTCACTGAGAAAGCAATTAAGGTGATTTCTTGTATTCTTAATTCAAATAGTTTTTATTTGTATTTTGCATCTACCAATTGCCATACAAAACCTGTTGGTTCTTCTTCTTGTACGTACAGTGACATATTAGCAAGTGCTATTGGAGAAAATATCTAACCACTACAATAGATTAGAATAACAATTATAATCATAGTTGTCAAACCTCATTTCTACTTGCAAAGATTTTTGTACTTATTAGATAGCTATTATATTTTCCAAAACTAAACAGGTAATTATGCTTGCTCAAGAGGAGGCCAGGCGGCTCGGCCACAACTTTGTTGGTACCGAGCAGATACTTCTGGGTCTAATTGGTGAAGGAACGGGTATTGCTGCTAAAGTTCTGAAATCCATGGGTATTAATTTGAAAGATGCAAGGGTTGAAGTTGAGAAGATAATTGGAAGAGGAAGTGGTTTTGTGGCTGTTGAGATACCATTCACACCACGGGCTAAACGGGTTCTAGAACTTTCTTTAGAAGAGGCCCGTCAACTGGGTGAGTAAACCTGCAATTAAACTCCCATTTAATCCAAAAGTACCATCAATTGTGAAATTCGATATCAGTTTAACCCAAAAGCTTTTGTTTTCATTTTGTGTTTTATTTTCTATGATTGGCGTTTAGTTCCATAATTCTAATTGAATAGCATACTCTGGATCAACTTGGGTATCATCGGTGAGGGACTTATATTCTCACGATGTAAACTGTGTTCTAAATTTTGCATATTTGAGGCTTAGATATTCTGATTTGGACCTTTTTTTGCGCCTACTGTTATACTCAGTTTTATGGGTAGTTCTGTAATTTTAATTTTAGTCAAGAAGTAACAGATTCCACTAAAAGTATACCACACAACTTTTATCAACTTAGTGATGTCAGATAATCTGGATTGCTTGGAGCCAACAAGGCTGCTTGATATTTGAAGGACTATTTTACCCTGGTAGTTTATTTTCCTGACTATATGAGGAAATGCATAGGTCACAACTACATTGGATCGGAGCACTTGCTTCTTGGGTTACTCCGCGAAGGAGAGGGTGTGGCAGCACGGGTACTCCTGACCCTAGGAGCAGACCCAAGCAATATTCGTACACAGGTAAAATTTACTACTATGAAAACTTCGAAGTTTAACTAAATGATATATTAAACCATTATCCTTTACTATTTAAGTCCTAAGAATGCCTTGTTGTTTTTTACATAATTATAGGACAGGAGTTAAAAAGTTCGAGCACCAGAGTGCTAGTTTAATTACTTATTATATCTGTATTAATTTAACCCTAGTAGACATAATGACATCTGCAAACATCAAACAGGCTATTTTGCAGTTTTTGGGATATGATATTTTCCATGATTCACTTTCAGAATAAATATTATCGACTTGCAACTACTAATTATTCTGCGTTATTGTGATAATATTATATTTTTTTGTATTTAAGACTACTAATCATAATCAACCATCATACTGGTTTTTGTAATTGCTTCTTGAATTATATTCTAGGTAATCAGAATGGTAGGAGAAAGCACAGAGGCAGTTGGTGCTGGAGTAGGCGGAGGCAGCAGTGGCAATAAAATGCCTACTCTAGAAGAATATGGAACTAATCTTACTAAGCTAGCTGAGGAGGTACTATTTTCTTTTCTTACATAACTGTGTTATATCTGATTGAGCTTTCCAGTACAGGATAACAATGCTCTTTCTCCCTCCCACCCCTCTTTTTTTTTCCCCCTCTCATTTATGGCAATCAGCATTGCAATGCATTACTCTTGTAATGTTCATTTGTTGCTTTCCGTGTTACATGTATTGGGTAACAATTGTGGTTAACTTTAATAGTGGAAGTAAATTTAGGGAGATGAATGTTTTACAGGGCAAGCTAGATCCAGTGGTCGGTAGACAGGAACAAATTGAGCGGGTTACACAAATTTTGGGCCGGCGCACAAAGAACAACCCTTGTCTGATTGGTGAACCTGGTGTAGGGAAAACTGCCATAGCTGAAGGACTTGCCCAGAGAATTTCAAATGGAGATGTCCCTGAAACAATTGAGGGAAAGAAGGTAAAGTACTGTGTCAGTTAGCTCTATTCTCAGATGACCATTTGGAGTGCAGTAGTACAATGTACCATGCTACAGCATGTACTGTGATTGCACAATTCGGTATGGTATTTTGGTACATCACCAGTGGTGTAATATCTATCTCCTGTCATGCTGTACCTGTTTGATTCCTTTCGTGATGCCATAAAAAATGCTTATGGGATATTTTAACCATAAGAAGTCTTTTCTTCCAGGTAATAACCCTCGACATGGGTCTGCTTGTGGCCGGTACCAAATACCGTGGGGAGTTTGAAGAGAGGCTGAAGAAATTGATGGAGGAGATAAAGCAAAGTGATGAGATTATACTCTTTATAGACGAAGTTCATACATTGATTGGTGCAGGTGCTGCAGAAGGTGCCATAGATGCTGCAAATATATTAAAACCAGCATTAGCTAGAGGTGAACTTCAGGTATAGAAAAATGCAAAAATGTATTCTTTTTTGTAACTACTTTTTCCGAGCTTGAAGTGCAATACTTAAATGTTGGGGCAGACACACTCAATGTTGCAAAGGAGCACAAATTAACAAAATATTAGCTCAGTAAGACTGAATCCTCATCAGCTTTGCCTTAAATCCATGATTTGACTTCATAAGGATGTAATAAATCTGAGACAAATGAGACGAACTAGGATCGATCTTTATTTCTCATTTATTGGTTTGGTTTGTTTAGTGTATAGGGGCAACAACAATAGACGAATATAGGAAGCACATAGAGAAGGATCCAGCACTAGAGAGGCGTTTTCAACCCGTTAAAGTACCAGAACCATCAGTTGATGAAACAATCGAGATACTTAAGGGACTACGTGAACGGTATGAGATCCATCACAAGCTACGATACACTGAAGAATCCCTTGTTGCTGCGGCTCAGCTCTCATATCAGTATATAAGGTACCATAGCAAAGTTTTTTTTTTCCATAATTTATATTAAAAACAGAAAAGACAAGCCCTGATCAAGCCTAACTTAATCAGCTGGAATGGTGCAATTAAACGTCAGACCGATAAATCCTCAAATCAGTAAAGGAAAAGGAAAAAGTTAAAGAAACCAATGCTATAAACAAGTGGTTAATCGTGTTGACCCTGTGTGCCTGTTCAGGAAATGGCAGGCATAAAGACTGTAATGTTCCTGAAACATATTCATTTTGTGATTTGTTGTTGTATCATAAGCTACTGTGAAGTTGAAATTCTGTGAATTTGATTTCTGCAATAATTCTTAATAATTTTTTTTAAAATTTCCTTATCTGTAAGCGATCGTTTCCTGCCCGATAAAGCAATAGACTTGATTGATGAAGCTGGGTCTCGGGTCAGACTTCGTCACGCACAGGTAATGAAAAAGACTTATTTGATTGTAACTACATATCTATTTACTTATCTGTTTGTTTAAGTTCTGTAACTTATTTACCTTTTCCTCTTAAGCTTCCCGAAGAAGCAAGAGAACTAGACAAGGAGATCCGGCGAATAACCAAGGAGAAAAATGAAGCTGCCCGAAGCCAGGACTTCGAAAAGGTATGAGGATTTTAATTTAGCAGTATGAATTACAAAGACAATATCTTACAATTATGACATTCTCATTATAGAAGCATTCTTAATTGTGCTTTCATTTGCTTGAATTTGGAACTAGTATCAATGCAGAGTTCTCTTAGCATCATGGCATCATGCACATGTAGTTCTTAATTTCTTTCTTTTTTGCTGTACTTTGGCTTAAAACTCATTTGTTTTCTTTTGGATTAGTCAAAACTCAATAAAACTAGCAGTCTGCGTCAAGGTGTCAGTAATGACTTCAGTAGGGGATGTCATTATGCAACAATTTTATATTTTGTGATATACTTAGTGATGAGAGAGTGTAATATTTGCTTTGTGGCGTTTTTTATGGTTCTATTTTTTGTAAAATGCTTATTTTGGCGATGGGTTTTTAGATAGCATTTTGGCACTGGTACCAGTGCGTGGGTACCAGTGCAGGTGCGGGGGTGTTTTGTTGATTTGTAATACTGTTTTGCTTCTATTAAATGGAAGTGGTGGGCCTTGAGCCCACTTGTTTCAAAAAAAAAAAGAAAAAAAAAACTAGCAGTCTGATACAAGAGTAAAACGTACTAAATGATTCTCAAGTAGCAGCAATAGATCATCAATTTTCCTGTTGAAAACTTGAAAATTCAGTAAACTTTCAATTTAGGCCAGTGAGCTACGTGACAAAGAGATGGAGCTGCGTGCACAAATCACTGCCCTACTTGACAAGGGAAAGGAGCAAGCAGAAGCTGAGTCTGAATTGACTGACGAGTCAGGCCCAGTTGTCACTGAGGCTGACATCCAACATATTGTTTCCTCCTGGACTGGTATACCTGTTGAGAAGGTCTCATCTGATGAATCTGATCGGCTACTTAAAATGGAGGAGACCCTACATAAGCGCATCATAGGTCATATAATCACTCACTATTCAAAGTTGATTCGTACTCCTAATTAGCACTTCCCATCGCATGGCATTCTGTACGTATGGATCACCTATAGAAATATTAACAATACAAGTTATTCCATAATTGGCAATGGTCGGCCTGCTCCATGTCTCTGTTCCTAAAATCAAACATATACCATCCATCCTTCTGAAATTTTTCTTCAGGAAGGCTTTTGACTGTGACTCATGGAAACTCCCCCAACCATTAAAAAAATAGAATGGTTTTCCAGGGGCCACTGGAACACAATCTGATCTGATGGGATTTGAGCTGCGATGCTTATTTCTCTCTTGTTGACTGGACATTTTATCCATTAGTTTAACTGAATAGTAATATTGAATTCATTATTCTTTTTAATTATTAATAGGCCAAGATGAAGCCGTGAAGGCAATAAGCCGCGCCATACGTCGGGCCCGTGTTGGGTTGAAAAATCCAAATCGTCCAATTGCAAGTTTCATTTTTTCGGGGCCTACTGGAGTTGGGAAGTCTGAGCTTGCAAAGGCACTTGCAGCATATTATTTTGGGTCAGAGGAAGCAATGGTTCGACTTGACATGAGCGAGTTCATGGAGCGACACACAGTCTCCAAGCTTATTGGATCACCTCCTGGTTATGTCGGGTAATGCTGCAATGACCT
Organism: Rhynchospora pubera; assembly: GCA_028095005.1. Taxonomy (NCBI): domain Eukaryota; kingdom Viridiplantae; phylum Streptophyta; class Magnoliopsida; order Poales; family Cyperaceae; genus Rhynchospora; species Rhynchospora pubera. The sequence goes on along the minus strand of CM051459.1, from coordinate 60,644,578 downwards.
ATCATATTAGCATTAGAATTTACTGTGATATTTACCTTTCAGGGTTAACAACCTATAAATGTTACAATTTTTTGGGTGTTTATAAAAATGAAATAGGCGGCATTCTTCAGCCACTATTTTCCACCAAAAAAAAAAGAAATAAAATCACATGGTAATCTTCTTTTTATACTTATTATAATAGCTCCCTATCACTCTATATAAAGTGTAACCCCAACTGGCAGTAAAATCACTAATTGACGGTTTTATTATGGAGGGAATTTTTTTACTCCTAGGCTAATTTCCTTTTCTGACAGATTTGCAAAATATCCTTTCTTATTTTAATTGAAATGAAACTGTGATTCCTGTGACCACTGCAGTTACACTGAAGGTGGGCAGCTGACTGAGGCAGTGCGACGACGGCCGTACACTGTGATCCTCTTCGATGAAATTGAAAAGGCACATCCTGATGTATTCAACATGATGCTCCAAATCTTAGAAGACGGCCGACTCACTGACAGCAAGGGACGAACCGTAGATTTCAAGAACACCCTCCTAATCATGACATCCAATGTTGGCAGCAGTGTGATCGAAAAAGGAGGCCGCAAGATTGGCTTTGATGCAGATACTGATATACAAGACAGCAGCTATACCAGGATCAAGAGTCTGGTTACTGAGGAGTTGAAGCAATATTTTCGACCCGAGTTTCTCAACCGGTTGGATGAGATGATTGTATTCAGGCAACTCACCAAGCCTGAGGTAAAAGAGATTGCTGATATCATGTTGAAGGAAGTGTTCGACCGATTGAAGAAGAAGGAGATTGAGTTGCAAGTGACTGAGCGGTTTAGGGACAGAGTAGTGGATGAGGGTTACAATCCAAGTTATGGTGCAAGGCCATTGCGAAGGGCTATCATGAGACTTCTAGAAGATAGTTTGGCAGAGAAAATTTTATCAGGGGAAGTCAAGGACGGTGATTCGATTATAGTGGATGTGGATACTGACGGGAAGGCAGTTGTTTTGAAAAGTGATGTTGGTGCAAGTGTAATTGGAGGAAGTGAACTTCCAGAAGCATCAGCCTCTGCTGTCGGAGCTTGATGTGTATTTGATGATAAATTGTATAATACACTTTATGGGGGTAGCTCAGTTTATGTTTATATTGATTTGGGAGACAAAAGGCAGTGCAATAGGCTTGAAACAGAATAATGCAAAATACATGTAGATTGTAGACTAGAGCTTTACAATTCTTCCAGATCTATAAGCCAGAAAACATGTACACCCTTCTGCAAATTAGGCTTTCGCATCTATTTGGGGAAGACCAGTATACCTTTCCTTTAATGATTATTATGATATTTATAATGTAATTATAGATGGGAACGAAATATTTACTTGGGGTGAATTTCAATTTTTGGATGCGAAGATAAAACATATATTACTTCTGGGCAGGTACCTCCATTTCTTTCTTCAGCGCTTTGTTGCCTCTAATCTGGTTAATTGAGCAACACCTACCTATTTTTACGTAGTTATGTATATAAATTTTTATCAGAAGTGAAATCATTTTAAATTAAGATATTTGTTGGCAACAAAAGATCTTTTAACATCAACTTAATTAGGACAGAAAAGTTTATTAGATAGCTTTGTTCATTAATGAATTTGCTTTTGTAGGTGCATTCCATTGAAAAACGCTGTAACACACTAACAAATATAAGTTGACATTCTAACACACACACACACACACACACACACAATATAGAGTTGATCGAGTGTCAGCTGGTCTGTCATTTTGATACATTTGCGCAATCCCTATCTAGTGCCAAACCATTTCTCGAGTGTTCCAATAACTAGAAAGAAAATAAAAGAACATTAATTTAAAATTAAGTTCGGAGTTTAGTTCATATGTTGGTAATTAACTATAACAGCCCAATGCGAGTACAAAACTTGTGAGGGGATCATTGCTTTTAGCTTTACGTGGGCTTACAGAATGCTTGAAGTGCACATTGTTATGCGGTCCATTTGTTTAAGCCTTTTTGAGCAGTAAGTACTGATTTTTTTTTAGCAAGATTTTAGTTGTTATTCATTTAGCCCCCTTTTTTTGTGGCAAATTACCTACTCAAACTGCCACCTTTTCGAGGAAAAAAATGTAACACTGCCTTATGCTGAATGCTTAACGCAATGCAATATAGTGGCAAGTATTCTATCGTTTTAAATATGTGGCCCGAAAAACCGAGAAAACTGTGAAGGAAAAAAGGGAAAAAGGACGTCTTGTCATATCAAGAATTGTCATATATTATGTTACTGAAACATATATATCTCTATCTCTATTAATAAACTCACGGATCCAAGAGGTGTTACCATGCTAGATCTAGTAGGTAAAAACGTGTTTATGTCGTTCGATCGATTTGATATGTGGTTGGATATCAATTGCGAGACGAAGCAATAATATATTTTGATTTTCAATCTAATAAAAAAAAAAATTGGATCGCAGGTTCGAAACCCGGCTGGGGGCCTTTCATAGACATTTAATTTAATTTAAAAATAAGTTGGGTGGCTTAGACCTCCAATTTATCTTAAAAAAAAATAATAAAAAAATTGAAAAACATATCTATTTATATCGCAGGTAAATTAAGTAATATAATCTAACATTATTTTGTTTCTTTACTTGCCCACGTATAAGGACATCTTATGCTAGTATATATAAAATAAAGTATGACTGGTAACAATTTTCAAAGATATTCACTCCAAAAAAAAGTTGGTCGATTATGACCTCTTTCTTTGTTAAAAAAATAAATATATAAATAAATAAACAAACAAATAAAGTGCTCGAATTTGATAAAAAGTTTAATCCTATAATTTGCCATGTCCAGATTCTGCACGAACACATTAAATATCATTTCAGTTCAGTTGTAACTTAATATTGTAATGCTGATAAAATATTCAGATTTCAACACTAACTGACAGTACGTCCAGATTAATTTACTTAAGTTTAAATCTGATTAATTTCTTTAGTTCAATACTTATTCCAATTTCTAGGGCTGTATAAGAAAAAAAAAACCCCGTCTGACCCGTTTAACCTGTCCAACCCAACCCGTATTCTAACTGATTGAGACATTATTTGGGTTGGGTCGGGTTTTAATTTTATCAACCTGATTGTATTGGATTGGGTTATATTTTTACTCTCGATAATCCGATTTGTACCCGACCCGATTAATTAATTAAATATTTATAGATATAATCCTATATTGATAGGCAATATAATAGTTTAGCAGATTTTTCTGGCTATATTTGTCAAGAAAAGTGATGTAACATGCACTGGATACACATATCCAATATTTCCACGCAATATTGTTGGCTGATTATATTTCATGAATATTATGTTCTAATAGTTTTGCCTACTGTCTTGATATTAAAAAGAAAATAATACATTTACCGGGAATGTGTTTATTTCTAATCGATAATAATTAATATTTTATTTCTAATACCTTTAATATAACGCAACTAACTTTTGAAATGATCCTGGTTGATCGGTCTTTTATTTTTCAATTAATATTTTATTCCTATATTTTTGTCAAAAATATTATTTATTTTTATTTAATTAAATATTGTTAGTTTTATTTATGTACCATATAAATTATAACTCGTTTAACTCGAAAACTCATAAAAATCCGTAGATAAAAATTTATATGAATTGAGTTGGGTTACGGGTGGATCATTGAAAGTAATTTTTTAACCCGGTATAATTAAATTGGGTTGAAATATCGATAAAAATTTGCGAACCCGTCCGTTGTCCATTGTACAGCCCTACCAATTTCAATAATCGCAAAAAAAAAAAAAAAAAAAAATAGAAGCTAAGGCTCCCGCCGATTACCATTTTGCTAATTATGCGAAATGTTTTGAAGATAAATTTGCGCTCCAAGCCACCCAACAATTATGCGAAATGTTAAATAAAATAAATAAAATGGAACCAGCCTAGAAGGCTAGCTAGAACTCAATTAAAATGAACTAACCAATCCGATAAACACTAATCAGGGAATTAGAGCACGGCACCCACCAATAAAAACAATTGTCACACAAAGACAATGACTGACAGAGAGAGAGTGAGATGGGCTAGGAATTGATAGAGAATTAATGGATTGGATTATATCATCACTACGGTCCAAATTAATTCTAACGAGTCCAGCTGGTTCTAAGTAAGCTGATCTCAACTCAAATTTGACTCGTTAACAGTTCCTTTTTAACTGAATCATTTAATATGTTGTTTTTATCGAACTTTGACGACTTGCGAACTACAAAGTTTTCTTTCAGTCCTATAGACAACTAGATTGTCATTAATTAATTCATTATAAATGCAACATCGATCAGTTTACTATTTTTCATTCAATGTCCATGTAGATACATGTAAGTGTCAAGCTACATTAACCGAATTGACAAATCCGATCAAGTAGTTTGGTGTACCGAAAACGAAGAAGGTTTGAAAGTGCATGTCTCTCTTATTGGCAGCAGAGATGGGGACGAAAATATCATGACGAGCCCAAGTTTCTTCAAGTCGAAAATATCATATAACAAATGAAAAAAGTAATCAAATGCGATAATTTGTGCCGACAGCACACTCATATGCCTTAATAAATCTCCTCTTCATAATTTTAATTAGTAGATAATTAAACTGATATACTTTCATTAGAGATGTAAATTCTTAATCCGACCCAACGGATCAATTTGTATCCTTTCTGATGTGGATAAATGGGTTGGATGTAGATAGAAGTTCTTTTTTTATTCCATTATTAAAACTTTGATCCGTTTTTAAACGGATAGGATCATGACTGTTTACTCGTCGGATAACTTTTACTTTATTTATTTTTTAACATACTTTTTGATCCTTGTATATAGAATTTGATGGACAAAAAAAATAAATAAATAAAAGACTAGCTAGATGCTTAAATAAGTTTATTATACTAGAAATTAAAAATCCGTTCACATTAAACAGGTCAGATGAAGTTGATCCGTTTATTCGTTTGGTAATATTTTAGCATGTCATCTTTTTTTATCCATGATAGTTCCATGGGGTTGGAAATAATACTCCGTTTTACAAAATAATTTAACATATATATATTTATTCAATCCGTACCCGCCGATTTGGATACATGGTCATACAAGCATTACCTCTATTACCTTTGATTCATAATAAGTCGGGTTGGATATAACTAGCGAAGGTACGCGCTTCACGTAATTAAGTTTTGTTTTCCATATTTAAAAAAATATATATGTAAAAAAAAATAAAAATTGAAAAATACATATCTATTGATAATTATTTTTTTTAATGGAATTAAAACCAGATTAGAAGGTACCATTAATACTATCTCATAAACAGTTTTCTACAGTTAGAAGCAACAATCACCATTCTTACATGAATTTAGTCAAGAATAGATGCAATACTATCATAATTGTATTTTTAGAACGAAACAATATCCATTTAAATTGTTAACAACATGTTTGGTTGTTAATTCGATAAAACTATATTTAAATATTATTAATTCTCATAGATAAATCACATGTTTAAAAAGAGCTGAAATTTGATTATCAGTAAATGTCATTTTATTATAAAAAAATATAGAAGTAAAAGAATTACGTCAAATTTTGAGAAAGTATAAAATTAGAAAATTCATATCATTAGATTTTTTTATAATTTTTTATTATGTATATAAAATTTTATACATCAACGAAATTTAAAAAGGTTCGAAATCAATAAAAAACAGAATTATATTTCTGAAATAATAGAATTAAGTCATCATATTTAGAAATTTGAAAAATTATGTGGAATGATTGTATTTGTTATAATTTTCTATTATTTATATAGAAATTTTGCAAAAATAAAATCATAAAATTCTTTGAATTATTAAAAACCTAATGATATTAATTAAATTTTGGAGATTCAATATTTATTATATTAAAAAATTATTTCAAATATTTGTAAGTCTATAATTATAAAATTTTATATAATTAAATTCTTCATATATCTTTGAGTTAAGTAAATAAATTTTGATAGTCAAATGATTTAATCAAGTCCTACAAATAATTTTAAAACGAAACCTTTATGCAGATTAAATTTTATGAGATTAAAAAAATTATTTAAATTATTTTATAACTCTATAAATTAAAAAATTTATATTCATGAATTCTTTATATTTTTGTGAGCACACATATAAATTTTTATAGCCAAATAAATGTTTAAAGACACCTAAACAATTAAAAAACTAAACTATATTTAATCTAAAATTATGAAATGGAGGTGTCCATTGTACTGTAGAATGGAGATAATCTTGTGCTGACATCACCCTTGTACTGTAGAAAACCTCTCCAGAATTGAATATTTACTAGCTATAATTTCGCGCTTCGCGCGATAAATGTTAGACAAAATTGACTATTATTATATTAAGTACAATTTATTAGTTCTAAAAACATAACTCTAACACAATTAGAAATAAACTGAATTGTCAAAGATCAATTGTAACTATATTATAATATATCTTACTTAGAACTTGATGTAAATAAAAGAAAACACACACACACAATTCGCACAAAATAAAATTATAGCGCCTCCTTTCTTGCTCTCAACTCATGATCTCACTTCTTGTTAGAAAAATAACAAATGCGAAAGCAGAAAGATATTTTATTTGCTAAGATATTTTCACATATACCTCTTTTCAGGGGTATATGCGAAGTTAGATAACTAATTTTTATCCGCAGAAGGACATTTCTAGTAAGTTAGATAACTATTTTTATTTCTGCATTAGTGCAGAGGGATATTTCTATATATTAGCAAATACGAAAATGCAACTTTTCAGAGGTATATGTGAAACAACCTGCTAAAAATTAGCAATTTAGACAACACTCCCTGAAAAGCTGCTTTTGATCGTACTTTACCAGTATGAGCAGTTTTGGTGGAAGCTTTGCCCATTTAACAATAAACATTTGTTGACATCAATCCTTTTGAAGGCACATTTGACAATAAAAAAAATAAAACAAACTGAGAAAAAAAGAAATCGACGAAAATGAACAAATACAAAGTAGTGATAGTAGGATGCTAACCCATCTTAGCATTATATTGAGCTATGATCGCTAAGGCTTGTGGCACTACTGATTGAACTACCTAACATGGAAATAAATGACCAATTTCCATAGAAGTAGTGCTGATTTGAGAAGAGCAACTGATGTAGTGATTGATTAAGTATGGATGAAGGCTGTTTTGATGAAATCCAATTTCATTCTCTGCAAAAGAGATACTGAAATTAGTAAAAAAAAAAACATAACAACCAAAAAAACAAAATCTAATCCAGATGTTAGCTAACTAATAACATGCCCAAGGCCTAATTGTAATGACAGCAGGTCAATAGACCACACAAATGAATGAAATTAATTAATTGGATTGTATCCAAAACCAAAATGAATAAAAAGACATTCAATTGTCAAAAAAAATCACACAATCTCGTGAACGAAAACGACGATAAAACTTACATGAGATCGTAAAAATCAGCGTTAATTAACATTTTATTTCTTTACGGAGAGTATTATTACCTTCAATCAAAATCATACCTGATATTCAAACAAATATTTTTAATTAGATTCCAAAAGTGTTTTTTTTAACGGAGTGAACATATTTATAGCTCAATAAACTAATGGCACAAATTTCATTAAATGAACAATTAATTCAGAAATATAATTCTGACATGAAATGGAATCAATGATTCTTTTAGCAGTGCCTTTTTGTGCCAATTCTTGTTAGAAAAATAGAACTTACATGAACTGAAATTACCTGAAGTCATCAGCTGATAAATGACAGAATCTCGCCTGAATGACTCAATTTGATGCCGCCTCGCTATCTCCATAAGCCATCAGCTGATTGCTACATCATTGACAACTTTCTCTTCTTGGAAAAGAATAAACTCTTTTTTCAGCAGTATGAACCAACTGATAGCACAAAAATATAAGTCAGCTAAGCATCCGATAGATCATCTGTATGAATAGAAGAAAAAAAATATTGAAAGTTCAGTTCAATTTTGCCCAAAAAATATAAGTCAGCTAAGCTCTATGGCAGAAATTATAACAATTTTATCCAAAATTTAGAAATAAGTTCAATTTTGAAATTAGCTGAGTTTTTAGGATTTATTTGCTGATATAATATTTGACAATAAAACTTCAGGCTTTAAATTCCTCTCCAATAAGAATTAGATGGTAAGATGGTGTGAAAATTTTGTCTCTAAATGCCTAGCATTAAGGAGAGACCTAAAAAAGATTTGTATTCCATAATTTTGTCTCTTAGATATATATCGTTTGCTAATGTATATGAACCGATACAAGTGGTATCTTGCTCATCTTGTGTGCTGGCATAGAGATGTCATTAACATCTAAGGTCGAACTCGAACTTCTGAAAAAATTATTATAGAAAATTGTAACTGCTACACTCTCTAGTCCACACATTTGAATGCATATCCATTTTATCTATGCTCAATGAAAATCCTAATTAATAACTGAAATGCATATTAACTTTGCCCAATTTTTTTTGACCAACACTGAAACTATATATATTAAGAACCTGCCAGTACCTCTAACAATCTATTTGCACACTTGCTTCACTTATCCTTACAAAATATCAGACCCACCAAAGTAAGCTGAAGCTGCAGATTTTCATAAAATTGTAAAATGTTGATGAGCATTGCACAATAAATATAGCTTTCCTTACCATTAATTATTGAATCGTGTGAAAAATAAGAATTACCTTCGTGCATAGGATCGCAAAAGCTGATTTATACGCTTGTGCAATTGCCATCCCTTCTTGAAGCACATAACATGCTATCCAAAGACAGAAGATGAAATTAATAAGCGTTCATCATGCCTACTCATTATTATTAACGAATCATCAGCGGCGGTTTAGATAAAAACAAATTAGAAACTTTGCAACTGCAACAGTATCCAAAAGAATATATTTGATTATTCAACTAAGTAAATTGGAAGATATATACCAGTTGACTCAGCATTTTTTTTTTTTGGAATAATGAATTTTTCTGTAATGCGATTCAAACTCAAGTGCTGATCTACATACCTGAATGACATCATATGTCCTTAAGTCATATTTGAAAAAAAAACCCACCCCTTGATGCACCAGCAACGAACGACGAAGAAAGATGCACAGCGCAACATAAGCGAAACACAAAAAAAAATCTTGTATCGCCAACAACACAAAACAAAACCCCTAACCCAGCGATCTCTTCGAGAAGCAAAGCACAAATGTAACATCGAATTGCGCGGTACAGATTAAGATGTGTTGAAAGTTACCTTGGAAAATATCTCTTGTCTTTGCTACAACTTCAAACCTACTATAACCTCTCCTCCATTCACTAAAATTCCAAGCTAATCCTCACTGATTAAGCACCTCAATCAAACCCTAATGAAAAATTAAATTAAAATTAGGAATAATGATTTTCCTATAGGACCGTTTGGGTCAAAACAAAAGTTAATAGTATTTATTTAGCACACTGGCATTTTTTTTCCCTTATTTCTCCTTCTACTCTTATCTCAGGAACACCAACTTGTTTTTTTTTTTTGGCCTTTTTTCATTTAATTAATAAAAAAGTTAGGGGGTTTCCACTGTCTTTTTTCTAAAAGAAAAAAAATCTATGTATACTTACATGCGAAAGAGAAGCTGGAGACCTCATTTCTAAGAGGGGTCAAGGTAACACCTAGGCCATCTTGCATTTCTCAATAGATGTTTACCTTGCAAGCCTTCAAACTCACTGGTCTTGTCTGGATCGCTACTGATAGTCCCAATGTTGGTGAATACCCAAGCTGGTGAAGTCAGGAAAAAAAAAGTCAAAATAAATAGTAAAAAAAGAAATAGCATATCTAGGTTAAGACACAGATCGATGTGAATCCTGATACTGGTGAAAAGGCATTATAATCAGGGCAATGTTGTGAATGTTGAGAAATTTTATTATTGTACAAAAATGAATTGCGCAATCAATTGATCTGGACATTACCATTGAAAGTTGTGAATAAAAATTGATCAATGGAAGACACGTCCCTTTAAATTTCATTGATTTACCAAATATGTTTGACAAAATTTAGTTTTGACAACCATTTGAGCTTTGGATCACTTACGATATCATCAGTTAAAAGGTTACTCTCTTTACACATGACAGGGATTGAAGAGTTGATGGATATAACAATTATTCCATCAGATAAAATAAGAACCAATCATGCTCTTAAACAAAATCCAACACGGCTTGAACGAAAAGATCAAAAACCCAAAGAAAAAAAAAACTCAGAACCCAACAACTCCAAGATAGAAGAAGGAAAAAACATAGTAAGAAATTAAGAGATCATACCACAAATCAATGCAGGCAAGAAGAACAAACACCTGCTCCTCAAAGCAAACCCAACAGAGAACCACAACACCAGCAGCAGGACCTCAAAAAAAAGCAATAACAAACAGTGCATCAGACACAGACCCAAAACAATAACATCTTAATCAAAACAAATGACCGACCACCAATAGAAGGCAAGCAATGCAGGGCAGACCAGAAGAGAAATTTTACGAAAAATCACTCCTTCACTTACCAGGAACGAACAACAGAGAAGGACGCAGGGCACAGCAGAAGCGAAACACAGAAGACAACCTCCTATCGCCAACAAAAGAAGAGAAAAACCCCAACCAAGCGATCTCTCCAAGAAGCAAAGCACAAATCTAATACGGAATTGTGCGGCACAGATTAAACCCATCAAAAAAGACGGACACTCCGAAGACACGGCGCTCACATCCAACTGTACGACACAGATCAGATCTATCGCAACGAAAAACGGCAGAGATAAGAAACCCTGACGTCATCAGTTTACTGTAGAAAAGGACCCTTGCGTTGGAGTATTTTTTGATATATATGATATATGATAATAGCATAGAGAGTAAAGTTTTAGTGCCACAAAATACCACAAATTTTTTTTATTAATATTGTAAAATAAAAACAATACAAACAACTAATCTAAACTATGCATTGATATTATTTTATTTAATGAGTGATTCATTTTTATATAAATTTTATAAAATTTGAAGTTTATTTGATACTCAATCAAAATGTCAAAATATGAATGTATTATAATTATTATGTAAAATTGTTAACAAGACTTGTTTATTTTTTACTTCTCGATCAAGGACCAAATGAACTTAAATTTTATAAAATTTATATAAAAATGCATCACTCATTAAATAAAATAAGATAAAAAGTTTAAATTTTTATATTTTAATATATTAATAAAAAGAAAGTTATGGTATTTGGTGGCACCACAAAATTGTGGCACTAGGACCTTACTCTAGCATAAAATGGCTATAGGCCTATAGTACACTCTAAGGAGGTGTTTATTTTGCAGAATAGTGGTGGAATATCTTATGCTACATAAATTTATGCAAAGTTAGATCATCGGTGTTTGGTTGGAAATAAGTGGGGGAGATAACTAATGGTGTCATAAGTTATTATTTTATTATTATTTATATTAGTAATCATAATACTACTACTACTAATAAATAAATAAATAAATGTTAATATATTCTTTTTTGTCATGGTAGTTAGATTATTATTTTATCTCTTATTTCACTTTGTGGGTTCACCAACTTTAACTCATACCACTTCATTTAGTGGTACAAGTTATTTAAACTTATTCTGTCTTATATAGTGGGTGTTTGGTTACATAAATAAAAAAATAGATAAGTTATGAATTCCTCCTGTGCAGTAACCAAACACTCCAACATAGAGGTGGTTGTGTTTTAGAGTTTTAGGCCAATATATCTGTGTCAAAATTCATATTGACATAAACTGTATCATGAGAAAAATTAAACTGCATCATTATCATATCATGAGAAAACACGAATTTTGATATAGATCTAGCTGTTAAAACGGTAAAGCACTGTACCTTTGTGCTATAGAGTGTACCATAACCATTCTTTATATGAGGGTTTTAATGCCTGTCATTTGTGTCTCCCAAATGTCCCCAAATTTAAATAATGAAATCCGAATTGTTGATCTTGTTTAAGCATTGTGTTTCCATATAGTAAAAAATATTTACAAAACTTATATGAAAATGTATCACTCATTAATCAAACAACATCATCGGTTTAGATTCTATATTTGAATTCTAAATATTAAAAAAATAACAACAAAAATAAATTTGAGACGCTTAAGAGCACACAAATAATGAACACTGAAACTTTCTCATAATATTATAATCCGTATACGATTGAACTCAATGCGATACTAAAAATCCCAGCTGTGATGCCAAACAAAGTAAGCTTATGCCTCAGATTCCGAGCGTCCAAATTATAACGCTGTACGTCCAGATCATTATTATCTGAGATTTTGAGGCGTATGTGTCAGAAATCGTGTGGGTTCATTAATAAAAGTTAAATAAAGACAGTATTAATTAATTTTATGCCTCCACGTTTTTTTTTACCTGTTAGGCACATCAAGGAAAGGGAATGGTGTCAACTGCTTCTATTTTATTTTAATGTTTTTTTTTTTTCGTTTTTCCGATAGCTCTCGGTATTCTATCTATCTTCCGATCCTATTTGACCATTCTCGTGCTGCAGAAAAGAAAAAAAAAAAATATCGGCTGATCAGTCCATGTATATTTTACTTACATGACCAAATAAATTTCAAATTTATTAAAATTTAATGTATAATTTCATATAAATGATTGATGACATACATTGAAGATTTTTATGTTTTAATTTGCACAATAGTATAAAATATATGTGATGTGTAGCAAATAATGCTCTAATTTAGTCCTAAAAGTACCGCAAACGTACGGTAAATCGTTGGATGTGGTTAGGGGTCGAATCTACAGGAACGGTAGATTGAGTACTAAACCTTACTTATTCACAAAATCAAGACAATCAAATGAAGGATTTAGACTTAAACTAACAATTAACAAAGACAATCAACTAAGAGACAAACAACTAACATTTTTTGGTATTTTGGTGATAAAATATGCAATGAAAATGTCCTAGGATTTCAGTTTTACTTTCAGTCCGGCTTCGGATCGTCGGCACCGGTCACTTTCGTGCCAATACCGACTAGTGCGCAGCAGATTAGGCCTGTGTACTCCGCACAGGCACCAATGTTGCCCACACAACCCTTAGTTAATGGTGTTTCGACTCAATAACTTGGTTTTTGGCTTGTGTGAGGCAGATCTAGCCGGACTTGGACTCCCTAGACCTCAGCTGTCGCTTGTTGGTCATGGTATCGGGACCGAAACCTAGTCTAACACCCCCATTAGGTCGATTAACCCTCAACTTTCGCATGTTGGCTTAATCTACCTAAGTTCACTTGTTGTTTTCAAAGGTATCCACTAGACTTTCGCCTTAGCAGAATCTTCCCCTGTCGGGTACCAATTGGACTACATTTCGGCTTATATCCTACCTCAAGTCACTTTGTTCAACCAATCAACTAACCTACACCTTTGACCAAGATTAGATGTGGCCATTCATCTAATAGGAGGTTCAGTTAATCAATCAAGCACAAACAAGCATTCACAAATAACATCCAACAAGCAATACACATCAAATACCAAATATCAAGTGTCATACATCAATCCAAACATCATGATCTAACCTAAGCCCTAAGACAATGCAATCTAGCCTAGCATATGCTCAAAACTGAAAGTAAATAATGAAATACAAGATACAAACTCCATAATCGAGCAAACAAGAGAGAAAGGAAAGATACAACCGTAACCCAGCCTATTCCTCCTACTTGCAAGCTTCTAGAGTCGAAATCGGAGCCGGAATCACTGCTGTCTCATGAAATCCAAGCTCCAGAGGCACGATGCGGGATGTAATGGCGACGGTGCGGGGTGCAATGGCAGCAGTGCGGGGTGAATCGACGTGCTAGAGAGTGGATCGACGGTGGAAAATGGTGTTGTGCGGGGTACGGTGGCGCTGTGCGAGCAACGATGGAGCTATGCGGGCTACAGTGGAGGAAAATGGTGGAAAATGAGGCGGCGCCCCAGACGCCTGGGGAGTGGAAAAATGGAGAGAAAAAGATCCCTAATTTGACTTGAGAGGCGCTTTATATAGGGAATGGTTTAGGTTTAGGGTTATGTGCAGAGTACAGTTAGGTCGGTGCGGGCTACGACTTGGGCTGTGCGGGCTACAGCAGGCCCAGTTCGAAGTACAACAGCATGCTGGGCTGGGAATTAGTCATCCAGCCCAAGTGTTGGCCGCACAGCTAGGTTGTACTCCGCATTGGAGATGTCCAGGACATGTTGGATGCATTGTAGGCCGCACTGGAGAGCTGTTGGCCGCACATGAGGATTGTTGGCCGCACAGGATGTGTGTTGGCCGCACCAGAGAGTTGCTGGCTGCACCAGAGTGGTCTTGGTGGCACCAGAGGTCTGTTGGACGCACCAGACAAGTGTTGGCCGTATAGGAGAGTTGCTAGTCGCACAGGTGGCATCCAAAGAAGAGGGATGTGAGGTGTCTGCCGCACAGGGTTGATGTAGGCCGCACCAGATCACTTGTAACCTGCCGGAAAGGTGCCGATTTGCGTTGGTTTCGCCTCAAATCCCTGAAATTCAAAGAGAAACCAAAAGCAATACCAAATCTTACAAATTCTACAAATCCAAACCAAAAAGCACACAATTTCAAAAATTTAGGTTATGATTTTAGGGTTAAATCCGGCCAAATACTATATATATAAATGCTATATCAATATGTACACTAAACTGTTCATAATACAATTATTTACGGCGAATCAATAATTTATAGAGAATTAATTAGCTAGATTTGTTATAAAAAAACCAGGTCGCATCTTTTTATTTATGTACAGCTACTTACAAAAAAAAAAAAAAAAGAACAGTCAATAGCCCATGAGTTTTATTTCGGAGATAATAATTCCAGTTTGTCTAGTATGCAGCTATAGGTACGTCAGTGGGAAGTCACTGCTGAAGCTAGCTAATAGCACTTTAAACTGGAGGTGATGCAAGACCAGAAATAATTAAATTCCTTGCTTAGTCGATTGACTTTAGTAGGAAGTAGCCATTTCTCCTAACAAGGTTATCCAACAACAGACATGCAAAGTAAGTTTAGGGGGACAGAGAGAGGCTCCAACTTTTATATAAACCAAAGCTAGACAGGATTTCCATCCCAAACCACTAGCCTTGCATCATAGCTGCCACTACAAGCCTAATCACCTCTCCATACCTCTTATCTCTAGATCTCTTCTCTACATCTCTCTCTCTATCTCTCTAGAATGGAATCCTTCTACCAAGATCAGAACACATTTATGATGGACTCTTCTTCTCCCTCCAGTTACCTCTTCAAGATAGAGGAGATGAGCAACAGTGCCTCTTCTAATCTCCTTAGTTGTGGCTCGGATACTCAAACTAGCAACTCTCAAGCTTCCATGGATAGAAAGAGAAAAATGATAGACAGTACCAGCCTAAGCTCTACTCCAACTAAGGTAATGCCAGAACAAATAATAATATCTGCAATCAAAAGCTAGCTTCTATTTCAGACAAAGTTTGGTAAACTACATGTCACTTCTCTCTGTTTTTTTTTTTTTTTAATGATCTAGAGTGTCACTATTTACCAAATGATGCTTTTTTTTCTTCTTTTCTTTTTTAACTTTTCAAAGCTGTCGAGTGACTGAATGTGCAAAACTTGTGTATTATTTAATAATTTTCTTGTATGTAATGTGACATATACATACTAGCTCCTTATATATGAATGTTCTTCTTTCATGTGTACTGTGTAAATATCATTTGTTAATTCTCTTTTGTTATAATAATTAAAGACGACCAAGGAAAGCTGCAAGGGTAGAAAAGGGAAGAGACAAAATGGTAAAAGCAAAGAGCAACAGAGTGAAAACAGCAAAGATGAAGAGAAAAATACAGGGTATATACATGTTAGAGCAAGGAGAGGCCAAGCCACAGATAGTCACAGCCTTGCTGAAAGGGTACTGCTTAATATATACTGGCAATGTTTTCTCTTCTATATCATAGTTTGTTTTATTTGTTCTATCTTCTACTTTACAACATTTGGTTCCTACTAATTTTTCAAATATTTTCTCAGGTGAGAAGGGAAAGAATTAGTGAGAGGATGAGGATGCTTCAAGGCCTTGTCCCTGGTTGTGACAAGGTTGATCTTGCTTTTATTTATTTAATTTTTCAATTTCATACATTGCCAAAAACATAAAATAGAGAAATTTAATGCTGGTTACACTTTGGGCCTTAATGCCCACGGACCCCACATTTGGTGCCGTTTGGTCGATGACTCGATGGATAAGCGTAAGTATGAATAGGCCCAAATTTAAATACAAATAAAAATTATTATGATTAATTTTACCCCCTCTCTCTCCACACATGTTCACACTGTGATGGTGTTTTGGTTTTCTCCAAAGTGCTTAATCATGCAACTGTTAAATGAAAAATGTGGGTCATGCTATCTTTATTCGAATATATTGTACTGTTGTAGATAATAGCATGTGAGTGGGCTACTGCTTATTTTCTTTTTTCTTATAATTAAATACAACTTAAGATCAGCTGCCTATAAAAATGGTTTGACAAGTAATTAAAAAGAAGTAAATTCAGTAAGAACAAGGAAGTTTTACTGTAACAAAAAAAAAATGGAAGACGTACTGATGATGGAACTTGTTTTAAAATTTAATTTTAAAATATACGGACTACTATATGGTAATAATTAATTTTAAAATTTAATTCATATTACTTGCCAAAATTTTAATATCTATTTCTACTTATTTGGTATTGTCTATTTCAGGTAACAGGAAAGGCTTTAATTTTGGATGAGATCATCAACTACGTACAATCTTTGCAAAACCAAGTAGAGGTACAAAAACTAGCTGAGCCATATATATCCTCGTAGTAAGAAGACTATATGATCAATTTATCATTTTTACGCTCGTTGAATTATTTTTTATTAGTTTCTCTCGATGAGGATTGCTTCAATGAGCCCGGTGTTGTATGGTTTTGGATTGGATCCTAGTTCTCTTGTCAATGAGCACCCAGAGGTACACGATTTTTTTTTAAATATTTTAAGTTTTCTTTTAATCATAATTATGCTATCAATTTTAAACCTAAATAAAAATTTGCATTTTTGCATATTATTTGCCCAATAAACATCTTGATTCTGGAATATTCAAACGACAAGGGACTATAATTAACCTATCTTAAATTTCTAATGCATGTTTTTACGTTCAGAAAATTATGGAGAGTTTATTCCAAGAGCAAATGCAACTGCCTTCTCTAGCATCTCAGTCTTCTCAAATCCAAACTTTGGTGGACAATAACACATGTTTCCCTCTTCAAAGCCAACAGGCTCTTTCGTTTTCTCAGGTTTGGGTTATTTTTTCCCACCCAAAAATAATAGAATTTCCCCAAAATTAGGTAAAAAAACAAACAGATTTTATTGACAGTCCTATCCAAAATAATGTACAACTGTTAATTATTAACAAGAACCATATATGTTCTCGTACAGCAGAGCATCAAATTTAATAAAGAATAATATTTCTACAAAATTATAATTAGTTTTTATTTTTCTTCCTTTTTTTTTTCCCCTTTTCAGGAGAACGGAACTTTTGCGGTTCAGCCAGAGCAAAGACAGGACCTAGTCAATCAAGTGGTGTTCAATAATTTATGTTCTTTCCCTTAGAGAGAAAGCATTTACCAGAAATGACTTATCACTAGACTTGAAGGTAATCTTCTATAATAATATATAGATATATACTATTTTTTTTGGTTCACATGGTAGAGTATATAGCTAGTAGTGATGGATTACTCATGCGTTCAAAATTAAGAATATGTAGTTTTGTTTTTTCTGAATATATTTGAATAAAAAAATTGATATTAAAAAGTACATGAAAATTTTGATATAATATATAATTGTGGAAACATATTTGGAATTTAAAGATTCTTCTAACGGTTTTAGTAAGTTGATCGGCCATGTAACTTAGATAGACTAGAGCATTGATTATTTTTGATAAACAATATATATATGAGGGGGCATCAAATTTATATTGTTCCATGAAAATTATTAGTTAGTAAGTGACCAATTAATTATGAAATAAATTACTTTTGTGTAGTTTTTAATATTTCTTAATTTTTGGTATACATTCGATACACTAAAAAGTCACCATCACTCTCTCGCTTGCCATGACTCTATTATTTAAAAGCTCAGTTTCTTGCTTATTTATAGGTCATTTCCGGAGATATATAAAAGCAGGACCATAAAAGAGTTGCTCTCTCTTGCTTGAAAATAGGTTGACGAAGAATTAATGCCTTAACACGTTGGGGTTGTTTTAGTTACGCATTTGCATCTCTCTATCTCTGATTAGGCCAGGAATGATTTGTACAAAAAGGAAAAGGAGAAAGAGTAGAGATATAATACAAAATCTATGTTGCTGTTCACTCGCTTGTACAAATGGCCATTTGGGTCACTGTTGTTTGACTTGTTGATGGTGTCTTCTTTTCATGGCTACAGTATTGTGATTGATATATGGTGCAATTTACAGGACATCACTTAATTTATTCTCGGCATCATTATTGTTTCTATTCTTTTGTACGTTGTCGTTACTCTTTTCGTTATACAGTTATATACTGCGCTGATTGAGTACTGAACATTTATTTAAAATTTTTTTTTTTTAGGGTTTTGGATTATGATCCTCAACTACATAAAATTAAGGGTAAGCGTGCAACACAAGATTTGACAGTAAATTTTTTTTAGGAAACAATTTGAGTACAATTTATTAGAAAGTTAATAACGCGGAATTACACGAGGCGTCAAAAAAAAAAAAATTATCTAGTGTGCGTCTTCGATACATTTTCATGGGAGAAAAGATTAGTAGTCTAGCTAGGACAGGAGGATATATATATATATATCTATCAAATTTTTTACACCACAAAATAACTAATTAATGTAGCTGTGTAGAAAAGTTATTTCTGGACATACTATTCGTTGGCTGCTGTATAGGACAACTTTTTGAGGAGGATATATGGATTTATACGAGCTAAAAGAAACATACGTCAAATGAGATCAAATACAAGATCAGTATTACTTTCTTAACGGTCTTTGAGATCGAATATATACATATATAATAGTCACGAGTCACGACAGATTTCTGTACAGAACCAAACTGTTTTCAATGTAGCAATTGCTCCAAATATAACTACTGATTCTTTAATTTTTTTTTTCCCCTATAATCAATTAATATAGAATTCAGAGAGACCATAAGTAAGAGAGAGTGAAATCATTTGTCGCCAGTTACTCAGTTTGAAGAATAATTAATGATGCGAAATGCTGGATATTCAAACTTAATTTCTCGAGTGATAAAAAAATAATAATAACAAAATATTCAGCAGAAATAAAGCTGAAAATTTCACTATGTACCGCAACCCCAAAAAAAAGGGGAAAAGAAAGTGAAGAATAATTTTTCTAGGCCTACTAAATGTTACCCACTGAAGCAGAATATAAATAGGCCACTGAGATGCTAGAAAGGTTCTCCGATCGAGTTCTAAGAGACCTTTTAGTCTGACTATGCTATGCATTTATAACCTAGGTACTATGTACCAATTATATAAGAGCCAAGAATATCTTGTAGTATCAGCGTTTGAAAAGTGCACAATGGTACGACTCGAGGCAAAAGGTATGATGCATGTGGTCACCGGTGATCGATGGGTGTACGTCGGAGATGAAAATTAAAGCAAAAGGTGAATACATATAGGCATGTAACGATATTAAAAAATCGGGACAGATAAGGATCATCTTCTAAATTTGTCATGCCATCATCCTCCAATAGTTAGATTAATTGCATTCAAAAAAAAAAGAAAGAGGATGATGGGAATTTTTTTAGAATGCCATTAATGAAGCTTCTCCCTTCATTCCATCATCCCATGCTTACCTTCTATTTTTTTTTTTTACCATTTTCTGAATTTTAGTAACTGTTTTAGTTAAAAAAAAATTTCAGAATTGTTAGTTATTTTTCCAGAACAGTTACTTACTTTTCTAGAACAGTTAGTTATTTTTCCAGAACAGTTAGTAACATTAATCAGAATAGTCCCCTAACTTCCCCCTCCTCCTCTCTGTTTGCTTCTTCTCTCCTTTTCTGGAACATTTTTTTCTGAATATTAACTGTTCTAAATTTCTAATAGAACATTAAGTAGAACAGTTAGCATTTTTTTTCCGGCACAATTATTTTTTTTCAGAACAACTACAATAATTAGTAACATTAACTAGAACAGTTAGTTTTTTTAGAACAAGAATAGATTACTAACTGTTCTATTTGATATATCTAACTGTTCTAGTTAATATATATAATTGTTCTAGTTAATATCGTAATTGTTCTAACTTTTCCAGTATAATTTTTTTTCCAGGATAACTAGAACAGTTAGTCTTTTTCTTAGAACAGTTACTTTCGGAGCTAGAACAATTGTTTATTTAATTATAACAGTTAAGAGGGAGGGGTGAGATAGGGGTGTGATTTTTCTAGAACATTTAGTTATTTATCCAGAGCAGTTAGTAACATTAACCATAACAGTTAATTATTTTTTCAGAACTTTTCTATTAATATTTGAAAATGAAACTTAATTTTAAAAAAAAGACAGTGAAGTAAGGAGGGAATTCGAAATATAAAATAAACTATATATTGAATATTATTGTTCCTAAATTTGTCAAACTTCAAAATTACAAGTTACTGCATTTTCTCATCTAAAAAATAATGGAGTGCTCAAGTCTGTTCATGTCAATAAAGGAAAAAAAATGTATGTTCGTGTTGGGAAAAAAATTAAGGGTGTTCAGATCAGTTAATTCATTTTACTTTTAATTGTATTCTAAAAAAAAAAAGAAGGGATGAGGATGAAGGGGATGATTCTATCATCTCCTTGACTTTCTTATTAATGAAGACATGCTAGATAATTAATGAAGATTTGGAGATGATGGAGATGATAGAATCTATGGGATGATGGAAAACAATTCCCTTAAAAAATATATATCTATTTTATTTATTTATTGATTAAGATCCGTGATTTTTTTTTTTCTGTATTTTTTTAACGATTTTTGCATTTAGTTAAATATAGTTTTCTATTTTTGGTTAAAAATAATTTTCTATAATTAAAAATAGTTTTCTATTTATTGGTTAAATCTATTAAAATAGTTGTACCAATCATTATTTAATTTAAAAATTAAATATATTTGGAAGTCTAAGATAGTTCATGTTGAATTATTGTCATCTAAAAAAATATAGCGCAGCGAAACGACTGCTATGTCTAGTATTAATTATAGCATGTAACGGATTCCATTTTTTTTTAAAAAAAAACTTGTAACGGATTCCCATTTGTTGCCATACTTGTCATTATTTTCATATTTTGACAAAAGGTATTTTTAGAGCAATCAGCCAATCAGCAAAAGGCCCAGTAGTTATACAGTATTCATAAGCTCCCCTCAAATAACCATATGCCATTATTTCTAACAATGCGCATATTAATAATAAGTAAAAAGAATTATCATCTGTATATTAATCCTAAATTCGTAATTTGAAAAGAAAATTTAATGTCAAAATTAAAGGAAATCATGTCAAACTAGAACAATTTGAGTTGGCTTAGTCCATTCTTTTTCATTTCTCAAGGAAAATTCTAGGCTACAGCCTACAGGTAGGTAGTGTTCAGTTCTTTTTAGAAGAATTGACAGTGGGCAGTGGCTGTCAATTGAGGTAGTGTTCAGTTCTTGCTGAGTGAAAATATGGGTTAGCTTGCTAGCTTGAGTTCCATCATCTTCTACATATATAAACCATAAATTAAACCAACTAAGTATGAAATGAAAAATATGGATTTACTAGAGAGGTTTTACGAGAAGATGAAAATGGCCTAGCTTTTGTTATTATAAAAAGAAAAGAGAGAGGACTGAATTTGGTCATTAAAGGTGAGCTACAAGTATGAAATTAAAATTGAGATTGTTTAATCTTCAAAAAAAAAAAAAACCTGAGATTGTTTAGGCGAGGGAGAGATACAGTACGTGACATAGATATGATAAATTTGGGTATTTCTAATAAGTAAAGGGAAAAGTAGTGTTCAACTGTTCATACGTGGGAAACCTGAATGTGTTTTCGTTCATTGAATCAGCGGTCATATTTGAGCGTGTTAATTGTTAAATCGTTGCCACTGCAAGTATGACGGCAGATGTGAATCCAGCTTGTAACATTAATTTATCCCCTTCAGAAAAATATGACCCCACTTATTTTAATCTATTGATGAATCTTTTTTTATTTATTTTTCTAAAGTTGCTACTTAAAACAAGTTTTCTGAAGTATTTTTAGATTTAATTATTTCATTACCTGTTCAACTTTTATCTTCTATTAACTATATATTTAATTTCTTATTATATATTGATAAATAATATGATAGTAATTACTTGGTTGATTATTTTTAGTATATGATTTTAACTAATAAATTTATTGTTAAAATATTACGTCGTTAATTTTATGAATGCACAAATGATATATTCATTTTTGTGTCACACATATAGTAATTTAATTTAATTCCTGAATGATATTTATATTCATCTTCATATTCGCTTAACACTTGATATATATCCGTACGCGCGTATTCGTCTATATTCAATCAATAACTGTACGTATTTGAGACTATCGAAAACTAAAAGTGGATACGGTAAGCTTTTGCAATGATATGTTCATATCCAATTTGTTTATACTTGTAATAAATATTACTATATATTGTGTTGTTACTTTTACTACAAAATGAAAATTTATTTTTTCGGTTATATCTTGCTGCAATGCTGCCATTACTTCTACCACTACTAATGCTTACTACCACCAGTGTGCCGCAGGATGCCATGCTTATTAGCACTACTATGTGGCAGGAAGCCATACTGCCATTTGTCTCTGCGACCCCAAAGGGTCTGTGACAGTTTGTACGCTTGAGACAGGAATTCAAACCAATATATTTTATTGACCACCACCACCAAATAAGAAAATACATGAACGGATGAATGAAACTAAAAAACAAAAGAAAATATCTAATTTCCAAATATGGTATAATAATATATAAATGCTCCTATATTATTAGTTTGCTAACAACCAAATGAATCCTCCAAAGCACAAAAACTAACAAAGCAAGACCCAAAAAAAAATGAAAACACTATATATATAACTGAAAACGATACATTCTAACAAACAAATTAAAACTCGTCTAAATTAATATATCTTATAAACACTTTCACAATCGCAACTTTTGACGGCAAAAGCGAAGCACAAACAAGAGCCCACAAAATTTGAAATTTGTGACATATGTTTTGTTATGGATAATGACATTTGCTTTGTAACTCTCAACAGAAACCTAATTAGGTTAAGCCGACATGTGAAAGGCTACATGTGGGTCATGTACTTTGTGTCATGTCTGATTCAGGTCGGGTCACAGCGTTTAAACCTGATTCTAGCAGCAGCACAATAAATAACAACACCAACAACGTAATAGTAGCAATATATAATCTTTGGTTTGTATTAAATCATCATATTCATTGTGGGTTTTCATGCATTAATTGCTCTACATTATAGGAATGGGTATTTCATGTGGTATTTAATGAAGATAATACTTCCTTCTAAGAATATTTTACCAAGTTTTGATACCATTTTGGAATGGCCTGATCATAACTGATAAGCATACCAGTTGATT
The DNA here is from genome assembly GCA_028095005.1 of Rhynchospora pubera. Classification (NCBI taxonomy): domain Eukaryota; kingdom Viridiplantae; phylum Streptophyta; class Magnoliopsida; order Poales; family Cyperaceae; genus Rhynchospora; species Rhynchospora pubera. Next base: position 60,620,872 of record CM051459.1, on the reverse strand, counting down.
ATTTATCATGGCCAGTTAGGGCTGAAAACGGTAGCCGTTTCAACCGTTCTTTCATTTCGTTTCGTCCGGAACTGAACGTTAACGGATAAGGATTTCAGTTTCGTTTAAGGAACGGAACAACCAACGCAAATAGACATATTGTTTCGTCTCAGAACGGAACGATTAGTGAAACTGGTACGTTTCGTGGTCGTTTGTTTCGCGCATTTCGTATAAAAATTTTTGTATGGTTTTATTATTAGATTGCAGAGGACCTCAGCAGAGAGATCGAGGGAGAAATGAGTAAAATTAGATTTCTGCAGCGTCGCTCCGTCATTTCTCCGCCGAACACAATCACATCTATCTCTCTCGCCTCTACACCACCGAGTACAATTGCCGTCGAGAGCAAGATGTGATTATAGTGCCTCCTCCTCCTTTCCCGCTTGACCTAACATGTCATTTCTCTATCTCTGTTTCATACAAAATGCAGAATAGTTTATTTTTTTACATCTTAATAAAATGCAAAACAATTAGGTAGTCAAAGACGGTTATAACCGTTTTGATCGTTCCCATCAACGGAACAATCAACGCAACATATGCTAAACGGATGCAACAATCAACGCAATAAGTATAAAAATTTCGTACATCAATGCAACGGTTAACGAAAATGACCACTTTCGTGGTCGTTTTCCACGTTATGCAACCCTATGGCCAGTTGGCCACTGTAAAATTGAAATGTAGGCTGAAAGGACAAGTGTGGGCCCAGGCCGGTCAGAGCCCAAAAGGGCCCAGAGATGGGGGCATTTGTGCATGGGGCAAAGTGTGTGGCTGTCTTCCGAGAAGGTTGTGTGTGTCTGTTGGTTGTCCATCTTTAATTGCTCCAGTCTCTGTTAAAAAAAAAGAGAAAATTTTTTTTAGGGAAAATTGGATATAACCCCCTCAAATCTTGTCTAATTGAAAATAACCCCCTTAAATCTTCGAAATTAGATAAACCCCCCTCTAATCTTGTTAGTTAGAGATATAACCCCTTATTGTTATTTTTAATAATATTCTAAATAGTTAAAATATATATTTTTGTGTTATGACTTGAATACCCCTGTAGTCTACTGTTATATTTCATCTTCAATATAATTCAAAACAATTGCGAACCCCTTAGTCAAAAAGCTTAATCGGCATATGAACTTTTAGATGTATAAACTTGATCAAAGTTTCTACAAGAACATCCACCTTTCCATTAGGAAGAGTGGAATTGTTGAAGACACTAGAAATGCTATTTTTCTACGGAATACCACGATCTGGAAATACTATTGGTGTGGACCTTTCTAGATGGCAATTGAGTTGTATTATGATATCATTACACGAGGGCAAAATCAAACAAGTTAACATTTCTATTTGCTCCAAAAGAGTATTCGTTTTAGTAGATTTAGATGGTGACATGAAATTGGTTGGTTCAGAGAGTATGGTTGTTTAGAAGATGCAGTACATCAAATATTTGAGATAATGTTTGAAAGAGATATCGGTGCTTGAAATGCCATGGTGGCTGGTTATGCTCATCAAAGCAAGCAATTGATATATTAGAAATGCAAACACAGTATGAGCCTGCCTTAAACTATCTATTGCAAGAAAAAAAATAATTCATTCTTAATATTGCCTAAAATCCTACTTTTCTATGTCATTGGAGAAGGAGAAGATGAAAGGACAGAGAAGGAAAGGGGTATTTCAGTCACAATACTAAAATACATTGATTTTTCTATTTAGAATATCATTAAAACTGACAATAAGGGGTTATATCCATAACTAACAAGATTAGAGGGGGTTTTATCCAATTTCGAAGTTTTCAGGGGGTTATATCCAATTGGACAAGATTTGAGGGGGTTATATCCAATTTTCCCTTTTTTTTATAAGAGCAGAATATGCTCTCTCTCTCTCTCTCTCTCTTGTGCAGATAGGTTGGGTTTCAAACATGTGCAGACCACGAGATGTATGGGTCGCTGGCCTCACATGTCGTGTGGACCTGGTCCATCAGCCTAACCTGATCTTTCTTTCTCGACTGGTTGGGGTCCACTTTCCCCTTGACCAAGATCTTTTGTGGCCACACATTGCTCACATTGTTTAACAGATGGATAACTACCTCGACCATTATTTTTTAAATATACGTTATTTAACAACCAGCTAATTTGACAAATGGGCGCCGATCAAATAATTAATAAAAAAATTCTAATTAGCAATCTCATACTTAGAGTTTAGATAACACGAGCAAGGTTAAAGTCCATTGCATTACATGGAAAAAGTCCGTCTAATATGTTCGTTTTTTAATTTTTATACCCAATCGACCGATCAAAATTATTCAATATAATCTTCATATTAAAATCTAATATGAAGCTGAATTTTATATTTTTTCTAAAAAGTATTTACTATATTTTCATATTTTTTTTTAGAAAATCATCGATTTGAGAAATTATGAACCATTTAAAATAATGATTTTTTTAAAAAAAAAAATCTAGATTTCAATATGAATATCATATTGAATAGTTTAGATCAATGGTTTAAGACTTAAAAATTCAAGAATGGATGCTCCATCCAATACATATATTGAACTTTAAGGCTTGCTCTAGATTGTATGTCAAAATTGTTGCCATGTGCAAATCGATTGACCATCCACCAAGAGGTTTTAAACTTTTATAATTTGAGTTTATTTACTGATGTTTAATCAGGTGAAATGATTTCCAAAATAAACTGGACTAGTAATTTTACTAAAAAAATTTTAATCACATACGAACGTCAGTAAACCAAACCAAAAATTTTTCAAGCCTTATATTTGAAATTGGAATAACCTGGTGGAGGGTCTAGAGACATAATTCACAAGGGGGAATTTATAACTGATGTAGTGTTAGAGAAGATCCCATGAATTTTGACGCGTATCCTACTTTCTTCCAGTCACTTGCACCTTGAGCATTAAATACTAAATAATAATCTAGCAAAAAATTTTTTCAAAAAAATAATCTAGCATAAATTAAAAATGAATGAATAAATAAGTACATACATCCATACATACAGTAAAATATGTCGTAGAATATAATAAAAGAAATTCTTAGAAGAGAGGATCGATTTTTATAATTTAATTGGTAATACATTAATTACATTTTAATTTTCATTAAAAGTTGTAATTGAGAAAATAATCATTAAATTTTTTATGTTCAATTGTATGCAATAAAATTTATAATTTAATTTTCAAGATTATGAAATAGAAAAATTACATCTCAAAATTGGTTAACCTTAACATTTTAATCTTATTTAAAATAAATTTTAAATATTAAGATATTTAACTTAAATGTAATATTTATCAAAATCATTAGTTTACATTTTGATCGGACCCTTAAATTTTAATTATTGATGGAATAAAATAGAATATTATCACAAGGGAATGTCAAAATGAAATGAATTGGATCTTAAGATCTTATCCTGATCTTGTTGCGCGTTTTGTTTTTCCTTCCACGTACGGGAAGCCAAAATGTTTTCATCTTTGACTATAGAAATCTGTTCTATCTTTCACTTTATGAAAATTAGATAAGTTGTTCTCTTGAATATTGATAGTTTCATAATTTTTACAATCATTGTTTCAAAAAATATTTTACTAAAAACATTGTAAGAATTTAATATTCAATAAAAGAAATTTCGAATAATTTAATACACAATGTTATTTTCAAATGATTTTTTTATTGGATATCAAATGTCCATCCATGTTATATAAAAGTCCAAACTATCATCCAACGTAGATTTATTTCTATAATGTCGAGCTCTAAGCGTCTAAGCTAGATACATATATGTATAGTGAGTTCAAACCAGACGGTAAGAGTTCAGATTTAATTTCTCTATATATGACTATTAGCGTCGCCTATATATCTTAATTTTGTCATCATTTTGAACATAGGATGAAATAATGCAGCATGACGACACGTTGCATAAATCCTGGTTTGATTCGATTTTATAGCCAATAAATAATTAATGATCTGATTAGTTCCATCATTTTGAGTCCAAATGCATCAACTATCACGTATCCAACTAATTTTCCCATCATTATCACGAAAGAATACAAAATACATGAGCTAACAATTGTACGAAACCGGTCCCTTTCCCACTATAATAGCTTCTACTTTCATATAGCGACTCCTTAATATCTTGTTCATAAATCCTTTCTTGCCGACTTCATTACCTCTTGACATGAGATCTCCAAATTGGACTCAAAAGAATGGGTTTAACCTAACCTTACTCGTCGTATAGAAGATGAATTGGTTTAACCTGAGTTTGGAGAGCTAAAGATTATTTAATTTCTGCTGTTATACTATTTTTTTCTGAGAATGGTCCCGTAGGCAATTTTTGCTGTTATATACTGTGATATTTCTGTTTGCTTGCATGCATGCATGTGTCGCATTTGTGATTTTGTCTGGATTATATCTTGCAGTATTTGTTTTGGCGCTGGGGTTTTTAGGGAATAAATGTTATAGCTGAATTAAAGGTTTTACTGGTACCAATAGATTTAGGTACCACGTGCTTATGTGTTTTTGGGTTTAACTTATTGTAATCTGATTGCTACTTTCTGATAATAGAAAGTGGCGGAGCTGAGCCAAAATAAATACAGAAATTAGGCTGGTCAAGTGATCGGATAATTGGAATCAGTGTAACTTCAAAAAAATTATACCATAGATGATAGATCAAATCGAATCGAGTTGGATTTCAAGTCGTATAGATATTAATTTCTTAAATAACTTGGTTTTTTTTTTATTTCTGACATAACTACTTATTTCTTTATGTTGTTTTAAATTGTGTGATCACATACCGTCGCTTCTCTCAATTCCGAATTAGCTGCTTGTATCATTGTATGTACACATGAATACGAGTGATTGCCCCAAAACCATAAAATTTGTCAATCCATCCAACCATAGTTGGGCATATATTTTTTTTTTTTTAGATAACCTAGATAGCGACTATCTAGTGAGTTGGGCATATTTTTATAAATCACGGTTATAGAGGTGATAATATCCTTAAAAATAACGAAAGAGAGAAAAGCGCAAGCAGGACAAAATATGGAGTGTCCATACATGTTCATTTGTGGATTAATTTCAAATGTACCCATCGAAACTTCTAAATTACCAATTTTTCATCCACTTTCAAAAAACTAAAAATAAAATAAATAATAATAATAATCTAGTCTGATATGAAATTGACAAGTTAACAGTAGTTAACAGTAGTATGATTGGAAAATCTAATCAGAGATCATCATCTTATCAGAGCTGTAAAGCACTCTTTCATCTGAAGCGTCACATTTGTTAAAAGGTCAGAAGTGGAAATCAATGCAAGGGAATGTATGTGGCCCAATTAAAGGAGAAGAGGCTCGTTTCAACTTTCAGGGATACAGATGCATTTTAAGAAAGAACCGAGATAAAGAGACATAGAGAGGACTGTTGAACAGATAAGCCAAATAGTAAATAGAAAGTAATAGTAGAGTTACTATGATGGTTGAATGGGAAGATGGTACTTTTGAGTCTCAGTTGTTATGTGGCAATAGGCTGTCACCTTTGATGGTATATATATCTAAACGTCTAAATTTGATGTCGTGTTTGATCGTGTTTCATCTCGTGTGGTATCATGTTAGAACATTTAATTAGATGACATAACATATCATACGATATGGCAAGTGACACGTCATAACAACATGTATTACATATTTACATATATATGCAGCTGTCTATTGTATGAATGTACGTGCATGTCTAAACACATGCATGTTTTATCAAAAAATAGCATACTACTCTAAATCGCCACTCTACCTCCGAACAAAAAAAAAATACTACTCTTGAAATAATGCATGAATAAGGACTCATGTTTTCCTTAAACCTAACAAGCATTAGATTCATAATTTGCTTATTTTCATCTCTAGAAAAACTAGCTAGAAGACATGAGAGCTTAAGACCAAAAGTATGTGCATCCTTTACCAAAGATAATATATATACTCTGCCATAAGCAAAATTATAATTGTTTTGTTTTTTTTTTTTTGACACAAAGGGGGAAAAAAACACATCGCTTCCTTAATAAATGATACAACTATAGTATTATTCTTTATAAATAGTAAACTGATTTATATTGTCTCCTTCTATAATTTTGTATATTAATATTAATTCTAGTTTAAATTCGGTACAAACTAACCAAGCAATCAGCAGTTGTAATGGTGGTGGGTGAGACGGCCGGTGCTGTCTGTTGGAGTTACAATGAATTTAGATAAAGAACTAAAAAAATGGCATGGAGGGAGGCTCCCACAAATGATGATTTTTGTGGGGTTCCAACAGCGCTTTTGCGTACAATGCATCAACCTTTTCGACATGTGTAGAGTGACATACTGACATGTTTGATTCTCTTACTGAACTGCCTAAAAAGTTAAAAACTCTACCATATGGACAAATAAAAAAAAAATGTTTTACTGCATTGTTTGGGAATGATTAAGAAAAGTTCTGGTAGGAACTGTATTAATGTTTGAAGAAAAAGTTTGTACAAACTAACTTTTAATTCGCTAGGGAATGGCGTGTTAGAGATATTATTTCTTTTTTGTTCATTGATTATAGAAAATCAAAACTTGTACACACGAAATTATCTGGGTATTCGACATGAATGTAAAACTTGCCAAAGAGTATACATGTATACTTTTTTACTTTCATTAATTTATGTAACGTTAGAAAAACATATAAAAAAAATTAAATCACTGCTTAGAGCGTGTCTCTATGGGACTGAAAAGTGCCGGGTTTTGCAAGGGCGGTAGGCAAGTATGCAAGTGAGAACATATTGTATCTTTTTTAAAAGTTCGTTAGGCATGCATATTAAAATTAACCTGATAACTGCAATTTATATTTGATAAAATATATAACTAAACCTTTTATTTATTATAATATGTATAATAAAATTTATATATTGCAATTCAATGAGAAGAAAGTATAAAAAAAGGAACCTGTAGCATCGATCATTAATGATGACGGGTAGTAGTATTACGTATAAACTTTTACTATTATCATTACCACCATCATTAATTATTAATGATCATCATCCTCATCCTCATCATATCAATTAAATTCAACTCTACCAGTAAAAGAAAGTATTTATTAAAATTTAGAAAACTTTTCCATATTCTTGCATTTTCTTCTATATTCCAGCAACTAAATCCTTGCTTCAACTTCACGCATCCAACTAAATATTCGGGAACAAGCAAACAAGCAAAACGTAATGATGATTACAAATTTACTGCTAATACTATTGTGCGAATGTATTTTCCATTGTCCCATCCTATTAATTTATATGCTCTACAGATTCTTGGTGTTACATGATACTAAGGAGTTCAAGCACTTACTAAATTATTAACGAATAAACAAATATATACATATAAATAAATGCCATATTCTTGCTGCATGCGTGTTCATAATAAGGAACGCAACAACTTCTTGAAGTAGAAAAACTATGCAAACTGAAACTTTTTTATATTATTTTCATAGCTATGAGTATTTAGGCAGACAAGATATAAAATCACCAAAACTATAGAGTTGCTAGCTAGCTAGCTACTTTGTCCTGGCATCTCATTTAACTTGCATAAGTTACAGGTAACAACTTTAGCTGTTATATGTACAGCAAATTAACAACACAGGCTACTTAGTTGCGAATAAATAATTTGCAACCTCATCCCAGTAATGTACTTGATTGCTTGTGGCCTTAAACATGCCATGCAATATATTCATGAAGGTAACGAAAATGATTATATAAAAGGCAGGGGCTAGACCCTTGTTTTTTCATCAAAAAAAGAAGATAACGGAAATGACAAAACCTGCTAAATCATAGCTTACACAGAACTAGTTAGGAATGCAGTACCGAATAAATATTTTAATTTCTTCATAACGTTGTCATTACTAATTTGAGACTTCTTTGACCAACCACTCTAATTCTGTCATTCTTATGCACATATGAAGAATTGAATTAAATACAAGTCAAGTTAGGTACTCTTTTTGTTCAAAGTCACAAGTGAAACAACATTTTAAGCCAATAATAATAATAATATAAAACAACATCGATCATAGGATGGAGACAGAAACTCATAATTAGGTGACCTTCATAACATCTTTCATTTATTTTTCTTATCATTGCATCAGATTAATGCACAGATCAAAGAATAATGTCCCCCTTTTCTTTTTCTAGGAGGAGGGGGGTGGTGGGGATTTGTCAGACTGTCAGTGGTCCAAGTTTGGGACCTAAAATCTTGATAAAAAGCTCCGGACGCTCAAGAAAGAGGGCACCAGGAAGGCAAATGCATGTGCTTAGATAAGCAATGATGGGCCATATGTTTAGGTTGGTAGGATGTAAGATAGGGCTTAGAAATTTAATTGGTTATATTTGTTTATTCAGTTTTTAGTGTTTCCGTCTCGGACCCGGTCACCAGGGTATAAATGGGCTTTGTATATTATTATATAAGAAATACATTTCCATCGCAAACATATTTTTATTCCTCATGTAATCTTGACCCTTTATCTAAAACTATGCATAATTATATTTACATCATTAGAGGCTGATGCTTGTCTTTGTCTGCATAGAAACATTGCTACAGATTCCAAAACCTTCAACTTCAAGGCCTGTTGAAAAGGGTTAATTTTGGCGTTTTTCTAAGTAAAAGAAATATCTTGGCTGCATTAATTGATGTGAAAAGACTGTAAAGCTGTTTATATAATAAAATATATAATCGTGTCCTGATATTATAGGCACCTATCTGCATCCCCTAACTTTTAGGCGATGCATCTGCAGCCAAAATGTGTCCTTGATACAAGTGTTAATTATTTTCAACCACATTCATATTTACTATTGTTGGTAGTAGTCGTTATCTCATCCAAACTCAAACACATGCATGCATGACCTATTACTAGTGAAGGGAAACAGAGTAATTTGTAATATTGTAAACCAAAAATTAAGAGAAAACTTTGTCTTCATGGGCAGTGAAGTGTGCCAGAGAGAGAAAGAGAGAGGCAAATGCATGTGATTGGGTCGACAAGGAGCATTCATTTGAGGAGACCATATTATCTATTTGAAACGGTCTTTGTTTTGTGTGTGTTTGTGTGTTAGCGTGTGTGTGTGTGTGTGTGTGGTTTCTTAGTTTATATAACGGTAGGAACTGACCAAACAAAACATGTTACCACGATTAAATGAAACTGAACCAACTTCCAGAAGCTAGACCATTAAAAATGCTTGACAAACATCTGAGAACCAAACATATGAAACTCATGTGCTTGCTTTTTGTTTCTTTTTACTTTTCTCCTTTTGCTGTTTGGGCGGTTTGGCTTGTATGCCGAATGACTAGTTCCACACTGACTTGATCAGAAGGCAATATCAGTTCGTAAGAAAAAGTACATAATCACTGAAAGTCAAAAATAAGAGAGGCACAATGTTCTTTTGTCATATCTTAGCTTTCATCAGCCTTCTAAATAGCTTTCAAAAAATGAGAACAATTCTTTGATTCGGTGGATAAGGACAATGTTATTATGTGAGAGACGAAGATGAACGAGTATGACTATTATTTTTTATCGCAAAGAAAATAAAAAATTAGTGCAAGGCTCTAAGCATGAAATGAGAAAATAAAGAACACAAACATACATAAACGAACAGGGAGCCCAGAATATTGTAAAAGCCTACAAATTAAGGGAATGAGAAATTCTAAGGCCCAAAATATTTGGGGCTGCCCTTGAGTATTCTGTATTCCACCAATACATACCAACCAGGCAGAACAGAACAAAAATACCAGCCTAACAGTATAACTGAATTCTGCTTTCACATCAACTGAAGTCTACTACACTGTATAACTAGATGAAAGATTTCTAATATAATATGGTTCCATTTCAGGAACTGCAATCTGTTAACAAATTACATCACTGAGATTACGAAATATAACTCAGAGCTTGGAGTGTTTGAAACTTTCTGTGGTGGAATTCCTGATCTGTCCATCCCTCCGAAGTACACTATGTTTTCTGAAAATCAGCAACAACAACAAAAACAACTGAGCCTTTTGTCCCAAACAAGTTGGGGTAAGCCTTCTGAAACCCAGAAAGGGAAAGTAAAAAATAAACCATGATAAATTAATACACAAGGGGGCCGTTTGGATGTTGTAGGAATTTGGGAAATTTGCAATTCCTAGGCATAAATTTATTGGGAAGTGTGTAACTTTGTGAAGAGTTTGGATTGTTTATAATAAATTTGGCATAAAATGTCCGGAATTTGCAATTCCGGCCCCATCCAAACAGGGCCTATTACAATACTTCACTCATCGATAAAACATGTAAAACACCACAACAAACCCAAATTAACCTTCCTCTCTCTAACACCCAGTTTGGTTCACAGGAAGTGACGATAAAGGGGAGTAAACTGTAAATGGGGATAGAATGGAATGAAAAGAGTAGGAAGCTTATCATATAATCCATGCTAATGTTTGGTTAGTTTTGTTTCCCTCCATTACACCTCGAGTTGGAGAGTAATAAATATAAGCTTTAGGAGAGTTCAAGAGGTTAAATGACTGCTCTATTAACCTTAGCATCCAATCAAATATCCAATCAAACAGGAATGATTTCAAAAATTTTATTTCCCTCCACTGCCCTCTCTTTCTCTACCTTCCATCCAAACAAGGTCAAGTCTCCATGAAAGGAGAGCATGTTCGATTTTATGACTGAAGAAATTTAACTGTTCCCACATTTAGAATAATCCAATGTGTCTCGTTGTAATGGTTGTATAAATAAAAATGTCCAAGCTAAGCTGTTTCAAGGGCCCATATGATGAAAATATTTTATTTTTCATGACTCCTGAAAAGGGATATCACAGCCCATTTCATGATTATTCCAACAATTTGAGAATTATCACAAATACTCAAAAATGACAGCAAACATCAACTCCTATAACCCTCCAATGTATATGATATTAAAAAATGACAGATATGTTGTAGGTGCCAGGAAACGTCACTTCTCACTGAAATAAATAAGCATGCTAGTGCTTCATCTTATCTTGAATGAGAGGAAGGGTATAGGTGATATTTTCCATGTTTGGAGGGCAGATGTATAAAGGGAACTCGTAATGCTTTATATGGGCAGAGATGGATTTAATGGAAAATAAAATAATGGATTCAATGAATTGGTGTAGAAACTAACTTGAACAGGAAGGTAGAGCTTAAACTCAGGAGGAAGTTCCTCTTCTGAATAGAGTCGATCTGAAAAGTATATTCTTCTCAGCCGGCAATTTCCATGCACCTGTTACACTCAACCAAGTTAAAATTAATATGAACCTTAACTGTCATATTTACAATAGACTATGGATTAATTTGTTTAAATATTAGCTTAAGTGGGCAGCTGGGTAATTAGTTGGCATTCACCTTCAGATTCTGGTGCTGCAGAAGTACAGTGACTTGTGTAAATGTCATTTGCACTTAGTGCTGGAGAGTATTGTTTTCGCAACAATAATGGTAAATTTTATCAAATTTTTTTGGGTTGTCACCGAAAAATTGAAGGACATTGATCTTGTTCGGTTTTATGTCTAGCCTACCCCAACTTATTTGGGACTAAGACTTTGTTGTGTTGTTTTTGTCACCAAAATAATGAATTGTTACTCAAATTTCAAGTTTGGTTGTCGATACTACACATTAGTATTTAATTATTTTTCAACAAAACTGGTGCATAACAATGCTCACCTCAATCTAAAATGCCTCAAAAACCAGAGCTCAAAAAATGAGAACATCATGTCAAGAAAGAAGCCCTTGGCTATGTATATCCTTAAAAAATGAGAACATCATGTATGCCTATCCCAAATTTCCAATGATCATCTCCTCCCTTTAAATTTCTTCCAAATAAAGGCCCAAATTATCCATCCAGAGGCCATTTTTTATTACTTAATCAAGGTGGGAGTGGTGTGGAGACGAATTCTTATATTTTACAGAAAATGCATGATATATTTCATATTCCATTTTAGACATGAATTTTAAATATATTTTCAAGGGAATGTAAGAATCCCTTTCATTCCTCCCAGTGAATTTAACCAAATTTTCAGTATCATCATGCTTGCTGGTGCTGTTCAGAAGCAGTAATTAGTAAAATATATACAGGTTTAATGTAGGGACCTGGACACGGAGCGTCTCAACATAGTTGGTGCCATAAGCACGCCTCGTGAGGTCAGAAAGGTTAAGCTGGATGTTGTTCCACCCATCTTCCATCTTCAGCGGCATTGTGCATATGAATGGTTTTACCCTCGTCAAGCTCTGTAACAAAACAAACGGAGATTATAATGCTTAATCTAACTGGGTGCTAATAGAAATAACTTGACAGTTTCCCTTGCTTTAAGAATACCAATAGAATTATCAATTTACTAGGATCTGTACAGAACCAACAGAAACAACAACAACAACTAAGCCTTTTGTCCCAAACAAGTTGGGGTAGGCTAACCAACAGAAAATATAGCTTAAATTTATTCTTTTTATCAGTCTCATTATCCAAAGTTGATTATACCAATTACAAAAGATCTATTGTTCAATGGAATAAAATATTTAAATGTGAAAATTTATAGGTGCTTTTATTTGGAAAGAGGGAAATATATATTTTTTTTCAGTGAACAAAGAAGAAGCATAAGAATAACCAACCTGGAAATTGGATGCCCGAAAACGCCTCCTTACATTTCTGTCATCCAAGATCTGAACCTCAAACGAGAAATACTTGTTCAAGTTCTTCACAATCAGTACCAGAAAAGGAAGCTTTATGCCAAGAGTAGCATTGGGGTCTGCAGGGCAGGTGATATAAGTTGACTGCAAATTCTCGCCAACTATTTCAAGAACATTTGACTGAATATCATCATCTTGAAGTCTCTTCACATGCCCCTCAGAGACTGCCAATATGTAGAATGAAATATAATTCACAAAACAGTACCCTTTATTAAAATTAAATTTAGACCCAAAAACAATTCATTGTAATTGATGGGGTTCTCTTATACTGGGCTTGGGTAGAGGGTGAGCAGGTATAGGATAAATTGTTCACAGACTAATTCCAAGTCTGTCCCTAAACTTCTGTTTCGGTCCCAGTGTCAGTTTAGTCAAGAAAGGAGTGCTTACTAGTTACTGGTATTCGTAGCTTAAATTATGATTGCAAAAGGTACAGTCTATTCCTTAACTTGTCATATTCAAACTTTGCAATTTAACAAAAACTCCAATATCAATGATTACAGTATTGTCAAAAATTGGATAAATTTTTTCAGGAGGCACCAAACTATATCCAGTATAAAAATTTGGTCAAATAATAATTAATTTGTCCCCTCAAGCCACAGAACTTTTGATTAGTCCCAGGCTATGTCGCTCTTTCTCCTTCCATCATATAAATTAATTGCTGTAGTATCTATCCATTCCTCTCTCCCTCTCGCATCCCTACTACCTCCCCTACCTCTATAACAACAACAAAGCCTTTATTTCCAACAAGTTGGGGTAGGCTAGAAATGAAACCCAAACTAAATCCAAGTCACAGAATCAAGGTAGAAAGAAACAGTAAGGCAGAAGATGGTAGGACAAAACAACAAGTAGGGTATGGCTTAGTCACCTCCTAATCAATTTACTTAGAAATACATGGTCGGACAAATTTTAAGAACAGGTTGGAAAATTCAATACCTTCTTTATCCCAAATCTGAAGAGGTTTGCTCCTAAACGCAGAAATAACATGTTAGACTAACAAGGAAATTTCATGTGTACCATACAAAAAGTTGAATACACCATAAAAAGCCAGCAATATCATGAACATCCCCCAAAGCATAATTAGTTTTATGTAGTGTTTTCAAGTTATTTTTTTTACCTTATTCCCTCAAAAAAGTGTAAATTTATCTTTCCTTGTTACTGCTCTCCACATAATGAAGAAAAAGAAGAATAGCTTAAGTACTCTATAACAAACAAATATAAAAAAGCAGATACACATGACATATCTTCTTTACAAGAACAAATACTTCTATGTTCTAGGATCATGAATAAAATTCTCAATGAATAAAATTCTCAATGAATAATAATAATTGAACTAAGATGGTACAGTAAAACTTACCCAAGACTGCAAAGGATTGATAGAAATCCTGACTGGAATGTGTTTTTGAACATTTATTCAGCTGCAAATTTACAAAAATCCCAAGTCAAAGAATGCTATAATTGAAGTAACCAAGTAAAAAAAAAAAACTTGTTCTTGTACCAGTCAGCATGGTACCCTACAAAACTAAGTACCAGAATCAGAGACAGAGAGAAGGCATGGTGGGTCTCTATTGTTTGTGCAGTATCTACCTTACTTAAAAATAGTTACATGATTCTACCATAGCAACCAGTAGTCTGTTTCTGCTATTACGGATTACGGGTTGAAAATCTATCTCTAGTGGCAGATTTTGTTAACCATCGGATTAGTGGATGATTTTGTCGACCAGACGGAAGGGTTTTAACTTTTAAGGGAGAATATATAATGTTTGAATAGATAAAAGGGGCGAACCTTACCAGTTACGAGTTACGACTTAGCGCCGATTTCTTTTTCGATGGGATTGATTGACTAATGATCGAGAGAGAGATTGATTTGGGGTAGTATCAGTTTCTTTATCAGTTTATGTCTCATTTCGTTAATTATTAAATTAAAACAGATAAAACTAGAACACACCGACAAATATCTTTTTTGGGCCGTATATTAGGCCCGCTATTATTTTTTTTCATAAATTGATTTGATATCGGAAATTAATCAGATATACTATCTACCATCCTAACCTTATGCCATCCCAGCCATCCTTACGGGCTGATGCATGGAAGGCCCATTAATCTCTCCGTAGTCACGTGCATCGCACGTGAGGAAATTATTTCTGATTTTTTAATTCGCCCCTCAAACGTTTTCGTAAACTCCTCTCTTTTTTCGCTCCGATCAGATCTCTCTCGCTCCGATTAGATCTCTCAGCATAAGGTTAGGGTTTTCTTAGTTCGTCTCCTCCCATGGCGGGCCATGAAGGGAAGTCGCATCCCAATTGTATTAATTCCTCCGATCCCTATGACGAGTGCTCCAAGTATTGCTATGAAAGATTGCTGAAGCCAACACGAAACTAGGTTTGTGTTCATTTTTTATATGCTTCATACGCAGTTTCACCAGTTTGGAGATATTGATTTATGCATTTGTTTCTTTTTTTCGTTTGATTGTATTAGAGGAACATGATTCGTTAACTAAGCCTCCTGCTAAGAGAACTGTTCATCGGGATTGCATTAATGCATCTAATCCGTATCATGTGTGTACCAATTTTTGCTTTAAGGGGATAGCTGATGTCAAGGATCGAATTGATAAAGATGCAGAAGGTACTCGTCTTTTGATAATTTTTAACTAGTTTATGTAGATTTTGAAACAAGTACTTTCAATTTGAGGTTGCTTTGCAAGAGTATGTTTATATACCAGAAACATATGCACTAGACTAGGATGAGATATGTTTGCCAATAGTCGAAGAAATATTTTATTAGAAAATATTTCAGTTTTGTTTTTCAGTGCCAATACACCGTGTAGTAATATTACAATAAAGGAGCAAATTATATTTTGCAAAGGAGTATATAACATAAAATAGTGGCAATTGATTCTTGTAACTGTGTAGTTAGTATTATAAGTTCTTATTGTACAATAAGAGAGTAAATTATATTTTGGAAAGGAGCATATAACATATAATAGTGGCTATTTGATTTTTTGTAACTATGTAGTTGGTACTATAAGTACTTCGTAATAATGGAGTAAATTATATTTTAGAAAGGAGTATATAATGTTGAATAGTGGGTATTTAATTTTTGTAATTATGTAGTTAGTACAATAAGTAATTCACAACTAGAGAGTAAATTATATTTTGGAAAGGAGTATTAATTCATGTTTAAGGGAGGAAATAAAATTTAGAAGGGATTACATATCAAGTGTAATGTATTCACAACAAGGGAGTATTAAATTTTGAAGAAGATGGGGTTGGTTAGGGCCTAAGGGAAAACAACCTGATTTTAGTGGACATGTCGTGTCTTCAACAGTAATATGCATTTCCTTGTCATGCATTTGCTTTAAATTTCATTTACTGTGTGGGTTAACAATTATATGTGTTATATTTCCTACACTTTTTATGTTTCTTAGGATAAAGGCGGGTGTTTTGTGGAAGATTTTTGCAATCACATACACAGGAGGTTAGTGAAGAAATTGAAATATGTGTTAGTATGGGGTATCAAGAAGCTTTGTTGTTTGTTTGTTATTCTAATATAGGCTTAAAGGAGTACAAAATATAGGATAAGGGAGTAAATAATATCTAACAAGGTAGTACATATCAAGAACCTGGCAGGTGTGTTTGGTATTTTAGCATAATCTTAAAGGAGTACAAAATATAGGATAAGGGAGTAAATAATATCTAACAAGGGAGTACA
This sequence comes from Rhynchospora pubera, assembly GCA_028095005.1. Classification (NCBI taxonomy): domain Eukaryota; kingdom Viridiplantae; phylum Streptophyta; class Magnoliopsida; order Poales; family Cyperaceae; genus Rhynchospora; species Rhynchospora pubera. Next base: position 60,604,422 of record CM051459.1, on the reverse strand, counting down.
TATCAAGAACCTGACATGTGTGTTTGGTATTTTAGCATAATCTTAAAGGAGTACAAAATATAACATAAAAGAGTAAATAATATCTAACAAGGGAGTACATATCAAGAACCTGGCAGGTGTGTTTGGTATTTTAGCATAGATTTAAAGGAGTACAAAACATATGATAAGGGAGTAAATAATATCTAACAAGGGAGTACATATCAAGAACCTGACAGGTGTGTTTGGTATTTTAGCATAGGCTTAAAAGAGTACAGAACATAGGATAAGGGAGCAAATAATATCTAAAAAGAGAGTACATATCAAGAAGCTTTGTTGTTTGTTTGCTGTTCTAATATAGGCTTAAAGGAGTACAAAATATAAGATAAGGGAGTAAATAATATTTAACAAGGGAGTACATATTAAGAACCTGGCAGGTGTATTTGGTATTTTAGCATAATCTTAAAGGAGTACAAAATATAGGATAAGGGAGTAAATAATATCTAACAAGGGAGTACATAACAAGAACCTGGCAGGTGTGTTTGGTATTTTAGCATAATCTTAAAGGAGTACAAAATATAACATAAGATAGTAAATAATATCTAACAAGGGAGTACATATAACCTGGCAGATGTGTTTGGTATTTTTGCATAAGTTTAAAGGAGTACAAAATATATAATAAGGGAGTAAATAATATCTAACAACGGAGTAAATATCAAGAACCTGGCAGTTGCGTTTGTTCTAACATTGGACAATTCTATGTTTTGCAGATTAATGTCAGTGATGATAAACGTGTTGTTGCTTACCAGCTACTACTAGATCCTATCAATGAGGTGAAGCCGAAATTTAGATCTGCAAGTGGGTGTGTTCTCTTTGATCTTGAGGAAGAAAGCTTAACTTGGTGGTTGACTGAGAAGATTACAAAACTTGGTTATTGTATTGAATTATTATTTGCACAATTTGTCTGCTTATTAAATGCTAATTTGGTATTCAATATGTAGAAGTATATATTCTCTTACGGAGAAGTATTTACTTCCTTATATTTCAATTTTTATTTGATTATTCTTATTTTCAAATTGAAATATTGAATGCTTATTTGAACGTTTTGACAAAAAATTATATAAGTCCGTATGGAAAATCAAGAAATATTTTACAAATTTTCATTGAAAATCAATAGCAAAATAAGGTTTACATGTGGTGTGGGGGAGACACTTGGCTGTTTGCTATCAAATATTATTTAAAAAGAAGGGGGGAGAATTTTGTATGTTTTATTATACATATTTTGCCTCGTTTTTGTTATAAATATTTTCAGAGAAATGTGAATGTTATTAACAATAATTTTTCAAACTTTAAGCTATCCTTTTATAGTTGTATTTATATATGTTTTCATATGCATTCTAAATCTCGCAAATAAGATGTTAGAGAATATCAATGAATCTAAAAATTATCTAGACCAACCTTGGATTTTTAATTAAGTTGATATTTGTTGGTATAATATTAACACATTTTTATTTCTATTGTGGGATCCAAAAAATAGTAAGCTTTATGCGCCATTATTATCTCATGTATGGAAAAATTGATTGGAATATTTTTCATATTTATAATTTAATTAGCTAATACTTGACCAAGTGGAGGAAAATAGTTGATGCTGTGGTGTTGGGGACTCACATCTTCTGTTGTGCGTAGCAGGCCGCACTTTTCATTCCAACCGTCAGATCTAATATGGACGGCCCCTAGAAAATACCGGATTGAAAGACTTGAAAAATTTAACCGTCCAGACCAGATCGGACGGCTCGTATGAAAAGTGATGTCATGCCATGCGGCAGAGGATACGGATCCGCGGTGGTGGTACTTGTATAATACCAATCATGTATAACATTACAAAGACAAATGGTGTTAGCTTCATACTATAAGAACAAACCCTGCATAGTTGCTCATGATCTAGTCTCCATTAAAAGATGTGTTAAAACTAGTTTTCTAGAGGTTGAGAACAAAAGACATTATTCAAAAGACAAATACTATAGGAATGCTAATTTTTAGAATTTTTTCTAATATAATTTTTAAATTTTACCATATTTCTTACTCTTAATTTTATTTTATTTTCCTCCCAATAATGAGCTGAAGTAGAAGCATGAAATTAGATGCGAATAATGATTACTTAAACTAGAAATGGTTTTGTCCCTTTTAAAAAAAGTATTATTAATATTCCTTCTTTTTTGTATTTATTCATAAAATTTGGATTAAGTTATAGTAGCTAAAATGGAAATATATCCTTCAAAACCATACCGATAGATGCTATTAATGATGATAAATGTTAGTGTCCAATATATTGGACGGATGGGTCCGTCCAATACGACTGTTTTCACATTTTTAAATTTCAAACGACCGATCCAAACCGTTCAATATGTACTTTGTATTAAAAATTTATAAGAAACCAATTTTATATATTTTTATTTTTTTACTTATTTTTTGGTATTTTAGAAAATTCATGATATAAAAGTTCTCGATCGTCCAATAACAATGATTTTCTAAAATATCAAAAATATAGTAAAAAAAATTAAATAAAATGTAAAAATTGGTTTCTAATAAGTTTTCAATATGAAGAAGATATTGAAAGGTTCGGATCGTTCATTTGAAATTTAAAAATGTGAAAACGATCGTATTTGACGGACCCCATCCGTCCAATATATTGGAATTTAGCGTTTCTCATTAATGATTGCATTGTTTCAATGATTTCTTTTTCATTTTTTGGGTGTATGACAGAATATGGAATCTGTGCATATTTATATTATCTTTGCTAGTATAAATGAGAAACGCAACAAAAACCTATTTAACCAATACCAACACAAACATAAAAACAAAACATAAAGGGTTGTCACACTGATAGTAACTAATTTGTAAATAAAATAACAACAGTAGAAGGATTTGATAACGAAGACTTGCCTGAAAAAAAATTAAAAATTATTTCACAATAATGACAAGGAGCTACACCAACATAAATGATCAGTTCGTCTATGCCATTGACTTAACACCTATATGAAAACATATATAAAGAGTAGTACTGTATTATTTCGCTAATACAAATTCTCATCAGAAAAAAATATTGGTGTCTCATAAAAAGATTTCTTGAAAAATCGATTGGTTAATTAAGAGTAACATTAAAATATGTCATTTCACTAGCCAAATTAAACATTAGAAAAAATACGCCTCTAACATTCATCATCAATAAATTAAAGAGAAAGTAAACTTGCTTTTTATAATAAAATTATTGAAATTAAGTACTTAGTAACAACGAATGTCGACAGGAATTGAAATTAAAGCTAACTTTCCGCCTTAACCTTTTCGAGACGAGCTAGCGAGTATTAAGCGAGAGTTATTAACTTATTATCAAAAAAAAAATGGCGTCGCCCGGACTCGAACCGGAGACCTTCAGTGTGTTAGACTGACGTGATAACCAACTACACCACGACACCTTTGTGCCAATAAATTTAAATATGAATATTTCTATTTTATGTAGGGCATTGACATCCGAACTTTTAATCTCCCTTAATTTAGGCACGACATAATGTTAACGTCCCATTAAGCTGGTCAGTGGTCTTCCCCAAGGCTTTGCTCTAGAAACAGGCTTGGGAAAGGAAAGGTAAGAAATGGGAGAAAAAGGTTTGGGAAGAAAACTACCCTGAGTAAGATTGCAAGCATTTTACACATAGATGTCTTGATTTTCATTCAAAATTTCGAGTTTTGGAGCAGGTGAACGTCAGTCCCTTCTCCTTCCTTCACCTCCTTTGCTCCAAAAACCTAAGTAATATTTTCATAAGACATACTACGATATCATTTTAGTCATCCCGCTAACAAATTTTCTAATTTCTGAGCGTGCAGCGTGCTGGTCCAACATAGACGTGCCTATTGCAGGCTTGTGCTGGAGTTAGAGCTGGCCGAAAGTTGGCCTGACACAACAAGCCCAATAAAAACTGTGTGGTTTATTTTGTATATTATGTCATAATTTAAGAAGAGTAGCTAAAATCCATATATTAAATCAGTGGAGAAGTAAATTACTAATTATTTGGTTTCGGTATCTTTCTTTCTCTTCAAGCAGATGCTAATATTCAATGGCAAGCAATCAAAAGAAATGTTGATAACATTTACACAATATGATTGTCCAATTTCAATAGATCTTTTACATTATTGATACCAACAAAATCAAGTATTATATTGTCATTACTACAGATACGAATGATTCAATATTAAAACTTATTTCAGAAATCTGATGCAAGGCACGCTGATTTATAATAATTAACTCATTTGCAGCAGCAGCAACACCGGCAACAGCGGCGGCAGTTGCAGCCCTCCTCACTCACACAACCACAACAAAACAGAGCCGCAAAACTGTATTTAATTAAACAAATAGAAAAATTACATGAATAAGATAATACAATCAAACAGAATCTTACTTTGTGATTACAACCAAGAACGTCTAAAATTGTAGCCAGTACAACAAACAGTTGAAGAAATTTCAACACATATGATGACAAGTTAATTGTAACCTGTTGAGTAGTACCACTTCTAATAAACCTACAAACCTATTAAGCCTAAAAATCTGCTACTGTATAAGCTGGATTGAAGCTGTGAGTATGTCAATATACTCTACTGTTTATCAATTTAGATTGCATCCATTGTAATAACTAATAACCAAGAAAGTAACCAGCTATGAGAAAGATAAAGGGGGAGACAAAGAGAGGTACCATCCTCTAAAATAGGAGAAGGAAGAGGTCTCATGGTAGTGGTGAGGCGGTGGTGGCCGTGGTGGGGGGTAGGCCCCTTCTTGAAAATACCCTTGGTAGGGAGGTGGTTGTTGTTGTGGTGGATATTGCGGATGGTGCTGCTCATGTTGAGCTGGTAGGGGAACTCCATAAGCCGGTGGCTGCTGTGGGTATGATTGGCCATAGCCTACAATTACATTACACATATATGCAATATTGTTATGTCTTTTAATTACTGCTATTCGACGTTTAATTCTTAACTTAGTATCCGACATTTGACTGGCAAATTAAAGTAGCCAAGACAATGTTCCGAGTTTAATATCCCCGTTTAAAATTGGTGCTCATGAATAGGATAAATTTAGTGATATGACTGTTTCCACCAAAGCTATACCAGTAGCAACAGCAAAGTGCTGAATGCATTTGTAATATTTTTCATGTATATTGAATCATTACCAATTAGGTGATGATAACTAATTTCTCCTTAAAGAATGTGCAATTCTCAACTTTTTTTTCCTTTCCTTTGCAATTGCCAAATTTTCTCTACTAATTAAAACTCTTACTAATCTATGTTTACCACCCCATTTCCTGGGAATTAAAATTCTGGAACAAGCACCAGGTTTGCCATGCTTGAACCTCCCTCTTCCAGAGAAAACTCTACAATTCGAGCACAACTAGTCACAAATTTACAAAAAACTTTTGTCACAGAGCCAGGACTAAGGATACTTACTAGTAAGAATTAAACTTTACCTGGAGGAGGGTAAGGTCCAGGAGGCGGTGCCTTATTGTAACTCATATTTTGCCTTCCTCAGCAATTGAACTAACCGAAACCCAAGCACTTCTAATTTTGACCCCTTCAAAGTTCAAAGCCTAAAAAAATGGGGGCAGATGTATGCATTAGATCTGGATACTTAGCTCCTAAGGAAATATTGGCCAGACTTCTTGTTCAAGTGTACTGTAGGGGACTAGGGGTACAGCGCGAGTTGTGTGTGACAAGGGGTGGGACCATATCTAAGGATAACGTGAGCTGCCATGAATTAAAGGCATGACCTGAGTAGTTCGCTGGCGATGGATGGTACCAAAACTCCAAATTTTCTAGTCAAATAGTGTAGTCTGTGTAAACATTTTAACCCAACAAATATCGAATTATGTAATTGACACATGTACTAGTGCAATTCAACCGGAGCAAATTAATACTTCTCATACGATTTTGAATTTTGATTAGGAAAATTTGGCATCTTCAAGTCTGGAGGTGTAAATAACTATTTTATTTTGACTAGTACACAGGAAATTTCACGTTAACGAAAACATCTCAGAAAGATAATGACTTGCAAAATCAAATTTGATAATTACATTGTTGTAATATTTTATGGACCTCTAGCTCTCTAATTCTAAACCTGTTTTCAACGAGCAATACTAGCATACGAACAACATATAAATTAGAATCTGACAAATGCATAAGCACGGTAAAGTGCTCTGGTGATACCCTCACTAGGAGCCAGATGTAAATACAACAAGATCTGACAAGCTGTAAAGTTCAAGATGAAGAAATAATATCTTAAGACCTCACTTCTAATTTCTTATTCATTTTTATGTTGACACTTCTTTTCTTTCTTTTTTCTTCTTTTTGCATTATAATAAAAGTATATCAACAACGACATAATGCGAACAAGTAACCATGAAAGGTACACCATTGTTTAATTTCAAATTATATGAACAATCCAAGTATAAACTAGAACCTCCAATTTTAAAGATGACATAAATAATAAATGTAAAGATTGATCGAAACTTTATGAACACCAGACCACATAATTTAGAAGCAGCAGCAGCACTCCTCCAGTATGCAGCAGCAACAGAGAGCTGCCAGACTACATTCAAGAAAAACAAATATAAATCAATACAAATAGAAACACAGACTTATCAATAAGATTCTTAAATCTTAATACAAACTTAAGTTTCTCTGAGTATAGTATTATTGATAAATTGCAAAACAACCATAAATTGTAGAGCAATTAAAAAATCAGATACCTACTGTTTTTAAGTCTCTTTTGAGCATAAGTCTTTGCATAAAGGGATCAAGAACAATGTAGTATCTGATTCAGTCTAACTAATATTTCATCCACTATTGCAAATTCATTATAAAGATTTAATTTAATTTATACATCTAGTAGTACTTTGAATGAGTGCATTAAGAAATCTTAAAAAAAAAAAGAATTTATTAAACCATATGAGTTTGCTATGATTTCATTATTAGTCTTACTATCTAGTTCCTATCAGTGTTAAGGGCTGACTAACAACAGGAACCTTTCATTCAGTTTCTCCAGTAAATAGAACCCACTTTGGAATTAGCTGATTACTGACTAAATAGGGGCCTTTTGCCATTTATAGAGGGCATTGTTTTTATATTGGTTAAAAGTTCCCAAGTAAAAATGCCCCAATTTCCATCACCTGGACTTAGATTTACTGTGCTGTATGGATACAAAATACAGCATTGCAATTCTTACCAGGATTAGGACCTATCTCAGTCAACACTTATCAGCACTGAACCTTATTGGGTAGGGTTGGAGATGCATAAGAAGTACTACAAGATCCATATACTGGGTTCTCAATTTTTGGCATAGTTAAGCACACGAGCTAGGCAGAGAGAAAGAGAGTGGGAGAGAGAAAGAGATAAAAATGTAAATACCATCCTCTTAGAAAAGAGAAACAAGAGGCCTCTTCATGATGGTGGTGGTGGTGATGGTGGTGAGGTGGTGGCGGTGGGTAAGCATCATCGTTAAAATACCCCTGATATCCATGCGGTGGTGGTGGAGGGGCATATTGTGGTGGTGGGTGATGGTGGTGGTGGTGATGATGTGGCGGGTGGTGCTCATGATAAGGTGGTGGTGGTGCTCCGTATGGTGGCGGCGGATAAGGTTGTGCATACCCTACAGTGTAGAAAGAGATTCTAAAGATGAAAATCTCGAAACAAACATTGTAAAGGCTTTAATTAAAATATGATATAAATAATAGCAATTATAAGGATAACAATAACAACAACAAAACTAAAAATTGAAAAGAAGAAACCAAAGTAATAATGATGCTCATGACGATTATTCTGGCAATAATGGTGATTATAAACATTGATTGTGGAGGTTGTCACTATGATTTAGATCAACAAAGATAATGACAATGGACAGTTATTTCTGAAACAGCACCTCAACAAATATAGCTCTTCTATTGATATACACTGTTCTGGTTCTGGAATATCTTCTGCACAGTGTAACCTTTTATGAAGATTTTGATCAACAACGATTAATTGTGGATACCCATTGCCATATAAACAGTGAATAGTGAATCAGTGATCCAACACTTTGGATTTTCAGCCTCTTCTTTTTAGATTTATTAACAATATTCATGCAAACTTGCTAAAGTTCATTTGATGGACTAATAAAAAAAAAAAAAAACACCATAGCAATACAGCAGCCCAGCCGCAAACTATAGTAATGTACTCCTTAAAAGCAGTATTGGTTTACCTACAAGTATACCAGTAAACATGCTCAATATGAATGGTGACACTATGATGATAAGGTGTGAATCACTAATTACTGGTACAGAGTGGACAACAATATGGTTACACTTAAGGATTTTGCTCATTTGTATATAGATGAGGTTTGAAATTATTTTAAAATCCATACGCAGGTTGAAAGTATGCAGCTAGGACAAATTTAAGATTTTAGATTCCATCTTGTATTAATCACAAATAAATTGACCCGCAATGATTTTTCTCACTAATCATTCTAATGTGCATGTCTTTTCTAATTCATTTACTATCACTTCTCTAATCCCTACAAATCCCTTAACACCAGATCCGTTGAATTGCATTGCAGCGATTCAAGTCAATTGGATCTGTCCTATTTTCCTCTTCCTTACTCGACGAAAATAAACGCACAAACTCATCATGTTTTATTATGTGAATTCATCTCACAATTTCTAAAACTAGAACAGAAACAACTAATCTTTGATTGCGTAGAAACCCTTGTACTCAAGGACAATAGATGAAATTCGAAGCCATAACAGAATGAATTTCTTCAAATGAAATAACAGAAAAACAAAGCAGAGAGAGAGAGAGAGAGAGAGACCTGGAGGAGGGTAGGGAGGCACTTTGTCGTAACTCATGCTTCTTTCTTCTTTTCCAGTTGGATCGACTATCCGACTTCGACTAGCTCCAAATCCCAATTTCTAATTTCTTCCTCTTTCTCAAAAAATGGTGGTGACTTTCACGGAAAATATTTTAGATATATTTTTATTAGTAGTTTAGTACAGAAGCCAATGGATGGCTACACCCGTATCTTCAATATTGACCGACCGACATGTGGGTCCTACCTACACATGGGACCAGATTTTTTTTTTTGAGGATGAAGCCCGTAGGCAAACATGGGACCAGATACGTAGAACGTTGCGTCAACGATGCTGCTTATTTATAACTTTATATAAGTAAACTTAATAGTTAAGTATTTTAACATAGACGCAAATTTAGGTACAAAAATGTTTCATTTCAATTGAAGGCTAACTGGCTAACCTACATGTGGGACCCGCATAATGATTATTGTGACTTGTGAGTTGTCCTGTTTTTCGGTTCTGGTGAGTGGTGATTATTTGGAGTATTGAACGGTTTGGTCGTTTGGATTAAGCTAAGACGTCAGGGTAGTTAGAGATAAGCCCGTGATTTATTAAAAAAAAAAACTCAGTCAAACGCCTCAAAACTTTGTTTATTTAGAGAAATTAGCTGGTTTAATTCAACGTTATTGGAGTAAACAAAGCGACCCCGAAAATGACTAAATAAAATAATTCTTTTTTTTTAAATGAATAAATAAAATAATTCTTCTTCGGGGAAATTAGGTACATGTCATCCCAAAACTTAAAAATTAAAAAAATGTCATTCCAATGAGTTCTTAGAAAAATGTCATCTCAAATCTATTATACTTAGATATTTGCCACAACTATACAATTCTGGAAATAACAATGATAAAATTTAAAATGTACTTTTATATTTCCCAATCTACCCTCTTCTTTCCTCTCTTTTGGTTCTCCGCCTCTTCCAACATACCAGCACCCCTGGTTTCCTTTTTAGGTGATGAGTGGATCCTTCAGAAGAACATGTGCAAAGCTCTATGCTCAAATTGCATGTGCGAATTCACTGTACAAGGATCTGGGTGATTTCGTTCTGTCTTAAAAGATGCAATTCATCAATACATGTTGATGAGTCGAGGTTTTGCTAAATGCTACGACCTCTAGATTGTTTACTTCATTTTGATTGGTGAAGTATCATTTCGTTATTATTTCGTTTTATCCTAAATTTGATGAGGTATCATTTCGTTATTATTTCGTTTTATCCTAAATTTGATGAAGTATCATTTCGTCATGTCCTAAATTGATGAATTTTTTTAGTATAAATACCAGTAATCAGTGGCGGATCTAGAAAAAATATCTAGGTGGGTCTGACAACCTCTGTTTAAGTCTTCAGCCCCACTTTTGAGTGCTCCAATGGCAGAAAAAATTAGCTGGGGCTAAAGGGGGGCTCCAAGGGCTCGACGGCGTGAGATGGGGCTCTAGCCCCACCCGCCCCGGTGGTAGATCCGCCCCTGCCAGTAACAAATAAAATTTCTTTAGAAAGGACCAAATAAATAGGCTAACCATAGATTGAGGGATCTTGAGAGAAGGCTTCTCAATCTCGAGAGAAGGCCTGTGTGAGATCAAGTCAAGGCGATAGGAGGAAGAGAGAGGCAGGGGAGGGTGTCGTTAGTGTTCAAGGAGCATCAGATGGGGATCAGGGATCAATAGAAAATGGACAGAAGAGAGAACGATTGTTGAAGATGAAGGTAGATTGGGAAATATAAAAATACACTTTAAATTATAGTATTTTTATTTTCAGAATTGTATAATTGTGGCAAATATGTAAGTATAGTAGGTTTGAGATGGCATTTTTCTAAGAAGTCAATTTAGGGTGGTATTTTTCTAATTTTCAAGTTTTGAAGTGGCATGTACCTAATTTTCCCTTCTTCTTAAATATTAAGGATGAGAAATGTAGGCTGTGCTCTAGAACCTCTACGATAGAGTGAAGGAATAGAAAGTAAAGAAAAGAGATGCTGCCCGAGTAGTTTACTCGCTCCACAATGAACGAAACGAAAAGAAGAGTAAGGGTCTGTTCCAGATGATGATAAAGGGGGTGAAGGGAGGAGGAGGGCAGCTACCCTGCCCGAAAGATTCTGTTCTAGAACTAAAAAAATCTAGTGAAAATTAGAGGGAGATAGGACAATCACTCTATACAATTTTCATCAATTTTGTCACCACAAATTTGGAATTAAGAATTAGTTTTTCCCTCTTGTCTCATTTCATTCTATTCCATATTTCCATTTCATTATAGCACGATATCTGAAACAGATCCTAAGAAGAATAAATGTGAGATATAGATAGACTTATTTTCTAACTCTACCCTCCGATTTAAAAGTAAACAAATTTGGACAATCTTTTCTCTTTCATACTTTTTTTTTCTTTAACAAGACTGTCCTGGAGCACAGTCATAATCTCTATTCATCAAAAATAAAAAATAAGAAAATATAAATAAAGATTGTGCGAGTCGGAGTTTGTTTCGTTAAAATGTATTCGACACAGCAAGCAAAATTTTTTTTTAGTTCAAGTATTTTCCGATTTTTATAACGAGAACTCTGTAGCTTTCTTTGTGCCGACTGTTAGCCTCATAAAATTGACCCGGTTCTCCAGTTAATACTTAATAATTGGCAGCGCAGTTTTTTTTCTTTTCATAGATGCATTCTTGTCTAATTTCATGGTCTCCTCGTTTTTGCACTGGTCCTAGCTCTCACACCTTTTTTTCTCTCAGAATTTTTTTTTTTTTTTTTTTGCGCCGCGCCTCTTTCTCCGTCCTCCTCCGATCTCCACCCTACCACCAACCCTTCCTCTAATCGATCTCTCTGTCAACCCCGCCCCCTTCTCCTCCACGGCTCCACCAACCCCTCCTTGGCTTGGCTCATCCATACTGAAGTTGCTCTAACCCAAGGTATTGCTCAAGCCAATTTTGCTTTCATTAGTAACAGTTTTTTTTTTTTTTTTGTAAAATTAATTTGATTTTTGTACCATTAATAAGATTAGACGTTGTATGTCTTACCTCTTCTCATTTGATTCTACGTCTCTTCTCAATTTGGTTCATCTCTTTTTTTTTATACTAGCAGCAGTGTCCACTCAATGTGTGGGCGAACTTTAGATTGACGAAGGAGAAGTAAGGGGAGGGTTGGGGAAGTAAGGGGAGGGTTGGGGACGTAAGGGGCGCCTGGATTCGTGAATCCCCTAAATCGGGGTGTAATGATCCGGGATAAGTCTTCATGAAATCAAGCGCTCTCTCACCTCGGCGAATCCCCTATGATCCCCGATCTAGAGCAAGTAACACGGGCAGCTTAACAATTTACTCTCCTTCGTCACCTCATCCCTTTTTTCCCTCCCAAATTCGATTCTGGTGCACAACCTAATGTAAAAATGAAACCAATGTGGGTAAACTTTAATATGTAAAAATAAAAATATTATTTGACAGAAACGTGTTGTCAATTTCAATATCCAAGTAGTGCCCATCCAATGTGAGGGTGAACTTTAATATATAAAAATAAAAATATTATTTGACATGAATATGCTGTCCATTTTCAATATCTAAGATCAACGTTGTCTTGATCAGCGCTGAAGGTAGTAGAAGTATTCACCGATTTAAATTTATTCATTTCTTCACTGATTTAAAACATATTTGACCTTTGCTAAATACCACCTTAAACTCATTTTATTTAAAAATTTACCAAATCTACTATATAAAACCTCTCCCAAATGGCCAAAAGCAATATATTTTAATATTGTCCAAAATTCCTTTATCTAGACCGGTGAAGATCCGTTACGTCATAATACACGATGGCAAATGTTGCCATCGTGTATTATGATTTTTCCACTCTTCCATGGTCTTTCTACATCTTCCTTGGAATAGATTTTACCCCATTTCTCTTTTGTCTGATGGCGTCCCTCTCTCTTCATCGCCCCTCCATCATCTCTCTACCTCTTCCGTCGCCTTTTCCGGGTAGTTCTCCGTCTCCGTGGCTCTTTCCCTCCATCGCCTCCTATGCGAGTTCTCCTCTCTCTGTCGCCTCATGTAGAAATTCAAGTCGAGACATGTTTTGTTTCTTGCGATCCATGGCTAGATGCACAAATCCCACTTGATTGATTATGACAAGGCAAGTTTTTACCTATTTTTATACATTTTTTCGTATTTTTCTGTTTATTTTTGTAGCTAAGTCTTTGTTTTTATTTTACGTCTCAAATTTTTGGGTGGGTGTTTTTGTTTCTTTTCATGAGAGATCCCTCCCCCCAACCAAAAAAAAAAAATAATAATAAATAAAGTCCACTTGGCGCACACAATTCATCAGCCCCTCACACCCCTTCAACTGAACACCATATCGGACTGGAAATTTAAAAATAAAAAATAAAAATCCAAATACTTGACATGGCAACAGAAATAGTTGAATTATTTTTTGGCGATCCTCTTTGTGATTCTTTATTTTTATGTGTGATTCAGGGTTGTTGCATTGTGTTCCTGGCTCCTGACTCTTTACTCGCAACCAATGATATTTAGACTGTATTTGATTTTGTCATGCTATTTATAAGATGTGATTTCTCATGTGTTTTATTTTATGATAGGAAGATTTAAGAATTGAGATTCAATTATTTTCATTATTCTTGCTGTTATTATTTTAGAAATTTGGATTTATTACCTTTCCTACAAATTTTATTATATGATTCAGTTTTGTTTAAAGAAATTGAACTCTTAGGTCCATTTAGTACTGATGCCGTTACTTTATCATTTGGTTGGCTATTCTGTACCACTTAGTATGTTTATATGATATATGATATATATGGGAGCAAATTTTAGTTTCGTTGATCCTTCAATTTAATTTTAAAATTTTTAAGGCAAGACAACTAATTTTCTTACTAACCATGGATAGATGCACAAATCAAGGGAGTCTTTGATGCAGCCATTATTATTTTGTATTAAATGTGCTTCAAAGCTATATTTAAATACTATTTATTTTCCTTATATAGTGTTTAGAGAAATCAAATTGGTATCAAAACGGTCATTATTGTCGCACTCTCCATTAATTTTATATCTACTGCACACAGGTCATCCCTATCTGTGAAATTTTGTGAAAAAATGACAATTTTTCTCTTTTCTTTTTATCTAGGTTATCGATTATCGATCTTTTAATTTTCAAATCTAAACTGAATCCAGGTACTATTGGTGCTATATTTTTGGGAGGTTTGTAATTGTTGGTTGTTCCTTGGTATTTTCTTCAATTTCAGATCTGAACTGAGGAAAAAAGGAAGTGATATCGACTGCAGGACATCTTTTATATCTTTTATATTGTGTGCTGCTGATTTTGAAGGAACAACCGAACAATCATCTTTTGGATGGTGGTTTCAGTATATTCATCTCTTACAATTAGGTAACTTAATTTTTTTTTCTTATTATTTTTTTGAAAAACTTTGAAGCTAACAATGAGAAACAAAAAATGAGATAAGCAACCATGAATTGTTGAGGGAATGCATATAAATGATTGAATATTTTTCATGAATTTTTTTGTGCAAACTTCACTACATTAATTACTCATGTTGGGTTCATGTATTTGTGAAACAGAAAGCTACACGTGTTATATGATAAGTCAACAAGTAATTACACATCAATTGTTGCTTTAAGCATCAATTTTTCTATTGTGATTTTTTTTTAATTTGAATTAATAATAATGTGATTTGTCTTTCTTTTTATTATAAAGTTAGAAATTGTATGGCTAATTTATTTAATTTTTTCAAATTTTTGTCAATTTTGATCAGATCTTTTGGCATAGAAGATCTCAGTTGATGAGAGAGTGAATTCATATTGATTTTAGGTGTCTTGGTATATATTAGTAGGACCACTTGAGATCAGGTATGGTGGTACAGAAAGGTGGGACAAATTAGGGCTGGTATGACACAAGTACAGGCTTGATACCAGTTGCATTCAAGGAAAGGCATTGGTACAAGGGTAGGTTTTTTAGTATCAAAACAGTGAGGAGAAGGAAGAAATAATGTTTGTTATGGTACAGTGGTTGGTACCAATGGATGCAAAGGAATTGGGTTTATACAAGGCAATTGTCACTACCATGACCGTTATCATGTTCGTTGACCCGTTTAGTTTAGAATAAAGTGAGTTTACTTTAGTATATTAAATTCTGCCTAAAGTTTCAAGTAACATATTGAATTTGATATATATCATGTCTTGATATTCAATAGTGCATGTACTTAGTTACGTATCATCAGAGGTGCTTTATCCTCTTTTTAGTACATTCTAATAATTGTAAAATTATTTATCTTACATTCTATAAGGGACATTCAAATTTTTCTTAATATTTAAACTTTTTATATAGTCTAGAATATGTTTATGAGATGATATATTCGATACGATTGGATTATACATTGTAATTATGCACATAATGTACAGATTTGAAAGATTCTGAGTAAATTTGAATATTTCAATCTATTTTACATTCATTTTAAGTCATTTTATCACAATAAACTATATTTATGCTTTTTTATATAGTCTAGAATAAGTTTATAAATTCACCGATTTAAAACAATTGGATTAAACATTATAATGACGAATATAATGTGCAGATTTTAAAGATTTTGAGTATATTTGAGCATTTCAAGCGATTTTGCATTCATTTTAACTTCTTTTATCACAATAATTTCTATTTATACTCTTATATTGTCTAAAATATGTTTATAAGGTCAATTATTCACATAATATGCAGATTTTTCAGATTTTAGTATATTTCAGAAATTTAAGTGATTTTTCATTCATTTTAAGTCATTTGATCTCCATAATCTCTATATATCCTATATATATAGTCTAAAATATGTTTAAGCGGTCAATTAATCAAAAAGATTGGTTATACGTTGTAAGTATTCACATAATGTGCAGATTTTACAGATTCTGAGTATATTTGAGCATTTTAAGCGATTTTGATCTCATTTTAAGTCTTTTGATCTCAACAATCTACATTGAAGCTCTTTATATAGTCTAGAATATGTTTATGAGCAAAATTATTCAGAACAATTGCATTATACATTGTAATTATTCACTAATGTGCATATTTTGCAGATTCTAAGTTTATTTGAGCATTTTAATTGATGTTACATTCATCTATATAGTATAATATAATCTGCGTGATTTTTTTGCGCGGATTTTAAAGCAACATTCACTCTCAATCTCCGAAAATATATCCTATTCGTTGATTGTTATCGTCCGTTGTTAAGTTTCACCGATCTCCCTCCATCGTTCTTTTTTCCTTCGCCCTGCCCAAATTTTTAGTTCTCTTGAGTTCCTCTTCCTAATTGATCCATCCTCCGCCGCCCCTCTCTATGTGGCAACCCTCTTCTCCTCTTTTTTTTTTCAGTCCGTACCTCCTCCAAGCCACTGCCCCTCCTCCTCCCTCTCTGTGGCCTCATGTGTAAAATCAAGACGATCGCCTCCTGCCTCTCTCTCGCGGCCTCCCCACCTCCTCTCAACACCCTCTTCCTTCCTCTTCGACGGAAAAGAAAAAGGAAAGAAAAAAGAAGGCGTGATCTGGCGGCCATAGGGAGGTAGAATAGTAGATGGCGAGCAACGGCGTTAGCAAAGAGCATGCATGTATCAACGAAAACCCTCCATGCCCTGCTGCTGTTGGTCATGTTGCCGATATATTCTTCTTCTCCAGTGCAGCAACCTCCTCGCACAAGGTTTCTCCTCTTCTATTTTGCGCCTCATTTTTAGCGTTTGCTTTTTGTTAAGAGCAGTCTACATAATTTCTGAATTTCAAAAATTAGAAATTCCAAATTGATAGCAGTATACACAATTTCTGACTTTCATCAAATCCACTCTCCTCATGCATCCAAGGTCAATGCAACTGTTTGTTTATTATTTACAATCAAATTGGTTGAGGCTTGCAATTCAGTTTCAATGTTTATTTCGATTAAGTGTTTTAAGAAATGCCTTCAGTGTTGTATAATGCCACTGACCTAGCTAAAATCAAGGCTATTTGCGAGATGCACAAACCATGGTCGAGTGATTCATTTGATATTGACGATCTTGATGACATCAGATTTGAAATTATGGTTGAGATTTTGACTTAGCTAACTTTCTCTTTTCGGTCCCTCTTTCCATCAGTTCTATGTTCTTCTTATTATAACAATAGTTCTAATTTCTAACAAATATGACAACTAATTTAAGAAGAACACTTATTTATCTAATTCTATTTGTTGAATATCTTTTTCAGAAATTTGGAATTAGGCATTGTGCCAATATGAGGCAGCCAATTAAGAACATTGATGTCTCTCAATATGCTCAAAGACTACTACAAGTTTTGAAGGAAGCTATTTGACATTTTTTTTTCCTAATATACAAATTTTTAGGTGATTCGTCAGATGAAAAAATTTCACTGGCGCCAGCACATGTGTTTTCTACTGTGCATCCTATTTCACATTGTTTTTGAGATATATTCTTTCTTGATTTTGATTCTAGATTTCTACTTGGTTGGATTGTGCATTGCTTCTGTTTCATAGTAGCATCTTTTATCATGTATTTATTATCTGTGTTTTTCCTTTCTACCAATTTTACTTTATGATTTTTAATCAGTTGGTTTTATCAAAGGCTTGGTCCTGGGACTACGATATCTGAAAATAAAAAAAAGGCTTAACTATTACATGTTTACTTTTGGTACAAAATAGATGAGTTCAATACTTCAATACATATTCTTATTCCAGATATAGCCAGTAATGTGTAATGTAATCATAAAATAAGCTGCATTTGGAAGTTGACCAGATGAAGAAGCAACATTAAGAGAGGGTGGTAGAGCTGGAAGCCCGACCGAATGTGTCGCCTAAGCACTCACTGTTGTCATACTATCAGCCAAAGCTGGTGAGGCAAGGACACAGGTGGTGCTGGTTGTGGTTGAGGCCATTGGTACACTTAGCTACTTTCAGTGAACTCAATTTTATTATGGATTTCTTTCTTTTCCCCTTTGTCTTATTACAATCAGTATTATATTTTTGGGATATATGTCAAATTATTTACGTATAATTTAGGATTATATGTTTTAATTGGTGCTGCAATGTCAAATTATTTACAAATATTTTTAGGATTATATGTTTCAATTGATGCTGCATTGTATTTCTATATGACAGCCTATGTTGAGATGGTCAATTTTTATTAAATTATAATATTAATTTTGTTATTAATCGTGGTTTAAATTTTTGGCCTTTTTTTTAAAAGAAGAATGGACAGGGCTGTAAATTTTTTGGGCGTTATCCATAGGAATCACAGGATTCTTCTATTTCAATGTGCCTTTAAATGTAATCATAAAAAAAAATGTGCCTTTAAATGTTTTTTTGGAAGTTTAAGAGACATTACAGGTTATTTATTGTCTCATTGCATTAAATACACTTGATACAAAATGCTAACAGTTTTGTTACTTTTGTCTTAAAATTCGGCCAAACCTGGGTCCAGAAAAAAGATTCAATTAATTACTAGAAAACCAAAACAAGTATGAAGAAAGAGGAAATCAAGGATTGAGCTGTGGCGGCAAAGACCGGAAGAAGTACGAATCCAAAGTGGCAATGCAGGTTCTGAATTTTTTTAATTTTTATTGATTTTGAAAAATTTAGGACGTGACCTTGGTTAGATTAAAATTGGAGATATAGAGCACATATATGGTATTAATTATCTAAATCTTTTCTTTTTTTTTCTTTCTTTAAAATTGCAGAAAATTTTGGATTTTGGTGTGGATTTTGTAGAGATGAGAATGCAATCACTAGATGTGATGATCGATATAATTGCATCTCATCATACTAATGAAGGTATACGATAACCGGATGTCACAAGATTAAATTACAATGAAAACTGGTCTCTCTCATATTGTTCCTCAGAATATTGAACGATTATTGGAACTAACCTTTTTTTTTCCTTCCCTTTCCTATTGATCAGGAAGTAAAATTGAGACAACTTTGGAGGAAATTCTATTAATTGTCAAATTGGATGAGTTGATTAGTAGTACAAGCTTATTTATAAGAAAGGTATCTATCTTGCTTATTGCATCAATCTACGTCTTATGTGGTCTAACTGGTCAAAAACAACTGTAGGTTATTACATCAATGAGGTCAAATACAACTGTAGGTCATTTTGTGCTGTATATAAAAGATAAAAAGAAAAAAGAAAAAACTCGATCTGTCTTATGTTGTAAGATGGCTCTGAACTATTTGTGTTAAGAGCATTGAAACTGGTATGCATTGAGACGAACAACCAACTTTTCAGAGCAAAACTATAATAAACAGTTTCTTATTTTCGGTGCTAAATTTTCTGAAGTGTGATTAGTGATTTTTCTTTCCAAATGTACTGCTATTTTCTAACTTATGCCATTTATCTATTTTCCACTTTCCTTTTTAGCAAATGTAGAAAATACATATCAAGTTGGATTATAGCAATGCCAATGAGGTAGAAGCAGTGTTTTTAAAATCGTACTGGCACCCCTACCGGCCAGATGATAGAAATCCGGTATTTCCTGGTATTTTCTCTCACAATACCGGATACCGCCGTTTCAGTCACCATTCCGGTTCCCGGTATTAGGAAATTTCTGGTATCCGGTACGGTTTTCAAAACACTGGGTAGAAAGCAATTTAATGGAGTGCTCAATTAGATCACTGCCATCTTCTGGTCAGGTAATAATAATGTTTTGTATTATTTTCTTTTCTTTTTTTTTTTCTGTGTTGTTTGGATATAGATTGTAATTAGAAATAGTTGCTCATGTTTAAACTTAGGTGGCGGCAACTTTGAATGTTGTAGATCAGTTCCCAATTAGGGTTAGGCAACTTGATTAGTGCAATTTAGTATGTAAATTCATGCAATTTTTGGAATTTCAATTCTATATAGAGTTACTGTATTAACGGACCACAAAACTACATTAAGCAGACCCTATTCTGTTCCTCTGAGGATGAGCCACCTATTGATTCCATAATATTAAGCGACTCTATGCTCTTCTATCTTCAATTTTTCTTTGTAGATGTCCGTCTCTTTCACCCCCTAACTGATTGCTCAAGCGACCAGGAAAAGAAGAAGGGACACTATGGAGGAAAAGCACGACTAGGAAAAGAAGAAGGGATACATGGGAAAAAAACACACCAGTTTTTTACCTTATTATTTTTCCATTATATTACCCAAGGTAGCGTCTCTTTCTCTGTTTTTTATTTTTTTTACTCCAATCTTTCAAATCATTTTGTATATCCGTGCAGGTAAAGGAAGACAGGAAAATTTTGAAGCACGGGGGCATCAGTATCCTATCAGAAGTAAAAAAAGGAAAATTTATTCTTAATTCATTAGAATTTACTTCTCCGTGACATGTGGAAGACAAAGTGCATCTAATACGTGTTATCTTGATTTATAGTCCAGTTTCAATTTTTATATCTTTAAAATCAAATGAAAAAGCATAGTTTTGATTTTTGAGATGGTTCAAAATAATGTTTGTGTAATGCTTATTTGTGCTTCTTCGGTATATTCAATTAGTTTGTAATAATATATTCCTTTTTAAATGTAGAGGGAAGCCAAAGAAGTAAAAAATGAAAAAGTGTTGTAAACGATGCTTTTTTTTTTTTTTACAATTTATCTATGATCTGCTAGACAAAGATCGATTTATTGCGAGTAATTGGTAATACATGGTAAGTAAAAACTTTCATGTCAAGCTAATTGCAAAATGTAAAAATAAGTAATATAAAGGGATAATAAAATTTAGATTTAAAATATTATACATTAAAATAAGCCCGTAAATTAAACTAAAATCAAAATATAAAATAACTAATTAATATATCTTAATAAACATCTTTACCACAAATATATATATGTTATAAAAATATATTAAAATGTAATTTATAATGAATTCCATTATCGAGCGAAGCTCGATGTCCAACCCTAGTTTTAAATTATTTGATGACAATAATCTATATTTAAGCTCTTTATATTGTCTAGAATATGTTTATGAGCTCAATTATTCAAAACGATTGGATTATACATTGTAATTATTCACAAAATGTGCATATTTTACAGATTCTTAGTTTATTTGAGCATTTAAATTGATGTTGCATTCATTTTAAGTTATTTGGTGACAATAATCTATATTTAAACTCTTTATAGTCTAGAATATGTTTATGAGCTCACATATTCAAAATGATTGGATTACACGTTGTAATTATTCACATAATGTGCAGATTTTATAGATTCTGAGTATATTTAAGTATTTCAAGCGATTTTGCATTCATTTTAAGTTATTTGATGACAATAATCAACATTTGTGCTCTTTATATAGTTTATAATATATTTATGAACTCATTTATCCAAAACGATTAGATTATACATTATAATTATTCAAAATATTTGCAGATTTTACAGATTCAGAGTAGATTTGAGCATTTCAAGCGTTTTAAATTCATTTTAAGTCAATTGATCACAATAATCTATATTAATGCTCTCTATATAATCTAGAATATGTTTACGAATTCATTTATTCAAAAGCATTGGATTATACATTGTAATTTATTACATAATGTGAAGATTTTAAAGATTCATAGTATATTTGAGGATTTCAAGCGATTTTGCATTCGTTTTAAGTGATTTGATCACAAAAATATATATTTAAGATTTTTATTTTGTCTAGAAAATGTTTATGATATAAATTATTCAAACGTTTGGATTATACATTGTAATTATGCACATAATATGCAGATTTGAAAGATTATGTGTATATTTGAGCATTTTCAAGCGATGTTGCATTCATTTTAAGTCATTTGATCACAATAAGCTATATTTATGGTTTTAATATAGTTTAGAATATGTTTATGAACTCACTTATTCAAAACGATTTGATTATACATTGTAATTACGCACATGATGTGCAGATTTTACTAATTCTGAGTATATTTGAGCATTTGAAACGATTCTACATTCATTTTATGTCATTTGAACACAATGATCTATGTTTAAGCTCTTTATATAGACTAGAATATATTTATGAACTTACTTATTCAAAATGATTATATTATACATTGTAATTAAAAACATAATGTGCAGATTTTATAGATTCTGAGTATAATTGAGCATTTCAACCGATTTTGCATTAATATTAAGTCATTTGATCACAATAATCTATTTTTAAGCTCTTTATATAGTTTATAATGCGGGGGTGATAAGGATCATCCCCGTATTTCATCATCCCCATCATCCCCAGCGACACTTCATTAATAACAGACGCATTTTCTAAAAAATGAAAAAAGTTTCTCATCCAGCGATATCCCATCCTCTCTGTCCCTCTGTTCCCTCTATCCCTCTGTTTTCCTCCCTCACTCTCACATTAACTACAACTACAACAATTACTAATACTAACTACAACAGTTAGTATCTGAACTACAACATTTACTCATATTAACTTCAACAGTTAGTATCCGAACTACAACTACAATAATTACTAATACTAACTACAACAGTTAGTATCCGAACTACAACAATTACTCATATTAACTTCAACAGTTAATATCCGAGCTACACTTTCAACAATTTAAATATGCCAACTGTAAATATTATCTTCAACATTTACATATGTCAACTTCAACAATTACGACATTAGCTTCAACATTTATGAATATTAATTTCAACGGTTATGAAGTGTGTGAGAGGGGGAAGGGGAGGGTGGGGGAGGAGGGGGAGGGGGAGGGGCGGGAGGGGGGGGGGTGGAGAGCGTACGTAGGAGGGATGAGGGGGAGCAGTCGCTCTGGCGCTCATCCTCTCATCCCCTGGACTTCCAAAAATGGAAGAGACATTTCAAACGTGGTTTCTAAAAATGGAAAAAAATAAACTCATCCGTAAAGGATGATGGGGATGATAGAAAAGCTGGGATGATCCTAAGCAATTCCGTTTATAATATGTTTATGAACCATTTATTCAAAACAATTGGATTATACATTATAATTATTCACATAATTTGCAGATTTTACAGATTCTGAGTATATTTAAGAATTTCATGCGATTTTGCATTCATTTTAAGTTATTTGATGACAATAATCTATATTTATGCTCTTTATATAGTTTATAATATGTTCATGAACTCATTTATTCAAAATTATTGGATTATACATTATAATTATTCACATAATTTGCAGATTTTACAGATTCTGAGTATATTTGAGCATTTCAAGCGATTTTAAATTCATTTTAAGTTATTTGATCACAATAATCTATATTGATGCTCTTTATATAGTCTAGAATATGTTTACGAACTCACTTATTCAAAAACATTGTATTATACATTGTAATTTTTGACATAATGTGCAGATTTTAAAGATTATGAGGTTATTTGAGCATTTCAAGCGATTTCGCATTCATTTTAAGTGATTGAATATAATAATATATATTTAAGCTCTTTGTTTTGTCTAGAATATGTTTATGATATAACTTATTCAAAACATTTGGATAATACTTTGTAATTATGACCATAATGTGCATATCTGAAAGATTCTGAGTATATTTGAGTATTTCAAGCTATTTTGCATTCATTTTAAGTCATTTGATCACAATAAACTATATTTATGATTTTTATATAGTCTAGAATATGTTTTTACGAAACAATTGGATTATACGTTGTAATTACGAATATAATATGCAGATTTTAAAGATTTTGAGTATATTTGAGCATTTCAATCGATCTTGCATTCATTTTAACTCATTTAATCACAATAATCTATATTTATGCTCTTTATATAGTCTAGAATATGTTTATGTGGTCAGTTATTCAAAAAGATTGGTTTATAAATTGTAATTATTACATAATGTGCAGATTTTACAGATTCTAAGTATATTTGAGTATTTTAAGCAATTTTGCATTCATTTTAAGTCATTTGATCACAATAATTTATATATATTCTTTGTACAGTCTAGATTATGTTTATGCGGTCAATTATTCAAAAAGATTGATTTTATACATTGTAAGTATTCACATAATGTGCATATTTTACAGATTCTGAGTATATTTTAGCATTTTAAGCGATTTTGCTCTCATTTTAAGTCTTTTGATCACAACAATCTATATTTAAGCTCTTTATGTAGTCTAGAATATGTTTGTGAGCTCATAATTCAAAATGATTGGGTTAATACATTGTAATTATTCACGTAATGTGCATAATATACAGATTCTGAGTATATTTGATCTTTTCAAACGATTTTCCATTCAATTTAAATCATTTGATAATAATCATCTATATTTATGTTCTATATATAGTATAGAATTTATTTATGAACACACTTATTCAAAATGATTGGATTATAGATTGTATACACACATAATTTGCAGATTTTACAAATTCTGTGTATATTTTGTCATTTGAAGCGATTTTCCATTTATTTTAAGTTATTTGATGATAATAATCTATATTTAAGCTCTTTATATAGTCTAGAATATGTTTATGAGCTCATATATTCAAAACGATTGGATTATACATTGTAATTATTCACTTAATATACGGATTTTACAATTTCTGAGTATATTTGAGCATTTCAAGCGATTTTGTGTTCATTTTAAGTCATTCGACCAGAGTAATCTATATTTATGATCTTTATATAGTTTAGAATATGTTTCTGAACTAAGTTATTCAAAACGATTAGATCATACATTGTAATTGCGCACATGATGTGAAGATTTTAAAGATTCTGAGTATATTGGAGCATTTGAAGCGATTTTGCATTCATTTTAAGTCATTCGATCACAATAATCTATAATTAAGCTCTTTATAAAGTCTAGCATATGTTTATGAGCTCAATTATTCAAAACAATTGGATTGTACAATGTAATTATTCACATTATATGCAGATTTTACAGATTCTGAGTATATTTTAGCATTTTAAGCGATTTTGCATTCATTTTAAGTCATTTGATCACAATAATGTATATTAAAGCTCTTTATATAGTTTAGAATATGTTTATGATATCACTTATTCAAAAATTAGATTATACATTGTAATTATGCACATAATATTCAGATTTGAAAGATTCTGAGTATATTTGAGCATTTGAAGCGATTTTGCATTAATTTTAAGTCATTTGATCAAAACAATCTATATATTTAAGCTTTTTACATTGTGTCGAATTTGTTTATGAGCTCAATTATTCAAAATGATTGGATTATATATTGTAATTATTCACGTGTTGTGCAGATTTTACAGATTCTGAGTATATATGAGCATTTGAAGCGATTTGGCATTTATTTTAAGTCATTTGATCGCAAATAATCTATATTTATGCTCTTATATAGTTTAGAATATGTTTATGAGGTCAATTAATAAGAAAGAATGGATTATACATTGTAATTATTCACATAATGTGCAGATTTGACAAATTCAAAGTATATTTGAGCATTTTAAGCGATTTTGCATTCATTTTATGTAATTTGATCACAATAATCTATATTTAATCTCTTTATATAATCTAGAATATGTTTAAGAACTCACTTGTTCCAAATGATAGGATTATACAATGTAATTATTCATATAATATACGGATTTTACAATTTCTGAGTATATTTGAGCATTTCAAACGATTCTGTATTTTTTATAAGTCATTTGACCACAGTAATCTATATTTATGATCTTTATATAGCTTAGAATATGTTTCTAAACTAAGTTATTCGAAACGATTGGATTATACATTGTAATTGCGCAAACGATCTAAAGATTTTAAAGATTCTGAGTATATTGAAGCATTTCAAGCGATTTTGCATTCATTTTAAGTTATTTTATCACAATAATCTATATTTAAGCTATTTATATAGTCTAAAATATGTTTATGAGCTCAATTATTCAAAACGATTGGATTATACATTGTAATTATTCACATAATGTGCTTATTATACAGATTCTAAGTTTATTTTGAGCATTTCAATTGATTTTGCATTCATTTTAAGGTATTTGATGATAATATTCTATATTTAAGATCTTTATATAGTTTAGAATATGTTTATGAAGCAAATTATTCAAAACAATTGGATTTTATATTGTAATTATTCACATAATGTACATATTTTACAAATTCTAAGTTTATTTGAGAATTTCAAGCGATTTTGCATTCGTTTCAAGTGATTTGGTTACAATAATATATATTTAAACTCTTTATTTTATCTAGAATATGTTTAGGATATAAATTACTCAAAACGATTGGATTATACATTGTAATTATGCACATAATGTGCAGATTTGAAAGATTCTGAGTATATTCGAGCATTTAAGGCTATTTTGCATTTATTTTAATTCATTTGATCTCAATAATCTTCATTTAGCCTCTTTATATTGTCTACAATACGTTTATGAACTCAATTATTCAAAACGATTGGATTATACATTGTAATTACGAACAAATGTGCAGATTTTACAGATTCTGAGAATATTTTAACATTTCAAACAATTTTACATTCATTTTGAGTAATCTGATCACAATAATCTATATTTAACCTTTTTATATAGTCTAGAATATGTTTATGAACTCACTTATTCAAAAAGATTGGATTATACACTGTAATTATGCTCAAAATGTGCAAATTTTATAGATTCTGAGTATATTTGAGCATTTCAAGCGATTTTTGCATTCAATTTGAGACATTTGCTCACGATAATATATATATTTAAGCTCTTTACATAGGCAAGAATTTGTTTACGAGCACACTCATTTAAAGCGATTGGATTATTTATTGTAATTACACAAATAATGTGCAAATTTTAAAGATTCTGTGTATATTTGGGTATTTCAAGCGATTTTGTATCTACTTTAGGTCATTTGTTGATAATAAGCTATATTTATGCTCTTTATATAGTCTAGAATATGTTTATGAACTCACTTATTCAAAACGATTGGATTATAAATTGTAATTATTCGCATAATTTGCGGATTTTACAGATTCTGAGTATATTTGAGCTTTCCAAGTGATTTTGAATTTAATTTAAGTCATTTGATCACAATAATCTATATTGATGCTTTTTATATAATCTAAAGTATGTTTACGAGCTCACTTATTCAAAATGATCGGATTATACATTCTAATTATGCACATAATATGCAGATTTGAAAGATTTTGTGTATATTTAAGCATTTCAAACGATTTTCCATTAATTTTAAATCATTTTATCAAATCCATCTATATTTATGATCATTATATAGTTTAGAATTTATTTATGAACACACTTATTCAAAATGATTGATTATACATTGTAATTACACACATAATTTGCAGATTTTACAGATTTTGTGTATATTTTGGCATTTCGAGCGATTTTGCATTTTTTTAAGTTATTTGATGACATAATCTATATTTAAGCTCTTTACATAGTCTAGAATATGTTTATGAGCTCACATATTTAAAACAATTGGATTAGACATTGTAATTATTCACATAATATACGAATTTTACAATTTCTGAGTTTATTTGGGCATTTCAAACGATTTCGTATTCATATTTTAAGTCATTTGACCACAATAATCTATATTTATGATCTTTATATAGTTTAGAATAAGTTAATGAGGTCAATTATTAAGAAAGATTGGTTTATACATTGTAATTATTCACATAATGTGCAGATTTTACAAATTCTAAGTATATTTGAGCATTTTAAGCGATTTTGGATTCATTTTAAGTCATTTGACCACAATAATCTATTATTAAGCTCTTTATAAAATCTAGAATATATTTATGAGCTCAGTTATTCAAAACGATTGGATTGTACATTGAAATTGTTCACATAATATGCAGATTTTACAAATTCTGACTATATTTGAGCATTTCAAGCGATTTTGCATTTATTTTAAGTCATTTGATCACAATAATGTATATTAAAGTTCTTTATATAGTCTAGAATATGTTTATGATATCACTTATTCAAAACGATTGGATTATAAATTGTAATTATGCAAATAATGTTCAGATTTTAAAGATTCTGATTATATTTGAGCATTTTCAAACGATTTTGCATTAACTTTAAGTCATTTGATCACAATAATCTATATTTAAGCTCTTTATATTGTGTATAATATGTTTATGAGCTCAATTATTCAAAACGATTGGATTGTACATTGTAAGTATTCACATATTGTCCAGATTTTACAGATTCTGAGTATATTTGAAGTTTTGAAGCGATTTTGCATTCATTTTAAGTAATTTGATCACAACAATCTATATTTATGCTCTTTATATAGTCTTGAATAAGTTCATAAGGTCAATTATTAAAAAATAATGGTTTATACATTGTAATGATTCACATAATGTGCAGATTTGACAAATTCTTAGTATATTTGAGCATTTTAAGCGATTTTGCATTCATTTTAAGTCATTTGACTACAATAATCTATATTTAAGCTCTTTATATACTTTAGAATATGTTTATGAACTCACTTATTCTAAACGATTGGATTACACATTGTAATTATTCACATAATATACGGATTTTACAATTTCTGAGTATTTGAGCATTTCAAACGATTTTGTATTCATTTTTAAGTCATTTGATCGCAGAAATCTATATTTATGATCTTTATATCATTTATAATATGTTTCTAAACTAAGTTATTCAAAACGATTGGATTATACAGGGTAATCACGCACATAATGTGCAGATTTTAAAGATTCTGAGTATATATTGGAGTATTTCAAGCGATCTTGCATTCATTTTATGTTATTTGATCAAAATAATCTCTATTTAAGCTCTTTATATAGTTTATAATATGTTTATGAGCTGAATTATTCAAAACGATTGGATTATACATTGTAATTATTCACATAAATGTGCAGATTTTACCGATTCTTAGTATATTTAAGCATTTCAAGCAATTTTGCATTCATTTTAAATCATTCGATCACGATCATCTATATTTAAGATCTTTATATTGTCAAGAATATGTTTCACGATTGCATTATATATTGTAATTACGCACATAATGTATAGATTTTAAAGATTCTGAGTATATTTGAGCATTTCAAGCGATTTTGCATTTATTTAAGTCATTTGATCACAATAATCTATAATTAAGCTCTAGTAAAGTCTAGAATATGTTTATAAGTTCAATTATTCAAAACGATTGGATTGTACATTGTAATTATTCACATAATATGCAGCTTTTACAGATTTTGAGTATATTTGAGAATTTCAAGCGATTTTGCATTCATTTTAAATCATTTGATCACAATAATGTATATTAAGCTTTTTATATTGCCTAGAATATGTATATGATATCACTTATTCAAAACGATTGAATTATATATTGTAATTTGCAAATAATTTTCAGATTTTAATGATTCTGAGTATATTTGAGCATTTCAAGCGATTTTGCATTAATTTTAAGTTCTTTGATCACAATAATCTATATTTAAGCATTTTATATTGTGTAGAATATGTTTATTAGCTCAATTATTCAAAACGATTAGAATGTACATTGTAATTATTCACATATTGTGCAGATTTTACAGATTCTGAGTATATTTGAACATTTGAAGAGATTTTGCATTCATTTTAAGTCATTTGGTTACAATAATCTATATTTATGCTCTTTATTTAGTCTAGAATATGTTTATGAGGTCAATAATTTCTAAAATATTGGTTTATACATTGTAAGTATATCTGAGCATTTTAAGCGATTTTGCATTTATTTTAAGTCATTTGATCACAATAATCTATACTTAAGCTCTTTATATAGTTTAGAATATGTTTATGAACTCACTTATTCCAAACTATTGGATTATACATTATAATCATACACATAATATACGGATTTTATAATTTTTTAGTATATTTGAGTATTTCAAACGATTTTGTATACATTTTAAGTCATTTGACCACAGTAATCTATATTCATAATCTTTATATAGTTTAAAGTATGTTTCTGAAATATAAGTTATTAAAAACGATTGGATTATACATTAATTGCACACATAATGTACAGATTTTAATGATTCTGAGTATATTGGAGCATTTCAAGCGATTTGCATCCATTTTAAGTTATTTGATCACAATAATCTATATCTACGCTCTTTATATTGTCTAAAATATGTTTACGAACTCACTTATTCAAAACAATTGGATTATAGATTGTAATTATTCACATATTGTTAAGATTATAAAGATTTTGAGTATATTTGAGCATTTGAAGCAATTTTGCATACATTTTAAGTCATTTGATCACAATAATCTATATTTATGCTCTTTATATAGTCTATAATATGTTTATGACGTCAATTTTTAAAAAAGATTTTTTATACATTGTAATTATTCACATAGTGTGCAGATTTGACGAATTCTAAGTATATTTGAGCATTTTAAGCGATTTTGCATTTATTTTAAGTCATTTGATCACAATAATCTATATTTAAGCTCTTTATATAATTTAAAATATTTTTATGAACTCACTAATTCCAAACTATTGGATTATATAATATAATTATTCACATAATATACGGATTTTACAATATCTGAGTATATTTGAGCATTTAAAAAGATTTTTCATTCATTTTATGAGCTCGCATATTCAATACGATTAGATTATATGTTGTAATTATTCACACAATATGCAGATTTTACAGATTCTGTGTATATTTAAGCATTTCAAGCGATTTTTTGCATTCACTTTAAGTCATTTGATGACGATAATCTGTATTTGTGCTCTTTATATAGTTTATAATATGTTTATGAACTCATTTATTCGAAACGATTGGGTTATACATTATAATTATTCAAATGATATGCAGATTTTACAGATTCTGTGTATATTTAAGAATTTCAAGCGATTTTGCAACCACTTTAAGTCATTTGATTACAATAATCTATATTTATGCTCTTTATATAGTTTATAATATGTTTATGAACTCATTTATTCGAAATGATTGGGTTATACATTATAATTATTCACATAATTTGCAGATTTTACAGATTCTGAGATATTTGAGCATTTCATGCGACTTTGAATTCATATTAAGTCATTTGATCACAATAATCTATATTGATGCTCTTTATATGGTCTAGAATATATTTATGAACTCACTTTTTCATAAGCATTGGATTATACATTGTAATTTATTACATAATGTGCAGATTTTAAAGATTCTGAGAATATTTGAGCATTTCAAGCTATTTTACATTTTTTTAAAGTGATTTGATCACAATAATATATATTTAAGCACTTTATTTTATCTAGAATATGTTTATGATATAACTTATTCAAAACGATTGGATTATACATTGTAATTATGCACATAATATGCAGATTTAAAAGATTCTGAGAATATTTGAGCATTTCAAGTTATTTTGCATTCATTTTAATTCATTTGATCTCAATAATCTATATTTAACCTCTTTATATAGCCTAGAATATGTTTATGAACTCAATTATTCTAAACGATTGGATTATACATTGTAATTACGCACATAATTTGCAGATTTTACAGATTCTGAGAATATTTGAACATTTCAAGCGATTTTACATTCATTTTAAGTCATCTGATCACAATAATTTATATTTAAGCTCTTTATATAGTCTCGAATATGTTTATGAACTCACTTATTTAAAAAGATTGGATTATACATTGTAATTATGCACATAATTTACAGATTTTACAGATTCTTAGTTTATTTGAGCATTTCAAGTGATTTTGCATTAATTTTAAGTCATTTGATCACAATAATGTATATTTAAGATCTATATATTGTAATTATTCACAGAATGTGTTGATTTTAATGATTTTGAGTAAATTTGAGTATTTCAAGCGATTTTGGATTCATTTTAAGTCATTTGATCACAATAAGCCATATTTATACTTTTTATATAGTTTAGAATATTCTTATGAACTTATTTATTCAAAACGATTGGATTATACATTATAATTATTCACATAATATTCATAATTTACAGATTCCAAGTATATTTGAGCATTTTAAGCGATTTTGCAATCATTTTATGCCATTTGATAACAATAATCAATATTTAACCTCTTTTATTTTGTCTAGAATATGTTTATAATATAATTTATTCAAAATAATTGGATTATACATTGTAATTATGCACATTATGTGCAGATTTGAAAGATTCTGAGTATATTTGAACATTTTAATCGATTTTGCATTAATTTTAAAGTCATTTGATCACAATAATCTATATTTAAGCTCTTTATATAGTCTAGATATATTTAAGAACTTATTTATTCAAAATGATCAGATTATACATTCTAATTCTTCACATAATGTGCAGATTTACAGATTCAGAATATATTTGAGCATTTCAAGTGATTTTGTATTCATTTTAAGTGATTTGATCACAGTAATACAAATTTAAGCTCTTTATTTTGGTTAGAATATGTTTATGATATAATTTACTCATAACGATTTGTTTATACATTATAATTATGCACATAATGTGCAGATTTGAAAGATTATGAGTATATTTGAGCATTTCAAGTGATTTTTTTTTATCACAATAAGCTATATTTATGCTTTTTATGTAGTTTAAAATATGTTTATGAACTCACTTATTCAAAACGATTAGATTATGCATTATATTTATTCACATAATGGGTGGATTTTACAGATTCTGAGTATATTTGAGCATTTGAAGCGATTTGCTTTCAGTTTAAGTCATTTGATCAAATAATCTATATTTAAGCTCTTTATATAGTCTCGAATATATTCTTGTACTCAGTTATTCAAAAATATTGGATTATACATTGTAATTATGCACAAAATGTGCAGATTTTACAGATTCTGAGTATATTTGAGCATTTCAAGCGATTTTGCATTCATTTTAAGTCATTTCATCACAATAATGTATATATATTAATAAGCGAAAGGAAGAAGACAAGTTAGCTATCACGGGCAGTAATAAGAATAGGAGGCTTTCTCTGTAGTTTCCCTAGTATTAGTAGCTCAAGATCGATTAGCAGCTTCAAGTTATCAGATTTGAAAGCCGAAGCTAAGGTTGCTATGTGGTTGTTGAAGTTCTGGTATTCCTCTTTTTCTTTATCTTTTTATTTCCTTGCTCGCCGGCAAAAGATAATATCCTGAAAAAGGAGTAGAGCTAGCAGTTGTGTTTGACTTTATTTAGAAGTTTTTTTATGCTCAAAAAGAAAGGAAGAGTGTATACTTAGTAGGTTATTTACCAATCCAGTGGTAACGCCCGATAAAACTCCGGAATACCAAACGTTGATTGAGGATCAAGGAATAAAAGAATTTCCGGAATACCACATGTTGATTGAATATCAAAAATATCAAACGTTGATTGAGTATAAAAAAACACAAGAATTGAGTCTGGAAGACCAAACATGGATTGAGGATCAAGAAGTACAAGAATTTAGCCCGGAAGACCAAACATGGATTGAGGATCACCATGATATTAAATGTAAGTGAAACTTCATAATATTTGAAGTCGATAATATATAAGATCAAAAAAATAGACACCAAAGATTCCTATTTCTTTGGACTCTATTTTTTTTTGTCGAATTCTAGTTAGAATTCAAAGTTTCCATACCGCTGACAAAATTCAAAACTCATTGCCTATTCTTTAGTCTACAATTCTTGAGTCGCGAGATAGGCAAGTCAAATACATTAAGCTTAACACAATCCATTCTCTTTGCTGTTCACAATCCATTCTTCTGTCAACAATCCCTATTCAAACAATCCTCTTCTAAAATACGAACTCTTTTCTTAACCAAATCCATTCTTCTGGAACCTGGCATCCGGCCCCAAGGAAGAGTCCCTATTCTAGAAGCACTATGCTTTCCTCAGAAGACCTTGTCACCGTACTTCTAATACAGTAAAGCAAGCACCAAGCGGGTGCCTTTCTGCTTCTTTCAGCTTCGTCCCAATGGATATCAACGTGTGGAAAGAAGGATTCCCATTCTCAAGCTATGAACCTCGAGCACTCAATGAGTACTCTTCCACGAGATTGGGGAGTTTTTTATCTGCTTTTTCTGAGAATCGAACCTCAAAGACCTAACGATGGACGGTCTCTTAGCCCCTGAAGTATACGGGGTACCCATACCGCATGCTTGAGGAGACTATATTGGAGCACTATGTAAAAGACAAGTAGAGAATGCTACACCAAGCATGCCTAACCAGTGGAGAAAGTCTGGATTCAGGTATGAAGATTCTAAAGAGGCCATCACACGATTGAAGAAGGTACTGGTCTCAATTTTAGAATTATTTTTATTATGTCTCAGCAAGACAATTATGGTGGTTGTTAGCTCATGTGACAAAAGCCTTCGAGTAGCATTGATGCATCATTTCTCAGCTATGCACTTCACAGAACAAAGAATTCATAATTGTCTAGAATATATTTATGATCTTAATTATTCAAAACAATTGGATTATACATTGTAATTATTCACATAATGTGCATATTTTACAGAGATTCTGAGTATATTTGAGCATTTCAAGCGATTTTGCATTCATTTTAATTCATTTGATCACAAATAATCTATATTTAACGCTCTTTATTTAGTGTGGAATATGTTTATGAGGCCAATTATTCAAAACAATTGGATTATACATTATTCACATAATATGCATATTTTACAGATTCTAATTATATTTGAGCATTTTAAGCGATTTTGCATTCATTTTAAGTCATTTGATCACAACAATCAATATTAAACTTCTTTATATTGTTTTGAATTTGTTTGTGAACTCACTTATTGAAAACGATTGGATTATAAATTGTAATTATTCACATAATGTGTGGATTTTACAGATTCTGAGTATATTTTGAGCATTTCAAGTGATTTTTACATTCATTTTATGTCATTTGACCAAAGTAAATCTATATTTATGCTCTTTATATAGTTTAGAATATGTTTCTGAACTAAGTTATTCAAAATAATTGGATTATACATTGTAATTATGCACATAATGTGTAGATTTTAAAGATTCTGAGTATATTGAAGCATTTCAAGCAATTTTGCATTTATTTTAAGTTATTTGATCACAATAATCTATATTTAAGCTCTTTATATAGTTTAGAATATGTTTATGAGCTCAATTATTCAAAACGATTGGATTATACATTATAATTATTTACATAATGGTCATATTTTACAAATTCTAAATTTATTTGAGCATTTCAATCGATTTTGCATTCATTTTAAGTTATTTGATGACAATAATCTACATTTAAACTCTTTATATAGTCTAGAATATGTGTATGAGCATACATATTCAAAACTATTGGATTATACATTGTAATTATTCACATAATGTGTAGATTTTACAGATTCTGAGTATATTTAAGCATTTCAAGTGATTTTGCATTGATTTTAAGTCATCTGATGACAATAATCTATATTTATACTCTTTATATAGTTTAGAATATATTTACGAACTTACTTATTCAAAACGATTGGATTATACATAATAATTATTCACATAATTTTCATATTTTACAGATTCAAGTATATTTGAGCATTTAAGGCGATTTTGCATTATTTTAAGTTATGTGATCACAATAATCTATATTTATGCTCTTTATATAGTATAGAATATGTTTATGAGACCAATTATTCAAAAAGATTGGTTTATACTTTGTAATTATTCACATAATGTGTACATTTTACAGATTCTAAATTTTTTTTTAGTATTTCAATCGATTTTACATTCATTTTAAGTTGTTTGATGACAAGAATCTACATTTAAACTCTTTATATAGTCTAGAATATGTTTATGAGCTCACATATTCAAAACGATTGGATTATACATTGTAATTATTCACATAATGTGCATATTTTACAGATTCTGAGTATATTTAAACTCTTTACATAGTCTAGAATTTGTTTATGAACACACTAATTTGAAACGATTGAATTATTCATTGTAATTACACATGTAATATGCATATTTTATAGATTCTTTGTATATTTGGGTATTTCAAGCAATTTTGAATTTATTTCAATTCATTTGATCACAATAATCTGTATTTATGCTATATATATAGTCTAGAGAAATATGTTTAGAACTCATGTATTCACAACGATTGGATTATACATTGTAATTACGCCAAAAATGTCCAAATTTTAAAGATTTTGGGTAAGTGAGTTCAATCGTTTTGAATAATTATTAATCAAAAAGATTGGTTTATACATTGTAATTATACACATAATATACAGATTTTGTAGATTCTGAGTATATTTGAGCATTTCAAGTGATTTTGCATTCATTTTAAGTTATTTGATCACAAGAATTTATATTTAAGCTTTTTATATAGTCTAGAATATGTTTATGAGCTTACTTATTCAAAACGATTGGATTATACATTATAATTATTCACATAATTTGCATATTTTACAGATTCTGAGTACAATTCAGCATTTCAAGCCATTTTGTATTCATTTTAAGTGTTTTCATCACATTAATCTATATTTAAGCTCTTTATATAGTCTAGAATATGTTTGTGATATCACTTATTCAAAACAATTGGATTATACGTTGTAATTACGAACCTAATGTGTAGATTTTAAAGATTCTGAGTATATCTGAGCATTTCAAGAGATTTTGCATTCATTTTAAGTCACTTGATCATAATAATCTATATTTAAGCTCTTTATATAGTCTATAATATGTTTAGGAGATCAATTATTCAAAACTATTGGATTATATATTGTAATTATTAACATGATATGCAGATTTTACAGATTCTGAGTATATTTGAGCATTTCAAATGATTTTGTATTAATTTTAAGTCATTTGATCATAATAATCTATATTTATGCTTTTTATATAGTTTAAAATATGTTTATAAACTCACTTATTCAAAATGATTGGATTATACATTGTAATTATTCACATAATTTGCAGATTTAATAGATTCTTAGTATATTTGAGCATTTCAAGCGATTTTGCATTCATTTTAAGTCATTTGATCACAATAATCTATATTTAAGCTCTTTATGTGGTTTATAATATGTTTATGAACTCACTTATTTAAAACGATTGGATTATACATTGTAATTACGCACATAATGTGCAGATTTTATAAATTCTTAGTATATTTGAGTATTTCAATCGATTTTGTTTTTATTTTAAGTCATTTTATCATAATAATCTATATTTGAGCTCTTTATATAGTCTAGAATATATTTATGAACTCACTTTTTCAAAACGATTGGATTATGCATTTTAATTATGCACATGATGTGCATATTTTACAGATTCTTAGTATATTTGAAATTTCAATCAATTTTGCATTCATTTTAAGTTATTTGATCACAATAATCTATATTTAAGCTTTTTATATAGTCTAGAATATATTTATGAGATTAATTATTCAAAACGATTGGATTATACATTGTAATTATTCACATAATGTGCAGATTTTACAGATTATGAGTATATTTGAGCATTTCAAGCAATTTTGCATTTATTTTAAGTTATTTGATCACAAGAATCTATATTAAGCTCTTGATATAGTTTAGAATGTGTTTATTCAGAACGATTAGATTATACATTGTAATTATTCACATAATGTGTAGATTTTATAGATTCTGAGTATATTTGAGCATTTAAAGCGATTATACATTCATTTTAAGTAATTTGATCACAATAATCTATATTTATGTTGTTTATATAGTCTAAAATATGTTTATGATCTTACTTAAAACATGATGATATCGATATTTTAGTTAGATATTCACATTATTATTAACATATATAAAAAATAATATAATAGAAACCAAACTTTAAATTATGTAAAAAAATATTGTATCGAGCGAAGCTCGATGTCCAACCCTAGTGTTTATTAACAAATGTTAAGTGTCAGTTGAATCAACAAAATGGCTCCTCTTCCGTAACTGCTTGAGTAATTTTGGTTTGATTAATTGATTTCAATAGTGAGAAAGCCCAGATAAAATAGAAAATGTTGTTTGTAACAATTATAACAGGCACTTAAATTAGTATAAAATATAGAAAGCTAATTAAGTAAATATATAACTACTGCATGTAATCATATCGAGAATCAATAAGGGTAAAATTGGAAATGAGCTCTCAACCCATTTGGTACTACCATCGGATCAAATCCTTTTACCGTAAAGTACACATCAAATAATTCATGCTTTTGGTCTATCTCTCTTCTAACCTTACAGGCTATAGAAGAGCAAAATCATCGTCTGATGGCATTGACAAAAGTAGTACAAAAGGAGACTTGAAGATGAGCAAATGAGTAAAATTACCAGCAACAGTACCGGGTGGGCCATGGTAATTGGATGCTCAAGTAGTTGGTGATCGCATACACGATCCCAAAAATGAAGTTTGCTGCTATCTACAAAGCGTAAATAGCTAACTAGGAGCACCTCATATGTTTTCTATATAGTCTAACATTATAAACAATATAACATTTTCAGGCATTTCTTCAAGCAATGACACTACCAATAAAATAATCCAATGTTCTATGTTCTAGAATTGTAAGTTCCAAAACACTTTACCTTTTTTTCTCAGCTAGATTTTGCACTAATCGCTTATATGAAAATTTTTTCCACAAAATGTGAGCTACCATTTGTTGGGGTTGGCATATTAAAATGTTTTCTCATGTGATCTATGGTACTGTGACTGGTAGGTATCATGGACAATGCATGATGCATTAATAATTTATGCAACCCGCTATATTTAAAATCCATTCAAAACAATCTAGCTTAATATTGTTGGTGCAAATTTAAATATCAAATCGGATAATAAGATCAATGTCAAAGGAATAAAAGAAATAGAAGGAACAAAGTTACCCGAATCGCGCTAGGCGCTGTCCTTAAGCGTATTCCGTCTCAACGTGCGACGGGAACCGCAACCAAGATAAGACGGAGTTGTCACCTTTTAGGGCACGACCATGAAAGTGACTGATGAAAGCCTCCAAAAATATCCAGCAGAAATAATTTGAATATTTGAGAATAGAACATGAGAAATTATAGAATTGGAATTTGAGATATATATCTGTCAATCACTTCACCGATTTTTCAGATATCTTCTTTTTTTCTAGTGAAGAGACTTGTTTATATAGAGAATTATAGAACGTCTAATACAGCCAATAAAATTCAATAATTATTAGGCCAATTACTCAATATCAACGGGTGAAAATTGAATGAGATATAAATGCATTGAGGAGCCAAATGGAACAGTAATTTAAATAATTAACTACTGTATATCATGGGTACATGAACCAACTCAAACGGAAATAAAATAAATGTATTAATGAGCTAAGAAACGGCATAATATAGAAACGTATTCAGTGAATTAAATGGATATTACAAAACTGAAACATGAGGGAAATGAATTTCATGATTTGATATTTATTAATATAGCTCAAACGAATTTTCATAGAATATGTTTTAATGAATTTTGAGTTTTCCAAACTATATTTCCAACAAATATGACCCCAATTTAAACCTGAATAGCGAAGTTGATCTGCAAAGAAAAGATATCCCACCGAATGGTGATCATGTTATTTTTTACATTAAACCGGAATTTTTTTTGGCACAAGCTTTGATATTGAACATTTATAAGTTAGAAATGCAAGTGATGTATGTTTCAGTCAAGAAAATTCTGGGCGCAATGTAGTTCTCTCTTTTCTTAAATTGAGCACTGCCAGTTGCTTTATCAATATATGCTAGGTATGGTGTTTTAATTCCGAATCAAAGAAGGTATTGCAAATGATTTAGTACTTTATACAAGTATCTAATTATATTCAATTTTATCAGTAGCAAAATTAAGGTCTTTTCTAGGTTCTAGCAGTATCACCAAATGAGTCATGATAATGAAAAGGTTCAATTGTATTAAGTATACTTTGTCATGTACTTTTTTTTTTCTTTTTATTGAGAATTTTTGCAGAAAAAGTGATTTTTTTTTTTATGTTTATTTCAACTGTCATTGCAGGGATCAAATTGAAGGTTGGAATTTCAAATTGGAAAAAAGGATGAAAATAATATGCTTAACCTATACATTGCTCAATTGTCAGTTTGTTATAACTATATTCTATGCTGTTATTTATTTGCAAGATTTGAGCTGTTTTTTCTATATGTTTGATTTTATTTTTAGTAGTTATTGTTAAACTGATTCGCAAAATCTTCTGGATATGGTTAAAACTTTTTGAATACTTGGATTATATATTAAGTAATAACAAGACAAAAATTCTATATTTGTTAATAATTATCAAAATTCTAAATGGATTTGCAGTTTAATACAAAATTCATATATCGGGTGAAGCTCGATGTGCTCCCTAGTAAGTATAAGGGTGGGTCATTTTTGAGAGATCCGCACACTGTCGGATATTCCGAGAGAGAGGGAGAAAATAATGAATGAGTTATTTACAAAAATTATCTATATTTGCTACATAAGTAGATTTGCTGAAGTAGTTATAGTTAATCAAGGTGATTAGTTAAGGCAAATGTAATTCACAATATCCAATTACCATTAACTGGACATTAATGAAACACGACTGGCCAGAAACGATGCACCTGCAAAGGGGAATTGATTTGGGCAGCCGAATTTTTTTTTGAGCAACATATTTTTTTGCTAAATGTCTAAATTGTCCTTAACATCAATTAAGATTTATTATTTTAATTTATTGCCTTAAACCGTACTTTTCTCCTCTTCTTGCTACTATAACAGGTGTGAACTAGTAATGGTAGAAACGTATAAAAAATAATAATAAATTGAATGTGAATTGCTGAGACAATGTCTCATGTCGAGCTTTTATTTTGAAGAGAAGAGAGGAAAACTTTATATGGGTGAACTGTGGAAGAAAGCATGGTATATAATACACATAAAAGTGAATTTACCATTTACAAAGATTGAGAGAATTATGGTTCAAATATGTTAGAATTTGAACGTATCGGAATGATACAATGACGGAAGTGCTTAA
Source organism: Rhynchospora pubera (assembly GCA_028095005.1). Classification (NCBI taxonomy): domain Eukaryota; kingdom Viridiplantae; phylum Streptophyta; class Magnoliopsida; order Poales; family Cyperaceae; genus Rhynchospora; species Rhynchospora pubera. The sequence goes on along the minus strand of CM051459.1, from coordinate 60,563,645 downwards.
TTAGAAGCGAACTCCATGGATGCATCGACTGTGACTAATAAATGATGTGGAATACTTTGAATAAATTTAAGCAAAACTTTAGTCACAATAAATATAGACAAACAATCATATTAAAGTAGCAAAATTTAGTTTTATGTTTTACGTTATTGGCAATATAGCATAATACCAATCTGATAAACAATCAGATGGAAGGAAGAGGACTAATGGAGACGAAAGGAAATGGCAGCCTAGTCGGAAAAGTATCAACGATTTTTTTTTTCCCTTTTGAAAGTACAAATCAGCGAATTTATGAAGGGGCACTTTGGTCATTTTAAAAAATATATGTTGCTCTAAGAAAAAGATCGGTTGTCCAAAGCACCTCCCACCTGCAAAGGGACTAACGACGAGAGGCATGAAGCCTACACAATCCGACCTTGTAATGGGAATCGTAGCATCCGACTTTAATTGTTTCCGCTAAATTTTGATTAATCGTCTCTTTAGAGACAACAATATCAAAATCATAATTTTAATTACTTAATCAATAAAAATTACAAGTGTATCAAATTAAAGTACAACCCTCCTCTCACACATGTGACAAAATATTTTTTCTCCGTCCAATATGGATTAGTTTCAGTTTTCAAGCAACGTCGTCATGAGTTCGAAACATCATTAGCCACTCATAAATTTTGTACCGCTTTGATAAATTAATGCGTGAGAGGAGAAGATCTCAAAAAAAAAATTGAAAAATCATGGATTTCAAATAAGAAAATTTGGAACAAAAAAAAACCCATCAGAGTTGTGAAATTGAAGTATGTATAACAAGAGTCGATAGTTGAAAATTTTGCTAAGCCTATACAGATTGGATGAAAAAAAAATAAAAAATATTTTGAAACAAATTCAAAAATGTACATCAAAGAATGATTTCATAGTGAAGAAATGAGAGGAGAAGATCTCAAAGAAAAAGAAAAAAAAAGTTGAAAAATTACGAAATTCGAATAAGAAAGATTTATTTTAATTTATTAGTTTACATTTTTTATTTATCTATTTGTTATTTTTTTTTGGGAGTTGTAGCAGTTTATTAAAAAAAAATGTGAGTTATTTTTTAAAATTATTTACAAGAAGTATCTATTTTAAAAAAACAAAAAATTTGTGGGACGCAAGGGACTAACACACCGGTGAATAAGGTGATAGTATAAGCCAGAATTTATTTTTCCAGATAGGATCACAAGAGCACGGATGTCTCCATTGAGACGATGCAGGAGGGTGTAACGAGACATATAACTAGCAGGGTTTGAGGTTAATTCGACGTGATGGGACTATTAAAACTAAAACCGGAATTCGCGAATTCCGTGTTGTCTCCCGCTAATAATTTTTTTTGCGACACGTCATCTGAACCATCGCTCTGCATCTCGCGCACCCCATCCTCCCTTTCACGTGCCTGCCGCCTCTCCGCCTCCTTTAACAATTTTCCTTTCAAGGTTAGATTGGTGTTTATGCTTCTTTCATTTCTGTACGGTTTCCTTCTGGTGGATTTATCTATCAATTCATATTAATCCTGCAGTGCTATGATCTTACCATGGATGTTAATTGTTGATCATTTATGATTTCTGCTTAAATGATATTGTCGTAGGTACCTTGCAACTGCCTCTGCTGATCATACTGTGAAAAATATGGAATGTTGATGGCTTTAAGCTGGAACGAACTTTAATTGGTACAGTAATATATTTTGAAATTCTTGGATTCAACAAAGGTTCATTTTTGCCTTCTGTTGCTTTTGATTTGAAGAAGCCATTATGTTCCCTAGGCTTAAAGGAACACTTGAAATCAGCAAACTTCTTACAAATAATACTCACATTTACTTCCTTGTAGTTCCTTCAGTCAGTCTCACTTGGAATGTTCAGAAATTAATAATTCCAATTCAGTACTCCTTACTTAAATTTGTTTTGTTATTATTGTCAGTTTATCCAATGAGAAATCTTGATATAGGAAAATACATTTTTTCAGGACATCAACACTGCGTCTGGGATTGTGTTTTCTCAGTCTCACTTAGGTAGTTATGTTTGTATCTCATCTGCTAATGGTGTCTATGCATCACAAGTAATTGAAAACTGTCTTTTTTTATTTTTCATTATGACTTTTGCCTTTGGGAGTAGAATTTCTAGCAAAGTTCAAGTTTTCCTGTGAAGTTTTTTTTTTTTTTAATTGTGAAATTGATTGGTATTCTTATAGGATTGGGAAAACGGAAGATCTACTTTTCCCTTTTTTTCCCTGGGAATCGAAGCCTCGAAGGAAGTGTATATATGCTAGAGTTCTATAAAGGGTCAATAAGCACGTACACCACAGCCAGTAGTGCAATTCACATCTCTGAAAACAAAATCAATTCATTATCTGGCATGCATACTTGACAATTGTAGTCTTTAGCACTGTATAACAAGGGTAGTTACCATAATGAGGAACCATTGGATGGATCGTTGTGATAGATCTGTATACTTTGTCAAGTTTTGTATATCAAACTGAAGCTTTATGTTAAACTCGTACTTTTTTTGCCTAGTGACTTTCCAAGTTTTGAGGAATACAGATGCAACAAGCAGTGGTAGAAATTAGAATCACAGGCAAATTAAGATGCAAACACAATTTGAGGCGTCCATCATCAGTGAATTAATGCCTGAGTGTGTTTACTGTTAGGAGAGATTGAAATGGGTAACATTTTGAGGCGTCCATCACTGTATAACGTTTTGTTTTGAATTTTGTTTACTGTGTATAGACAGGACTGATGGAGTATCACAAGCTGCATCTAGATTTTGCTGAGCTAGAAAAGAAGATACTTTCTGAGATTATTCGGCCTGAAAGAGTCCTTTTATATCCGGTTCTTGGAAAAACTGGTTGGTGTTATTTATATAATTCTTTCCAATCACTAATTGCATGGTGTAACTTCTTTAGTGGAAACTCAGTGACAAAATTATACTGAAACTAAGAATAATAGTAACAGGTAAAAGTGCAAGAAAGACGGAATGGGGCTGGGGTGTAGTAGTGAATGTGGTGAAGAAATCACCCTCAGCATCAACTGTTGGAGCTGGAGGGGTTGCCAGAAACTACATAGTAGATACCTTGCTTCACTGTTCTACCAGTCTGTCAGGAGAGAATGGGTCCCGCTCTAAGCCATGCCCGCCCCGTGCTGATGAGAGGGGCGAAATGCATGTGGTCAGTTTGATTTGCATTTTATATATTCTCCATTCTAGTAAAACAAGCTATTTGTGAGCTTGAGAACACATATGCCGTGGTCACTGACGACATTAAGCAAAAAACTGGGCAGGTGCCAGTGCCAATGCCTCTTCTATGGGGTCTTAGCAGCGTCAGGATAGCAATTCCTTCCGATTTGTGTCCTTCAGAAGCAAGACAGAATGTTTTGTTTGCTGTACAAGAGCTTGGCAAAAGGTATCTGCAAGGCCTCCCCAAGCTGCATCCATTAAAGGTATCTCAGTTTTACTATCTTTTGTTGACCCCTTATAGGAAACTGGTGTCACTCTTCTTTTTGCTGGGTAATATCTGTCTTGGTAGCAGGGCTTAAGAGTAGACTGCTCTGATATAAATGTGGTGGTGGTTTACAGGATATGGGTATCAAGGTCCAAGAAGTAGTTTATTTGGTACGTCAACTTGAAGATCTTGACAGTAAATTATGTAGCCATCCGTTGCACGAGGTCATTTATTTATATATCTTGCTTCTTTTTTTTTTTTGTCACTTCCAGAAATATTATGTGAAGCAATAGAAGTATAAAATTTGTATATTTTTTTGGATTCAGTCATTTGCTGTAGAACAATGTTTGCAAAGGCCTCCCAGATACCAATGAACGTCCTTATAACTCTATCATGGGCATTTCAATTTTCAAATGTTATTGAAGAGGTTTTACTAATCCCAGCAAAATTATACGTTTTCCAAAACAGACCCAAATCGATCCTATTGTGACTTTAAAGGCCTGAATTTATCTGGGTAGTTTCAACTTTCAAATGAAGGGAATAAAAGCTACTGAAGAAACAACATTTAAGAGTATACAATTACAATTAAAAGCTATCAAAGGAGATACAGAAGACCAAAAATTTCAATGTGTTATCTACCAGAGAGCAAGATTTGACAGTATTTCAAAGTATACTTGAATTAGCTTCGCACCATTGAGGTTCCTAACAAAGTTTCTATTAAAACACAAAATCTACAACAAGCATCACATCACATGGGCTTGATTTTGCTATTGCGAATAATTGGGCCTAACTAGGCAATCACCCGGATTAATCTCTTTTTTAAGATCTATAAGCTGTTCATATTAACATCATAACATGGCGGCTTAAGAATCGAATGCAGATTTAAAAACAGCCATTCATAAAGTATGATCTCAACCATCCAATCCTAAACGGGCGTTACATATTACAGACGCTATGTAAATGATTATTATATGGCAGCCCTCTACTGATGTCTCCAAATTGACACATGCACATGCAATAGTCCCAAAGACAGAAGGTAAACAGAAACATAACTATACTGGGACATCTAGAAAACATAACTGCCTGGCCGGGATACCAAAAAGTGAAAAACAAATTATATTGGATTATCGCAAAAAACAAATCATTGCGCTAGCAATTCCGGTAAAAACAGCTACCAAAAAAGAAATCAGGATTGCAAGGCAAGAAAAAAAATATATATATATAGAATATAGATGATTTAACCAATAAACCAACAAACAAACAAACGAGGCACTAAAGCTAATACTACTCTCATTTTTCAAAACAAGGATTGATATTCACAAGCCAAAGTTCTTCAGCTAGACTCTCCATCTTTAAGTCTGCTTGCCTTAGCCTGCATTTCCTGCTCCTTGGAAATCAGCAGATTTTACAAACCGACCCTTGAATCTCTTTCTTGTGTCAGCCCTCAATTTTCTCGACTCATACCGGATATGTTTCTCATACCTAGAAAAGTAAGAAAAATAATCTTTAGAAGCTCATATATTTTCATGGGTGTTAAGTTTTTAACTTGATAACCCCTGCAGGTTAGGTACCAAAATCCAAAGCTACATCCTTGTCCCACATTATTCTATAAGAATAAAATAAATTATCTTCCCAGCAAATAATGATGTTATTGACGGTGATGAAAATTAATAAAGATATAACAGGTGTAGATCCATTAACAATAAATTAGCTTGACAATCTTGGATGATACTTCTTCAATTTGAGCGAAAATGATCAAAATTTTGGGGGAATAAGTTTGTAAACAGGCTATTGGCCTTATGGATTACTTGTGTATCAAATTCCATGCAATTCAAAATGTTATTTTGTATACCACCGGAGGCCGTTAAATTTGGACTGCTGTAAATTTCATGTCCTTTGATGGACAGTAAAATTTGCACCAAAGTTCATCATTTTTTATGCACATAATTTACATATATAAAGATCATATATTCTTAAATGTTGGATTTCAAAGTTCGCAATTAATTTTGAAGATTGTCAAGTTAACTCATTGTTAAGTCCCCACCAATAAATAAATGAAAGGATTAATAAACAACAAGCATCTGTTACCTTCGGTTCTTTCTTTTCTCCCGATATCGCTGCATTGCATTGCCTCTGTTTTGAGCAGTCGCCTCACTATCCAGCTTAGCAAACTGCTTGACTGTCTCTTCCCTGACTAGGTTTCGCTGATGTTCAACAAAGGAAATTTGCTTAACAGCTGGATCAATTAAAGATCCAAATTGACCAATTACCCCAGGAATTTGAGTCTCTGACGTGGTAGGTCCGTCAACTGCTGGGTGGCTCGAATTGCTCTTCCTTTTTCCGGTGACTGCTTTTGTAGTGCTCAGCTGGAGAGGGAGAAAAATGTTGTGTCAGGAATTATAAAATATATACACATCAGTTAAGATGGCTTTTCATCAGGGATATTTGTCAAAATAGCAGAAACAGTCAGGCCCTGCTGCTGTTTATTCTTGTGGAACACAATTAAAAAAACAACATCAAAGTTCAAAACAATGAAATAAATTAAAAGAACTATAACTAATGCACTATGCCATTAGCTACCAAGTACCAACCAATTTATTTAATCAATCATTAATTGTTCATGGCATATTTTAGCAAAAGCTATTCTCATTGAGAGAAGCAGCCCCATTATAACCCTTATTGCAGCCAATTTACCAAATATCAACAAGATGCTTGAACAGATAAATCCAAGTACAAATTATAAGGGCAAAGAGAGAATAACACATTGCAATCGGACAGGGTAGCCATGTGCAACTGATGCAATTTGCATCTGGTGTGGTAGTTTGGTGGTACAGATGTATGAGAGGAATTTTGGATTATACAATCTCATCTATAACCTGTTCAATAAAATCAAAAGAGCACTTCAGTTTTTCAACAAAACCTTCCCTGAATGTTTCTCATTGCTTTTTGCAGTGAACTGCACAAATAAGGTTAATACAAGATCATGCCAGTGAAGTGCTATTGTAATCTTCTTGGGAATGGGATAAACTGGTGAAAGAATAAGGGGATAACTCTTATCATAAGAAGGATAATCCCTTATACCCCTACTTTATCCAATTCCCAAACACATAGCCCTTGAGGCACATCTAAATTATCTTATCCACTTACGTTACATATAGAAATAGGAAACTATTCTCCAAGATTAAAAAAAAAAAACAGAATAAAAGACCTTCAAAAAGGAAAACAATGCAAGGTGTCTTACACTGCGTGTTGCCAAGTGTCTGGTGTTGGAAGAAAGATCATCATCATTTCCCACAGGGCCTACTGTTTCATATATATTACCAGAGTCACTTATCGCAGCTGCAAAGCAGTTCTCCTTAAGAATTTCATTATAACTCTTGATAGTAAAACCTCCATTATTTGTGTTGTATCCCATTTCGAGTAGATTATGCTCCTTGTGATCCCTGGATTTTCCAAGGTTGAAGTCCCAAATCTGCTCAATTATACCAAAAGAAGATCCTATAAAGTCAACAATGCAGTAATATCTAAAACTTGAATTAAAATTTCATCACTTAAATGCCGTACTATTTAATTAGGATTACCCTTGATCTAACCCAAATTATACTAAACAAGAGTTTTGCAAATAAAGAACGAATGATCGAACAAGCCCATAAAAACACACCAGAAAAAGGCTGAAAGATGGCCAGACAAGTCCACTTGTTTCATTTTTGTGCTACAAGCTTCTGTTGTTGTTTATTTGCTTCTTTTCAGTATAATATTTTATTATTATGATGCTTTCTTGCTTGGTTAGTTTCTTATTTGACTTCTCTTACATGCACTTTACCTAATATGACCAAAAAAGACAATATAAATATAACACAACAAATATTTAAAGACAAGTATGCTATAATGAGAAAGGCAGGAAAGAGATGCACTAACTAAGCACATTTACAACTGCTTGATTGTGATGTACAGATGAATACAAATTACAAATTATAGGGAAATCAAAGTACCAAATTCGATTACAATTGATAAGGTTGGGTTTAGAGTTTTGATTTATAAATTAAAGTGGATTTCCTTTGTAAAAGAAAGATTAATAGTCGATTTAACTCCACTTGATTTCCTAATCTTTGTTGTGGGGACTGATTGCATTAAAACTGAAAGTGAAAGATAAAAGGGAGAAAGCGTCTGTGAGCCTTTTGGATAAGCAAGGACGATTTGATATGACTTTTTCGTCCAGAAAGTACTGTCTGAAGTTGACATTTTGTTAAATTAACAAAAAAAAAAAATGAAACAAGTTCTTACAAAAATATAAGAACAAAAAAATATTTTTAGACAACTGAAACAGTGATGGCTTAAAATTGATACAAATAATGCAATGGTGAAGATGTTATTGTCATTACAAGGATACCCCATAAAAATTTCAAAGTTTGCTACCCTTACAAATTTGCTTGTTTTACCATCACAAATATGCTGGTTATGGTTATTATATACTATATAGTGATTCAATTATGTACCATAATACTTCAAACTTCTATTTTATGCTAAGTTGCTAACCTCTAATGGTTAAAGAGCAAATGGATGTAAAGGGTGCTTCAAGTGTTGCTTTCTACCGAATGCTGAGGAATCAAATTAATCTGACTATAAAGAACACTAGGAATCCAACAGTTGAAAAATCAAATTATTTATGGAAATCAGTTTGGGAACTAAGACCAAACTCTTTCAGTTTTCCTTTTCCAAAATCAAATAATTTAAGTTGACTAAGGAATACCAAGCCGAAAATTCTAAATTGGGGAAAGAGACAAACTTCAAATTATACATGCTGAAAAGTTGCAACAGCGCCTTACCTAGCCAAAGGGTTTTTGCCTTTTTGGACGACAAAATTAGCAAGCTAAAGATTAAAACTTAACAATCAAAACAACTTACTAAAAAAGAACTAATTTCCATTCAATACCTGAGTTGCCCCAAATTCTGCAGTTGCGCCCCTACTAATGGTTGAATTCCACACCAACCCATCTCCACCCTCCTCGTCTTCCCCCACTTCCAACTGGGGCCCACTCTTCAGAAGCGATGCATAATCCACCTGCCACGTGTCATCTTCTTGCGCTCCGACCTTGCCCCCACCTCCTCCGCTCTGACACGGCGTGTCCGGACCAAGCACCTTGCTAGTGTTATTATCATCTTCCCTCTTTCCCATCTCCATTAATTGACTCACCAAATCATCCTTCATTTCCAAGCTCTTCTCCATTCTCCTCCTATTGCACGGATCCATGGGCGGCGGATCTGACGGCACGTAGAGCTCTCTGAGCACCGGATCAACGGTCAGGAACGAAGAATAGTCGATCTCAGACCATATCGGGTCCGGATCCGCGTCCAGACCCGGATCAGACAAGCAAATATCGATCCCCCACGACCTTGCTAGCTCAAACGAAGAGGGACAGCCGGAGAAGCACTCGATTGGGAACTTCACTGGAGAAGGGTCGGACGCCACGTCGCACTCGGAGCAAAGGAAGTGATGCGAGGAGGCAGAGTGAGGAGAAGATGACACGTGGCGAGACGAGGCGGGGCGAGAGAAGCAAGAGGTGCAGAGAGGAGAGCGAGAGTGGCGACGGGAGAGAGCGTTGGCGGAGTGGACGAGGCGGTCGCAGGGGAGGCAGAGGAGAGCGGAGTCGGCGCGGCAGTGGAGCACGGCCACGGCGGAGGAGCAGTAGTCGCAGCGGCGGCGCTCGACTCCGGCGGTGTCTGGCGGCGGAGAGACGCACGTGTAGGATTCCATTGCTAGTTGGAAAGTGGAAACTTTGGAAGTATGTAACAAGTTGTCAGAGAAGAGAAGAGAGAGAGAAGAGGAGGGAAAAGAAAGTATTGTGGAACCGACGCTTTTATAGGATATAGGACTATAGGAGTGTGGGTTTGGAACTTTGGACTGGAGAGATCGGCTCTAATTGTGATAATTTTTTTAATTGGACGATGGGGGTGTGGGTCCCACGTACAGTTACACTTGGAGTTGGACAGAGATTAGAGGTGAGGGGTTTAAACTTTAAGAAAGGTGAGCGCACCTTTTCTATAGACAGTGCAGTAGAATAGTAGATAGATGTGTTGCTGGGTATTATTATTTGATAATTATTTATTTTATTAATTTCTTTGTTATTATTTAAATTAATTTATTATGTACTTTTAAAATAAAGTAATAAAATGAATTGTTTTGCCTATAAAATTTTATGCAATTCGATATATTGTATGTTCGCTATGGTCAATTGTTGTTCTAAAGTCTTCTCTCGATTTTCTAAAAAATAGGTTAAGTGAGATTTTCTAAAAATGGAATTGCACTTTTTATCGTAAGTGAGAATTTTAAATTGTAATTTACTTAGCTTGCCATTACTAAACCATGATTTAAAATATAAATGAGCTTTTCTAAAATGGGTTTCCATTTTTATTGCAATTAAGATTTCCAGGATTGTAATTTACTTAGATTGCCACGATTTTGGCGTGACTCTAACAAACCCAAAAAGGTTGCATCTTAATTTCCATATTTAGTAGAGTGATAATAGCAAAGAGATTAAACTGAGCATAAATTGTATAAGATTGTTAGTTAATCATAATGCAATGAAAATTACTAGTTCCACTGCCAATGGTTAAGTTTTATTATGGTAATTAAGAGACTTGTAAAATTTTATTTTAATCATTAAAATTTTGGGGCAGACGCACTTTGTTCGTAAAAAAAAGGCTTGTATTAGAATTTAGAGGGCTACGATAGGATTTGAGGAATATGATCATTTTTCTTGTTTGCTACAAGAACAGAAATTGTGTCGGAAAAAAATAATGTTTAAATTCAGAAAAATTATAACATAAAAATAATACAATATCAAAGCTTACACAAAAATAGTTAACGAAATATCACGAGGTAATGATTTATTTTCATTTAGTCGACATCAAAATTATTTTCAAGTATATGTTTTTCTATCTCCTAATTGATCCAACAACAATATATATTTGATGATGTGGTTAACAACTATGATGTAATATATTAATTTTCAATATTGTATTTTTTTAAAATAACCGGCTTCGACTTTATTTTGATCTAAAACGTGGCATGTATGAACGTTGATTAGCCATTTTTCAACACCCTTAACTTTGGTAGAAATTTTGTGATTGGTCGAGCACTAAACCAATTTAACCAATTTGTGATTGAACTGCACAAATTGAGCTACAATCTGTTGAATGGCAATATTTGACATCTCAAGCTCTCTGGGTCTTCCTTTTTATTTTTCCGAAGGCGAAATGCCGTAACAGAAAATATACGTTTTTTTTTTAAAAAAAAAAAAGAAATGCTATACACGGAAATGTGTCCACCAATGGCACACATCAGACTCAAGACAGAGTATATATGCCAAGCACACTGCATAGGCTCCGTTTGGATGGTGTGGGAATAAGAAGAATAAGGGAAGAAGTATTGGAAAGTGTGTAACTTTGTGAAGAGTTTGGATTATTATAATAAATTTGGAAGTAGGAAGAAACTATTTTCTTATTCTTACACCCATCAAAACGGAGCCATAGTGAATTTAGCAGCAGAGGAGCAAACTGGTGAGATCATGACTCATGACTAGGGCTGTACAACAGACGGGTTTGTAATTTTTTAGCAATATTTCAACCCAACCCAATTGTATCGGATTAAAATTTTTCTTTAATTGTCCCACCCGTAACCCAACCCAACCCAACAGATTTTTCACGTACAAATTATTACGGGTTATGCGAGTTAAACGGGTTGTAATTTCAATTCTACGAAAATAAAAAATAAGTTGCACATAACATACAAAATACTTTTAAATATGTAGTTTAATGTTAATAAATTAAACGATATTATTATCTCATAAACTGTGCTAGTTTTATTACTTACGATAATTTTTCTAACACCCTTTATGGTAAGAATTATAATACTATATGAACGATATTATTAACTTGTCTCATAAATTGTGCTAATTTTATTACCCTAAAAGGTTCATGTAAAGCATATATAATTTTAATTGATAACATATGAATAACACTAGCTTCGTATAAATAGACATTTATTCAAACAATTCAAACAGTTATTCAAACAAGTAATTTGAGGCCTCGTGAAAGTAAGATTATGACGTGGCTTGAGCTCTGAAGGAAATCGTCAAATCCAGGTTGGGAGGGGAGGAGTCGAGGCATCGTGCAGAAGTTGGGATTAGGGTTGCCGCTAATAAATGCCTAATAGTAATGAATCTGAATAGATATTGTAAATTTGTCATTGACTCAAAATAACCGAAGGGATGGATGAGGATGTTTTGATAAACTATAAACGGGTCGCGTACGGGTACGGATTTATCAACAATAAAATTATGACCCAACCCAATACAACCGGGTTATTAAAATTGAAACCCGAACCAACCCGATTAAAGTTTCAACCCGTTAAAATACGGGTCAGGTTGGACGGGTTAAACGGGTCGGAGAGATTTTTTTATTTTTTGTACAGCCCTACTCATGACTCATGAGTCACGAGGAGATCCAACAGCTCCACGCACCGCTGTCTACAAATCAAATGATGTGCCATCATGCAATTTATATGAGATTTAGGATTTTATGATGTAAAAAAAAATAATAAATTATCATCACTTTCTCATTGCGTTGTACTATTTTATGATGTACGCAGTCCTTGTAAGTTGTAACTTTGTTTGATATGCTGGTGGAAATTTCTAGCGTAATAAAAGGATACAAATTGACACATCGAGAATATCATGTAAAAGAGTATTTGTTTTAGTAAGTACCAATTGCAGAATTTTTACTTGTAATTTGGTGTATAATTATTTATATGAAACTATTTTTTTTAAAAAAAAATTCTCTCAAGATAATGTCAGACTATTTAGAACTGCAATTTATTTTGCCTAATTAGTTCTAATTTTTGTTTCAATGTTGGGTTAGACATGATTCACGTGTAGGTTGACCAAACCTTGTAATGCGAGGCTTAGTTAAACCCTAGATGCCTTAGTTAAACCCTAGATGCCAATTGGAGTATTTCCATTTCAACTCTAATAATGTACAGTGTACTTCAAATACAGCTCTTAAGACTATTTCGACAAATAATTCTACTGTTAAAATTACGAATATACCCAAATAAATAAATTAATGGTGCGAGATATGGTGGTCCTAGTCCACTTTTAGCTTTTAATTCGAGAACACGAGATCCGCATGGCATGGCCTCCTTTTTTTTATCTAAGATTTGATATTTAGCACCATTATAAACCCAACAAAATTTATCTAAGGGGCTCATCGTCCCCTCATTAGAAAAAAAATAGTTGCCAAGATGGTCGTTCAATTTTAATTTATCAATTTTATAACTTCAGAATTTCGATTAAATTTAACATAATTATAAATTTAATTAAGTTTTGAATTATTGATTGCTGGGTTCTTTTTTTTCTTTCTAATACTTTCTTATAAAAACGCACCTATATGATAAATTGATATTCTCTCTCATACCGGGTCGCCAGCCACCACTAAAGGACACCTCCAGTTGATTCGATACTGAGTACGGATGATCCAAATAAGAACTTTTCAGGGTGGGTCCCATAAAGCCGAAAAACGTACAGTTTGGGATGAATTATTGCTGATTGCATAAGCTTTGGAATGTACTTGACTAAAAATTTTAAAAAAATTTATCCGCTAATCGCTATTAAACAACTGTGTTATTGTAAATAACGCAAATTAAGTGGGCACCCACAACAGAAAGGTTAGGTTAATACTAGCAACAACATGGGGCCCATATATGGTCGGTTGACTGTCGAATTTAGTGAAAAAGAAATCAACCTAAAAAGGAATGTTGTAATTTGGGTCGATGTATATTTTATGAAAAATTTAACTACAAAATTTGCAAAATATGTATTTTTTTTTTAACTTTTAACAACCAAATTTGCAACAAATTTTGATTGGGACATACTTATGTTGATATCCATTATTTTATTTAAGTAATATAATTCTCCTGCTTATATTATAGATTCGCTGAAGACTTCATAATTATATTTTATACTTATGTTCCTTAAATTGAAGCTGGGAGATAGACAAAATCAAATAATAGATGTAAAGAACATATTAAAACAAAAGCATTTTTATATTCCAATAAGAGATCATTCTTTAAATACAATTTGAAATATGTTGAATTTTGACAATAACGATTTGGCACGATCCACAATAGTTTTAATTAATTGTTAAGATTTGATATTATCAAACTGCCCGCTATAAATTGATACTTGTACATAATAGGAAGTTGCATAATAATTTTGGCGATAAGTTAAGGTGATTTGCAAAGTCAAATGAAACATTTATTTAGACCCCTTTTTTAAAAATATGAGACTTAAATGACTGATATGAACTAAATTTTTTCTTCTTATTGAAGTCTTATTATAAATAAAATTCTATATATTTTTTACTGTTTGTGAATTCTTAAAAATTATTTATTATTGAGTGTCGAGAATCAAATAGACCAATGATTTTTTTTTAATCCAAAAAAATAGTAAAAGGACCCGAAAAATCATAAAAAATGTTTTGCAATAAGATTTTGATAAAAAAAATAGACAATTCAGATCGATCATTTGAGATTCGAATTTCAAGGGTGGTGTCTGAAGTAAATGCATTGGATAACTTTTGCAACGTAACGTAGCATATTCCATAATTTTGATATCAAAAATATTTTCCAGAACTTCCATCATTAATATTTTTCAGTTTTATCTTGTAAACAGGTCTAAAAAAAAATTATGAATAAGCTGCTTCATTTCTTTTGCTTGTTTCCATGTTGGATCGTGCTTTGACAATTCTCTTTATAGAAAAAAGAAGAAAAATAATTATGTACTTTTGACTTCGAGGAGGAGAGATTGTATTTCAAGCAACTCGAAATCATACATGACAAATCCTATTGGGCATTCGATCCCCTTAGTTTAAAAATGAATTTCTCCATGTAGACACCTGTCTCTGGTTAGCAGAGCCCAAATCTTGGATAATATTTCTTTATGTGATTCTATAATCGGAATGCATGGGTTGGTGTAAAGTTGCATGATAATTGCAAATTGCAAAGGAGTTGTCATAATAATATTTTATATTAAAAAAATTGGCATGTTTGTATGGTGCGTCACTCGTGACGTCCATCCTTATTTCCCCAATTTTATAATAAGTTTGACCATTCATGGCACTTCTTCGTGTAGCCAATTGTGTGGCTGAATAATTGTGTAATTAATTTTCTCACTTTGACATCGATTTGCACTCTTATATGTTTTATCTCATTTCATATTCAGAAGTTGAGTATTAAGTATTGTTTGGATATCTCAATCTCATGAGTTGAAACAACATAATGAAGTTATGTACAAGAATACATGCCATGTCAAAAAAATGTAGTACAAGTATCTTGGCAGTTTCTATATTTCACCTAATTATAAGACAATATACTTTAATATTTACTATTTATTCACCCAATGTTTCCTGTACAATAAAATTCCTGTACAATACTAGCGTGCACGATATTTACATGTACTGATCACGTTGACGCATTGCTAACTATCGCCGTAAAATGTGATGTAGATAATCTCCTTAATTCGTTCACCAAAACTATTATTTAGTATTTACATACTATTGGGAGAAAGATTTAAAATTCCCACGAATATAGCGGGGGCCATGTGCATTTTTCTTTCTGTAAAAACAAGAAACTGTAACTTGCAAAAAAAAAAATAGTATTGTTTGCTCCAAGATGTTATTACAATATCAAGAGTTACGATAACGAACTTTCCGTCTTTCCCTCGATCAGAGTAATTTAGGATGTCAATAAAATTCCTTTATTCAATTATTTGATTTTTTAAATACATGTTCGATGAGGTGGGTGTAAATAATAATTATTTCGTTTAGATTACCGATACGAGTACAGATAAAAAAATATATATATTTTCATTAACTTAATCGTTAGTGCTGATATATATGGAAAACACCTCCATTTGATCTGTTAATTTTCTCAAAAAATTTTGAAGGCACAATCATGTACTTCAAAACGAGAGAAAATGGACAAGTTTTGTATTGAAAATGTCGCTTTAGCACTTCATAAAAATTGATATAAGAGTTACTTTTATATGACACAACGAGAATCATATAGGAAAAAGTTTTATTTTAACTTTAAAACTCTCCTTCTGTTTATTTAAATCTTCGAAAAAATTTCTCTTGATCTAATTTGACTTGAGAACTATATCGATTGATTTAATTTTAACATTCGTCAAGTTCAAGTACAGATAATTATAGGCCCACTTCATGCTTATTTTTCTATCATCATAGTGGGAACCACTTAGCACCATCTCAAGAAAAATTTATCTGTAGAACTCGTGTCAGCAATAGCATAACATATATATTAGCCCCATAACAGTTATTTCAATTTACATAAATACATTTTACAATCGGAATTGCTTTCCGTCGTCCGCCTCTTCTATCATCCCTCGTCATCCCCGTTCAAACGCGTTAATAACTGATTCTCCTCTTCTCACCCCATCTCATTCCCTCTTCGCTAATCCTTTCCTCTGTCGCTGATTCTCATCCAATCTCCTCTGGTTCCAGGACTGTTCGTATGTATTAAATAGAATTGTTAGTATATTAAATAAAATATGCTATTAAGTAGAATAGTTAGTATATTAAGTAGAACACAGAGGAAAGGTATATACAATTGTAACAGTTCTAGTTAATATATTTTAACGGTTCTAGTAATATACATAACTGTTTTACTTAAAACATATAAATGTTCTATTTTATATACTAAATGTTCTAGTTAATATCATAACAGTTCTAGTTAATATATATGAAGGTTCTACTTATATACATAACAGTTCTACTTAAAATATATAAATATTCTACTTATGAACAGTTCTACTTATATACATAACAGTTCTACTTAAAAAATGTAAAGGTTTTACTAATAGACTAACTGTTCTCCCTCCCCATCCCCTTTTCTCCCCTCTGATTCACGCTCATCCTCCTAGCATCTCTCTGTTTCAGTCCTTCCCCCCTCCCCCTTCCCCTCCTCCCTTCTCTCTGAGTAAGCGGAGATTATTACCGCCAGAGGAGATGAGGATGAGGATGACGCATTCAGTTATAATAAAATTTCAAAAATGGAAACGCGTTTTCAGAGATGAAAGGAGATGATGGGATCGGGGCTGATAAGAATCAGCCCCGATTTTACAATAGCAAGAAGAATTTTGTTGAAACAACTAATAATTTTTATTTTAATTGAATAAGTAATATGGTGGACCTAATAAATCAATTAAAGTAGTTCAATTGCCTAAAAGTAGACTTTCCTCAAAATATATATATTTTTTTACCCAATAGCGTTCCAAGCAATTCCATAGCAAGAATTATGGGCATATTTCTTTTTGTTGCCTGAATAGAAATGAGACCAGTCCAGTGTATATTTTATTCTAAATAAGCAAGAAATAAAAGAAAATTAAAAGATATAAAAACATATTCAATCTGGTTCTCCTGCAGCCACATGCGTTGTAATCAGAGATAACTTTGTCTTTGTTTCCACATGCGAGTTTAATGGATAGGATTCTGTTGCTGCTTCCGTTAAATTTAAGGGAGGTTTTATAGAATGATGAATACTTATTTCTTCACTTTTTCTGGACACAATGTCAGAGTGGTTAGGAAAGATAATTTTAACAATGTGTTGAGTAGAAGACAAAGAATCACAATGCCATGATAAAAACACAGATGAGATCATTTCTTCACCTGTCTACATATTTTCATGAGAAAAAAAAATGGAAATTACTATCTACCGTCTCTCCACGCATCATCTCGTATCATTGCGTTTATATTTATTTATTTATTTATTTATATGTCTAGTTTGTTTATCTATGTGTTCGCTTTATTCAATTATAAGTTATATTTTATTTTTTGTATTATTATTCAGATTTTTATATGCATATTCAACTCATTTTTATTGAACTTATTTATTTATATGTATTCACTTTGATTATTTAAATGTTTATTTTATTTTATTTTTTATATGTTCACTTTGTTTAAGCAATAGAAAAACTGCAAATTGCAGTTATCATTTATTGAAAACAATTAGTTATTCCACAGGAATGATAACTGCCATCTGCAGTTTTGTCATTCCTGCCATCGCTAAATATAAAGTGAACATATACAGCAAATAACGTAAAAATATACAGCAAATAAGGTGAAATATAGACGATCTAAGTGAACACTTACAAACAAATAAGTGTTGTCATCATTTGTTCAGAATTTTACATGCATATTCAACTTATTTTCATTGAACTTATTTGTTTGTATGTGTTCAGTTAGATCATGTATATGTTCACTTTGTTTATTGTATATGTTCACTTTATATTTAGCGATGACAGGGATGACAAAGCTGCAGATGGCAGTAATCAATTTCCGTTATTCCAATCAGGCTGGGTTTTGTAAGACTCTAAAAATAGGGGCAAATTGAGCTCATAACGGGCTCTATCAATTTATAGGAAAACTAGTTTTTACAGAAATATTGACCAGTAGGGTGACGATTAATTCTTACTTTCTTACCAACTGATATTTAATCGGAGCTGATAAATACAATCAACCTTTCAGGTAATCAAACAATCAGACTCCAAAAATAGAAAAAAAGTGTTTCGCTCCCTGCCAAATACAGAAACTGCGTCTCCCATCCACCTCACCCGCATCTCCCTTCTCCTTCACCCTGCTTCACCCCTCTATTCCGTCTCTCCTCTCTCTCACCACACGCCGTCGCGCAGCACCGCGTCGTCGACGCGCAGCCGTCGCCGTCGAGTATCCCTGCCGTCGTCGACGCGCAGCCATCGCCGTCGAGCAACCCTATTGTCGCCGTCGCGCAGCCCAGCCCTGTCGTCGCCGTCGAGCAGCCCTGCCGTCGCCGTCGCCAGCCCGGCCCTGCCGTTGTGCAGCCTAGTCCAGCCCAACCCTGCCGTCGTCGTCGCGTAGCCCTGCCATTATCAGAATCAAAAATTAAATATTATTTACTCCCTCACTTGTATTAAATACTTCCTTACTACTAATTATTTACTCCCTTATAGTTATTTAGTTACTCCCAAGCAACAGTAAAATCAGTTCTGAATATTATTTGCTCACTTATACATATTAGATACTCCTTTTATACTAGTTATTTACTTCCTTATAGCCATTTAGTTACTCCCAAACAACAACAGAATCAGATATGAATATTATTTACTCTCTTACTTGTATTAAAAACTCCCTTATTACTACTTATTTACTTCCTTATAGTTATTTAGTACTCCCAAACAACAGTAGAATCAGTTCTGAACGTTATTTACTCCCTCATACATATTAGATACTTCTTTTATACTAGTTATTTACTCCCTTATAGTTATTTAGTTACTCCCAAACAACAGCAGAATCAGATATGAATATTATTTACTCCATTGTATATATTATTTACTCCATTATACTGATCAATTTCCTCCCTTATAGTAATTTAGTTACTCCCAAAAAACAGCAGAATCAGGTATGAATGTTATTTATTCTCTTATACATATTAGATACTTCCCTATACTGATTAATATCATCCCTGATAGTAATTTAGTTACTCCCAAGTTGTAACAGAACTAGATCTAAATCTCTTTTCTCTTCTTATCCTTCTCGATTTCTACTTCTTTTTCTTCCTCAACCAGATCTGATTGGTATAGGAGAGGGAGCAGTGAGGGGAGGCGGAGGAGACTAGCTCCGGTTGAACCATTTCCTGACTAGCTCCTTCGTGTCTAGGTCGAGACTCGAGATGGGTGACGCCGATTGGGTAGAGCAGCGGACAAACGAAGGCAGCGTTTCACCTCAGCTTATCTAATAGAGGTGGCTCACGGCGGAGTCGAATACGGGCAGTGGTCGTGCTCGGTGGCAGGACTGCACTGGCGTGGTGGTTGTGGCACGGCAGAGGAGGATTCGACCAGACCTTCTTCAGATCTCAAATCTCGAGAGGAGAAAGAGAGGCAGATAGAGAGAGAGATTTAGACAGGAGAGATGAATTTTTCCGATCTTATCTAAAAGTTTAAAGGTGCACATACGTGTCACGTGATGATATAGATGAAAATAGAAGATGACACCGCTTGATTGTTTGATTGTCTATTTTCTTGATTACCGAAAGTAATTCCCATATTTAATTATTTAGTCAAACAACAAAATAAAATGGATGGATGGAGCATGATTATATTTGAAATTGGGCTCCAATCATCAGGAGCAGGAAGCGGCCCAATACAGGGCCCTGGATTGCGCAACACTCCTTTTTAAGCATGGCTGATGGCGAATGGCGATTAGCATCATCGCTATCTTTAATTAATTCAATAATTACTATGGTAATTTCCATTTTACGATTTACCAGTTACCATTATGTGCTGGCTGCCAAGTGCCTTTTCTTTCTTTTCCTGTCTAATTTCTTTTTGTCGCCTCAAAACTCTACTCCTTTCCTTAATTAATTTATCTCTCTACCAGATTCTTTCGGCATCCCTTTCCTTAATTAGCTGATTTCACCGTGTGTACAATTCAAATTGGGTTAATCTCTAATTAACTTGCATGTAGCACCGCCTTTCTATATTTACTAGTAAATTGAATCATCCATCATTCCCTTCATATATATATATATAGGATTGCTAAAATGCTATGCATAGCACGGATGGCCTTCGTGCTACAGATTCGTTCTTGCATTTCACGCTTCAAACAATCGATCCAAACCGTTCATTATCTTCTACATATTGAAATCTTATTAGAAACCAAATTTTGCATTTTTTTGAATTTTTTTACTATTTTTATCATTTTTTTGAAAATCACTGTTATTGAAGGGTCCAGAATTTATTAGATTAAGTATTTTAAAAAATCTGAGAAAAATAATAAAAAAATTCAAAAAAATGTAAAATTTGGTTTCTAATAAGATTTCAATATGAAGAAGATAATGAACGGTTTGAATCGGTTGTTTGAAGCAATAAATTCAAGAACGAATCCGTAGTACGAAAGGTGTCCGTGCTATGCATAGCATTTTAGCAATCCTCTATATATATATATATATATATATATATTTTGAGAGTTTGACAGTGGCCATTTCCTTCATATTTGGAACCGCCGCAGACTTCTTTATATGATCTAAAACCATACATCAGCCGTTTGTCAATTCCAATCAATCCATGCATCCCCCACCCAAGATTCGTTGCAGTTTTTGTGCAAAGTAAAGTGGAACTTGGTTTCATTTCGACGTGATTGCCCCAAATTAACGATTCGCTTTCATCTCGTTCATCTCCCTCCTCTTTCTCTCAAACTGGATTTTGCAAAACTATGTAATAGGGCCTAAAGTAGTGGCATGGAGAGAAACAGCAGTATCTTCACATATACACACAAAGCTTCATCTAGTTCTTTATACTGTAATGCACTTAGTCTTTTTACAACTTGGACAGGTCAAAGTAGTGGCATGGAGAACAACTTCAATGCACTAGCAGGGCTACAAGCAAAGGCCAGGAAGAGCAAGGAAGAGGATGAACAGATTGATGGTCACATTACCGACAACACCTCATCTGAGAACTGAAACACTTCAGATTTCCTTCCTTTTAGTTTCCTTTCTTGTGTCTTTGTAGTAGATCTGGATAAGTACTGGGTTAGCCTTTATCTGAGAATGGTGCCTTTTTCTGGCATTCTCAGTTATTTACTTTTTCTTTTTGGATGTTAAACTCTCTTCCTTAGCTAATGAAAGCTTGGCTCCCCTGTTTGGGGCGCTTTTGGATCAAAAAAAAAAAAATGTAATAGGGCCTAAAGTGGGCTTATATCAGGCTCCAATTTTTATCCAAGGAAAACTAGTCTTTACAGAAATTTCAACTAGCGGAATTCATCGGTCCATCCTAATTAAGTAATTATTATCTCAAACAACAAACTAAAATGGGCCGGTGCATATGAGAAAATTGATAATTTGATATCAACTGGTGTCGAGGTCATGTAACTATATATGTAAGGCTAGTCCAAAGGAACAAGTTTCAGTTGTTTATCCTTAGATTGTCAAATGTGGAACGCCAAATGCTTCAATTATATTTAGATAGGACTTAGGACAAATATATTACAGGACTTCCAATGCAGAGAAGCGTATACATTTGATACTAGAAGATAAAGACAGAATTCAATAACAATCCATGGAAAATATACAGCGTGTTTGAGAAAAATGTCAAGAAAAAGCGTTGAATAAATTAACATGCTTCCATGAGAAGGAAATTATGGTCCTATTATTTTTCACTTTTAGCTCGCTAGCGAGATAATCCAAGTTGTTTATCATGATGATATCATCTTTTATCTTTACTATATACTTATAAAAGCACCTACAAAAAGGTCATAACAATTTCACCAAAGGGATTCAAACATGTGTTAACATCAATTATAAATCCATTGATCTATGTAATTTAATATGATGTATGGTTTAGATCTGTATTTCAGGCAAAGGGTCGGAACTCTTGACACAAATGAGTCAATGCGCTAGATGGTTGTTTCCTTTCTTATTATTTCTTAATTAGTGCGCACAGTAAAGGAAAAAAAAACAAATCAACTCTCTCCCATCATATCAAAATTGTCTCAGATTTCCTTTTTCATTTCCACACAGTCAGGTGGGCTCTTTTTGCTAGTCTAAAATTAAAAAAAGACATGCCATAAAACTTATTAGACCTTATTATTAGTGCTTGGTAATTTAGCGGTTAAAATAACAAAAGTATCCTTCGTAATATAATTATTTTCTTTGTATTTATTATTTTTTTAAATGACAATAATATCAATTAAGTAACAGTGCAACGGAATTAGAAATCAATGGAAAATGATTGTATATATTATAATATCTAAACTAGGATTGATTTTTATTGAAACATTATTTAATAATAGCAAAGATTAAATCATCAGCTATCATAAAGTTTGATGCATTTTCTATGATTAAATAAATATATAAATTTCGAAAGCAAAACACTACCTGTTAGTCAACTATCGAACAATTTAAAATTAAAAAATTATCAAATAGTAAATTCATGAAATTAATCCTAAATGCATCCCTCCCTTAAGGCCTAAACGCATATATTTCCATGTTCCCCCCCCCCCCCCCCCTCCCCCCCCCCGCTTGCGCTTGAATGTCGGTAAATAGAAAGAGACGGCTATCATATTTGTTTTCGGAGCGGTTGTTGGTCATTATCAGAAAATAGGAATTTTGACCCAGATGTAGCAATCAATTTTACCACTGATGTTTTTCTCATTCATTTCTAAATTTCCCGATTTTTGGAATCGCCCAAGTTATTTGACTAGTGGTAAGCGGTAACTCCTGCTTTGCAAATTTTAGTCTTTCCCGCCAACCCACTAAGCTCAGTCATCCTGTCACTTTGGCCCCACTTAACTTGTCACTCGCATCAATTTGAAAATATTATAAACAAACATAACATGAATCACAACGGATCTCCAAAGTTTGCCCCAAGTTGCACAATTTCATGAACTTTTTGGATGCGTTTAGTGGAAAATTAAATTACCAAGAATAGTGAAATTTCAATTTCTGGACAAATTAGGGGTTTGTTTGGTAAAATATTGAACAAGCCTTATTCCGAATAAAAGCTTATTCAACTCTTTATTTTAACATCATCTATATAGTGGAATTAGAATTAGGGGTTTAATAAGCCTTAATCAAAACACGTTTTGTTTCATCCCGAATAAACCTTTATTCGGAATAAGACTTATTCAAACCTCATACCAAACACACCGAATAAGTATAGAACTATTATAGCCATTTGAGTTATTTCAATAGTTTCAAACCGATATATAAGATTTTTCTCCCCAAATAATTTAAAATAATTTAAGAAACTCGGCATAAAAATCATATGTATATGAAGTTAGAAACTTTCAGTTGGAAATAGTAAAATGGCCGTTAAGTTTACAAATTTTTTTCTAGTTTCAATTCACCAGCAATAACACTGTAAAAATTAATAAAATAAAAAAATGTACAAACGCGATTGAAATTGAGTTGGATACCAGATACGTTTTGCAAATAAGTAATAACCGGTGATGCGAATAAAAATATCCGAATTAAATCTCCCGACGGTACTTTTTTTACTTTTGAGAAAATTTAGGGTGTGTTTGGATACAACGGAATAAGCCGGGAATAGGAAATAGGAATAAGGAATTTCGGTTTCCGTGCTTATCCTTATTTCTTATTCTTATACCATGATTTTGTTAGTATAGGAATAAGGACCCTTATTCCTTATTCTTATATTAGGGTGTGTTTGGATGCAACGGAATAAGTCGGAAATAGAGAATAAGAATAAGAAATTTCGATTTGCGTGCTTATCCTTATTCCTTATTCTTATACCATGGTTTTGTTAGTATAGGAATAAGGGCCCTTATTCCTTATTCCCATATTATTTGGGTTGCACAAGAATAAGAATAAGCAAGCAAATCGAAATTTCTTATTCCTATTCCTTATTCCCGTCCTATCCAAACACACCCATATTGTTTGGGTTGCACAAGAATAAGAATAAGCACGTTTTGTTAGTTTATCTACGCCACCTCGGAGACTAATGGGAGACCATTATGGTATCCAGTGTTTAATATTGCAGCCAATAATAGTGAGCCACGTGTACATTTGTTTGACGCCATGATTTAACGTGCCCAAGCAACCAGTTCAATTATTGATTTATATTTAATTATTTTATTTCCCTCCTAGTCCCCTGGCCTACAAATTACTTCCGTGCTCCTGGAAATAGTACTGTATGCTACTTACTTGCGGGACCCACATATTGTATAAGCCTGAAAATATTACTAGAGCATCGTACACCAGGTTTATCTAACAGAAACTCAGCACCTTATCACTCCCACCAAATCAACAACAGTCGACTTCATAAAGAGACAAAAACACAAAAAGTTCCCCACAAGGCCACAACGCAACACATTTTCTAGACACGAGAAAAGAAAAACCATGGCCACTGTTGCTAGTGGCGGAGCAACCCCTTTCGTCGGAGAAGCTACACGCCTCCGCCGCCGATACATCTTCCCCCGCTCCTCTCTCTCTCGCAAAATCGAACCTAGTGTGAAAGCGAAAGCACCACCCACTCGAGGTCAGCTGAGATCCGAACCCGATTCTCCCAACCCGATCCGAATCAGCGGAAGCGACAATGGAAATGTCGGGAGAGAAGTTCTCGATCGATCGGAGGTGGCGCCACGTGGCATCAGAGACTATATCAAGTTGTCGAGGGAGCTTATCGGATCCGCTAAGGGCTCTGTTCGGTGGTTCTCTCCTATCGAGTGCGCTCAGTGTGGAGAGGGATCTCCTTTGTTACTTTATTTGCCAGGTTTGTTTTATCGTTTTACAGTTGCATTTATTTTCTGTAAGACTGAAGCTCTGAGATAAGTTGAAATCTTGTGTGAAAAAACTGACAGCCAATCTTCTCTGTTTTTGTTTTGATAATTTAATATGATGATTGATGAGTGATGAGTGTACGGAGGTAGAATGGGTGGAGGTGTCAATAATATTTGTTACTTATTATTCAATCTATAATATACTTAATTGTCATTAAAATTGTCTACAACTTTCCGAATAAGCAATTTTTGAAATAGTCTTGTTCTAAAAATTGTCTTTGGTTATTTATTATTTATCAATCCGTTATGTTTGATAATTTGAATGGGTAAGTGTACGATAGGAAGTAAGTCAACTCTATATAGGTAGTAGGTTTGATGATATATAGCAAATCCAAATAATTGCACACACATTTACCTATTTGGTTGGCTGGCCTGGAATTTATTGACATGTTTGGATTGAAATATTTATCTATTATGGCTGCATATGGAAACATTGGCAAAGAACAATACAGGAGTCTATGTACTTGTACTGTTGTACATTATTAAAAGTGGGTAGTTAGAACTTTACAAGTCATTCATTATGATAACTCTTATTTATAGAGCTGTATACAATTATATGTAGGTTCCATAATCAGACATACTTCAGCCAGCAATAGAATAAGGATTAGGTGCTATTGAAGAAGTTGTGACTTTGTTTGGTCTTGCATTAACTTTTTATTTCAATATTTATTTTATTCTAATAATCGGTAACTTCTGACCAAATTTAGAACAGAGGCCAAAACAGGTCAAAGAGATCCCATAATTAATTTTTTTTTTTTTCAAAAAAACAATTAATTGTGTTTCATTGAGAGTAGCATACAGTATAATTCCAACTTATAGTTCACTAATGGTCGCCTCTCGGGTAAAAGAAGAAAAGAAAATTTTCTTTTAAGGTTGGTTATCAAAGCTGCAAAAATATATTTCATATTTGAAAGAACGTAAATGTATTTTCAAAGTTTCAGTTCACAAATATACTCTTTATATGTGGCATAAATCTTCAAAAATTTAAAAATAATTCCATTATGAACCCCAAATTTGTGCAATTTTTTTTATAGGGATTGACGGTGTTGGGACTGGACTTGTACGGCATTATGCGAGACTAGGAAAGTAAGCAGTAATGTAAACCTTTAGAAAGATAGATGTTTTGGAACTGGGCCCGTACGTACTTGATTAAAGCAGCTGCTTACAATGTACCTCTGTGTAAATGCTAGCTTGTAAATGTGGACCAGTCTTGGGGTACTAGGTTTGATAAAGTACGTTTGGCTAGACTTTTCGTCAAACCCAACCTGATCTCAATTTTAATGACCGATGCGAACCGTTCGGGTGATCTTCAATTGAAATCTATTTCAAGACTAAATTTTATATTTTGCTATTTCTTTTACTTGTTTTTTTTAAATACAAAATACTCAACCTAATTAGATATATGGACCATCCAATAATGGTAGTTTTTAATTAGACATGAAGATCACATTGAACGGGTTCGAATCAGCAATTTGAACTTTCAAATTGAGTATGATCGGATTTGATGGAAGGTTCAGTCAAATGCATTGGATTGAAGCGTCTCTCTCTCTGTCTATATATGTGTGTGTGATGGAACTTTTTTAAAACTAACCATTTCATTGCTGTTCTGAAACATTTAGGATATTTAATATCTGGTGTCTGCACATACCAGTAGATGATCGAACAACATTTGAAGGTCTTACTCCCTCTTCTTTCTACTATCATTTTTTGAATCCCTTCTCTTTATTGATCCAGCCTACCACTTACCAATTATATATATTTTCTGGCTTTTCTTTATTTAGAATTGATTCAGTACATAGAGAATACTGTCAAGTCAGAGAAAACAAGGTTACAAGGAAGGCCTATTTATATAGTTGGGGAATCAATTGGTGCTTGCCTTGCTTTAGCTGTGGCAGCAAGAAGCAGAAATACTGACCTCATTCTCATCCTAGTAAATCCAGGTTTGTATTACAAAAGTTAAAACCTAATTTAAACACTAACATGTGCATCTATGTCTGTGTTTTGATCTTCTGGATCTACCTACCTACAAGAACTGACAAATTATGCTCACCAAATTAAATGATCTCAAATCTGTTGAAAAATTGAAATTATTGCTGTTGTCGAAATATAAGTTTTTGATGTATGTGGCCTTTCAGGTTTTGTCTTAATTTAGAAAATGGAAAAGAGTCCAAATAGAGCTGTGATGTTGCATCTTCCTAACCTTATGTATATGTAACAAATGACATAAGAGAAATGTAAGATATACCAGAGCTTACACAGCCCGTTTGTATTCTCTTCTCTCTAATTCCTTTTGGTGGTACAAACCCTAACTAAGTTAAATAATAGGCCAGAAAAATGATATATTGTATAATAAAATTATATTTGAAAAATAATAATGTATAAACTAGAATATCATGCTACAAGAATGTGTATTACATTGAAATGGTATATGCAGAATTGTTTTGTCCCTTCGTAAGTTGTGTTATTTTCTTGGCCAGCTACATCATTTAAGAGGACTTGGCTCAGAGACATCTCTACTCTACTAGATGCAGTACCAGATCCATTTCATGTACCAATTTCATCACTTTTTAGCTTATTATCAGGTTCTTTTTCATTTTAAATCACCTGAAAATATCTCCTTATGTTAGATAAATAATATGGAAAATTTTCTGAAAGTATAAAAAGAAGGCATAGGTTATGTTGACACGCACTATTTGATAATCATGAAAATCTGCATCCTTTTTTACAACAACAAAGCCTTTAGTCCCAAGTTGTGGTAGGCTAGAAACCAAACTCAACAAGGTCTAAAATCTGCATCAAGTTTTAATAATTTTAAATCGTATGTATGTTTTCCACCACGAGATATGCAGAGTATAAACCTTACAGTTGGAAATCATTTAGTCATTCGTCATATGAAGTTAAAACTGAAATATTGAATTTTAAATTATCATATTATGATTAAATGAACATTTTCAAATTGCACTGATCGTTATACATGGCCTAATCTAAATGAGGAACACATGATCTATAATTTTTTCATTATTTTGAGAACTTTTGATGTCAGTTGTGGATGCAAATACTCAATAGAGGACAAAAATCATGTTAAACTTAAGTTTCTCTGTTTTGACAAGAGGGACAAACCACAAAAGTACTTCTTGACAAGTTGCTTAGTGATCCTGAAAGTTCTGAGACAAATTGCATGAGCTTAATTTTGTTTAAAAAGTTATTATTACTGGAGACATTTTGAATATTTGATGTTTCATTTGTAAGGACAGATTTCTTACATTTTTTTCTATATGCTGTCTTCAGGAAATTATATACGGACAACCACCAATTTTAAAGCCCGAGAACTTGCTATGGAAGAGGCTATTCCCATTTTGTCAGAAGGATTAACTGATATGCTTCCCTCCCTCTCTGTATGTTACCACATTTCGCCATCCTTTTACATTTCCCCCCTTTTCTGGTTGAAAAATCCAAATGTAACATCTTGCTGCAAGTCCTGCGCTTAACTTTTCTAGGAAATGACTGATAAAATTTAAAGGCACATAGCATAACATCTTTCAATTTTATTGGTATGTTACTAGAATACAGGATATACAGAACAGCACACTAGATTGTGATTTGAATAATAGTAAAATAAAGCTTGACCAGTTTGATAAGAGTAGTCGCTATTAATAACCATGTAATATCTGTGTCTTTGTTTATGTAACAAACTCAATTTTTTTGTTAATACCCCTAAGGGCTTTACATGTTTTCAAAAAAAAAAAAAAAAAAAAATCTGTGTCTTTGTGAACATCTCTTATTGTATGTTTTGTGTAGCTTCTTGGAGATATACTACCGAAAGAAAGTCTCATATGGAAATTGAAAATATTGAAGGAGGCATCCTCTTATGTGAACTCACGCTTACATGCTGTCACATGCCAAACCTTGATACTTGCCAGGTACTGGATAACTTAAATAGGTGATATGATTAGTTATGTATTTTTATTATCACAGTACCATGTGGTTTGCGTTGGAAATATTCTGATAAGTTACGACCACAGAGTTTACACAAAACAAATTAATAAAGACAAACCTAAGTGATTTTTGAATAATAACCAAGGTATTAAAATGTTATTCACATGGTTCAGCGGTTAGTATTTTATACGTGAAAAGACGGTTGATAAACTAACATATTGGCATTTTGATTTGTGTTCTGTTGTCAGAGTCAATATTTTATCTATCTCCAGTTTGCAACTTGTGGAAACATGTCTACTCAGTGCACAAGTTCTCTTTGCCATAACATTCCTATATCCAAAATCAGATTTTTTTTTTTTTTTTTTTTGGGAAAACTGTTGGCGTTCTCCTGGATAGACTAATAATCATGCAATGTTTATTTACATTCATCTATTACTAATATTGGAATATTATGGATTTCATCCGTAAATGTACACAGAATATTCTTCAAGCACCAGATCAAACTGGGGTTAATATTATTTTAATGCATCCATCACTGATAACATCATTTAAGAAGTTTGACTTGTCAAAATATGTCTATACAATGTTTTATCAGTTAACAGTACAGAATTTGGTACATATATTTCAAAGTTTAGACATGCTTTAGTTTGAATAATGCAGCTTGGTGGTCGAGAATTATATCATTTCTGAAGTTGTAATTATCATTAACCCAATTAAGACCACCTCAATTGTGCAATAGTGCAGTTAGGGTACTGCAGAATCTGATGCATTTTTGTACTTGTAGAACAGTGCATTCTCTTAGTATATGATTATATGTTCTATTACAAACTAGTATTTTTTTTTTAAATTTATAAATATAAATAATCTGTCCAGAGAGATAAGCTTTGATGATAATATCTATATTTCAGTGGAAAAGATGAAATTCTCCCTAGCCATGAGGAGGCTGATAGGCTATGTACCATTTTACCCAATTGTAGGGTACGCCATTTCCAGGATAGCGGACATGCTCTCTTATTGGTATGCTTTCTTTCTGTTTTGTGATGTTGTCTGGTAATTAAAATTGCTTGATATTGGTGCAAGCAACATGTTACACTGAAACTGACCTGGTCTAGGGTCACAAAAAGTGATTTACCATAAGTTCTTGAAACTAAAAATCTCAGTGGCCCGAAAATTTTGGTTTGGATCTAGTCATCTGCTATTGCTGAAATTTGAATATAGGCCTGGCTGGCCTCAGTGCCTAGAGAGTATTAGTCCATTCAAACAAACAAAAGAATTTAATCATCCATCCAAAGCCAGTATAGACGTAGGAAAAAAAATGACATTTTTGGTTCAACTTGAATTCTCAAAAGTTTCGGTTTTTAGCTATAAGTTATATCATACAGGAAAGAGGACTCGACCTAGTTACTGTTATAAAAGGAGCTGGTTATTACAGGCGTACATGGCAAACTGACTTGGTTTCCGACTATTTACATCCAACTACCTACGAGTTTGAAAATGTCAGCAGAGAGTACAGGTGATTGTATTTTTAGATAAATTATAATTTTGAGTGATCCATTCATTTAATCAATTCTCCATAGTAACTGCTTGATTTTCTCGGGTTTTTTTTCGCAACTGTTATGCAAAAAATTACAACGAAGTTCTTTTTTTAAGAAACCTTTTGACTAATTATAAGAGATATCTGGGTGACTGAGCACTATCTATCGACTGTCTTTTTCATAGTTTCCTGTTCTTACACGCTCTTGTTGTACTTGTAATATACAAAATTTTTAACTCTTATTTTGCCCATAGTTAATTATTAAGCTTTTTTAAGGGCTCTCTTCATTAGTTGCGAGTGACTGATTTAAATGGTCCTTTTGGGGAGATTTAGGATATGTAGTCAAATATTTTCTTAATATTTCTTAGTGTTTTCCCTTAAGATCTCTTCAGTTGCATGATTATTTTGAATTTGTGATTTCACCCTCAGGTTAACTAACTTTGCAACTGATCCTGTGATGCTTTCAACCCTGGGTGATGGCCATATTATCAGAGGATTATCGGGCATACCTGATGAGGGACCTGCTGTGTTTATTGGGAATCACATGTTAATGGGTTCAGAACTGGGCCCACTTGTAATCCAATTTTTGAAAGAAAAGAATATACTATTAAGAGGCATCGCACATCCCTTCATGTTTGATAGAAATGCAGAGATGCTCATGCCCGATTATTCTTCTTTTGACAAATATAGAATTATGGGTTCTGTACCAGTGTCTGGTATCAACTTGTATAAACTTCTTGCCATAAACTCCTTTGTTTTGTTGTACCCTGGAGGAGCGAGAGAGGCTCTACACAAAAAGGTTAAGACTAATTTTTGCTCTCTTTGAGTAAAAATGCTTTTTATACCTATTTTACTTATCCAGCACTTGCTTGCTTTGCGAACATTCAGTTGACTGCCCTTTATCCTCCTTAAGTGTTCAAACTATAACTAGTGTAATTGGTTTGATGTGAAGGTAGTTTAAGCAAAAGTGCACATTTAAAGGTCAGTCACTGAATTGGTTAACTGGGAACTAAGTTTCACTATTAAAGCTCATTAAATATTAGTAGAGGCTTATATTGAGCTTTAAACTATCACACCAGGGTAATATAGATCCTCATGAAGAGAAGTGAAAGTTAATTTTTAATTGAAGTTGAAGATAAATATATAGTCATCTTTTGGGTGCAAAACTGGACAGAGAAGAAATGTCCACAATTATTGTTTGTATCAGCATGCCGCTACGATGTTACAAGGAATAGAATTGGTATTTGTGGTATTTCCTGATTAGTACTATAACTTAGCTTGAACCTTGTTTTATGTGCTCCTTTTAGTATTATATATGTTTCGATAACAATAATACAGAGTCAAAATGTTTTTCTAATTTTTAGGGGGAGGAGTACCAATTGTTCTGGCCACAGAAGTCAGAGTTTGTTCGTATGGCTTCTCGGTTCGGTGCAACCATTATTCCTTTTGGTGTCGTTGGAGAAGATGATTTATATAATGTAAGTAACAACTTAGGTTTTGTAATGCAGTAGTATCAACTAATATGCCATGTTTTAAGTTTTAACTGTCTTATACTGTGCAATTCTGATATTTTTGAGATGTTAGATGGTTGATGATGATTAGATTCTATTATTCTGGTATTTCAAACCCAACCAAGCTATAGTTATCCACAAGATACTATTAGTACCTATGATTCAGTAGAGAAATGCACCTACCTTTTCACAGCATAACAGTATTGATATCCTGGAGAATAAGTTCTACCTATAAGCCTATGTCCTGCTTAGATATCAACTAATCAGAAAGTGCTACAATGCATTGAGGATATGACTGGTATAATACCAGTATTGTTCCAATTGCTTATGTAAAAAGTGAGGATATACTTTTTGCACTAACCCATATTGCTTTGCTTTACATTGACTTGACCAAATTTTCCCCAAAAACACTACTCTCGTGATTAGATATTGTTGGACTATAATGACCTCAAGAAGCTTCCCTTCTATGATTCTCTTGACAAAAAGCTCAATGAAGGGCCTGTTGGAGCTGCTGTCAGATTAAGGTACAACTTTTTATACATTTCTATAATTTTTTTCTTGAGTTCTGCAAGTTATAATTACAATTTTTTTAACA
Organism: Rhynchospora pubera; assembly: GCA_028095005.1. Lineage (NCBI taxonomy): Eukaryota > Viridiplantae > Streptophyta > Magnoliopsida > Poales > Cyperaceae > Rhynchospora > Rhynchospora pubera. The sequence continues at coordinate 60,531,214 of CM051459.1, read as the reverse complement.
CCTGAAATTTTATTATTTACAACTTGTTCTACTACTTTGTTGATTGAAGGTCTATTTTATTGACAAATATACCCATATTAAATCCAACAAGCGATATACCACACTCTAAGGACTAAATTGTTGTTGCAACATCTGATTTAGCAAGCAGAGATACTAATTAGAAATTTTTCCACTTATCCTCAATCAATTCCTGTCAGTGATGTTAGATGTATTCTAATATGCCCAAAGGTGTATGGATCGACTTGACATATCATGTACATGGGATGTTAGCTTCAACTATAATAAACTTTAGATGAGGTTATTGCTTAATGGCAGAGTTTTCCTCGAGGCTTTTTAGAATATAATTTAAAAATTTGGTAGAGCCAGTAACATACTAATTATAAAGTAAATTACCTGATTCTAATATGACAAAATCAAAGCACGAAAAGAAACATATATCGCCTTCTCTATTCTTATATAAAGATTGTCACAATTTGTCAGTGTTTTAAATACCCTACCGGACCAGCCGGTTCAACCGGGTAAACCGTGAACAGGACCATAATCCGGTAGGGTATGCATCCAAAACCGAGATAAACCGGTGAATAACCAGATAAACCGCGAAAATCGGTAAACCAGCCAGCCGGTTTAGTCGCTTTTATTACTTGAACCAAAGCAAATTGAGGTAATGAACCAAAACAAAACAAACCAAATGGTGAAAGGGCGCTGGAAATAAATAAAAGTTTTGCGGACATGAACCAAACCTGCGTGCTGCTCTTCAATAACGTGGAGACAAGCCACTGGACCACTAAAGATTTTTTATTAGTTTCCCCAATTATGGATAAAATACACTATGGTGTATGGATCGTCTCCCGTACACCAGAGTCGTTTATGAAATCCAAAAATCAAACAGTCGATCCGAACCGTTCAAGTTATTCTCCATATTGAAAAACTCTCGGAGACCAAATTTTACATTTTTTCGAAATTTTTTGCTATATATTATGATATTTTCAAAAAATACTACAATTTGAGTATTTCAGGCCCTCCAATTTGAAAATATCATAATATATAGCAAAAAAAATCTAAAAAGTATAAAATTTAGTCTCCGAGAGTTTTTCAATATGGAGAACAACTTGAACGGTTCGGATCGATCGTTTGATTTTTGGATTTCAAAAACGACTCTGGTGTACGAGGACGATCTGTACACCAGAGTGTATTTTATCACCCCTCTATATATATATATACAAAAGTGTTACGGTTTATCAAAGAAAACCGGTAAAACCTCATACCGGCCTCTCCACCGGTTTGATGGCAGGCACGGTATTTAAAACATTGAATTTGTTTGATTTTCATGGAAGCTGAGAGGTTGTAAAAGTTGACCAAAGTGGTTGATCATGTGCATAGTTTTTCTCATGCTGTTTTATGCTTATTAAAATGAATGCCCAAAGGTTGCTCCTTGATGTACTTTAAATAGTAGGAGGTAAATCTATTCTCAAAAAAAATATATATATACATAGTAGGAGGTAAATCCCCACCACTAAAAGGTGAAAGTGGAGAGAAATTAGTTGTCTGATGTTACAAGCTGGTACCTACTAATTACTAGGGACACCTATCTGTCATAAAAAGATATAACACAATGGTGACATTAAAACGTATGTTCCTGTTAGTGATTTTTCAAGCAAGCAGGAAAAGCTGTCCATGTCCACTGTTAATTGTTTTGGTTGGAGACTTAGCATAGCGACTTGATTGAGAATGAGAGAAATTCTGAGTTATATGGCTTCACGAAGTTTGGTCATAAGTTTTATAAAGCTTCACAGATATTCACCTAATTGGTTGATGTTTCTATTATCTGTAGATCGGATTACGAAGGTGAGGTGGCAAATCAAGAGTTACATCCTATAATTTTAGCACCTAAGATTCCGGGAAGGTTTTATTTCCTATTTGGGAAGCCCATCAAGACAAAAGGTGTCCTAACTTTGCAAAGGAGTTATTAATCGTTCATTTAATTTATCTGCACATTTTGTTTTACATAAATTATTCATGCAATCTGTTCTATTAGTGCTGGACAAGAAAAGTTGTCTAGTAACTTGAGTTACTTTTTGTTTTGATTTGTGGTGGACTTGTCGATATTGTAGGGATGGAGAAGGAGCTTAGAGACAGAGACAATGCACAGCAAATGTACTTGCAAGTAAAATCTGAGGTAGAGAAGTGCTTGTCCTATTTAAGGGAGAAGAGAGAGAAGGACCCTTATAGGAGTATATTTTCAAGGCTAGTCTACCAAGCCACACATGGTTCAAATTCAGAAATCCCCACATTTGAACCTTGATATATATAACTCTTTTTGTCCAATTTTATTCGTTCCATCATTTCTTGCTGAGCAGTTCAAAATAATGATGTATGTAATAAGTTAGGCTCTTCAATAAATCAAAGTCATAATTATCTTTTCTTGCTTCCTTGTTTTCTTCCATCTGGGAACTATATGAGTAAGTGAAGTGGCAATGTATTTTCTGTATATTCAGTATTTTTGAAGGTCTGTAATTAATTGTTTTAAGTGTGTATGTTGGCACGAAGGGAGAAAGATTAATAGGTTAGGCAATTCGTGAAATTCACACCGTTCCTTCCTAACTTCATACTGTATTCTGTGTTGGGTACTAACATTGTATATTATTGTATTAATTGTAATTTGTAGCGAGCTTTGTTATGACTGCAAAGCCTATAAGGTTTTTAATAAAAAAAAAAGCCTATAAGGTTTTCATGAATATGCCAATTTTGAGCACTCAGCGTTTGTAAATTGTAACACTCCACCTGCTTAGATCGGATTTGATCGAAATGAACCGAAATTTGATGTGTTGACCAACTTTGACCAAAGTTGACCGTTTGACTAGTCAAACTCTTGACTTATTAACCGAATGGAAAAAAAAAAAACTATTGCCACCTGTACCCTTGCCTAGCATCCACGCAACTCATCCCATCTAAATGAATTATAAGTTGGAAGTTCGATTGAAAGTTGATTGGTCGGCCGTTCGAAATCCGAATCTACGTCGCAGTATCAGTTGTTTTGATTTGATTGTGATTTCTGGATTACTTAATCAGGTAACCGGATTTTTCTATATTTAATTTCGTATTAATTGATTGATATGATTATCGTTTGGTTTTGATTGAATCGATGTAACCGGACTTCTCTATGTTTAATTTCGTTTTGATTGAATGATTTGATTTATCGTTTGGTTTTGCGAATATGTTTATCTGAATTTTGATTGGTATATTTTACGGGATATTGGAGTTTGAAATTGGATCTGACTTTTGAGCCCTGATCCTCCTGAGTTCGGGGAGGGACCGATCCTGATCCTCCTGAGATCGGGGAGGGACCACTGTGACTGACTGACTGTCTGGACCCGATTATCTCCGTAAAATATATTATTTGTTCTGTGGATTAATCCGGTCTTATTGTATTTGTGATTATAATTAAATGTAGAGAAGCTGCGTCGTTAAATAACCGGTTACTGAGGTTTGTACCTGACTCTGTTTGTTTTTTTGTTGCGACGTAAGTTGACGGGCCGTCGGATGGATGCAGAAGATACCGTTTCGGCTCGCGTCCCGCGACCCGTCGGTGCGGGATGTGACAGCGTTCTTTGTAGTTAGATTTCCTAATAATTTTATTTTATTTTTTCTGGGTGAGTCAAAGTTCCTTCCAGGAATTACATGGACTTATGGCTCGGTTTCACCCAAGATAGCACCGATCAGAATTTCTCATTTGGTAATGCCCAACAGCTTGAGTAATATATGATTATATGGAAGGTATTGCAATTGATTTTTTTTTCTCGACAGAGTAAAAGCTAGTCTCAAAATGGAATTTCTTAAGACCATCTCTAAGATTCTATCATCCCCATCATCCGAGTCTTATCCAGCGTTGTTTCCGTTTCTAACGACGTGTTTTTCTATTTTTGGAAAAATAGATCCAGCGTTGTTTCTGTTTCTACCTTTGATCCTCATCCCTTGTAATTCCTTATCAACCTAAAGTGTATGATGTCCCCTCTCCCACACACTGCAACTAACTCATTACCGTACGTTGTCTCCCCCCCCACACACTACCATCTCCATCGCCTTCCTTCCTCTCTGTAACTGTTGCAGTTAATATATGTAATTGTTGTAGGTGGACTACTAATTGTTGAAGGTAATATCGAACTGTTTAAGTTAATATATATAATTGTTGAAGGTAATATCGTAACTGTTGAAGTTAATATATATAATTGTTGAAGGTAATATCGTAATTGTTGAAGGTAATATCGTAACTGTTGAAGTTATATATATAACTGTTGAAGTTAATATATATAATTGTTGAAGATAATATCGTAACTGTTGAAGTTATATATATAACTGTCGTATCCGAGGGAATACGAAGGGCGAGGAAGGGGAGCGAAAAAGGATCTTACGGAAGGAGAGTGAAGCAAGAATGAGTTTTGAATTTCCAAAAACGGAAAATGCGTGCAGGGGATGGTAGCCAAAAATAGAAAACGCGTTAGTAACTGTTGGGGATGGTGGGGATGGTGAATATTGGAGATGATCTTTATCAGCCCCGGTCTCAAAATATGTGCTCATTAGATAGTTAATTTAGTTAAAGGAAATTATAAATGCAGCAGGTTCATTTTCTGGGGTTAGGGCTTAGGGTACTTAAGGATCTTTCTATTTGTTATTTGCAGTATGCAGATGACACGATTCTGTTCCTCAAAAGTGAATTAGTTCCTTTAAATTCAATGGACCCTTAAGTGTTTTGAAAAATTTTCTGGACTAACTATCAATTTTGCCAAAAGTGAATTAGTTCCGTTAAATTTAGAAATTAGGGATACAGAGTTTTATACTAGCACTTTAAATTGTAAGATAGGAGCCTTTTCGATTAAATATTTGGGGTTGCCATTACATTGGCAGAGCCCTTCTAGAGCTGATTGGTATATAGTGATAGAAAAAGTTAGAAACAAGTTATCTTCTTGGGAAGGAAATCTTTTATCTTTGGGGGGCAGGCTCATCCTGCTTAATTCAGTACTTACAGTGATCCCTCTTTACTATCTTTTTTTTTTTTAAATGCCAAAATGGGTTATAAAATCCATTGACAAAATAAGGAGGACTTTCTTGTGGGGACAAACTAGTACACTTACCAAACTATGGCCCTGGTTAGTTGGAATAACATCTGTAGGCCTAAAGATGAAAGAGGCTGGGGAATTATTGATTTAGGGGCCATGAATAGTGCTCTTCTAGGCAAATGGAAGTGGAATTATGATTATGACTAGTGGGATTTTCGCACGTTGCGCGAACTATTTTTTTTCCTATTCTTTCTAACAGTTATGGTAACTAATTTCTTTTCAAATACTATCGATAGGCAAAAATATAAACAATACCATTTTATTGTCCTACAACATCTAAAATTACAAAATTATAGATCTTTACTCTTTCATGTAAGAAGTTTTATATAGTAGCAGTGGTAACATGATACCAGTATTATTCAATTTATATATCTTTTGTAAACAAAACAATGTACATGCAATAGAAATTTTGATAGGAGTATGAATGACACATAGAAGAGAAATTGAGAAAGAAGACAAAAAAAAGATGCATTTCAGGCCTTCAATACCACATAAACTTGAGTTTGAATTATCGATCATGTTGAACAAATATATTCTAAAGTACCTTGTAGTATAGTTTTCATTATCGACATGCAAATACTAAAAAATAACCTGCTGATCACTCGTCACTTTTCACCATGTCTGCAGCAGTCTACACTGATGAAAACAATCGTTAAAAACATAAAATATAATTAAAAGCATGTTAACCATTAGCAAATTGATTGCCACTTAATCAACAATATTTGTAATCGATTTCTACTTTCTTTGTAAGCTATTAGAATCGCCATCAATCCATACAGAAGTCGAAGTAGTATATCTATCATTTGCAACCAAAAAAATCCACTTATGCGTTCAAAGTCTGGTAGGCTATTCACTCACCACCGAGTATTTTGTACAGAAACTATGAATTAGACATATTTGTCCTCAAATTATACATACTCATATATTATTACCTCTTTTATCAGTATGAATGTCCAGTCGGCCTCATTGTAGCCATTCTTTTATAAATTTATCACCATGTAGATGCTTTCAGTTAGCCTTGCTCTTTTGCGAAAGCTAAGTCAGACAACTGGTAGTATAAAATGTTTGGTGTCAGTGTCTTTGAAGAAAGAGAAATGCTTTATACTTAAACATGCGACAGATTAAAAATTGGGAGTATGAGTATTTGGACTTTCAATCTGGCTGTTGGGTCGTCAGCTATTAATTTATAACAAATGCTAAGAAGAAATTAATAATAAGTTGAAAAGTAAAAAAAAAAAAATCTACTTGATGACCAACATATGCAGATATTAAGCAATGTACAGGTGATGCATTTGGATACGTTCAAATATAAAAACAAATGAGTAGGTTGACCATGAATTAGAATCTTAATGAAGAAGAGATTTATAATATAGATTGAATAAGTAAGGTAAGATACAAAGAATCCGATCAATTTCAGCATATCAAAGAAGAAAGCGACAATGTCAACTTTTTTTATCTAGATGAGAGATGGTAAACAACATCAGATTGCACATATAATAAGAGACTGTGAACAAACCTCAGTCATTTGTTGCCTTGTTATAACTCTCTGCCTAGAAGCGTCAGATGATAAAGCATCATATAAGCCTCACATGACAAAGTAATCAGAACGATTGCATCGAATTAGATAATAAGTCCTCATGAAAGCATTTCTAATTAATTTTATGAGGGAAAATTATTACGTACTAATACATTAATAATAATTTGGTCTCCAAACAACCAAACAAAAACATTGCATCCATTGTTTAAGTTGGTAAATCAAACATGCTTAAAAATTAGCATTAACTTTCTAAATCTGCAGCTTGCCGAGAAACCTAAAAAAAATTTCAATTTAAGAACTTTCAAGTTTCAAATGAAAGATCGACAATAGGGAAAAATGCATCCATAATTACAAAAATGTTTAGCTGACCTATGGACATCGAACACACCACATACCTGATTTCACTTGCAATTCCACATTAGGAAGTAAATTTTCTGAGTTGTTTTCATTGTATCAGAGAAAAATGACCATATACCAGTAAATAGATAAACCTGATATGCTAGTAGATAAATAAACCTCGTAAAAGAATCCCATTATTGCTCATGTAAAAGAATCCTGGGTTTACATATCAATAAGAAAAATAATGCAGACCTGTTTATGCCATCAATTTGAAGATTGTGCGATTCAGTAATCACTAAATTGTTAATGCTGATCATATCACCTGAAACATAAACAAAAAGCAAAAAGCAATATTAGCATCAGCACATTTGAAACCATTGAAACTTTTTCCTATCCATTAAGTTCAATCCAGACTATTTATCATAAGGACCCAAAATTAGTATGTCTAAACCTAGGAATGCTTATTATGTGCTATGCTAATCACATCATCACCAGAAAAATACACATTGGACATAAAAATACGAAAATTCATTATTTGTAACCTTCAAATAAGGAATCTTTAAATGGAATGCACAACAGCTAACCAAAAGCTATTCTTTAATAGAAGTTCTAACTCAATAGCCGCTTCACTTCATACCAAATCAACAACACAAAATTGAATTATTAATTAGCTAGTAAGGATCTATCATCCTATTTTCTCCGAAAAAAGTTTAAATTGTCCTATTGTTATTAAAATAGCCTAAAATTTGTGCATATATATTTTTCATTACCTTTTCCCAACCTATGCCAAATGAAAACCTCAAACCTGGAACATAATAATTCATACAAACTTAAAATCAAAGCAAAGTCAAGAAAACTTCAGACTTAAAGATCTATAAGCAAATTGAAAGGAAAAAAAAAAAGCAACACTGTCACACAGAAAAGAAAGAAAATAAAATAGGGAAGGGAAAGACAGCATACTTGTCTTAGTGTATGCCACCAGATATAAGAAATTTGGAAAGGTTGTTAGATCGGCAAACCTGCAAATGAGAAATGAAAAATCAAACCAATCAGTAGCTAATCTCTAAAATCCATCTAAAAAATAAAAAAGAGGAGAACCATAAATAGAAAAAAGGGATAAGGAAAGAAAAATCAGAAAGAAAAAAAAGGAGAAAACCAAAACTAAATTTCCCAGCATACCTTTTGTTCTTACCAAAAGTCAGAAATTTGCCAGGAACCAATGAAGAAGAAAAGAGAAAAAAGCGATAGTTGCAGCCTCTCAGTTCAATCGGAAAAGGAAAAGAAAGGAGAAGAGGAAGGGAAAGCACAGAGGAGAAGAGAGAGCGTATGAGAGGAGAAGAGACAAAGAGCGATGGGCGCGGTTTGCTGTGCCCTGTGAAAAAATCAAAAGAGAGAAGCACAAAGCAAGAAGAGAAGAGAGCAGTAAATAAAAATCTGAAATGTCTACTGGCTGGCAGGACTGCCAATACAGGGCGAGAGAAGGAAACGACTGTGAATAGAGTATTAACATAGAAAGCCAGTGCCAAAGAGGGGGGAACAAAAGCGATCGGAGGGGGAGAGAGGCAAAAGATCGGAGCATAGATCGCAAAAGAGGGAGAAAGAGAGAGAGGAAGAGGGAGAGAGAGAGAGAGAGAGGCCACTTGAAGAGAGACTCAGAATTGGGAATTGCTTCTCCACTCCTCAAACTTAGAGATCCACTCCTCTTGGACGAAAATGTCTTTGTTATTTTCAAATATTTTCAAACTGAGATGAATTGAAGGAGTGAGAAGGGCATTTTTGTCTAAGTAGGAGTGAATCTCAAATTCTGAGGAGTGTAGGAAGCAATTCCCCAACTCTTCACGCGTCGAAGAGACGCCTCTACAAATATTGAAGAGGCAAGCTAGTATCGGATCTGGATGGAATTGTCAGGTAAAGCAGCGGAACTATCCAGAAGACTAATCGAACGACTGAGATAAACCAAGATCTAATCGGACGCCCATGATATGCAGAGAGATTGAATGAACGGCCAGGATCCGTTACTGTTCTAAGCACTGTACGTCAATAGTACTTTCGGATCGGATCTTATTGTGCAAATGAATATATGTTTTGATTTGATGGGTACAGAGGCATTTGGAAGACTTTGGTTAAAATTAAATATACACATAGAGTGCCTACTAGCTACTCATCTTTTTGGAAGGGAGTACATGCTACTGAAACTGTAGTCTGTCAGGGGACATCCCGAGAGATAGGTAATGGGGAGAATACTTTGTTTTGGTTAGATTCTTGGGCTCTTAGGGGTAGATTAGACATTCAGTTTTCTTTACTTTTTAGCAAAACTAAAAAACAGAGAGCCAGAGTTAGTCAAGTTTGGCACCAGGGGCATATTAGACTTTTTTTAAAGAGGGGTGCTTCCAATGCTTTGAGAGCTGAAAAAGTTCAACTTCTTGAAATTCTTAACAATAGCAATTTCTCTTTGAATAAGGATAGTTTAATTTGGCTGTGGGATAAGTCTGGGGTATACAATCAAATCGATGTATAACTTCAGGAAAAATTTTATATAGGACAAAGCTGTCATCAACAATTTTAAATAGAACAAAGCGACACCATTTTTTTTAATAAGAGCACAGCTATAACGGCACTAGAATTGTCGTTATAGCACAGTCTTATAGCGGCATTGGAATTGCCAATATAAGGGCTATAACGGCAAAGCTAATGCCGCTATAGTTTTTTTTTTTTTTTTTGCTGAAAAGTTAGTTATGCTTAGGCCATTTTACAAATTTAGAATGTCTATTCTCTCTCTTCATCCATCCGTGGAGTATTGTTTTTTTTTTTTTTTGGAAGAATTGATCCGTGGAGTATTGTTGATCTAATATATTGTTTTCAGGTATTGAAAAAAAAACGGAAGGTAGATGAACTTAATTAAAAATTTTGATTTAACATGCCGACATGTAACAAAGTCATTCTAATATAATAAAATTAAAAAATAAAATTAATAATAAATTTAATAAATAAATTCATTCTAAATATATATAATTGAAATAATATAAAATACATCATCTTTTTAATAAATGTAATCAATTTTTTATGATCTTTACTTCTCTATTAATCACCAAAAAACACAAAAAAAATTAAAACAACACATTATTTTTAGGCATGTTCAATATTTTCTGAATTTTAGCCTAGGCATTATCATTTTTCAAACCCGGGCACCTATCAAATCTTATTATTTGGATCTTTAATTTTTCAAAAATGACCCAGGTAATTGATTGTGGTCGCTTGTATTTGGATCCGCCACTATCAAGTCCGGGGATGGATCTAGAAAAATTTTTAACCTAGGCACAATTACAATATAATAAAAATAAAAAAATAAAATAAATAATATTTTAGTAAATAAAGTCATTCTAAACGTATATAATTGAAATATTACAAAATATATCATCTTTTTAATAAATCTAATCAATTTTTTATGATCTTTATTTCTCTGTCAATCACAAAAAAAAACATAAAAAAATTAAAACAACACATTATTTTTAGGCATGCTCAATATTTTCTGAATTTTAGTCTATGTACTATGATTTTTCAAACCTGGATACCTATCAAATCCTATTGTTCGGATCCTTAATTTTTCAAAAACGATCCTAGACACTTACCTGGATCGTTTGTATTTGGATTCGCCATTGTTGTATGTGTCGCTATAATATCAATTTAATGAACTTATTTCATTAATATAACCGACTATTATGACAAGTTACACGACACGTTTTTAGTGAAATGATATATCAAGTTAATTATCATGTGTAAGTAATTTCGAAAATTATAAAAAAAATATGATTAAAAATTAAATAATTTTTTGTTACCTGTTTTAAGTTAAATGTTCAGTGTCTGATATTGTTTTATTCTAAAAAAATTATGATTAATGGTTCAAAATATTAAAAATAAAAGAATAGTTCGCGCAACGTGCGAAATCCCACTAGTATATAATTAATGCATGCATTTAAATTGGGGAGACAAAAGTATATCTTTTAGTACATATATAGACTAATTCATTAAAAATAGTGAAATAATTACTAAAAACCTTACATTAACTGAAACATTGTAATTTTCGAAAAAAAAGCAGGCGTTTATACTAACTAGATGTGGTGTCGCGCGTTGCGCGACCTATTCGTATTTTAAAATTTTGTTATTTTTTTCCTATAAGCTTATGGCAGCTATTTTTTAAAAAAAATTGGATATGTTGTCAACTGACAAATACAGACAACACAATACAAATACGAAATTTTAATCTATAATTTCAGGTCTGTTGGCGCTAAAAAATTGAACATATTCTCAAATTTCAGACCTGCTGCTCCTGAAAATCTATATAAAATTTTCTTTTTTATCTCATGTTATTTCACTATGAGATCGCTTATCTGATATGAAATAAAGTTGAATAGGGATCAAAATATATCATGATTGTATACAATGATTAACTACCAAATAGGTTACCATAAAATTTTCTTGAACAAATAAAATGAGACCATAGAAGCATACTCGCGCACCACACATAATTCTTTCGTAGTAGTGATGTGGCAACGACGTATTGAATAGCAAATGAGGCACTTTGTCTGAAGGAATATAGCTACACTTGTTAAAAAACCTGAAATTACATCAGTTGCGGTATTCTTTAAATCCTAATAACATAATCTTAGTATATTTTCTGGCTGATGAAGTTTAGTTGTGATCTTTGCAAATATAGGTTAATGAGTGGGAATATAAATATAAATCTATTGTGCCATGACAAAATCAAGTTCCAATACAACAAAAACAGTTTCTTATGACACGTCTTAAAATTTAGCAAACTGAAGTAGATATAAGTCGATTGTTATTATTAACATCTTATTATAGTTTTTCACCAACATTGTAATAATTTAGCAAATGTAAATTAATTTTTATTATTTCTTGAAGAGAGTATAATAAAAATTGAAGTAACTTTCATTTGTACTTGAAAGGATGAATACAAAGAATAAATATAAGGATGAATACAAAGAATAAATATAAATACAAACCTGTTAACTTAAGGCATCTTTCGTTCAGAGAATTAGAGTTACTATTCGTAATAGTCCTCGGTCTGTCTTGAAGGTATTTAAGAGATATTTGTCTCTCTAGAAGCAAGTTAAGGATGACACTCTTTTTCTTTCTGTTTTTCAGGAAATAATATTTATATTTATCAGCGATAGTAAAAATATTAGATAAAAGATAACAGTCCTAATGTTGTCCATGTAAGCAGAGCATCCAATGATAGTAAAAATATTAGATAAAAGATGTACCAAAAAACTATCTCTATCAAATACTTATGTCATCACCTATTGTTCTGTAATTAGCTCCTTATTTACCTAATATGAGGTGGTAGTAATTGTGATTAGATAGTTTTGAATTGTCTAATAGATCAACATGATTTTCCTTTCAGATTCAGCCTTGTTATGGATTGCAATTAAAACTTATTGCGTTTGTAATAATGGTCTGTGTTTATAATGCTGGTCAACACTATAATGAACTAAGAAAGAAGGATAAATTTGTTGCTGCATTTAAATAGCCACGGAGGCATAGCAACAACTATAGCACCAAAAGTCGTAAATGAAGAAGCTCAACCGGTTCAGAGTTAATTCCGTAGGAAAAAATCCATCAGCAAAGCCAACATTGTTGTTAATGAAATTATAACCTTATTAAGACCACAACTAATAGACAAAAATAATGCAAGAAAAGATTGCACTTACCTGGAAAAAGAATAGGAAAGAAATGAGAAGGAAAAGAACATCTTTCAACGTGAACGGCGAAGTCCTATCAATTTCACTCCTCAATTTAAAGGAGCTTTTCTCTTTTTCATTCTATAGCTAGTAGGATCCTATCTTCATTTTATAATATTTTATTTTATACTAACCCGTAGAACAAACCAACATGCTTAATAAACAAAAGCTATAATTTTTCTCTTTTTTTTTTCTACTTGAAAGAACAAAAATATAATTAAAGCAAGTTGTGATATAAGTACCTGAATTTACTGCATTGGAGTTTTCCCTCTCTTCAACTGGTGAAGCCCATTTATTTGATCCATCTGCAAAGGAGATTGGAAACAGTAAACACATATAAGATTCTGTCTGGGAATATCTCTGAATACACGCAAAACTATAATGATAAAATAAAAATAATAAACCAGTGAGGAACAAAACTATGCTGCAAGTCTATAGCAGAACATGAATACTTGCATGCCGTTTTTTTTTATTTTGCAAACTTAAGCCACACAGATTTGAGGTGTTGATGAATAGCATATAATGAAGCCGAATATTGAACCAACAATATTGTCGGTAAATGTTGCATGAAACTGTAGCCATAGCATCAATCATATGACATAACCTACAGAACCCTTACCTGTGTCGACCTTGACCCTTTTCCCTCAAGCTCACACCTGCAGCCCCCCCCCAACCCAACAACAACACACACATTGACATGTATACTCAAGTCTCTTACCATTTTAGGTTCCACCAACTACATACCAATTTTGACTCAAGAATGATGTAGCAAAGTCGGATTGAGCACGGAAAGAAAAGTAAGCATGATACAAAAAGCCTTCTATATAGATTCATGGAAGGCCATATTTTTCTTTTCTGCTTTCGGTTAACATTATCTGCTAATTAATAAGATATCATTACTAACAATTGACAAAATATGATCATATAATCAAGCAAGCAAGAAACTAAAAAAATAGGACATCAGCCATATTATATAAATGAATGTTTGAACTGAATCAAATTTATCAGCTAAAAGAATGAAAGGACAACCACCTAGCATATTTTACATTTGTATAATTTAGCTAACTTTTATCTCATAACTGACTATATTATCATATATAGAAAAATCTGAAAAATATGCCCAAAGAGGCATTTATATAGATTCTTAATCTTAAGAGAAGCATAAATCAGATCAGAAGCTGAACAAATTATTTCTAATGTCATGGTCAGATGGAAGCACTCATCGCCAATTTGAATGTTCAATTTTCTCTTGACTGTACTACAATCAAAATAAACATCACCTCTGCAATAACAGTAGCAAACATTTTTAAATTCATTGAAAGAGGTATTAAATCCGAAAGCACATAAAGTTGGAGCCAGAGCAATAATCAGTCAGTTCATATTAATTGCTCTGAGCTAAAAACATGCAAGGGGCAAAACTGTCAATGGCCCTAAAATAATGAAAATTTACCTCTTGAATTGTGCTGAAACGCTTATGTCTTTATCTTGTATGAATCTTGAAATGCACCTACTCGAATGACTTTGAGATCTCCTGTAAAAATAAAATTTACTTACTGACCAACAAAAACTTTCATAAGTATATTGAGAGAGATATTAAACTCAAAATAAGTTAATTAACTGTCAATATCAAATACCTCCAAAAGACCTGAACACACCATGAGATGATGTTCTTTGAATAACCTCAAATTTTATCCTCTAATGAAAATTGATCGTTCAATAATCTCTTGGTGGTCATAAGTATAAAAAGCTAGCAACTATTTCTATAAGAAATAAAGAATCAAATAATTGATTTTAATATTTATCTAACTATGGTTCTATTTTTCAAATTGACGACCACATCTCATTTCTGCAAATATGATTGTTTTTTGAAATGACATTATAAATAAAAAATCCCAACCTTATGTTTATAGATATGTGTGCATATGAGCTCAATAAATGACAATCAATCCATGAGCTCTGATGCTCAGTCTACACTCATACAAAGTAAACAATAATAAATATGAAAAAAAAGTAACCTCAAATTTCATCCTCTGATTAAAGGTAAACCTTCAATAATCTCTTGGTAGTCATAAGCATAAAAGGTTAGCAAGCATTTCAATAAGAAATAAAGAATGAAATAGTTATTTTTAATGTACATCCAACTATATTATTATTTTTTCAACTGACAATCATATCTTATGTCTGTAAATATGAATGTATTTTGAAATGACACTATCAATCGAAAATCCCAATCTTATATTTACAAAATATGTGTGCATATTAATTAGTTCAATAAATCACAATTAGTCCATGAGCATGAGCTCTAATGCTCAATCTACACTCATAGAAAGTAAACAATAATAAATACCAGAAAATTAATGAGAAGTAATCGAGCATATCAATGAATGGACATATCCCTCATCTCCTGTAGAATGAACCTGCAATTGACAGAGAACAAAAACAATGAGAACAAAATCGAAGAAAAATTGAAGAACGCAAGGAAGGCAACAAATTTTAAAAAAGGAAAAAAAAAGAAAAATCAACAGGAAACTCGAACGAAGCCATCGACTGAGGAGAGCAAACCAAAAAAAAAACAAACAAAGAAAAGGAAGCAAATCTTAAAAAACGGTTAATAGAGGATGAAATTGAAAAGGGAGAAAACCTGAAATACTCAATATTTCCAGCCATCTCTTGCTTCTACAATTTTGGTGAAATGCCATAAAACAATCTCCTTGTTGTCCTGCTCAGCCTATACGGTGAATAAAAAGAAATTTTGTTTGTACTAAATTGAAAAGAACAGAAGAATCATAACAAAATAAAGGAAAACCTGAGGAAAAGCATCCTAGAAGATGGCTTAAACTGCCTTTTTCTCAGTCCATCGTCAGAACCAAACATGAGATGAGGACGAAGCATCCCAAATCGGAAAACACAAAGCAAATGGATGGCACAGATGGCCTCACGGTGTCCCCACGATGCTCTTCGAGCCACATCTGAAGCGAATGATCTTTGAGGAAGCCCTGATTTCGAGATAATGCATTGATGAGGTGGCACAGCCAGTTGAGATGAGCCCGCTCAACCAAAGGATAGACGGCTAAATCGAAGGCGGCATGAGAATGACGGAGGAAAAGCGATGTTTGAGATCAGAGATGGAGAGGAGTATCTAGAAAAGAGAAAATAGGAGCGGAAGAAAAAAGAGGATCGAAAGAGGGGAGAGAGAGAGAAAGAGGGAGAGAAAGAGAGAGGCTAGACAGATCGCTGCTGACTCTTCAGAAGTCGAAAAAACGCCCCTAGAAAGATCGAAGAGACGCGCCATCTACGGACAGATCTAACTCGATCAATCGGACGAACTGGATTGATCTATACAAAAACGAACGGCTAAGATTTGATACTGTTCCAACAACTGTTTACCCACAGTTGGTCAAGGCAGGAGTCAATGGACGGATGTTAATATATTAAATGATAACACATTATTTCCAATGTTCTTTGTTCCTAGCGCAAATCCCAAGGCACCAACCCAAGTGTCTTTAATGTTTTATCTATCCATCTCGTCTTCCCTCATTTGTTTTTAGTGAATTTATGTTCATATAACGGCCTAAGTCTAACTAATTTTTCAGTCGAAAAAAAGAGTATAGCGGCACTAGTATTGCCGCTATAGTTCTAACTAATTTTTCAGTCGAAAAAAAGAGTATAGCGGCACTATAAGGTTATGCTATAACGGCAATTCTAGTGCCGCTATAGCTGTGCTCTTATTAAAAAAAAATGATACTGTTTTGTTTTATTTAAAATTGTTAAGGTTAGTTTTGTCCTATATAAAATTTTTCCATAACTTCCTGATGCATGGGGGAGTGTTAGACTGGATGGCAAAGTATCATTTGAAAGTTGAGGATTCCTCTCAAAGTAAAGCTGTTTTGTTAGTTAGCCTTTAAATACAAAATTTTGACTAAGGACGTTTTGAATAATAGAGGTGTTCAAGTAGATGATGTTTGTGTGTTCTGTGATGATAATGAAACCATTGACCATCTCTTCCTTCATTGTTATTTTATTAGTAATTTATGGATGTTGGTCAACTGTTTTAATAAAGGGTGATTTAGATTTCTGCCACTACAAATATTTGAAATTAGAGATATACCATCACTAAATGACAAATTATTTTTTTGCCACTATAAAATAACAGAAATTATTTTTTTGCCATCGGACAATTATATGGCAATTTTACCATTTTAAATATGACACTATAAAACTTAAAAATTAGTAATATGCCATCATAAAAGATATAATTAGTTTTATGCTATTATAAATCATTAACAATTTATTTTATGACACTGCAAAATGACAAAATTATTATATGCACTCGCTACATAAAAAAAAATTAAAGGTTCATATACTCATTATATATTCTTTTCATTGAATATCGTACCAGTTTTGTTGTACCTGCAACTTGTAGAAAATGATTTGCTGATAAGATGATATATGTTAAATCTTGCAAACTATATTTGTTGTATTTTGTCTATTCACGAATTTGTCTAAGTATTTCTAATGAAATAAATTTTATTTGCTGTAGCTAAAGTTAAATGTTTAATTGTTTTCTGGCGGAGCCTTTTTTTTATATTTGTAGGGTTTGTTTTAATGAGGGATAATTTAGTCATTAAAAAATATTAGTGATAAATTTGGTAATGATATTTTTACAATTTAGTATGTTTTTGGAGAAATAGTGGCATAAAATTAATTTTAGCAATTCTATAATGGCATAAATTTAATTAGTAATTTAAGAATGACATTTTTCTAATTAACAAAATTCACGGTGGCATAAAACTAATTATCTCTTTAATAAATGAGGAATTACAGTAACTATGAGGCTATGACATCTTTAAAAGACACTAGGTGGAAAAATCGAGCTTCGCTCGATATATGCTGCACAGATAACCAATGAAGAGGACGAAAAAATTCTTTTTTTTTGTTAGTATACGCAATAATATAATTATTTAGCAGCAGGTCTTATTACGGAAAAATAACATAATTATTCTAAATAAAACTTTGAACAGTTATGTCGAAGAAATTAAAAAAAGGGAAAAAATAAAGGCAAAACAAACAATAAAATATCTTTAGAGGGGCTAATCGAGGATATTGGAATTACAAATAAATATAAAATATGTTATTATTTTTAAATTTGTAAAGATAAATGTATAATTTTTTTTTTTTGCATTTCTGATGGAATAATATTATATGCGTTGTTTATATTTAATATTTGTTGGTTCTTATATTATGTCAACGTACTAATAGACTAAAGTTGATAGAATACATAAAAAAAACAACTATTAATTTTGTTGGACTAAAGTGTCAGAATTGAAGGATCATAGATATTCCCTTGAATTATGTCTGGAATCAAGGATTTAAATATACAAAAATAAGACATTAATGATCAATGAAGACAAATTAGACTTTTAGAAATTGAGTAATTTATTTGTAGATAATTATAAAAAAACTTATATCCTATATACCTTCATGTGTATGAAATTTATGGTTGATATCCACACCTTTCTCTCCCCTAAAAGGATTGGTTAACGTATCTACGTATATATTTGAGTATGAATTAGCGTGTAAAAAGAAGAAATAAATTGAAAATTTTTAAAAATAAATTATAGAAAATTGGGTGAGTAAAATTTTTTTTAAAAAAAGACATCTATATAAATTTAATATTATTTATTGTACCTAACACTCAATCTAAACACTATACCCAATTTAATTATTGAGTATTAAATAGTGGTAATATGGCAAATAGAGGATGATAGTCCTTATATTATAAGCTACCATATGAATCTTGGGCTGTTGAAATAATTGTTTGTTTGGTGCCTTAGCTTTAATTTTTTAAAAATGTTTAAAGGAGCAAGAAGTTTACACATCATTGACTTTCTCAAATTCATCAAGGAAACATTAAGTTAGACTTAGAGACGGTTGAAGAAAAGTATTCGCTTATGCTTCGCTTTGCATTCCCTTAGAAGTATAAAATACTGCCTATACCTGTGATAATAAATATTTCAGATAAGAAATGCTCAATTTGAAAGGTATAGAAACAACATCTCACATATCTTCATATATATATAGAAGAAACAGTGACAGTGAAAAAAATTCAAATGCTTTAATTATGCAGTAAATTAATATATTAAATGTCCTTAGTCCTTGCACTAACTGTCAGCCACATTAATGTATTTACTGCCCAAAGATATGTCTTATTTATGTACAGCAAATATTTGTCATTAATATGTATCAATTTATTTATACAAATATAAATAAATATTAGAAAATTTATTACTTTCGTTTTTTTAGTAAATACCAATTAATATACACACAAACAATGCTGAAATATATTACTTTCGTTTTTAACATTTTATAAATAACAATAATTGTTTCATGCTTTGTTTATTGTTTCGTCTCACATAATTTGGCAATTAGAGTACTTACATATATTCATATCGGCTAAACAAAATTTTACCTCTCATTGTAATTAGAGCTGTCAACGATATACCGTTTCGCCGTTTTTTTTTCCGTTCCGTTCCAACGGAACGGATAACGGTACGAATTTGTATTTCGTTTCTAGAAGCGGAACTGTAAACGGAATAATAGGGCATACCGTTGTTGAAACGAAACGGTAAACGGAACGAATCATTTCGCTTCCGTTTCGACAAATACATCTGTTTACAGTGTAAATATATGTTGTTCCGTCCCATTCCGTCCAACCGAAACGAATAACGGAATGAAATGTCATACCGTTTACTGAAACGGAACGGAATACGGAATAGAATAGCATACCGTTTATTGAAACAGAACGGCAAACGGAATGAGCCATTCCGTTGCCGTTGTAAACGTTAGACACCCCTAACATATAGTGGTGGATGATAAATTTATTACCAGTACATATTTCTTACCATTTTATCAAGTTTCTTTTCATCTTTCCAATGAATCCAATTAAATCAATTGACAATATTGCCCTGCAATTTAAAAGGAAACGTTCTTTACTTAGTAAATACTGATCAATTTGCATAAATGTTCTATGAATTATGACTAATTATGACTTATCACAATTGGCAAGGAGAATTTTGAGCAATACCCCGACAGAAGTTGTATATAGAAAATTTTTTTGATAAATAAAATAAAAATCATGTGTACCTGGTGTCTATTGAAATTTACCTAAAGTACCCCTCAATTATTTTTCTATCATTCATAGTTTTTACATGCTTCTCTCAGAATGTGAGCATGAAAAAGGGAAAAATTGTGAAACTGATCAGGTGAAGGAGAAGTGGTAATCTATTATATTTCCAGTATCTTACTGAGAGGAGAGTCAGATACTTGTAGTGATCCATATTGCAACATATCTAAATCGACACAATACAAATACCTTGGTAATGCACATCAATAGATGAATTCCAAAATAATATATCTATGTAAATCAGAAATTGTAAACACTTCTTATCTTTTATAATTAGTAAAAAATTCTTACATTTTCTTTTGGAGATAATTAGGTACTTAATAAAAAAAGGGAGTTGCTAGTGTCAAACATATATGACATGTACACCTGTCCAACGCGATAAAATTTTAATTTTTAAAATTGGAATGACCGATCCAAACCACTCAAATTGTTCTATGTTATAAAATCTTCTTGGAGACCAAATTTTATATTTTTTCAAATTTTTTTACTATTTTTTTGGAATTTTTCAATATGCTCAATCTAAAAAGTTCTGAACCCTTCAATTTTGAAAATTCGAAAAAAATAGTTAGAAAATATGAAAAAATATAAAATTTGATTATCAAAGATATTTTAATATAGAGATCATATTGAGCGGTTTGGATCGTCCGTTTGAAATTTTAATGTGCTACGTTTGGATCGTGTTTGACGTCCTATATGTTTGATTCTAGCATTACTCATAAAGAAAATATTGTATTAAAGACCAGAAAAGTGTTAAGCTTGCTTTTTCACTTTAAAATAACGACTGATCAAGGAATAAAAAAAAAGCATAAAAAATGAAACAAATAAGATATTTTACTTCTCTGATGGCCATCCTCAGTGATAAGCATAAGTGTTAAGCATGCTTCCCACACTCTCTCCTACAATGCCTCCATGCTAGATAAAGTCACCTCATAAATTAAGAAATTTAAAATGATCATTGAAGGAAAGAATGAGATGTGATATTACCTTGGTGCTTCTTTGGTGGTCTTATAGAAATGTTGTCTCCCAAGAGGCTCCTTCTGGTAAGGCTTTACTAATCTGAGTACTTTTGCAGTTCCAGAACTTTGTCAGGAATACCCTTCTAGGCAATCAATATAAAAAGTGTCACATCGACCTCATTCTATTCATTCACCACTGCCATAGACAGAATGTGAACATAAGTGAAAAAACCTAAAAACGTTATGTATTGATTACATATTTATTGTGTTTAATTAAAATTTATTGCAATGAAACCCTGCACAACCTGTAATGGAGATCTCAGGAATTAATATCCAGGGATTTATGTTAGATATACAGATATAATGGAACCGTTATAGAATGACAAAGCCTTCATTCATCTTTCAAAATTGATAGCAATTAAGGGAAAAATTAATGCCAACAAATTAATTACAAATTTCTCTCACAATTGTATAGAATGACACTGTAATTAATACAAAAAAAAATCACTCTCTAATTCCTCTAGTCAACGCCCAAATTAAACTTATCAATACTACAATTAATAATCCATCTAATATTTCAAACAACCTTGGTTATCAATTAAAATAGCAAAAACCTACACATCTCTAAAAATATGATGCTCCATCAAATTATGAAAAAGAAAAAACATATTCATAAACAATTCAACAGCCGTAATGCTAATATTTTCAAAATGGTTTAAAATAGACAAAAGAGGCCACACGATCTGACTTGTTAAAATTTTCTCAAGTACCCTAAAAACCTCAAAATCAAAGAAGCATATACCTTATTTTAAACCAAAACCAGATCCCCAAATATGAGAGTAAAGTTTTCGATCAAAAAGAAGAAAAATCAAATAAGACGCCTGGGACTCAAAAGGAATTGGTTACGCTAATTTAGGTTTGAATGAATCAAAAAAAAATTAGGACGACTAAACTTGAAAACTCTGGAGTGAGAGAGAGAGTACCAAAACCAGCGGCTCCTACTCCACCAATGCAAATTAGCAGATAGATATAATCCAAGACTTAATTTACCAATAACGAAGAGGAAAAGGGTTGCAAATTAGCTGATCGGCAAAAGAGGAAGAGAGATCAGAGTCAGAATATGCTGACTACGCCTTTTACGTCTGAGTCACTGAGAGATCAGAAATAAAGAGGCGATGGAACTATCGATGGAACCTAAAAAAAACTATACGGCAAAAAATTTAACGCCCTGCTAAACGGGTCACAAACTTAGGAACAAAATCAACCGTAATATATTTGACAACACAAATATGTTCCTCATATTAAAAAATTTTAGCTTACAATCGAACAAAGGCCCTGATTAAAGCGGAGCACGGACAAATTTTGGTTGGTCGCCGTGCCGCGCAACAATTAACATTGCCAATCACGGACACCCACGGGTCTTTATTTATAATACTGAATACTGATACTGATTTGGTATTACTTGGGTAGCCTTAGGAAAAACATTAGAACTGCTGCTTTAACCTTGTGCTATGCTTTCATGTGGGTAATTTGGAAAGAACGTAATGCTAGACTTTTCACTTACACATAAGGAGCTAGGGCTGGTACTTTATGTGCTTCGATTTTTAGCCTATTTCTGTTTTGGATAGGTGGCACAGCAGGTATGGAGCAGGACTTTATTCAAGCTAGAACAGCCGCTGGGAGCACAAGCAGTGGCGAAGCTAGGATTTTGTGTCAGCAGGGTCCGTAAAATTTTTTTTGTTGAAAAAATATGTATGATGTAACGTCTAATACAGACATAGTATAATAATAATTCTTAAATAAACAACTCTAAAATAATGTTGGATAAAAAAGTCATGAAAAATCAAATATATATTATAATAACAATAAAAAATCTAAAATAATATATTTAATATACAAGATAATAATTCAAAAGTCAAGACAAAAAAAAATACAATAATTTCGTATGAATTTTTATTTTTTTCATAATTTTGCAAAATAAGTTCTTTAGAAATCTCATTAAGCACTTATTTTTCTTTATTTTAGTGGTAGTTTTTATATAACATCTGAGTTATATTTTTTTATCTTTTGTGGCAGCTTTTATTTATAATGTTCTAAAGTTCACACAATATTATATAGACGAATCACGTAATGCACGAGATTCGCGCTAGTATATATATGCTACAAATAATTTTTTATCAAAATATTTCATTATATTCTAAGTTTTGTCTTAATAAGATTCATTGGGTAAGAGGGAACAAGACGATTACTCAGGAACAAATGCTACATGGGTCCCTATGCGATTTTTTAGGTGTCGTTATGCAATTCAAAACAAACACATGTCCAGATAGGTCCTTCAAATTTTTGAGATGGGTCCCTAACTTCTTGTATATTTTTTTTTAATTATAAACAATTGTAATATGAAGTAATTTTTTTTTGAGGTGGGTCCATGGACCCACCAAAATGCATGTAGCTTCGCCCCTGAGCACAAGCAACTGAAACACTGTGGGGTTTTAGTGTGATAGTTTGTATATATGTGCATGCTGTTGTTTAGACTTGTTTTGTGGTTCTAATGTTTTTACTTTTATCTGGATCTTAGGTATAGAAATCTCCCCTAGAGGAGTGTTTGGATGTTTTGTCTGTTTTTAGACTTTCGTTTAAGTCACTGCTTGTGACTTGGATATTGTATCTCTGGCATTTTGTAATGGAAATGCAGGTTTCCATGATGGGAGTCTTTCTTCAAAAAAAAAAAAAATAATAATAATAATAAATTAGCACAAAAATATATTTCCTATGCACCTAAAACTACTAGTTTTTAATTTTGGGCATTAATTAGGCCTTGAATTGATTAAAAATCCATGATGAACTCATGGTAAATGTGTTCGCTGGATGTTTGTCAGGTAGACGAACGACTGACCATGTAGATTTAGCATCAAATTATAGTACTATAAAAATGTTTCACTTCACCAATAGTCACATTTCAGTTGCATGTTTGAAAAAATGTTTTATTTTCACTTAAATTTCTTATTAAAAAACTTCTGTATTGTTGTTTTCGACGAAGTAGTCAAAACATGAAATTGTTGGTCTAATCAATGATATTTGTATTCTTCTTCATACAACTGTCGCTTTTCTCAAAAAAAAAAAAAAAAAAACAATTCAATCATCCCAACCCCTGTCTTTTGTTAAGTAAATGTACGACGCGGACAGAAGGCAACATGGGATTACATTTCGCAAGTTCACAACGACAAACTCGACATATATAATTGAAATTTCACCATAACATGCATTACAAAAGCCTCAAAAGCCCAAAAATAACATATAATAGGCCTTTGATAGAATCAAAATAACGGCAAGTTTTGGTAGAAAAGCTTTAAAAGGGCTAAAAGGACGAAACATTTAGATAACAGACCTCTTCCAAATCATCCTCAAAAGTCGAAACAGCGTCAAGAATAAATAAGCATGTTACATATATTATATGAGAAATGCTAGAGTCCAATATATTAGACGGATGGACTCCGTCCAATACGATCATTTTCACGCTTTTAAATTTCAAATAACCGATCCGAACCATTCAACATGTTATCCATATTGAAAACTTATAAGAAACCAATTTTAACATTTTTTTTTCAAAATTTTTTACTATTTTTTTGGTATTTTAGAAAATTGTTGTTATTGGACGATCCATAATGTTTATATCATGAATTTTCAAAAATACCAAAAAATTAGTAAAAAATTCGAAAAAATGTAAAAATTGGTTTCTTGTAAGTTTTCAATATGGAGAATATATTGAACGGTTCGGATCGGTAATTTAAAATTTAAAAACTTAAAAACGATCATATTGGACGGAACCATCCGTCCTATATATAGGACACTAGCATTTCTCATATTATATTTATAAATCCACAATCATATGTAATTTTTTATTTCTTCATTTTAATTCAGTTGTTGGTTTTGTTCTCTTTAAATTGCACATTTCTATAATACACTCAGGTTCAAATATTGGACTGGAATATAACACATGATACTAGCTTAATTAATTACTTTAATTATTTAGGAAGAGTGAAATTAATTTCTCAAGTCTAATTGTTAATGGAATCAGCAATAAGCCAACGATTAAGTGTCAGTACTGTTCTTTGGCAACCGCAAAACTAAAAGATGATTTAATATATCTGATCATACATAAATATGCCTTCAAGGAGCTGATTTAGGACATAATTAAGATTACATAAAATTAAATTAAGTAGAGAAACATGCATTCTAAGTAAAAATATTTTGTTGAAAATTCTTATGCCAAATCGATACAAGTAAAATTAACTTTTGTAAACTACATTCCAATTTTGTATGTGCACTTAAAGAGTTAAAATTTTGGCATTTTTTGTTCTTTATATGGTTGGCCTGAAATGAGGTCCAGATTATTTAGTTTATAATTACGTAATGAGATTACTTAAAACACATGCAACCATTTAGATTTGTTAATCTAAGTATAAATTAAACTGAGTGCCATTTTATACTTATGAACATGAACCCTGCCCTCAAATCTTATTATTTTTCCTTTTGTTTTTCTAATTAAAGGCAAGATTCTTATTCATGATTTACACTATACACCAGTTTCTTCATATGGCTGTATTCTTTAATTATTTGTACCCACATTTTGAGTTTTTTTTTTTTATATATATCTTGTGCTGATTAGAAATTTAGAAGTTGGATCGGCTTCAGTAATGATCTGGTCCAAAAGACATGCAATGTTATCTACTTATAATATTTCCTTCCAAAGCGCTTTCTGCATACTTAAAACAAAAAAAAAAGGTTTCTGAAAAGACTTCATATTATATGATGCATTCATTAGCGAATACTACATTGCTCTAATAGGTAGCAATGCAAACTAACATGCAAATGTACTGAAAAGGAAACCCAAAAGAAATCTGATATATATATGGTGCAATACAATTTACTTAATTACAAGTTACAATAATAAAATCTCTCACAGATTCACACACAAACATGCACGCACGCTTTAATTAAGTTTAATTACTCTAGCACATGCACAAACAGAGAAGAATACGATAGCAAGTTTTTTTTGCAATTATTTATTCACAAATTGGAGAGTATATATGACCAGGGAAAAAGGGGATGATTAATTATTCTTTTTTTGCAATTAATGGAAGGTGAACCAGTCAAATCAACTAAAATATACAATAGCAAGTTTACATTTCAGAACCATATGTAACTTCATGTGAATGCTATACAAGATACGACATATATATTAAACCAACTGATGAGTTCAACATGAAATGTCAAATGTTTTCATGAACAAATCACACTAACATATTTCATATATAGTCCATGACTTGGAATTTCGTGTAATTAAAAGAAAAATTCCTTAATAAATAAATAAATATGAAATCTAAGAGTGAAGTAGATGGCGAGAAAATAAAATAAAATCAATGAAGTATCAAATTCTCTATGGGGCCGTTTGGATCGCTTAGAATTTGGGGAATTTCTAATTTCTAGGCATAAATTTATTGGGAAGTGTGTAACTTTGTGAAGAGTTTGGATTGTTTATAATAAATTTATGTCTAGAAATTTGAAATTTCCCAAATTTCAATTGCATCCAAACAAGCCCTATGAAAATTTTATGAGAACAAAAATTAGCAACTGTCCTTTCACATTTGTACATTATTCAACATAAAGGCGCGGGAAATTAAATTCAGTAAACAACCAAATATAGTAGGAAACGCTAAAATTTTTCTTTCAAACTTGTAAGCACTCAAAAATAAATTAAGGGAATATCATTAATTCTTGCTAATTTTCACATCAAACAGAGAAAGAAATCAGTAGTAGCGATATTTGTTTCATAACTGAACACAAATCAAGATAAAACCAAAGGTTAATTAACAAAAAGAAAACTCAACTAAAATTCCCATCTAAACCCTCCAAATTGGTCAACATTAGTCTTTCTATCTATCTAAAAGATTCAGAGCTAAACCCTAACTAGATATAACCATCAAACCTTACTTCATAGATGGAGAGAGAGATCGAGATCTCCCTCTCGAGCCTCAGATCTCACCTGATACGAAGCCTCACCTGCCACATCAGCTCCACTAGTGGACCCCTCAACTGGGCCGTACAGTAACAAGTACTGGTACGAGCACGCATCGTTGAAGGTGTCGAGATCGTACCGACGCGCCAGCTGGGTGACACGGCGTGAAGTGGCGGCAGCACGCTCGCGCTTGTGCGCGTTCTGATGACCTCCTAGCGCCTGAGAGTTGGTGAAGCGGCGTGAACAGTACGAGCAGGCGAAGGTACGATTGGAGGGTTTTGGTTTTGGAGCAGAGGTGGTGGAGGAGGAGGAGGAGAGACTGGTCGGAGAATGAGAGGATGATGAGGTGTTGTGGAGGGGAGCTGGTTTGATGAATTCGAAGAAGCCATTAATGGCGGAGTTGGAGCTTGTATTTGCCATGAGAGATGATGGAGAGAAAAAGAGAGAAGAAAGAAGAAAGAAGAAATGAGTTTGTAAGTTGTAACAGGGTTTAGTTAATCTGAGCTTATAAGGTCGGTTTGTTACTGAAAAGACTCAAATGCCCTTGCAGTTTGAACTACACAGAAAGAGAAGGTTCATTGTTTCACACTTTCACGCTCAGCTCAAAAATTTCATTTGACTGGGCCCCACTGTTCAGTGTGACGCGTTCTTTCATATTTATGACCGTGTGGTAAATCATTTACTGTGTGTACTTTCTACTATGTAGTGTGAACACATGAGACTGAAAGTGGGCCCCATTTGGAGGATGAATTCGCTGTGAAGGAACTGAAGCTTCTCAAATAATAAAGCATGATATGATAGGGAAAATGACCGAAATGGCCTTCAATTTTAGAATCTTTCTACTCGGACCCACATGGAAGTGAGAACAAGCTTAAGTAAGATGATTATTTGAAACGGCTTTTGGTTTTATCTCTGTATCTGGTCATTAATTGCAGAGATATCCGTCCTTTTTTATCTGTTCCTTCACAGAAATAATCAGATAACTGTCTGGAGATTGAACCTCTCCTGTCAGATAACAAGTGGTCCCTTCTCACTTTGTTAACACATAATATTTTGAAGCATATCTCTTTTTTTTTTCACATTTTCACAGTTACTCAAGCGGTTGTTAGCATTGAATTAATTATTATATAATTATTTTCTAAATGTTTTTTTTTTCGTTTTTGCATTTCTTGAAATTTGAAATGTATTTAAAGCATTTGATTGGTTTGCAATATTTTACATATATGAAGTATTCAATCATATGCTTGGTAAGTTAGACCAAAACATGGTAAGTACATATTAAAAGAGTCGTTCAATGAAGGCACTAAAACAATCATCATTGAACGTACAATCCTAACTAACTAATTCAGCATAGATTTTGGTTAACACAAGTACATTTTAATGACAAAATATTACCATATTAAATTATAACATGCCAACTATGTGGTTAAATAATTTTTTTTGTTCTAATTTTTTTTTTGGAGGGCATTGCTAAGATGTTTGAATCATATTTTTAATGTGAATTAAGAAATTTTTAGAAATACTTTTAATCCGGATTAAAAAGATGATTCAAACATTCTACAAATAAAAATTTAATATAAATATTGGATCACTTAAAAATAAACTCTACATTCCGAAAAGCTTATTTTAATCGTTTAGAAATAATATTTTATATTCAAAATAACTAATTTTAATTTTATTCTTAAGGTGATCCAAACGCCCGTAGTAGCGTACTCTTATATCGCATAATAATTTTACGAAAGCAGTAATTTTTTTTACAAGTACAGTAGAAAGTGAAAACAGTAAGTGGTGTTCGTTAGCTGGCGCAATCCGTGCGAGGGGTAATATCGTCCAACTAAGTTCACGTACTCGCAGAACCTGATTACAGAAGGCGCGTTGCTTCTAGTACGGGATGGGACATGAAACAGTTCCTCAAATGACGATATTGCCCCTAAAGATGCCTTCGTACGAAGCGCGCCATCATTTTGCTGCGAGATAGAAGTTTTGGTAGACCCGGTCCACAGCATCGCAAATATCACACAAAATAGTAGAGTACTAATGTAATTAGTAATTTTAAATACAAAAAAACAATGAAAAAGAGAAATGCCTCTGCCCGTCTAATACTTATAAATTGAAATTATGAATTTAAAATTTATTGACATATTTTCTTTAGATTGTAGGAAGTTTTACCAAACTAATATGAATGATCAAATCTTTAATTATTTTTACAGATTTTTTATCCTTACTATATCATCCTTCATTGTAGTACATGAGAATAACATTATTTTTCCATTCGCATTATTTATTTACTTAATTTAATATTACCAAAATTCATATTTTATACTCCTTCATTGTTTTCTTTTTGACAATACAACAAAAATTTAAATTATTTTATTATTATTATTTCTGCTTAGATCATTCAATTACCAACGTTTTGCGGGTACAGCAAATTTAATTCAGTAGACTGAGTTCACGAGAAAGCTTCCAATCAAATACATTAACGCCCTCGCCAAATCATCAGATCACACGTGGCAGGGACGATCGTATGCCGTTCAATAATGCCCGTACAAAATTTAATCGGACGGTTGTTAAATGAAGATCTTATGGGGCTTTCTGATCGCACCGTACTGCATCGGAGTGAGCGTGACGTGCGAGAATTACGGGCTCAGGCGCACATATTCCTTCCTCCACTTTAATATTTTACTTATTTTCACGGATATGAACTATTTTTATATTAAGCTTTAATGCTATGATAACGTTAATGAGTATTACGTAGGAAGTCGTGAGACCATGACGTGTGGATAGATATTGTACGGAAAATCAACTGTGGCCTAACCTCTGAATTACCTCTTTTGGTCCGTTGCGTATTGATTTGGGATTTACCCTGAACTCAAATTTCAATCAAAATGGATTACAAACGCAAATTTATTTTTATTTATTTCTCTTGAACCCAAAAAATATTAAGTTGTTATATTCTCAGTCCTGAAAATACGGATGTTTTTTTTTACTAATAAATGGCTGGTCGGTTGTAAAGACAAGCTTTTTATTTAATTATTATTATTTTATTCTGTACTCTCTGGTAATATTTGTTGTAGAAAGAATCAATTGTACAACCGTGTTTCTGAAATAGTTACCCCAAGTCTAATGTGTCCAATCAAGTCTTGGATTTCCAATCATACAAATTGTGTCAATTACTTACACAGTGTTACACTTGAAAGATCGAATATCCAATTTTTGTAAAAACAAATTTAAAAATATATATATAACTGACAGAACCAATAAGTATCAACCATTATAATTCATAACAAATGATTGTAAATAGCAACAGAGAATATATTTGTATAGTTTTACTGGGGACATGATATGCATAAAAATTTTAATAATAAAATAACAACACAACTTTTTTTTTTCCCGAAATATTTCTGCAATTTGGTTCTAGATTTCTTTTCTAATTTGTATTGGTTCAAGGCTTCTGAAAATAAGGCTCTAACAAAATCAAATACAATGATCCAAGGATAGCAATCACATTTGTCTTTTAATGTCTCATTGAAGGGGTAACCTTTAATTGAATATTTACTAGCAGCAGTGCCCGCTCAATGTGCGGGCAATTCTTTATTTGATGTATTCTAAAAAATTAAAGATCAAATAGCTGTGTTGGTTGCTCAATGTAGAATGAAATGAATGATATCAGATCTGATTTCCTTTTGCGTCTCTAAGATGTGTACGGCACAAGGAAATAAATATGTGGAAATCATATAATGGAATCATCATTAATTTAGGGGGCTCATTCCTTCCATGTGTTAATCAATTTTAATGCGCTTGTGTGATAAAAAGATGTGTCGATTTAATTTCTTTTACATTTCAAATGCGCACAAGGGCATACCAGATATGTGATCCGTACTGACTGCATGCCTGTTTTATTAGTATCTAAATTTTATTCGAATTAATTAAATTCGATTTTGCTAAGAATTACTATCATTCTAGAATCAACATTCACATCCTTATAAGGATCCACTAATATGTCCGCAACAAGATAATTACTATTAAGTAAATTGAGTTGCACCAATAAACAACTAAGAATGTCTATAAATCACCTACAAAGAAGAAGAAAAAAAGTATAGAAAAGATTGCATTGTCATCTCCAATGAAAATAAAATAATAGATCATGTAATTTGAAGCTAGTTCATGTTTACATCACCATCATTGAGACGTCTCCAAGTTCAAATTCAAATCGGTTCCATTGCCACCTTCCTCATTAGCCTGAAATAGGATAACAGTAAATTCATTCAGTTTCATTGCTCCTATCCAGCTTCATATCTTTTATAGAACATGGTAGTAACAACATCAGAAAATTGGACCAGAAACAAAAGAAGAGCTCATATTCTCACTGACAGAATTGGGATCAACTTGCTTTTCACAAAATTCATGTTGTTCATGGTACTAATGACAACAAATTATGGCACAGAGACTGAGAACAGTTCACAATTATGACTAAAGCCAAACCTTTAGATATTTCACTGGTTGAATATTATAGAAAGAAAAGGTATAATCCACCAAATATTGAAACTTTTGTCTCTACCCTGGTAAGCACTTTATTGTCATCAATTCATTATTAGTAACCTTCAGCTGGTAACATATTCAGTTTTCAAGTTCAAATAATTTTGGCGAAGTAAAATGTGGAAACATTAGGAGCAAATTAACCATTTTATAAAAAATATTGTTTGATCTTAGTAGACAATTTAATTGCACAATAATTTAGTGCAAATTTGAACATGTGATAGAGGTTTGAGGAACCATTGCGAGATGGTACAATAGGGTGTAGTTAGCATACTATCCTTAAAAGTTAAAACCAATAATGATTGCTAACCAGAGATAAGACAGTAAGTAAATGCATTGGTATCATGCCAGTAAAATAGAAAGTTCCATACCAGGTGACTATCCTGTCAGATGCAGGAATTAAATGGACAAAAAAAATCCTTGAAAAACATAAAGCTGTAATTTTGTTATGTTCACACCAGAACTGTATCATATGAGACGCTCAACAAAACTGGTATGATGTCAAAAACAGTAATAGCGACACAAAATTATTAGTCTTACCACAACCGTAGCAACGCCCTCTGAGTTAGTGACCTCTAAATCATAAATACCGTCCTGTGCCTGAACAATCGAAAATACAATAATAGAAAATATATAACACAAGTACAACCACTGAATCCCATACATTAACCAAAATCTAGAGCAAACCTAGGTGCAAAGGGGAATCATGCATTTGTTAAATTAGACAGCCATAGAGCCATTGGTATACTTAAATACATTATTAATACACATATGTTTCTTTTTCCTTTCATTGGTGGATACATCAGTTCAATTAAGGAGAACGGAAGCATACACATACCAGTGGCCAGTGGGTAATAAAGTTCACACAAAAAAAAAGAAGAAGATAAAACTCTAACCTCTAAAACCCCTGTAACTCCTGGAATTGCCGTATCATCCATCGTACCTGTGTTGGGAACCCATTTCTGACAAAGGAGGCTCAAGATCAGTGTTTTTTTCGACGAAGAAGACTCAAACCTCACCTTAACCTCTAACCCAGATTTCTTGGCCTTCGATGTGCTTGACACAGAGGCTGGGGCCTCATCTTCCTTCAAATTTTTCAGTTTTTTCCTCTTTGGAGCTATCGTTCGCTGCAAAAAAAAAAAGGTGAAAAAAGAAAATTTCCTCAAAAATCCCAAAAAAAAAAAAGAAACTTATAATTAGCATACAGGAGAAAAATGTTAAATTGACAAATTACCAATAAAAGGAAAGGTAGAGGAATTAAAATATGACTCAGAAGACTGGGGAAGAGTCTGTTGAGGCAAGGATGCTATCGATCGATTTTAATTGACTCGGCTAATTCTTTTTGTTCCTATTTCTGATTGTCCTTCTTGATTGCCTCGTCAGACCAAACACCACCATAGCCACCTCAATCTCCTCTTGTATGAAAAACAACTGTTTCAAATTGGAGACTTTTGACGGTGGTGGCCTTGGTTGTTTATATAGGCCCACTTATTGGCTTATGCTGTAGACATTAGAAAATAGAAATTAGCAAAAAAAAAATCAATAAAATGTGACTTTGGGGATGAAAAACTGGTTGATAAAAGAAGGTACAATTTTCTTGTGAAAAGAGGCATTCGAACCAGATGGCCAGATCTTCTGTGAAGTCGATGCCCGACCCATCCTGGAAGGAGAAGCGCCAATGACGTTTGCCTATGTGCAGATTCAAACCACTCGTTTGACGTCCTCCTCTTTCTACACCAAATTTCAAAGCACAAGAGTTCAATCCCGTACCAGTTCGGATTTTCCGTGGCACCAACACACCTATCATCTCGTCATCTCGCCACCAAGCACGCAATCTCGGGAGGCTCTTCTTCTGCTGATTCTAGTGGTGGTTGTTGTGATTTTGGTCGTTGCTCTCATAGTGGAGATGGTGGTTGCGTATAACATTTAAATGTAAATGTAAATGTTAAAAAAATAAAAAGCATAAAAAAACAACGATGGAAATTAATCAGACGCAGCGCAACTCCACCTGCGACAATTTAACTTCTGTCTATACGAAAGGTTTAAACCTTTTAAACGGCTAATACGCGTAAGAGGGAGGGAGAGTGAGAGAGGAAATTCTAAGAAGCAGATCAGTAGTGGATTTTTATTCAATTTGGGGGAGGCAGCTCAATCTTCCAGCTAGGGTTAGCGGAGGATCGATGATATTTTGTACTCGATTGCAAAGAAGGAAATCAGAAGATTTCTAAAATAGGAAAGAAGCGAAGGCAGAGAGAAAGCGCTGGACCCTTGCGCACGAAACAAAAAAAAAATGTTGGCGCAGGAGGATTCAATCTCTCGCACAGGAGCGAACGCAACAACAGAGTTACGACGCACCGCCCAGACAGTTCACGATAAAAAGTCGACCTTTTAGTCTGATATTTGAATCTGAACCGTAGATCATAGTAGATTAACAAAATCAATGATTCATATTTGATATTAGAGGGGTGTAACTTCCTTTTAGCTCGAAGTTTATGCCTGTTCTACTGATGCTTTATAAGTAGTGGAGATTGTTTGTTTTTCCTGACAAACTTCCGTCAATGATAGATCACTGATATTTATGCACACGAAGGATAAGCTATGTTTAAAAAGTTTTGTACATGGTTTACTCTTTTTTTTTTTGCATAAAAATAAGTCAGCTATGCATCCTTAGGCGATATTTAATTAGCATGACCCCATATAAAAAAGTGTCGCATTTTTTTTTTTTTTGTGAGATAAACTCATCTGTTCATTGCTCGCTTCTTTCTCTTCTTAGTTCTAGTATCATCACAAACAATTATTATGTTAAAATTTGTGAGTTTTTTTTAGGATAAATTTAATTTTAAGCCACGGATTATTTCTAAAGTAAATTTACTTAGGTTTTGGTAAATTTGCTAGATGCTTCTCATAAAGTTCAGCTCATATTACTCTCTGGGTAAGAATCAAAATATAAAAGTTATAATTTTTTTTTCAGAGTATGTGTCAATAACAAATATAATGTACAGTTTTCATGGTTACCACATTAACACTAGTCTTTATTTTATGTAAACAATTATTGCACTGTGCTTTGCTCATTATTTGGATTTATAAAAAGAATTTCTTATGAAACGTTGCACATCAAATACTGATTTAGAAAGTACTTTTCTGATAATATTATATATATTTTTGGGCCTAACTGGATATTTAAGTTTAGTTTCGCAGAAACGTTTCGTCTTTTATCTTCATGAATCCTGATATATATTCTGGTCATAATTGGTCACTATATTTTCACTTTGTAATTTTGGGACTGAAATGGCAATATGGCATGTTGAGCATCGGAAATTGATTACTGCCATCTGCAGTTTTGCCATCCCAGCTATCGCTAAATATAAAGTGAACATATACAGCAAACAAAGTGAACATATAGACGATCTAAGTGAACACATAAAAACAAATAAGTTCAATGAAAATTAGTTGAATATGCATGTAAACTTATTTGTTTGTAAGTGTTCACTTAGATTGTGTATATGTTCAACTTATTTGCTGTATATGTTCACTTTGTATTTAGCGATGGCTGGGATGGTATATTTGCCGATGGCACTTATAATGTTTGTATCCCATGATCCATCTACCAGAAACAAAGCTGTTCCAATAGGTAGTTCATATTGCATCAATTTATTCTTCAACCCTTGACCGATAAAACTTCCTTAATGTCACTGTAAACCGTAAACTCTATCTTGACTAAAATACCAGCAACATCAAATTTGGTACCCCTGAACCAGAAATCACATCTTCCTTTCCAAATCTGCCACATAGTGCTAAGAAATATCTTTCTTTCTTTCTCATTAAAATTTTTAATCACATAAGTGATAATATGGCATAATTCCAGTGGTAACTGATCAGTTCTGATGTTTAAACCCGATGCAAACCACAATGCTCTAGAGGATGGACAATCAAAAATCATGTGTCTAACCGTCTCCTCCTCAAGTCCACACCTAAAACAAATTGGATTGGTATTTTTGAAAATCTTATGTAGCCTTTTTGCCACCGGTAAAGCATCATGAAGGCATCTCCAAAGAAAAGTGAGGACTCTAGGAGGCGCCTGCATTTTCCAAATATCACCCCAATACAAAAAATTTTGATCAACAAAAGGGATCTCTCTATGTGTGGTATTCATTATTCTTTTATAAGCCTCTTTTGTCTCATACTTACCAGATCTACTGAAAAGCCAAACGAGATTGTCTGCTGCCCCTGGATATACCCTCACTGTGTGCATTATATGATCCGCCCACTGGTACCCAAAAGTTTGTTGTAGTCTTTCTACATTCCAGTAATTACTGTTTTCCCTAAAAAGATCTGAAACCTTCAAAGTCCTGTCTACCTGACCCAATTGATCCATTTGATCCCATCCTGAAAACCAAGGATCACCAAAAACTTGAATTTTGGTACCATCACCCACCTTCCACATAATATCATTTCTAATTTCATCTCTCATTCCCAAAAGGTGTCTCCAAAATGTACTAACCCGAGAAGTATTTTTAGCCTCCCAAAAACCTTTCCTAGATAAATATTTTGCTTTCATAATCTTTACCCATAGTTTATCATGCTGGGATGCCATTTCCCAAACTATTTTAAGAAACAAAGCCTTATTAAAAACTCTGAGATCCCTCAACCCCAATCCACCCCTGTCCACCGGTTGACAGACTTTATCCCAAGCAATGAAAGACATTTATCTTTTATCTTCCTGCTTTCCCCACAGGATCCTTCTCATTATTTTTTGTATCTCCTCAATTGTTTTAATATGAAGAATTGAGGTTAACATATAAAAAATTGGCAGGAAATAGAAAACTGACTTTAATAGAATAATTCTACCAGCCAGAGAAAGAGTATTGATCTTCCACCCTACCAATCTCTTGCACATCTTATCAATAATGTCCTTATGCACCAGGTTTATATATGATAACTCTTGAGAGACATGCACCCTAAATACTTTTCTTTTCCCATCACTTTGTGTGCCCCCAACAAATTGGTAATAATTTCAGTTTCATGAGGCAAGCATCTCTTACTAAATCATATTTTTGATTTCTGTGGGCTTACTTTTAAACCAGAAATTTGATTAAACACTTTCATGATACCAATCAAATTTTGCACCTCCTGAGTCCGAGTGTGGCCCATAACAATCAGATCATCTGCAAAAATAATATGTGACAATACAGGTGCATTTGCAGTTAACTTCATTCCTTGGATAAGGCCATTTTCTATTTCCCTATGAAAGATTCTAGTTAAAACCTCCAAACCCAAAATAAATAGGAAAGGAGACATTGGATATCCCTGTCTCAGTCCTCTCTGTGGTATAATAAAACCATCGGCCTGTCTATTTATACATAGAGTTATCTTCCCAGTCGTAATACAGTTCATAATTAGGTCAATTAAATGCGATAAATAAATCATCCATAAGGCAGCTTTAAAAAAATCCCATCGTATTGTATCAAACGCTTTGTTTAAGTCGGCCTTCAACAGAAATGCCTTCTGATTGAAATTTGATTGGTTAAATGAATGGAGAATCTCTCTTACCAATATAATATCGTCAACCACTCCTCTATCTTTTACAAAAGCAGACTGATTTTGGCTAACAATTTTTGACATGAAAGATTTTAATCTCTCTGAAATAATTTTCATAAGGAGTCTATAAAGAGTATTCCCCAAAGTTATCGGTCTATAATCCTTTGGTGTATCAGGATCATCCTTTTTTGGTATTAAAATAATTTTTGATTTCAACCAATCTTCTGGTAGTTTTCCAATTTGAAAAGCTTGTTGAATTATGTGGGCCACATCATCTTTAACAATGTCCCAATTATATTTGAGAAATCTTGCATTAACCCCATCCGGCCCAGGTGCTTTATCTGAACCCATTTTATTTAAAACTTGTGTGATTTCATTTAGGTCAGGTTTCTGCCCTAACATGTGTTTAGCCCAGTCAGGAATCTTTGGTCCTGTATCAAGTTGTGTCTGTGTAATAAATTCTTTAATGTCTTGAAATTTAATACAAGAATCATCCTTAAAAAGATCTTTGAAATAGTCAACAAAAACTCTTCTAATCCCCCTTGTATCACTCTTTATAAATCCCCGTGTATCTTTGATCATATGTATATGATTTTTCCTATTCCTATTCGTAGCCACCATATGAAAAAAATTTGTATTTTTGTCCCCATTTAATTGCCAATTAACTCTAGACCTCTGTCTCCAGTACTCCTCCAACTTATCTTCCATTTCATTATATTCTTTTCTCAAGTTTATTTCCATATTATGGTTCTGTATGGAGGGTGTTGTTTCTGCAAATTTAAAATTTGTTCTTCCAGTCTCTTTAATTTGTTACCAGGTGTTTCTAATTTCCTGCTCCACATATGAATATCCCGTGTGAAATGTTTCCACTTATCTTCCCAATTTAGTTAATCAAATTTTTTCCAACTATTAACACATTGACTTTTAAAATCTTTCTCACCCATCCACCAATTTTCCACTCTAAACGTTTTGTTAATTCTTTTCCATTTTTCAGTATTTAACAGAATGGGTGCATGATCACTATAAATTCTGGATAAGTGATTTACATAAGCATGATTGTACTCACCAATCCAATTTGGGGACGCCAAGACCATATCCAGTCTTTCACATATTTGATTTGAGGCATTCTGTTTATTTGTCCAAGTGTAAGCCGGCCCCTTAAAACCCAAATCAATTAGATCAGCCCCATGCACAAAATCTCTAAAACTCCTATTATTTGAGTTAAATAACTGGTTCCCCCCGTACTTTTCTGCTGGACTTAAAATTGCATTGAAATCTCCCATCACACAGGTCATATGCGCATTCTGTATAATCATTTGAATTTTTCTCCATATATTTTTATTTTGTTTATGATGCGGGTCCCTATAAACCCCCACTAGCAACCAACTCTTTTTCCCTCTTTGGGATACCCAGGCAGCTATGTAATTTTTTGAGTAAGAAAAAATTTTCACATTAACATCATCTTCCTACAGTAAGCATAAACCTCTCGATCTACCCACAGCAGGAGTACAAAAATAATTATTCAGGGAAAAAGATCTTACTGCATTATCCATCTTTCTCTTAGAAGACTTCGTCTCAGTCAAGAAAGCCATCTGACATCCGGTTGATCTAAAAAGTCTGGCGCAAAACCTTCTTTTCCGCAGCCCCCAAACCGCGGCAGTTCCACGAAATAATCCTCATTGCGACTGCGGAGGCGAGTTTGGGATCGCCTCCCTGGCCCTCTTGAAGTTTAAAGACTTGGTTGCCTCATCATCATCAATAGCTTTCTGCCTCATCATCTCCAGTTGCAAATCTCCATCAGCACTCCTTTTATTTCCTTGTGGCGGTGAGAAAAAATCCACAATGCCCGGTGACTCATCTCTGATAACTCCACTCCCAGAACCAGAATAACAAATGTCTCCCCTACTGCTTTCATAAGTGACATTTTCTGCTAACACCGGCACTTCTGAAATATCATTAACCCAAGCTCTAGCCTTGTCCTTTACATTCCAGAGTTCATCAATATTTTTAAACTCTGGATTCATTCTCAATCTAAACATGGTCATCCTCTCTCTACAATTTTCTTTCAAGTGACCAATAAGACCACAGAAAAGACAGATTTTTGAAACATTTTCATACACCAAAAAAACCTCATAAGAAAACCCCATCTGTTTGTTCTCTATGACAATCTTATCCCTGACCACCTTATTTAAATCCACCAACACTTTAACTTTAAAAGCCTTTCTTCCATTATAAAAAAAAAGCATCTGGCATTAGAAATTGGGACACCCACTTTGTTCAATAAAGTAGGTATCCCTTCATCTGTAACAGCATAGGGAGGTAGCCCATGAATCTAGATCCACACTTCCATCTTATCAAACTCAACATTTATGACCTGCTCCATACCAGATACTCTCTTTACAACCATCACTTCACCATTAAAATCCCACGCACCTCTGCCCCACACTCTCTGCATGTCTCCATGAGATACGAACTCCATGAGAAACACATTTCTTCCTTGAGCTTGCACTCTTGTTCCCGTGCAAACAAGAATGCAAGCTCATGAATGAGTGTGGGACAGAGGTGCAAGCTCATGCACCTCATATCCCTTCTTTCTCCAAAAGGGACAGAGGTGCAGAGGATTTTAATGGTGACTTTCTTCCTTTTAATTCTGTTTGTAAATATGTTCTCATGAATGAGACCTTCTGAGAGAACCTTCACGAGAATAGAGTTATTCCAATTCCTGACCGGAGCAAATTGAGAAGGAAGCTGTATCGGTTGTTCATCCTCTTCTCTTATTTTCATTTTTTGAAGAAAACTCTGAAGGAGTTTTTCCTCTTCCATTGCAATTTTGGTGTGAGAATTTTTGGAGAAAGAAGATGGTTTGATATGCACAGTGTGAGTTGTATCTCTTCCTTTTGATTTATAAACTGAAACATCTCTTCGGAAACCACATCTTTTATTGAAAAAAAAGGGTTCTAGTGTTTTCCACATTTACCATTTCTGTCATATGATGGGATGCGATTTGACCTGAGATAAATGTTGAGTCCTCCAGATACTCAAGTGCCTCGGGTACATGAAATATTTTTCCCGTACTCCTTTCCCTCCATTTGTGCGCTCCAGTTTTTGTCCTTTTAATTTACAGGCTTTTTGATTATTTTTGTCTTGTGAATTAATACCCAAATAATCCCACACTGCGGCCCATCTATTGGCCTTCTTATTTTTTGTTTCCATCTTTTCCCTCTGTTTCGGCCCATTCACGGCCCAAATTGAATCCTCCTGAAACTTCTAGAGTATACCATTTGAAAAGTTCCCTGTACCAGGTGCACATGGACCGTGCAGTTCACCTATCTTCTTCTTCGGTTCATCCTCCTTTCCATGGTCCTTATGCACCCATACAAGCAAGCAAGAGTCAGACGGACAATAGGAGGGACTCCCAGATGAGCTCATTTCATCAAAATATCTTGTTAATCTATCATGACCCCCAATTATCTTGATCCTCATTTGCCTATCGCCCTCATCTTCATCATTATGTCCATCACTACTCCAACCATCTAGGTCATCCCAATCATCTCCGTTCTCTACTTCCTTAGGCACTATTGTATCAAAACGCCAAGCCACTACATACACTCTACACCTTTTTTTCCTGCCATACCTCACAACAACTCTTTTTGGAATGTCCCTAGGATCTTCACAAGTTATCCAAGCATAGATCCCCCTTTTGTCCTTACCTTGCATATTTTCTTCATCTATACTCACACAGGTTCCAATTGTTGAGATAGTTCTAATCACATATTTTTCCAGCCAACACTCCAGGGGAAAATTATTAATACAAATCCTCACCTTGAATTTTTGACAATATTGTTGCGCTCCATCATCAGGATAAAAATACAAAATCCACCAATTGTTCCTTAAACCCCACAGACTCATAGAATTAACAATATTGTTAAGATCCGTACCATTTAGAACTCTAATCACATAGGAAGCATTTGAAATTCTCCATTCTGGGTATTGGTCTGTTGTTCCCCCAAATCTTCTTGCTAACTCTTGCTTTACTACTTCTATTTTCCCCGATTTGCATCTCGATTCATCCATCACAAGAATTCCGTTTTCCAATTCCTGCCTTAGCATATCACAGTCCTCCGACATATCTAGATCAATACTGAGATCCTTTCTGTAGGATCTATTTCTTGCCGCCATTTATGAAGGAGAAAAAGAAAATTTTCTCCTCCGCAGGAAGAATTTGAAAGGATTTAGGACCAAAAGAAGAAGTTTGAAGTTGATTTTCCTAGTTTTAATTGACAGAGAAATGAATTAGAATGGAATTTTTGAAGTAGACAGGAAGTTTTGGAGAAAAGCGTTTTAGAGAGAGAGTTGAAGGAAAGGGTTAGAGAGAGAAGCTCTCACACAGTAGTTTACACTCCATTTCAGGCCTAGTATTTAACCTATATTAGGGCTGCAAAATGGTCAAAACGGTGATGAAACTAGGGTGTTTTGTCAATCGTTTCGTTTCGTTTGACGAAATAAATTTTTTATTTCGTTAATCGTTTCGTCCGGATGAAACGGTCGAAATTGACAAAATTTTTGTGATTTACACATGGATGAAACCATTTCATTGTTTCGTTAATCGTTTCGTCCAACCAAACGAAACCTTTTTGTTTCGTTAACCGTTTCGTCCGGACGAAACAAAACGGAAAACAGTTAAAACGGCTTTCGTTTTCAACCGTAGCCTATATTCGGAATATAATTCCTGAAAATTATATGCTTTTTAAGGTAAAAAAAAATTAAATAATATTAAAATATTCATGAATTTCGAAAATATTATTTATTAAATTGGAATTGTATAAATAGTATCATAATATCGTTCTTTCAGAGAACGATACCGATATCGTTCTTTGAAAGAACAATATTGGCTAATATTGTTCTTTACGACCTATATGACCTTCTTCAGCCATTTGAAGTGTTTTTTTAATATAAATTAATATTTTTTCGATACTTGTAATCATTTTGTTTAGCTAATATCGTTATTTAAAAGAACGACACCAGCTAATCATGCATTATATAAATACAATATTCTTTCTTCTCTCCTCCTCATTCTTCGATTTCCTTCTTTCACCTCGATCTTCTTTAGGTACGTTTTTTTAATTAATTTATTATTTATTTATTTAATTATAAATAATGATAATATTGCTCATACTTTTAAAAATAATAAGTCTATAATAGATCAATAATACATTAGGTGGATTCAAATATTTCTTTACTTATTAGTCTATAAGTAAAGTATATGTATCTAATTAATGCTTCATATTTTATGTATGGTCTACATCATCCGTCTTTCATCAGTGTGCCTATATGCATGCTAGATTCATGATTTCTTCATTTCTTTATTCCCACATGAAAACTTTGCTAATTGGAGCTTTTTGCATAGGCTTGTATATTTTTCATACTAATAATGCAAAGTAGTTCTCCTAGCAATTTCTAATGTGATGTGCTTTTGGAGGAAATCAAATGAACCAAAAGATTTCCACAATCCTATGGAAATATATTCCAGGTTAATAAATATCGGATGATGTTGTTAATGCTAGGAAATGCTTAATTATTTTTAATTTTTAGCTAATTACTACTAATTAATCAACATTAAACACCAACCAATCAAAGATCTAGTGCATAAGCCATCCAGCACAAAGAGAAAGATAGGAGATTATACCTCTTTTTGTATTGTAACAAGAAGGTGATTCCAATGGCTTGAGAGTCGGTGGCGTGTTACACCTACTTCCTTCGATCCAACGGCGGCCGTCTCGAGTCCACCTAAATGTTAACCAAGCTCTAATTGAATCGTGCTAGTGATTCAAGGAGAGCAAAGCTAATCCAAAGGTTCAACTCTCTTCTATAATTAACTATTTTAATTAGGTGGAGAGTTGAAACTTAACACATGAGCAAATGGAGGGGAGAGAGGAGAGGAAGGAGGGTGGCGGCTAGGAAAAAAGAGAGAGGTCTAGGGTTGCACTTAGGACCTCTTTAAATAGAGCATTCAAAGCCTACTTACCACCAAACCAATAATTACCAAAATGCCACCTACCTACCTCCTATGGCCGACCCCTATTATGGGCTATATGGGCCTCTCAGCTTTGTTATTCTAGCCTCTAATTCATTTAATTAGAGCCTCCCTTAAATGCTCTTTAATTGGGCTACATATTTAATATATAAATAACGGCCCAATTGTTTAATATAACTATTTATACTAAATCGTATTGAACTAAAATAATTATCAACCAATTAATAATTATTTAGGAATTAGCTAAAGCATTAATTTATTTCTATATGATTTATTTGACTTAATTAATTATAACGATTCGCAACGGCATATAATTAATTAATCAACTTATCATATTTCTGCAATACTAACTGTTGCGAATAAATAAATAATGCACTGTATGGTTAAAGTTCTATTTGTTTGACCCTTTGAGGATTTATGCTATGTCGGACATAGAAAATAAATCACTATTTATTTTCAATAATCATAAGCGGTGTCTAGCAACACGTTACGATTCTCAATTTACATAAAGAATGTACTGCTACAGTATTTCAATCCTACATAAGAGAATAAAAGTATTTCCCTATTTTGATTCTTATGTCACACGATATCATCGTATAATCCAAGATAGAAATGTGTCATTCTTGCAGATTATAAGTTTCTTGATTTAGAGATAATTATATCAAGTTGCTAGCAAACAATCTATCTCCATCAAAGGACCCAAACAGATATCGTCACTCACTAAGTTAATTAATGAGGGACATACGGTTTTTTTGATGATTAACTTTTCCCCGCACAATTCAAGAGAACATAAATAAAATCCGTATAGCAGCTCTTATTGAAAATCAACGGT
This sequence comes from Rhynchospora pubera, assembly GCA_028095005.1. Lineage (NCBI taxonomy): Eukaryota > Viridiplantae > Streptophyta > Magnoliopsida > Poales > Cyperaceae > Rhynchospora > Rhynchospora pubera. The sequence goes on along the minus strand of CM051459.1, from coordinate 60,487,364 downwards.
AGACGATATTTATAGAACCTATCCTCATGTGGAAAAGATAAACATCTCAAACTTAGAACCAAAATCATAACGAAATAAATAATGACACATAACACAATCCATATATTTATTTTGATGGGTCAAGTCCTGTACTATGTTCTATAACATACACATATGCAATTAAGTTGGTAACTCTTTACCTATGATTTGTAGAACTTAATCATCACTTAACTTGCATACTAATCTTATTGATAATTAATGTTCCTTGTTAATTATCAAGATTATGGACCTTTTAGATTTATTATTGTCATTTAATTATAAATGAACTACAGAGATCTACAATTCAGATCCTCAACCTGAATGATCTGTCAATAAATAAATCAAAGAACAAATGATCAAATATCATCAATAACATAAACCACAGATATAGCCAAATATAATTAACTTCTAAGACATATCTCTAACAGTTAACGTCCTAGAGCGTCTAGTTTTTTGTGGTCATCAGAACGTCATTCAAGTCCGTATCTTTAGTGACATGAACTAACTAACATGAATATAACATCTTTCAAGATCCCACGAGAGTCTGTCCACAATGTCTTTTTCCCAATCACAAGTGATGATCACAAGATAATCAATTCTTGTAGAAAATTAGCTAACATAAGCTCCCTTCTTTATTCATCTTAATATTATGGTGAAGTTCTAATTGGTGTTCAGATTTTAAACTGGTTGACATTGGTGTTGATCTCTGAAATGACATGTTTAGTCTGGTTGGTATTTAGATTTAGTAATGAGTTGGTATTAGTGTGGAATTCTAATTGGTGTTCAGATTTTAAACTGGTTGATATTATTGTTGATATTTTAAACTTTTATTTTAATTGTTGTTGGCAGCATGCAATAAAATTTGTTGTCTTTTGTAGTTGTCAAACTTGTCTCATGTTTTCTTACTTTGATGTAGTTTTCGGCGAGTGAAATATGTGAGAATGAGTTATGAACTTATGAATAATTTTTTATCTGTTTAGACCAGGGAAAAAGGGTATTATTAATTATTCTTCTTTTTATTTTTGCAATTAATGGAAGTTGAGTCAGTCAAATCAACTAAAATATACAACAAGAAGTTTACATTCAGAACCATATGTAACTTCATATAAATGCTACAAGATACGACATATATATTACACCAACTGCTTTTTTTGGGCTTTGTTATAGTAAAATTGGGCTTCCTCCAATTAGTCACAATTCACAAACTCTATTCTGTCACCTATAAATACCAGAAAGACATTTCTGTATGCTTCTGCTTCTGTAACTTCTGTTTCCAGTTCACGCTAGATAATAAAATAACGAAACAGATAATTTTATTTGTTTTTTATGTTAAGGATCAACTCGTGCAATTAAAATATAAAAATCCCAATTCTTTAAGTCCAAAAACAACGAACTCAATAAACCAACCGCTGGTTCTATTTTCTACACTTGATCTTGTATTTAATAAATTGTAACTAGTGTTGTTCCTGATATAGAAAAAAATAATGGGTTTGATTTTATCATTTAATTCTCCAATGAAATTCGATTTTTGTCACTGCATTACAAAAAAAAAAAAAAAAAGGAGCAGATTCAGTTGCATCACACATAAGAATAATTGAATCCCAAGTTGCGCAACTTGTTACGGGTCAACAACTTCCCCTTTTTGAATCTTAAAGCACAATTGAAAACCATCTAATATCATATGTGGTGGTGATTTTGCCATACTAAGGAATAAATTTATTATAAACAATTCAAACTTTTCACAAAGTTATTCACTTCCCAATACTTCTTTCCACTTCTTCCCTTCTTCCCTTCTTCCCACGTTATCCAAACGGAGCCTAAGGTAACCTTGGCGAATCTCTACTGCGTACTCTTCAACAAAACGAGAACAAATGGAATATATTCTTTTTTTTTAAGAAGATAACAATCGGAATATATTCTTTATGGGGCCGTTTGGATCGCTTAGAAATTTGGGAAATTTGGGAAAGTTGCAATTCCTAAGAATAAATTTATTGGAAAGTGTGTAATTTTGTGAAGAGTTTGGATTGTTTATAATAAATTTATGGTATGAAGATGAAATTCTCCAAATTCCTTGGGGAATCCAAACAGCCCCTATAAGAAGATAACAATCGGATTGATCTCCCAGTTTTAAATATTAAAAAAAAAATATTACATCATCTTCAGTGCACGCTATGAATATGATTTGACGAAATGTCCATGTTCGATAAAGTTCTTAGCCAGATTAATTTTCTGTGAGCTACGTTACCTAGCTAGTTCAACTAATTGAAAATAAATAAAGAGAAGAAAGGCATACAGATAGCGTGAACTGTAAATAGAATCTATTGTTCCGAAGCTTGGCCTTATTTTTTTTGGCAGTATGCTATAAAGCCATACATGTGATATTGGAAAATAGAAAAGGGAATCTGTTAAGTAATATAAAATTACAAGTAGTTTACAAGTGAATAAAGTGATGTTTGCAATTATCCACAGGACTGAACAGCCTGAACTAGAGCATGGAAGCAGAGACAATGTATAATGATAGTCTGAACAATTTTTTTATATATGGAAGCATAGAAATTGTTTAGTTTATTACTTGTATATTATCTATGATTCTAAAGTTTCACGTGTATCATGTGCTTGTATATTCACTGTGGGTCAATACTTCACGTTCTAAATTCTAAACTTATAATTATCGTCTTTTTTTTAGAATTGTAGTCTGCGCAGTATCATTAGAAATGAAAGATTTCATTGAAATGAGAAAGTATGATCTGTACAGTTTTGTTCAAGGAAATAAATAAAAAACGAAGAAAGAAAAAATAATGACTGACACAGTCAGTTTTATATACAATACCCGACGCATAATAGTCGAGTTTCTGTCATACATACCAATTATTTCAGTTGCTTATGTCAAAGTATTTCGGATCAGCTGGGAAATGATGCTCCACCTTTAACTGAAAATAATACAATGACAAAATTGCAGAGACTTTAGACCCAGATTGATCAAAATATCAAATGTAGAGGACTCAAAAGCTGATACAACTTAATTTTTCCAGCACAAAACTTGCAGCCATAGCCAACAGAAACCCTACTGCAAATATAAAGCCAGCACCAAAATAAAAGGGTACCTCGGCTTCAATATAATCAGACCATTTCAGTAATGTACAGGGAAGAGTATATACCTGATCCTGAATCTACCACTGACAACACAGTACTGAGGCACGTTCAGAAAAAAGAAAAAAAAAATTACAAACCTTGCCCTCATCAGAGTCAGAATGGCGTTGGGGAAAGACAACTCGAAGGTCATTATACAAGTAATATCTCCTATCCTCCTCCATGTCTTGCGCAACAGCAACTGATGAACAATCTGATCTTGACCTCTGCACAGATCTTGATGCATTCTTTTTCTTGATTGCAGGGCTGAGGAAGCGCAGGTGAAGTGCATATCTCAAGGCTCCATTACTGCCGGGTGTTGACCCCTCATTGGCTTTGGCAGGCATTTTGCAAGGGGATCCATTGACTAGATGAATCTTGTCCATATTTAATTCAGTGGTAGTGATATTGACTTTTTCTCCAGAAGAAAAATCTGTGGAAGATTGTGAAATTTATAAATGTCTTTTAGGAAAGATTAAAAATATGACGTTATTAAAAAAAAAAAAAAACTCACGCAGTCTGTGATTGCGAGCAATTTCATTATTACTGTTGATTCTTCTACGAAATGTTTTAAATCATAGTCATTTTGCTTTCATAGCTTGAAAGATTTTATCAGATTTTTGCAGAAGGTTCCATTTTATGGCAATGTTCTCTTCATCCTATTTTTTCAGTAGAATATAAAATTTTAATAGAAGGGATGACAAAGGCTTACAAGTGGAGAAGTCACTCTTGCAATCTGTATTTACAGTTTCATTAGTTGAAAACTTTTCACTCTTCAGCCCCCCATCTTTACCAATATTGCAAGGAGAAATAGGCGAGGAAATTATCCCCTTTTGCCTCATGAATGTCTGCACAAACAATTAAATATATACCAGATATGAACCAATGCAATGTATAATTAAATTCCTACTTTGATCAGGTAATATTAGTTCGGTACTTTAATGACTGTTTTCCTCAGCATCATTGCCTATTTAGATTTATGTGGTTTAATACTTGTGCATGTAAATTACTACCAAGATCCTCAGTCAGAAAAGTGAGGGAAAAAAAGAACAGAAGAAAATGAAACCAAAAAATATATATATATTAGAGAACCTTGGTGCCTGCTGGCATGTCGGTGAGATCATAGTTACAGAAGAAAGTATGAAGAGGCGTTTTTTCTGGATTACTTACAACCTACCAAAATGTAAATACATAAATAAAATTTTACAATAAGCTATTACTTGAAAGGAACAAGTTTCCAACAGTCGAATTCATATTCTTAGGTACACAGTACATACCAATTGAATCCGTCCCTTGACTGGGATGCGCAAGCGGCTCTTGGCAGATCTTGATTCATCGTTGGCACTAAGACTCCTCCTAAATCTAGCATTAGGACTAGGGCTAAGGTTAGAGTTTGTGCCCTTATTTGGAGATAACCTTCCAGCTAGGTCAATGGAGGAATAGTATAACAAACAGGTGTCACCCTCTATACTTGTGACAGAGAAAGGTAGTTTGGATGTTGGAGGTGAGAAAGTACCACCTGTTATGTTCAGTACCGCTAGAAAACCATCTATATTCTGCTTTAGAAACAAAATAAATAAATAAATAAAATGGAGAGTTAGAGTGAAAGAAAAAATATACAAGTTTTAATACTACTTCTTTTCCAGTATAATAGCAGTTGCCAGTTTAGTTTGCTTTTGGTTTTTCGTAACCTTTTTCTATGTTCAATAAAGATTACATATATCCTAAAATAGAAATTGTGTTCATCAAGAGGTCATCTGTGCCTACGTACTGCTGGACATCCATCACCAATCTGTATGTTTTTAGTCTAGATTGAACTTGGTCCCTATCAGTAAACAGTCATAAATAAGTATTCATTCTTCGCATGTTACTAGGAGATGAATAAATGCTATGGGAGATAAAAGAAGACCTGATTTGTATTTCCTGAAGAGAAACGACCTGACAAGAGAGACTCCTCAAATGAACCGACCAACGACCTCCTCACAAGACCTTTAGCAGTTGAGCCCATAAAATTAGACATATGGCCAACACCACCCCTTGCCAATTCCCCACCCCGGGGTGTGAACACCTCAAATTCATCACGACATAATATACTATGACCATCTTCTGCTAGAATTTCATGCTCCCCAAAGGGAAGTTTATCCTTTAGTCCCTTTGCTTCTTGCAAATCCAAAAAATGGCCCTCAAAGTTCAGCGCTCTAACATTTTTCACTCTATCATGAAATCTGGGGCCAAGCGGGGAAAGAGAGAGAGGAGGTGAGTGTTCTTGTTTAGTGCTAGTCTCTCTCTCTATAAGTAAGGGTCCATCTGTGAATGAATTCAAAGTGCTAAACCCAAGATTCTGAAATGAATCACTGCCACCAAAATATACCTTTTTACATGAATCGGTACTGAGCCTTCTAAGGGAATCATAATTATTATCCAAATTTTGTATGCTGCTGTTAGACTGAGAAATGTTTAACAAATCACCATGGAATTGTTTCCTCAGAACAGTATTGAGAGGAGAGAGGAGCCTCTTTCTGACAAGGTGCGGACCAACATTTGTCTGGTTAGGCCCATCCAAAGATGAGTTAGACTGGGATTCAAAACCAACAACCCGTATTTTTGGAAGGTGTTGCCTCTCATTCGAATTGAGTTTTAATTCACTGACTGGTGGAAGTGAGATTCGACTGCCTGCACTGGAATTGGAATTTGAAACTGAAATTGGCTGCGAATTTGAATAGATGGGAGTTGAGATGAAGGTACTCAGTGCCATTGCTGTACCTCCATCAGCTTGACCTGGAGAAACTTGAGGAAGTCCCATAGTACTTCAATTCTAGTTGGCTTTCACCCCTTCCCGTGCGCTCTAATTGCTAACATGCAAATGCTATCTGAAAATTTTCTGATTGCACCTTTTTCTCCAAATTTCTTGAAGCTGGAAATTTTTCTTTTTTTTTTAGAATATCTGAAGCTGGAAAATTCCAACCAACTGTTTCTACAATGCTTTAGGCAGAACCAATGACCTTAACTCCTAACTATTTTAAAGTTCCTCCAATGCTTAATGGATCCTTTCTAACATTGCAGTGATTCCACCTTGCCTTTCCTTTTCCCCTTGAGACTAATCTGGAGACTAAGTTCTTCAGCAGAATTAATCTGCCTGAATGAAGGCTCCCTTCTATAGTTGCCTTCCAACTCTTCAAATTTCAGAGTTGCTTGATTCACTCAAATGCACCTAGAAGAACAAATCTTTCTTCTGAATAAACCTACGACGTACCCTACTGTGCCTAAATTAAATTTTGACAATTTGACCAATTCAGAAATCTTGTGAGTTACAGCCCACTTCATCGTTTGTCAAGCTCAGGTAAAATGTGTATTGGTATCTCATGATTATTGGTTCCATTGCAAGTTGAGAAATTAAATTTGGACCGGCCTTCAACGTTTTCTGAGAAAGAGCAGATGAACTGATATTTCATCTTCCCAGAGAGATTGAGAGGGGGGTTAGCAATCCTGAAAAGCAAAAGAAAACAAAAAACAAGAAAAAGAAGAAGAAAGATTAGACATATATGTTTTAAATTTAATAAAGCTTTAAGCTCAATTAAGCTATTGAACAGTTAAATTAAAGGTACACCTGGTATGTAAAACATTATGCTGGCCAACTCACTGGTGCACATTTACCATCATATCCAATTATGAGGTGAATCATACCAAAATTAAGGAATTTTCAAAGCTCATAAGTTCTATAAAATTCTGTATCTTCATAAAGGCAATGAATTCCATGGGATATATCAACCAGCTTTTGTTATTTTTCTTTATTTCATGAATATCAATTGTTCCTTCCCTCTTTTATGTTATACAAGAAAGATCAATCACTGAACTAAGAAGTACACCAGGATACACTTCTAAAATGAAGAATGAAACATATTTCACACAATCACGAATACAGAAAGCTCAATTGATTGAAAAACAATCACAGTTTTACTTCCACCAACTACCAAAAATATTTCTCAAAGCATCGAATTCAGATATTTTCACCGATCAAAGTAATTAAATCAGGTGTGAGAAATTATCTAGAATCTACACAATCTCTTTTAACTGTAAATCAATTAGAACTCCCAAGAAGAAGATTATCTCATCAAAAAGCTTATAGCAATTATTATGTACGGAAAATTAATTACACAAGCAATCATTCAAACTGTTTTCCAACTTTCTCCTAGCACAACTAAAAGAACTAGAATAAGCAAAAAACAAAAAAAAATATTAAAAAAAAATAATCACAAAATTAGAAAAGGGGCAATCGGAAACAATCGATCAAAAGTTCAAGCTCCTAAATCGACTTTACAAACAGATTAGGCACAAACCAACAATTTCCCAAACAAAAAATCGCCTATTTTCAATCTAAATCGGAACGAAAACTACGAAACAAGCAACAAATTAAGCTAAGAATCAGAATCAATTCCTCAATTCATACGATTATGGTTGAATCCGTGTACAAACCTTTCAAATCAAAGGCTGTTTGTGCTTGTACGGTCTCAGTGATTACACATATTTCTTCTATCTTTATCTCTCTCTTTTTTTTTTCTCTTTTTCGTCAGTTCTTCACCTCTTAACCTTTTTGACAATCTCTCTCTCTCTCTCTCTCTCTCTTCTCTTGTAGCTATATATATTTTGAACCAATCGTTTTAATTATAAAAATGAATAAATAATAAGAGAGAAAGAAAGAAATGGGACCTTCGCTTTTTAATTTCTCGGTTTTTTAGTTGGCTCTGATTTTGTGAAAGAAATGAATTAATGGAGGTGGGTTGCTTTCTGTGTAGACGGAAGAAACCGTTTTGTGTAGAAATTTTATTCCGCTCTAGTTGAACCGGGTTTTATCCATATGTCAAAATGTAAATATGATCAATTAGAATAACTTTCGGGCATGTTTTCTCTCTCATTACAATATCCAAGTATTATTTTTAGAATATAGAAGTTAACTATTTGATGAAAATACACATTGAGAAAATTGCGCCTAAAGCTTGCTAAGAAGGGTAAACAATTATCATAATTTTCCATAAATAATTGTTAAAAAATATTTTCTGAAACAAATTGGATATTGCTAAAATAGGAAATTCACAATATCATAATTGTTAAAGAAACTTTTTACTTGATGTTTTGTAAATTCTGGTATCGCCATGATATTATGTCAACATCATGTACTCTTCTTTGATCACTATGATATCATGTCGACATAATGGCACCATGATAATACAATACTCATTTTATATTTTCTAATTTAGGTCAATGAGAGGACTAGAGCAAGAAAAAAAGTTTTGGAAGAGAATTTAATTTTTTTTACTTACAGAGTGGGCCATGGTATGCATACTTTATAAAAAAAAAACTAAAAATAAAATAAAATTTTCGGGAGGGTCATGCTTCCTCATCGCTCATCATGTAAAAAGTTATTAGCTACGCAAAACAAAAATATATAAATGACAACATATGAAATAAATTAAAAACTTTACATATCATACAATATGGTTATAATATAATGACAATTCCAGAAATAAAAAAAAAAAGAGAATATGAATTATTTTTCTTCATTCTACAATCATATCAGGCCTTTCGTATTTTATTATTTTCTATCACCTCAATTTTATCTTTTTTTTTTCTTGAAAATCATTCAAATCAAAATAAAGTTACACAAATCCTTTTAAAACTTGTTGATGCAAAATGTCATTATTATCTTACAACAAAGAAGAACGAACATTAAGGGGAAAAGTAATCAGATATTAGATCCATAAATTTGAGGAGAAAACCAACCAAAACCGGTCCAATGCAAGACACCGGTCCGGCTCAAGGAAGAACAACACAGACGGAAAAGCAAGGTTGCGTGATTTCCTTTGCCGTTTCCGTGCCTCCATCCTTCTAATCTCTGGAAAGACGATCATACCCCTTGCTCTAGACACAACAGTCAAAAAGCATATACATAGGCAACCCAACCCGGTAACAAACCCAAAAAAAAAATTGCACTAATTCTCTCTCCCTCGAAAAAAAAAAAGGTGCATTAGTTCATAATAATTTTTACAGCCATCCAAGACCGCCGTTTTAAGAAAAAAGATGAAAACATTTTACCAAGAGTTAATTCCACTCTGGATTTTTTTGGCAGGTGACTAGCAGCCATGCTGGAATTCAGCGGTTAGCTCACGCATAAATCATAAGAAAATTTTACATTTGTCCTATCACATTTTAAAAGGTCTTCATTGAATAAAGCATATGGGGTCTAAATGACAATTCTTTTTTTTTTTTAACTTTGATTACATCATTGTGAATTATAATCGCATGAAAAGGTTCGCATGCAGTACATCTTTGGCAGATTCTGGGGTATATATAGCTCCGTTTGGATAGGTGTGGGAAGAAGGGAAGAAGTGAGAAAAAATATTGGGAAGTGTGTAACTTTATGAAGAGTTTGAATTGTTTATAATTTTTTTTCTTCCCTTCTTCCTTCTTCCCACTTCTTCTCAACGATCCAAACGGAGACTAAAATTGTTATTTTTAGATCATTTTGGAAGTAAAATAGAAGTATAGAACAAATTAAAATTTGAAAAAGATAAGATGATTGAACTCTATAGTAAATTCGTAAGGGAAATGAGTAGATCTTCTTTACTATATATTTCCATGACATAATTAAATGCGAAACGTTAAGTGTAACAGTGGTATTGTGAATTTGTGATGTTATTATTATGTTACTTCTATCTTCCCGTAAGAATAAATTCAAGTCAAATAAAATCCACGCCATCCAGTCATAGATGAAGGAATAGGACAAACGTACTAAAAAATTTTAATTTTAATGACTTAAAATATATCATTCAGATTTCTCACAGTTGTTTTTAAATCTTTGATTATTTTAAAAAGATACAGTTCAACAGAACAAGAATATCAAGTGAAAATTAAAGATTTGAACACGTAACTCAAGATTTTCAAACGGATATTCACTTTTTAAATGGTTTTCAATAGATACATCAGAGGTTAAACTTTTTTAATAAACTGATATTCACTCATATTTTCCGTTAATAACAACAAAAGCTGTTCTATTTTATGAAACTTGACCGAGGAAATATAAACAAATCAATTAATTAAGTCTCTCAGAACTTAGTAAAAATATTACATTTGTTGGTCTTCCATTCTACATATTCGATATTATGTTCCTCGTGTAAATTCTTTTTTTTTTCACAAAATTCATCACTACAATAATAAAAACAAATGCGAATTTGTGATAGTACACATCCTTTATTTTTTTAAAAAAAATAGTAAATGTCATATACAGTGGAAGGAAACAAAATAAATTTGTACAGCCTAACAGCACTGAAAACAGATAAAAACCAAAATTGTTACAATATCATGTTTACAGTGGCCCCTTAACAGAAAGTGTGCAAACGCCGCATGTGGACATTTGTCCCTAATAATAACTCCGAAAATTTATGGTAAACGAAGGGTAAAATCGACATTTCAGGTAGAACCCACAAACCCCACCACAACTCCACAAGACCAAGTTGATCTACTCCGTTCACTGGGCTAAATCTGAATCGCTGGATTCATATCCTCTCTACCTGTCTTGAGATGTTAATCCGAAACGGAAAGACCGGTACGTGGCATAAGGAGTCAGGAATGGAGACACGTGTCGAGTTGCAAGAAGTGCGTGTCACGTGACTAGGGGTATACTTGTACGGCTATAATTTTAGTTTAAAATTCTTGAAACTGCAAGTTTGTTCAAAATTGCAGTTATTTATTGAACAAAATTAAATGCTTGGGATTGATGCATCGTATGGGACTTGTGTTTAGATGCCTCCTGTCCAAAGCTATAAAAAAAATTAATTGGTTGCCTACAGGCTTTCAGTTGCGAAAAACATAAAATAATAATAAAGCAATAAATTTGTATTTCAATAGAAAGTGGTAGGGATTTTATTTACCCTACTTGTTTCAAAATAAATAAATAAATAAATTGGTATTTATTTTATTTTATAATTTTTTGACCTTCAAAAAAAATTAAAATAAATTGGTATTCATTGAAAAAAAATAAAAATACAGTACCATGAAAAATAAAAGAATAAATTGCTTGGATAATTAATGTTTTAATTTCCCAAACTAATTAACTAATGCTAATTGCCAATTGGAGAGCATTAAATATATGGGTTCAATCTAATTCCGGTCAAAGAGTCTAAAAGCAAAAGTTAACTTGGTCTTTTCTTCATTTAGTCTGTTCGGTAAGCAAAAGGCAAATGAGACTAATCATAACTTTAAAAAATTAAACTGTCAATTAATTTTCTTATTAAGCAAAGACTCGATCGCACACTATTATGCCGGATTATGCTTTCCGAAACGGTACGACATGCTGGGATGCACTTGTTATACGCAAGAAAATCCAAATTTCTTATTTTTGGTTTCTTATTATCTTTATTAATTTACTTTATAAAATATTGTTTTAAATTTTTAATATCAAATTAAACTATTAAACTATTATATGTTATGAACGTCACTTGTTCTTGATTAAAATTTTGTTGCATCCAATTTATTTTAATTACTATCGAGAATTTATAAAATCTGTCGACATAATATATGGGCTCATGCAGCAATTTATACAGACTACAGCTAATTATATCATCTGTATGACTCTCTGAGATTTAGAATTTTTTGTTCAAGAAATGCTTAGGGCATATTGGATTCATCCGCCATTGAAATGGTACCAACTGTCAATGATAAAATGTTCATGTCTTGACGTGTGTTTGAGTGAATAAAATTTGGCGATGACGATGATATTTTTGTGTAAGAAATGAGGCTTGAAAATGTCTACAAAGATGTGAAGGTTTGGGACCTGATACCGAAAGGTTCAATTCCACCATTTGTCTATATGTAATTTTCATCATATTCTTTAGTCTAACCATTGTCCAATGGCAACAATTATGATTCAAAGTTTCAAACAAGTTAGTTTACAATTACATCCACATCCTTGAATATAGGCTCCGTTTGGATAAGGTGTGGGAAAAAGGGAAGAAGGGAAGAAGTGGGAAGAAGTATTGGAAAGTGTGTAACTTTGTGAAGAGTTTGAATTGTTTATAATAAATTTATTCTCTTATTTTCTTCTTTCTTTCTTTCCAAATGGAATCCAAACGGAGCCACATGAAAGAATAGAACCCAAGTACCCAACAAAGGGTTCTCCCAGACATGTGGGGCCCATCATTTATTGTCATAAGAGAAGGAATGGCTATTAGGCTATGGTGTTATACGGCTGTGATGCCACAAGGAAATGTTGGATTACAACCATGATAGAACTTGAAAGAGAATTCATGTCTTATTCAAAGCCTCTGACTGCAAGTACTTGAATATCTCTTCGGTGTAAAGATAATTAAGATGCAAATTGCAAAAAGGAATCATATACAGTAAAATTCCAGTCTCAAAAGTTTAAATATATTCTTAATTGTGTATCGAAGTCTAGGGGCTCTCATAATTATTTTGTGTTGCATACAACTTTTTTTCCTGCATACATAATTTTTGCGCGTCTTTAATCTATTGCGTTTGGATCGTTGGAAGAAAGAAGAAGAAGGAAGAAGAAGAAAAAAAATTATAAACAATCCAAACTCTTCACAAAGTTACACACTTCCCAATACTTCTTCCCACTTCTTCCCTTCTTCCCTTCTTCCCACACTTATCCAAACGCACTGGCTCTATTTGTTTAATTAGGCAGATTTCATCTACCAAACACTGATGCTACAGTTAAGGTCTTAAGGACTGAACGAAAATTAATAGCTCTATTTGTTTAAAGAATTGTTATAGCTCTCCAATTCACCATGAACTTATTGCGCATTCTTCTCATCTAATGTGAATAAAAGACTCTAGTTTGACGTTCTAATGTTTCGTAAAAGTAATGAAAAAATAATTTAGAAAAAGATGGTGATACTATTTTCTCAACCAAATTAATAGTACATTTTAGTACGCGCATGAGTTTAGATTGAAGTGTATCGTGTTGGTTTTGCCGTTTTGGATAATATTGTTTCAGAGTCTGAACTAATTAAAGAAATAAGTATAATTTTTATTTTCCTTTTTTCCAACTTAGGTTGATAATTCACCTTGAAAATATTGAAATGTCTGTTATAATTAAGTGACTTCATACAAATAAATGTAATTAATGATTCTTCTAACTATCATTTAATCTTTTATTATCCTGAGCTCTGCCACATATGTGGATAATGTATGAAATATTTAGATAACTTTAGACCATATATAAGATATTCAGATAAGCATGAATCATTTTTTAAAATATTTATAAACAGAATGCGCACTTTTTTTTAAATATTTCATTACAAAATTCACTTACGCAGCAGAATTCCTATATTTGAAGGAATCAGTGACGAACTGGTTCTGGAAGGAGAAAAAAAAAACAACAACAACAACATTTCCCTAACATACAATGGGGGCAGCATTATTAATTCTGAACAAAATCAAGGAATAGGGACATGGTAGGTTATTTTGTGTGAGTCAGTGGACCTGTTTTATCACATGTGAATAGCTTCGGTCTTGGCGTGCCATTGTATTAGGTAACAAATTGACAATCAATTGAAGTTTCTGAACGGTTTCTAGGACATTTATTCAGTTGCTAACTTGCTACCCAACAAAATCGTCATCTTCATACAATAGGTATGGAAAACTCATCAATTTTGCAGTTTTGGCAAGCACAAGTTTGATACTGAAAGTTTTAACTTTTTTTTTTTTTCTCTCTCTCTCTTTTGGAAATTTATTTATTTTTTCAGAAATACTAGATAACAGCTATCTAGTTCCTTTTGAAAAAATTTTTGTACAATACTTTCTACTGAAATATATACTGCGTAGGAAAAGAAAAGGAACCAATTCTTTTCACGTGATTGTTCTTGAGCCAAGTCAAATGTTGATCAGCGAGCAGCGTTAACTTTTTTTGTTTCTTTTTTTTTTTGGGGGGGGGTGTTAAAAAAAAAAAGAAAGATTTAATCCCAAAGTTCATTAATGAATGCATCAATCAGTCCTTTCAAGAATTGGCTCGGTTTAAAAATAAAATACTAATAAAAAGTAAAAAAATATATTAAAATACCAAGAGAGGAATCTCAAGCAACTCAAATCTGGTGTCCAATCCAGACCCTTCAAAATCAATCCACCGATCTACATTTGTTATAGAAAAATTGAGAAAAACGAGAGAGAGTCGTTGGATTGATTTTGAAAGATGCTTCAGGCTATATTGCATGGGTACGAGTAGAGCGATATATATTATATATTTAAAAATTTTAAATATAAATTTACTTATGTAATCAATTTTTTAAGTGTATGATTATAAAATTTTATATCACTAAAATTTTTATATATATGTGATTTAGCGCATAAATTTTCATAGCCAAATGAATTTTTAAAGGTCTTGAAAAAATTAAAAAACTAAACTATTATATAGATTAGATTTTATGGGATTCAAAAAAATTCTAAAATATTTTATAAGTCTATAATTAGAAAATTTTACATCACTGAATTTGTCATATGTGTTTTATAAGTCTATAATTATAAATTTTCATAGCCAAGTAATTATTTAAGAGCCTTCAAACAATTTAAAACGTAATATGTATTTTCTGAAATTAATGAAATGAACACATCCATAGAATTAGGAATGGAGAGCAAAGCTATGAGTGGATGAAATTTTGTAAATATTAATGAAATGAACACGTCCATAGTTATCTTTATATAATTTTTCAAATAAAGTAAAATCTTTTCACTTGCAAATATTAATTTCTTAGTTGTCCTTATATAATTTTTCAAATGAAGTAAAATCTTTTGGCTTGCAAATATTTTTGAGAGAGGAAAAGTACAAAAACAACTTAGCTTCCTTCTTTATTAAATTCTTCTATGGAAGAAAATCACTTGATGTGATCCTTAATTTTTTTTTTTAGATTGATACTATTTTTTTATATTTTGAGATAGGTGAAAATTTCAAAAAGTTAATACTATCTTATTCAAAAAAAAAAAAAAACAGAATCAAAAGATCAATTGTGGTCCAACAGTCATCGCGCGATATCATACCTAGTTTAAAAGAAAGAAAGATGGAAAAATGCACATGAAAATTTATGTTCACGCATTTTTTTTTTTCATTTATCTTCCCAAGCTTATCCAACCTTTTTAACAGATAAAATTTGCATAATATATTGTACAGGTTAACTCTTGAACATCGCCTGTACTAATCTAAGGTTGTTTCTAAAAAGAAATACAAAATGATATTTTCTATATGGAATGATACATACAGAGAGTTTTTTGTCTTCATTTTTTAAGGTTTTTTAAAACATTTATATTATTTGCTCACAATCTCAAATGTACTATTCAATTTCTTTTAGCGGCCAATCAAGTATGAATGCACATGAAATGTTATTAAACTTTATTAAAAATTCATATGAAAAAATTGTGTGCTCAGAAAAAAAAAGGAGATTTAAGGGTAATTTTGCATGATCATACATGTGATACTCATGTTTTGTTATAATTATTTATTTAAGTATATAAATGATGGAAATATACTTTGTGTGTGCAAAGAGAGTAAAAGATCATATAAGTTCATCTTTATCTTCTAATAAAAACATATGCAGCCAACAACTATAATTATATGTATATGTTTCTAAAATCTTTAAAGAGATATTGGAGAAAATCAATAAATATAATTTTTTAATACAATCTATTCTAATAAGATGTTCTCGAGAAGTGACAGCAAGTTTCGATAATTTTTACAAGTAAAACATGTATCTAATTTTCTTTTTTATCCTCCAAAATCATCAATAATTACTCTAAAAATTATAATTGACTGATTTGTGATGCTTAATTAATCATATTCTAGTTGAAAACTCAAATTTAAGAATAAATAAAAACTTATTTTCATAAAAATAAATGTCAAATATTATAAATTATTAACTAAAAAAATAACCATACGGATTTGTGATAATACAATGAAAATTTCTATTGTGCACTAGAACTTTTGCACTATAATCCGGACCTTTGGATTTGCATCAAGATTTTTGTAGATGGTGTTGTTGGATGAGTGATGGTAACTTATTTTCTATAAGAGTTGATAATCTTGCGAGACTCTTTTGGTTGGGTAAGAAAAAAATTGACGACGGTTTCTATCACCATCTTGTGTCTTATTAAAAAAATCAACCTAAGGAATTCCAGATTCCAGATGGAGATAGTATTCCAGGTTTATAAATTGTAAATATAACTTGTTATACCTTTATATTATATATTATACTTGGGTAATTTATAGTATTAATTTTGTTGGGTAATATTAGGTGACATTGTTAATGGGCTGGAATGTGTTGTTTTCGATGTACAAAACAATGTTATTCAAGTCATGACTTTTGGAGACATGAATTGGGCAGGACATGATCTCTTTCAAGATCTTTCTCGAGTCCGGCCTTGTTGCCTTTTACCCCCGATCTCATATGATGATGAAAAGATAATAAATTCCTGTCAAAAATTGGCAAACGTAAGTTTCTTTCTCTTACCTTTTGGGCCCCATGCTAACAGAATTTTGCTCTGATCAATATTTTTGTTGACTTTGCAATTTAGTTCCACAGTACCATATAAAAATCCCATATTTCTTGGCTAATAAAAACCAGTCAGGTCAGTCAAACTATAAGAATAGAATTAAGGTAACAATTGATGTACCTGGAAAGCACAATTTTTCCATTTTCAAAATTCTAGCAGATGTCTAAGAGAAAGACCATTGATACACCCCCGCTGTTGAAAATAAAGTTGTTCTTAGATGATATACCTTTAATATAAATGTCCACTATTATTAATTGGCCCTCCAATTTTTGTTCAGTGTTGTTTTGGCCTCTAAAAGCATAAGAACCCAATATGTGTGTACCTCCCTGCCTTTCTCTTTTCTCTCTATGTTTTTTATGTTTGGTAACTAATTTTTTTCTATTTATTTTGTAGGTAATGCTTATGCTGAATATTCGAGGCAGGAGGTTTATCAGTGCTCATGACTTGATTCACATATTTCATCAGGGGAACAACTTAGGTTCAATCAACTCCAAGAGTTCAAGTGTGCTTAGGGCAATAGAGCAGTGTATTGCAAATGAGTTATGGTCTGGGGTAGACCCCAATGGGGAAATGTAATTGTCACTAGGTGGACACATGAGCATGTTGTGCAAGATGACATGGAGGAAGTTTTTTTTTCTTTTTTTTTTCAAATTAGTATAGTTTAAAAGTCTAGTAGTGGCTTTGATTTTGAGATGACGTCTGGTTGGTAATTGAAATTTTAGTAATGAGTTGATTTTTTGTGGAATTCAAATTGGTATTGGTGTTGTTTTTTAAGAT
Source organism: Rhynchospora pubera (assembly GCA_028095005.1). NCBI lineage: Eukaryota > Viridiplantae > Streptophyta > Magnoliopsida > Poales > Cyperaceae > Rhynchospora > Rhynchospora pubera. The sequence continues at coordinate 60,469,889 of CM051459.1, read as the reverse complement.
GTTTAGTTTGGTTTTTATTTTGGAGTTCTAATCGTTATTTATGAATTTGGTTGCACACTATTATGCCAGATTATGCTTTTCCGAAACGATACTACACACTGGGATGCATTTAAGAACACATAAGTTGTGATCTTAAATATTGTTCTGTAACTTGTTATACGCAAGAAAATTCAAATTTTTTTTGGTTTTTTATTATCAAAGGCTCCGTTTGGATTGTTTAGGAATAAGAGGAATAGTCTATTCCTAGACGGAAAGGACTGAACGAAATCCTATATAAAGAATTGTTATAGGCTTATAGCTCTCCAATTCAACATCAACTTATTGCGCATTATTCTCATCTATTAAAAGAATCTAGTTTGACGTTCTAATGCCACATAAAAGCAATTAAAAAATAATTTTAAAAAAGATGGTAATACTATTTCTCAACTAAATTAATACTACATTTTAATACACGCATGATTTTTAGATTGAAGTGTATCGTGTTTGTTTTGGATCATATAGTTTCGGAGTCTGAACTAAAGATATAAGTGTATAATATTATTTTCCTTTTTTTTTTCCAACTTAGGTTGAATTCACCTTGAAAATATTGAAATGTCTGTTATAATTAAGTGACTTCATAGAAATAAATATAATTAATGATTCTTCTAAGTTCTAACTATCATTTAATATTTTATTATCCTGAGTTCTGCCACCTATGTGGATAATGTATGAAATATTTAGATAACTTTAGACCATATATTAGATATTCAGATAAGCATGAATCATTTTTAAAAATATTTATAAACAGAATGCGCACTTTTTTTAAAAAAAATATTTCATTACAAAATTCATTTACGCAACAAAACTCCTATAATTGAAGGAATAAGTGACGAACTGGTTCTGGATTTTCTTTTTAAAAAAAAAAACAACCATTTCCCTAACATACAAGGGGAGATCATTATTGGTTCTGAACAAAATCAAGGAATTGGGACATGGTAGGTTTTTTGTGTGAAACATACAATGGGGCAGCATTATTAATTCTGAACAAAATCAAGGAATAGGGACATGGTAGGTTATTTTGTGTGAGTCAGTGGACCTGTTTTATCACATGTGATTATGTGAATAGCTTCGGTCTTGGCGTGCCATTGTATTAGGTAACAAATTGACAATCAATTGAAGTTTCTGAACGGTTTCTAGGACATTTATTCAGTTGCTACCCAACAAAATCGTCATCTTCGTACAATAGATAGATGGATAACTCATCAATTTAGCAGTTTGCTGAGGACAAGTTTGATACCGAAAGTTTTAACTTTTTTTTTCCTCTTTTGGAAATTTATGTTAGGGCTGTCAATGGTACCCTTTTAATCGTTTATCCTACCCGTATCGTATTCGATAAGATGGGTATGGGTAAGGTTTTATTTTCATTAAGTTATCGGGTATGGATATGGATAAAAGAAAATTTTCGTTAATTTATTGGGTAAGGCTATTTCGTATTCGTTAATTATCCGTACCGTTAATCTTTATCATAACCAAAAAATATAATTGCAAGATTCAATTAATATGTTAATAACAAACAAAAATCCCAAAGATATATTTGTAAGATTTATGTTAATAATTAAACTAGGCAGTTAAATTATAAGATTTGATTGAAATAATACTACGTTAAATTGGAAAGTTATAATGGTAAGACTCAATTGATATGTTAATTATATTTTTTCATTCACAGGCTACATTAAAAAAATAATAAACTTTTTCAGAAGATCCTTTCTTCTCAGTTGTCATTTGAAAAAATATTGTATAATTAATAATTAGTTATGTAATTTTTTTGTGACAATTGACATGAGAAGATATAGTATGATTTTATTATATTTAAAGTATTATTCAATGTTGCACTTTATTAATATATTTATCTGATAATATTTATTTATCTCTATTGTATAATATTTTTTCATTGAGTTATTAACAGTATTACCCATTTTCTACCGTTACCCTACCCTTACCGTTAATTCTTAACGGGTAAGGGTAGGGTACGGATAAAGTCAAATTTTAATGGGTAAGGGTAAGGTATGGATAAAGAAAATTTTAATGGGTACGGGTATGAAAAATGTCTCTACCGTATCGTACCCTACCCATTGACAGCCCTAATTTATGTGTACAAAGCTTACTACTGAAATATATGCTGCGTAGGAAAAGAAAAGGAACCAATTCTTTCACGTGATTGTTCTTGAGATTTGATCCCAAAGTTAATTAATGAATGCATAAAAAAAAATCCTTTTAAGAATTGGCTCGGTTTAAAAATAAAATAAAATGCACAACCTTAGAAAATAAATAAAAGACTCCTAAAAAGTAAAAAAAAAATTTAAATACCAAGAGGGGAATCTCAGGTCTTCTGAAAACTTTTTTTTTTGAAAATGAACATTATTGGACAACAATTATACCAAGACCATCGAACAGAGCCCATACAATTGGACACAACTGGAGTGGTGCCTCAATTCCTTTGGAAACTATTACTGGAGAAGAGTTGATCCCTTATTATTGAGAAGCAGGTTCAAGTTCACAGATTTCTTGCAGAATGTAAAAACGAAGCACGTTGTACGCTTGACAAATTCATCTCTGTTTTGGGGAAGCTTTGCAAGGCTGGCCAAAGCAAAAGACCAAAGGCTGCTTTGCTTGTAAGTTGTACGGTACAAAGTCAGAATTAACACATGACCTTAATAATTGTTTTCTCATTGTGGGTTTATCAACCACATCTTTGCAAATTTTGCTTTAAACTCTGATGTACAATTTTTTAATTCTCACATATATTGAAAAAAATATGCAGAAAATGAATGTGCATAAAACATAACAGAAAAGATATTATTAATTAATGCACTTTAATTTCTAAAAAGTGTTATTTTTATATTTTAATGGGTAGACAAGTCAAATATTGAATAAAATAATCAGTTTCTAATTAAATTAGTGGCAATCAAGTCAAACATTGGAGAAATAAATATGTTGCTATCTACTAAGGATATATATGTCTATGCTGATATGGTAACGTGTCAGATATCCCATCCCAAGGCTAATAGAAAATTATGCCGGGAATAAGTAAATGCTTACCAAGTGCTTAACCATTCATCAATTCTTGTAGCAATGGTTTTCCGGTTTCTGAAAAAAAATGTGCTTAGCCATTCGTCTAATTTCTTTCCTTGGAAAAAAAAAAAAGACGGTGATTTAAGTATTTTCGTCATATTTTCTCTCTTCGGATCGCTTTTCTTTTGATATATTGAGGGTACAGATAAAGGAACCATAATAAAAAAAAAAAAAGATGAAGGAGACGAATGACTATAAGATAGACGAGGAAATTTTCTTTTAAATCAATGAGAATACATTAAAAAAATGAATTTAAATAAAGTTCTGAAGCATAAATATTTTCTTTGTCTTTAAAAAATTAGGCTATTTCAAGTCGAGCTCCACCGAGCAAAGATAAATAATTTGAACTTGTAGTCCTAATACCAGTGAGATATTATGCAATAGTATATGGATTAAATTCATAAGAAGTTCATTATAAATTGGTAATTTGAATAAACGTTTCTTCCTCACGGATTACTTAGTCTAATTTCTTTCAATCAAGTTATCCACTTAATCGTTAATGTTCAATTTAATAAAAATACCCCACAATCCGATACTATGATGCTATCTATGGTGGGGTTCAAAACCTGTAATACCTGCATTCTGTAACCGGCCCGATAACGTTCTTGTTAGTGTCCATTTAATTTATCACTCCCTCAATTAGGGGAAAAAAAAAAAAAAGGAGACATGAAGGTTGTTAATATACACATTCTTTTTTGTGCAAATCATTAAAAAAATACTCAAAATGGAATGATTCTTTTTTTAGTTTGGAGATCAGAATGGATCAAAGAGTTATGATGGGTTTACCTTTCGATGATGATAACTCTTTGATCCATTCTGATCTAATTAAACTATGGGGATCTGTTGTTACCACACTTCTTTTTCTCAAGAACCTGTTTCCTAATTTCTTTTAATATATTCCAAATTAGTCAATTAGATTAGTGAATTCATTTTTGAACTTACTACGGCTCTAAAACAATCTCCATACCACCTAAGCATGAAAGAGGAGATTATGCACTGATGTTTCAATTTGACTCTGTAATACAATATTAGCCTCAGATTTGCACCAATTGCCCAATAAAGATATGTCCTCTCAGTTGTTATCAGTCGAGTAAAATTGATGGGACGAATAAACAGTCAACTGTAACTTTATTCTACTAGATATGGCTGATATGCTTGATTATTTTCTGATTCATCAAAAAAAAAATGCTTGATTATTTTCTACAAATTTTGAATTTAGATAGCCAGAGTCGTTATATGCCACCTTGCATAGCATGTTCAAAACAGATTTTTAGTGGTGCATGCTCCCCACTTCCTCTATGGAGCACCCATATATAGGCCATAATATACTACATGGGACCCTGGTCTAATTTCTTAGTTGTCTTTATATAGTTTTTCAATGAAGTAAAATCTTTTGACTTGCAAATATTTTTGAGAGAGAAGTACAAAAACAACTTAGCTTCCTTCTTTATTAAATTGTTCTATGGAAGAAAACCACTTGATGCGATCCCTAATTTTTTTAATTAAGTTACGTAATGTACTATTGTTTTGTCATTAGTGCTTACATAACTTCAATTAGTGACGTAAATGAATTTAAATTTAAGTTTCAATTCAGCCCGTATTTGGATTTTGATTCTGAATCGTCAAAGATATCTAACACTACCACCAAATCATAATTTCGATTGGAGTTTTGGATTCATTAAAGATACCATTTCGTAATCTAGCACTTCTTAGTCTCTGACAAAAACAAATAACAATCTATTCACTTCAGCCCTTAACTTATTCAATTTTGTAATACAAACTAGTCCATAAAACATAAGGACATCCTACCGATTCACACTTTGAGACAAGTACCGAACTGGTACCAACAATATTCCAACAAAACATCACAAATAGCCATTACCAGAAAGGGAATTATTTGTGCAGTCTAATTATCTAATCAACAACTAACCACAAATGACAAATGAACTCTCAAGCCTCAAACTATATATTTATCTAACACTTTATTTCTCTCTCTAACATGCTGGCACCTATAATGAAAACAAAACATTTAATAAAACAATTGTCAAAGCAATAAGACATTGGCAAGCTGTCCACACTTCATGCTCAAATTTTGTGCATGCTTGTGGTATATTTTTAAACCAATTGGCTGAGAGATGGTGACGGCTATTCTTTCAAGTTATTTGCCTTAGAAGTTAAAACCTGAAACTGTCAACCAATTTTGCATCCGTGCCTCTATCGAAACGTATTGAATAGCTCCGCACCATCACGAAGTTTTAATAGATCATGAGCTTCTCAACTTCTCAACCAGACCAATTTTGTAGGCATTTAAGGCATCTACAAAAGCCATAACTTTTAATTTCAGGCACTCCTGCTTGCAATCCAAGCTACTCAAAGTACCATCTTCAAAAGCTGCTGGCAATCCAAGCATGCTAACTGAAAAGATAAATAGAGAAGATGGGTTCTAGAAAAAATAATTAGAAAAGTAACTTAAAATAACACCATTTAATTTTAAAATGGCAAGATTGTCAAAATTTATGTGGTCAATGTACACATTTATGTAATAGATCTTCATGAGGGCTAACAAGAAGAAGGGTAGAGTTCCGGATCGTTCGAATTAAATCTTGAATAAAGAATTAAAGAAAAAAAAAGATGTGCATACAATCAAATGACTCATAATGCTGTATTATGTATTTTCTCTGATCATACGCCATGGCACTGACAAAGAAGTGGGTGGTTGATGCCACGCTTGCCCAAATCTTATGTAGGAGTTTCATCTCTTCTTTGTCTAGTACAGAAAATGAATCTCCAATACGTCTAAGATCATCAATAATGCCCTCTAAAATTACAACATTCGCATCTTGTCCCATTTGGTGAAGAATATGCTCACATTTTCTTGAAGAGTGGTGATTCTCCGAAGACTCTAAAATTCAAAAAGAAAAGAATGTCTGAGTACTTGGGATATGCTCCAGCACAAATGGTGAAGGTGAGGCTAGGGGATAGCCAATGAGGTGAGCTTATCCTAAAAATGGGATTACAGATCCTAAATAACACCTATTCAATTTTCTCTCTAACTCCGGCCATCTCCCTCTTACCTTCCCATATCTCCTCTCACTCCCCTAATTTGGTTTCCGGAGCACAGCCTAATGGAAAGACTTGACTTGATTAATCCATTTTCTTCATCTTTATACTATCACTATTGAACTCCAGCTAATGGGCTACTTGATCTGTCAACTTTTGTCTGAGCATGCAATTAATGAACAGAATATATAATAAATAAATAAATAAACAAACAAATGGATACCAAGTTTATGGAGGTTCCTTAATATGGGTTGCTCTTGAAGCTCGCTTCCAGATAAACGACCTGAAAGTTCAAAGCATTTGGTCATAGTGTGGTACTTGATTATTCAAGGATTACCAAGCCCTTTCATGCTGGGATTTGGTAGTCCATATATTTTTAAGCAACACTATATTCTTGTTTAGTAATTTGTATTTATATGTTTGTAAAAATATACATCCAAAAAAGCACTAGTAGAGGTGCGTAAAGTCCAGTACACATTAAACTTTTATCATTATTAAGAAAAAAATATAAAATTATGAATTCTGCAATTCAGATCTATTTATAGAGGGAACTTTACTAGGAATAATAAAGAAACAGCAATAAAAACGTTACAAATATTCAGTCACTCAACTTTACACAAGACGAAAAACTTGAAAAGCTTACCATGTTTTAAAAGAGTCAAAGCATGGATAATTTCCCATTCGAACTTCTTCCTCCTTTTACGTCTCAATGAATTAAAGGTTGGGTTTTCCTCAATACAATTGTAAACAAATGCCTCAACAAGTAGAGCAATGGTGAGGTAATGATCAACTTGAGAAATATAACCTGGTAAGTCCTCATTTGGAATCTCACATTTATCAGCCAACTCCTTCCTAAATACAGCTAACACGTGATCCGGATAATCGTCGTCCCAGGTTGCACGTGTTGTATATGCGACAGCATCCCACCAGTCTATCAAGGATAAGTTCTTCAAAATCCAATCTTTTATGTCTGCAAAATGTCTCTCAATGTCATCAGTCTCCTTGTTAATCCTCAAGGCGTAGAGGTTAAGCAACTCCTCAGAGCAAACATTCCTGTCATCTAATTAAGAAATACAAATTAATAATTTATTAATATACATAAATGGATATAAAAGTTTGTTCACCTTTATAGGTAGATAATTGCCTTTTTGAACTAATGAGCTAACCTTCGACTCCATTTGAAGGCAATGGGAGGACATCCAGAACTTGAACATAAGATCTCTCCTCATCTTCAAGGGGCGGGAAAAATGCGAACTCGGAAGACCTCAGGTCTACTAAAGCCAACAGGAACTTGTGGTAATAGACCATGTAGTTCCTATCTTTGCTGCCACAAGTTACACACATCGCCTCATAGCCATCTTTTGTGCCCATGAAAGGTGCAAGTTTGGGGACAGCTTAACAAAATATGGAGCAATTAATCCATTTTGAACTTTAATTAGTTAATTAAGGCTCTCAACTTTATATAAACTACCCAGGTAAGTTTGTTCAGATGAATGTATTTCTTGTGAATGCATGAAACCAAGATCAATGGTTTGGATAATTTTGTTATTAGGATCATTTATTTGAATAAAATCCGCCTTTTGATTTGTTATGAGCTTAAACTAGGGGGGGCTTCATCTCGCCAAGTAGGATAATCTGGGATCAACTTCAAATAAAAATTAAAACCATTGATCGTGATCAACATCATAAGTGGTCCACCTACATCCTAGTAGTTATTATATACATACAAGAACAAGAACTTTAGAAGCTTTTCTTCGTGCTTTCATTTTTGACATGTTCATCTTATACAAACTGGTAAAAAAAAATAAAATCTTCAAAAATCAAAGCGTTATTTGAGATATAGATCATGATCAACACTTTAGAATTTTCACAAAGCTAATTTTACATTCACAGATATATGTATAGTTGGCTATTTTCTATATATTTGTGGACATTTTCTCTACATACTTGGAACACAATAAACCATGCACACATATAATCCTGCTATTTGGGTGTTAATAGAAGCGACACAGAGAGATAAAAACAGAGGTGAAATTTGAACCCTTGTTTTAAACCAACTCGATTACCAAATTGCTTAATGAAAGCAACTAACAAGGATATAAATCTATTTTCCAATTTTCCTTTTTGGACAGTATAAATTCAGTATTTTCTTTTTTGAATGAATAAATAGACTTGCAGTTCTTATGTCAACCAAAGTGTACCGTGAAAATATATATATATCAATGAATAAATGAACATATGCATCACAAATCTACACACAATCAGGAGATAAGTAATCCTCTTTTTAATTATATAACTTACCATCTTCAGCATTCATCTCCAACAAAAATGCTGACAAATCCCCCAAATGCTGATTGACTTCCATGAGCTCTTCAGCAAAATGAAGTGTGAAAAATAGTGAACCACACCCAAACATCTTTACATTGTCTGTCAAAAAAAATCAAATACAGATATATAACCTCAATGACTACGAAGAAGCAACAGATATATAAAAAAAAATGCCAAGAAGAAATAGGGAAGGCAGAAGTTCTGCGATCTGCCCCTTTATTATCATCCAAGATGCAGATAAAATAAAATAAGTTAACAAAAATAATAAAAGATTTGAAAAAAAACTTTTTCCTGTTTCAATAAACTTTAAATATATATGAACCCTTTACTAAAACTTATGTGTAAGTTTCTGAAAAAGGTTTATGCAATCTTACAATCAACTATAAAGCCAAGGTTTTTCAGTTTTTCTCTTCAACCTAAAAGAGCATTATGTTTTAATGTAATTGGACATCCTCCCTTCCCCACTTCCTGAAGATCTGATACTAATTTGGCTTCTGTTGATTGCAAATTTGAGACAATCCCTTCCTTTACCAACCGACAATTCTACTTAACAGCATTGACTTTTAAATCAGAAATGAATCAACCAAACAGGATAATGATAACAAATGGATTTTCTTTTCTTTCTATGTATGTATACAAAAAAAAAAAAAATGTAAGCCACGCCAACTTTTATCGATTTAAAAGAAAGGGCAAACAGCTATATGTTATGCAGTTCTTACTGGTACAAAAGAATGCTTCTGAAACAATCAATATAACATCGATAATACTAATAAGTAGTAACATTACAGATATACAACTGTAAGTTAATCATAGCTCATCAAAAATTTAGTGGTGTTAACTGAAAATAAGCAGAGCGAGGAGGTAGTTGCCACACATTATAAGGCCATGTCAAATTAATTATAAGTTCATGGGATAACTGGGTAAGTGTCACAAATTTTATGGACAGTATCGAAATTAAAAGTTTAAGGTACAAATTATGAGAAGCCACAGTTTTGCAGGTTATGGTGGCCTTACCCAACCTTTTTATAAAAGAAAAAAAAAAAAATCCCGCATCTATCAGGCAAATTACGTCAATTGAGCAAACTAAACATAAGAAAACAAAAGAGATATGAAAAGCACCCCTATCATGCGCAGCTGCAACATTAAAGGCCATAATAAGCCTTGTATACTTTTTGATAAGTAGATAGTGTCCTATTTCATTATCTGTTGGGGGATCATACAGACGGTTACGCTTCATCCAGCATAGTTGATCAAATATCTTCTTCAAGCATTGTTTTCGGTTCATTGTTCTACCATGAGTACTCAAATCATAACTGGAAGTTCCTATAAATTCATTTGCGCAAAACATTTTAAAGTAGTCAGTTTCCTCAAGAAAGAATAACAAAAGGTCCAAATTAAAGAACAATTAACTTCTGCTAGTTTTTGTTGGATAAGCAAATCAAGTACATAAGTTGGAGTTTTGCTATGGTGAGTCGCGACTCACAAGAGGGTCCGTGAGTCGAGCTTAAAATTCCTAAATCTTGTTCAAAATGATCGATCCAGACCGTTCAATGCGATCTCCCTATTGAAACCTCCATGCTGATCAAATTTTACATTTTTTTAAATTTTTAAGTATTTTTTTGAAATTTTAGAAAATCGTTCATCTAATTAGTTCTGAACCGTTTAAAAATAGCAGTTTTTAAAAATCCGAAAAAATACTTAAAAATTTCGAAAAAATGAAAAATTTAGTCAGTATGGAGGTTTCGATAGGGAGATCGTATTGAACGGTTTAGATCGGTTATTTTAAATAAGATTTAGGAGTTTTGAGCCCGACTCACGGACCCTCTTGTGAGTCGCGACTCACCATAGCAAAACTCCATAAGTTGTATATATATGCATCTGGCTAAACTATGTTGAACTGAATGAAGTACCTTCAGTAGGGACATATTCTTTGTTGGAAACAATACGAACTACACATCTGAGCGCTTCATCTAAGAATCTCTCTGCAGTAGCAGTCGGCTTCAATGTGCTCCGACTTTGCTCAAGTTTATGCATAATTTTTTTGATGAATGAAATTCGGCATTCCTTGAATTGCTCCTTATCCATGGTTCTAATTCATTTTTATCACAAAATTTCCATTACCATGGGGAAAAGAGAGTGCACTTACACACATACTATTTAGTATTTACAATATACTTGTATCTAGAAAATTAGCAGGACACTACCTCCAGCTTTTAGACTGCTTTGGAAGCAAGGGTTTGAGATTTGCAATTTGAGAAGATCCGAGAGGGAAGAAGGAGAAGTGGATTTAGGACAAAAGAGACAGAAGAGTGGTTGTCTAATTTGAAGCGATCAGTACGAACTGCAAAACTGCTGCAGAGATTTTAGCCAGAGAGAAAGGAGGGAAGGCTATATAATAATTTTTTTGTGTAAATTAAGTCCAAATTTTATAAATATAGAAAATGATAATATTGACTTTAAATTTAGGTATCATTTGACACAAAATTTAAGTTTTTTATGAGTAATAAAACTTGCAACAACTTTCATTAAAAATTAGTTCTTAAAATTATCGAAATAGCCAAATTAATTCATTTCCCAATTCCCCCTGCACTTTATTAATAGAAGAGAGGCAGGGCTTTGTTATTAGATACTAGTAGATTTTAAACAACCCGTAATAGTTTAGATATGCATATAAATGTTGACTTATATATTAAATGAAAAGATTATCAGAGTTGAATGGACATTCGCTTCCATACTCTTGTCCAATTCTATGTTCGCTTATTTAACGTGGCGATAGATGGTGCAGTAATTATAGTCTATACTATTCACAATGTCTAACCAACAACCAATGGCTATTACCCACTTACTCGTTTTCATTTGTTTTATCAAACTTTCTAATATCCGTGTCCTACACATTATTATAGGTTTACCCATACTTGATGGAAGCTCATTTGTCTACTACTTGCAATGTACCAACACTATTAATCTTGGAAATAAATAAACTTCCATGCAAACTTTTGTCCATGAAAACAACTTTCTTATAAATACAGTGGTTTGTTTATCAGATTACTGCATCGTTGCAGCAAAACTATAAGCCAGGTGGGATTATTTGGAAAAGCTAATGCAGACAAGCATGAACTTGAAATAAATTGAGAACAAACGAGGCTATGGTACAATGAACATCACTAGCCGGCCAGAGTTACGAGTTACGACACCATTCTCGATTTTAAACTACCAATTTGAACGACTCGAATGACATGTCGAAATCTTATAACATCCAAATTTACATGTGTTTAACTTTAAATTGATTTGCGACTTGTTGAATAGGAGAACGAGACTATTAGTTATAAAATTTGGGCCAATTGGTAATTGTTCTTTACCAAATCAATAAAATAGCCGAAAAAATTAAAAAATGTAAAATTTAGTTCCTTTTAAAATTTAAATTAAATTTAATGGCTCAGCTCGGCCATTTAAATTCGAAAGTCAAAATTTGAAGCCATACCACTAGCCATTCAGTGTTATGTATAGTAACATAACTTCATTCAAAGACAAAATAAGACGAGAGGTAAATAATGATAAACACCCTGCATGTTCCAGGAGCCAGATAATAGGAAAACAGCAAAAACGAACATAATTGCAGTAGGAAACAGTTTGTACGCATTTATTAAATAGATCAAATTATAGGCACTCATTAGCCATTACCAGAAAGACAGATTATTTGTGCAGGCTAACTATTCTAATCAACAACTAATTTACAAATGACAAATAACTCAAGCCTCAAACTATTTATCTAACACTTAATTTCTATCTCTGGCATGCTGGCACCTGTAATGAAAAATAAAACATCAATAACAACTGTCATAACAAGAAGATATTGATGAACTGTCCAAATTTTCTACTTTAACATTTGTGGCAAAATTGAGAAAAGAACAAAAAAAAAGTAACAAACCCACCTTATTTAATTGTGCCACCCCTCAGTGCCTACTCTGAATCTGTGCATGATTGTGGTACATTCCTAAAACCAATAGGTGTGAGAGGTGGTGACGTCTCTTCTTTCAAGTTCTTTGCCTTAAATCCGTCAATCAATTTTCCATCTATTCCCCTATCTTCTCTCCTATTTGTTCCACTAGATGGTATTGAATAGCTCCGTGCCATCACTGCCCCTGGTCCAGGTGGTGCTGGAAGAGGTGAAGGTACATTTTTCGATGCACTGATTGATGTGATAGTCACTCTCTTCTCTTTTTCTCTTTCTTGGTTTGGTTTTGAAACCAGAGGTGCTGAATGAGGGACAAGCGGAGAGGATGCTGGAGATCGAGCTGGCGGGGGGCGTGGCAGCTCGTGAAGTTCACTAATCTTAGCCTTCTTAGTTTCAGAATCAGAATAATTTCTATTCCTATTTCTAGGGTTGACAATGTTACTTTCCTTGAGGGGCAATTTTTGTGGGGTTGGCAGTAAATGTTCATTTTCCTTTGGGTTCTTAATTGTAGCATTAGGATTTGGTTGCAAGGGGGAGGAGAACCAGAGAGGCTGCGACTGATAAGCGCGGCTCGGCTTAGAAAGAGAGGGACGGGGCTGATTGTTCTCTCCTGTAGGAGTCGGGAGTACGTATGTGTTGGGATTTCTTTTAACAGATGGGCTATTTTGCAACATTGCCTTTATGCGGTCTGACCGGTCTGGACTTTTGTTCGCCAGCAGAGGTTCCGATTGACTGAAAGGTTTAGCAGCCCCAAAAAAGGTAAGAGAATCAGACTGGTTACTGTCAGCATGCTCCTGGAAAATATAGGGATTTAATATCAACATACAAAAATTTAACAACTATATAACTAATGCTCCAAGGATGGATGAGTCAGTAAAAATCAACATATAACTAATGCTGGATTCAGCCAGACCAAAATTGGTAGATGTATCAAATCAGAGTTAAGATCCCAGCTCTGCTCTGCTAAGTATGGTATCAGACTATCAGTTAAAAAAGCTTACATCAAGTGATTTCCTAGGAAACTGAGCAGTAGCATTGCTAGCACGTTTACCCTGACCATAGTCAAAACTCAACTCACTGCCATCATTGCTGATATCATCACGGCCATCAGGATACATATCCCCGTCATCGTCGTCGTCATCCAAATCATCATCAAGTTCAGTGAAATGGTAGTCAATGTGCTGAGATTCAGCCACTGCTCTCACCTGCGGCTCTACCATCTCTAAAGACCTTACCCCTTTCCTGAAGAAGTTCAACTGCAGCACAGTACAATCAAATATTTAATATACCTAATACTCCGTGCATGTGCTATGTATTTGGGAATTATTGTGATGCTCTTTGTCATTCTTAATCTCTATCTAATCCTCATATAATTATTTCTGACAAGAAAGCTAGTAACACCCCCATCCCAGCCTCCTCCCCCTTGGAAAAAAAAAAGATTAAAGCATTTTTCAAAACTCGAAAACGTTCAGGGTAGAATAGTGTAGTGGAATAAAAAGGATAACACACTGAAAATAGAGTACAGCTTATCATGAAAACATAAAGAATGTATCAAATATATATGAGCTTGTTTTTTTCAAAAAAAAAAAAAAAAAGTTAAAAAACACACTTTGGGCTGAAAATGGAGCAGGCACTCATATGGGATGTAGAGACAGATATCATGATATGATAGATATGGTAAAAGGATGCAGATATGGACACAGATAATTTATATTATCCGAAAACCAGATATACAGACATTTGGATCTGTATGTGATATTTTTGGAACTATAATTTTCTATATATTTTTGGCTCTAGACATGTTCATTATCCATTTTGTAATTGTAAAGATACAAAAATGCTTATATTGTTGCACTTGCGCAGCTACACCTTTGTTCTTAGTCAACATACGTAAATAATTTGGATCACTTTAAGTCCAACTATAACCCACCTCACATTCCAAACCCACATTAACATTAGTGCAGATATGAATCTGAATTTCAACCTTTGTGTAATATCTGACCCATTCCAACCCTAGAACTTGACATATGTAATCATGCATATGTAAGAGTGAACTTAAGCCGCAACTAAAGAGAGTCGTACAGGCAGGTGGCAGGTGGCAGGTGTACAGCACTTACAAACAAAAAAAAATGAGGCATGGCCATAACCATAACACACATGCATATAACACAGACGCAAGCACAGAAAGTTAGCTAAAAGCGACCTGGGCAGCATGGTGGCGGGTGGCTTGGGTGAGAAGACTCCGGAACTGACCCTGTTTGAGGGACTTCAATCGAAAAACAAAAAGTGTTGCCACTTCATTGTAATCATCTTGCGCTTGTTTCACTTGCTCATAAGAGAAACTGTCTGCCCCCTGCCCTTGCTTACTCGACTTCCCCCCTTTGTTGTTGGTGCTGCTTTGTGTTGCTTGCATGAACTTGTACAAATCCCTAAATATACGAATACACAGTGTTAGTGGTTTTAAAGGGAGATTTGATTGTATTTAAGACATCTGGATCATTTTTTATTACTTGAACTTTCATATACAACAACGACAAAGCCTTTATCCCGAAAAAAAGTAGAACTTGTATTAAAACATTATTTATCTATCTTGCATAGAATAACAAGACATATCCTATATAATTTGACCACCCACCCATGTTCATACTATTACTATAACTTTTTATAATTGTCATCCCTTTAGTTTGTAGAAACTTTGCATAAATTTCTGCATAAAAAAATTTTATAATTACTGACTTATTTTAACTGCCAAAACAGAGAAAATTTTTTTAAAAGCCCTAATAGAGACACTCACATATACCTGTTACCACTGCTTAAATTATTCAAAATTTTTCTCTATTCTCACTCATCCACAGAATGAATAAAGATCAAAACAGAGACAATAAACCAGGTTCAGAATTCTACAAAAGATGGGCATTTAAAGGAATTACAACAATTTAACTTGTCTATTATTTAAAGTCCTTTTGAGAAAATGTGACTGCAGAAGTTATTTCTCTACGAAAAATGATTCACAAGGAACTGGGAGTACACCTTTTGGTTCAGTGAGGGTACATTCCAGCTGCTGGCAAGATTCTTCGAGAGAGAGAGATTGTCTAGGATTAGAGAGTTTCACTTATTCCAAAAATATAACTGGTACTCTATATAAACAGCACTGAAGGTAACCAAAACTAGTTCCTGCACTCTGCCTGATCACCAGTTCTACGCACTACTTACATGATAAAAAATTAGAAGTGGTGTGAACATATGTACCTTTTATCATCACATTGCCGCTTCATCTCCTAAATTAGAACATAAAAAATGCATTAACAATTAGAAAATAGAGACCTGATACCTTTATCCATCTCTTCCATGCATGTTCAGCTAATAATACCAAACAAATATACATCTTTTTGTTGCTTTATTTAATTTTTGAGAAAGTTTAATATGCACCATAGTGCATCGGGCCTTCTATGCACCGCGGACATTTTTGGGAGTGTTTTTGTAAATTGACAAATCTAATTTAGCCAATCTAATCTACATATTGAAATCTCATAGCAAACCAAATTTTACAATTTTTGAGATTTTATTATTATTTTTCCGAATTTTTTAATACCTGTCATTATTGGGATGTTGTAAATAGTAGTTTGTTTCCAATAATAGCATGTTTTAAAAAATTTAAAAAAAAATAGTAATAAAATCTCAAAAATTATAAAATTTGGTTTGCTATGAGATTTCAATATGTAGATTAGATTGGTTAAATTAGATTTGTCAATTTACAAAAATATCCCTGAAAAAATCCGTGGTGCATAGAAAGTCCTATGCACTATGGTGCATATTAAACTTTCTCTTAATTTTTTGCAAAGTGTAAGAAACTTAATTGTCGATCAAGAATCATCTTGAACAAGTTTCTAGACACAATTAGGATAAAGTAAAGTGTCACTCTATTTTATCATTCGGCTCTTCACCTGTGAGCTAATTAAAATTTTAGTGAAATATTCTAAACTCTTTACCTATGTACTGACTAAAATTTCAGTGCATCCACCAAAGTAGCACCTTGAGTAAAATCCACAGTGGCCAGCTGGCATTATACCATGCAAATACTGGTACACTAATCTATTTAACTAGGGAGAAAGAGAAGAGACCTCTACTGTTTGAAGCTCCTTGACAAGAGATTCTGATGGCGTGGAGATAGTTTGGACGACATGGGCACGCTGCCAAATTAGTAGATACAATAAGTATTAAAAACGTTTTTAAGTATTTGCTAACTTTAATGTCATAAAAATAAAGGCAATATTACATACATAGCTATCTACAATCTTTTGAAGCTCAAATTGTGCTTTTCCTAGCATCAAAAGAACTTTACCTGCAATTTTAAAATGTAAATATGAAATAGAATTATGACTAAAAAAACTCTAAGGAAAATTGATTGATCATGCTTCTTAATTAGCAGTTTTGCACTGCTGAAGTCTTAAAGATGTGTCATTGTAAGTTTGCGGCATCATTCATGCATCATTGTATTTAGGATGTGGAAACTGCGAGCAGAAGCAATAAGAAATTATAATTGAAATACTATGAATAGTACATAACATACTTACGTGATTCATCATCATCATTTAGTGTAATCTTTTCAAGAAGGCATGAACCTATTTCCCGCAAGGCTTCTGAAAACTCTGCAATCAATAGAAAGGAGTAGGTAAGAAAAGAAACACTAAGGCATATTATTAAATATTGATTAATAATACAAACAATGCACCAACATTTAATCTGACAGTATTTAATAATATAAAGCCAACTAAATTATATCTCAAAATATTGGGCTTTGCAAGTGCCTGGGGGCAATGAAACATGAACTGCATTGTTCTATTATAATCATGAAAAAGGAATATTGGCAATTAAGGAAGCAGAAAGTAGGGATGAATGGAGACAATCACCAAATGCACTATTGGCAGTCGCAGCTGCAGCAGAAAGCAGGCTATCATACCCATTCTTCATGTCTTGCATCTCCTACCAATACAAAATTTAAGGATGGTTCAGGGTTTATGACACGACAGTAAGCCAGCAAAGGTAAGTTCTGAAGTACACGATTAAATACATAAGGCTAAGATGACTATTTAAACTTTAAAGAACTAGAAAGGTAGCTGACAGTTGTGATTTACGAATTAAGCTCAGTACCCGACTACCGGTATACATTGATTAAATGCATAAGGCGGCAAATGGATTAATTACTGATGCCGTTAAATCATTGTAGCAGATATACTACTCAGCTTGTTGCCTGATTTGATTTTAACCAGACTCAATTCTAACCCACCCGACCCCCTCCGTCGCCGCCAAAACACACACACACCAATTGTAGAGACCTGAAGACCACTCCTCAAGCATTGAGAAGAAGAGAAACTGGAGCTTGATTCTCAAGTACTAAGAGTACAATTACACACTTCTATCTACCAAGTAAATTTACCCAAACCTACGTCAATTTTCCTAACAAAATTGAACTTAATCCTTAAAAAAATTTTGAGTGTAACCTCTAAAAAAAAAATCAAAACAACACACTGCGCGACACAATTACGAGTTCTACTAAGCTCAAATCATCAAAGAGAGAGGAAACCTTGGCAGCTTGAAGGAGTTCTTCGTGGGGAGAGACAGGTACGTGGGGCCCATCTCTCCTCTTCGGATCCTTGTTCTGATCACCTCTGTGCAGCGCGAAGTCGCGAATCTTCTTCAACGACGACTTCATCCCGAATTTCGCCTACAAACCCTTAGTTGGATTTCAGATTAGAGAAGATCTAGAGATTGATTGATTGAAGAAAAGAAAACCCTAGAGAGAGAGAGAGAGAGGGAGACAGTGGCTGTGTAGTGGGAGCGGAGCGAAGAAAGGATCTTTCTCTCTCTCTCTCCCGCTCGCACTAGGTGAACTAGGACTGTAGCTGTCTGAGTCTGTCTTCCTTTTTTGTTTTCTCCTATTTTAAACATTTTCTTCCAGTGAAAATTTTTGCTTTTTTTTTTTTGATATTAGAATAACTTTTTATTTTTCAAAGTTCTGACTGAGGAATGTTAGCGGGTGTGTGTGGAATTAAGATCCGTGATTAGCGTAACATACTTTTAGAATTTTAGAATAGGTATGTTTGAATTTCCAACTTGTGCATTCTTACGAGTTTTGCACTCAGGAAGAAAATATATCAAAAATCAAAAATAAAGTTAAGACAGTAAAAAAAATATATATGCTTTTCATCATTTTTGGTGAAATGATATTTTCCATTGACAAAAGTAAAGGCTACGACGAACTAGCTTTCATCCATTGGCAATAGTACCTTTTAACATTTTATCCTATTCGTATCGTATTCGATAAGATAAGTGTGAATAAAGTTATTCGTGTTCGTGAATTATCCGTACCGTTATATATATAGTTTATAATCTTTATCTAATCAAAAATATAATTGTAAGATTTAATTAATATATTAATAACAAACTAAATAAAAAAAAACATATATGCTTGTAAGATTCAATTGATATGTTAATAATTAAAGAGATAATTAGTTTTATGCCACTATGAATTTTGACAATTAGGAAAATGTCATTCTTAAATGGCTAATTAAATTTATGCCATCGCGGAATTGCTAAAATTAGTTTTATCCACTATTTCTCTAAAAACATACTAAATTCTAAAAATGTCATTACCAAAATTGTCATTCTTTATTTTAAATGACCAAATTACTCCTCACTATAAACAAACCCTAAAAAAACGGCGCATGGAAGGGAGATTAGTCTCTCGACATTCACAGGATAAATACCCGTATGAGGAAGATTAGTTATCGATAAGGGAGACTAGTAAACTTTTTGTTTAATGGAAGCCGATGGCCAATTTTCATATTAAAAAAAAAAGGATTCAAGAACAACTTTATGAACATAGAAAGATTCATTGAATGAATTTGCTGCCCTTGTGAATATGAACTGAACGGAATTATGAAAGTTTATCACGAGTATTTTGTTAAAGTGCAAACAATTATGAAATGTGTAAGTTATGCAACGGGTTTTATTGATAGTAAAATAATTAAGTCTAAAAAATATTATAGTTTGATGATACATAATTGCTTGCGTGACAAAAATTAGGGAAAAAATATTTTTTCAAATAAAAGGATAAATTTGTCATATCAATTTTTGATGGCATAAAACTAATTTATATTATTTTATAGTGGCATAAAAATAATTTGTCATTTAGTGATGGCATATCTCTAATTTTAAATATTTGCAGTGGCATAAATCTAAATCACCCATAATTAAACTAGGCAATTAAAGTGTAAGATTTGATTGAGATAATACTACATTAAATTGGAAATATATAGTGGTAAGATTCAATTGATATGTTAATTACTTTTGTTTGATTTTCATTCATGCGCTACATCGCTCATTCACGGGCTACATTAAAAAAAATACTAAACTTTTTCAGAATATCCCTTTGTTGGTTTAAACATTTTCTCTCGATTTGCCGATTTGCAAAACAACACCAAACCTCTCAACTAACGTTTTCATTTAGTGTTCTATAGCTAAATTACTTGAAGAATGGATTAAAACAAGTGTGGCACAAGTTTAGGAGATTCAAGATATTGCATTAGACTAGCTAGAGTCAATAGTTTAGGTATATTTAATCCCTAAACTAATCTCAATCAATTTGCTATTAAAATGCTCAGTTTTTCTTTTCAGCGTCATACAACGCCATATGGCGTTACACAATGCAGAAGTTATTCTTTTTGAAATTGCAAAATCTCTGACAAGGGTGAGGCAGCGTCACACAACGCCCAGTAGCGTTGTGCAACGCTGCATCACGCAGAGAGAACTTGGCTATCCTCTTTGATCTTTTTGTCAGATCATTGTGCAACGCTGATTGCAATTGCACAACATTTCCGGTTTATTGTTGTGCAACGTTATCCAACGCTTGTTTGAGCCAAGGTTATCTCCGCTGCTCAGAAAGCGCTGTTCCATGTCAAACCCATGTAAAACTCATGTAAACAGCGCTGTCTCACGCTGAGCAGCGTATTTTACATGCAAATTGTTAGAAAATGCTTAATTTTAATTTTTGTGACTAATTACACTTAATTAATCCAATTAAAACACAAGCGAATCAGATCTAGCACTCAAGTTCAATCGATACCAAGAGAAGGGGGTGGAAAGTTGTACCTCCCGCGAAATCGTATTCGCGGGGCTCGACCACGGCATGGGAATCGATGGCGTGCCTTCTCCACCATCTCCACCACGTCTAGTAGCCGCCCTCGAGTCCACCAAGGAGAATTAATCACGTTCTACAAGGAACGTGCTAGCTGATGAGTGCATTTTATATGCATATTCAGGTACCATTTTATCTCCAAACTAAACCAATTGCCTTGAGTTTACATAGTTTAGATAGTTTAGATTAGTTTAGGTTAGTTTAGTTAGAGTTTTTGTGTCAAGAATGAGTTACTACCATAGTTTCTAATTTTATTGCAGATTCTGGACAAGAAATGACTTGGATGAGTCCATAAAGTTGAAGAGCTCATTCTAAGCTTTCCAACGGATCTTGAATCACCTCAAACGGAGTTCGGATGAAGGAGATATGCCCAAAATACTGACAGGACGCAGTGCTGACATTTTCCTGCGACCCGCTGATGGTCCCAGCGGCCCGCAGACCTGGAACTGCCAAATTTAGCAGAATCGCCCGATTTGGCAATTCTATATTTGGACGACGGTTTCTACCGACTCCAGGTGCATCCAGAGCACGTCTTCAGTTATTTCCAGCGTTTCTACACCTTCCCAAGGCCTATTAAAGACCTGTTTGAGGAGAGAACAAGGGAGAACAAGAGGAGATCAAATCCAAGGTCAAGTTAGGGTTAGACATAGAGTTATTTGAGAGTTAGGTCTCAAGTCCAGATCGTGGCAGCGCCAAGCAGGTCATTTGCTACAGCAAGAGACGTGTTTGATAGGAGATTTCGACACACGCAAGAGCAATTGGTTGTAATCTTTCCTTATTCTCATTTTCTCTTGTGTTTGTATGATGTTTCTTAGTTGTTGATTGTTTGTTCTAGGGCTATGGTTGTAAACTCGAATTCTTAGTTGTTGATTGCATGTTTATTTAGTTTATTTGATATCTTTGTGTTTTATACCTTGCTTGAATTGCTTGAATTGATTATGCCATGATTGTCTAAGTAGATTTGTTTACACCCGTTAAGTAGAGCTCGCTTAATTGCTAGGTGGTTAAGTCCAAATAAACTTAGATTATTAGGCATGATCACGATTAACATGAAGGTTTCCAACTGAAAGGTTAAACCAGGACTAATTAACGAGAGTTAAGTCCTTTCCAAGAGCGAAAGCTTAAGGATTTCATAGGTTAGAAAGGTATAAACTTGTAGAAACTAGACCACGAAACGATAGTTGAAATCTAGGTTCTATACGAGAGAAATTGGGTTAATTAATTGATAACCAGACCTAAACGAGAGTTTGATCTAGGAACCTTAATTAAGCCATTATCCCTACACAATTATCAACTGAATTAAGTCAATTTGCATTCACATCGCTGATCCTAGCGGGCCGCTGAGTGAATCAGCGAGGTTGTCTATGCCCGCCATGTAGCCAGCGACCAGTCTAATAGGTTAGCGACCTAAGTTCTTTTAGCGGGCCGCTACGAGAGTCAGCGGGCCGCTGGAACTGGGACTAAGAAGAAGTGTTAGCAACCAGAAACCCTAGAATTTCGTGACTTGTTGAATCTCTCTCATTAATTCTTGTTTTGACCTTGAAACTAGACTTAAGATTTGAACCCACCTGCAACCCTTAATTTACAAAAGAGTTGAACCGTCTAGCTAGTTTAGTAAAGTAAAGGACTAATATTCCAACACCGTCCCTGTGGATTCGACCCTCAAGCTGTTCTACAAACGATTAGATCGGTAGACACGAGGTTTTTATTTTGAGACTTGATTTCACCTTCGATCAAAATTGGCGCCGTTGCCGGGGACGGTTTGCTCGAATATTGGTATTTTGCTTTAGTAATTTAGTATAGACACCCTTGTATCCTTGTATCTTACTTATTTTGTCTTATTTAAAAAAAAAACCGAAAATATTTTCTATCACCATGTTTCCTTCTTTTCAGGTACGTGAGCAAGAGGCGGAGGATAATTGGAATGAAATCAACCACATGAATAGACAATTTGGACTTAATGCGAACATGAGTGAATTTGAGCGTGCTTTTCACACCGTGCAAAACACGATCAATAATGCATGTGGAGACAACCAGAACTTCAGTAACCTCATCGAATTCGACGAACCTTTTGACTGTCAAACAAACCATTCGAGATTCATATGGAGGGAACCTGAAGCACAAAACATGACTGCCAGTTTCTGCGGCCCGCTGGGAGATCCTGCGACCCGCAGGAACCTCAACAGACAGACATGCGATTCTGGTTTGAATGATTTTCCTTCTTTTGCTTTGAACAATGATGGTTTAGTGTCTCAACCATACCATAGGTCTACTTTTTTTCCTAGTTTTGATAATTTTCGATCATCTACGCAAATGTCAAGTGTTGAATCAAGGTTTGAGGAATTTAAAATGAACCAAATCGAATTTAATGAGAAACTTTTGAAAGAAATGAAATCTATATCATCTTCACTCAATACTCTCATTACCCATCATCAAAGGATGTTAGAAACTGAAAATTCTTCATATAGGCCACACAATGAACAAAACAATGAATTGGCTTTGCGTATTGATTGTGAATTTGAAAACTCTAGTTCCAAGAAGACCCACATTTGGTTAGATACCAACAAAACTGAAAGCAAACAAGTTGAGAATAGGGAGGTACAAGAGGAATTTGATGAACCAAAGTACATACCACCTCCTCCCTATATCCCTCCAATTCCATTTCCACAAAGATTGTTTAGGACTGAAATTGTCAAATCTAATGAGTTGGAATTGAAGCATCCTCCAATTGAGAACATGAATGATGAATTTGAAGAGAAGAAAGATGGAGACACTACTCCCAAAGTCGAGGCATCCGACAACAGAAATGAGAAGTTCAACCAATTCGACTTGAGCACTCTTAGAAGATGTTTGGAGAAACTTGATGTGATGGAAGACAACAAACCGCAAATCAAGTATCACATCATAATCGAGCCAAGAAAGATGACATCCAAAGAAGAACACTCCAAGCATGTTTCAAAGGACCCGCTCAATCATTTTTGGGAGAACTATGATGCGTGGAGAGGGAGAAAAGTGAAGATAAGATGAGTAAATGCAAGGTGGTCAAGCTAGTGACCTAAAACAAGCGCTTCTTGGGAGGCAACCCAAGGCCCAAAAATTTCATTTTCTCTCATTTAGATTAATTTAGGTTTAGTTGTTTTAGTTAGTTATAACTTATCAATTATTGTTGTTGGTTTTTAGGTTTGAAGAAAGGTGACAAATCAGCTTTTGGAAGCACCATTACACGAATTGTATGCAAGAGCTCAAACTTGGGGGATACACCATGAAGGAGCATACAAGCCGTTTTGCAAGTCGCACCAACCCCTATGCGAACTTCATAACCACTACAATAATTTGATGAGTTTCCTTTCCTATCTCTCTTTTAAGTTATATTTTCCTTGCATTGAGGACAATGCAAAGTTTTAAACTTGGGGGGAGAGAATAGGAGTTGTATCTAGGTTTGCATCATGCATATTAGGTGTTAATTTCATATATGTCCCAGTATCTGCGGCCCGCCGAGTGTTTCTGCGGCCCGCTGAAGTGTTCGGTGGGTAGCAGAGATTTTCGGTGGGTAGCAGAAAAGTCCGATGGGTAGCTGAAACTGGAACTGACAGGTATAATTGTGCATTTCATTTAGGAATTGTCTCTATTGCATGATAATTTCATATAGATTGCATTTAGGTAAGTTAGGGAGATACTTAACAAGTTTTGATATCGTGAATTGAATGAATTATTTAGGGAGTTTTAGAAATTTTTTTGATTTGAATTGTGGGTCATCTAATTGATCGACTAGCCCCTGTGACCTTAGGAAATGAGTAGGTATTGTATCATAATCTACCTTGATTGAAACTTAAATTTGATGATTTGATAAGTAGTATGAATGACTTGACCAATTAGAAATCGGTAAACCAAGACAACCACCCATTGAATTAATTTCCAAACTTTGTCAAGATCGATTCTACCGACCCAAATGCATGTTCAACTAAGGAAATAAACACTAAGTCTAGAGTCAAACAACCGCTGTTTTCAAGTTTATTAAAAGTCGAAGATGTAAATACACACCGTTGTATATAAAAAAAAAGAAAAAAACAAAAAAAGGGGAACTAAAAAGCGTGCAATGCCATGGACATTGCGGGAAGCTATAGGTTATGGTGGATAGAAAAACTTCCATAAATCATGAGTAAAAACAGAAAGGCTCATGACATAAATAAATAAATAAATAAATAAAAACGAGAAAAATCTCGAAAATAAATCCACCGTAATTTGGCTAACCTCTCCACAGCGGGAAAACCTCTTAGCCCCGAGAGAAAGTTAAAAGTCCAACCCAAAAACTTTGGAATAGAATGGGTGAGGAGTTGTACCCTTTTTTCCGCCTCACTTTAGTTCGATTTCCAATGCGTTTTCGAAAATCAATATAGCGGTTTAAGTACTCAAAAGACTTGGTTGTGAAATAAATTGATATGACATGTTTTTTGTGTTGGTAGGGTGTGATCCCGAATCTCTTTGCCAAGTCAATTGTCAATCTTTGAAAAATCAACAAGTTTAGAAATTGAACAAGATAAGTTATGGGCAATAGTTACAAGTATCCTAAGTGTTTCACATGTGGGGTAAGCGTGGGCCATTTGGGACAACTCAATTCAATTTGAAAAAGCTTGTAAAATTGTTTAAATAATTCAATCAAATCACGATATTGGTGCATGTTAAGAATCATCATAACTTGTAAGTCTCAAGTCATTGTTTTAGTTTAGAGCCCAACCATCCTTTTAAGATAAATATTTGCTTGGGGACAAGCAAAGGTTAAACTTGGGGGGATTTGATGAGTGCATTTTATATGCATATTCAGGTACCATTTTATCTCCAAACTAAACCAATTGCCTTGAGTTTACATAGTTTAGATAGTTTAGATTAGTTTAGGTTAGTTTAGTTAGAGTTTTTGTGTCAAGAATGAGTTACTACCATAGTTTCTAATTTTATTGCAGATTCTGGACAAGAAATGACTTGGATGAGTCCATAAAGTTGAAGAGCTCATTCTAAGCTTTCCAACGGATCTTGAATCACCTCAAACGGAGTTCGGATGAAGGAGATATGCCCAAAATACTGACAGGACGCAGTGCTGACATTTTCCTGCGACCCGCTGATGGTCCCAGCGGCCCGCAGACCTGGAACTGCCAAATTTAGCAGAATCGCCCGATTTGGCAATTCTATATTTGGACGACGGTTTCTACCGACTCCAGGTGCATCCAGAGCACGTCTTCAGTTATTTCCAGCGTTTCTACACCTTCCCAAGGCCTATTAAAGACCTGTTTGAGGAGAGAACAAGGGAGAACAAGAGGAGATCAAATCCAAGGTCAAGTTAGGGTTAGACATAGAGTTATTTGAGAGTTAGGTCTCAAGTCCAGATCGTGGCAGCGCCAAGCAGGTCATTTGCTACAGCAAGAGACGTGTTTGATAGGAGATTTCGACACACACAAGAGTATCTACTCGCGATTAGACATCAAACAAATCATCCAAGTATCAAAGAGAAAAGAAAACATAAGAAAGAAATAAAGTTACAACAGAAAAGCAACTCGATCCCTTTCTTTCTGTCTTCTGCTACTCGACAGCGGCCCGCAGATGTCTCTGGCGACCCGCTAGACCTGTGCAGAACTGTGTCTCCTTTTGCCCAGAATAATTCCTCCTAATCGCCCCCCTCTGTCTTCAACGCTTCTTCCTTATATAACATGCATTGGCGGTTCTCTTAAGGTGGAGGTCGTGCAAGTAGAGGCTCTAAATTTGGCATAGACAGTTATGGAGAAGATAGCAAATCTGGCTGGCTATTTTTGTCTGTCGGTTAACATCTTTCAGCGGCCCGCTGCTAAGTCTAGCGACCCGCTGAAGTCTCGTATATCTCCAGTCAACATCTGCTACCCGCTGCCTCCCTGTGGGTCGCTGGAGAGATCTGTGGGTCGCAGGTCTAGTCTGAAAATCGCTCCAAATGTCGAGTCGAGTAGCCACATCGCGTAGATCCTATACAAAATGAAGCAACCATGGCAGTACCTAGCTTCTAACCTAAATTAACAATTAAACATTAGAAAAAGCACATAAAATCAAGAAATTAAGACCTATAAATGGTTGAAATGCTAAGTATGAAAACCATTTATCAAACCCCCCAAGCTTAGCATTTGCTTGTCCTCAAGCAAAGTCCTATGTTCAAGTTCTGGTTTTCAGGGCTTAATTTCAATCAACTATATGTTTCCTAACAAGTCAAAATGTCAATTCATAAACTAACTAAACTAAATTTGAGCAATTTCAAGAATTCAATCTAAACTAACCAACTAACTAAGATATTTGCATTTGTCTTCCATGACTTATCTCATCAATTCCTAAGTTCATCATTTTATTAAGGTTAAAATTGATTAATCTAACAATTGAAACGGGATCTAACCCTACCAACATAAACATCCAATTCAACCAATTCATTTCACAACCAGGTCTTCGAGCTTTTTAACCATTCAATTTTCTGAAAACGCATTGAAATAAGTCTAAAGTGAGGCAGAAATAAGGGTACAACTCCCCACCCAACCTATTTCAAAGTTTTTTTTGGGTTAGACTTTTAAATTTCTCTCGGGGCTAAGAGGTTTTCTCGCGGTGGAGAGGTTAGCCAAATTATGGTGGATTTATTTTCAAGATTTTTTTTTTTTTTTTTTTTGCATCATGAGCCTTTCTGTTTTTACTCATGATTTATGGAAGTTCTTCTATCCACCATAACCTATAGCTTCCCGCAATATCCATGGCATTGCACGCTTTTTAGTTCCCCTTTTTATTATTATTTTTGGTTTATCATTTTCTTTGTGAATTTATTCCTTTTGGCTCAAAATGAACCACGTGTTTTTATACATCTTCGACTTTTAATTATTCTGAAAACAATGGTTTAAACGCTCTAGACCTAATGATCATTCCTTGGTTGTCATGCCTTTATGTTGCTAAAGTTGATCTAAATGAATTTATCAATTTGAGGTGGCTACCGCCTCAAATGCTTTGATTAACCAATTAACCTATCTAATTCAACAAACTTAGGTTCCGTTGAGATACTTCATGAAAAGCTATTGCTCCTATCTTAGTCATATTTGAGTGTGCAAACTCTTTAATATTTCCTCAAGATTTTATCAATTTGTTTCCTTCAGTTAAAACTCTTATCTTTTGCTCAATTCTCTGTTCAGTTAACTCAGAATAACTTCTTAACTTTCCCTAAATATGCAAAATGACATTAATTATGCAATTATTTACAAAACTAGATGAAAATGCAATGAAATTCTTAAGTTCTGGATAAATTAGCGGTCCGCAGGTGATGTCTGCTACCCGCTGCCTTAGCAGCGAGCTCAAAGGTCTGACCTGTGACCCACTGAAATTCCCATACTTAGAATTTCTCTAAGTCCTGCCCACCTGCCATCAGCGACCCGCTGGTAGGGACTGCGGTCCGCTGATTGCCTTGCAGACAGAGACTAAAATTCATGAATGCAATTTCCTAACCTTTAATAACCTAACTAATTAGCAGTCCTAACTGGAAGTTTTCAATTTCTCTATACCCCCCCCAAGCTTAATTCATGGCTCTGTCCCTAGGGCCATTAATTACCTAAAGAAAGGAAATAGAGGGAAATTAGAAAACTTACGAACTTAGCTCAATCCTCGGGAGGTGGGGGTGGAGGTGGTTCTGGCACTCCGAAGATATGATCCGCGAAGCGCTGCATTATTGCCCTTTGTTCATTCCTCCAACTCCTTGCCTCTTCAATTTCTGCATCTAGCTTTGCCTCAAGGCGCTCATAGTCCGCGGAGAGATTCCACTGTGCAATGTGGATGTCATGAAGCATGTCCGCGATGCCTGGGACATCAGGTGTGGCCGTCCCCTGGTAAAAGTCCTCTCTTCCCCACTCTACTTGGCTTCCTGGCCCAAATGTGCGGGCCGCTGGCTCTGACTGCGACCCGCTGGCGTGAAAATATGTTTCTTCATGCTGGGTCGCAGGTTCTTCCTGTGGGCCGCTGGTCCTGGGCTGAGGCTCTGGACTTGGCACCGGCAGAGCCAAAACTCCGTTCCGGACTAGAAGATAGTCCCCGGAGCGCATCTGACCTATTCTGAATGTAATGGGGATATCCAGGCGATAATCCCCCACCACATAGCGTGTCTCCCGCGGCGTTTTCTTTACATGACCCATGGATGCAAGGAGCTCCATGTTGAGGCGTTCGGGCCCGGCACTTTGCTTCATGCGGAAGCTTGCCACGCCGACGTTCTTGGCCAGATGCGTGACAAGGCCCCCAATAGTGATCTGCCCCTGCCCCGTCAGTTTGTTGCGGGCAATTGTGTCGTGCCAATGCTTGAGCATGCTCCGTGCCAAGTTTTGATGTTGAGAGTTGCCGCGGCGGAGCATTTGGCACAGCACCGATGTCTCACCCACGTTAGCCTTAGCCCCCGATTCTCCTCTCGCAAAGATGGTGAGAGATAGAGCCCGTTGGATGAATCGGATCACGGGCATTTGAATGTCCACACTCTTCCTCTCTTTTGGAGCCTTCAATCCCGTGATTCTCTCCCAAAATCCTTCATCAATGTCCTTGACATCCAACCCGCCTCGCCTCAAGCCAAAGATATCGGCGATCTCGCTCTCATATCGGGCGTATCGGACCCCATGGAATTGCCACGAGGCCAAGAACTCCCCTTTCTCCCTATTCCACTCGAGGCGGAGTGTGCAAAGGAACTCCATAGTTAGGCGGGTATAGGCGGGCTCCACTATCTCCCAAAATGCCCTCGTGATCCCGGCATTTTCAGTCAAAGCATAGAAGTCCTCCTCTATGCCGAGATCCTTGAGCACTCGAGGGTCTAAGAACCGAGTATTCTCCATTTTCTTAATCTTGAGGCGCTCATAACGGGCCTTGCACTCAGCTTCAAGGAAACGGGGTGGGTTATCCCCGAGCTCCTCCTCCGCTGTCCGCGATTTCCTTGCTGCCCGAGTAGTGGTTTCAACCACGTCCGGGTCCACTTTCATTCTATCCTCCTCTTCTTCTCTCCTCATCCTCTTCTCCTGTCTATATTCAACTTCAAAATCACTCCCCGAAGCACTCTCCTCTTCTCCTTCCTCTTCACTCTCGCTCTCTTCATCTCCATCCGCATCCTCTTCTTCCTCACTCTCCTCACTCTCAAGTTCTTCCTCCATCGGAGCTTTACCCCTGTCAACAGTTTCTTGAACCGGCTCTTCCTCAGTCTCTGTCCCCTCATCCCCAAATATCTCTCTTTCCGCTTCTTCAAAATTCGGGGGTGACTCCTCCCTTCTTGGAGGAGGTGACTCTCTCCTTGGAGGTTGAGAGGAGCCACTCCCAGACCCTCCCAACAACAATCTCACTGCTCTAGCTCCTCTCTTGAAAACTTTAGGAGCCATCTGTAGAGGTTTCGGCTTGTTTTCGATTGAATTGGTTGGGTTCCGTCTCAATCTTGCCCAGTATCAGCGGGTCGCAGGAGGTTTTGGCGGGTCGCTGGTATTGGGTTTAGCTGAGGTTTTAGCTTGGCAGAATGTTTTCAGCGGGCCGCTGGTTGTGTCTAGCGGGTCGCTGGTACAGGCTGAGAGTTGGTTAAGGATGACCAGAATTGGGGTTTTCCGATGGGGACCAGTGTGGTACCGTTTGGTTTGGGTTTTGGGTCCTTGTACCAGTTTGAATTGAGTTGGAGGGTTTGGAATGAGTTGTTACCTTAGCCTAGTGGAGAATGAGCCCTACTGCGCCGAATTGTGGGATTGTGACGATGAATCGATGCGTGGATGCGATGAGGCGGCGGAGAGGTTCGTCACCGACGGCTCCGGTGAAATGGTGGTGCTCGTGGGGCGCAGAACGGTGGAGTTCGCAGGTGCAGGGCTTGGGTCGCAAGAGAGGAGGGGTAAGGGTCGAAACTGCTCTGTTGGAAGAGATGGAATGGTGAAAAATCAGAAACACCCTTGATAACCGTCATATTTTAAATTTAAGATCTTTTCAGCGGGCCGCAGGTGGTGTCAGCGGGTCGCTCCTCCTTCCCTCAAGCTTGCTTGGAGCAGCGGGTCGCATGATGCCTGGCGGATCACTTCAATGTCCTGCGGGTCGCTGGTTGTGTCGCAGAAGAGCAGAAAACCTGAGAATTAAGCCTAGTTAGGCTCATAAACTTTAGCCCCATCTTTTTTTATTTTTATTTTTTTGTATTTTTCTATATATATATATATTTTTTTTTGTTGTTTTTATTTTCAAATTTTTTTGTATTTTGTTGGATTTTCTGACTGAAAAATAAATGAATTAAAAAAACCCTTGGGTTGCCTCCCAAGAAACGCTCGTTTAGGGTCTCGAGCTCGACCCCTCATGTCTACGTCTCGCTAGGTGTCGGGTTAACGAAGCGTATAACCCCCGCATCGTCCTTCCTCGACACATTCTCCATATAAAGCTTGAGACGGTTGCCATTCACCTTGAAACTTCCATGAGTCTCGCTCCAAATTTCAACCGCTCCAAACGGATAAACCTTCTTAACCTTGAACGGAACTGACCATCGTGACCTTAACTTGCCTGGGAATAGCCTCAACCTTGAGTTGAACAGAAGAACCAAATCACCCTCTTTGAATTCTCTCCTCAAAATGCGCTTGTCATGCCATTGCTTGGTTCGTTCCTTGTACATTCTTGCATTCTCATAAGCATTCAAACGGATCTCATCTAACTCATGCAATTCCAAAACCCTTTTCTCTCCCGCTTCCTTGTAATCAAAGTTGATTGCTCGTGTGGCCCAATATGCCTTGTGCTCCAATTCAACGGGTAAGTGACATGCCTTGCCATATATCAACTTGAAAGGGCTCATGCCAATAGGGGTCTTGTAAGCGGTTCGGTACGCCCATAAAGCATCATCTAACTTGAGGGCCCAATCCTTCCTTGATCTTCCAACCGTTTTCTGCAAAATATTCTTGATTTCACGGTTAGATATCTCGACTTGCCCACTAGTTTGAGGATGGTATGGGGTAGCCACCCTATGGTTGACTCCGTGTTTCTTCAATAAGTTCTCGAACTGGCGGTTGATGAAATGCTTTCCCCCGTCGCTTATCACAACTTTAGGAACTCCAAATCTTGGAAAGATGACCTTGGAGAACAACTTTCTCACCGCTTCCGAATCGGCCTTCTTGCATGCCACGGCTTCAACCCACTTAGAGACATAATCCACTGCTACAAGGATGTACTCAAAGCCACAAGATGAAGGGAATGGCCCCATAAAGTCTATCCCCCACACATCAAACACCTCCACTTCCAAAATTGGATTCAATGGCATCTCATGTCTACTTGAAATGTTACCCATCCTTTGGCATTGATCACATGTGAGCACAAAAGCTCGGGCGTCCTTGAAGATCGAGGGCCAGTAGAACCCTGCTTGAAGTATCTTTGTGGCTGTCTTTGAGTGAGAAGCATGACCTCCATAACTTGATGAGTGACAATGGGCAAGAATGTCACTTATCTCCTCATGGGGAACACATCTTCGAAACATTCCATCTACTCCAAGCCTCCACAAAATTGGGTCTTCCCAGAAGTAGAACTTAACATCTGAAAGGAACTTCTTTTTCTGTTGATATGTCTGCTCTGGGGGTAGAACACCGGTGGCCAAATAGTTAGCAAAGTCAGCAAACCATGGGGGTCGCCCAGTTTTAGCGGGCCGCAGGGTGTCCCAGCGGGTCGCAGGTGTTGGGGTGATCCGTAGGTCAGACTGGCGGGTCGCTTCCTCCTGGTCAACTCGCAGGGCTAGGCTGCGGGTCGCTGGTACTGGGTTGACTGCCATCAATTGTTCATCAGGGAAGCTCTCGTTGATCGGTTTCGGTTGGGGTTCATTCCATCTGAGTCTGGATAGGTGGTCTGCGACTGAGTTCTCCGTTCCCTTCTTGTCGCGAATCTCCAAATCGAATTCTTGTAGGAGAAGGACCCATCGAATGAGACGCGGTTTGGCATCCTTCTTACTCATGAGATATTTAAGAGCCGAGTGATCCGTATACACAATCACTTTAGATCCGACCAGGTAGGGCCGAAACTTGTCCAGAGCAAAGACCACTGCTAGCAACTCCTTCTCGGTAGTGGTGTAGTTAATTTGAGCTTCATCTAGCACCTTACTCGCATAGTAGATGACACATGGTTTCTTGTCCTTGCGTTGTCCAAGCACTGCTCCTATGGCGTAGTCGCTTGCATCACACATCAACTCGAATGGTTGATTCCAGTCCGGTGGTTGCAATATGGGTGCGGTGACCAATGCTTCTTTCAACCTACAAAAGGCATCAACACAATTTGAGTCAAATTCAAAATCAACGTCTTTCATGGTCAAATTAGTTAATGGTTTTGCGATTTTAGAGAAGTCTTTGATAAATCTCCGATAAAACCCGGCATGTCCAAGGAAATTCCGCACGTCCTTCACGCAAGTTGGGTTATTCATCTTCTCTATGACCTCCACTTTGGCCTTGTCCACCGATATACCTTTGGATGAAACATTGTGACCAAGCACCACGCCATCTTGAACCATGAAATGATATTTCTCCCAATTAAGCACCAAGTTGACCTCCTCGCATCGCTTCAAGATCTTCGATAAATTGGCTAAGCAGTGGTCAAATGAGGTGCCATACACCGAGAAGTCATCCATAAAAACCTCCATGTCCTTCTCAATGAAATCCGAGAAGATAGCCATCATAGCCCTTTGAAATGTAGCGGGCGCATTACAAAGTCCAAAGGGCATCCTCCTATAGGCAAAGGTTCCATATGGGCATGTGAAAGTCGTCTTCTCTTGATCGCTTGGGTGGATTGGAATTTGAAAGAATCCGGAGTAGCCATCCAAGTAGCAAAAGTAGGAGTGGTTGGCGAGACGCTCCAACAATTGGTCCACAAAAGGCAAAGGAAAATGATCTTTACGCGTGGCGGTGTTGAGCTTGCGGTAGTCTATGCACATCCTCCACCCCGTCACCACCCGTGTTTGGATCAACTCATCATTCTCGGTCTTCATCACCGTGGTTCCTCCTTTCTTGGGCACAACATGGACCGGGCTCACCCATTCACTATCGGAAATCGGATAGATTATACCCGCATCCAATAGCTTCAACACTTCTTTCTTTACAACTTCTCTCAGGTTTGGATTTAGCCTTCTTTGATGCTCAACTGAGGGTTTGTGTCCATCTTCAAGCAGTATTCGATGTGTGCAAATCTTCGGGTCGAGTCCTTTGAGGTCATCTATCGAATAGCCAATTGCCCTCCTATGTGCTCTTAATTCCTTCAAAAGCTTCTCCGTCTGTTCCTCATCAAGCTCTGCATTGACTATCACGGGATAGGTCTGGTCAGGGCCCAGGTATTCATATCTTAGGCTATCGGGTAACTGCTTCAGTTCCAGCTTTGGTGGCTCTGGCTCCTGGTCTGAGCGGGCCGCAGGTGATCCCAGCGGGTCGCAGGTGTTATCCAGGCTGAGCACTATTTCTGTCGAAGTTCTAAGCTGAACTGATACGGCCTGGCGGTCCGCCGCTGAGGCCTGCGGGCCGCTGGCATCTTTCCAGAGAGGTGGTTGAGGCTCTATTGCTTGCAGAATCTCGTTGAAAATCCAGTCTGCCTCTTCCATCTCTTCGCTGGTGTCGGAGATGAAGCTGAACACTCTCATAAGCTGCTTGAGTACTGTCTCCTCCACCATTCCGTCGAGTTCTTCCACCATGAAGATAGAGTCATGTTGAGAGGGCATCTTCATTGCTTTGTCAATTTGGAACTCGACTTTCTCTTCGCCGATTGCTAAGGACATCCTGCCATTCTTCACGTCTATCATAGCTCCAGCAGTGGCTAGGAAAGGTCGTCCAAGTATAATCGGCACCTCCAAATCCTCTTCCATATCTACAACAACAAAATCACAAGGGACATAAAGATTACCTACCTGTAGCGGTACATCTTCAACGACTCCAAGCGGTAAGCGAACTGATCGATCGGCCAATTGTAGAGACATCCTCGTGTCTTGCAGTTCCCCTACTCCAATCTTGTCGAAAATCGACTTTGTCATTAGGCTCACGCTTGCTCCCAAGTCACATAATGCTCTTCTAATGCTTGCCCTTCCAATCTTGCATGGAATGGCAAACTTCCCTGGATCTTGCATCTTTGGTGGCAACTTATTGAGTATCAAAGCACTGCACTCTTCTGTCAAAGCCACCGTTTGGCATTCATCGATTTTCCTCTTATTGCTAAGTATATCTTTCAAAAACTTAGCATAAGTTGGCATCCGGGTCAAGGCATCAGTGAATGGGATGGTGATGGAGAGTTGTTTCAGGACCTGCAAAAACTTACTAAACTCCTTGTTTTCCTTGGTTTTGGCTAGTCTCTGTGGGTAGGGCACATTGGGGCGCGACATTATTTGATGGATAACTTTATCCTTATTTTGATGTCTGGCTGGCTCAGGATCAGCGGGCCGCAGTTCAGTTGAGTGGGCCGCAGGTTCTGGGTCAACCAGCACAAATCCGTTGTCTTCTTCAGAAACCAACTTCATCTCCGGTTCAGCGGGCCGCTGGTCATCCCTGCGGGTCGCTGATGCTGGGTCTGAGGCTGACTCTTCAAGCATTTCAGGTCCATCA
Source organism: Rhynchospora pubera (assembly GCA_028095005.1). NCBI lineage: Eukaryota > Viridiplantae > Streptophyta > Magnoliopsida > Poales > Cyperaceae > Rhynchospora > Rhynchospora pubera. Next base: position 60,434,668 of record CM051459.1, on the reverse strand, counting down.
TAATTCGTGCCGCTCCTGAGTGTGATGGCATTGACGTCAGCCTTTGGATTAGGCTCTGGTTGACTGGGAAACATGCCAGTCTTGGTCATCACTCCATTTCCCGGCTGATGAATCACCGAGTTTTGTTTGTGCACCACTTGTTCTAGGAGTTCGCCTATCCTCGTAAGCTCGGTATGAACCTTGTTGTTCCATATCCCTTGATCACGCATGAAGTTGTCAACCTGAATTCGATGTGGAGACGGTTGATTTGGTTGATTTCCTCCCTTATTCAAATGAACACCCGGATTAGCCGCGCCATTTGGGTTCGCGTATGAGAAACCCGCATGATTGCGCCTATCCTTGTATCCAACCGGAGGGAAGTAAGACGGTCCATTGCCAATGGCATTGACTTCTTCTTCTACGGGCTCATTTTGTTGAAGTCGGGGGCATTGGGGAGCCAAATGCCCTTCTTCATCGCAAAGTTGGCACGCATGGACTTGAGCCACGGGAGTGGTCTTCTTGTCATTCATCTTCTTCATCAAGGTCGTGAGTGCATCGATTTGAGATTGTAGATGAGTTGTCTTGTCTAATTCGAGCATCCCACGAGGTTGGTGTTGAGTCCTTGTCGAGTAGTTTGTTTGCGCAAGAGCCATCCTCTCAACCAAGTCAATTGCCGCTGCACTTCCCAAGTTTAAAAGTGATCCACCTGCAGTATTGTCCACATTTTGACGGGTTAAATGAGTTAAGCCATCGTAAAAACAGCTAATCAATTTAGATTCGGATAAGTCATGATGTGGACAAATCCTTTGCAACTCCTTAAATCTCTCCCATGCTTCTCCTAGGCTCTCATCATTTTCCTGTCGGAAATTGTAGATCTTTCGAACAATTTGGACCGTCTTCTCCCTGGGGTAGAATTTGTCCAAAAAGGCCTTAGCTAACGCGTCCCAAGTCCCAAAGGGTCGGGACTTAAAACCCGCTAGCCAAGTCTTTGCTCGGCCTCGTAGAGTGAATGGAAAGAGGGTAAGGCGGATTGTGTCATCGCGGACTTGGTCGAAATTTAGGAGAATGCAACATTGTAGAAAGTCCTCCAAATGTAAGGTAGCGTCCTCATGTGTGTCTCCCCCAAACATGTTCTGCTGGACCAGGTTTATGATCCCTGGATTGAATGCGAAGTCTCTTGCTCGCTGGGGGTTGGGTGGGTCAACTCCAAGACCGATATTGTTTGCGGCGGGTGCTCCAATCTCACGCAGGGGCCGATTACGTGGAGCAGTCTCCCTTGCTGTGAGCTCTTCACGAACCCTGCGCTCCAGGTCGGCCAAAGGTATCTCGTTATCACCCATGCTATTGTCGTCAGAAAAGTCGGATTCTTCGGTTTTTGGGTCTTCAATCGTATCAGACCCAGGATCAGCGGGCCGCAGGATGATCTGGCGGTCCACTGGTGGTTGGGATGTCTGTTCTGGATCACTTTTCGACCCTCCTCCTCGTCTCTGGTATACGAGAAGAGGTGGCTGATTCGATGTGGTTGCAACAGACTTCTCTCTGCCTTCTGTCACCCTTTTAGCGGCTCGCTGGGGCTGCCTGCGGGTCGCTGAAATTGGTGGTTGGTCAGGTTGAGAGACTCCTTCTTCACAAAGTCTTGGTTTCCTCGTCCTAGGGGTGCTTCCACTGTTGGTCTTCTTGTTTCCTCGTCCTCCTGCCAGTGTTCTCACCTAGATTTGAAGAAAGCAAAAGATAGTGAAGAAGGGTAAAGAAATCTAGCAAATTAAAAATAAAATTTGAACCTAATTATCGCTACCGTCCCCGGCAACGGCGCCAAAAAGCTTGATGTGTCTTTTCTTGCTTTAGAATTATACCCTATTTTACTCGAATTTGTATCGCAAGCGCACGATAGTCGTCTAAGTATTTAGGGGTCGAACCACAAGGACGGATGTTTGATAACCAAGTTTCAATTTTATTTAATATACTAGACTAGGGATTTGCAGGATGATGTAGGTTGGTCTCAGGTTTAACAACTAAATTTAATTAATATTAAATAAACAGATTGCAGTAAAAAGTAGATTAATTGGTTAATTGGAAGTTAGGGGCTTAAGGCATGCTGACTCTTTCAGTTTATTCCAGTCCCAGCGGTCCGCTGACTTTCGTAGCGGCCCGCTGAAGTGGACTCAGGTCGCTCGACAATTCAGTTGGTCGCTGGCTACTTGGCGGGCATAGACCACCTCGCTGGTTCACTCAGCGACCCGCTGGTGTCGAGCTGAGATTGTTACTTAGTTGATTTAATGGTTGCTTTGTGTATAGGGTTAGGGTATTGTTGAAGTGCTACAGATCAAACTCTCGCTTTAGGTCTGGGGTTCAATTCAACTAACTTCAAATCTATCAGGTAGATCTAAACTTCAACTTTCGTTTCGTGGTCTAGTTTCTACGGGTTTATACCTTTTTAACTTATGAATTCTTAAGCTTTCGCTGTTAGAAAAGACTTATAACTCACGTTAATTAGTCTTGGTTCAATCTTTCGATTATAAACCTTCAAATTGATACAATTGATGTTAAATACTTAGAGAAGTTTGGACTTAACTATCTAACTAATCAAGTAAGGCCTATACTTGATGGATACGAGCAAACTAACCTAAGCAATTCAATATCAATCAAATAAGCAATTGAAGAAAGGAAATAAAACACAACATGCAACTAAAAAATCAACTAAAATAACAATATCAATTCATAAACTTAAAGGTTCACTGCCATTGCCCCTAAAAAGGTATCTACTCGCGATTAGACATCAAACAAATCATCCAAGTATCAAAGAGAAAAGAAAACATAAGAAAGAAATAAAGTTACAACAGAAAAGCAACTCGATCCCTTTCTTTCTGTCTTCTGCTACTCGACAGCGGCCCGCAGATGTCTCTGGCGACCCGCTAGACCTGTGCAGAACTGTGTCTCCTTTTGCCCAGAATAATTCCTCCTAATCGCCCCCCTCTGTCTTCAACGCTTCTTCCTTATATAACATGCATTGGCGGTTCTCTTAAGGTGGAGGTCGTGCAAGTAGAGGCTCTAAATTTGGCATAGACAGTTATGGAGAAGATAGCAAATCTGGCTGGCTATTTTTGTCTGTCGGTTAACATCTTTCAGCGGCCCGCTGCTAAGTCTAGCGACCCGCTGAAGTCTCGTATATCGCCAGTCAACATCTGCTACCCGCTGCCTCCCTGTGGGTCGCTGGAGAGATCTGTGGGTCGCAGGTCTAGTCTGAAAATCGCTCCAAATGTCGAGTCGAGTAGCCACATCGCGTAGATCCTATACAAAATGAAGCAACCATGGCAGTACCTAGCTTCTAACCTAAATTAACAATTAAACATTAGAAAAAGCACATAAAATCAAGAAATTAAGACCTATAAATGGTTGAAATGCTAAGTATGAAAACCATTTATCACTAGCATACCCAAAGAACAAGCCTAATCCTTATGGTTTTCTCTCTTGCATCAATCAACAACCTTGATTTAGAGGAGAGAAAATAGCTCAACACATGAGCAAAAGAGAGAAAGAGATGATGAAAGTGGCGGCCTCCATGGGAGGAATGAGAGGAGAGAGAAAAGCTAGGTGGAGGCTCTCATAAGTGGTCCTTATATAAAGCACAAAACCTAATTGACCTCTTGCATAATTACAACTATGTCATCCCACCTACCACCATATTGGGCAGCCACGAAATGGGCCTATATGGGCCACTTAATCCACTCAATTTTGTCTCTAATTCTATTAATTAAAGCCTCATTTATTTGCTCTTTAATTGGGCTATCTATTTGCTACCAAATAACGGCCCAATTAATTAATATAACCATTTATATTAAAATTGTGTTGAACTAAATTAATTATTAACTCATTAATAATTATTTTAGGATTAGTTAATGCATTAATTTATTTCTATATGATCCATTGACTTAATTAATTATAACGGTTCGCAATGGTATATAATTAATTAATCAATCTTATCATATTTTCACAGTATTTACTGCTGTGAATAAATAAATAATGCACTGTGTGATTAATGTCCTATTTGTGTGACCCTTTGAGGATTTATGCTATGTTGGACATGGAATTAAATCGTTATTTAATTCCAATAATCATAAGCGGTATCTAGCAACACGTTATGATTCCCAATTCGCATAAATAATGTACTGCTCAATATTTAAATCCTGCATAAGAGAATAAAAGTATTTCTCTATTTTGATTCTTATGTCTCACGATATCATCGTATAATCCAAGATAGGAATGTGTCATTCTTGCAGATTATACGTTTCTTGATCTAGAGTTGATCGCCTAGTTGCGCGCATACGATCCAACTCCATCAAGGGGCCCAAACAGATATCGTCACTCACTAAGTGAATTAATGAGGGACATACGGTTTTCTTGATGATTAGCTTTTCCCCGCACAATTCAAGAGAACATAAATAAAGTCCGTATAGCGCCCTTATCGGGAATCAGCGGTAGACAATATTTATTGAACCTATCCTCATGTGGAAAAGATAAACATCTCAAACTTAGAACCAAAATCATAACGAAATAAATAATGACACATAACACAATCCATATATTTATTTCGTTGGGTCAAGTCCTGTACTATGTTCCATAACATATACATATGCAATTAAGTTGGTAACTCTTTACCTATGATTTGTAGAACTTAATCATCACTTAACTTGCATACTAATCTTATATGATAATTAATGTTCCTTGTTAATTATCAAGATTATGCACCGTTTAGATTTATTATTGTCATTCTAAAGAATGATCCACAGAGATCTACAATTCTGATCCTCAACCTGAATAATCTGTCAATAATAAACCTAGGAACAGATGATAAAATATCATCCATACATAAACTAATATTTAAGTCATCAAATTATTGACTTCTAGGACATAACTCCAACACAAATCTGCAGGTTGCATTTGCCAACGTCAAATAGCGTTGTGCAACGCTATCGTTGTGTAACGTCATCTAGCGTATGACGTTCTGATAAGGTTTGTTGAGTTGGTCAGAGCTGCCTCCTTTCTTTATGGTCTAATGTTGTGTAACGCTTTCCAGCGTTGCACAACGCTTTGACACGTTCCAACGGAACTGTCGAGCATCTTCTTTGGTTGTTAGCTCTAACGTTGTGCAACGCTACAGAACGTTGCACAACGCTCTGACAATCACAACGGACTTGTTTGTTACCGTTTGATTCTACAACGGCTAGTTCAACCGTTGTATAACGTTGTATAGCGTTGTACAACGCTAGGGTTGATTTTTGATTGGTCTGGAGCTGTTGGCGCCCTCTATTTATACCAGCCCATTTGGAACTGGTTTAACACTTTTGAAACCTTGCTAAATCCTTCTCATTAAGCTCCAACCAGCTAGAATCAATTTTATCTTGTGTTTGAGCATTCAACTTGCAAAATCATTGAGATTAGTGTGCTTAGACCAAACCCTTAGTGTTAATTGCTAGACTTTTGAGTGTTATGGTTAGAGCATCAATCAATTGAGTGTTTGTGGTTGATTAGTTAGAGGTTAGGCCGATCCTTTTCGAGTTCGTTGTGACGGGGAGATTCGGTTTGAGTTTGTATTCACGTTCTTGTTGGAATTGAACGGAGCGCACCTTTTTCGTGGTTGCGAAACTTCCGGAGACGTACGACTAAGGCTTGGCCAATCTAGCGGGTCGAAACTCCGTAATCACATCGCGTGTCATCTCTTTTTCTATTCTCTTTGCTTAATTGCATTGTGACTTGCTTGTGTAATTGTTTAGTTTGAACCTTATTTGAATTCAACTAAAAATTGACCATATCGGTTTAGGAAACCAAAATTATGCCTATTCACCCTCCCTCTAGGCCTTTAATTAGGGATGTTGGTTTAAACATTTAACTCTCGATTTGCCGATTTGTAAAACAACACCAAACCTCTCAAGTAACGTTTCCTTTCAGTGTTCTATAGCTAAATTAATTGAAGATTGGATTTAAGCAAGTGTGGCACAAATTGTGGAGGTTTAAGAGACTACATTAGACTAGCTACAGTCAGTAGTTTAGGTATAATAAACTCTAAACTAATCTCAATCAATTTGCTGCTAATATGCTCAGTTTTTCTATCCAGCGTTATACAACACCATATGGCATTACACAACGCAGAGTTTTTCTGTTCTGAAATTGCAAAATCTCTGACAAGGTTGAGGCAACATTACACAACACTATTTAGCGTTGTGCAACATTGCATTATGCAGAGAGAGCCTGGCTATCTTCTTTTCTCCTTTTGTCAGATCGTTGTGCAACGCTGATTACAGTTGTACAACGTTGTCTGTTTGTTATGCAACGTTATCTAGCGTTGCACAATGCTTGTTTGAGCCAGAGTTCTCTCCCCGCTCAGACAACGATGTTCCCTGTCAAACCCCTGTCTGTTAGTTATCATAATTATTAAAAAGCTTACACCCTGACCGGAATTTTTTTAACGAAGGGAATCGGAATGAGAATTATGATTTATCGTTTTCGCTGATCGGAACAAGGGACGAAAGGAATCAGAAGTTGGAGTCGAGGGGAGTTCAATGTCCTCAAATTCCATTTTCAAATTCTCTCAAAATCGAAGAGATTTGGTGAGATTTCGTCTCTGCGTTCGTGGGTTCGTTTGTCCGGAGCGATGAAAAGTCGAAATCAACTCGGCCCAAATCAGTTTTTTTCTCCTCTTTCTTTTCGATCACTGATGGAATTTGTGAAATTTGACTCCGATGTCCGATGAAATCCAATCCCCGTTATTATTTTTTTTTGTTTTCGTATCAAGTTGATAATGTCGATATTATAACCCCAAGTATCTTATTTACGCGATTAAACTTTCCCTACAAGGCTAAAGGCTGTATATCTTTGAGAAAGCAAATAAATAAAACTAATAAAAAGGAGGACGCATTTAATATTTTCTCATCAAATAATTTCTTTCAATATAAACTTGGAAAATTTTGGAGGAATAAATTTACTATTTTATTTTTATTAATTATACAAATTTACTAATTTTGGAGGAATAAATTTGCTAGCTTTGATAATATGTTTCCTCTGTATTGTTTATATAATTCTTTAAATTGCACTTTTTTGACATATTTAAATTGCTTTTAGGGTATAACACATCATTGGAAAAAAAGGGGGAAAAAATTCTCTTAACATTCGTCTCAGACATTGTAATGTATCAGATATTGCCATCTATTTCAAACACCTGAATATTGGGCCGTTTGGATCGCTTAGGAATAAGAGGAATAGCCTCTTCCTAAGCGTAAATTTATTCCTAACCATCCAAACTCTTCATAAAGTTACACACTTTCTAATATTTACTGTCTAGGAATAAACTATTCCTCTTATTCCTCTTCTTAATATTAAAATATAGCAAATTCTGTTGTGGACAAAATTTTGTAACTGAATTTAAATTCATTCCGTCATTTAGATCTAAATGAATCAGGACTCAAGTCTGTTTTTAAATTTTTGTGGAACATATAATTACTCTTTACATTTTTAATATTAATATTAATATTGTCCGTTTGCACGCGTCTTTTATATTTAAACGATAATTATAACCGGTGAAATCCTTATTATTTATAAATCGCCAATATTAAGGGTGAATAATTAGACCAATGATCTAAACATTTAGACTATTATACAAATTATGGACTATTGGGTGTTTTTTTTTTTTTTGACATAAATTATGGACTATTGATTGCTTAAATCAGATTCGATAAATGACTAGATGTGATATGTGTACTGAGTCATTATTTTAAATAGAAAAAAGAAATTATAACTGGCTAGTTATGCACTAACTATTTTATAATATAGAATCAATTCTCTTCCTTTTAAGTCACAAATCATAATAAATATAACGAAATCACAGAGAAAGTTATATAGGACATATATTCCAAATTACGCAAAACTTTGGCCCAATTAAAATGCGGAATTGCTTTTCATCATTTTCTCTTTTGTATCATCTCCGTCATCCTCCTAAAAACGCGTTTAATATTTTCTAATTTTAGAAAACACGCTAATTCTATTTTTGGAAGTCTTGTAGAGGATGAGAGGATGATGGGATGAGAAAGTCTAGAGAGGATGAGCGAATCGGAGGGAGGGAACGAATCAGAGGAGAAGAGAGCGAATCAGAGGGAGGGAACGAACTAGTTAATATTAACTAGAATAGTTTGATATAACTGTTATAGTTATATATATAAGTAGAACCTTAATATATTAAGTAGAACCTTTATATATATAAGTAGAACCTTTATATATATAAGTAGAACCTATATATATATATTAAGTATAACTGTTATAAGTAGAACTGTTACGTATATTACTTAAATATATTAACTAGAACTGTTACAATTGTATATTTCTTTCCTCTGTGTTCGCTCTCTCCCCTCTGTGTCGCTGCCTCCCTCCCCTCTGTGAGACGCTCACCTCACACCTCTGTTTCGCTCATCCCGCCCTCTCTCATCCCCTCATTCAAAAAAGGAAAAATGCATTATCATCCCCTCATCCTCACCCCCTCTTTTCTTTTTCGGAATACAATTAATCTAATTGCTGGAAGATGATGGAGATGATGGGATTTGGGGATGATCCTTATCAGCCCCGATTAAAATGTAGGAATGGTGCCTTCATATCAGGAGTACAATGTGAGCACATTTTATTTTAACTAACATAAGATGCCCTCATATGTGTAGGCAAATAAAGAAACAAAATAATGTTAGACAATAAAAATATGTTTCTTAATTTACCAGCAATACAAATAGATGTGTTATTCAATTTATTTCTTTATTAGATGGAAAACCAAGCAATGGTGTTGCTTCGGCTGGCGATTGATTTCCAACCGCAGATCAAATCAATCGAACGGCAGAAATATCTGTTTACGTCCTAGATCTAGCGTGTTACACCTCTTGGTATGCGTGCTTTAATGTGTAGTATAGAAGTATAGATTTGTTAAAAGTTAAAACCCCGAAATCATTAATAAGGAGAATTATAGTAAGAACAATTGCAACAGGAATATTGAAAAAAAATAACATAAATGAGGATAGTCACATGGAATTTGCATATGTTATTGTCTGAAATAAAAAATTAATTGTTCGGTCCTATTCAATAATTTTATAATCACTAAAGATTAAGATATTAAAAAAATCAAATGCACCTTAGTACAATATTAATTTGAATTCAAATAAAAAGATTTCACGAATATTTATTTGAATTTAAACAAAAAATTTACGCATCGAGTGGGCGGAGGCGTTTGCTAGTTAGATAAAAAAAAAATTGCAAATTAACTAAGCACTAAATTATGTAGACCAATCCTACGCCGATTTTGTGCCAGGATCCAAACAACTACATACCTACGCATTGATGAGGTATTGGATGCTGAAAGTGGGACCACCACTAGCGACTGGAATATTTCCGAAATTGGAATATAGCCAGGTTCTCTTTTTCTTTGGAAAGATTATTCTTTTCTCTGAAAGCTCCTTCAAGAATCTTCTTTTTGCAATACTGTTCTACGAGAGGCCTTTTTTATACCCACTTTATATCTTTTACCAATTTTCACATTTGCATCGATGACACAAAATTACATGGTACTTGACAGCCGTTCTCAAAGTTAACATAAAGAGAATTCGAGTGTTTTTTTAATTACGAGAAATCGAGTTGTTCGAATCAAAACATTATACTCGTTAAGAGTTTCAAACATAGTATTTAATTTAACATGCAAACTCAAGGAACATTTAGAACGGATTATATGTGAGTTATAAAAGTCCATGAGATTCGTCTGATGTTAACTTATAACGAGATTGTAAGACAAATATTTATGATAGAAAATTCATAAGTGGAACTACAAGATGAATGGTGAATTGGTGATATTTAAAAGCATTACAATATTAATCACAAACAATATTTACTTTTTGAGTTTTTAAAAAGCAAATGCTTTTGGGTTTGCACGTTTATAAATTACATGTTTTTATACGGATGATACATCAATTACGCTGAGTGAAAGCATTGTTGTGGACATAAAATTTACCTTTATAAAGTATATTGTTCAAATAAAGGAATATAGAAAAAGATTAAATCAAGTGGATGATAAAAATTCAATAAACTACAGTTGAATGAAAAAATAACGCACCAAACTGCTTGTTCTGCGTAGAAATATTGAAAAAAAATTGCAGACTTGGAAAGAATCACACAAGCACTCCTTTCATTATTTTTCTGAATTTTACTTGCTAAACAGACTACAAATTTATTATTGTTAAGCACTCGGTCCTCATAAAACTCAAGCAATAACCTAATTTATTGATGCTTTTAGTCTACTCTATGTTACGTCACATTAAGGCAAATTTGAGGCAGGTTTTATTATTGTTTTGGAATAATTTGCTAGTCCAGTCAAGAGTTCTAAAATCTATCTCCCAATTTTTAAATCGTGATTAAAAACTTTAGTTCACATGTATCATTTGTAGATGTGAGATACAATATAATAAAATCTCAATTATTATTCAGCAATTGGGACAAACTCGTCTCATAGTTGTTGAAGTTGAAGACTTATGCATCAAGGGAACAAAAATTACAGGGTAGGCAACTACGTCCGCACCAACTAAGGTGTACCAAAAAATTCATTAAATGAAATATATGAATAAAATAAAAAGACATTAATTTTACACAGTGGAGTTGCCAAACAAAAAAAAAAAACTCTAAATGAAAAGCACTGAAATAACTAGTAGAAAATTAAATGATTTAACTTTTTATCAATATCGGTAGAACTACATACTAAAATATTCGTTTAATTATAAAAGTCGACAATGAAATTATAGTCATATTTTCATGAAGGCCAATTGCTTAAGAAAATTTATCTATATAATTATGGATACAAAATAATTTGATTGGGGAAAAAAGGGAGACGTTGCACCCCATTTGTCCCATTTAGAACCCACCCTGTTTATACAGAGCAGACAAATATTATATTTCATTAATTGCAAATAAAATGTCTAAATATGTTACTTACATTAGTAGATGTTCAAATTTGAACGATACAATCAAACCTGTTTGTTCGTAATATAGGTATATATATTTTTTTTACATTTAATATAAGTGCTTATACAAAACTTGTCAGAATTTAAAGTGACAATTCTTGAGTTTCTCTTACATTGATGACTGGAGACAAAGTTCTGTCTATTAAATAGTTTGATCTTATGAGTTCTAAAGGTGCTTATTTTGGAATGATTATTTCTGTGAGTAGTAATTTAAAATTAGAGAGGTCATTGAAGAAATCTTTGGTGCTCAGAGGAGGCCACCTTGACTTTTTGGGCAAGAGTCCTCATGTTATTTTCCTTTTGCCTACACAGCATAAATATTTTCGATTATTACTAAATTGAAGGTAGAGACTTTATCATTATTTATTATTTTAAAAAAGCGGCTGATTTGCTTTTTTGTTTTGAAAAAAAATGCGATTTGTTTGTAATTGTGATGTGCTTGTATTAAATTCATGTACTTTTGACATTTTTTAAATATGGTAGATTGGTGGGAGATGATGCCAGCTAACACGTGCATTTTTTTAGTGAATCAGTCAACAGTTTATCCTTGAGTTTATTTTGGAGAAAATGTTCTCTTCAATTTCTTGCACAAGTACATGGTCAAATTTTAAACTTGTACTCTTAACTTATTTACAACGTACAGTTTATGAAAGTATATAATCTACTTTTTGACCTACAATTTTTTTATATATATATATTTCAGATTTATGACCTACTAGGTTAATATATTATTGATATGATATAAATTTTCATCAAAAGCTATATTCAATTTTTCTATAGCACTTGAGCCCAACAATTACTTTCGAAATAAAAAAATAATAATGTGAACTGATTAACAAATAAAAAAGATCACATTTCACCTTTTGTGCTATGGATTACAAGATTATAGGATATTTTTTCCAACTGAAACTCAATGACAATGTCAAAATAAGAGCACATTTTTGCAAACATGTAAAAACAAACTGATATAGAAAAATTTACTTATTTATTGATTACTCTAATTATGAATTATTGACAGTACAAGGAGCTTGTGGCATTTAGTACTTGCATCAAAAGACACTGTGAGTCTGTGACGCTGAACAATCATAATTGTTTTCTCATAGAAGACTCAAAATTTGTCTATTATTTATTATTGTCAAGATACAAATACAAAATAATAAAAATATAGTAAGGCTCTGATCGGAAGTGCTAATATTACGCAAGAATAAAAAATAAAAATAAAAGTTGTGCTGGCCATTTTTATGAGGGTCTGATCACGTCCTTAATTCTCACTCAAAACTATGAAAGAGAATTGATTTGCACGTTCAATTAGAAAATCTCAATTTTATAGTCGTTTCATGTCTTCAAAAAGACTAATGTTACATTTGTGAGGGGTATACGCGCAAATTTGGGTTATTCAATTTCAATTTTCAAGTGGGGTCTTTTCTAACTTTGGTACGGGTCAACGGTCAACAGTCAATGGTCTACTTTTTCGGTTGAGTTGGCGTGTCAGTCTGGTGACATACAGAAAACAGCGATTGAGGGGATCCTAGTTTAGTTATTCGCTGAATATTATTTAGAAAAATAATTAAAAACACCTAACTTTAGTTACGTATGATTAATGCGAGCTTGACCAGACTTAATAGTCGGAGATATTTGGTATTAATCTGGAAGAGTCGAAATCCGTTTCACCATTAAATGCATGGACCAAAGGTAGCTCAGTTAACGGTACATCTGTCGTAGGAAAAAAAATTATAAAAAAAACCTTAGTTAAATTAATTCTTAATACAATAGTATTTAATTCTTAAATCAGCCAACTAAATAGTAAACTTTTGTAAACAAAAATCTCACATAATAAGATATATCACGGTGTCAATTGTTTTGCTGGCGAAATTAATATTTTTGTTTCTTTTTTTTTTTTTTTTGGTGATCATTTGTTGCATGTGGATTGTGGAGAAATAACTAGGTCTGTAAGAAAATTTCATAGTCTGTGGGTTATTTGAGTTGACTTGGTTGACTCGTTCGATTAAAATTTTGGACTTTTGGTCAGTTGAGGTTTGAGGTGGAATTCGAAATTATTTTATTAACTCGTTCGAACTCAAATAGAAAAACTCAATATATATTATTCGATGTAAAATATCTAATTATATTTTTATATTATAACATATGTAGAAAACTAGAAATATTTTTTTCTATTTTTTATTATAATTAATTATTTTGTGTTTTAATTATTTACAAATGATACAAAAAATAAATGTAAAAAATTGTAGGAATTTAGCTCTCGGTTTCAGCTGTCGATAGTTCGATCAGATTTTCATTCTAACTCACCTCAATTAAATTAAATTTCACATCAAATTGAATTACAACTAGATGGACCTATGCCTGTCAATAATGTTGTGTTTTGCACGTTTCCGTTCCATTCCATTCAAAACGGAGCGGAAGTGGAAGAGAAAACTTGTTTCGTTTCTTAGAACAGAACAGAAACAGAACGCTTAAATGAATGACAGAACGGAAATACATGAAACGAAACACATAATGGGCTGAAATCAATAGTAAATGAAGGACGAAACTGAAAACGAAATGTTTTTCTGTTTCGTTGACGGGGACGGAACGGAAATGAAATGATTTTTTATTTCGTTAGCTAGAACGGAACAGAAATGAAATAGTTAGTTTCCATTCCATCTTCCACGTTTGACAGGTCTAGATGGACCACCTCCTTGAGCTCTGCTCGTTGACAACCTCAGAAGCAACTCACCAACCGCAATTATCTCGTAAAGCCTCTGTAATATGTTTTCTTGATTCGTTGAAGAGCATTGACAATCAGATGCATCATGCATTGATCTAACTTATGGTCCAATTTAATATTCATCAATCATTTTAGGCCTGATGGGCTGAATTGCTCTAGGCTCTAGTATGGGCATCGAAGTATATGTTTTGTATATTTCTAGGTTGCGTTTCGTTAATAGCAACTAGGAAGGGAAAGAATAAAAAGACAAGTTATCACTCTATCACATTTCATTAAAATTCAATTGAGAAATTATTTTTGATATCCTAGTTAATAATTTGATCAATCAATAATCCTTTTTTTTTTTTTGCGAAGTCTATATGACTATATTACAAAATATTTATACTTCAACAATAATTAAAATCAACATATTAACGTAGGAAACATAATTTAACAAAAATATATATTTCTTATTTTTTGATAAAATTATTTAAAAAATCATAGATGATAAAAAAATTTTAATCGGTACTCTCTTTCCAAAATAGAAAAAAAAATATTGTACTGAATATTTTTTTCATTATAAGATGTAAAACCAAAATTTAACATCATTTCAACTATCGATTCACATCTAGCCACAAATCAAAATCGATCAACAATACAGAAGATGTATACACGCTAGATCTTGAGGTGATACACTTTTAGATCCGTAATTTTACAAGGAGTAGAGAAAGTGATGCGCTGGTTTTCGGCTTTCTGCTATCATAAAAAGTGGGTTAAGGATAGGTGATTCCGAGATACTATCAGCCGAAGAACCATTTGTAGGATACATTAACTTCGAACGGATCCAATACAATGATTTAAAGTTGGGTCTTTTCAATTTCAAGAGACGTATATATTTTTTTCCTTTTTAATAATTGCATGTAGGCTCACGCACTCTCAACGGGCTAATGGAGTTTGAACCACTTTGTTCCATGTCTTAGCCAACTACTCTAGCAACGCTAGGCCACGAAAAGAAGCTACTAGCAAGTGGCAAGTGGAATTACCCTCTAGTAAATTATTGCACTGAATACATGGGTAGTGGACATGATAAAATTTAAATTTTTGAAATTAAAATGGCAAATTCGAATTGCTCAAACTTGTTCTCATAATAAAATCTCCGTTGGGCCTAAATTTTTTTTTTTTCAAAATTTTTACTATTTTTTTTGAAATTTTTGAAAATGCTCAATATAAAAAGTTACGAATCCCCAATTTTGAAAATTCGAAAAAAAATAATTAAAAATTTGAAAAAAATATAATATTTCATTTTTAAGGATATTTTAATATAAATATCATATTGAGAGATTTGTATCGGCTGTTTGAAATTTTAACAGTTGACTTTTTAGATCGTATTGGACGTCCTATATATTTGATTCTAGTATTACTCGAATACACGAGATCGCAATAAATGGATGAGTGGAATATAATTTAAAGAAATTATTGCCAAAAGCCTCACCGGACGATTACTTTTCGTGAGAGGTATTTCAAAAGCCTCACATATCTTGTACGCAAAATATCTCACACATGATCTGCGCCAATAAGAATTTACACACAACTCTTGGAAAAGGTCAGAAATAGTCAGCTCATCATTTTTAGCTGCTTCCCACTTGCCCAGCAAAAAAAAAAATATATTATTATGAACATACTTATAAATTAATTAAAACAAAATATACTGGCTTTGTGTACGCAAGAAGTGCTGAACTCATCAAAGAGCTACCATTTAGTCATGAATTAAAAAATATGGAAATTTCCATATATTACGTAATTATTAGAAGAGATATTGTTATTATTGCACCGGGTTAAAAAAAGAAAAAAAACTAACAGGATTCCTCGGATCTCCCATGCCAACAATAGGACACGTACAGTCAGTCCAGATGCAAAATTCAAAAACTGGAGGGCTAATCTGTGAAATTAGCCCTAATTTGCCAAAGGGTGTGTACAGATTTCTTTTTCCTCTCCAATTAATACAAAAAAAAAAACATAACATTACAGATGCAGGCTTATGCAGCAGCTGCCAACGGGACAGATCTGTAACAAGCGCGCTTGGCAGCACGTACTATATCTTCAACCTAAAATTTTCCACCAAAAATAGAAACATTAGTTACAGTTTGGGACAAACTGAAAGCAGGTGACAGCAGGGACAAATACTGGATCTGGTACTCAAGTTGCTTACAACAGGTGAGGTGTCTATTGTTTTCATTTTTAGAGGATCCTTAAGCCAATCAGAATGCTCTATCTGACCAGGAATTATTGTATTCAGAGCAATTGGAGCCTACTCCAGAGCAGGTAGCACATTTGAGGTTTCTCTGAAGCTCAATAGGATTATTAAACATAATTGAATGTCATATCAGTTAACCCAGTAAGATGTTGTTTAGTTGGGAAACCAAGGATTAGGTCTTTAATTCGATGCTTAATTGCATGACACTCACATTGTGGCCATTTATACTGGGAAACTGATATAGGACGCACTTCTAGGGCTCAAATCAAACCAAAAACTTATATACAACATTTTGAATACTATCTAATACCTTACTTTCTTTTTATTATTTTAATTGGTCTTTGGTACAGTGTAAGGCAGAAAATATTACCTGAGGCACAGCCATGCGCTCTAGATTAGGTGCATATGGCATGGGGACATCCGCTCCAGCGATTCTCTCCACTGGTGCATCAAGATATTCAAAGCTCTCTTCCACCACTGACATGCTGTTATCACAGATAGGACCGCGTTAGAAAGTGATTGAAATGAGTGGGTGTACACAAGGATTTGAGACAGCAACGATTCCCATCGGAATGACAGTAGGATATGTACAGTATTCCACCAATAACTTAAAAACAGGTTTGACTACAAGCCTAAATGATTATAACAGAATAAGCTGGTGAGCACCGCTACTAACTTGTTTGGTCAAAAATGCAAAAGTTAACCAGTGGTAATATCAGTAATGGCAATCCACTAATCTGGGTCAACAAGGGGAGAGAGGGAGAGAGAAAGAGAGAGAAAGAGAGAGAGAGAGAGAACCAGATTTCAGCACCAACACCATGTTGGGGGAAGCCTTCCTCAACAGTGACTAAGCGATTAGTCTTTCTAACAGATGCATTTATTGTAGCTCGATCCAATGGCCGAATTGACCTCAGGTTAATGACCTACAATTTTTTTTTACACTTTTTGTTAATGTTGTCAGAAGAAACAAACAATTTGATTGCTTTAAAAAAATTTATATACATTACATGCACCCTATGAGAAATCAAGACATCCCCAACGTATGTATGCAACCAAGTACTATATACTGGTTTACAACCATCCTTAAGCAAATCAAAATGTTAAAGTAACTTAAAGAATGACAATTTGTTCTTTCTTACAAAACATTAAGTCAGCTTCAATTTGATTCAAAATATTGCCCTGACTACATTCCAGCAGTCATTCTCTCTTCATCAAGGAAGAACATTAATTCGGGGATATTAGTAAAAGGGGTCACAGGGAAAATATTTGCAATATTTGCATTGGACTGCAACAAATTTTCAATCGTCAGGGTCAATATGGTTCTTTTAAAGTTGTGAAGGGTAGTTTTGCTATGACAATGATACCTATGCATCAAGGCACGAAGATGCTTTTACTTTTTTTCTTTTTCTAAGTATAGGATATGTGAAAACTCTACCCCAACTTGCTTGGGACAAAAGGCTTAGTAGTTGTTGTTGTTGTATAGGATATGTGAAAAACAAGTTCATCTGATTTTTTTAAAGGGAAATTCTTCGTTTATTAATTAATGTTCATTTGATTTAATGGTAAGTTGAAATTTCACTAGGTTTGAGATTGACAATATTAGTTTGATGCTTCATTGAGTCTAGAGTGATACTTGACACTACCACTACATAGCTGCTACAGAAAACATATTTTCAAAATTAAAAAATAATTACCTCAGCACTAATACCTTCCTTCGACAGTATCTCCGCAGCCTGGAAAAAAATTGGAAAGCAGCCAAATAATTAAAAAAGAGGGCATTGCATAGAGCCATAGGTAAATGAAGCAACTAATTTATAGTGTATCAAGATGAATACTGTTTATGTCAGTCAAACAACATCATAATAACAAACCTGAAGGGCAAATCCAACCATCTTAGAGAAAGCCGTGATGGTGACATCTTTTCCTTCTCTCTCAATCTGAAATTAGACAAGCAACTTTATTAAAAGCTAATACCACAGTGTTCAATTTATAATATATGAACAACCCTAAGACGTCACTTTGATCACAAGTTCTCTTCTACAAGCCCCCCATAATTAGCAATTCAACAAAAAATTGCAACTGACTGCCACATGTGGCAATACTATATACTGTCAGTGCCTGCATTCAATCCTATTACACAAATTAACAAAAGCAACCTCAAGCAACCTCAAATTAATTGTTTCCTTTAAACAAAAACCAAATATCAAGTGGCCACAACTTGTGGGATTATCCTCAGGAATCTCTTAACTAAATTCAACTTGAAGAAGGCTTAATCACAAAGGGAACTTTGAAACAACTGTGTTTGCGCAGGATGTGTGTGTGAGAGATGGGAGAAGGGGGTTGGGGGGTAGAGAGACAGAAAGAGGTACCTTGGCTTTGCCAATAGGGACACAGAAGCTAGAATCAAGGACCTCAGCAGACACTGGGAATGATTCTCCATATCTGCAACAAAACAAAAGCAATCATTATTGAAGTTACGACCAATATTGTAACAGGTGTACAAGTATAAACAGTTAATATTTTACATTCTAGCAGAGAACACTCAAATGTTACACAGGTGTAATGCAGAATGTGCACTTAGTACCGGATTCAAAGTATCACCATGGTGACCCCAAATGTTGGCAAATTTTCTTTTACCTCCACAGGCCACATTTTCATTGTATATCAACAAGGGTTTAGTAAATTCATTTGTCTCACAAAATTAGTAACATAAGGTTTTCTCGTTCAAAATCATTTACAAAACTACCATCAAATTCATAATATATGAAAGTTCTGTAAAAAGAAAAGAAAAATGGAATGGTATACTACTATAAGTAAATTCTATAACATACAAGAGTTCATTCTCAAGGAATACAACTGGGTCAGGGTCACGAATAGCAGCCTTCAACAAGCCGCGTGCATCTTCAGCAGAATACGGACTGAGTACTTTTAGCCCTGGTACATGTGCGTACCAAGCTGCATAACACTGCAAACCAATAAGCATCACCAAACCATTATAAAAGGTATTTATGCACAATTTTTGCTGATAAGTTTTAAATTCATACAAAGGATTGCAAAGATTGTTATTGAGAGTGAGAGAGAGAGAGACCTGAGAATGCTGAGCACCAACACCAGCAGCAGCACCATTCGGGCCACGGAAAACAATGGGCACAGACAATTGACCAGCAGACATGTAATTTGACTTTGCCGCTGAATTTATTATGTGATCAATGGCCTAGACAGAGAGAGACATAGTACATTCTCAAATATATACCAATATAAAGATACTAGCTGGTTCTTGGGTTCATAGTGGCATGAGCTGTACAATAATTTGGCAGGAAACTTGCTTGGTCCACAATTCATTATCACACTTCTGGTGCTTTAAGAAATATCTTTTGTTTCAGAGTTGGGACTTGTATATTGCGATAAATCAGAAAACTCAAAAAGTTTTTGGAGCAATACAGTTCGGTTTAAGATTTCAAAAACTCGCTAATGGAAATAGATTTTCTTCAGAAAACCAGTACCTGCATGGAGAAATTGAAGGTCATAAACTCCACAACTGGCTTGAGACCATGATATGCTGCACCAACACCTATTCCCGCAAATCCAGCCTGCATTATTTTTTTTTAAAATTTAAATTATTAAATCAGAAACTCATAGATGAAGATGTTAGTCATAGGATAAGAGCAGGGTGGGTGAAATGGCGGCGAGCATCAGGCGTCGTCCTATGCGATAAGAAAGTCCCACAGAAGCTAAAAGGCAAGTTTTACAGGACAGCGATTAGACCTGCGATGTTGTATGGCGCAGAATGTTGGGCTACTAAAAGACAACAGCTGAGATGCGTATGTTGCGGTGGATCTGCGGTCACACGAGGAAAGATCAGATTAAAAATGATGACATATGGGATATGGTTGGGGTCGTACCGATAGAGGAAAAGCTGACCCAACATCGTTTGAGATGGTTTGGACATATCCAACGCAGACCTCCAGAGGCACCGGTACTTAGCGGAATTATTAATCATTTCGAAAACACACGGAGGGGGAGAGGGAGACCAAGATTGACATGGAAAGAAATGGTGAAAAGAGACCTTAAAGAATGGAACATCTCCAAGGAGTTGACGATCGATAGGAGCGCTTGGAAGTTAGCAATTCATGTACCGGAGCCATACGTAGGAACTTAGGGGTAGGAGCGATGCCATAGGTTTGTAGGTCCCTCTATTAGGTCACTGTTGAGGTCTAGGTTTCTACTATTACTATTATTATCAGAGGTATTATTATTAGTATGGTTAGTCTTATTATTAGTATCTTTTTACTTTTTACTTTTTTTTTTTTTCCTTTGATGTGTTCTCTTGTTGGGTTTCTTTCTAGCCTACCCCAACTTGCTTGGGACAAAAGGCTTAGTTGTTGTTGTTGTTGTTGTTGTTGTTGTTGTATTAAATCAGAAACTCAATGGTAACAAGTAACAAATATATCATGTAAAATAGTTTTCATGAAGATGTCAATAAGTTTCAGGTAAATGCAGGAATTAAGAAAGTAATCTACTGGTAATGATACTGACACAAAGCATGGTTATGGTAACTATTATAAGACATAGTACTGCTACAAAAAGTATATAGACATGCTCAGGTGATCTTACAATATTGACAAATCGAAAGCTAAAGCATAACTTGAAAGAAAGTTGATCGACCCAAAAATTGTTACCTCTGTGATTGGGGTGTCGAGAACTCTGTCAGGGCCGTACTTCTCGAGCAAACCCTTTGAAATCTGCAAATTTTGTAAAAAGCTAGTTTGATTTATCAAAACACCTCAAGCTTATAGTGAAAAGATCATTAAGTTAATGAAAATATTACTTACTTTGTATGCACCTTGGTACTCGCCGACCTACAAAACCAAGAGAGAAAAAATTAATTAAGCACCTAAATAAGCATACTGTTTCGGTGTCAGTTTTATTTTCCTATTTTAAAATTTAAACTACCTCTTCACCCATGAGGAAAACTTTTGGATCAGCCGACATCTCTTCATCTAGTGCTGAGTTGAGGGCCTCTCTCACCGTCATCTAAAAGATATAAAACAAAATTCAGACAGTAAACAAAACAAAAGTCAGAGAACAATGGATATTATTCTGTATAGAAAATAGGTGTGATGCACCCGAAATTTAACTGGTAAGTAGAGAACAACATTATTTGAGTAATCCTGATAAAAATGCCATCGATTCCTTAATTGATCAACTTGTATTTAGCCCAATTAAGCCTCCATGAACCGTCAACCATGAGACTAGCATGCAAATATAGATTTGGTTAACCTAAATTTTGTGTTCGCACTAAATAGCAACTAGGTCTCCGATTCTAACTACTGCTACCAATAACAACTCCAGGTTAAATTTTTACTGTTCATTCTGTAAGGAACAAGAAAATAAAACCCCAACTATATTTTGGCTGTTGATAGATTTACTACTCCTGGTCAAATTCACCTTTTCCAGTTTCTTTTTTTTTTTAAATTAGAGCGAAGGATTTCAGCACATTTTTTGTTGTGAGCAAAAAAACAAACTGGGTCACTGTTCAGTATTACTGATCTTTGGTTACATCAATCAGTTCCACAGTATTCCCAGTGATTACTGTATCTTTGTTTAAAAATCATTTCATGAACAAAAAATGCCTCACAATTACATTCTTACCTGGGAATCCTGATCTGATTCCCATTGTCATGGGGGCCAAAAAATTCACAACTAATTACAAATAGAATCATAGGAAAGAAGTGGTTATAACAATGAAAGGAGTATGAAGATACCTCCTTAGCCGCGCTAGAAAAAAATCTAGGCAAAACTGAAGTGGCTGGAGAGATCCTTTGCAACACCTGGCCTCCAATCTGAAATTATAAACACACACTTTATATAACCAAACTGAAGCATACAAAAAAAAAACAAAAATGAAAACATCAGAAAATCTTTGTTGGTTTTAAGTACCAAAGCAGGCGCATCTCCAGATCCGAGCTTCCTTCTCATAAGGCCCAGCATTTTTCCTGAAACAAATACAAAAAGGAAAAATGAAACGCAAATTAATCATTCTTCAATTTGTATTACAGATCCCAATAACCATTCAGCTCGTAGCAATAGAAATGCTAGACAAAACCCTAGTAATTTAGTCCTAAATTCAAACCAAATTACGCAATTTTCATCTAAAAAACACTCGCACAAACTTTAAAAACAAATTGAAAAGTCCACCTGAACTATAATTTTGTATAAAAATTAAAAACAAACGCAGGAGGTGCGGATCGAAAAGAAGTGGATTAGGAGAGGAGGTGGAGAAACGAAAGAGAAGAACTAAAAATAGAGAATTGGGAGAGACGATGACGATCTATGAAATACCTGATTTTAAAAAGGAAGAAATGGAAGAGATAATTTAGTCTGGAGACGCTGCTTGGCGAGCTGGAGAGAAAAAAGAAGAGAGATGCAAAATAGAAAATTGCAACTGGAGATGGCAACTGATATTTTTCTTTCTTTGTGTCCTTTTTGCACATATGACCTTAATAATAATATAAAACTACAACAGGGCTTTAAAAATATATATGGCTGTTTATTACTGCGCAAAGAAAGGCTGGTCAGATAACACATAACAGCATGTGATAGTCTCATTTTACAGTGGAACTATTAATTGCAACTGAATAGAAGTTTAAATAGAAAACTAATTATCATGTGTTGTAGCATAATTTGCATAAAACATACAGTGATTTTTGCGTAACCATTCGAAAAAAATAAAAATTCTCAAATTAAATACTTCGCTAGCTACGTATTTAGCATTATTTTAACTGATTATGTTAAATATGATTCCTTGAAAATTTTGTACTAATCAAGTGTATATGCTAGCTATACAAAAAGTTGAGATATTAAAGATTTTTATATATGTATTTAAAAGTATGAGACTTGATTTTATCTTTATCTAAAAAATATATATATTCAAAACGACATCTCGCAAAATTTTGCTATTCCGATAACAAAAATGTAGCTTACAATTTTTTAGAATATGCAATTTTAAAGCTCAAGTATATATTAAAAAATAAAACTTCATAATAGGTTAAAAAAAGGCTTAACAATAAAGCACATATTCCATAACTTTTCTTTAACTTTCTTAAGCCACTTTAAACGTCTTTAATATATCAGTTCATTGGCATGGAGTAGATGGCCTTTTTTTTAATTTCTTTCGTTTTTATTGGGCTTCTTTGATCATCGCTTACAAAAAGGACCAAAACAAATCGAAGTTTTAATGATGCTGTTAAATTTGCATGAAAGATTTATGTGCTCTAACCAAAACAAATAGAAAAGTGTACGCTCATCGGAATAGATGCTGTTAAATTGAATTGACCAGATTATGTTGAAGACGAGTTCTTTTCAATAATAAGAATAAGTTATATTGTCAGGAATAATTTCATGTCCAGATCAAACATGTCACGTCGCATGTAACTTTTTTTATTTTATTTTGTGTCAAATTTTGTACACGTTGACACTTGATAAAAGAATAATTTATTGTTGTGAACAATGTGGTACGTGTTTAATAGTTAGTAAACAAACCAAAGAAGAAATCGTCCCTTAAATATTATATGGTCTCTCACATTGAAGAATTATAAATTATATTCTGAAATATGTTTGCATTATAAGTTAAAATGGATTTTTAATCAAAATTCTGAAAGTTTATATATAGAGAGAGAGATTGGCTAAGTATACTCCAACATATGAATCAAACCCGTATGCTGGAGTCGTTTTTTAAAATCTAAAATTCAAACAGTCGATCCAAACCATTCAAGTTGTCCTCCATATAAAAAATATCCTTCAAAACCAAAATTTACATTTTTTTTTCAATTTTTTGGCTATATATTATGCTATTTTCAAATTGAAGGGTCTCGTTTATAGTGTTTTTTTGAAAATAGCATAATATATAGAAAAAAATTGAAAAAAATATTAATTTTGATTTTCTATGAGATTTCAATATGGAGAACAATTTGAACGGTTTGGATCGACTGTATGAATTTTAGATTTTGAAAAACGACTCCAGCATACGGACAATCCGTATGTTGGAGTATAATTTAGTCAAACTCTCTCTCTCCCTGTATAAATATATAATTCCGTCTACCTTGGTAAAAGCTTCTGCAAATCGCGTTTATTTATGTTTTTAATGGACAGTATCTGATAATAGTATGGATTTAGTAAAAACGAGAAGTTACCAATGAAGATTCATTTTCTTCTAATTTTCACTTGGAGTCCTTCTGATTCTCCATAGTTTTTAAATTTTAAACGACCTCTCCGTTATGCATTTATTAATTTTTTAATTTTTTATTCATATCTTGCCTCTTTGAATTATTTTATAATCTGGAAAGGTGCTTAATTCTTTATTTATTCAGTCATCGCTGGTCATCTTAAAAAAGTAAATATACATTTATTATTATTAGTAGAGGAAGCAAACTTATGGCAGCTTTGTTCGGAATATTATTCCATAGTTTATGAATCATTGAATATTAATTAAGTGTTTATTGGAAACCAGCTGCACTGTACGCCACTTTTGCAATAATAATAATAATAATGAATTAATGAACAAAAAAAAAGCTTATTATGCCACTGTCTTTTGAACCTAAATATATATGGAGTTTGACATTATTACTGACAAAAAAATACGAAAAAAAAATGGGTACATCTAGCCATTACAAATTAGATAAATTGGATCTCAAATATGACAGAATTCGAAAATTATATGCAAACCATTTAATTGTGGACGATATTACATAACACACATATTGCTTACGACAAAATCTATTTCGA
This sequence comes from Rhynchospora pubera, assembly GCA_028095005.1. NCBI lineage: Eukaryota > Viridiplantae > Streptophyta > Magnoliopsida > Poales > Cyperaceae > Rhynchospora > Rhynchospora pubera. The sequence continues at coordinate 60,409,914 of CM051459.1, read as the reverse complement.
ACCATAAAGGAAATAGCCATACTTTGTTTTTGTTTTAACAGCTTTTTGATTGATGGTCCGCAATGATTGAATATACAAATTATCAATATAAATTACAAGTTTAGGGGGGGGGGGGTCTTTATAAATATCGCAAGAATATAAAATTTATAAAAAATAATGCGCATTATGCCAGAGTCGAGGGGGAAAAAGTTTCCAAAGGACGTTTTCATGGTTGACTAAATTACTTAATTTGGAAATTAATTCATCTGATTTATTCAATGTTATAACATTTTTATTGTAATTTTTTTAAAATTATTCTTGGTTGCTACTACTAAGAAAATTTTATTGTAATTTTATAATCTTTATATACTTTCGATAATGCCACTTCCCACTTGCCACATTTCTCAGAAGGACAAATGCAAAAAAGTGGAGAAAGTATTTCCCCCCCCCGGCCCCCCCCCCCCCCAAAAAAAAAAAAAACTTTTACCTATATTGTTACGACTTATAATCCACTTTGGCTAAATTATTTTCAATGTTTCATTAAAAGAAGAAAGAAATAAGAAAGGAAAATCACGGAAGGTGCCAACTAAATTTAGAATGCCTGGTGCCTTAGCCTTACCTACCGAGTCTGCGACGCTGTGTGCCTGTGTCTGACCATCTCACACCATGTAGTCTCAAAGAGTTGGTTTATGCGGCGCTCATTTTAGGCCCATCCGTGCATCGTGGGTAGGAATATAAATTTTAAAATTAATTTCATCCTAAACGGATGTAAATAACTGAGAATTTAGTCAACAAACATGTAAGCATAATAATAATAATTAATTAATTAATTAATTATAATAGTAAAATTAAATTCTAGATTTAAAAAAATTGGTAAATCATATCACTTGCATATTTTATTATTTGATAGTCATAGCTGATGGCAAATGTATAAAATATAAGCATATTTCAACGGTAAAAAAAAAGAGAGTAAGAATTAGAATTTTGAGATAATTCTAAGATAACAAATTGTATTACATGTTAGACTTTCTTTGTTTTGCTATTATTTCGATTTAAATAATTCAGATGATTACATTTTTTAAATAACTATAAATTATTTGTTTCTATATCCGTAGCATTTTTACACAGTTACCAAAAACTGAAAAAATCTATACATAAGTACAAATAATAACATATTTAAGAAAAACTATGCAAATACTATCATTGACTCTACGTATATTATTTGTTCCGTTCAGAGTATGTCCTCTCTCAGAAGTAAACATCTCGATGTGTTGTCCTTGACCCGATACAGGATTACTATTAAATCGAAAGATATTTTTAATGGTTGGTTTTCAAAATTTAACAAAACAAAACGGCTGAAGGATCTTGTTTGTCCACAACAACCAAGTTTGCCAACTACCCCAAGAATTATTACTCCAAATAAAATTGTAAAACACAAGTTGGTCAAATCTCAGCGCTAATACAAGCAGTTAGATAAATAAAACTTCATTAAATGTAAATCAATACTAATATTCGTCAGATATGTACTTGCCAACATACTCATAAATGTCTTGCAAAATGACTAGCCACAAGGACGAGATTTATACCGTGCCAATTAAAATTTCTAAGATTAAACCGGGGTGATAAGGATCATCCCCGATATTCACCATCCCTATCATCCCCATCAGTTATTAAACGCGTTTTCTATTTTTGGCTCTACGCGTTTTCTATTTTTGGCTATCATCCTCCATTTCGCTCTCCTTTTTCGCTCTTCTGCTTCCCTCCCTCTCGCGTACGCGTACGTCTCCCCCCATCCTTCCCCCTCCCCCCTCTCCATCTCACGTACGATGTCTCACCCACCTCTCCCCCTCCCCCTCCCTCACACTTCATAACCGTTGAAATTATTATGCATAAATGTTGAAGTTAATATCATAATTGTTGAACTTAAATATATAACTGTTGAAGTCAATATATACAGTTCTTGAAATTATTATCGTAACTCACAGTGAGGCGTCAAGAGCCCTGAGACCTATTTTGAAAAAAGACAAAGCTGATAAAGTTTAGTTTGAATATAATATCAACCAATACTGACTTGTACATTCAGCAAAACAAATAGAAGAAAGAGAGAATCAGATCAAGCCAGATCCGTTCAACATATGGGGTTTAATTGGAAAGTCTCCATTGGAAACTGTGATCGAGACAATTCACGAGAAAGAGATGAAGCAATCGAACAAAATAAAGAAGGTGAATCTGACATATGGGCCAGCATTTACAAAAGTGATCCCTTCACTTCAACGGTTATATATATTAATTTCAACAATTACAATAATAATTTCAACAATTGTATATATTAATTTCAACATTTATATATAAATATTAATTATTGAAGTTAATATCATAACTGTTGAAGTTAATATATACAACAGTTACATATTAACTTCAACATTTTGAATTTGACTGGCACATCACTTGTACTGGTTTTGATGATTGAAATCCCATCTAATATACTTGCCAACTCATGCTTGCCAGTTCCTACATGTTTGCCAACTCTTCCTGGTTTTCACTTATTCTAAGCATCCCTGCAATTGCATATATTTGATTACATTAAGCAATTGCCTCCAAGCACCTTTATTCTGTAATTGCATACTTTTCTGATTTCATTCAGCAATTCCCTCCAAGCACCCCTGCGATTGCCTACAAACACTTCTGCAACCACATATCTTGTTTTTATTTCTTTTTTACATTGCATCTTTCTTAGTAGATATGTATTTCCGGTGCCAATTTGTAGGTAGCTTAGAGAGATTGCTACCATCCTTTTCCTCTGACTTCGGCTCTTTCAGGTATTACCATTCTATATAACTATAACAGTTATAGTTAGTAACTTCAACATTTACGATATTATCTTTAACATTTAAATATATTAATTTCAACAGTTATTAAGTGTGAGGGAGGAGAAGGGGTGGAGGGGACAACGTACGTGGGAGGGAGGAGGGGAGAGGGGGGAGGGGTGGAGGGGACATCATATGCGAGGAGGGGGGATGGGGGGGGGGTGGAGGGAACGTACTGTTCCGAACAGTGTACGCGGGAGGGAGGAAGGAGGAGGGGTTAGTTACAGCGTACACTGAGATGAGTTAGTTGCAGCGTACGCTAGATAAGGCGGGGATGATGGGGATGATGGAATCTTAGAGATGGTCTTAAGCAATTCCGGTCTAAAAATATTGTAAAAAACAAATCCATTTATTGCATGTCGCTTATTTTAAAAAGAGTTTCTGATCTAAACAATTGACCTTTCTTTGAATTTAAGTTATTAATCCATATACAAAAGTTTGATACAGTTATTGACATAGGAGTCCTCAACTTTTGACGAAACAATGCTTCTAAGCGTTTGTCTCTAGCATTTGTGGAACCCGAAATCGAAATGGATACTCCTATGAGTTAGTTGCTTTGAAATTTTTTAACCACCTTACTTTAAAGATATTGCTTTAATATATTATTTACTAATATTATAATTTGTCTAAGTATAAGATTAACAATCTCAAAACTGTTGTCAAATATTATTTGTAATAATTTATTTATACCAGTTTAAGTCTGATGCAACCGACTTAACTCTATGTCTCTATGATGTTGAAGATTTATATTTTCAGTATGTGAGATATTTTATCCTCAAACAACAAAACAAAAAAAAGCATGCGAGATATTTAAATTAGAATATAGATCAGTTCTTGGCTTTTAAATGTCTCATATTATCAGTTGAATTATTATTATTTATTATATATTATGAGAAAAATATTAGCCAATGGTACCATATGGCATATGTATGGATAAATTAACCGTGTTGCAAATATATTGCCGAGTTGTTTTTGTTTGTGTGTGAGCATGTTTTGCAGTTTGCATTTTAGATGGACTTCTTAATTAATCAGTGCTCGGTTCGACTTAATTATGAATTCTCAAGTGTGTCCAAAGATTTTAGAATTTATTGTATATACGAAATCTAATTGAAACTAAGCAATACAGATTGATATACGAATTAGGTGTAATGGTATTATTTAAATTATTTTTCATTCCAACTGGCCAATGTTTAAGTTGTACACTTTTATGCCTTCTGAATTATTACTTGTGCCTTTTTTTTTTCCCGAAATAATAACTGCAATCTACAATTTTTTCATTGTTTGAATAAAATGACCATATAAAATAGACAAAGTGAACATTTAAATAATCATACTGAACACATACAATTAAATAAATTGAATATTATAAAAATCTGAACAACAATATAAAAAATAAAAATCTTACTCATAATCGAATAAAGTGAACTCATAGATAAACAAACTGGACAAAATGAATAAAGTAAATAAATATAATCGCGATGGTACGAATGGCACATGAAGAGATGGTAGTTGGTAGATAGTAATTTTTTTTCCCCTCTCATAAGTCGTAACTAGAAGTGCATAACGTCCAAAACGGTAATGAAACTGAAGTGTTTCGTTAACCGTTCCGTTTTAGACACGAAACTATTTTAAGTTTGCATTAACCGTTTCGTTTTGAACGAAACGATCGAAATCACGAAAATACCATGGACGAAACCGTTTCAAGTTTGCGTTAACCGTTTCATTTTTGAAAGGCAACAAAAAGTTTTAACCGTTTCGCTTCGTTTTGGGAAAAACGAAACGAAAGGATGGTCGAAACGGTCACCATTTTCAGGCCTAGTCGTAACTGTTTTCCTCTCTTTGAACTGCACTAGTTGGGCCGAAACACATAAGCAGGCTTAATTATTAGTCCAAGCCCATAATGCATGAATTATTCCGAAATTTAAAAAAATAGTATTAAATTAATATAATATATTAAAAATAATATCAATATAATAAGTTTAATATAAATAGTATCACGAGATCGGAATCCTGGATTCCGAACGTTAGATCGGAATCCAGGATTCCGATCTAAGCTTTGATCGGATTCTGAGTTTCCGATCTAAGCTTAGATCGGAATCCGAGATTCCGATCTTAGCTTTTTAATTTTTTTATATATTATTTATTTATTTATTTAATTTATTAATTAATTAAATAATTAGAAAAATAGATAATATATTGTAAAAATATTGAAAAATATGGAAAAAATCAGAAATAATTAAACTAAATTTTATATGTAATTTAGTATTTTTTTCCTTTTATTAGTTTATTAATTAGTTAATTAATTAGAAAAATAGATAATATATTCTAAAAATATTGAAAAAATATAAAAAAATCAGGAATAATTTAAAAAATTTTATATGTAATTTAGTATTTTTTTTGGAAAATTAAATTTATTTTCCTTTTAATTAATTTATTTAATTAAATATAAATTTAATTAATTTATTTAATTAAAAAATGAATAATTAAGTATAAATTTATTGCGTTATAAAGGAATCACACGAGATTGATGTTTTACTGAGACGGAGAAGAAAGACTAAATTCACTTGATTTACTGCATTTCTCTTTTTAATGATTAATTTATGATTTTAAAAATATTTTTAGTAGTTTAGAGTGGTTTTTAGGTTTGCAAACTTTCAAAGTGGATTTTGGAGGTCCAGAGAGCGTTTTTTGGCCTCGAAAATGGTCGTTACGGGGTTTCACCCCAGTAAAATGCGTAGATCTCGTCACCAGCTTTCCGGATTGTCCTCGATCGCCCCAAACGGACCTTCCTATCAAAAGTTAAGCCTGTTTAAAGTTTTAATGTTCAAATTATGCCTTTGTATCCCTACAAATGCAGAAAGAATTAATAAAACTTTGAACATTCTGAAAGGATTATGCCTTTGTATCCCTGCAAATTCTAAAAATTTATAATCCTTTTTAAATGGTACAATTCATTTAATTAAATAAGTTATAAAAATTTATATTTTAATTAAATAAGTTATAAAAATCTATATTTTAATTAAATAAATTAATTAAAATTAAAATAAATTTAATTTCCCCAAGAAATACTAAATTACAAATAAAATTTAATTTAATTATTTCTGATTTTTTCCATATTTTTTCAATATTTTTACAATATATTATCTATTTTTCTAATTATTTAACTAATTAATAAATTAAATAAATAAATAAATAATATATAAAAAAATTAAAAAGCTAAGATCGGAATCTCGGATTCCGATCTAAGCTTAGATCGGAAACTCAGAATCCGATCAAAGCTTAGATCGGAATCCTGGATTCCGATCTAACGTTCGGAATCCAGGATTCCGATCTCGTGATACTATTTATATTAAACTTATTATATTGATATTATTTTTAATATATTATATTAATTTAATACTATTTTTTAAAATTTCGGTGAATTATTCTCTTGTGCTATTATTGGGCTAATGATGCTCCCTTTAAGCGGGTCAATAATACGACCAATTAATACAATACCTAGCATCCCTAAACAAAGATTATCTTATTGCAATTTTTTTTTAAGTAGCAAGAGATATGGTCTGATGTATTGATATCAAATGTCGCTTTTTCCATTTTGTGGGTTTTGAATTCGTTCTATACGAGAGGAAAATAAAGTCACTAACCATGATCTCTAAACTGATTCCACTAATATAATGTCATCTCTGATTTTTTTTTACTTCTTCTTGCTCATTAAAGGGAACCTCAAGCATAATGTTGTGAGGAATTAGACACCTTGGAGGCAAGAATATAAACAAAAAAATGTAAAATAAATAATGGAAAAAAAGAAAAAGACCACAGGCGCAGAAAGAGAACGGTGGTCCATCACACAAACTGCTGGCTTTTGTTTTATGCAATTCCACGTGTGATGTGATGTATTTTCTAATATATATTTTGTTCTTTTTTTTTTAGATAAATTGGGGTCAAGTTTTTCAACTTATTTTTAAATTAAATGTTTATAAAAAACTCTCCAGCTGGATTTCAAACCTGCGACCTTTCACTTGAGATGCATTGCTCTTTGTCACTAGACCAAGAGCTGGTTCTCAATATAGATTTTGTTATTCATAACCAAAAAGATATTATCCCTAATCTGATTTTTACCTCTTAATAATTAACGTAAATTTTTATGTATATATTTTCCTCGAAATAATTATATGTTGAAGCATTTAAAAATTAATATATGCTACCTCTAAGCGTCATGGTTTCTGTGTCATAAAGACACTTTTTATAAACATATAGAGTTCTATTCTTACCTCTGAAAAGTCAAAACTATTTGAATCGGTTACTAAGTTCGCACTTCAGATTTGAAGATCAAAAATAGTTTGAAGGAGAGATTGAATATAGTGACAATATTCAAAAAAGTAAAAACAAAATTACTTGTGAATTATGTGATCAATAATGATCTTATAATGTCATAATGAATAATAGTTGCTGCATTATGAAGGAATCATGACAGTTAATTTAATTAATTATCCTTAACCAGAAGATATATTCGATAACATGTAGTGTCACTTATACATAAACAATTTGGTCATGCAACAATGCTAATCTAGGATTTATTGTGAATGAGAAAAAAGTTGCAATATTATGTTTAGAAAGCTGGGTGCTGATGACGTCTTGTGACGAAAATCTTACACCATGACATTTATATGATGGAACAAACTAGTAAATTCATCTCTATTAAAAAGGAAAAAAAAAAACTACTAATTCATCAGACTAAGTTTTCTGAGGGACTCAATTAAAGTGTACTTCTCTATGATTAATTTCCTGCTATTGAAATTTTCATAACAAGAAATTACATCAGGCTAATTCCAGTGAGTTGATTGTGAAACTTAAATACGATAGGAGATACAAGGCTTTGGTTAAACTATAAATCATACGCATTATCATTATAAGTGGACTAAAGAAGGCTTTGAATAGAATCATACATTATGTCAAAGTGATATCAACATAATATAATAAATCATTATCAGTAAATCATAACTAAAAAACTTAAATTGAAATAATGTTTATTTTTTTGTGAAAATTATACATAATATACATATATTTTAAAAAATGTTTAGTCAATATATGTATTATTGTTGAATAAAGAAAAAATAAAGAACATTATCCCTGTTTCCTCGGATCCGGTAATGAAAACCACGTAGCAGCAGCATTATTTGTGTCTTCTAGGAAGCTATTGTACCTGTTATTTGCATGATTAAAAGGACAGAGATGCGGTGGCGTGATGAGAATCCTCCAAATTCCAATTATTTCCCACTCTTAAGTTGAAGCTCTGATTCTCTGCAGCAGAAACTAGTATATCGCACTGTGTCGCAATTCTAGTGATGGGTGTGCTAGCAACTTGGGGTCCTCTGCATGAGGTTAGTCACTTAGTCTAACTTCTAATTTACAATGAGGCCCATAAATTAAATGCACTTGGGTCCTGATGTTCAGATAATCAGTATATAGTTCCAATGATCTAATTAAATTTTTTAAAGACTTAATGTTATTAGGCTGGCTTTAATTCAAAAAAAAAAAGCTTTAATGCAATGCCATTTTGGGTCATCGTTTCGCAATACAGACGTCATAATTAAGTTGCTGCATGTTAGTCAATATTATGACGTCATGGGTTAAATGCCATTTGGGTCACCGTTTCTTCTTTTTTCTTTGATACAAATTGATGTCGAATTTATATCATATCTTTTCTCCAGAAATGAACAGTCTTGAACTGATTATTTGTTTATCACTTTGATTGGTTTTTAGTACGGATTCCAGACAAAAGAAATTTCAAATAAAACAAGTCTCAAACAAAGCTAGTAACGTAGTTTTCTGTCATTTCTTAGCTAATTGAAACATTTTTCTAAGATTTTAATTATGAGATGCGATCATGGTAAATCAACATTGATTTGCTGTTATTTGATTTGTAATTTCACTTTTTTGTTGGGTTAAACTCAGCTTCAACATTCGGTTCCAGTCCAAACAGTGATTATTGAGTACTAATTAACTACTACTTTTCGTTGATAATGTAATTTGTGCATCGTTGACTCTGGTATATGAAAATTTGTTTGCTTTGTGAATAAGGTCATGTACCGACGTTACCTAATTCTGGCACCATTTGGTATGACTCAGGTATTCGAATCCTTATTTTATCCTAGGAGAAATAATGATAATTCTTCTTCTTTTTTTTTTTTTTTGAAACAAGTGGAAATATCAACCACTTCTCATTATTGTTGTAATAAAGAAGTACAAAACAGAAGTCACAGCAATCAATCAGAATAAAACCGGGCACTGGTCCCACCTTTGATACCAGTGCCCCTATGTTATCTAATCCCTCCCAAATATTAATTCCTCCTACGGCTACTTTATTACATCCATAGCCAACAGTAAGAAAAAACAGGAGTTTATTTATACCAACAAACAACCAAAACACATATAACGTGAAATCACATAGCATAAATCAAAATCAAATCCCCGTCTCTAGTAGTGTTTAAAAAAAAACACGGTGTGTCTGAACACAGCACGCCACGACACGGTACGGAGGTGGTACGATACGGTAAAATACGGACACGACACGGCACGAGAACTTAAGCGTGCCGTGTCTTTAGGCGTGTCGTGTCCAACTTTGATGGAATAGACACGGCACGGCACGACACGCGAATTGTCTAGACACGACACGACACGTCACGAAACACGGCACGACACGGCACGAGACATGGCACGACACAACCTAAGAGATATAACAAGTTATAATCAGGGTAAAATATAGTAAATATTACGAAATAATAAGAAAAAATTCTTATATTGTCTATTTTTTAAGGATAATTATATAGTTTGAATGTCTAATTCACCCATAAACATAAGTATATAATTATATTTTATGAAATTCAATTGTGTTCAAACACGACACGATACGACACGTTTAAAGAAGACACGACACGACACAACACGAGGACACGAGGTGTGCCGTGTCCTTAGGTGTGTCGTGTCCATCTCTTAGAATTTAGACACGGCACGACACGACACGTGAAATATTTAGACACGACACGGCACGACACGTATTTAGAATACTAGTCTCTAGCTGGTCCTTCTTCAATCACTGGTGGTAAGTTCATCTCAGGAAGTAACCCCAAAATCTCTTCCTTCATCTGTCCTTTCCATAATCCTGACCGTTAAACAATCAAATGCCTGCTATCAGATATAAACTGCTTAAGAGTTTTATGTTGTGTTCCATTAAAGCATTTATCATTTTTTGCTTCCTCATCAACCACAATGTTGCAATGCACTAAAAGCATCTTTCTTACAATAATTTTCAATAAAGCCCATCAAATCTTCTAAATTATGGGGCCTACCAGAAATCCGCAATTTACTGAACATCCATTTCTAAATTTGAGCATTTTGTGCATAATTAAACATCAGATGATCAATTGTCTCTAAATGTGTACAATAACAAGATGTTGGATTCCCCTCCCAACCTCTTATAACTACATCATCTCTTGTTAACAGCCTCCTCTTACTTAATAGCATAAAAACATCTTGATCTTAATAGGTATCTTTAATCGCCATATCTGCGTATTTTGAGGTATATCTATACCATCATGCTCTAACCAGTGGTATAAAGATTTAGTTGAAAATTTGCCATTGTGGTTCAGCATCCAAAATAATGATAATTCTTTTGAAGTCTTATCCTAAGAATAGTTGAAAATTGGTTTATTAGTCGAAACTTAACAGGACTCGTTTATAGAGTGATTGTTCATTCCATCTTCAATGATTCAGTACCATCATTTCACTCTTGCCTCGAAAAACCTGCTTAACTTGAAGTGCATTTTTTTAATTTTTATTAAACTATATAAAATGCCTCTGATCGCTAAGTTGCTATGTTATTACATGGCCGCCAGTCTGCCATGCATAGAATTAAATGAAAATATTGTCCAAATAAAATTATCCTTAATTATTTATAAATAAAAATAAAAATAAAAATATTTTTAATCTTGATTATTCTCAAATAATCCATACGAACCCTTACAAAAAATGACTTGAAGGTCCTCCAACATCTTTAGATAAAATTAATAGTTTTTTTTTGTCACCATGAGAAATTAATAAAATTAACCACCTAGAAACAGATCTAACCACGTGGCATTTGTACTCATGTGCTTGGAGAAGACGCTCGGTGTAGAGAAGCCTGCTTTGCCTTTGGAAGAGACCAAAGTAAACACAAACAAAGTACCACAGCAATTACCAGCAAAATAAGCACAACAAACACAAGAAAATCGAAATACATCAACAGCCAAAAACACAACGAAGTAGCAAAACAAAAGGAGCAAAATAAGCGATTAAGAAGAGGGAGCGAATTTACAGTTATGATCTCCTGTTGCACTTTCTTGTCCGTGTTTATTTATTTATTTTTCTTTGGTAGAAGGAGAAAGGTCAAAGAGTGTTGGGATGGAAATAAATGAAGTAACGACTATTACAACAGTTTTCGGAAGGGATGTTGTACTAATATCCTACGCATCACTGTTCACCAGTAAAATTGCCATGCACAACTAGTGCAATATTTAATCACGTGATTGAAAAAGATGTTACACAATTTTGCACGAATAATATTGTTGTTGATGAAATTGATTGGTAAAATATCTTGTCAACTTGTATTCAAAGCAAAAATATATATATTATTCGATCTGATGCCAAAGTTACAAATGGCCAAATCTTAGCTAGATTTTCTTGCTAATATGGTCTTGCTTGATTTAAGATCCCCTCACCCCTTAAGCCTCAACTAAGGCGTTTAGTATAGCAAAAATAAATAAACGTAGATTCCTCGGTGGTATAGATGAATTATAATATATATTTTTTAATGTCATAATTTTATCTGGAAAAAGGTCCCATTTGTCATGATTACAAAATTAAGAGCCGCATGAGTATAGATTTTGAGCAGATATGTCAGGAGTCAGCCACAATTTTTGTCTCTCTGTAAACCCACAGAGGATCCAAATTCCTAATTAATGGGTTCCCAACCTCCTTCTCTCTCCCTTAAAAAGGCATCTCTTTCTCTAGCCACATGTAAATTTGCCAGATTGGCATCCTTTTGTTCTCTTTTGGTCGACTGTCGGTATGCCTGCCGACGGTATACCGTTTGCCGTATACCGTGCACGTTCCGTCCAAACGAAACGAGTGACGAATCACTTTTCAGCATACGTTTCCGAAACGGAACGGTAAACGGAATGGATTTCGGCATACCGTTGTGTGAAATACAGTGTAAAATGAGTCGTTCCGCTACGTTCCGTCCATTCCGTTACAAACGGAACGGATAACGAATCGTTCCAGTGCATACCGTTGTTGAAACGGAACGGCAAACGGAATGGCCCATTCCGTTGCCGTTTGCAACGTTAAACAGGTATAACTGTCGGTATCTTTTTGCGAGCATAAATTCACATATCTTTTATAGATTGTACTTTTTGCATCCTTAAACAGTATAATAATGCAATGATAATTCATGATTATCTTGTTTTACTTTACATTTTATTGCACTGATACATTTCATACTCAAGCTGCCGTTGTCTTAAATGAATTATTAAAGTTCTCTAAACTAGTGGGTCCAATTCAACAAGTCATGGATAATTGCCATTTTTTATTCTCAAATGAATTAAACCAAACAATTTGATTAATTGACATTGGGCACAAGTCATGCATAATTATTATTAATAAAACATACATGAGAATTATAGAGATGAACTTAACAAAAAATTATTTGGCCATACATTATTTTCAAAAGAGAAGCATGGTACAAGAAAAGCATGTTGCTTTAATATTTGTTAGTCGGACTAACTAACATGCAACCCTAATCAATTTCTTAATAAGGCTGATGTGCTCCGCTAATCTTATCTTGATAAGTTATATATTTAGAGAGATGTTTAATTAGAATTAAGCAACCTCACTTTGAGAGGTTGCACCGTCTGTCTCTTACTCTTAACTGCTAATTTCTTCTTCTTCTTTTTCTCTCTCCTCGTCTAGATTTGTCAGACAGCTTGACAATGAAGGAGAAGGCACCAAATAATTATTGGAGTCTCGCACTTTCTTTTCGTTATCCATTCTTTTTGAACTATCCTTCTGAAAAATTTTGCAGACGACCCAATCTTTCATCTGAAGTGGCAACAAACCCTATATATGAAAATACAAGGCTTTAAATTTCGTGATAATCTTTTTACACTCTCTTTGCTAACATTGATAATAAAAATCAAAGTCGCTCATAAATTGTACATCAAGTGAAGTTTAATTAAGCAAATTGAAAGTCAAAGCATGCATGGTCTCCTTTTCTTTAAATCAATATTTATTCTATATAATAGCAACCTCCTTTTGTTCCTACTTGAATTATTGAGTACCTACTTGATTGTAGGCCTGTAATAATCAATGCCAAATTAGAATAATTAAGTTCAGCTTCTAGAGAGATGATTTAGACAACATTGGGAAGAATCTACATCTAAACCTGTATTCTGTCATCCTAATCTACTTTTTTGCACAAACAGGAATATATCATTAGTATACTAACAACATAAAAGGCCGGCCTTTCTTTCTTTCTTTCTTTTTTTTGCCATATCTAAGGTGACAATATTCTCCACCAGTATATGTTGGAGGATAAAACTATAATTCTGTCAGTACTAATATGCTCTGTTAGTTGGCACTCAGAAGGATTGATATATGATGCTCTGATTAAAAAAAAATGTAGGAAAGAACAAGCTCCAAATTAAAGCACTATTCTTTCCAATTAATTATCCTATAGTCCTACACTGCATATTAACAATTGTAACCAGGTCGAAACTATATGTATGGTATGGTACCTGAAAAATAGAGTTCTTGAATTCTGCTATTAATGAAAGGTTTGCAAGTTGGTTTAAATTACTTACAGTGATCATTGCAGCATTCATACGCATATAAAAACTGAGTGCATCTACTTCAGTTGGAAGACAGTATTCCTCCATGATCCAACTGGTACGAGAAGCATTAATCTTATGCGACCGTTTCTTCTCTTGCCGGTGAAATACGAAAGATCTTTTCATCCCTACTATTTTTGCTCCTCTTGAAGCAAAAATTGGCTTGGAATTCCCTTTGGCCTTCCAAAATCCAGAATCTGTTGTCCTAATTGATTTGTTCCTTCTAAGGTGTTTCACATCTTCTAGGGTTGTGAAGAAGTATCTCTCTCCCTCTCCTCCACCTACTTGTTTGTCATGAGAAATGAACATGTATTGTTACAAACCAGAAACTTCCTTAATGCTAAACAAGCAACATTTTATAAATACATCACAGCTTAATTTAATATAAACCTTATCTCATACTAACAAGTTACAAAGTAAATTTGGTCAATTGTAGGTAGCCGTGCAAAATATAAAGGCAACTTTAGCATTTACATTAGTAAATTATTGTGCTTTATACCATATATAATTTCATGCTATCAAAAGATGAATTATGCCAACAAATTAACTAGCCTGCACTCATGAGAGACCAACATGACAAATTTATAAAAAAAAATTGTAAAACACGAACCATGTAATTCCCATGGGTTGTACTTCCACAAGTTGATTTCAGGTATCACGGTAGCCGGGAGAGGGAGAGATGCGACCTTTCGCCGGAGGTATTGCGTCACAAGCTCTTCATCTGTAGGATGAAACCGGAATCCTGGCGGTAACTTAATCACTCCTCCATTTTTAGTAGTAATGTACTCTATTCCTTCCATGTTAAGGAGATAGAGCAACTAGGCTGAAGCAAGAGAAACACTATGCAAGTGCCATTCCCTTATATAATATGGTTAATTATATTATGTGTCTTGTTGGGGGAGTGTGTATAGTCTTTTCTTTTCTTTTCCACTTCTACCTTTTCATCCTTTTGTTTTTCTTTTTTTTTTTTCCTTCCAAATTTTCTTTTTCCTTTTGAGGGGGTGGGAACGGTGGTTAGTGTATGAGTGGGACTCCACATCAGTCCTAAAACTCTTGTCTGTCTCTAGCTTTCCTTGGACTACTAATTCTTTCCACTAGTTGTCCTTCTCTCTGATTAATTATTAAATACTTAGCTTCTCTGTTGTTTTCCTTTGTTGTTTGTGCGTGATTGTTCGCGCGTTTGACAGTTGGAGGATGCGTCGCAAATTAAACCTCTTCTAACTTCTATACATAAATTTAAGGAATGGTCAGAAGGAAATATATTAAAAAAAGTACTTGGAATATTACAAATATATATATATCAGGGATGAGTTAATTAGAAAAAATATAAAGAGAAGTACAATTTTGTATTGAATAAGAATGCTTTATCAACAAACAATGCTGGACACCAATTTTGCAGTTGAAAGCATATAGAGAAATGAGAAGTACAGTGTTTCAATTGCTGACCCAAAATTATTCTACACTCTTTGACTAACTTAAGTCGATAATTAATTGTTTCTTTCAATGGTTAATGGATGTTGATTGGTTAACCGACTATGGCATGATAGTGGTACAATCAGCCTATTTTTCCATTAGTTGAATAATTGGTTGAAGTTACCCTTCGGGCAACAATTAATTTAATAGAAGGTTGGGTCAGAGTCTACATTACCAAACACGTTTAATTAAGGGGATTGGTTTTGATGTAGATTCTGGTAAATCTCATATGTGAAAGTATTGAACCATTTTTAGGTCCATCTGAATTATTATATTTGTTTTGTTTTATGATCGGTTAATAGGTAGATGTTATGATGGTGTCTGCAAAAAAAAAAGATGAGTATAAATTAATATAAAAATTTCACTTGAAATATTTTTTGAATTTAAATAATTTATTTAGAGAAACATGATTTCAACTAATCAATAGAGACTTCATTTACATTATATAACAGAATTGAATCCGTTGTTTTTCAAACCGTATCTAATTGATTTTACATTATACAGGTATATCCTTTTTCCGCATAATATTTACCTCGTATGGACTGTGACTGTGAAACTTTTATTGGGCAACTTTCACTCAGCAGATATTGAGAAATTGAAAATGACATTTTTGAAAAATAGTCCCTCCCGGCCCACAATTTAATTACTTGACATCACAATTCACAACAAAAAAAAGCCTACTTTTCACTTTCAGACGTTAGAAGGTTTTGTTATTAAAAAAATGCTGATAATCACTCAAACAATACTCAATATATATTATGTTTCGGTTAGTACGTAACATAAAATTGGGCAACAGGAAAATGATTAATTTTTCATTTTCATTTAGTCCAATAATATATTCTAAATTATAAAATTCCCACAATTTTTTCTTCTCGGTGGTTAGTGATTACAAATAGGCCTGGTAAATGTGCGAAACAGACACGGAACAACCCTGTTTCGTTTTCGTACCGTTTCAATAATAAAATAAAATCACTGTTTCGTTTCCGTTCCATTTCGAAAATCATTACAATTTCGTGTGTTGTTTCCGTTTTTCCATTATAATTTCTTATTTTCATGTTACATTTCAGTAAAAAGGTATAATTATCTGTTTCATTTTCGTCTCGTTTCTGAAAACGGCATGAAAAATTGGTGCCACGTTCCCGTTTTGACAGGCCTAATTACAAACTATCCGTTACAGGCTTGGACCAAGTTTTGGTCCAAAAAATGATGCATTGAAGTTAAACTAAGGTTTTATTGGGCCGGGTTGGGTATTATTTTCTCGTCTACAGTTTCATATCCGATCCAAATCCATTACATAATTCTCCTCTCTGATTTTAGGGTTTACTTCTCTCAGTTTTGAGTCTAGGGTTTTAGCGGTCGTTTGGCAAGAGAGAAAGAGAAGGAGAGAGGCAAAGAGAGGGCTGGAATGGAGAACTCACCCGAGCTACAGAGGTTCATCGCGGTACTTTATCTCAAACTTCCTTTAATTTCTCTTTTCTTTGGAATTTTTTTTTAATTTGTAATTCTACCTTGTTAGAATTCACAAATTTTGTAGTTCAATTGACCTAAACCAATTACACCATGATAAATTGGTTGTGCAGACTAAAATTTATGATAAGTTGAAAATTACATCTTTCTTTGTTTCAGTTTTTCTAGGTGTAATTAATTTCCCTTGGTGATGTTTTAATGTGGGTCCTATATTTTATGGTATATAAGTTTTAGTATTGTTCTACTGATAATTTTCTAGGTTGAATAGAATAAGACTCTGGAATTGTTGGGTTTCTGGTGTAGGTGGTATATACCTAATTTCTTCCTGTTTCTATCACTTTGAAATTGCTCATTTGCTCTTGATTTTTCTAATCATCAAATCATCTATTATACAGATTAACCAAATTAATTTTTAGCTTTATTTTTGTTAGAATTATGTATTTAGCAAAATAGTTTCTGAAGATAGTTTCTCTGTACATTTTTATGCATTTTCAGATGTTATGATTTTCAAAAATCACATAAAAAATTCTAAGAACCAATTTATTGTTTCTCTGTACATCTTTATGCATCTTCAGATATTATGATTTTGAAAAATCACATAAAATTTTTAAGGACAACTTTCTCAGGTGGTGTTCTGTGATTATGAAAGCAATTTTTACTCAACTGCTTGGGTACTTTCACTTCTGAAAATTGCTTTTAATAGTCTTGCAGAAAACTTGCCCTTATTTATTTCTCAAGCGACAACTAAAATAAGTTGTTGATCTAATATAACTTTTGGTGTAAATATCATATTTTCAGATCAATCAAATCATTATGATTTTTCTGAAAAAAAAACCCATGTGGGAATAATTATTTGAAGGCAGTCAATTAAGTGTTCTTCTAGTATTTACCAAACTACTGTATAGTACTGTGAACTAGGAGACTAAATTGTCATACCTTGAATGCAAAAAAAAAAAAAAAGGAAAGAAATATAGCCTCCTATTTAGGAATAGTTTCATGGACTTTTGAGTCAAATGTGTTCTCTTTTTTATTACCAATTGATGACATGAGGACCGTCTATTTTCTCCTAGCTTGGAACTGCTATAAGCTTGAAATTTTGTACCACGCCCAGTCACTTTTATAGATATATGTAGAACAAACCTGTACCAAAAAATATTATAATTGGAACAGAGAAGAAAGAATGTGAGCAAATGTTACGGATGGGACGATACAATTAAGTCAAGCATGGTGACAGAGCAGTATTATTTTTCACTTTATTAAACACAGTTGAGTATATTTCCCAGAAGGAAATAAACAATCTGGTTAAACATTGCGTAAACAAGTAACATTTTACAAAGCATGTAGAATATTGTTATATAGCATATATGTACGGTTCAGGTTATATTGATGCCAATTTTTTTTTTTTTTGACATGTGCTACGTCGAATCAAATGATTATAAAAATAAAATTGTATATTGTAGTTACCTTTTTGTAGTTTAGGTAGAGTGTAAATCATATTCAGTGCAATTTGTGAGCCGATCTGTCATCCATCAAGTGGTTTGAAGAATTGAGATTTCAGTTTTGGTGACACTTGACCGATGTCCAAACGATTTTCAAATTGCATCAAAATTTACACCCATCCTATCTAGATGTTAATCAAGAATTAACACATCCAGTATTCTTTGGTATTTCGACAACTGTTTTATTTGATGTCATGGATTTCAATTAACTTTGGATGTCAATATATCCTATTCTAAACTCACATGTGGCACCTATCTTACCCAACTCTGGATTAAATTATTGTGCCAAGCACCTATCAATATAAAATATATATTGGCCAATAAAAAGAGATAATTTAGATATATAGGTTAGGTGAAACCCTACTAGATGACACAATTCTTGACAAGATATGACTTATGAGGAGACAAAATGAAAAGAAATCCAAAAAAAAACCCAAATTCAAAATTTAACCGAACTTGAGCAATCCTGTGCTGCTCTGACCATTGTTGCTATAATCTCAGTCACTGATTTTTGGAAAAAAAAAAATGCAGCAAGAGAAGCAAAAGGCCATGTTAAATGAGATGGTAGGAAAGCTGACAGATGTGTGCTGGGACAAATGCATCACTGGTACACCAGGGAGCAAGTTCAGTTCCAGTGAAACCACTTGTCTCACAAACTGCGCACAGCGTTTCCTTGACATGAGCATGATTATTGCTAAACGGTTCGAATCAATGCCATAATATCTTCCACTTCATTTAATTTTTGTTTTGTTAAACTTTACTGGGATGATAGATGTAGCTTTTTTTGCTATTTTCGTCAATAATTAATGCTTATTGGAGCATTGGAGCTATTTACTCGGGATTGCTGCCTAATGTCCTGAATTGATGCAGTGCATTTCTTGTTTAACCTTGTAGCATGTCTCTATTATTTGGGTAGATTGATATAAATGGCATCTGCTTTTGTACCAAGTAAATCAAGAAACTTTATTATCTTTATTACTCTTTCATATGATGGTTAATTTTTTCATCTATGGTCATCTGAAACATGTTCATGTCATTGTTAATTGCTTGGAAAGAATTAATACATTTGTGTTATTTTTCTTTTTTGTTTTTCAATTTTTCATCTGGGGTTGATGGGATATTTTTCTGTCTTGGGCTTGGCCGGATTGAAGAGTGAGAGGTGCAGAGTATCTGATTGGGGACATGCGAAGAAGTATGACTTATGATAAGCTTTGGGCCTAATAATACTATATAGGTTTCTAAATTTGTCATGATAATGAATTAAGTTTTAGTTAGTAACACCACAAAAAGCAACGTATTTTCCTAATAAGTTGAAACATTGACCCCACCGCCATTCCTTCGGCTGGTATCTCTCCAATCACACGAAATCCTTTTAGGTAGCATTTCTTTAGTTGGTTGAAACCAACCAAAAATTAGTCACACTGTAGAACCTCTTAAAAATAAAAAATGAAACAAAAAGATCCGACTCTAATCTAATTTGGTTTATTCAGTCAAACAGAATTTAAGTATTAAAACTTATTTTATAAACAACAATTTAAGTAATAATTTGCTTATTGATATATCAAAAGGTGCACCTTGATATCTCGATGTTTTATTTTGGTTGGTTTGAATAAATCCAAACCAAATCAAATAGCCGCATTAACCAAAGTTTGCATCAAAAAGAAAAAAAATAATATTAACCGAAGTTTATTCGGTCTGGTTAAAATCAAACAGCCTATTCATTTCAACATCCTAATTGGAGGGTTTCTTAACAAATTTCCTATTCACACACTTCTAACCATGTACTTGACCTCCTGCGCAATTTTAGTATAGAAGGTTAGATCCAATCAATAGCGTCAGATTATAATAGTTAGTCTGCATCAGTTTGGACCATGAAATTAATTCAGTACGACATCAAATAAGTCGAAACCTGAACAAAACTTGGTTGCTGTAAGATGGTACACGCAACAGTCTAGTTACCCAGGCTACTTTGTGGGGTTTTTTTTTCCGAAAGTACCTAACTTTTTATTCGAATATCAAAAAGGTTCCGAACATTTAAAATTTTCTAAAAGAGCCATTGGTTCACCCGATCTCCATGCGCCTATCCTATTGTTTGTTTTTTTCTTTTTCAAATTTAATATTCCTGCATCTGCATCGGGAAACAATAATTACTATGCACTAATTGAAGTACAGTCGTGCCGTCCATATTTTATAAATCTCTACTACTTATAAACGCACGGAACGTAGAGATCTTACACGCTAGGTCTAATATATAAACAGATATTTCTACCGTTCGATCGATTTGATCTGTGGTTAGATATTAACTCGCCATACAAAATAACAATATATTTTGATATTCCGTCTAATAAAGAAACAAATTAAATAACATATCAATTTGTATCGATGTTAGATTAAGTTTTTATTATCTAATATTATTTTGTTTCTTTATTTGCCCACATATGAGGGCATCTTAAGCTAGTAGAAGTTATTATTTTTTTTAATTGTGCAACTAAATAGCAAACATTTTATATTTTGTGATATTTAATATTACTGTCTTGCAATAATATTTAATTTTTAGTGACTTGTAGTACGTCCAAAGTTAAGGTATTGCGAGTGTACCGTGTCATGACAAATATGTGCTCGTTAGAATTTGTATCGTATCGCGTTGACACAAATATTTTGAACTTGTCGTGTCATGTCAAGTGAAGGAATTGACTAACATGATACGTACAATAGCACGACCCGTCTAACACAACACGACATGTTAAACGTGCCAAAAATTATTCAGAAGCTAAAACTGAAAAATTTAATTTGATCGATGATAACAAGTTTGTACTTAATTTTTCGTTGATAAATTTAATTTAAAAATATATTTTTTATACTCAACATTTGAGTTTGCATGATTCATGACTTATGTCCATATGTTAAGAAATGTGAAATTATTTAGGTAAACACTTTTTTTATAAATATATAATCGGTAATTTAATTAGTGCACATAATTTTGTTGGTGCATATTGATTTATTTTCCGTAAATGAAGTCGTTTAATTCGAAAAGACAAATATAGGATAGACACATGGAGATTAGGTGAAACAATGGTCCTTTTAGAAAATTTTAAATATACGCGAGCCCTTGTTGATATTTGCATAAAAAGTTAGACCCTTTCGGAAAAAAGTCCACTTTGTGTACCTACAAGTAGGTTTTCATGTCACACATTTAACAAAACTTACAAACAAAAAAAGGTTGGCCTTCAAAATTAATACTTGAGAGTGGTCTATATAATTATTTATTCATAATATTAAACTTGATGGACATGCTCTTAAAACTGGAAACCAACCCCAGCCGACCAAATGCACATCACAACATTAATGGCAGCACATGAGGAGGTTATAAAAACCAAAATAACGAAAGGGGAAAAGTAAAAGAACCCTACAGCAAATAATCTAGTTGCCTACTTTCACCTCCTCCCCAACCTTCTCAATTGGTCAAACTATTTATCTTTTCAGATGTGGACACCAAACTAATTGGACAATCATGATGGCCAATGTAACTAATTAAATTTTAGAAAGTATTATACATATATTATTTACAATTTCAATAAATTACGTTAAATATGATGTGATTTGAATGTTGATTGATATTTATGAGACGATTTAAAAATTAATAGTTAGTTTTAAACTTTTTATCAATAATCAATTCGTCAAAACCAAATTACTTCCCTTTATTTTGTAGATGTAAAGAAAGGTACATAAGTTGAATTTAATTTTCACAACACTTACGTTTTCAAATTTTATATTGCAAGTTAAATATTTGGTGTTTAGAATTCCAAAAAGAACATCAATATTAACATGACATATTTCTGAAAGCTCAAGTTCCGAAAACAAAATTGAAAAATTATGAAACATAAATAATTAAGAAAAAAAATATATATTTGATAGCAAATATTATCGGAAAAATTAAAATTATAAAAATAGGAAATGTTATGAAGTAAGGGAGAGATGTTAACATTGGAGTTTATGGGACCCACAAGGAATTTTGTTGGCGCAACATTTTGTTTTAAATTTTGCATCGTCGTTTCTAAATTCCAACTAGCACAGTCAAATCTTTATTGTTTTTGACTCGACAGATAATAGTAACATGTGTAGATTCTTTGTGCTACTTCATTTGAGGTGTTTGGTGTAGCGAACCGAACAAGTGCACTCAAATTTGACACATGGGTCATTGAAAGTTTGGAATGTTCCATTAGTTGACAATTGACATAGGTTGTTGGTAGGGCTGTCAATGGATAGGGTATGAACCGAACAAGTGCACTCAAACTGATACCAGTTGGGTCCGGTCTGGACATCATGGTGCTGGTATAGCTTTTGTTTTGTTTCAACAAGATGTACTGGTGGGATACTGGTTAACTTCCATTAAAGCTGATACCCCCCTTCCATGCTGAACTTTTGTCCCTCAACAGAGCTATACGGCTGTTACATGATTTAGGGATAACTAATTGCACATTCAAAACTGATTGCCTTCTCTTAAAACAGCTGCTGTGCGGTGAGACCAACGTCTCTGAGGTTGATTGGCAGGCTTTTCATGAGGCCGTGGATACAAAATTGTACTGGGATGTTGTTAGTACTGATAATCAGTGGCATTGTACTCATATAAGCAGGGATTTTAATGTATTGGCCGACCATCTGGCCAAGTATGCTAGAGTTACGAACTTAGATTGTGTTGGTTACACTTTCCCTGCCTTCATCAATATGTAATGCTTGTTTGCCTACGGGCCTTTTCGAAAAAGAAAAAAAAAAATGGGTAGGGTATGATACGGTAGAGACATTTTTCATACCCGTACCCATTAAAATTTTCTTTACCCATATCTTACCCTTACCCGTTAAAATTTGACTTTATCCGTACCCTATCCTTACCCGTTAAGAATTAACGGTAAGGGTAGGGTAACGGTAGAAAATGGGTAATAATGTTAATAACTCAATGAAAAAATATTATACAATAGAGATAAATAAATATTATCAGATAAATATATTAATAAAGTGCAACATTGAATAATACTTTAAATATAATAAAATCATACTATATTTTCTCATGTCAATTGTCACAAAAAAATTACATAACTAATTATTAATTATACAATATTTTCTCAAATGACAACTGAGAAGAAAGGATCTTCTAAAAAAGTTTATTATTTTTTTAATGTAGCCTGTGAATGAAAAAATATAATTAACATATCAATTGAGTCTTACCATTATAACTTTCCAATTTAACGTAGTATTATTTCAATCAAATCTTATAATTTAACTGCCTAGTTTAATTATTAACATAAATCTTACAAATATATCTTTGGAATTTTTGTTTGTTATTAACATATTAATTGAATCTTGCAATTATATTTTTTGGTTATGATAAAGATTAACGGTACGGGTAATTAACGAATACGAAATAGCCTTATCCATACCCTTACCCAATAAATTAACGAAAATTTTCTTTTATCCATACCCATACCCGATAACTTAATGAAAATAAAATCTTACCCATACCCATCTTATCGAATACGATACGGGTAGGGTAAACGGTTAAAAGGGTACCATTGACAGCACTAGTTATTGGTGACAACAAATACGAAAAGTATATGTGTGATGCTAAAATTTGATATATTTCCTACTTGATCTCCCCTTCCAAAGTCTCACTAGTAGTCTTCATCAAATATCGTGCAACACATATCTTGATGTGGATAGCTGATATTTTTCAGGTGCGCAGGGGAAAGCGATTGCTTGGCAATATATTTTTGACATGGTAAATTATTACTACAGACCAAGAGTTCATGTTGAACATAAGATTTTTTTCAATACATTATCTTAAAAGTTTAATTTGTAAAAAAAAATGTTCTACTTCTACGGAGATGGCCATTGAATGTGGAGTACAGAGCCCACTAATAAATGACCCTCTGTACACATTTATGTAGCCCCGCCATCCCGCCTTCTCTCTCTTCTGGCCTCCTGAGAAGGCATTAAATGTCTGAGCATCGCTCATTAATGTGGATCACATCTCTCTCTCTCTCTCTCTCTACAGAAGAATTGTCTGTGTTGCAATTCTTCCATCTTTTCACTACACCATCTTTCCTGGTACGTGCATGTGCTGAGATAGAGAAGGTGAATTGATACAAGGGATAACGGTGTCAGTCACCATAGACTCAGCTGGAGGTTGATTTCTATTTCAATTGCAATTTGCAAATTTTTCTTGTGATGAAGCAACCTCATGCACTTGTTCTAGTAGTAGTCTAGTAGAATATTAAAGTTAACAAACAATTGAAAGGGCTTATTTTCATCCCAAAGTTATGTTAACGCACTCCAATAAGCTTGTTTAACTTTGATATCTGTTTAATATGATTTGATATACATTGTTAAACTTGTTATGCTAAAACATAACAGTAAAATTAGTGCAAAGGCTAGCAATCGATAGAATAAAAGAAATAAATTAAACACTGTGCGGACACATTATGTTGATAACAGTAATCAATAATTACAGTTGTTAGGATAATTATGACATTCATTTGTACTGTAGATATAAACTATCATGTCAAAGCTCGAAGAAACTTATTCTAAATTAAGTTTAGTAAACTTGCTGAGTAGATTCTAGCAAACGCAATCAAAGCACAAGGGGAAGCATGCAACTCCTCTTGCATACGCCTCTGGCTACAATAGTTTAGGAGCTAACCATCAAAAGTATTAAAACTAAAACAAGTCTAATCACTTACATTACCAAAACTCTTAAGCACACAAGCCCCAAATTATAGATAAACCCAGAAGGGTTTATACAAACCAATTAGGAGTGTTTCTTTTTCCCTCTCAATCTCTCTTCATAATTGGAGCTTGCTAAGGCTGGAAGAGGCAGTAGAAACCTCACCTTCTTCTTTCTTGGTTACTGGCGAAGGACGTGCAGCAAACACCGGGATCACAGATCGTACTTGCACCATAGGTGCCATTGCTGGTGTATGGTTATATCCACCTCTACAAATCATAGTAGGCACTTGAATGGCACCTAAATTGCCAAATTGCCTTGGACTGAAACTGATCTTTTGATCCAAATTTGGCCTTCCAGATCCAAAATTATTCCTGAATTGTGAGGTAACGTGCTTCTCCTTATCATCCAATTGATGATTAAAATGCAGGGGTGGTACAAACTTTGGAGTGTTTTGATAGGTCGGTTTAGGAAATGAGATGGTCTCAAATGGCCGCAATTGATGTTGGTTTGGTTTAGACTTGAGAGGAGAAGAGGAGCGCGCAGTATCTATCAGACCAGAATTGGGCGTCTTTTTTAAGGAGATTTTGTCCTCCTTTGGCTTGAAGTTAGAGAGGACTCTTGCCACAACTACTGACTCTTGTTCTTCATTAGAAGGTTGAATCTCTTTCACTTGATGGTTTTGTTGGTGATGATTTGAACCCAAATCTGGCACTGTTTATATTCAAAATTGTAATGTCTGAGCAAAGCAAAAACTTTTCAAAAGAGTTCTAATATTGTTTCGTTTCATACTCCTTTTCTCTCTATTTGGAATGCATGATAAATATCAGATAGTTTGAAATAATTGTGGAGTATTCCTGTCCTCAAGGAAATTTTTTTCAGGGTATATACATGGTAAATATTTGGCAAAGGGAAAATTGTACCCTGGTCCCTTGAGTTGTCACAATTTGGTTATGGTGGTCCCTATACATTTATTATTATGTTCAAGTTGGTCTCTATAGATGATTTGTGATGTTGCAATGTAACTATACATTTAAACAGCTCTGTAGGTATGTTAACATGACACCAAAACATCCTTAAATAAAACAACTAGATTGAACAGTCCCAATGTAATGGAGGATTATCCAAACTAACACCATAATGAAGCATACCATTTATCAAATTAAACCATGCAGAACTTCACATTTCAAAAGAGGAAACTAAAAGAGAGACTATACTTTGTTTTAGTGATGCCCAAGCAGCCATGGCAGCATTTTTCTCAGCTTGTTTCTTGGTCTTGGCCGGCTCACCACTGAAACTCATACCAGCTAGCTCGACCATAGAAGAAAAAACAGGGGAATGCCCAGGTCCAGATCGAGTCGTTGTGTAGACAGGTAGCTTTAGGCCTGCTCTATGAGCTGTCTCTTGTAAAAGGTTCTTATATACACCAGTCTCATCCTGAATATAACAATAGAAGAATTTAGACCCTGATATGATTTCAATTAATTTTGATTTAATTCGGCATGCATGTAGCCTCTTCTTATATACCTCGGATATATTCTACTTTTCCTAAGAAAGAAGCGAAAAAGAAACAATATTGTTCTGTATTCTTTGTCATTTTTTTAGAGACATCTAATTACACTAGTAAAACACAAGAATAACCCAAGTAGATAAATCATCAAAGGTTCCGATATTAGAAATTTCATAGGTATCCATATATAAGCTCACTTTATCAGCCACAACAAGTTTCACACAGGAAATTTTGAAAAACAAATAAGCATTAACAAACTATCAAAGAAGTAAGATAGCTCCATGTATCATGCCACCCGAATATCAGCAACATTTTAACAAAGTTCTATTACATAACATGCACGATATTAAATTAAGAAATTCCAAATGAATTACTGATTTTCAAGCTTTATGAAAGGAGTTAAATTCTATACAAACAGAAGCTGACAGCCGAAATAACTATAGAGGAAATCTTACAAGGACTTTGGCTGTGAGTGATTTGGAGGGCCCCCGATTGGACAAGCTGGAGAGTGCCACCTCGGCAGCAGCATGCTCAGCCTGTCGTAGTGTTGTACAGTTGCTGGGGCCCACAAAAGTCTCCCCATTAAATGTGACCGAGGCCTTGAAACGAGGTGCATGGTCTGGACCTTGACGAATCGAGGCATAGGATGGAAGGTTGAAGCAGCTTCTTTGTGCTAGCTCTTGCAACTGATTTTTATACATTCTTTGAATAAATGCAAAATTAATACAGGAAGAGCATCAATAAAAATCATTGATTTTTCATTTTACTTTGCTTTTAAAAGAGGGGCAGTCAGGATTATATACAACAAATATTCTAGTATTCCTATTTTATTTATTATACACAATAAGTTTATAAGTGCATTAATAATCCCTATTAAGTTCCACGAATCAAAGGTTATGTACCAGTATTGAGCTGTATATTTAATCTTGGTACCAGCAAAGGCCCCACATAACAGTGACCCCCAGTAAGCATAGGCGGTGGATGATATGTGAAGGGGGAAATCATGGTCAAAGCAAGAAGGATTAAATATCTTTTTATAGTTTTGAACTATGTCAGAATAAAAAATTTATTGAAATTTAAAGAAAACACAAAAAGAACTGATTGTACAATATCATGCTGGATAGCACGCCATGCTGCTATCGTGGCATGAAAGTAAATACAATTAACTTCTAAAAAAAATCAAGTCATTTTGTTTTCTCATAAATTATTGCAGCTTGGAGAAATAGGATCTGAACTAAAATAAATAAGAAAAGAGAGCACAAGCATGTCACATGTAACAACCCTTGGCATATATTAGGCTTCTATATGAGCTGTAAATGAGAGATAGATGTTTCCAAATTCCAACGTCATGCACTAAATGAAAGTTTGACCACGTTTTTCTTCATAGAAAAAAGGGAAATAGAGATTAGAGAAGTTTGACTGCAATTTGACATTACAAAGAGAGGCAGTGAAAAAGCCAAAATATAAATGATAAAGGATGCCTTTCTATCTGAAAAGATTACTTTTGGAATTACGCAGATGCCAGAAGAGGCATGGATTTGAGAATAAATTGTAGATTACAAGGTTATAACAAAAAATAGTCTCCTCTCTCTCTCTCGCTCTGTTTTTTAATCATGACTTTCAGTTTAGATAGGAACTTGAAGGACAAGTTCTGGATTGGCAAAGATATCAAAAGAGCTTTCTTTTCAAAAAAATATCCGAGAAAGGCATATTTAGAATGAATTTGTGATGGTGTGAAATTAAAGTTTAACAGTTTATATGCTAAAAATTGCTAGAGAGTGTGACAGAGCATTTGTCATTACACAGAAGATCAATACTCTTTAGTCTTTACCTTTTCTTACTAGAAGGAAACTAAGAACTCTTTGTGTGTAAGCAAGGGATTGAAACCAAACAAGAAAAGGTGTTTTAGAGAAAAAAAATAATCATGAGGAAAAAAGGTCTACCTGAGAAATAAAAAGAAGATCTTTCTCACTCTAAAATGCAAGCCCAACAGCCTTTTCTCACTCTAGACGAAGTGACGCATGATAGCATTGGAGGAGGAGAAGAGAAAGGATTTGAAAGCAGGGAGAAGAGATATTGGTCTCTTGCTTTTCTAAGAAGAAAATTTAAGAGGGAGACTGGGAGAGAGAAAGAGAGAGACTGAAATGGGTCTCTGCTTTTTTTTTTTCTTTTGTTTTATGGTCTTATGTATTTAAGAAGCACAGTTTCCTAATGAAGCACGCTTTTCCAGCAATTTTAGTGAGAGAGAGAGAGAGGAAGAGATGAGGCAGGTCCAGCTGACTCTCTCTCTGCCATTAATGGCGCATTAAAAGCTTTTGTATGCATGCTGTAGCGCTCTGTCTGATGGTTTCAACTCTCAAGCTATTGTTTGGTACTTAACTAGAAGAAATTATTTGAAGAGCAGGTTAGTATTAAGGTCTACAATCAATTAATGTTTAAACTTTAAGCAGGGAGAGAAATTATCCTGGACATTAAATATTAGGCTGCATTATGGGCTTATGGCATGAGATTATTTTATGTTCCTCCTTAAAGTCATGAGATATAGATAAAATCTTTTTTAATAAATGTAATATTAGGACTGCAAAACTGGAAGTGGGTTGGCTCTTTTTTTTTTTTTATCGCATCATATTTGTTCCAGATGTTGGTTTATTGCTTTATTATTTCTGCCACTACGCAATCGCTCTTAATTTTCAAATAAATCCCAATATTTATGAAATTTTAACTTTATTTGTTATATCCAAATGAATCTAAGAAGAGAGAATTTGTGGAAGGTTGACATTTTTACAATTTCAAATTACAAAGACACCCAATTAGATTTCAAATTCAAAAACTCAAATGACTGGTCCAAAATGCTCAATATATTTTTCATATGAAATCTCCTTGCTGACCAAATTAAATATTTTTTTGAATTTTCAAAAATAGTTGTTATTTAAGGTTCAGACCTAATAAGATCGAAAATTTTCTAAAATACTAAAAAAACATAGTAAAATATTTCGGAAAAAATATAAAATATGGTCAGTAAGAAAATTTTAATATAAAAATCATATTGAATAGAACAAGTTCGAATCGGTTATTTGAAGCTGATATAAGATCGAATTTGACGGAGCCATCCATTTATATCGCTTTGATTTTAACATTTCTCTATATGTATTCTATTTTTTAAATTTATACGGCCTTGGCATTGTCACTGGTACAGAATTGAAATAACGCGGATAGTGCTAATATGGGAATAATGTGATTCTGACTTTTGGACTAATTAGCAAAATAATGTTATTTGAGTGCTTCTACGTTTCACAAATAAATCCAAGTTTCAGAATAGTTATTAACATGTATTTGAGACAAAATTAATTTGCAAGGGACAAAATGACGGATGAGAACCGGACTCTTGTTCAGAGAGAAATGGAAAAAAAAAAAAAAATACTACTCTTGCATATTTTCTCAGCAAAATCCCCCAATGCATCTGATTTTACCCATATACCCTCGTAAGCAACGATTGTATTCGGTTGTTGCTAGTTTATCTGGTTTCTGGCTAGACAACCAGTACGGTAGTACCATGTAATCAAGCACTCATTTAGAGTTGTCGGACCAATATTGTCAAAGAAGAAAAAGTGATAGCATTGAAGTGAACTCACATCCTCTGCCGCGCGCGGCTGGCAGCACTTTTCATCCCGACCGTCTGATCTAATCTGAATGGCCCCTAGAAAATACCGGATTGATAGGCTCGAAAAAACTAAACCGTTCAGATCAGATCGAACGGCTCGTATGAAAAGTGCGGCTGTGCCGCGCAGCAGAGGATATGAATCTGCATTGGAGTAAGTCTCTTATTTAAATTATTATGAAAAAGACCTGATTGAATTAATGAGGGAAAAACATGGAATCGCACAATTTTTTCTAACAAATTAGCGAGAAAATACACCTGTTTAATAACAAAGTTGTGATTTTTTAATTTTGTCGATATTTTCTTTCAAACAAAATTTATTGATGCTAGTCCTAAAAGGTTTTTTTTGTAAAAAAAAAAAAATAGTGGATCCTTCAATACATTAAAATAAGTACTCGAATACACTTAAAATTTATAATAGTACTATATGCATTTGGTACCACTATAAAGGATATTATTAGTACTACTGCTGATATTAACTACTTAACAACCACAACCTAATAATTCTCACAAGTGTTTAAGGATTCCGTCTGGTATCATATCACCCCTTATATATTCCCATCTGCAGTTGCCCAGTTGCATTGCTAAATCTTCACCATTAAAAGCATATTTCTTTTCATGTGGTAAATTGAAATCAAAGCTCCCAATCTATTTCAAATATGAATGTTTATAAAAGTGTTATTCACACGTAAAGTGTTATTTGTCACTAGACCAGCATTAAAAAAAAAAAGTTAACTATAATTGAAGAATAAAACTCACATCACTTGATTTTACCTAAGGGTGCGTTTGGATCGTTGGAAGAAGGAAGAAGAAGAAGAAAAATTATAAACAATCCAAACTCTTCACAAAGTTACACATTTCCCAATACTTCTTCCCACTTCTTCCTTCTTCCCTTCTTCCCACACCTATCCAAACGCACCCTAAAGAAATATTATCAGTTGCTCCTATTTGATCTTAAAGATTAATATTATTAACTCTCAAGAAAGCATACTTGGAGGACTTGATCCATATTTGTATCTTTAAAAATAAAAAAATCCCTCAAATTTTCTATTATTCATTTCCTTTCACAAAATCTAAAAAACAACATCTAAAAATGAGGTACAATCTTATGTTTCGTTTGCCATTTCGTTATTGGAATCTTTGAAATCAGACTATCACTAACCGTATCATTACCATTTTACGTCACGGTGAAACATTAAAACGACCTTGTGTACGACAAGTATACAAAAATAACAAACAAAAACACATGACGGATAGTCCGATACAGATCGTTGGGAACGTAAGCTTTATTTGCCCTGCAACCAATAAATCTCTCATCTTTCACATTATTAAGGCTATGTATGTTGGGTCCGTAATCTTTATTTGCCTTCCGGCCCATTAGTATAATATATTTGTGTTTCATTTAGGCCCATTAGGGAGAGATCTACATGCCGAAATTTTAAAAAATAATGGAAATTGATTAGTGCCATCGCACTCCGTGCCATCCGAGCCATCGCGCTGCACAGCGCCTCAACTAGCGCTCTGACCCCTCTACTCATCCAGCGCGTATTTTTTGTTCAGTTAGTTATTATAAGTGTTCACTTTAATATGTACAAATGTTCACTTTGTAGTAGAATTGTTCATTATTTTATAAGTGTTAGCTAGACCAAATATGTTCATTTTGATTTTTTTTTTTTTGCCAAAAGTTCAGTTTGGTCAATACAAATGTTCAGTTAATTGAGTAGAACTGTTCAGTTAGTTGCAACAGAAAATATAAATGTTATGAGCAAACATGTTCAGTTAATTCAGTTTAGTAAGTACGAATGTTCAGTTAATAAGTACAAATGTTCAGTTTAATAAGTATAAATGTTCTGTTAGTTGCAACAGAAATACAACTGTTATAAAAAAAACCAAGCGAAGGGGTCACGAACCGGACAAAAAATACATGTAAAAATTAGAATTGGAAATGAACCGATCCGGTTCAAATTAAATTTTTTCCGATTCTACCCCTGCCTCCTAGCGCCCTCTTGACCACGCGCGACTCTGACTCTAGCGCGATTTTGACGCATTAAACTGAACACTTCTTATTATTAAACTGAACATTTGTAACACATAGCAGCGATGGCTGGGATGGTATATTTGCCGATAGCACTTATAATTCCTGAAAAATAATACTAAATTAATATAATATATTAAAAATAATATCAATATAATAATATTTTTTTAAATAGTATCACGAGATCGGAATCCCAGATTCCGAACGCAAGATCGGATTCCTGGATTCCGATCTTAGCTAAGATCGAAATTCCGGATTCCGACCTTAGCTAAGATCGGAATCCGAGATTCCGATCTTAGCTTTTTAATTTTTTTATATATTATTTATTTATTTATTTAATTTATTAATTAGTTAAATAATTAGAAAAATAGATAATATATTGTAAAAATATTGAAAAAATATGGAAAAAATCAGGAATAATTAAACAAAATTTTATATGTAATTTAGTGTTTTTTTGGAAAATTAAATTTATTTTCCTTTTAATTAATTTATTTAATTAAATATAAATTTAATTAATTTATTTAATTAAAAATGAATAATTAAGTATAAATTTTTAATTAATTTAAATTAAAATTATAAATTTTTAAACAACCATTTGATATGCGTCTCGGATGTCGTCCTCTGTATATATTATTTTCATATTATATATTAAACAATCATATCGAGTCTCATGTTCAAGGAAAAGCACTTTCTGGATTGCGTTAGAAAGGAATCACAAGAGATTGATGTTTTACTGAGACGGAAAAGAAAGACTAAATTCTCTTTGGACTGTATTTCTCTTTTTAATGATTAATTTATGATTTTAAAAACACTTTTAGTAGTTTAGAGTGGTTTTTAGGTTTGCAAACTTTCAAAGTTGATTTTGGAGGTCCAGAAAGCATTTTTTAGCATCGAAAATGGTCGTTACGGGGTTTCACCCCAGTAAAACGTGTAGATCTCGTCGCCAGCTTTCCGAAATGTGCTCGATCGCCCCAAACGGACCTTCCTATCAAAAGTAATGCCTGTTTAAAGTTTTAATGTTCAAATTATGCCTTTGTATCCCTGCAAATGCAGAAAGGATTAATAAAACTTTGAACATTCTGAAAGGATTATGCCTTTGTATCCCTGCAAATTCTGAAAATTTATAATCCTTTCTAAATGGTACAATTCATTTAATTAAATAAGTTATAAAAATTTATATTTTAATTAAATAATTTAATTAAAATGAAAATGAATTTAATTTCCCCAAAAAATACTAAATTACATATAAAATTTAATTTAATTATTCCTGATTTTTTCCATATTTTTTCAATATTTTTACAATATATTATCTATTTTTCTAATTATTTAACTAATTAATAAATTAAATAAATAATATATAAAAAAATTAAAAAGCTAAGATCGGAATCCGAGATTCCGGACTTAGCTAAGATCGAAATCCAAAAATCCGATCTTGCGTTTGGAATCTGGGATTCCGATGTCGTGATACTATTTAAAAAAATATTATTATATTGATATTATTTTTAATATATTATATTAATTTAATACTATTTTCAAATTTTTCTGATCTACATGTTGTTTCCAGGCCTACAATCGCAACGAAACGATCACGAAAACTATTAATTTTCGTTATCCGTTTCGTATATGGCACAAAGCAAAATTTAATTATGTTAATCCTTTTATTTTTCAAATGAAAGTAAAAAAATTTTCGTTAATCGTTTCGTTTCAAAACCTTGGTAGCATCCATTTTGTTTTGATCGTGTCAAAAGACAATCAAACCAATGAAAACGGATCAAATTTTTTATTATTACTTAGTAACCTACAAATGCAATATTACATTAAATATCATTAATAATTCACAAAATAACTTCATAAAAATACATCATTAATATTATCAAATTGTCACAAAAATAAATATGAATATCACATTAAATATTTCATCAAAATTTGTCCAAAAATACATAAAAATGACATAAATGGTTAAAAGAAAATTAAACGAAACAAAAGAGGCACGTTTCATTTATTCCACGAAACTAAATCGATTTTCATTGATAGTTTAGTTTAACAAACAAGAGATGGGCTAAAATCAGCCATGACTGACGGATGCAACCGTCAGCTACGATCAAATCTCAATTTTCGTGATTCTAACAGTCGATCCGAACCGTTCAATGTATTCTCCATATTAAAATCTCATTGGAGACAAAATTTTATATTTTTTCTGAAATTTTTTAGTATTTGTTTGATATTTTACAAAATTCTTAATCTAAACAATTCTGGACCCTTCAATAACTATGATTTTTAAAAATCTCAAAAAAATAGTAGATAAAATCATAAAAATGTAAAATTTGGTCTCCAATAAGATTTCAATATGGAGAACACATTGAACGGTTCGGATCGATTGTTAGAATCTCAAAAATTAAAATTTGATCGTAGCTGACGGTTGCATCCGTCAGTCGTGGTTGATTTTAGTCCATCTCAACAAATAAAAAAAAAAAGGTCTGTTAGCCGTTTCGGAGGAAGATACAAAACGATTAAATGAAACTAATCGTTGCGTTTGCAGGGCAATTAAGTTGTTTTAGAAAGGTATCGTTATTTTACTATGGTCTGTTATGTTGTCAAACCTCCACTGTACTGTTGGGAAAATCTAGTCAACAGATTTTTAATTTAATATTAAAGTAGTTACAATAAATAATAAATAATAGGGTTTGAGTATTAAACTACTCTACTATCCGAGGAGAAAAAAAAATAAGCTCGAAAAATATGTAAATTCGGAAGAATGCTCTGCAAAACATGAACCACAAAAATGCATTATATACTCAATCAAAAAATTGTAGTTGAAATAATAAAGTGTCAAATGGTCTTTATTTTTATTTTTTTTATTCTTGTTGGATTCTTCTATATATCGGAAAAAAAAGAGGTGATATGCAATATATACTCAACAAAAAATGCATAGCAAGAATTTTGTTTAGATTTACTATATCACAAGAAAAATATTTAATTTCATTCTTAGTTCCGCAGGAATTTAGAATGGTTTCGATAGTTGTCAGAAAAACGTACATAGAATGAAACCAGAAGACAAATCAGAAAGTCTAAATCGCAAAATAATTGATGGGTTAATTTGATCATCTCTGACAGTAGCAAAATAGAATGCGATATTGGAAGGAGCCGAATATCATTATTGGTTTGTTTGGATGGTATGGAAATTTGGAAAATTTCCAATTCCTAGACATAAATTTATTATAAACAATTCAAATTTTTCACAAAGTTACACACTTCCCAATAAATTTATGTCTAGGAATTAAAAATTCTCCAAATTTCTCAAATTCCTAAGCGATCCAAACGGCTCCTATAATAATATATTAAAAGTAGGTTTTATTTACATATAGCTATTAATTAAAGCACACGTACATTTGATTTTATCAACGTAAATTTATATGGAAAGAGAAGAAGAGAAGTGCGGCCCTTTTAATGAATGTTATTTCAGAGCACAACTCCTTCAATTAGCTATGAGAAAGTTTAATATACACCATAGTACATAGGACATTCTATGTACCGCAGGATTGTTCAGGAGTATTTTTGTAAATTGATAAATTTAATTTAACCAATCTAATCTACATCTTGAAATCTCATAGCATATTACACCATTCCAAAAATGACATGTTTTAAAAATTCGAAAAAAATAATAATGAAATCTCAAAAATTGTCAGAATTTGTTTGCTATGAGATTTCAATATGTAGATTAGATTGGTTAAATTAGATTTGTCAATTTATAAAAATATATCCGAAAAAGTTCGCGGTGCATAGAATGTCCAAAAATTGTAAAAATTTGTTTGCTATGAGATTTCAATATGTAGATTAAATTGATTAAATTAGATTTGTCAATTTATAAAAATATCTCCGAAAAAGTTTGCGGTGTATAGAATGTCCTATGCACTATAGTGCATATTAAATTTTCTCATTAGTTATTGTGTTTTTATTCTTAATAGATTTAATAACCTGTACTATATAAGTCCCACCTTAATCGGAGAAGACGATATTATTGGAATATTATGTGATTTTCCTTAATTATACAATTTTGGTTGGAGAAACCTTTCCACAAACTCTTTTCTCAATTAACAATTAAGCTGGTCTTGAGGAACTTTGATCTGGTCTTAAAATTTGTTAAACATTACGTTTTGTCCTGTCATATTTTGCATTATCGATAAATTGGTTGACGTTCCTATTATATCAAGTTCGTATGAACAATATTCAAGCAATGTATCGCTGTCAAGGGATACAATACGTACGTATAAGATATTTTCATATTCGTATTAGTTAAATTTTTCTTTACCCGTATTCTATTCACATCCGTTAAAAAAGTAATTTTATCTGTACCCATTAAAAATAAAAAATAATGATAGAATAACAATACATAACGCAGTCCATTGCATGAACATCTAAAAAAAAAAAAAGCCACCGGAGACATTCCAATTAATTAATGAGAAATATGTCTCACTTATGAAAGGAATTGCAGCTGAAAAATAATGACATTACAATGATTGCTCTAACAAACAAAAGTACAAAACCCAAGTTCATTAATTTAATCCAACTAAATTTCGGTACCAAAGGCACTTTTTTTTTTTTCCCCTTTTTAGTTTTCTTATGGTTTAGACAAGCCGTGGGAGAATTTAGCAGAAAAAATTTTAAGTTATTTTATTCTATGTGACTTTTTTTTGCACCTTTAAAATTAGAAATATTAAAGTTATTTTAAGGAAATTTTTTTTCTGTGCCAGTTTTAACTGAGAAAATTGAAAATTTATCATAAAAAACTAATATCTTTGGTTTTTGTCATCCTAAAACTTTTTCAATGCCACTTAAAACTGAGAAAATAAAAAATTTATCATCCAAAACTAACATCTTCAGTTTTTTGTCACCCTAAAAACATGTACAACTTTCACACAGTGTTTTGAAAACTGTACCGAATACCGAAAATTTCCGGTAATACCGGGAACCGGAATGGTGACCGAAACGACGGTATCCGATATTGTGAGAGGAAAAACCGAAAAATTTCGAAAAATACCAGAAAATACCAGATTTCTATCATCTGACCGGTAGGGGTGCCGATACGGTTTTAAAAACATTGCTTTCACATGAGTACATCCACCGACAGTTCACTGGATCGCCCACTCTCGCTTCCAGTGGCGGATCTAGGAAAAATATTTAGATGGGGCTGAGTGCTCCAATGAATCATTTGATCGAACGGTTTCTCTTTTTCTGTTCTTCAGCCTCATCTTTAAATACTCCAATGACAAAAAAAAATCACTGGGGCTAAAGAGAGATTCCAGAGGCTCGACGGTGGTAGGTGGGGCTCTAGCCCCACTTGCCCCAATGGTGAATCCACCCCTGCTCGCTTCGTACCCGACATGCATCATGAGGTGCTCCATCGAGTCAAACAAGCTAGGGGGGGAATTTTTCTCAAGTTTGCACACAGTGACAATAACGCCACTCTCTAACTGCTTCATTCTATTGGAATCGAGCTCCTTGGCGATATCTCTGAAGAAACTCGAGATTTCACATAAAAGTTTTCATAGGTCTAATAATATCTCGAAATGCAACAGGTAGGAGTCGCTCCATAAAGGCTCCGTTTGGATAGGTGTGAGAAGAAGGGAAGAAGGGAAGAAGTGGGAAGAAGTATTAGGAAGTGTGTAACTTTGTGAAGAGTTTTGATTGTTTATAATTTATTTTCTTCTTATTTCTTCTTCTTTTTTCTTCCAACGATCCAAACGCACCCAAAAATATGAAAATCATGGTTTTAAAGTCCACTTATCTTACAAGTGGTGAGATTATAACGCATCTCGACCAATTGACTACATAGCCATCCGAGCATTTCACTTTCACTTTGAGCCACTTGAGTAGCTGTCATTTCTTCTGAAGATTCGATGCATAGGTTGCTTTTGGCTTTTTATCACCTTGTACCGACTCTAGTTTTAGACAACTACAGTACATTTTCAAGTCTATGTGAGCATTCGCAGTGACCTTTTGTTTTTTCCACAATGTCTAAAATGTGTAGATCAAGTTTTCGTCTATGAAGTTTTTAATCTAAATGCATAATGTCAGTATTGTAGCATATCATTTTTAATTTTCTCCTAATACTCCAACTTTCAGAACAAAACTCTTCTTTTGCTAATGGTGGGTTACTCTATATCTCCTAAGCTGTTCCTCCAATTTATTCAGTTTGCTCTATTTCACATCCTTCTCTAAATTTGTATGTTCATTCACGTGATGCAATATCCGACTTCCCGTCAATCTTATAGGATCTGTATCATTTTTAGCCTTCCTTTTCAAGAAACAAACCTTGCCTTCACGTGCTGCGTATAATATATGAGTGTAAACGCTTGCAAATAAACAACGAGCCCTATATAATACCCTTGTAAACAAACAACAAAGGGCTCAAGAGAACGAACGGATTCATACATTCTTATAGTCCTATTTTAGTAACGTCTTTTACATAAGGCACATGATAATACTCTAGTATTTTCGATGACATTTTATTCCAGAGACAATTTACAACCGTATCTTTTTAAATGGACTAAAATGATAACTTCCCGTCAATCATATTATTTGGGGTCGTTTGGATGGTACGGAAATAAGGAAGGAATAAGAATTTTAGGAATAAAATATTGGAAAGTGTGTAACATTGCATTTGCATCTTCTGAGAGATTTGAACCCTCTATATATACCTTCTCTGGGATGGCAGAGAGTATGTGAGAGGCTTCTTTCAGTTCTAACCCTAGTTTAGACAAAAGAGATAGAAGATAAGGAATTTTCATAGGGAACGAGTCAAGGCCGACCAACCTCTGTTAAACACCATCAGTTGGGGTTCGACACATCGGCTTTGTGGTGCTTCTCTCACTGCAGGATACGGAGCAGGTATGCCAGAAGAGATGGTGACACACTAGGCTTGCGGGTTTCAAGTTCATCCACTCAACACTCGATTTCGATTAGCGATGACACGAGATATTTAACGATTCCTGGTTAATTCCGCATTTTAGAATCGTTGTAGCATTTACAGTTGGTATCAGAGCGGGTTATACCGCTGGATTGCCTTTATTGAAATAGAATTTCATAACGGTTAAACAGAAATTATGTTGTAAGTGTTGAGTGGATTGAGTTTTGTCTGATTTTCTTAATTGTCTGAATTCGTGGAGCATTATCTCAAGATCCGCTTATCTGATTTGAGTGAGGTTTTC
Organism: Rhynchospora pubera; assembly: GCA_028095005.1. NCBI lineage: Eukaryota > Viridiplantae > Streptophyta > Magnoliopsida > Poales > Cyperaceae > Rhynchospora > Rhynchospora pubera. The sequence goes on along the minus strand of CM051459.1, from coordinate 60,370,578 downwards.
GGTATTATAAAGATCTCTAGGTCTACTTTCGAAAGAGACCAACATCTTGAAAATCAAGCGGGTATACAGGGAGTCAAGTCGCAACCAGAAGAGTTTAGACAGTCAGGGTTCTGAAAATTTTGACCTTTCAGTAGTACGGGGCTTTTTTCTCTTAATTGGTAATTCGTATTTGCATGAAATTTTGCTGGAATGTAGATATTTCATATATCTTTCTATAGAGTATAAATTTGCAGAATTCCGATAAAGTATCAGTGAGAAATGCTGTCTGCAAGATAAGTCTGTCTGACAGTTTGTCGGTTTTCGTCTAGGATAGTCTGTTTTTCGAGGGCTATATATTTTGATCTATAAACTTGCTTTTGATGAAACTTGTGTCACTGGAAAGATCTTTGAATGTAGTTTCCGGGATGACCAAGAACACAGAAAATGGATGAATATAGAGAAAGTTATCGTCAGATTACCAGAGAGTGTTCAGGCTGTCAGAAAGTTTCTGAATGAACTCCGGTCGCATCTCTTCGTGTAGGACGACCCGTCCTGGGTCTGAAACGACCCGTTCCAACAGAGTGTGGTTCAGAAATGATTTTTAAGACAAAATTAAGGTATAATCAGACGTATTATGGGTCTCTCTTGTTATATAAGACTAATAGATTACTTAATTATTATGGAAATCTATACAATAGTCACAATTTGTCATAAATACTAAATTTGTATAAAGATGGTTGACATTTTTGTTAGAGATTGGTTAGTCAATAGTGATATGCTTGAATATACTATAGTAGTAAAATTTGATGCAGTCCACAGACCATCGTACTATCGAGTACTCTATTAGTATTGGTGTTACAAGCATTATATTGATTAAACAAACTTGATTAACTATACATGTGGTATAGTAGTGTTATACAAATTGTGTTCATAAAGAATATGACGGTAATTGTGCATATGGTAATTATTTAGATATAGATATTTATAATTAGATGATCTATGAAAGTTAAGTAAACCCTAACTATTAAATAATCTTATATTAAGATTAGATGAATTACTAGAAAAATTAGGGTTTCAGACGCAAATTGAAACGGACTATTCTAGCCTTAGAATAGACAGTTCTAGATTAAATTTGCATAAAGTTTTCTGTCTGTATTACTCAGACACATTGGAACAAACCATCTAGTTTTGGATGGACCGTTATGAATGCAATGTCATGAGGATACGTCGGTCTGGGTATTGACAGATTCAAATTAGGACGACCCGTTATGTTTTGGAACAGACCGGATAAGTTTGAATAAAGATTTGTCTAATATTATTGTTAAATAAATTAGACAAAGGAATTGATTGAGGATAAATTAATCAAGTAAGTTAGATAACTATGCTAGTTATTAAGCATATATATAGATTTGTATATATGTTTGTGAATTAAGTGAAATTAATCGTTTAATGTTCAGACGGACCGCCTGACAAGTAGAACAGACCGTTCTAATTTACTACAGACTATTATGTATATATTAGTTATCTAATGGTATTAATAAATTATTTCCAGTGATTAATATATAATAATTTATGAAGAGTAGCCACAGCACCTTCAATTACATTAAGGTAAAATATATTATATAGTGTATCTATAAATCACATTAAGAAGAATGGACATGACTTGTGTCTAGTGATAAATATATATTAATAGATTAAGGAGTAGCCACAACATCCTTAGTGTATTAAGGTTAGGTATATATAAAGTTATAATCACATTTGGATTAAATAGACACAATATTGTGATAGATTAAGTTGACAAAGTAAATATCGTCCCACATGTCTATTGACTTAGTTAACTTAATATATTAGGATATAATAGTTAATTATGAATACTTAATTTGTCCACAGGGATTAAGGATAAGAGTATAATTAACTAGTTATATCATAAAATATGTAGAATCAAAATATAGTATTTAGCCCACAGGTAATACTGTGTAAGAAATTGATTCATAAAGTTGTAATGTTCATTACATAAAGAGTTTTAGCATGATATTTAGCCCACATGTAATATTATGCAGGAATTGACTCATAAGGATACATCACTTAGTTTGCATTGGTAAATTAAGTACAAAGTTAAATCTCAATTTAAAAGTATAAGCATGTATCGATTTTACTTTCATATAGATAACAGATTCCCCTTAGTAATGATAAGTACATGTATTTCTGAGTTGAGGATAATAGTTTTAAGGTCTCGAAGGATACTGTTCTCTTTCATTAAAGTTATAAGAATATTGAATTTTCCATCAGGAAAGATCAACCATAAGAATCTACTTTTGAAGTTGAGCTTATGAACATGAGTTATTATGAATAGTGGGAGTAGTTTAACTGCTCAAGTATCATGTTTATCAAGAATAAGTTTTTCAAAGTTTTGTGATTCAGTTGATGTGCATATCAATGTAAAATTCTTATTGAAGACATTAGATGAGTAGTTTGTCTCTTAGGTTAAGGCAAATGTAATAACACTCATCATAAAGTTTATCTTTTAGGCTTATTACCGTTATAGGTGTGCAAGAACATATAATGAGAATGAGGAATATAGTTGTTCAACTACAAAGTCCGTACAATATTTTTGAGTCATTACTTGTATATTTTATTTTGAACACTTGTCCAGTTTAATATGGTCTTGTTAGGATTTTCTATAAGGATGTAACACATGCAAGGATAAAATGGTCAAGCAGGTATTTCTGATCATATGTGTTTAATAGGATCAAGGACGTATTATGGACAAAGTTGAGAGTGTTCATATAGTTGAGATATGACTAACAAGTAAGAAATATGACTAGCATGCATCAAGCACGAAGCATGCATTATGTTAGTCTCTTTAATTGATGATTACTCACAATATTTGTCTCTCTACATACTTTAATGTATTTAAGGTGGAAATAGAGAAACAATGCGGTAAGCAAATAAATGTTGTGAGGTCAGATAGAGGTAAAGAGATTAGAAATATGACTAGGATATCTAGAAATGTTAAGTTCTAGAGAATGTTTAGATTAGTGGGAGTGATCAGGTTCAGATCATACAGAAAATTTCCTCTAATATATAATTGGATGATATTCATTAAGGATCATTGAATATTGATAATTCAATTATTGACATTCGTTAACCGGCATATAATAAGAGACTAGATCAAGTTGAACTTTAAGATTTAACATTAAGGTGATCTAATAAAGTATAAGGTCGGTTATTCCTAATATTGTTACGTAGTTTATCTACGAGACTCATATAAAGATATTAGTGTTGACCGTCATCCTGTTACATTTTCAAGATAATGAATTATAGTGAGTCCATATTATGATATAATGCCAAGTAAGATCAGTAAGGATCAATGATGCGCAATGAAGTTTGAATTTTCGTTAAGTTACTTATGATTTAAAACCTATTGGTTGTAATGGATTTCTTTAAAGCAAAGGGATTCATAAGTTGACATAAAATAATACGAAGTTAGACTTGTTACCAAGTCATTCATTGAAGAGAAGTAGTGAGTTACATGAAGGTTTTCTCTCATGTATGAAAGAAATATTCACTTCATATGATTATGGTATTAGTAACTCATATTGGTTTCGAGTTACATTAAATGGATATAAAAATTGTAATTCTTAACTGTGATCTAGAGGAGGAGATTATATTAAATAATCATAAAATTTTTTCTTTAGAGGTAATAAGTATTTAGTTAACAAGTTAAAGTATTCTATACAAGAATTAAAACAAGTATTTCACTAATGGTATTAATAGTTTCATAAGGTCATTTTTTCAGACGGTTTTGAAGAAATATAAGATGAACTAGTCCATATATCAGGAGATTAGTGGGAATTGATTTTATTTACTTGTTTTATATATAGATAATATTTTACTTGTAAACTAATGATAAAAGATCGTTATATAAGGTGAATAATTTCTTTCTAAAATATTGATATGAAAGATATGAATGAAGTCTTGTATGTGATAGACATAAAGGCCCATGTAGATAGGAATCAAGGTATTATTGATCTATCTCAACAAGTACATATCAATAGGGTATTAGAAAGATTTTGGAATGAAAGGTATTCACCGAGTCCATAACCTATTAAGATAGGTGATAGATTCAGTTTGAATCGATATCCTCAGTATAACTCAGAAATGGAACAAATAGTAAATACTTATGTATTAAAGCAGTATAAAAGCATAAAGTATGGTCAGGTTGTGCACAAAAACTGACATAGCTTTTGTCATTTGGAATATCTTGACTGATATCATAATAATTAGGGGAAAGATCATGGTTAAATTGCTAAGAAAGTAATGATATATCTTTAAGGTACTGAAGATAATGTGCTTATGTCTCAACAGACTGATAAGTTGATAGTATTTTGATACACAAACCGGTTATGTCAATTCTACTAAATCGAATTCAGGATACATGTTCAGTGGATTTGTGCTATCAAGAAGTGTCTAACTGACATCGTCTGTTACTTCAATATAAAGTTTAGTTTGTTGTGTGTTTTGAGATTATCCTCGATGGTGTTTGAAGAGTTTTATGTGGGGCTTAGAATCAGGGATTCTAAATCTAGGCCATTAAGAATTCTATATGATAATTCTGTCGCAGTCTTTCAAGTTAAGAATAATAAAGGAAAAAGTCAAAATTAACATATCGACATTAAGTATCTGGCTTTAAAAGAGCGCATCAAGAAGAATTAAGTGGTCATTAAGTGTGTTCATATAGAATTGAAGCTGACCGATTTTTGAATAAATACTGCAGTTAAAAGAATTCAAAGATCATGTAATGGGTATATATAGGAATTGATCCTATGATTAATATTAATCGTACGATTGTGTATAGACTCTTCATAAAAGTATGGATGCTTTCTCATGTTGATTGTGCGCACATATATGATATATATTTGATCATAAGGTTGAGAAATACATCATAAAGATTGACTTGGAATAAACGTTGGGTTTATTCATAAAGGAATTCAAAATCGCATAAAAGGTTGAGTTATTAGTTATATAGCACATTGTGATTGTAGAAAGTAATATTCGTATTTATTAGTAGTTCAAAGCTCTAGTAACGATAAAGAAGACTTACTGCTGCAGTTCGTGTGTTATGTTTCTAATAATTTAACATAAGGAAAATAGAAGGTATTAATCTTAAATGATATGCAAAGGATGCAAGTTCAAGTGGGAGAATGTAGTATTCTGTCGGACCAGTTCATAATGAGACGGACCGTTCCAGGTCCGTGCTCTGAACAAAGTTGGGGTGGACCGCCCCATAATGGAACAATCCGTTCCAATCGATACAGTGCACATGGACAGAATGTTGTGAACATCGCACCCTTTGGTTATAACATTGCATTTGCATCTTCTGAGCGATTTGACCCCTCTATATATACCTTCTCTGGGATGGCAGAGAGTATGTGAGAGGTTTCTTTCAGTTCTAACCCTAGTTTAGACAAGAGAGATAGAAGATAAGGAATTTTCAGAGGGAACGAGTCAAGGCCGACCAACTCCTGTTAAACACCATCAGTTGGGGTTCGACACATCGGCTTTGTGGTGCTTCTCTCACTGCAGGATACGGAGCAGGTATGCCAGAAGAGATGGTGACGCACTAGGCTTGCGGGTTTCAAGTTCATCCACTCAACACTCGATTTCGATTAGCGATAACACGAGATATTTTACGATTCCTGGTTAATTCCGCATTCTAGAATCGTTGTAGCACTTACAGTATGCATACAATTGTTTTTCTAAAGGATTCAACGATGTATTTATTTTTCCAATTCAATCTAAAAGAAAATTCCGTACAATGAATGGTATCGAACCATGAAAATATCAAAATAATTTAAATATTGTACAATTTCTTTCTTACAAATTTTAAGCAATGAATTGTACGAAGCACACCGCTTCAAATTAATTATTAAAAGTCAAAATTGTTCTAGCAAACAAGAAGTCTAGTAGAACAACTTCTTTCTTGTCAAATATTTAATTTAAAAAATTTGCTAGTCTAATTCAACTTTACAAAATTGCTAAGCTGGAATTCACCAAATTTCTGTCCTTCCCACTATTTAATAAGAAGCTTTTTAATGTCTTCTCAACAAAAGTCTAGTGCATATTAAACCTTGTGACCAACAAGATATACAATTTTAACTGGCCATTTTCCACATTCTAGCAAAAAATTAACAAAAAATATTTAACTAGTGCTGTAGATGTTATCTATGTACTGTAGTCAATTGTATTATAACTTTATAAGAGGTCGGTTTATCTCTAAGCCATAAAGCCTGAAAAGAACGATGGTTGTAATTTTTTTTGTTTTTTAAAAAATGTTCTATCATACTTCATTATCGAAAATTTCCTTGCCATCAACATCAAGAGTCAATATCTGAACTTTAAATACACAGTAGTTGAATTCAAATGGTTTACCTTAATCACTCACAAGTCAGAACCAATTATTCATCGATTGAAAATCATACACCATGATTACATGTGTTAAAACTTAAAAGGGACCTATAATGCTTCGACCAAATTTTTTGCTGCGTGGTATAGTTTTCCGGATGAAGAATAGTAAAGTTGAAAGGCCATATTTCAATAACAGAAAGTACTAATATTTTTTCTTAGGTTACAATTGCATAAAAGTTTTTATATTTTTCAAGCTGCTTATCTATATTCCACGGCTCTCATGTTCCATAATTTTTCTTATTGCTTAAAAGGTTTATGCTTGATGCTTCTAAAGTAAAATAAGCACTTTTTTAAAAATGCAACTCCATTTTATGCATTTTGCATAATATTTTCATGAAACTCATCTCTCTATAATTTCTTTAAAAACAAGATTTCATTAAATTCAAACTATAATAAATACAAAATTTGTTATAAAAATTATTATTAAATTGTTTTAAAATAAATATTTTTGGAAATAAATCCTGAAAAATAGCCTAGTCAAAATAAAACACTACAACCAATGAACCAATCAATCAAGCAAGCGACGCAAGATTTTAGACCAAGTGCGGCCTTTCCGCTTTCATCAGCATCCGATATTTTGGAAAAATAATTTCCTAAACCATTTCGTCTACAGTCTACACAGAACAAATACTAAAATAATATACTACACACACACAACTACACAAGAGACAAGACAAGCAGGGCTGGAAACCATAGACCAATAGCAGTCGACTTAATTGTCGGCCCCACTTTCAGTGACGGACAACTCCACGTCAAAGCAATAGACCCAGTCGAAATTCCACTTCTCGAAAAAAGCATTCTCTGCTGTCCGTTTCTCTCTCTCTCTCTCTCTCTCGACTTTCGATCCCTTTCTCTCTGACTCGCTTTCCTCTCTCTCTCTCTCTCTCTACACGGAGTCTGGTCGCACCAGCCGCGGCGGCGCAGCGCGCGTCTTAGCGCTCGCGAGGTTCAGAACTTCAGATCGATCGCTTTGCGACTTGGTTTCATCGATTTTGAGCTTCAGGAAGGGATCTGGTGTGGTTTGCTTTGCTTGGATTGATTTCTTCTTTTGGGAGTTGAAGAAGAAGAGGTAAAGAAGATGTATGGGGTGCCGCCACCTAGAGGATTGGATGCGGCTGGTGATGCTGCAGGCGACCGTGTGGCGCCGAGGGTTTTCGAGGCCTGGAAGGGAAGTAATGTGAGTCGATCTTTCTCCAATACGTTTTTGCTATCTCGATTAGTTGTTCAAGGTTTTGGATCTGGAGTGTTTTTGCTCTCACACTTGGTATCTTTTGTGTTGAAGTTGAACCAAGTAATTGGTTTACTCGAGTAGTTGTTTGTCCGCCTCATTTCGGAGTTTTAGTTAATTTTAGTGCCCTTATTTTCTTTTGGAAACGAAATTGTTTTGTACTTTTTTTGCTGGTACAATTGATAATTGTTGCTACTTGGGTTTTGGGTCCTTTCTGTTTGAGCGATTATAATCATAGTGTTATTCTCATTAGTTATAGTATACCTTTTGAGGTTAAATATGACCATTCAATGGGCAAAATCCTTGCCTATTTTGTAGTTCTTCAGAGGAGATGGGAATTGATTTGTGTTTCAATAGGTTCAATGTGTTAAAAGGGTAGCTTGTTTCTCAAGTAAACAGTTTAGTGAATAGACGGTGGCAGCATGTATTAGCAATTTTATGTTTTCAATTTGTTGATGGTACTCATGCTTCCATCTTCAAGTAAAAATTGCATTATTCTTGTTCCTTTGCAAAATTGTCTATCTTCTGTGTTTTGGGAGCTTCAATTTTTTGCTACCATACGTTTTAAAGTGCTTATAGCTATATTTTAACAGAGTAAAGTGGAGGTATTGTTGTGAGATCGACAATAAAATGGATGGTGTCTGTCTATCTAAAATCTAGTGGCTGATATGGTAGGGTGCCTTTGTTTATCAATTCTTTTGAAGATAAATATGAGTTTTCTAAATACCTGATTATGTTTTGACACTCTACATATTGCAGAACAAACCACTATATTTTGGTTCAACTCTTCCTCTTTGTGTAATACTCCATATTTACCCATAATTCAACTATTCCAGTTTGATTTTGAAAATATGTGTGAGAACATCATTTGCATCATTCTTGGTTGGTGCATGAAGTCTTAACTTTATAAAACACCCTCAATGTAGAGAGCTTCAATATCACCAAATTTAGCCAGAATTATTTCTTAATAATGTTATTATGTCTCAATAATGCTTCCTATTTACTTGTGTAATTTCTCAAATATGCAGTTTATTTTGTTGACAAAACTAAGCTTTATATATGTATCTTTTAGGTGTTCTTCCTTCAAGGGAGGTTCATATTCGGGCCAGATGTGAGATCATTGTTTCTGACAATTTTTCTAATTGTGACACCTGTTGCATTCTTTTGTGTCTTTGTGGCACGACATTTGATGAATGATTTCTCTCATCACCTCGGCATCTCCATCATGGTCATTGCTGTTGTCCTCACCATCTATGTAAGTGTTCTTGCCCTAATTTCAATACATTTCTGCTTTTGTTACCTACAAGTTACAAAAGATAGGTGCTGAATTAGTGTTTACATAATTAAGTGAATTGGAGGTCATTAAAATGAGAGTTATTATTATTATTATTATTTTTATTTTTTTTCGTTGTTGTCTTCCTCTCTCCTTTCCACTCCTTATCCTCCTACATGTTTTATTTTGTTTGTCTGTATTTGTATTTCATGTTAAAGTTCTCCTTTTTCATCCTTGTTAACGGGTGAGAGAAAATAAACTCATTTCCATTAGCGCTTAGTGTGTTGTCTGCATAGATGAGGCATGTTTCAGATAATGCTGACGACCTCTTTCCTTCCTCTTTATTTTATGTATTTTTTATTTTGTACATTTGGGTAGGGTGGGGTTTGAGTGTTCAGGAAAAATGCACAGCAGACCAAATTTTAGGCACTCTTTTTCCCCTTTATTAGGATGGATTGGGTAAGGATACTGATCTGGAGGACCTACGAAGTATTGATGTTGTTAGGCCCTTCTTAGGACTAATAGTTTGACTTGCCTTAAATAAAACTCAACAGCACAAGGAATATGTGATGTTGCAGACCTGATTGTGTCATCAAGAACTGAAGGTTCTTATAAGTTATTTAACTTTTGCTATGGGATGTTGTGGTGCCACTAGTTGCAAGGACCTCATTTTGTTATCATATGCAAACAATGCACAAAACTATTGATCTTGTGGGATTAATCCATATAAAGTTTCACAATATGTTTCAGTCCTTGTTCTGTGAGATCAAAAGTTTTCATAAAATGTGAGCATAAGCCTTAAAATGACTATGCCTGTTGCTTATTGAGTTTCACTTTTTGTTTGGGTTTTAGCTGGAATTGGTTGGGTTTGTATTGAGATTTACAACAGTCAACTCTCAGGTTGATTTAGGTCTCAGGTCAATTGGACCTTGTGTTTCTGGGCAGTTTTTTTAATTTTTGTAAATAATATTGCTATGGTGTTGCAGTTGAATTTGTTTTGGTTGCTATACCTTACAATTTGGCAACTGGGTTTTGCTGGTAAATAAAATGTGAGATACATTTACGCTATTGAATAGAACCAAATTTAGGATGCAATTTTTTTTTTAAAGTTAGAATCTTTTACAGTAGTTGAAGCTTAAACCAAATTTCTGAACATGCAACAAAAGTTTAATTGTGTTAAATCAATAAACTTGAAGCTTAGAGGTCTCAACCATAATAATGCTAAAGGTCATCATTTTACAGTAGTTGCTTTAGAATTCGAATTTTATATTGCACATTCAAAAGTAAAAGCTGCTTCTTTCATTACTTGGTAAGGTAGAAATCTGCAAATTGCACCTCATATTTTCTTCTGTAACAGGCATCAGTTGAGCAATTTATTTATTTATTTATTTTTATTAATAATATAGGATTTGACATTGCTGCTATTCACTTCTGGGCGTGACCCCGGGATAATTCCCCGCAATGCGCATCCGCCTGAGCCTGAGCCGCTTGAGGCTGGCAGTGCTGATACAGGGCCGAGTGGCACACCACAGCAACTCAGGCTGCCTCGCACCAAGGACATAAACGTGAATGGCATCACTGTTAAAATCAAGTATTGCGACACATGCATGCTATACCGGCCTCCTAGGTGCTCACACTGCTCAATTTGTAATAACTGTGTTGAGCGGTTTGACCATCATTGTCCCTGGGTTGGCCAATGCATTGGATTGGTGAGTTATTGTAACCCCTAGAGAATTTTAAATTAATTAAATTTAATCGTATTTATTTATTTTTGTTTTTTTGGTAGGCTCATTTTGCTTTTCATAGGGGTACAAGTACAATGGTTTTTTTTATATATGAATCTAGGATTCTGAAGCTTTGGTATTTACCTGGTTCAGGAAATTTTCCAGTATATACTTCTGTATTTGGCAACTACTTCCCATGATAATATCACATTGTTTTTCTCTTGTTGAGTGCTTGCTGTTTATCTGTGGAATTTAGATTTAAGGACTTGGTCACAGTTGTGATTAGATTGTACTTTATTAGTTGGTATGTTTACTGTCCTTGATGTACCAGTAGCATGTAGTGCAACCTTTGTAAACATACATAATATGCATTTGTCAAGTATTTAAATATGATTATTTCCGTAATGTATCATACTTCGCACAACTATGAATACTGGTGAATAGTAGCAAAACCGACACGTGCCGAACGGTTGACTTAGGTTTCTGATTTATTTATCTATTTTCTTTATTCCAGAGGAACTACCGCTTCTTCTATATGTTTGTCTTCTCTACAACTCTGCTCTGTATTTATGTGTTCTCATTTTGCTGGGTCTACATTGTGAAGATCAAGAATTCTGAAGATGTTACTATTTGGCGTGCTATGACCAAAACGCCTGCTTCCATTGTCCTAATCATCTATTGTTTTGTGTGTGTGTGGTTTGTTGGTGGCTTGTCCGTGTTTCATTTCTACCTCATGAGCACCAACCAGGTAATTATTATGTGTATCTTCTGTTTTGTTTTAATTTTTTAACTAAACAGAATACAAGAAATGTCCACACAGTTATCCATTACCTTCATCTGTTTTATTTTCTCTTTTGGTACTCAAAAGAATGTGCACACACTTTGGCTCCGTTTGGATAGGTGTGGGAAGAAAGGAAGAAGGGAAGAAGTGAGAAGAAGTATTGGAAAGTGTGTAACTTTGTGAAGAGTTTGTTTATAAATTTTTTCTTCTTCTTCCTTCTTTTTCTTCTTTCTTCCAACGATCCAAACGCACCCTTTTTTGGTAAATTTTGCATCTTGGGCAACCTCTCTATGGCGCAGCATCAATGTGTAATCATATCAAATTAGCTTTTGTGAAATTATTTTGGAACAATTCTTTCTTAAAGGGAGCATCCTCAAGATTTGCATGGACTTATGCTTGATAAATGCAAATCTCTTTGCTTTTATGTATTTGTCAGATTTTCCACGTGTAATGTTTTTGTTAATATTTTGTGCTTTTGTTTTGTAGACAACATACGAGAATTTTAGGTACAGATACGATAGACGTGTCAACCCGTATAACCGGGGCATAGTCACCAACTTCATGGAGATTTTCTTCTCCCCTATCCCTCCTTCAAAGAACAACTTCCGGGCACGGGTGTCACGGGAATCAAGTCTGCATCCAAACCAGACCCGGTCCCCTGGTGGCGGGGCTGGTGGTTTCATGAGCCCCAACATGGGCAAATCTATGGGGGACCTTGAGATGGCCCGCAAGCCTGTCACCTGGGACGAGCCCCGGTCCGCTGTAGACCCAGTCCGTGACCTGGATGTCGGCTTGGGTGGCTTGCTGGATGAGAAGGATGCCCGGTTGTCTGACCCAGAACCCATAACCCGGGAGAACCTACCAGTTGAGAGCATTGACAGCCGTGTGATAAATTCAAGTAGATCAAGCTGGGGTCAGCGCAGCACCACCAGCTCAGAGTTGGTGGGAGATATGACAGGGGAGCATTAGATTGTTACCGTATCAGGTTAATCAGGCTTTCAAATTGTAGTTGGGTTTTAGGTCTGGTGTGTGTGGAACTGGGGTGGAGGTTGAGGGGGAGTTGCTTGGGCGTGAGTCCTAATTTCACTAAGTTGTATTTTCTCAAACTGTGCCTTTGGTTATTCCTTGTTTTTGGATTGCGCTTACTTTCGGCTTTAGTTGTTTTATCTTTGTTTGATGTAAGGGTTGTCGGTCTCCAAATCTGATTTGGAGTTGGTGGTGTGGTTTGATGTACATATACGAAAAAGTGGTTTGTATGGATAATGTAGAAGCATTGCTTTGTGAGTTTGTGTGGGATTTCCATGTCATGCATTACTAATACTCGCTGAATTTTTCTGATCCTAATTCTAAGGTCAACGTAGTAACTGCGACCTTGCTTTACAGAATATGTTTGGATGGGTGCAGGAATAAGGAAATAGATTAGTTTCTTTCTACTCCTAAATTCAAATTTTTTACAAAGTTACACACTTCCCAATATTTTTTTTCTTATTCTTTTTATTTCCACACTATCCAAACGGAGCCTGAGAAGTACTTGATCTAGAAAAAGTTATTAATTTTCTAAAAAAAATTAATTAATAACCTCTTACCGCTCCTAATAGGTATACACGTCTGATTAATTTTCTAAGAAAAATTTTCCTGCCGACAAGCATTAGCCATTTGTTCCACTTTAATTTTCCTGCTTCCTTAGTTCCTTGCCGACTCCCTTCTATTAGTTCTACATATGTATAGTTTTTTCTTATTTGCGCTCTCTCTGGCTTGACATCACTAATTGATTAATTTGAAAATAATATGTTAGAAAAAAATGTAAACAACTATTGAATTTTGGGTTCTACGTTGCGGTTGTTTGCTGTTAGTTTTTTTGAATTTCTTGCTTTCAAAAAAAAGTTTTTTTGAACTTCTTGTTGGATAAACCGAATTTCTCCATAATATAATTTTTACATGGTTAAATTTGAATTAATAGATATTGGAATATGATATATATTCATGCAAAAAGCGGGATTTCATTTGATAGGATTTTAAAGAAAAGTATAATATGGGCTCCGTTTGGATGGCTTCTTCCCGGAATAAGGAATAAGGAATAATCACTTTTTACCAATAAATTTATTTCTAACCATCCAAACTCTTCACAAAAGTTACACACTTCCCAATAAATTTACCCCTTCCCAATAAATTTCTTTCATTCTTCCTTCTTCCTACCTTATTCTCAACCATCCAAACGGAGCCATGGGAATTACGTGGATAGCAAAATCGAGAATGTGTATGATTTGGAACTGTATTTTTTGGGAAAGCACAGACCATATTGCGATCTATATTAAACCTGCATAAATTAGTCATTATTGTGTGGATTAATTTAATATCTTCAAAAGTTCTTATAAACAGGAGAGCACCCCTTCTTTCGAAATTAAGAGAATGAATCATTAAAGAAGTTTGTTGTTAAATAACTAGTAACTATCGCATTTCGGCATTGATCAGAATGACATTTTTTAACATGGGATTTCATTTCATTTAATTCATTAAAAATATTTTCGATCAAAATGGATGAATTTGATGTCATTTGATCGGAATTTTCATGTTATTAGACACAACGAAATCTCATGAAATCAATTCCAATCAATGAATTAATATGAAATCCCGGAAAAAATTAATTTCATCAGGGCCTTATACTCCGGTTTTCAATTCGAGATGAGACAGTTTAGTTATAGGATGTTTTGAAAATACAATACAGATTTGTCCTGTCATTAACAACATAGGAAGGGGTGTCAATACAGAAGCTCTCTATCACTAAAGCATTTGTTGTGATTCTTCCCTGAAATTGTTGGAGCAGGGTTATGTGCTAAACATTATATAGGAAGAAGGAAGAAAGAAGAAGGAAGAAAGAAGAAAAAAATAAATAATTCAAACTTTTCACAAAGTTACACACTTCCCAATATTTCTTCCCAGTTCTTCCCACACTTATCCAAACGGAGATAGTGATGTTCTGTACCATAATAAGGAATTTGTTTCAATTAATAGTTTGCCTGGAATGCAATTATTTCATATTTTTTGCCTGAATTTTCCCTGGAAGTTAAGCTTTGATTTAGTTAAGAGTTCCTATCAGGTCTCAAAACACAAAACACCCAACATGTGTATTATCCAAGTCTTAGTGCATAGTTTACATACTTTTTAGAGAACACATAGTCCGCATTGTTAATGCACAAAACGGGCGAATCAGTGTACAACATAATTTTTGCCGTAATTTTTTTCAACAAACATAGCTACAAAAATTTAATTTAATACTAAACATGATAGATGCGCCCTCGGCGGCAACTCCACTCCGACCGGCGTGCCTAGTCATACAACATTGTCTTGTCCGCTTTTAAAGTTTGAAAAAAAAAAAGTAATTTTGTTAGGAATAGCTACATAAATACTTCAACAGACTCCAGTAGTGAGCGATCAGAATGATGCAGCAGCTGTATTCAAGATCACTCAAGATTAAGCTCAATGTATCTAGACATAACTACTCTCTCTCTCTGTATCTAGGGGTCCTATATATACATGTACACGGATTGTAAAATGTGTAGTAATCTGATTTGCATAATTCAATTCCTCTTCTTCTTCTATTGCTCTATCAGAATATACCAGTATACTGGTAATTATTACATGGTATCACAGCCTTCAATGGATAACTCCACCTCTTCGATCCCCACCTCCTCCTCCATTCTTCCTCCTTCTCAACCCGAATCAATGGTGTTTCTTACCATGCCCATCGCAATTAAACTAACTACCTCCAACTATTTGTCGTGGCAAGCTCAAATCATCCCCATTCTACACGGCTATGATCTTTACAAGTTTGTACATCTCAGCAATGCCCCTCCATCTCCGACAACTGTCAATTCCAGTGGTGCCCTTGAGTTCAATCCACAATACCTTCATTGGCACAAACAAGATCAAGTCTTGCTTGGATGGTTGCGTGGTTCACTTTCTGAACAAATTCTCGCTCAAACCGTCTCATGCTCTTCCTCCTCTCAACTCTGGTCTGCTCTTCAACGCAGCTTTTCTTCCACCTCTCGAGCTAGACTTACGGAGCTTCGTCGCAACCTGATTCACACAAATAAAGGTTCCTCTTCTTGTCTTGATTACATAGCCAGGATTCGCGCAATTGCTGATGAATTGACTTTTGTGGGTAATCCAGTTTCTGATGAGGATTTAGTAATGTATATCCTCAATGGATTGGGTTCGGATTTCACCTCTTTCGTGGCTTCCATCAATGCTCGTTCTGATCCTATTAATAGCCATGATCTTTTTTCTCTACTTCTTAGCCATGAACAACTCTTACAAACCCACCACCTATCTTCCGTTGCTTCCATCAGCTCCTCAAACAACCTTCCCGACTCCACCGTTGCTTTCTACTCTCAGCATCCTTCGAAGTTCAAGCAAAAGAACACTTCTTCGAATCGTTCTCCTTATCCCAACAATTACAAACAAACAAACTCTTCTGGGCCTAATTCTCGTTTTGGTAATTCCAATTCTGGGCCTCCTAATAACAGGCCTAACAATCGATCTACCTTTGATAATTCACATGGACCTGGTTTACTACCGCTACCTGCACAACTTCAAAAACCGCCGAATCCATATAAGAATGAAATTTGCCAAGTTTGTGACAAGAAGGGTCATATTGCTGCCATTTGCTACCATCGCTTCGATTCAAGATATGGCGTATCGGCTCAACCCACTTTTCAAGCACATGTAGCTCAACCTTCTTCTACCTCGTTTTCTCATGAGTGGTGTCTTGATTCGGGGGCAACTCATCATATCACTAGTGATATCAACAACCTCTCCTCCTTTGTTCCTTATGATGGCTTGGATAGTCTTCATATTGGTAATGGTATGGGTATGCACATCTCTCATATTGGTTCTTCTACTATTTATTTTTCTTCTTGTTCTATTTTTCTTCATGATATGTTGCATGTTCCCACCTTTACAAAAAATCTTTTGAGTATCTCCAAATTACTTGAAGATAATCCTAGTTTGTGCATAGAATTTATTTCCAACCTTTGTTTTTTAAAGGACCGCCACACCAAGATTGTTCTTCTTCAAGCTAGGAACCACAATGGCCTATATTTCATCCAACCAAATTCTTCCTTTGTTGCTTCTCCTCAAGCCTTCTTTGGGTGTAGAGCTTCTTCCAATGTTTGGCATGCTCGTCTTGGCCATCCCGCTTTACATACTACTCTACAAGTGCTTAATTCAAATAGTTTGCCTCGTAGCAATAAAAATTTTTCCTTTTGTCATGATTGTTGTATTTCTAAGGCACATGTTTTGCCTTTTCATACTAGTCTTTCTTCTTCTACCTCTCCCTTAGAAATTGTACATTCCGACTTGTGGGGTCCCGCTCCTATTATTTCTAATGAAAATTTTCGTTATTTTGTTATCTTTGTGGATGATTTCTCTAAATTCTCATGGATTTATTTTTTGCATACCAAGGATGAACTTGTTAAGGTTTTTTCTTTGTTTAAGGCTCAAGTTGAGAACCTTTTAAATTGTAAGATTAGGACCTTTCGTAGTGATAATGGTACCGAATTTAAGCCCTTAAAGCGCCTTTTTCCCGAGATTACCTTTCAAACCACTTGCCCTTATACCCCCCAACAAAATGGTATTGCGGAACGCAAACATCGGCACATAGTTGAACTTGCTCTTGCTTGTATAAATCATGCTTCTCTACCTTTGAAATTTTGGGACACGATTTTTGCGAGTATTGTGTATCTTATTAATAGATTACCCATATCTAAAACCAATAAGGTACCTTTTACTACATTGTTCAATACCATACCAGACTATAAGTTTCTTAAGGTTCTTGGTTGTTTATGTTTTCCATTAACTAGACCTTATACCAAACATAAACTTGAACATCGTTCAATTCCTTGTGTTTTTCTTGGATATGCTTTAAATCAAAAAGGTTATAAATGTCTCCATTTGGAGACAAATAAGTTGTTCATTTCCAGGAATGTTATATTTGATGAATCAGCCTTTCCCTTCAAAAATACGACTTCTCCAATTGTGTCAAGCGAACGGAGTCTGACTGTTCTAGACTTGAATGCATGGCTTCCTCTGCTTCCGCCAATTAACTCTGCTTCAACACAAAACAATTTGCCAAACTCAAACTCTATTTCCAATCCGACCGTTCCTCTTCCATCTACTAGATCGGATGGTTCTCCTGTCAGACGCGCGAGCTCTCCCTCAACGGCTCCTCAATCTGCCCGCAATTTAAATTCCTTCTCTCGGGCAGCGTCTCTTTCTGACCGGTTCTCTCCTTCTTCTTTCCCACCAACTCGACCTGCACCAACCTCCTCTGTCTCACTCGACAATGTCAGTGATGTGCCCATTTCGACAGAAACCACTTCACCTCTTCTTACCTCTCATCACCCCATGATTACACGAGCTAAGAACAATATCTCCAAAAAGAAAACTTTTCCAAATCATGTGGCTCTTCTTACCTCCACTCCAACCGAAATTGAGCCATCCACATTTAATCAAGCTAAACTCAATGCTAATTGGAGACAAGCCATGGCACAAGAGATAGACGCTCTGGCTACCAATCAAACCTGGACTCTTGTACCACCTCCTGTCAATCAAAACATAATTGGTTGCAAATGGGTTTATAAAATTAAAAGAAATGCCGATGGATCCATAGCTCGGTACAAGGCTCGGCTTGTGGCTAAGGGCTATACTCAAGAGGAAGGGGTTGATTTCTTTGAGACCTTTAGTCCAGTAGTAAGACCCACTACCATCCGACTTGTACTATCTCTAGCTATGTCTCATGGTTGGTATATTAGGCAATTAGATGTCCAAAATGCTTTTCTTCATGGCCATCTACAAGAAACCGTCTATATGACTCAACCACAGGGCTTTGTCGATTCTTCCTTCCCTAACCATGTTTGTCTTCTATCAAAAGCTTTATATGGTCTTAAGCAATCCCCTAGGGCTTGGTTTCAAACCTTGCATTCATCTCTAATTAAGCTTGGGTTCAAATCTTCAAATTATGATCCTTCCCTCTTCATTTTCAAGTCTAATGGTTGTTATATGATCCTCTTAGTATATGTTGATGACATTATACTTGTTGCCAATGACAATCAATCTCTCATGGATCTTATTTCCTCTCTTCAAAGAGATTTTGCAATCAAAGATCTTGGTTCTCTCTCTTATTTTCTTGGAATTGAGGTTTCTTCTTCATCTTCTACCCTTCATCTTTCTCAAACTAAATACTTCCAAGACCTCTTACTCAAAGCCAATATGAATACTTCTAAGCCGTGTTCTTCCCCTATGGCCATCAATAATCCTCTCTCCAAGTTTGATGGTGACCCTATGGAAAATCCACACCTTTATCGAGTTATTGTAGGATCATTACAATATGCTACGATTACTCGACCCGACTTAGCATTTGCGGTTAATAAAGTGTCACAATTTATGCAAGCACCTACAACCACTCATTGGGCTGCCGTCAAACGTATCTTGAGGTATATTAATGGTACCTTGTCACATGGCCTCTTAATCAAGAAAGACAAGTCTCTTGTTCTTCATGCTTACACCGACTCGGATTGGGCGGGGTGTCCCGATGATCGTCGCTCAACCTCTGGATTTTGTATATATCTTGGCTCTAATCTCATCTCTTGGAGTGCCAAGAAACAACCAACCGTTTCTCGTTCAAGTACCGAAGCGGAATATAGAAGTTTGGCCCTTGCTAGTGCCGAATTGATTTGGCTACAATATCTTCTCCACGAACTACAAGTTAAATGCTCTTCTCCACCTATTTTATGGTGCGACAATATTGGTGCCACATTTCTTGCGGCTAACCCAATGTTCCATGCTAGAACTAAGCATGTTGAGTTAGATTTTCATTTCGTTAGAGAGAGAATAGCTTCAAAACAGATGGTTGTTAGATATGTGTGCTCTAAAGATCAATTAGCGGATTTGCTAACCAAGAGTCTGCCAGCCCCTCGATTTGAATTTTTGAGACACAAGCTCAATGTAGTTCCCCCTTCATTGGCTTGTGGGGGGGGTGTTAGGAATAGCTACATAAATACTTCAACAGACTCCAGTAGTGAGCGATCAGAATGATGCAGCAGCTGTATTCAAGATCACTCAAGATTAAGCTCAATGTATCTAGACATAACTACTCTCTCTCTCTGTATCTAGGGGTCCTATATATACATGTACACGGATTGTAAAATGTGTAGTAATCTGATTTGCATAATTCAATTCCTCTTCTTCTTCTATTGCTCTATCAGAATATACCAGTATACTGGTAATTATTACAAATTTCCTACCAACGTCCATCTAAGTGGTGCTTACTATTTTTTTTTAAAATAATTACTATTTTTAAAAATAAAAATTTTCTAGCAGCGTCAATGAGAGTGGCGTTTACTATTTTTTTAAAAAATAAATTTACTTTTAAAAAATAATAATTATTTTTAAACTATAATTTCTGTTTTAAAATAAAAATAATTATATTTTTTTCAATTTATTTCCTCTGAAACCTGGCAGCGCCAGTTGGTGGTGTCCTGACATGTTTATAATTAAAATTAAAAAAAAACTAAAAAAAAAAAGCAAAACATTTCCCTTCGTGAAATCCTATACTAGTAATTAAGAAGTACTTGATTCTAATCGTTGGGTATAAATGCAAATTGCAAACAAACAGACTAGTTGATATGATAGAAAACGGTGACTAAGGCACCACAAATTCAACTAATTTGGATGTCAGAACTCAGGTACATGTCGAGGAAGAGAGAAGCAAGAACACAGATTTAAAGGACCTACAAAATAATGTTTCTACAGCTGAGGAAAGTGCGCCTTTTTCTTTCATGCAAGATAGATATTTATTTTCTTTTGATCTTATCCACCAAATTGTGCATTATTTTTCCACTTTAATGGAATTGGCATGCCACATATTAAAAAAAATGTAGGCCCTGTGTGAACATATATGAAATGTATAACGGTTCAGATATATTGATACTCATTTTATTTCCATTTTTGGGTTTCTTTGGCGAATTATTGTTGGTATCATAACTATGTATCCTTCCCGGTACATGCCTCTGTTGCACACGTTTGTTAGTTGCTCTGCGCCGACTCAACTCATAATTCTTTTTGAGTGTGCGCCAGCCAAAAAAATAAAACTAATTGAAGAATCTTGGTCAAGTGGCACCATTATATCTTAAAATCTTGGCCATGACAAAGAGTTGCTCTCTCAAGGTTTCAAGATCAGGTTACCAGAAAATGCAAATTCTTAGCTGGATCCTTGGACATTGGCAAATTGACCCAAAACCGAAGTGCCAAAAGCAGCCTCATTCTGAAATGGAAGGGTTTGAGTGGCAAAATAAGAGCACAAACAGAGAATTACCCAAATTCCTATCGAAAATAATAAAGTGCTTACATGGCATGCACAAAAGCCCTTCCATTCCAAGTGGTCAAATTATTCTCCGTCCCTCTGGATTCCTCTCAACACGTATATTTGACGTATTGCATACTGAGTAGAGTCGTCACCCCAAGATGTACCCAGTTGTGCTATATGAAAATTGCAGTAGATGAGAAATGCTTCATACATTTTCAATAATTGAAATACTAATGACAACCATAATGTGTCGTTTTAATTTCAATTGAAATACATTTTCACGCACTTCCAGTCGCATTAATTTTTCTTTTAAATGACACTTAAACTGTGTTGCATCAATTTTGCTTTTAGTCAAATTTAAGTTATAATATGATCTTGGTCCACTAACAGAAAACAAATTCAAAATCTGATTGAAGTTTCCTTATATAAGTATTTAAATTTAAAAATAAATTGTGAAACTTGACCCACATCTTGTCATGAAAAAGAAATAAAGTTTTGTAAATAAAATTTTCCATTATTATATTCAAACGCTGTTAAAGTCATGCCTTAACTCTTAAGTGCTTCTGGAGGTAATTCTACTCTTTCTGAAAAAGCGATAAAAAACTATGAATATGAACTTTTTATCGATTAGTTACTAATTTTGCAATGCTACCAGTGCTAGAGCATCATTGAATGCAGGGCATACGTACAATAATAGACTAGCTAGCAGATAACGAGTTAACGACTATACATACAATCATTATTCCACTTACACCATATCCACATCCACTTGCATCATTGAACTTTTTATATATCGCAACCTCTCTGTGTCTCATATTGTTGCGTGTTTCATTATTGTATGGTGTTGTGTTAAACACTACTGTGTTAAGATCGAATCATGTTGTATACTATATCTTATTGTATTGGCATAGAGAAATATTAACTGTATCATGTCATGCTCAATAGAGAAAAATATTGACATGCGAGTTAATTTTGACACTACACGTACGTTTGGCACAATGCATTTGTTGGCACAACATGCCACACTGTGTCAACATGATTCGAGAAGTTTGTGTGCTTCATTTTGGGCCGTCGATGGATATACAATGGCGTCTGCTGTGGTTCATTGCGAAGGACACCAATGTTTTGATGTCTTCTTTGTAGGTAATTAAATGTGCAGCGCAAAATGCTCCATGCAGCAGGGATCAAACCAACTATATATCTTAAGACTTAAGGTGAGCACATACATAGGAGCTTTACCACCAGGCCGAAGAGGTTTTCAAAAATTAATAATGATGCATGCAATTAAACTATTTTATTAAGAAGAATATAATTAATGTGATGACATCATCCGGTTCCATCAACTGATTCGACCGATCGAACCGGTTAAACCATCGAACCAATAGTGGTGGTTGGCCGGGTCAACCGGTCAAGTGTTGTTTCAATTTGGGCGGCTTTTCAAAAGAAGGAATATATTTGATCCACATCACAACATTGAAAACAAAATCAACGGGAATCCACTTTTACACAAGAAATAATATCTGCTTGTCCTCCTACGAAAAAAAATAAAAAAAGCACACAAAATTTTTTTTGGTTTTTCAATTTTTATATGAATCTGGGTGATGCAATTTGCCTTTCATCATAGTACACATTGATCATGATCAGGGCTGTCAAACGTGTGAGATGGAACGGAAGTCCATCATTCCGTTTCCATTCCACTTCAAAATACGAAACAGAAAACCATTCCATTTCCGTTCCATTTCGTTAAACGGAACGGAAATTTCACTTCCACATTCATTTTACATTGAAATTTCTCATTTCAACGTTCCATTTCCATTCCGTTTTTGAAAATGAAACTACTTTTCCTTCCACTTATGTTCCATTTCAGACGGAACGAAACGGAAACGTTCGAAACGGCGGTATATTGACAGCCCTAATCATGATACTACAAGGTCAAACTTGGATGTCTCTTGCTGATGGGTTGGTTGACCAACCTCAAGGGCTAATGTTTGCACTTACACAGTTACACCTAAATTCGTATTGAAAAAAATTATTCAGGTTGTCGTAACAGTTATTAGCCTTTAGCCTGTTTTGACTACTCACCAAATATATATGGGGTCTGGTGGTTCGACATTAATTATACGTCATTTTTTAAGATACTTTTAACGTATATCGATCTAAGTTCTATTAGATATACTATTTAGTGTATATTTAATGACTAAAATTGAAGAAAATTATTTTTTAAGTTTGAATTTTAGTCGTTAACTATGTAAGTTTAGACTCCATATACTTTAAAATTGAGGTGTATGTAGAATTATTTATATTAATGATACTATCAAAATGAGGTGACAAGGAATGTTGCATTTTGATGTATCCTTTCATGTATTGTTACTTTGAGACAGCCACTAAGTGATAAATTTTAAAGGTCTGAATAAGTGGGATTTAGGAGACATTTCATTGAACATTGAATCTTTTTGTCTATCTGTAAAAAGAAAATTAATACTTTGAAGACTCGGCAACGAGATAGAACATAAATGTTAGTTTGTCCCCTCCATCTCTCATAAGTCATAAGACGTATTGTCGACTTAATATATAACACACGGAATTTTTATTCCAGATTTTCATTAACAAATATGTCAAGTATTTGTGCCGAAATAATCAAAATAATAAGTACTTCCTTGGAGGTGAATTATCAGTGACATAAACAGGTCCAATAATTAGACACATGATGCTGCGTACCGATCAATATAAATTAAATATTGTTACAATTCCTTATAGAAAATTCCTAAAACTGAAATAATAAAAAATGGTTATAGTGTTGATGTATGTTACATTATCAAGACATATATAACACATATATTATGGTATTTTGGCTATATTCATTCCCATTAATTAATTAAGAACTTACAACCTATATATATAGAATTCATCCACATTAAAAGTTATACGAACTTCAAAATAAAATTTAACTATTGTACTTTTGCCTAAAAAAATGAAAATAGATCACATATAATGAATATATTTAAATATTTGCAATTCAATTTTGAGTTATTCAGGTTTTATAAAAAGAACTGTGAAGGTATAATATGGACAGAGTATTGGACATTTAAGTTTTTGTAATGCAATTTTGGATAATTATATATCCAATTAAATAATAATATTTTGAACATATATATGATGTACCATAGTCTTTTATTGAATGCCATTATAAAAACTTGTGCTACCACCTCTGATTTATAATATCAAATGCTTAATAAAACACTTCTAAGCTGAAATAGATGAATGGTGGAAACAAGATTTAGTTATTGAATTTTTGTGTCTCCCTTGAAAGAGAAGTTGGTCTTAGACATGACATGCCTAGATTCAAGAACCCATAAAGAAAACTTCAGCTAGAATCCACCTGGAGATGCACCAGAAAAAACCGCCGCATCTTTAGTTTAAGAGTCAGGAGAAATCCGGCAAATCAAACAAAGACAAGGCGGTTTATTACCTCTTAAGTTGTAGATAACTTAAAAGTTAAAGTTGCAGATAACTGAAAATTTGAGGAGCAAATTTAGTTGGAAGTCACTAAGGATGTGATGCAGGAATTATTCATAACTTTTATATGTTTTACACAAGTCATTAAAGTTTAATTTGTCGTAACTCGTGTAGTTCTCCTCATACATTACTTTTGTATTAATTACTAGTTTTTGACCAACAATGTCAAAACTGCTTTTGCAGTTATTAAAGTTGTTGCTGGGTTTATTGCTTACTAACTATCACACAAAAACAGGGGCAGAGCAAGGATTCTCAAATAGAGGGGCGGAAAACTATAATACGACTTTTTTTTAGGTGTTGTATAATACGAATTTTTAAAATTTTGAAAGGACTAGTATAGAATTCTGAAACTTGTAAAGACTTCTCTTAGAAGATTAAGCGGGGCCAAGCCCCCTTTGAGATACACTTGGTTCCGCTCACAACTCATGTAAATTTTCAAAATATGATCTAATATCGTTGAATTAGTCATATCTCTCATGTAAAAAATTCAAGTTTGAAATTCATTCATATTATTTGAGATAGCCGACTTCCCATAATAGACTTCATTTTGATTGTATGAGCAAAGCGTAGCGATTTATAAACAACCGATTAAATAGTAAAACACTGCATCGGTCTCTAAAAAGATAAAACTTGTGTGCGAAAAGAATAATATAATTATATAATAATAAAATAATTGATTTTGACTTTCATTTTTTCTAAAAATCTTAGTGCATTTTATTTTTTCTTCATCTTTCACTACATGATCCAAAAAAACTTTCTTTTTAACTTGCAGCTCCTCAATGTTTGGAAAATAAAATAAAGATTTGTCTTGTTTATTTTAAACAAGGACAGGATTGGACCACGTCCCCACCAAAACATAAAACTTGAGATGATTATCAACGGGTTTAAAAATATCATAAAAAGTGTCGAATCGGCAAGTCCTGGACCCCATTTGGAATCTGAACCAAACATTTCGTCAAAACTTTTACTAGTGATACAAGATATGAAAGTAGAAAAGGGAAATAACAAAGACAGTCGACTCAGACTGTTCCCCATCGTTGTATTTTCTGATAAAAGTAGGGTCCAATCTGCTATAGTGTTCTTTTTCTCTTGTATGCCCCATAGTGGTGTTAAAACTTGTAATTCCAAAGTGATCCTTTTAGTAAGTTCACTACCGATCGATAATGTATCAACTTTTAAAAAGATGATACTTAGATTAAAATAAAATAAATGAAAATGTGGCACACTGAAATAAAAAAAAGCTAAAAAATTTGCAATTCATTGTGAAGAACTACAGTTGGAGATAAAATTATAGGGGTATTGTTATTGGCGCTAAATTCATATTGAAGCGGTTGTTTTTGAACTTGTCATTGTCTACTCCTTTATTACAATTTAATAAATTTTGGAAGAGCAAGAATCTAATTAACATTAACTCTTTACCCACTAAAAAAAGAAAAAGAAAAGGGAAAGCAACTACCAGATAGAGTTGACTGGATTATATTGGGTTCGGATTCATAACATAAAGTTGACTCTCGCTTAGCTTTTTTAATTAATTTGTATATTTTTCACAAAAAGCTTAGAAAAGCTTTCCTTTTTAGATTAGGGTAAGATAATTCAACATCAAAATGAGGTCTCTCTTCTTTGATAAAAGAAGGTGATTGGTTAACTTTATAAATTTTAATCTAGCTAGCTAGCTTAATTTATTTTCATCTTTGTTAGAGATATTAGTAACATCTATTTATCGAAAAACTGAAACACGAGTTTGGACAGAATTGTGATTGTGGGCTGACCCACAATCATAATTACGTATTTTAGATTTTAAGATATGATCGAGAATTCTAGCTACACAATTAATTGGTGGCATTGTACCGATGTACATTTTCTCACTACAAGAGAGATGGTCTATTGCTAGATTTGCTAAATTTTCTAGATAGACTTTTTCTATTAGTGTTGGACCTTGTTTTATTACTAGATTTAATTGATGCACTAAAGTCTAGCAATCTTTTAGCAAGACTTAATTTTCTATTAATAGATACTTAAAAATCTAGCAATTTATTTTTTATAGACTTTTGAATCTTAATGTAGCAAAAAATTGCTACATTAAATATTGCAAGATTCAAAAGTCTATAAAAAATACATTGCTAGATTTTTAAGTATCTATTAATAGAAAATTAAGTCTTGCTAAAAGATTGCTAGACTTTAGTGCATCAATTAAATCTAACAATAGAACTAGGTCCAACACTAATAGAAAAAAATCTATCTAAAAAATTTAACAAATCTAGTAATAGACCATCTCTCTTGTAGTGTCTCCTTAACATACACACATAACTTAGTATATGAAACGTTAATCAATCCTGGGTATTTCTATAAAACTATCTTTTGAATTCTCTCTTGTCGTATGTTTTGGCACTCGATTAGATTGGTTCATCATATATGCAAGTATTCCAAAATCGATGAATAGTAGGATACCTTTAAAATATATACAAATAAATTAGAAGAACCAGCAGTAAAAAAAAGATCGAAATAGAATTGAAGGTGTTCGATAACATTTAAGAGATTTTCTTTTACACTTTTTTGTGGTGTGACATCCTTTTTTTTTCAAGAGAAAGTTGAGATTTTATTGAACACCAAACAATTCCCCTCCTCTTCCTTTTATTTATTTATTTTATATTTTTTGAATATATATATTTCTTCAGTACCTGTAAATCATTCTATGAAACGGCCTTAAAATTTTTTGTAATTAGTGTGAAAGAAGTTTTATGTTTCACTATATTGCGGACGATTTTGGTTTCTCAGGATGCGGGCCACACACAGTTAATTTCCAAATATCAATAATGAAAGGGCTCTTTTTGCGAATTCCTCTGTTGTGCTTCTTTGCACGACTTTTGTTGGGCTTCATATCCTTTTAGTTCCAATATTTTTTTTGATTGAATTTAGTTCCAATAAAAAATATATATATATCCTTTTAGTTTTATTCAATTAGGTACATAAACTGACAGATTCTCCGAAAATCTATATTTACAATGATCAAATAGTCTAGATATGGACGTATTTACTTATTTAAGTAAAAAGGATTAACTGACATTCATTTTTGTAAAATTGAACGAAAGTGTATGATTTTAATTTTTTTCCCCTAATGGGAAACCAAAAATTGACCCTCGTATATATCGATCTTACGAATAATAAATTCGTGTCAGTATTATAGTACAAACTACAAAGCCTGCAAATTTGTATCGGTGAACTTTATTTAAAATATTAATGACTAGCCTTTAATTTTGTATTAATTATTTTCTTTATTTAATGGAAACTCTTAAAGGAAATCAAAAAATGACCTCGTAGTTTACAAAATAATTAATTCGAGTCAGTATTATATATAGTATGATACCTGAAATTTTGTATTGTTAAACTTCATTTAAAAATTTTTATGAGTACCCTTCAATTCAGATGTTGTCTGTTTGAGTTAGGTATATTTAAGAAAAAAGAATTTTTTTTAAAAAAAAATGCAAACTTAAGCTTTTTGAGGAGGTGGTGGAGGCCATCTGGTCAGTTAACTGAAAAGTTTGTTTTCAAATCATAGGTTGACGAACCTTTTAGCTAGCTAGGTCTTTCTCTAGTCTTACAACTATCTAATTTGACTAATTAAACTAATTATTATGCTAAGAGAGAGTCACATCTGCTTTTCAGGACTTAATTAATTGGCACCGGCCTATTTTCTATCTCAAACTTTCTATTGCATGCGTTTGTTTGATCTCGTTTAATTTTCTTCACTCAAATTATCTTATAATTATAATTCTGCATCTAAGGTTTGAAGTAAATAATTCAACAAAAACAAAACGACATGTGTACGTAGCAAACTAGCCCTTTAGTAATTCATCGCAAAAATATTCCACCTTAATTATATTTCCAGTATGTCCATGAGGTTCAAACTGATGCACATAAATTATGCAGAACTGACAAATAAATTCATTAAAAGTTTTTGGATTGGGAATTCTGAAACCTTAGAATATGGAAGGTGATTCATAAGATAATGGAAGGTAAAAAGATTTAGAGTTGAAACAAATTTGTCGAATTGTTGTAGCTGTAAAGAGAAGGAAGGTGGAACAGTAACAAACTATCCTGTCCATGAACTTTTCGCACTTTTCTCCTATGAAATACTGTATGCATGATTTTTTTTCTATATAACTTTTTATCTTTTGAACTTAATTAGGAAAATAGTACCATCATTTACCCTTGTCCAGAATTCTGTTTTAACTATTTATGTATTTTAGTGGCGGACAGTACACAATCTTGGCTATCCAGTTATCTTATCTCGAGTAATTTTAAGAAACCCTAATTTGAAAGCTACTCATTTTCTAGAAAATTTTTCATGTAAAATTCTACAATTTTTTCTGGCCTTCCTCTTAATTCTCCAGTCTGAAAAAAACCTGCGCGCGGTATGTGTAATTATTTTCTCCTTTTTTTTTACCGCAAAAGATGAGGGTGGGGCCACTCTTGAAAAGTGAACTTGAAAATTAAAAGCAGTTCTGAGTACAAAGCGAAAATAAATTTATACACAATCTCTAGACAAGCGTGTGCGTGATTATCAAGCATATATGCATTAAACATAATCTTCATAAGTTTGCTTGTCCATTTAAGTATCAATCTATTTATAACTTATAAGAAATTAATCATATATCAAGGTTCCTTTAGGCTCCGTTTGGATGCGTTGAGAATAAGGTAGGAAGAAGGAAGAAGGGAAAAAATTTATTGGGAAGGGATAAATTTATTGGGAAGTGTGTAACTTTTGTGAAGAGTTTGTATGGTTAGAAATAAATTTATTGGTAAAAAGTTGTTATTCCTTATTCCGAAAAAAAGCCATCCAAACGGAGCCTTAAATATCCATTTTCCTTCATTTGTCACTGCATTTCATGTAACTTTCAAAAACGCATTTTTTATATATAGGACCTAAGATGGATTCTATTAAGTTATTTTTATGTTTATAGATGCCTTGATTTCATGGTGTTCTTGGCATATAATAATATTGCAGGTGTACATTGGGTGCGAAATTAATACTTCTTCAATGTTATTATAAGGAAATAATTAAAAGACTAAAAGGAACTCAACATGGAGATCTTAAATCCAATAACCTAATAAAAGAGAGAGAGAGAGAGATATTATTATTATATATATAGTAAAGGAGTGTACTACGGGGTACAAATTTTGTTTTGCTTTGAGAACTAGAATTCTTAGTATTTAGATATCATTAGAAGAAACATGAACTCCTTGTTTAAATGTGTATTAGTAAGCACACGTGAGTTCTTTTTCTTAATTTGGAAGCTTGAGAAATATTATTACTGAATCCTCCTAGCTAGCTGGCTCCAACTAGTAATTTAAACAAGTATGTGAGCAAATTAAATATGCAGGACGCTAATATTTTATGAAATATATTATTTCTCATCTTCACAATGTAGGTGCCAAATTTCTAAATTTAAATTGACATCAGTATATATCAAGATTCCACAAATAAAGACCTGCTGATGAAAAATATATAAGAGCTAGGCAGACAGAGTCATATGACCAAAACACCTTTAAATGAATAATTGAAGATCAAACAGAGGACCTTATAAAATTTCAAAAGAGCAAAAAACTTAATTTCTGCCAAAATACTAACTCATTATCGGATTAAATTTTTAAATCAGCTCATTTCTTTTAATTTTTTTTACATACGGATCACACGAATATGGGCAGTAATTATAGACTAAAGTTCTTTCGAATAAAGTTATATCATTAATTCGTATCTTTCTTATATCTCAATTACAGTTATATTGCTTCTAAAAAAAAAAATTACAGTAATACAATTAGGAGCAGGTAACGGCCATGTAAAACAGCCTGATCACACAGTTGTGTGTGAAGAAACTAAACAGTGTTCCTTCTTCCAACTTCGGATGAAAAACCAATATTACTCCTTAACTAATGAATACAGCAATTTCTAGTACAAATTAATCTAAAGATTAGACAACGATTGGATTGATCATTTAAATGTATTTTTTATTTTGTTTTGGTGATTGACTAGAATCACAAAATAATCCAATATAAAAATTTACGTAACTACTGAATTTTCTTCACATATAGTACTTTATTTTTTGCGCACTTGACTAGCATAATTACTTGGGCTTAAACATGAAGGCATTGTTTAATTATATAGGTTAAACATTAATAAATGCACGGTTTAATTAATTAAATTGAAGGTAGGTACAGTTAGCATCAACCAAATTAATTAATTCTCCACTAGTGCGAGTGATACATAAGCATATCTCATGTAATTAACAACTTTAATTTGTAATTTTTGCCCATCCAAAAAGCAAATGCATAATAAGCTTATACTTAATTAACAGATCTTTAATTGGATCTACATAACAGAAGTGAAGTAACTTCAAATTAATCAGACTCAAACAAAAATGCGTATTTGATCTTGACTTATCGGGCCTTAATTAATTATCATTTGCTACCTAATTATTAATTTGTAGAGGAAGTCACTTCCGAAAACAAAGTTAATGTTGGTTCCCCGAAGAATTATGGAGTTTTTCACATAACATCAAATAGGCTCCACAGTGATCATTTTATCAATTGCGCATATATGCATGAAAACCGTCATATCGATCATTTAATAAAAACATGAATTTTCTATAATATTGTTCATCATACGATCATTAATTTGATAAAATTGAAACATGAATTTCCTATAGTATATATTGTTCATCATACGACCATATAACAAAAAACATGAATTCCCTATAATATTGGATTACGCAAAACAAATTGTTACTTCTAATTTCATCACGCGGATTCAAGTAGTGCCAATTCAATTAGAATGTACGTACATGCAAAAGGACCTAATTAATTATTTGATATTTCAAATATTGCTGAACAGCTAAAATGCTAATCATATATCTACATATAGAAAGTAATTGAAGATCAACCAAGGAAAGCTCACTATCACATACCACAAAGAAGAAATTCACGAACACTGATAGCTAGAGTGCGCCAGATATTGTCCCTCTATATAAACCCCCTCGATCTACGCACAAAGAGAGACAGAGCAACATTTAGTTCTAACTACAGCTATCTAGGATTTTCCCTTTTCCACTAAGGAGCTCCTAGCTCTTGCCTCTCTCTCTCTCTCTGTCCACATTTCTTCACTAAATTTTCTTGTTTGGATTAAGAGAGAGCTTAGATATGGGAGGACTATCTTTGGCCAACCCTGGTGCATTCACCTTTGGTCTGCTAGGTGCGTTTTGTAAACTCATATATTGCTTTTCTCTTTTTTTTTTTTTTTTTTTTTTTTTTTTTTTTTTTGAGGTACCTGCTTTCATATGTTTTAGAATAGGGAAATCGACACAGGTAAATATAAGCGTTTCATATGTGGTTTCATACTCCAATATTTAGAGACTGCACATAAATTAATCAAATTAAACAAAATTATCTCACAAGTTTTTTTGTCCAGGAGTGCACATGCATTTTGTATTATTAAGATTAATTTGTATATCATTTCTTTGAAATATCGTTTATCATTAAATAAGTTTCATTTGAATAAACGACTCACTCAAACAAATCTTCTAAACTATATATGTATATGCAACTGCAGCTTCTATGGCCTTAATTTGTAATTAACGAGTGAACAAATTTATAACTCTTTTGTTTTTTTTTTCTCTCTCTCTATCTCTCTCAAACAAATACACGAGCTTTTGTGAGGCCCATCCCCAACACACACAATAAAGGGAGAACAAATTAGTAACTCAGCTAATTAGTGGCCTTAATTATCCCTAATAAAAATATAACTTTAATGGAAAGTATTTTTGCAGATATTGTAAAATAGAAATTGGCAATAGGTCCCCTTTTTGCCTTTTTTTTTCTTAGTTTTGAAAACTGTGCCTTCTCTTCCTATTTAGCATTCTGATTTCTGAAGGAAGTTGGTGCAATCTTGTTCCACGTACAGATACTTTATGTAGTATCCTTTAGTAGAAAAAGCAAGTTCGAGTCTATATATATATGCAACATTCCTATGAAACCAATCATGAACTAATACCGCTAAATTTTTTCTTAGAAATTAAACAATTTGGTTACAAGAACAAATCAAATTAAGAGCCCCTCCAGAACTTTGCGCATTTGGTTCTAACTTAATTATGCAGACCGGTAGAACTTTTCTATGTATGTTTCTATTATAGTTTTAGGATAGTAAATGAGTTATTGCAACCAAAAAAAGGTAATTTTTTTCAAGGAATTCTGCAAGTTTAAATGTGCTTTCAAGAAAAGTTGGCAGGCCATTATGAGCTATCTTCTCTCTTAGGTTTTCTTTTGCACTCAAAATTAGTAATAGATAAATTTTAAAAATATTAGGAGACTATAACTTTACTTAGTTCAGTTTAATGCCAAAGAAAATGCATAAATCTTATCGGTAGAAATGTTTCAATTTAGAATAGTTGAGAAATCCGTAACCAAAAGAGAAATCTTAGGTGACTATTAAGAAGTCTTTCCACTTTGAGATACATTACTAGTGCTCAGCTAACCATATACACTTGAGGTGATAACATACCACATATTGTCCCATTAACCTAGAACATCTACTTAATCAATTCCGTTTATAATTTCTTTGTAACATTATTACTTTTGGAAACTAATTAAAGACAAACTGAAAGATTGTAACAGCCATTTCTTTCACAAATTGCAGGAAACATAATCTCATTCATGGTCTATCTCGCACCGATGTAAGTTCTTTTACATTTCTATAGTCCCTCAAAACGAGAGTTTTCATATTCAAGCTAACCCTTATAATTATCCCGTTAAATTTGCAAGCTATTAATACAAATTATAGGAGTTATTTGGAAAAAGTAATATGAAAGAAGAAATTGCTCTTTGATCTTCATTGAGTTAACTTTCTTGTTTTGAACTCTTTTGTTATGCAGTCCAACATTCCGTCGTGTTTATAGGGCAAGATCAACATTAGATTTTCAATCGGTGCCATATGTGGTTGCACTGTTCAGTGCCATGCTCTGGATCTTTTATGCTCTCATCAAAACAAACTCTTTCCTCCTGATCACCATCAATTCTGTTGGATGCGTCATCGAGTCGGTTTACATAATCATGTTCCTCATCTTTGCACGGCCAAAGGCTAGGGTACATATATATGTAAATCCGGAAAATTTTAATAAAGATTGCACAAAAAGGTCTCATGTTTCCATGACAACTCTCACATAAAATTACATCTATACAATTGACGAGCACACCATTCTAAAACAACTTCGACCTATCAATAATTTTAATGAGCACACAATATTTCTTTATCTTATGAATGATTTCTTCGTTACATTTTTCGATATGCATATGAGTAGAAAGAACTATTAACTCTTGCTATCTTGTGTTTGCAGATGCGTACCTTTGCATACATGTTTTTGTTGAATGGGGTGGTGTTCGCCGGAATAGTTCTATTCACATTGTTTCTCTCTCATGGTATCAACCGTGCAACAATCCTAGGGTGGATCTGTGTGACCTTCTCCGTTAGTGTCTTCGCTGCTCCTTTAAGCATCATTGTAACTTTTTTTTTCCCCCACGTTCCTCTTACTTTTTTCTTGTGGAAACTACTAGTCATGTTTTGGAATAGAGAAATTGCATCTCTATATAATTCTGGTTATGGAATGTCATTAAATTTTGTAAATAGAATTTCATGTATTACATATCTTAACATGTGCACTTGATTACTGTTTGTAACAGAGGCTTGTTATTCGTACAAGGAGCGTTGAGTTCATGCCTCTTCCTCTCTCTTGCTTCCTCACTGCAAGTGCCGTATGTTGGGGCCTCTATGGTGCATTCTCTCATGACCTTTATATTGCGGTAAGTATAGAAATAAATATGCATGTTCTAAATTCTAATCAGTACTTGTTCTTAATTTGGATTCAGATACAGACATGGAAAGTTCTCAATTTGATGTGTTGCGTAGTAGTAGCAAAGAGAATTTTTACATAAAAGCTTCTTATATATGAAACTAATTGAATTTCTTGTAGCAAAAGGGAACATAATAATTGCTAAATTATTCATTCTCATACTACTTTGATTTCTTGCAAGGATGTCCTACGGAGGACAACTTAATATGGTGCAAAATTAATTGGATATTTGGGAGTAGATTTAGATATTAATGGATTATTAATCGGTCTCAAGTTTTTTTCCTTTTTCCTTTCATTGCAATTTATTAACAACGTAGCCCAGTTTTATTTCTTTTTTCATTTAATAACATGCTCCCATGCCTTAGAACTGTTTTCAAAACATGCTAGTGGAACTTGTAAGATCCAAAACTAATTTTTCAACAATACAATTGTTTTGGTTTTTTTACCTTTTTTAACCCTCTATTCAGTGCTTGTCTCATTTCTGTATATTTTTTATATACCCAGATGCCAAACGTACTGGGCTTTTTGTTTGGAGTGGGCCAAATAGTCCTATACCTCTACTACCGTAGAAGCCCAACCACATCCATTCCAGTAACTCCAGCTGCAACGACTCCATCTCCTGAAACTGTAAAAGATGCAAAGGACATTTCTGGCATGATTCAGTTACCTGAGAACTTGCATGTTGCAATTGTGTCAATGAGCCCTGTACCAGTTGTTGAGGTGCGCCGCATTGAACCTGAACTTGACCTGGAAGCACGCGCACCTGTCCCTGTTTCAGTGATGACTGTTGAAGTTGCAGCTTGAGGAAGTGTGGCTTGGTTATTAGTAAAATATATGGCTTGTGTGTGTTTACATTTGACTGCTCTAGTTAGGCTTAGTGATAATATTGATGCTTCAAGTACTCAGTGTGTAACATTGACAAATTATAACAATACAAGATATTGTTGTAAGTAACACCAAGTTTTTTCTAGTTTGAACCTTTATCTGGCCTTATTTATTTATCTAATTTACCTATTTAGTTAGCATCTATATACTGGCAAATAATTTGATGGTTTCCTCAATTAGTATTTCACTTTACTACAAATATATATCTCTATCTGTATATAAATCATCGTAAGCAAGGCATATGCAGTACACATAAATAAAAGGTTGGCTTTACTACAAATATATATCTCTATCTGTATATAAATCACCATAAGGCATATGTAGTACACATAAATAAAAGGTTGGAATGTGAAGTGAGAAATCATAAACATGGCAACCATTAACTGATGAAATCTGACCACAAAACTTCTCAGCAGAAGTCATACAAAATTTTCAGACTTTCACATTGAACATGCTATCCCATCCGCTTACAATATACATTACGCTCTCCCTCTCAGCCAAAAGAAATAAAAACAAGTACAAAAGATGTACCTTTTAGCAAATTTACTACCAGTATCCAAAACATCTGACTACATTTCATGCCATACAGGCCTCTCAAGAAAGTACAAACAGGAGCCGGTGAGCCAGGTCACGTGTAAACAGCCAAAAATCTGAAAATGCTACTGACCATGCCATTATTATGCGAAAGACATGAAGTTTTTCTATCTCTGGAAAAAAAAAAAACAAAAGAGGGATAGGGTGTCAAAACTGCCATTTATTAACCATCCCCAGTCGACATGCCTTCGCTCTTCATTTTCTGGCGCCAGTTCTGGCCCCACTGCTTTGCCTCTGCCACCAACCTTTCTCTGTCTCCGTCAGTTTTACTACCACCACCTCCCAACATTATCGTAATATTGCTGCTATCTGGCTCTCCCCTGTGGACCCCACTCCCACCACCTGATGAGCTGGCTGAACAATTACCGTTATTGTTACTATTACCATCAGTAGGGGTGGTGGGAGTAGTGGGATTGGAGGATGATGGAGTAGAATCATAACTTTGGGCAAGGAAAGTGAGGGCTGTTACAACATCAGAGATGTGGGGCCGATTGGCCGAGTTCTCATGAATGCACATGGAGGCTACGGACAGTGCCTGATACAGCGCCCTTGAAGGGTAACGCTTTTCCAATCGTGGATCTGCCAGCCTTGGCAGCTGTTTCCTGTCATTGAACAATGGCTTTGCCTGTATAAAAATAGCATTGTATAAAACTGGTTAGGTTTGTCTTAAGGCATTACTTGATCATATCAAACTGATAGGATCATGGAAAGGTTGATGTCTAGATACAGTAGTATGGCTAGGTTATAGTCAGAAGCCGCTCCTGGATGCAGCACATGGAATTAACAAATATAGAGCTGCTCAGATTATTATGAGACAAGCAGCACGTAAAGCTGGGAGTTCATGCAGGTGACCACATAGCTCATCTGGTAAGATGTTGGCCAACAAAGTAGACTCTTGACAACTGGGCCCATCTCCCATCTAACATAAAATACCAGTATTACACCTATTGGTGGTCTAGGTACTTGGAAGTGCACAATGCTACCATATTGGAGGAAGAATAGCATGAGAGGGTTTTTTTTCTTAATAGGACATTCTCAACAGCATTAGAATTTTGATTGTAGGGACTATAAGTGAAAATTTATTGGCCTCAAAGGAAAGAAAGACATCAAAACCATAAAAGGGTTCGTTGTGGAACCATCAGGACCTGAGAAAATTGGACCTAGATCAAGATTAGAATCTACTAAAAGAGACAAACAGTAATATACAGATATAACAGAACATACCCATGCGACAAGATTATCTTCTCCACGGGGTCTTGTGCTATCAATGGCCCGTCGGCCAGTGATGAGCTCCAACAAAACGACCCCAAAACTGTATACATCAGATTTTACTGTGAGCTGTCCAGTCATTGCATATTCTGGTGCACAATACCCATAAGTACCTGTCATGTACAAAAACAAATCAATATATTAAAAATATTAGTCCTCTATTGGTTCAATGCTAAATGAAGTTAGATTAGGAACTCACTCAAGTAGATTTGATTTGATTCTGAGGTTAAATTTCACCAGGAGGTTCGTTGCATAATATAAACTTAGTTGAGCTCCTTTTTAGTGGGCCTATTGCCTAGTAACCTCACAAACATAAGAAACTTAGTTGGGGCTTAATTGGGCTTAATTACCTAGTTATATGAATGTGTACTATTGTAGTACTATATGCAGCACCATGGGGTTCATACTGCAATAGTATTCAGCTTCTCTAACACATTTTCCTTCATCACAGGAATATTGAATTAGTTGAGTCAAATAAGAATTTGAAACATATTTATAATAGTTGCAAATACTGCAAAGTTTCAATATTAAAACACTAGGCTTCAGGATGCAAATTCATGTTAAATAAGGCACAATAAGCAAATTGATTGTTACCCATCACACGAGTGGATACATGTGACTTATCTCCAGTGGGGCCCAGCTTGGCAAGGCCAAAATCAGACAGCTTGGCATTATATTCTTCATCCAATAAAATGTTAGAAGATTTGAAATCTCGATAAATGACAGGAGGGTCAGCTCGGTGGTGGAGATACTCCAAACCCTTGGCAGCCCCCGCTGCTATTTTCATACGAGTTGGCCAGTCCAGGGCCTCTTTCTCTGGGGGTAGATCTGTGATTTCCATATAAAAAGGAAATTTCTGACATCAGCCACAGTTAAGAGATGAGAAAACCACCAAAGGTGGGGTTCCTTTGTGTAGAACAGTTCTTATCGAAATCATCTGCTTTGTCTATTTATGCTGTAGCTTTTTATAGTTTCTTAAAGATATAAAACCTATCCCTCTTTTATTCCTCGTAAAGCAGTGACAAACAGCAAGGAAGAAGAGATGGTTTGAGCATCTTCTCCAGGAAATTACTGTGTTATATCTGTCACTATTTAAAAAGGAAAAAAGAAGAAATACAGCAAGAAAAAGGGAAAAAGAAGTGGCAAGTTTGAAGAGAGAGAGAGGAGCTACCAAGAAGGTGATCTTCTAATGAGCCAAAAGCCATGTATTCATAGACCAAGAGACGCTGTTCACCTTCTGCACAATAACCAATCAAATTTACAAGATTGGAATGGTGCAACAAACTCAGCATCAAAACCTCCACAAGAAACTCTCTATTCCCTTGGAGACCATTCCTGTCCAGCTGCTTCACTGCCACCAACTGTCTCATGAAATCAGCATTTTTGTTACCAAAAAACCCATGGAAACATTTCAAGGTAAGACTTTCAACCCGTTTTGCTTTATTGTATTAGTATGCAACTCCCAAATCTATTTTCTTTCGAACTAAAGTCCAACATTGCTTGATTAAAAATTCATCTTTAATATAGTAGTATCCTTGGAGCTAAAATGAAAAATTGGCAACACACACCAGTGAGGGTAGCAATACAACTGTCCAACCACTCATTGCAAATAAAGACCCGATACTTCATCTATATCTACAGTCTACACCATCCATTTATTGATAAGTTATATTTCTATTGAAAATACTGATAAAGTTATGCCTATTTACAATGAAATATGCCTTTCCTAGCTCTAAAATAAAACCAAAATCAAACCACGGAAGGTATATTTTGGGTTCCAAGCATGTATTGATTCATCATGAAGTAATTTGCTTCCATTTAGGTTAAAAATGGAACTTAGTTACCTTGTGATAAATTTATCTTGATTTTAAAAGTTCGATTTCATAAGGAGTTGCAGACAACATAACCATGATGTTGATGTTAGTGATATTGCAAAAAAAAAAAAAGAGATTAGAAGAATTTTCAGACTTATTGAAAATAAGGTAAATTTTTCATGGCAATGAAACAGGAAATAAAAAACCAATTTAATTTATATGAAGATAAAATCTAACCTGACCAGTACTTCCAATGCGACCTCTATACACAGGTCCGAAGCCACCTTCGCCTATGAAGCACTCTGGTCTGAAGTTGCGAGTGGCAGCTACCAGCTCCCGAAATGTGAAAGTTTGTGCCGATATGGTGTGGGTCACTGGTGGTAACACTTGTGTATTTTTGTCCTCTTCTTCCCTTCCGCTTGATATACTATTAGCTAGATATGTCAAATGTTTAACTATCAAAAGACAGAAAATATTGAGAATTGGACAAAAGCAAGTGGTTAAAACATTCTGGAGTGAATTGATGGCTGTTATTAATGATTTATTATGTCATTTGCTCATTATTGTGTGCTTAGACCTTAATGTTTAACTGGATATCATGATTGGTATAAACATGACAGCAATTATTTTTTTCATATATTTTTTCTGGGTTTTTTCCTTATAATTTTTGTATTTAGGCCTGGCATATTGAATACTGATATACTGATATTTCCTATACTGAAACAATTGGGAAGGTACAGTCATATGCATGAATTCTTCAGATAAGGGATTATTAATCTGTCTGTCCAGTTTTGAGCAACACCGTCACTATTAAAACCAATATTATACCAGTTCGAATAATGCACTTCTATGTACAACTTTTAATGCATGGTTGGTCATGTCAACACCAATAGCACACATTTTCCATAGAGGCAATGCAATAAATTCAAGTATACTTCAAGTCATCTGGAGTAACAAAAACAACAAACACAATCTAGTAATTTACAGGTGCTACATTGATATTATAAAGCATGACTATGGTAATTTCCACTAAAACAAAACATATAAATGCAAGTGCATTGACCAATTAAAAGAAAAGGAAGTACTTAAGAAGTACACTAACAAGATTGAAGTCTGTTCATTTTGGGTTGGACCATAGGTTGTTCCTCTTTCTTCTTCTCTTCCTTTCTCTGATCGCGATTGAATTCATCTCTTTCAGTTGACTCAAAGCAAGGGAAGCAACCCATTTCTCAATTCAACCCGAAATGGGAAAAATTCACCCAAAAATTTAAATTCACAAACACATACAACCTCCTCCAATCCCTCTCCTCAAGGAATCGAAGAAATGCAAAAGACCCATCTCCTAAATGGCTAAAAACCAAAGCTTTTAACCAAAAACAAACGAGAGATAGCTCAAAAGGAACTTTTCAACCAATTCAAATCGAACTAACAAATACTTCCGAGCCAACAAAATCGCGAAAACCCACCTCGAGAGCTCAATTCGAATTCAAACATTCGACCAAAGTATCAAGTATTACATTGTTTTGGCGCCCCCTTTGTTTGGTCTCATTCCATTCTCTCTGTTTATTTTTAACTGAGTTTCTTCAATTGACCTGATCTAGATACGCTCGACAATGGCGAGATGGAGAAAGGAGAGTCGAGTCGGCAATGCAAAATTACGCAAGTTATTTTATGTTTTCTTTTTCCTTTAATTTTTATTTTAATGGTGGATCTCGGTAGCATGATAGCATCTGCTCCCTTGATATCATCGTTGTTAGGTCTTACATTTTCAATTAATTTATTATTAAAGTATTCTCAGCTCAAAGTTGCTTTTTAAGGTTTCATTGACGACCATTGCTCCCCAAATTAGGGAATGAAATATGAAAACCACTTTGCCAATTTATATTTTTCAATAACTATGGTAGCCAATCAAATTTCTATTTGCCAATTATCTCTAATTTGACAGTGTTGAAAATTGAGCATTTTTTCTTCTTTTAAACTGTGCGTAAATAAAGAGGAATTTATGTTAACAAGTATATAATCTGATTTCAATGGCATTTAATTGTACATGCAACGATAAATGATAAGTTTTTCCATCGTTTAAACAAAGTGAACACATAAAATAAATAGAGTGAACATATATAATATCAGAGTGAACATTTATTTTACTAAGATCCGATCGAATTGATTAAGGTAATGCTTCCGTTTAAGTTTATGTAAAGAAGTTTACATAAGTCGATCATTAACACACAAAAACCCAACATAAAAGGACTTTGATGAAGGCATGCTTGAATTTTAAGTTGTCAATCCTAAATGTACTCATAGCATAAATGCTCTTGCTAGATTTCGAACCCAATTCGGGATGACTTATTTTTTTGTCGGCTAGTTCTATACATTAGACTATGCTTATAGCCTTCCTAAGACCATGAAACAAATTAAGAGTGATTTAGATATATGTCGCTGCAAAAACTCCACATTTGAAATATGTTATGATCAAATAATAAATTACTTTATGTCGCCTTCGTCCAAAATAATAAATTATTTTGTACTTGACAAACAGTCTGTACATTTAAAAATTTTTAGCCTTTGAGAAAATTTTTAAAGTTCTGAAATGTTCAAATTTTAAAATTTAAAATTTCAAAGTTGCAATTTTGAATTTTTTATTTTTTTAAAATTAAATTTCTAATTTCTTTTTCAAACTTTAGAGCTGTGGGTGTCATGGATCTTGTTTTTGTTCCTTTTAAAAAATTCATCTAATAAGATTATAAGAATAATTTAGGTATTTAAAAAAAAACACGATATATTTTAGATTGGTATATATCTATAAGCTATGTTGTAGAAAAAAAAAATTCGGGGAATAGACTAATTTTAGTGATTTTAGAGTAGTATATTCCAAATTAGCATAAATCATTTTTCCAAAACTGGATCATATTATATTAATTAAGGTGCTTGTGATCCAGCAATTACGGAAAGTCGGAAACTCATGCCAAGTCTCCTAGGCTCCGTTTGGATGCGTTGAGAATAAGGTAGGAAGAAGGAAGAAGGGAAGAAATTTATTGGGAAGGGGTAAATTTATTGGGAAGTGTGTAACTTTTGTGAAGAGTTTGAATGGTTAGAAATAAATTTATTGGTAAAAAGTGATTATTCCTTATTCCTTATTCCGGGAAGAAGCCATCCAAACGGAGCCCTAATGTTTCTGTTAGAACTCATAACCCATATGTGTTAATATTCACACTAAAAATATCAAAGTAACTCCGCTTCATCCAAAATAAAAATAAAAATTGCATCGAAAGAGACATAAGGTATGCATCCTTGATCCAGATTAATTTCTAAAATATAAATTATCATAAAATATTAATCTTTTCGACATGCCCTTGTGACGTAGATAACTATTGTTTTCCGGGCTTCGCTGTCGTTTTGGGAAGTAAAATACTTTGTGGTAATTAGAAGTTTCTCACAAGCAGAGGTAAAGCACGATGTGTGCTAATAAGGAACGATTTGACGAAAACAATGAAAATAGTCGTGATTTCTACGTCAAGAAAATTGTTGAGAAACTTCAATCAGAAAGTTATATAGTACCGACACCTGCTCAGGAGATACTTTGCCAAGAAGCTCTCCGTCAATTGGTTAATTTGGTCTCCAGTGAAGAATTTGGTGAGCCAATAAGAGGTACTAATCTATTTTCACTAACAGGATGGTCCTGGTGTCTTTGAGTAATTACTAATTACTAATTACCAAAACAAAATGCTCTATGCAAACTTTCTCATTACTAATTAGCCTAACTAACAAGTGCAGCACATATAATTCGTGATGAGATAGTAAATTCACAATACTAATCTCTCTATCTTCATGAGAGCAAAAGAGTGAAAAACAAAAGGATGTAGATTTTATACCACTTATTCGACCAAAGATAACTAAGGCTGACCCCACTTGCTTTTGACATTCCAGTTAATTGAATCGATGGAAATATCTCTTATTTGTATCACAGTTAAAACTTTATATTTTTATTTAGTTCAAGTTTGTAATAAAAAAAAATGATGCCTCAATCGTATATTTTCACTTAGATTCTTAAATTCTTAACCATTGTGCATTTGGATATAGGAAGAAGGAAGAATGAAGAAAAAAAATTATAAACAATTCAAATTCTTCACAAAGTTACACACTTCTCAATATTTCTTCTCACTTCTTCCCTTATTCCCACACCTATCCAAACGGAGCCCACAAGGTGCGTTTGGATATAGGAAGAAAGAAGAAGAAGAAGGAAGAAGGAAGAAAAAAAATTATAAACAATCCAAACTCTTCACAAAGTTACTGTTAGGAAATCGCTCAATTTTAATTTTAGACTAATTACACTTAATTAATCCAATTAAACAAAGAGCAAGAGAGGATCTAGTGCAAAAGCTCATTCGACACAAAGAGATAAGAGGTGGAATTTGTACCTCCCGCGAAATCGTATTCGCGGGGCTCGATCCTACGACATAGAAATCGATGGGGTGCCTCCATGTGCCTCCTCATTCGTCGGTTGATCAGCCTCGAGTCCACCAAGGAGGTTAACCATAATCTTCAACTCTTGTGCTAGCAAGAGGAAGATACAAGCTAATCCCTCTAGGTTTCCTCTCTCATCTAGCAATTAATTACTTTAATTTGTGGAGAGGAGTGCTCAACCCATGAGCTAGAGAGGAGAGGAGAGAAGAGAGAGCATGGAGAAAATTTTGAAAAATTTTCTCCCTTTGGTGAATTTCGGCCATAGAGGAAAAAGGGAGAGAGAATGGAGTGGAGGCTAGGGTTTCTCCAAAATTTGACCCCTTTAT
This sequence comes from Rhynchospora pubera, assembly GCA_028095005.1. NCBI lineage: Eukaryota > Viridiplantae > Streptophyta > Magnoliopsida > Poales > Cyperaceae > Rhynchospora > Rhynchospora pubera. The sequence continues at coordinate 60,326,997 of CM051459.1, read as the reverse complement.
ATAGTGCTCTCTACACCTACCTACCACAACTATTTGTGGACTATTTTACCCTCATATGGCCGGCCCCTAGAGAGGCTTTTGTGGGCTACACCAAGTGTGTTAAAAGCCCATTAATTCAAACCTTTTAATTGCTCTTTCAACTAACCCCAAATTGGACTTTTATTTAACTAATTAAATAAAGACCCAATAGCTCAATTAATTTAAATGAGTTGAACATAATTAATTATTAACTCATTAATAATTAATTTGGGATTAGCATATGCATTAATTTATTTCTATATGATCCTTTTGACTTAATTAATTATAACGGTCCGCAACGCTATACAATTAATTAATCAAACTATCATATTTTCGCAATACGCACTGTTGCGAATAAATAAATAATGCACTGTATGGTTAAAGTCCTATTTGTGTGACCCTTTGAGGATTTATGCTAAGTTGGACATGGAATTAAATCGTTATTTAATTCCAATAATCATAAGCGGTATCTAGCAACACGTTACGATTCCCAATTCGCATAAATAGTGTACTGCTACAGTATTTAAATCCTGCATAAGAGAATAAATGTATTTCCCTATTTTGATTCTTATGTCACACGATATCATCGTATAATCCAAGATAGGAATGTGTCATTCTTGCAGATTATACGTTTCTTGATATAGAGATAATTGTATAAAGTTGCATGCAAACAATCTATCTCCATCAAGGGGCCCAAACAGATATCGTCACTCACTAAGTGAATTAATGAGGGACATACGGTTTTCTTGATGATTAGCTGTTCCCCGCACAATTCAAGAGAACATAAATAAAGTCCGTATAGCAGCCCTTATCGGGAATCAGCGGTAGACGATATTTATTGAACCTATCCTCATGTGGAAAGGATAAACATCTCAAACTTAGAACCAAAATCGTAACGAAATAAACAATGACACATAACACAATCCATATGTTTATTTCGATGGGTCAAGTCCTGCGCTATGTTCCATAACATACACATATGCAATTAAGTTGGTAACTCTTTACCTATGATTTGTAGAACTTAATCATCACTTAACTTGCATACTAATTTTATAAAATAATTAATGTTCCTTGTTAATTATCAAGATTATGGGCCGTTTAGATTTATTATTGTCATTCTAAAGAATGATCCACAGAGATCTACAATTCAGATCCTCAACCTGAATAATCTGTCAATAATAAATCTAGGAACAGATGATAATATATCATCCATAATATAAACTAATATTTAAGTCATTAAATTATTGACTTCTAGGACATAACTCCAACAGTTACACACTTCCCAATACTTCTTCCCTTCTTCCCACACCTATCCAAACGGAACGAAATATAGATAATGAAGAAAAAATCATATCAACGATGCATACTTCAAGTTGCAATGTTAATAGTCATAGAGGACAAACAAGAAGACAAATGTTGAGGAAAATACTGAGTGCCTCCAAGAATTTGGAGCACTTGTTCAGACGATCTAAGTGAACACTTACAAATAAATAAGTATTATCATCACTTGTTCAGAATTTTACATGCATATTCAACTTATTTTCATTGAACTTATTTATCTATATGTGTTCACTTTGATAGTCTATATGTTCACATTATTTGTTATATATAGGGGTGCATAATGTGGAAAACGACCACGAAAGTGGTCATTTTCGTTAACCTTTGCATTGATGCACAAAATTTTTGTACTTATTGCGTTGATTGTTGCATCCGTTTAACACATGTTGCGTTGATCATTTTGTTGATGGGAACGATCAAAATGGTTATAACCGTCTTTGACTACCTAATTGTTTTGTATTTTTATTAAGATGCAAGAAAATAAACTATTTTGCATTTTCTATAAAACAGAGATAGAGAAATGATAGGTTAGGTCAAGTGGGAAAGGATGAGGAGGCACCATCATCACCTCTCGCTCTCGACAGCGATTGTACTGGGTGGTGCAGAAGTGAGAGAGATAGATGTGACTATGTTCGGCGGATAAATGACGGGAGCGACGCTGCAGAAATCTAATTTTACTCGTTTCTCCCTTGATCTCTCCGCTGAGGTCCTCTGCAATCTAATGATAAAACCATGAAAAAAATTTTAGACAAAATGCGCAAAATAAACCACCACGAAACGTACCAGTTTCACTAATCGTTCCATTCTAAGACGAAACAATATTTCTATTTGCGTTAGTTGTTCTGTTCCTTAAACGAAACTGAAATCCTTATTCGTTACCATTCCGTTCCGGACGAAACGAAAGAACGATTGAAACGGCTACCGTTTTCAACCAGAGTTATATATGTTCACTTTATATTTAGGGATGGCAGGGATGACAAAACTGCAAATGACAGTAATCAATTTCCATATTCTTTTGTCAGAGTGATCAATCAAAAAAAAAAAAAAAAATTGATAATTTGGGCCGTATCAGCAAACAAGAAAAGATAGGCCTTTTAATCCAGGGAAGGTAAAGGTTACTTAGAGCCCAAAAAATTGATACGGGTTGTGTGCTTTAGCCCGAGAAATAAAAACTATCTAGAAACTACGAAAGAAAAAAAAAAAACAAACAAAAAAGTGGGATTGGTCTTCTGGATCGGTTTGTAAAATCCATACTGAGACCGATAGTTATACTTGTTGTGATTAAATGATTTCTAAGAGTTTTTTTTTCCTATTTTTTCGCATTTGTAGTTGTAGGACCAAGTACGAAAGACAAAAAGTAACCACTACATATAAAAATAAAAAATAACTAAGCAAAACATGAAACTACCTGAAAAATTTTTACACGAACACTAAAACATCATGAATAAAACTCGATTGATTTATTGCAAAATTTACATCCTTAAAAGTTGAACCATGAAGTGAGATAGCATTCCCTAGATGCAAACTGCCTCTCTAGGAAAGCTCTACATACACCAGTTTTCATGTAACATTGAACAATTTCCCACACACAAAAAAAAAAAGAAAAAAGAGCTATATATATCCATCCCATGTTTGCTTAAATAGAATTCTATCAGAAACGCACTGAACAACTACTCTAATAATTAACAAGTCAAACCTAATCTTTGCAATAACTAAATAACTCAAACTATAATTTACGGATACACCTTTGCGACTGAATAGAATAAAAAACCATTTGTACTGTGGCGTACAACTACCCTCTTTCTACGAGATCCAGCAGTAACTACAATCAGGTGGCCACTTTCCTGAAAAGTTACCCAATGATTTGCATTATACTTTTCAGGAAATAGGCTGTCGATTATTATGTGCAAGTCTTCGAAACTGACGGTTCGTCTACCGAACAGACCAAGAAATTCAAGGACCTGTAAGAGAAGATCATCATGTTTAATAATAAGAAAACGTGGTTTCTCTCAAAGAAAAGCAGTAAAGGATAGATAGTCTTATCTACCTGGGTAATGTGGGAGACCTGCTCTTTTAGCTTTGCATGAGAAGGATTGTTCTCCTCAAGCAATATCTGCACACCAAGCTCTCGGTTTGCTCCATGATGAGCAATAGATTGGGCTTGTGGTTCGAGCAACAAAAATTGCAGAATATCTTCATTTAGGGGACCTTTAAAATTGCATAGTTAAAATTAAAAGTAAGCAATTATGCCTACAAAAGACATACACTCAATGACATAAAGCTATAATATAGATTTCAACATGTTTACTGCAAATTTACCATTAAGTTGTGCAAAAGCATTAGCCATAATCACATCAGGCTCTCTGCAATTACAAATTTGTTTGAGGACAGTGTAAGTAAATTACTTCAAAATAATTGGTCTGCCTTATATTACTAGTATATTTCAAAGGGGATAGAACTTAGCAAAAACCTGATCTGTGCAGGAAGGTAGGCTGCACTGGTAAGTGCTTTGACACGAGCTATGGCTCTGGTCTCATCTTCTAATTCATGGTGCAATCCACCTTGAATGTTGGTAAGAAACCTCGACAACCTGTAATAAGTGTGTTCCTGTGATCCTGGACGGCCAAACCTGTAAGATACTGTCCGGACAGATCTTGGTTGTCGCGGAACAATTGGATCCATTTGAGCTCGTTCTTATTAATATAGCACAAAAAAAAAAGGCATAAAAAAGGTAAACCAATGTTAAAACAGGGTCCAGAACTTGGTTTTTATCTTATACATTCAGATATAGGACCGATTAAAACATAATGTACGTCACGTTACCTTGATTTTGCGGAAAATTATCAAATATATTGTTTCAAATACTGGATTATTACTAACTGACACAGTCAAGGACAGTACTGTAATTTGATTCTATTAACTATGTATGGTCTATCCAAGTTGATAGACAATTTAGATTGAAAGAAAAAGTAATTTTAAAAGGATTCCTCTCAACAGTTACAAACAAATAAGAAAGTGACCTAGCGTACCATTGCTGGTACACAGGCAGTGCACAATCAATGAACATGAAAATATGAAAGCAAGAAGTATCAAGATTTACAAACAAACGGCAGAACATAATTAAAACAAAGGCTGAAACAATTCACTCAAGTATAGTTCATGCTGTAGTTAGATAGATTACCGAATCATCAAACTAAAAACAAAAACAAAAAAAAAGATGATAAAGATTTAATGGAAGTACCTTCAATCAAGGTTGTGTGACGTCAGTGGTGCTGCTTATGGCCGTCAGATGCTTCTCCTCTCTTCTTGGATTAAATAGCAATCTAATTTCACAGTTAGTGAGTAAGTGATGAAGAGAGAGAGAGAAAGAGAGGGGATGTAGATTAATAATCTGACTTGGGAGGAGGATTGATCCTTTCAAAAGGAGAAATGGCGGAGAACCTGAACATCAAAATATGGGCCCCACTGACAGCGTCAAAGTATTAACGGGTAACGATTTACTAGTACAGTAGTACTAGTTACTAGAAATAAAAGGTGGGCAGTAATATCTAACGACGTCAAAAAGATGACGGCGGAAAAAGATAAAACTTCGCTCCAGGTTGAGTGTGGGTCCGTTATGTCAGCGGGGGAAGGAACTTGGGAGAGGAGAATGGGAACGGCGACTAAAGTTTTTTTATATAAACTTTTATTTCTGACGACTAAAGGGCAATGTGGGGCCACAATCTAAATGGGACGACTTTTTATTATTAAGTAAAAAAATTGTGAATTAAAATAAAAAAGAATAAATAAAATTTGAAATTAAAGGATGCTAGAATTTCGAAAATCGTCAATAAATAAAAAAATGATAGAATTTAGTCCCTTTTTTCCTATATGAAAATGGGGCCAACAAATTTGGTCACGACCTTGATTTTTTCCCCCCTTTTTTGTTCTCTTTAAGTAATAATTTAGGCCGAATTTTAAAATTATCTTTTAAAAAATAAGAATTTAGTTTAGAGGCCAAGGGATCTACTTTCAAATTCGTATCTTCATTTTTTATGTATACTCTTTATTTTTCAATTCAATTTTTCGGTGTATCTAAATTCTAAAATTTATTTATTATTTACAAAAAGATTAAATCCAAAATTTGCATTTATTAAATAAAAAAATCGGCTAAACTGGGTTGAAACTATGATTTTACCTTTTGTTCTATCCTTCTCATAATAGGAATATTTTAATGAACTTCTCAGAGTGAGATATATCGACGTTATACTGCCTAGACAAAATTCAAATTGCCACCTGCGGTGCAGCAAAAGGAGAAACTAAAATTTTCAAGACTGATATAGCCTATGGCTGCATAACGTCTAAAACGACCACGAAAACGGTCGATTTCGTTAACCGTTTCGTTTTAAAACGAAATTGATCACCCATTTGCGTTAACTGTTTCGTTTTAGACGAAACGATCGAAATTACGAAAATACCACGAAAATACACATGGACGAAAGTATTCTAAGCTTTCGTTAACCGTTTCGTTTATAAAATGCAACAAAAAATCTTAACCGTTTCGTTTCGTTTTGGACGAAACGAAACGAAAGGACGGTCGAAACGGTGACCGTTTTCACCCCTAATATAGCCTGATACTTAACATAACGAGGAAAGAGGAAACGTGAAACTTGAAAGGGAAACGCAGACTAACAATAATAATAATAATAAAAAAGAGAAAACAAAGAGAAAGCTGAACACTCAATAGACTTACTTTAAAGGCTAAACTGATATTCGCACACACCAAAACCAACAGTCCAACATAAGTTACAGAACAGGAGAAAAATATAGTATATCCCGAAAAAATTATAAATAGTATTAAATTAATATAATATATTAAAAATAATATCAATATAATATTATAATATAATTTTTTTTAAATAGTATCAATATAATATAAACTTTTAATATTAAACTAATATTTATAATATAGAAGGATTCCGATCTTGCGTTCGGAATCTGGGATTCCGATTTCGTGATACTATTTAAATAAATTATATTATATTGATATTATTTTTAATATGTTATATTGATTTAATGCTATTTATAAATTTTTCGGTAGTATATCACACAAGAAAACGTAAAAAGATGTGATGCGGCCCGGCTAGGCTAGCTAATGGATCTTTTGAGGCCTTGTTAGATATAACGATCAATTTATAATAAATCCGAGGTATTTTCTTCAAAAAAAAAAAAATCTGAGGTATATTCTATTAATATTACTTCAGAGGTAGCTAATCAGATGGCTGTTATTTTTGGGGGTCCAGTCACTTCATTTCCTTTCTCAAAATAAATTACATGCATTCGCTTTTACTTTTTACTAGTTTGTAGCCTCCAGTTCTATAAAAATGAATAAGATACATTTAAACAGAGAGAACTAATAATAATAATAATAAATTATTAATACGATTGTGCACCAAATTTGTTATCATATTATTCTAGTATTATTGCACCAAAACAATCCATATAAATGTCCGTTAAGGACCAAATTATAAACGGTCTGTTTCCAGACCATTAATCACAAGATAGCAACAATTTTTTCGGCCCAGAAAAAAAAAAGTTCTGTTACTACTGTACTATATTATCGTAATGTTAACTTGAAAGCTAATCATGAAGTTCTTAACTTGAATTAGTATTTACCAAAAACCCGTCGGTCGACCCGACCCGCACCAAACCCGTCCCATGAACCGGACCGTTCATAGACCGCGATGGACCGAAGGGTAACCGGGGAGGGTCTACGGTGGGTTTGGGCCGTCCTTTCTAAAATAACCTGTGTTAACTCGTCCCGTCTTAATCCGTGGACCAGATCACCCCATCCAGTGAACCCGTCTTAAACCCATACCAAACCTGGAAAAAGGAGGAGGATAACTTTATTTAATAGTGAATATTATACATATAACATATTATACAGCTTTGATAGTAAATAATTAATATCAGCAACAATGGTCGAGCCTTACAATGAATCAATACAATACAATAGGGTTTTAAGAAAGTTTCCATATATACACAATTCCTATTTTCCTTCCATTCCATAAATATGAAGGAAAAATCACTTCTTAGAGCACATCTATATGGAGGTCACTGATCATGTGATCCAGATTTGTATGGACGTCATGCATGACACCAAACAAGTCATCCAGATTTATTTGGATAATTGGATGTCCTTTTTTTTTCCCCCTTTTTTTGCACCAACAACGAATTCCCTCCTTCAAGGCCTCCAATGAATTAGTAGTAACTTGTTTTTGTATGTTTGACAAATTCATGAACTAATAATAAGAACTAAAACAAGTCTTGTTTCAATTTTTGTTCTTGTTTCATGGATTTGTGAGAACTAGAAATAAAGACTTGTTTTTTGTTCATATCTTGTTTGAATTTGTTGAGAACAAGAAACTCCTGGAGATCCAAACACAAATTGTACTTAGAGAACTTTAGTTATTTCAAAATAGAAAACTTTAGCATTCAGCTTACATTCATGTCGAGCAAAAAAACTGTGCGGATGTGATACTTCTATTATAGATTTTTAAGCATACAAAAACATAGTTCAATATAAATTATCATCTTTCTTAATTATTTATCATCTGTTTGGACTTGTATCTTTTTTTTTTAGAACAGGTTCCAGTGGCACAAGTTTTTTATGCCACAAATGTCACAATTTTTCTTTTTCATTAATATTTCAAAATTTAAAAATTTAATTTTTAAATCCAAATTATTGATCTTGCTCAATTTTAAGAGCAATACATTTCTATATAATTTTTATTAATTTTGGAGTTTATTTGATAAATAGATCAAAAGGCCAACACATGAATGTATCACAATTAATCTATTATAATTAACAGCATTAGTTCATTTTGTGCCATCTTGATCAAATATCAAATAAACTACAAAATTTATAAAAATTATATAGCAATACATCTCTCGTAAAATTCAACAAGATCAATGGTTTGAATTTAAAAATTAAAATTTTTAATTTTGAAATATTAATGAAAAGAGAATTTGTGGCACAAAAAATTTGTGGCACTATAACTCTGCTCTTTATTTTATAACTAAAAAATTAAATCATTACCACACCACTTTATAATACTTTTCAAGTTAATTCAGTCAATAAAATTCTTAAAATTGAAAAAAATATATAGAAAATATTAATGGTTGCTTTATAGATTGGTTGCATATTAAATTTCACAAAATTTAAATATCGTTTAGCATTCTATTAGAGGCGCGTGAAACTTGGACCGTTGTAAAATTCAAGTCTTTTGACGGGCAGTAAAACTTGTATTAAGTTTTATCAATTTCTACTCATATGATATATATATATAGTGTATGTCGCATTACAACCGTCAGATTTAAAACTTAAATTATTTCACGATTGTTAGTTTAATCTATTGTCCAAAACAATCTCATCTTTATGTTTATTTTTTTTAGAGGAGGAATTCAATGCCAATATTTTGGTCGCACTAAATGCCAAAATTTAATTAATTAGTTTCTTTTTTAAAATTTAAAATTACAACGTAAAATTCAAACCGTTCATATTATTTAATTTAATAACCGATGTGTTTTCATATAAGTTTTTTTAAATTTTAGAGTTTATATGATACTCCATCAATAGGTAGAAAAATAAACGAACCTTATTAATTATGATAGATTCATTATAATACGTTCAAGTTTTAGTCTTTGATGGAATATCAAACAAACTCTAAAATTTATAAAATTTCTATGAAAACGCATCAATCGTTAAATTAAACAAGATGATCGGTTTGGATGTTGCTGTTTCAAATTTTGAAAAAATAACTAAATAGTGGAATGTTGGCATTTGAGACAACCAAAATGTTGGCATTAGAACCCTCCTCTTCTTTCTTATGTAGAAATCAAATTTATATAAAATTTACACTTGACATAACAAATCTGTATACATAATATAATTGAGCAAGGTTCTAGTGCCACAAGTTTTTGGTGCCACAAATACCACAACTTTTCTTTTTCATTAATATTTTAAAATTTTAAATTTTAATTTTCGAATCCAAACCGTTGATCTTATTCAATTTTACGAGTGATGCATTTTTATATAATTTTTATAAATTTTAGAGTTTATTTGATATTTGATCAAGAGGCTAACATATGAACGTATTAAAATTAATCTGTTATAGTTAACAAGATTCGTTCATTTTTTGGCCTCTTGATCAAATATCAAATAAACTCCAAAATTTATAAAAATTATATAGAAATGCATCACTCGTAAAATTGTATAAGATCAACGGTTTGGATTCGAAAATTAAATTTTGAAATATTAATGAAAAAGAGAAGTTGTGGCATTTGTGGCACCAAAAACTTGTGGCACTAGAACCGTGCTCAATATAATTTATACCTGTTAATTGAATGTTTCGATTGGCTGCCGATCTTATCAATATTATTTTAGTATTAATAATAATTAATTTTGAAATATAAAGTTTTGTATTAATTAATATGAATTAGACAAAATCTTATATAAAAGGTTCTAGACATTTGTTATCTGTTTAGTCTTTTGAAATTACTTCAAAATATACCCACCTTTCTTTTCCGATATTTTCCGGTATTGTTTTTTTTTTCTTTTACTGGAAACTAGCGTATTGGTCATTCTTTTACCTGCTATGTGCTCTGCTGAAACGATACGGGATTCAAACTGCAGATGAAAATTAATACCATAAAACTGCACCTATAAAATTAAATAGTTTAATTATAATGGAGAGACCTATTTTAGATTTTAAATATAGTTTATTTCCCTTAATTTGTTGTATAAAACGTCACAATTAAGTTCTGACAATCCATCATGTCATTTTTCTCAGTCGATTTGAATTTTACGTTACAAGTTTTGAGCATAGCTGCACTCTTTCTCTTTCAGGTATTTTAGCTCTTTACTTTCTCCAATTGGATAACGATATATTGAGGCAAAAAGTGTTGGAATATTAGTTTTGTAGTTGGCAAATAATCCGTACAGCATGTCGTCGTCCAAAAGAGGAAATAATTCAATAATAGTGGACATATATATATAACATTGCGAAATATCGATAGCGTATTTATGAAATTATTTAAAAGACAAATTAAGATTCTTGATGTTGTTCCTCCTATATACGGGTGCGTTTGGATAGGTGTGGGAAGAAGGGAAGAAGGGAAGAAGTAAGAAGAAGTATTGGAAAGTGTGTAACTTTGTGAAGAGTTTAGATTGTTTATAATTTTTTTCCTTCTTCTTTCTTCTTCTTCTTCTTTCTTCCAACGATCCAAACGCACAGGAATTCCCCCATGAATAAGACAATTGAAAGTTGGTTGCATACATTCATTGTAGCAACTTGTTAGTCTTCTCTTCTCGTTTCCTCCGTCATTTTGCGAGAAATAGTACTCGGTGTTTAGGCAAAGGGTACTAAGTTCTTCTTGAAGGATACTCCCACCTTGAGGCACACGTATTGTCGCTCAATGTTTTTTGTTGTCTTGTTGACCCAAGATTGAGTTAAAATACCTTTCGAGATCACTGAGATCTGAATTGATTAAGGTAATTCTTTCGTTTAAGTTTATGTAAAAAAGTATACATAAGTCGATCATTAACACACAAAAAACCAACATAAAGGACTTTGATGAAAGCATGCTTGAATTTTAAGTTGTCAATCCTAAATGTATTCATAGCATAAATGATCTTGCTAGATTTCGAACCCAAATCGGTATGACTTATTTCTAGTCGGCTAGTTCTATACAATATTGGACTATGCTTATAGCCTTACTAAGACTATAAAACAAATAAGAGTGATTTAGATATATTTCGCTGCAGAAACTCCACATTTGAAATATGTTATTATCAAATAATAAATTATTTTCACATCTCCTTCGTCCAAAATAATTATTTTGTAATTGACAAACAATCTGTATATTTACAAATTTTATGCCTTTGAGAATTTTTTTTTAAGTTTTGAAATGTTCAAATTTTAAAATATAAAATTTCAAAGTTGCAAACTTAATTTTTTAAAATTCAAAGTTTTAATTTTAATTTTTTTTCAAAATTTTTTTTATTTTTATTTTTAATTTTTAATTTCTTTTTCAAACTTTAGAGCTGTGGGTGTCATGGATCTTGTTTTTGTTCCTTTCAAAAAAATTCATCTAATAAGAATAATTTGGGTATTTAAAAAAAAAACACGATATATTTTGGATTGGTATATATCTATTAGAAAAAAAAATTCGTGGCATAGACTAATTTTAGTGATTTTAGAGTAGTGTATTCCTAATTAGCATAAACAATTTTTTCAAAACTGGATCATATTAATTAGGTTTATGCCACTGTGGAAATTTGAAATTAGCAAAATGCCATCACTGAATGACAAATTAGTTTTATGCCATTACAAATTAGGTTTACCCTTTTAAATATGCCACTCAAAAATTTTAAAATTAGAAAAATATCATTATTAAATACAAATTAGTTTTATGCCACTGTAAATATTTAAAATTAGAAAAATGCCATTAAGTAAATTTTTATTGTATAAATCAAAATTTTCAAACTTTGCAGCTTGCACACTTTTACTAACATCTGTGGTTTAAATTTCTCAAGTCACGCAACTATTCCAAATTATAAATACATAAATACATAATATATTTTGTGTGGTATATGTTAAATAATAATATACGTGTATTGATATTGAAACATAAGAGCAATATCATGCATTTATTTCTTATGTAACTCTTTATATATCTGCCGCACACATACAAAATGAAACTAAAGTATAGAAGATCATAAATATATTCATCATAGTCTTAATCAGACTATTAATACACGTATAAGAACGAAACTAACTAAAGAAAAAGAAAGATCTTCATTTTTTTTTTCCATAAGTGTTTTTTTTCTTAATGTTTTAATCTAATGAGGGTAATTTACGGATTTTTAAAAATTTTAGAGTGGCATATCTCTAATTAGCTATATTTTGGGAGGAATTAATGGCATAAAACTAATTTTGACAATATTACAGTGGCATATTTCTAATTAGCTATTTAAGAATAGCATTTCTCAAATTTGTCAATTTATGTAGTGGCGTAAATCTAATTATTCCTATATATTAATTAAGGTGCATGTGATCCAGCAATTACGGCAAGTCGGCAACTCATACCAAGTCTCCTAATTTTTCTGTTATAACTTATAACCCACATCTGTTAATATTCACAGTAAAAATATCCAAGTAACTCCTCTTCATCAAAAAAAATAAATAAAAAAATTGCATCGAAAGAGACATTAGGTATGCATCCCTGATCCAGATTAATTTCTAAAATATAAATTATCGTGAAATATTAATCTTTTCGACATGCCCTTCTGACGTAGGTAACTATTGTTTTCCTGGCTTCGCTGTCGTTTTGTGGAAGTAAAATACTTTGTGGTAATTAGAAGTTTCTCACAAGCAGATCAGGTAAAGCACGATGTGTGCTAATATGGAACGATTTGAAGAAAACAATGAAAAAAGTCGTGATTTCTACGTCAAGAAAATTGTTGAGAAACTTCAATCAGAAAGTTATACAGTACCGACACCTGCTCAGGAGATACTTTGCCAAGAAGCTCTCCGTCAATTGGTTAATTTGGTCTCCAGTGAAGAATTTGGTGAGCCAATAAGAGGTACTAATCTATTTTCACTAACAGGATGGTCCTGGTGTCTTTGAGTAATTACTAATTACTAATTTCTAACAAAATGCTCTATGCAAACTTTCTCATTACTAATTAGCCTAACTAACAAGTGCAGCACATATAATTCGTGATGAGATAGTAAATTCACAATCCTAATCCCTCTATCTTCATGAGAGCAAAAGAGTGAAAAACAAAAGGATGGATATTTTATACCACTTATTCGACCAAAGATAACTAAGGCTGACCCCACTTGCTTTTGACATTCCAGTTAATTGAAACGATGGAAATATCTCTTATTTGTATCACAGTTAAAACTTTATATTTTTATTTAGTACAAGTTTGTAATAAAAAAAATTGATGCCTCAATCATATATTTTCACTTAGTGTCTTAAATTCTTAACCTTTCCATTTGCTTCTCCAAATATAGATAATGAAGAAAAAATCATATCAACGATGCATACTTCAAGTTGCAATGTTAATAGTCATAGAGGACAAACAAGAAGACAAATGTTGAGGAAAATACTGAGTGCCTTGAAGAATTTGGAGCGTGGACGTCTCTATAGTCCCCCTGCAGATAATGAAATAGGATACTATCAAGCTATGAGGAATCACATTAGGCTGATGATTACATTTGATAGCTCAGAAGAACTCAAAGGTTATTTTGGACCATGTCATAGTCAAATCAGCAAGGCTATGTTTTAGAAAACTTTCTAGAGGGGAGTCATGAAGTTGCATAGTCAAATTTTTTGTTATTTTTGTTTCCTTTCTGCAGCATCTGAATCGTTTCATCATGTTACACGCTTTTCTGCGCTTTCTGGAGTCATGGAGCTTGAAAATCTCAGCGGACAATTGAAAGATATCTCATCACATCTCATGGATATGGATATAAGAAATGGTAAGTGAAGTCGAATTTGTTATCCATTATTGTGTAGTTCTTTGATGTTTTTAAAGGTTTTATATAATAATGGCAAAAAAGGGTGTCATGGTGGATTTCTGTCACCGTCAAGTTCCTTATGCCATGTTAGACTCTGTATGCGATAGCATTTATTGCAATGTTGTGTTATTGAAGAACAAGATTTTGTTTGTTGAATTTAGTGCCTGAATAACCGACCAATCTTCCACCATCATAGTTAATGAACAAACTATGAAATTTAGTTGGTGAGGGAAATGAGAACTGACCAAATAAAATGAATCATTTTTCGAGAAGCATCGGTTAATGAAAAATATTTATTGTTTAAGCAGGTTTCAGTCTTAAAACCTTTATGGGTGTGAAGCCTAAGTTTATGGCATCAACAAATTCTTGGAATAAAGGAAAGAGCAACTTGGCATTTTACCAGCATAAGTTTATTTTAGCTTGCGTGGATCTATGGTCATCAGACTTGGCGGCATCACCTCCTAAAATAGATGAGAAAAAGTTGTATGACAATGTTATAAATTATGTGGGAGGGTATTCTTGCTCAAAAGAACCATCAGGTATACTTTTTCTGTTTGTGAGAATCTAAGAAACCATTTTATCCTTGAACAAGTACTTTAGTTCTCTTTATAATGGCAAGAATATTGTTACACTTTTCAGATAAGGAGGAGAATGTGTCATTTCACTCAGATGACCTTCCTTATCTCTTCCATAATAGAATAGTGGGTGTCATGGACAACTCAATGCGGCACTGTATGGATATCATATCAACGATTCTAGCAAAACTATCCATTAGTTCATCTTTTGACAATTTGGTTGGATGCTACGAGAATAATTGTCGAAATATGGTCAAAGAATTTGTACATCAGTGCAAAGCTTTGGACAAGGATCTTCTCGATTATATTGCAGATTTTGATCGATCTATTGCAATTGCAAAATGCATTCATCGATTGATCTCTGCTTCCTCTACAGCAAACAATCAGACACGTCATATCTTGTGTTCTACTTCTGAAGGCATTGTTCATAGAGAAATTGAATGGGAGTTGATACACGCATTAACACTCTCCGATTCTGGTAAGTACTCCACCTCCCCAGCCCCCAACAGAAGACAAGTATGAAAGTTTGTCAGAAATAACTGCAAATACTTACAACATTATTATGAAATGATCATTACTTGTCCAAAAGAAGCCCACATAATTGCCCCGAATTTAAATGGCATCGCTAACTTGATTTTAACATGGAATTACATACATTCATGAATGCAGTACCCGTTGAGTTTCCTGATGAATATATGGAGACAAACTGCCCTACGCTTTCTGAAAAAGCTGAGAGTGAAAATCTCATTGTTTTACGGGGTATCTTACAGTACCTTGAAAATATAGATATTTTATATGCTAATCATACGCTACATGAAGAAGAGACTGATTTGCTTAACAAGATATGGAAGAATGTGGCATCAGCTGTGGACTTCTTTTACTCTGCTATGGCATATCAGCAGAGAGGAATGATGCAGCCAAGTTTATCTTCTGGTCAGCTCCATATTTTATTATTATTCGTTACAGTATTAGATTTTTAGTGTTTACAGCTAGACAGCCTCTAAACCCCTTTAGACAGAACTTAGAACTAACACATAAATAATATTAAAGGAACCTGTTAAGAATTTAAGTGCATCAGAATAATGATAATAAAATTAGAGAGATTTAATTGTTCACTCTTAATTACTAGTCTCCTTCAGGCCTAAAGTAATAGTTTATGATCTGTTAAACACCGATTTATATTAAACAGTTCCACTTTTATATTCGATCTACAAAGTTGATGGATACCTCTGGTGTCCCAAGTTTTTCAGGAAAAGATGTTAACGAAAGATGATTTTTTTTTTCTCATTTTGCAGATGGAATTCCTATGCTTGGACGACAGATGAACGAAAAGAAGCAGACAAGTCATCTAAATTTTAACTCATGGGAGGGTTACCACAAGTATTTTGAAATGCATCACAACTTTAATAATTTAAACTGCATCTTAGAGTCAATTAAAAAAGGCCTAGTTGAGAAGCCTATTAGAGAAGAAGTAAAGAAGAATATGCTATGCTCAATGAACTGTTCCATGCAAAAAGAGGTATGCCGCAACACCTGTTTGCAACGCCGTCTCCGCCTTTCTTCGAAAAAGCACATTGATTGGTAGGTGAGCATATATAGAAGAAGTTGAAAGTGATTGCCTGTTCATCCATTGGATTAGCTTGGTATGATCAGTTTCCGAGAAGAAAAAGTATGCTTGTTCATGATTTTCCTTCCCCTCGTTTCCGAGAAGAATAGAGTGTGTGTACATACCTATATCTGAAATTGGTTACGATGAGTTTAAGCTCGTCAATGGATTGTAATCTGAAATTTTGCTTTTGCGAAAAAGGAAAGAAGAAGAAGAAGAAGAAGAATTATGATAAAGTATAAATTAAGATTGTACTCAAATTGATTCAGTAGAATGTGATATTAGCAAATTTTAAGGGCAACGTGGAGAAGGAAGATAGATAGGAACAGGAATGGAAAGAATATAAATTTCGCCCAACAAAAATTATCTGACAAGCCATGAGCCCATAAGTACAATTTTACCAGTTATAAATTGATACTGTAACCAATTGTTTTATCATCCACTTTTTCAGTTTTATATATTTTGAAATCTTCTCCTCTTAAATGATCACTTTCAAATCATGTTGTCACAGTTCCAATATTATAAAATTATGGGACGTAATTTAAGCCGTTCATCACGTATCTTCAAATTAATATCTGACGCTTCGTCTGAATTAGACAATTCTGAGAGCGCATCTTATGATCCCTGTCACAGTAACTATATATAGCAGTAGTTACAAAAACCTCACGTATCAAAAACCTGAATCTGAAATCGGTCAATCAATGGGAAAATTGTTTGGCTTTTAATCTTGAGAATGATTATTTGAGTATATCATCTAAGTCAGGTATTAGTTACAGAGGATTTGAAGTCGTATTAGGAGCTTGATGATTCTAATTGGTGCCAATGCCTTATTAGCGTAATAAATATAGGCCTTTTAATCCAGGGAAGGTAAAGGTTAATTTAGAACCCAAAAAATTGATAAAATGGGCTGTGCGCTTTAGGCCGAGAACTAAAAACTATGTAGAAACTACCCAAAAAAATAGAAATGATAACTGTCATCAGTTTGACATTCTTGTCATCGCAAAATACAAAATGAACACATAAAACAGACAAGATAAACATATAGATGGTTAAAATGTACACTTACAAACAAATAAGTATTGTCATTTCTTGCTCAGATTTTTATATGCACATTCAACTTATTTTATTGAGTGTATGTGTTCACTTTGATCGGTATATATGTTCACCTTATCTATTTTATATGTTCACTTTCTGTTTAGCGATGGTAAGTGATGATAAAACTACATATGAGAGTAATCAATTTCCGAAAAAAAAAAAGTGGGATTGGTCTTCTGGATCGGTTTGCAAAATCCATAATTCACATGTTCTTATACTTCTTTCCTCGTATTAAAGCATGTATGAATCTAAGATACAACGCAATTTTCAGTTGACAGCCACTGTCAATTCTTCCAAAAAAAAAAGATACAACGCAATTTTAATATAGCTTACTTATGTTTCTTTACTTGAATTTTCAGTTGATTTATCGTGTTATTTTTTTCATTATATATGTTTCATTATTTAAAAGAATATTTAGTTATGTTCAAAACTTATTGAATATAAGATATATTTTATAAAAAATAAAACCACACTCAAAATTTTAATATTTTCTTCAGTACATACTTTTTCTTTAGAAAAAAAAAGTTCAATCAACAATCCTTGTTAAAATGAATTTAATATGCCACTTGATAAGGGATAATTAAACTTGTGAGTTGTGATTAAATGATTTCTAAGTAGAGTATCCCCCCCCCCCCACTTTTTTCGCATTTGTAGGACCAAGTACAAAAGACGAAAAATAACCAAAACAGATACAAATAAAAAAAAAAATGACTAACCAAAACATGAAACTACCTGAACAATTTTTACACAAACACTAAAACATCATGAATAAAAAACTCAATTCATTTATTGTAAAATTTACATCCTCAAAAGTTGAATCATGAAGTTACGTCCTCAAGCTGTAAGTTGTTGTTATTTTCTTCATATTTCAACCCAGACATCTCAAATTTGAACATTTATTTATTATTATTTTGGAGATATAATTTAGAAAGTTGTATTTATTAACTAAAATAATTGGTAATTAATATATCTCAATCAAGAACCGAAAACCGCATCTCGCTGCAGTCTTAAATAGACGAAATTATCATCTCGTTGCAATTAGGTATTGTTCATATAACATCAGTATGCAAATAAAGATTAATTAATAGATTGGCAATTTGGTATACAAAGTCAATAGACTAGAAACCGCCAATAATTGTAAGTCAAAGCAGTTTATTAGCGTATACAGTAACCTTACCTTGATTTTGACTCCCACAAAATGCACCCAACAAAAACGACACATCATTAAACCTATGTTTACTTTATCCGAAATACACATTCCTCATTAACAAGTTGAAAATGACATATTTACATTGAAACTATAATAAGCACGCCTCCACTATCTCATGTCGCAATTCATTACATTGAAACTGACATATTTACATTACATCCCACCAAAACCTGACAAATGGAGAATTAATTTAAAGTTGACTCTTGCAATCGACAGGGAAATTAATTTTGTGGCAACCTGAAGTCCTGAACAGATATTACAGATTCAATAATTTGAAATCACTAATTTCCCCTCATCTTTTTAGAAATTGGGAAATTCATTTACCAACTTCTACCTCAGCTCAGGTAAATATTTGGAGAATAATTTCTGAAGTTACCCCAATTAAATTGCAATTATATAGCAACACCTTGGCACCCCACCTTTCTTCTATCCGGACTCAAATTCAAAGAAAATACACAAATATAAACTAAAACCTTACTAAAAACAACTAATCACGACCATCCGATCACGATCTGACGACGATCGCACCGGCCTCGGGCGGAATCACATTCCCTTGAGGAGTTACAAGCAAATTCTTATAAATCTGCACAAGCATCTTCTCATCATACTCCTTCCATCTCTGGGCCCCAAAAGCCTCCTCGGCACCACCACCGTATCCATACCCGTACCCGAGAGGCGTCGCATGTGCGAATCGGAGCATCAAATTCACATACGCATCGCGCAAACGGGCGAGCCAGTGCTTGGGCGACCCGATCCGCCGCAGAAAACGGACCTTACGAGGGATCCGCCAGAACCGGCGCTGGCGCGGCGCGGAGACGATTGCGAGGTCGCGCTCTTCGGCGGATCCGAGAACCACGGTCGGCGGCGATTGTCGCCGGAGACGGGAGTAGTTGGAGATGCGCTTCCTCCAGTAGGTCTTCATGCCACCTTTGGAGCTCTTCACATTCGCCATGGTTGGTTCCTTTGTAGTGATGGTTGCTCTCTTTCTCTCTCTCCCTCTGTCTTTTATGAGTGGTTTGTTTTGTTTTGGTTTCTCTCTGTGTGCAAGAAAGAGTGCTTGTGAATTTAACGAGAGGAGGAAGAGAGAGGAGAAAGAAACGGAAACGGTGCGTGGGAGTGGGGACTAGGGAGAGTTCAGATCTGGTGCCGCGCGGCACACCGTGTAGCGCGGCATCGCAGCCGTCTGATCAAGATCCAATGGACAAGGGAGCCCCGTGCATGTAACCTAGATTGATAGGCCCGTAAAAAATGAACCGTCCGATCAAGATCAGACGGCTCGTACGCGCGCTACACGGTGTCCCGCGCTACACGGGATTCGGGTCCGGACTAGGGAGTAGTTGAGAACTACGAAACTAACCAAAAAAATTAAATAAATGGAAAAAACATTGTGTACGTTGCTGCATTTAATGAGATAATATGTGGGCCCCACAGAAATTAGCGCCGCAGAGAGATTAAAACTGGGGCCCGCAAATCAGTGAGGTGCAATTAAGGAGTAGCAGCGAATTAGGCCTCATTTTTATCTCCGGTTTTGGCGCTTAATTAAGAGTGTATCTGTGTATAACTGGATCGGGTTTGAACTAAAATTGAAAGCCGACCCGAAATGGATGCCTCCAGTTCTATCTGATTTATATCGAATCATTCATATCTGGTGCTTATATATTTTATTTTCGTAATAAAGAGGAACGAGGATTGGTTTCCGATTCTTTTGATTTGGGATTGATAATTAAAGGCGAAGGACAGGTGAACCGCTGAGAGGAGAGGAGGAGAGGAGGAGCAGAGCAGCGCCAATTTAATGCGTGATGAGATCTGGATTTTGGACAGATGGAGATTGGATTATCCAGACATGAAAATGGGACCCAGCACGAGGATGGCATGCCATTGGTCTCATCATGGCCTTGCTTTCCTCCGTACCAGCTTTTATTCTCCTATAAGAGAAAAAGATGCTCTTTTCCATCCGACCGTCCGAAATGATCAAATATTTTAAATAAATTAAAATTTAAATAAAATTAAGATTTAAATTTGGATGTTGGTAAAATTGACTTATGAGTGCTTTCAATGCCATACCGGCACCTCTACCAGTCTGGTGACCGAAATTTGGTATTTTTCGATATTTTTCAAAATTTTTAAGTATTTTCTCTCACAGAATCGATACCGCCGTTTCAATCACTGTTCCAGTATCCGATATTACTGAAGTTTTCCGGTAATCGATAGGGTATTGAATGTGGATGGTCTTTTCCATCACCGTCCGAAATGATCAATTTACAATAGCTTAATTTGATTAACAATTACTCCTAATAAATCGTGCTAGAGTTTATAAGAGTTTCAACAAGGGTCCAATTCTTCTACTTCAGATCAATCAGACCGGATCAAATAAAAAATAAATCTTTTCCTCAAATTATTTTCCTAATTTTTTGGTATAAAATCCTTCCACACTTTCTCGTGAGAGATTTGATAATAAAAGTTATCGAAGCATTTCATGCATGTAATATTATTTTTTCCTGTATGTGATAGACAATTCGAAATAGTTATAATATAATATTATATCCGTTTGCAGGCTCTAGCTATATTATTTGTTTTATAAAAAATAGTACTCCCCGGATTCATAACGTATTGTGAATATTCTCGAACTTAAAAAAGGAGCAACTCACGTGTTAAGGCAGTATCACTAAGCATAAGCACAGCAAAAAGGTATATATATATATTTTTTTATCGTAGTGCGTGATATGTGTTGTTGATATCATCTCTTTTGGAAAAATTGCTAAATCGTGGATGGTGCTTTCATTGTGACTAGAATATGAAATATATAGATTTTTTATCAGTGAGCTTATGAAACTATATATTGTGTTTTGATTGTCCAGACTATGGTTTTACATCTCAATTTTTTTAATTCAAACAGCTGATTCGCGCGTACCGCTTGATCCGATGTATGAATTAACTAGAAAATTAATTTCACATTTATTTACTTTTGATTGTTTTCAAATAAATCTATAATTTTGTAAAAAAATAAAAAATTCTTCGACATAAATTTCACATTTATTTACTTTTGATTGTTTTCAAATAAATCTATAATTTTGTAAAAAAAATAAAATATTCTTCGACATAAATTTAGGTAGTTAAAAAATTTCTTAAAACGTATATAAACTTCAAATTTCCTAGAATTCAAAAAGTACGTAGAATTGAGCGTTCGAAATTATTCATATAAAATGTGAAGATTAAAATTCAAAACCGTAACATATATAGCACCATAGAATCAATCAATTTTTGTTCTCTCTCTCAACGATTTCATAGAAGCCAAGGGGCCGCAGATGATGTTTTCTATATATTACTTAATTACTTATCAGTGACAATTTTCTTTGTTCTTTCCTTAAATTTTGGTCCCCACCAATAGGAAAGTATAAAATTAGCGTTCGTCTAATCTTTACAAACCACAAAAGATCAAGAATTAAATCTATTATTATTATTAGTGGTAGTAGACTAGTAGTAGTATGGCTTTGAGCTGTAAATCTGTAATCAGGCTTCTAGAGCCAGACTCAATGCAATATTGCTAAGTGCTGACCGAATCAATCTTGTTCCATCCAGCACACCATACTAATTTAATAATTATATGATATCATAACATAGATATGTTTATATGTAAGCAACAGGATTGAAGTGCACTTGATAATATCTTAATCCATGCTCGTCGAACCGTTGAATCTATCATGTTCCCGTACCTAAAGGGCCATTAATTACAAAAATTAAAACAAGCTATGTGGGAAAGAGAAAGGAACCGGAAAGACCATCAATTCTATTTGGGGAAGGGAGAGGAGAAGTTTGATTAATCCTTCCAATCATTTCGAAAGAGATTTAATTAATAACAAGTTGTTATTTATTATTATTATTTTTTTTTTGTCCTGCAGAGAAGCTAGGTTATTGATTGGTCGGGTAAAGATAAATCGTAGTTCTTAAAATTAATTTCTGTTCATAAAAAGGTCGTATGTATTTTTGAAATCCGGATGGAAATTCTCTGTGAATATTAAGGGACGTTTGACAACACCACAAGTTAGTGGAGCTATATAGAGATTAAAGTTAGTACTTTGAAGGACAGAAAGGGTGCTTAATTAATGATGGGAGAGAGTATGAAAATCACAAAGGCAATTGAAGAGATCAGAAATACAATGAATCTGGTTCATTGAATTTTCTATCAAAATCCAATGGACCCTTTATATAACAAGTAAATATTAGTTGTGATGTGAGTATTAAATATGCTAAATGAATTTGGTTTATATTTAATAATGTATGTCATATTAATTATAACAAGTAAATATTAGTTGTGATGTGAGCACTAACTCCATTGATCTCATACTCGTTTGGTAATTATAGGTTCACAAGTTAGATTACTAATCAAAAGTTAGGCTAATCTCATGCATGCCAAACGCTCCTTAATTTATAAATAAATTGAGAGGCTTGTACCAATTAATCTTAAAAAAATATTTCATCATAGTTTTTTTAAAGATAAATTGGAGGTCAAGCGTCCCAACTAATTTTTAACTTAAATGTCCATAAAGACCCTCCAGTCGGGTTTCGAAACTGCAACCTTTAACTTGAGAGGTATTGCTCATTGCCACTAGACCAAGAGCTGGTTCTTATATTTCATCATAGTTAGGAAAATTTATCTCGGTTCAAATACTTTTATTGAGTTAAGAATTTAAGATAGAACATGAATAACGAATATTATTCCTCTGGAAAGATATTTTTTTTAATATATAACATAATAAATAAACTACAAAAAAATGGTACTGGGTATCAAATCACGAAGTTATGCTCTAAAATCAATTATAGGATATACAAAAAAAAAATTATATGCTGATAACAATTGTTGGATAATGAAAGCCGTGTAATTCCTTAAACAAAAGAGTTATTACAATTTTACTTTATTTTATACTTCTCTTTAAAAAATATTTTATTTTATTTTAAAATATATTAATGTGTTAAATAACCATAAAAGTGATAAAGACAACATCAGATCAAGTTAATTAATACTAGTGGGTGCTCGCGCGTTGCGCGATGTATTTTTTTTAAAAATAAGGTATTAGACTATTAGCAGATCGAAGTGGCGGGATATTTTGTTGTGTTGATAATAATAATGATGGTAAGATTTGTAAGGTTAAAGAAAGAATGTTTGAAAGTGAAAGAAAGAGATATAAGCAAATTATGAGTTGGGTGTAGTATGCTGTCAATGCAGGCTGTTTAATTTTGATATATAAGAAAACATTTAATCTGAAGTGCTAAAAGGTTGAGAGAATCAAACATAGCTCCCAAGAGATTCAAATAGTTAACTTTGAAAGCTTAAATTAAACAAAAAGACAGTACATGTTTCGCTACTCTCCTTTATTTCATCAGAAGAGGCCATCATAGTTTAACCAAGTCCAGATGCATATCCTAAAAATTTTCCAATAAGCAAACCAAAAGATGCAAGGCACTTTCACTATTTTATGTTTATTACTGATAAACGATCGAACCGTCTTCGTACCTTATTTGAAATCACTCTGTTAAGAAGGAAACACAAAGCAATTTTATTTTGTCAAATTTAAATGTAATAAATTAGTTAAAAGTACCCTATAAATGAAGTATCTAATAATATGTCAAAAATTGTGTTCACCAGTGATTTGAACGATCATTGTGGCCTAAATGCACATCTTATCTATGTATGGTAGTCTTTTCTGATGTACTCGGTCTAATGATAATTGAACTAAAAATTTAAGAGAATATCTAGAAGGAGAGATCACTAAAATGGATAAACACTAATAATAAAGAGTACACTGCTCAAATTGATTTGTTAATAAAAAAAAAGAGACTACCTGACCCTAATGAAGCTCGTGGACGGGATCCAATGTACGACTATCCTATGTAGCTCATGTGTGCCAGAAATTGCTGATATAGTCCCCGATCCGAGGTGAAAATTGATCAGCTAGAAAGTTCACATAAAAATAAAAATAAAGAAGATGAAGGTAAGCAAGATTATTAATAGAACTAAATAAACATTAGTCAATTTAACACACCATAAATGAAGAAAATACAAATCTCGAATAGTACCAACTAATAAAATATTCAAACATCAAAAATATTATTTTGTAGCAATCTCATAAGCACCAATAATTGAATGTCAACTTTGTTTAATTAGCTATATATACCCTTTTTAGTGTGTCAATCATCATCCTAACAAATAAGCTCACCAAGTACCAGCCATCAAGTGAAATCTTAATAAAAGAAATACTCTAACTTAGAATTACAGAAAAGAAACAAAAAAGTATATTTCAAGACTTACTTTAGAAAATCATTGATAGTTGCTGAAAGCTTCTTTAACTGTCAACAGCTCTTAACATGAACATGAGCAGCCTACAAATTCTTTTTCAAGATGCAAAAACAAAATAAAGATCAAAACCAACCATCTGAAAGAAGACTATAGAAAATAATACAACAGAAAAAATAAACTTAGGAAAAGCACATGCTTCTGTTTTAAGAAAATACAAAATCAAATACTTTTTGCTCTTTTGCCTGAGGCTGCGGTGTTTTTAAAAATAGGCACTAAATCTAATGTCGAATTTCTTATATTGTAGCAAAAGTGGAGATATTTTTTTGATTCAATAGATATAAGACAACTGAGAATTAGATATTTTACATACACTTTATTTGTCAACCAAACAAATCAAAAACAATATTCAAAATCTCTCCTAGGAGTTTAATCTGGAACAAATGACCTAGATGTTAATTCTCACAGAGAGTTTTGATTTTTAGAAAAAATGAAAATAATACAATATATATTGATTGATTATAGACGTAACTGAAAAGTAAGTAATAACAACAATAGCATGGCAATAGCAAATAAAGTATATTTAATGATTAAACAACCATTGAATTTCCAAATGTTACGTAATTTATATTTTACCTTGGGATAGTGACATCATCCAAGTTTCATCATCATGCATTGAGGCATTAGTCATCTGCAATTTAACAAAATAAAGAAAACAAAATTCCAATTTAAAGCAAATTATACCCAGATAAAATATTCTAAGAGGAAATCTGGGAACTGTTCCCCTCACTCCCAATCTGAAGATATACTCCAAAAATTACCGAAATACCCTCACTTTAATAGAATTTTTTTTTTCAAGTGCAATAAATCAAGATTATTTTAGTCCTTACCAAAAATTTTCGGAGTGAAGTTTCAAAATTGATGAGTGAGAGAAGCAATTCCCGAAAATCCAAGCATATTTCTAGTCAGACAACAAAACAAATGAAAGATTTCAAATTTACATCTTATATATTAGAAATAAAATAGAGATAATCTTCCAAAGATACCTAAATCTGAAGTCCGCTTAAAAAAATCTGCAATGACATAAAAATATATCAGTGAAAAGAAGAAGAAAAAATGGAATTTGTGCCATGGGTACATATTTGGAGAGGAGATGAGAGAGAGGACACAACCTTTTTTCCTTGGTCGCATGAGCCGTTGTAGAAAAACGTTGCTCAGATTAGAGGCAACCTAAATTATTCTCGTCCAAAATAAAAAAAAAGGAGGAAATGAGGAAGGTGAAAACAAAATGGAGCAAATAGGGCGAGGTGAGAGCAAAGTGAAGCTAGAGATCAGAATTCTCTAGAAAAAAAAAAGGTTTCAGCAATCCACGTGCACGGGTAGAAGAAAGAAAGTAGGTTTCAGTACATGGATTGGTACTTTATAGAGATGCTATCTTTTTCTATGAACTACTCCATAGAGCCATCTGTGCAGCCGTGTATTTAAAAGAGGCAAAGTAAGCATACTAAGAGGCAATGACAGAAGATCACTTACATGCGCAACAAAAAAAAAAAACAATGAGAAGTAGTGGTCTCTACCCATTTCTCAAAAAGTAACGGAGAAAAGCAATGAGAGAGAAAACAACAGGAAGACTGAATGCACAGCATATCCACAGAATATTCTCTAAAAGAGCTATCTAAGATGAGATGCATTGGACGGTTGCGATGCCAAAAAACAGAACAAACGGCCAGGATCAGTTTACTGTCGGGAGAACTGTAGATCCACAGTATTCGGATGCGGATTCAATTCTGTGGATTCATATATTTCTTTTGATGTATATATCCAATGAGGGCATGAGACATGTAATGCTTATTACAATAAGCTCATATTTTGTGGACACTTAATATGCATCATAAAGGTGCACTTAACAGCATTTAATATACTAAGTTAGATTTATGTTATTGATTGATTCATGATATAAATATTTAATATCCATTACGCGACAGTAAATCTATATTTATGTCAGATGTCACTAAATCTTACCGCTGAGGGTCTTGTGCACATGATTTTTTTAAATTAAAAAATAACACATTCACCTTTATTTTATTTAACGGTCGCGGCAATTGATAAAATATTTATTAAAAAAATAAATTAAAAATGTATATTTTATAGTTTAGATAGATTTTATAGAAAATTTGATGCAGTCAAAAAATTATTTGGTCGTTGATCAAGCGATGCGAATATTGAACTGTTACACTACATATTATACAAAAATTTTCATATAATTTTTCCAAACAACTAGTTAAAAATTACACTATCTACTTCTTCAGACTTGGATTGGGATCATATTTGTTCGTTGATCATGGCATCAAGCCGAGCGACGCAGACGCTAGAGCCTAGAGAGGTTTTTGTTTCTCTATAAAGTGGGACCCAGGGGTAGAAGCGAGTCAAGCGACCGATCGGTCAAAGATTGCTTGGAGATTATCGAAAAGACCTGGTCCGTGCTCCCAATAAAGACTAAAGAGTATCAATAAAACTGGTCCGACATTATACGTGTATTATAGACCGTTTAATTCGGGACCAAGTCTACTCTCAACTCAAATACACAATCCTCCTCTCAGCTCTCTACTCAAAAGACTAAAGTTCGAATTTCAAAACACTGTGTCTGTGTGAAAGCAAAACTGCATACGCTTTTAAACCTGGATTCAGCATTTTTGTGTACAAAACTTGGATTCAGTGATTAAAAGTGATTATATACAAAACTTGGATAAACTTGGATTCAGTGATTAAAAGTGATTATATACAAAACTTGGATAAACTTGGATTCAGTGATTAAATGATTATATACAAAACTTGGATTCAGCATTTTTGTAATACACGAACAGACTTGATATACTTATATAATTATTGTAGGACAAATATACACATCCAACTTCTGATCTAACTTGTTACATTATTGAAGGACAAATTAATTTAAACATTGATAAGCATCTCTACAACTATACAAAACAGACAGAGGTAACAGGTTCTCTGCCTAACTGTTTTATATACTTAATTGTCATATGCGTCTTTTGATTTACTACAACAGACAGGTATCCTGTAAGATATATATCTTACTTTTGGCTCCGTTTGGATGGTGTGGGAATAAGAGAAATAAGGGAAGAAGTATTGGAAAATGTGTAATTTTGTGAAGAGTTTAAATTGTTTACAATAAATTTGAGAGTACGAAGAAATTATTTCTTTATTCTTAGGCTCATCCAAACACAAACTTTGGTAACTAATTGATTAATATCTCCTTCTTTTTACAAGGGAACCAACCACCTTCACTTAGTACGTACGGGTGTAAACCTCAACCTCTCTCATTCTTAATTTCTTACGAGTTACGACTAGCATAGACTCGACTCATTTCCTGGTATTTGTTTCAGGCAATGTTTTTAATACCCTACCGGCCATCATACCGGCAAAGGTGGCGGTATCCGGTTTTTCTGGTATTATCGGTATTGTATATCACAATACCGGATAATAGTGGTTACTAGTATACATACTTTACATGCTATAACTTATAATGGATTGATAAGACCTTTTAGTCCAGTGGTTGCGCACTGGGTTCCTCAGTAACCTCAAGTCCTCAACAGAGGTTCCATTTACCCACTCACTAAAATAAATATTATTTTTTTTTCTTTGACAAATGTCCTTTGGGCTTCATGTGCTTTGGAAATAATAAAAAAAAAATCATGAAAAGTCAAATGAATTAACGGCACCTTATGGTCTAGCACTTCACATATTTTTTGCAATCAATAAAGCTAAAAAGGCACAATCCTTTGATTCCTTTCATCTATTTCTTTATTAAAAAAAGAGAAAAAAATTTAAAAGAAAAAGAGTCGTAGCAGAGGGTAAGAACCGTAAGGAAAAAAATTATTTATCCCAACCAAAAGTTTTTTTGTCTTCTACTCTTCTCAGCTCTAACAAAGTAGGAAAAAAGCTAATGAACTTTTTCTTGGGAAAGCAAAAAGGAAAAAACTTAGCAAATGAAGAAATGAAGAAAGACAAAACCGGATAGGAAATTTCCGATTTTGCCGGTTTTTGACCGGTTTGTCCCGGTTCTTGACCAACGGAAATTGGAGGCTTTTTCCTACCGGGTCTTTACCCGAAACCCGGTTTTACCCGAAAAATCCGGTACGCGGTAGGGTATTCAAAACATTGGTTTCAGGTGGTCAGCTCCTTATTTTGGCCCACTTTGTATTTGTTCCCTATTGATTGGTAGTTTGGTACTGATAATAAAAAACCCTTCATTTGGTCAAGTTCTTTCTCCATTAGAAAATAATCCACTTAGCAATATTTTTAATAGAAAAAAATAAAATATTTGGTCTTATGACTGAAATACCCTCCCATCTCATGAAAGAAATTAAAAGGCAGCATTTTATATGATATCTCAGAAAAGAAATTCTCTTACATGAGGCATCTAGGATGTACAAATGTTAGTTCAATCTGCACACAAACTATTTTTATTGTCCTGTTTGCACTCTCTAGCGATATACAGATTGGTTGTACTAATGTACTTCATGTACTTGGTTATGGTTAGTATTTTAATATTCTATCATTTTTTTTGGCACTTTCCAATTTTTTTTTTTTTGAAGATGTGGAAGCCCGTAGGCCAGTGTTCCAAAGCCCCATTGTACGAGGCCCAAAATAAAGAGAAAAAAATAAAATAAAAATAAAATAAACGAAAATCAGAAAAAAAGGACTTCGGTGCTTCTTCGTGAGACAGCATCACTCGTCTTCTTCCCCTCCCAGCTCATCGCTCTATTCACTTGAGTTGAAATTAAACTCACAATATATCAATCAACCCTATTTAGCAATCTCTTCCTCCAAGCTCTACGTCTGTCATCTCCAAAGGGGTTCCGTCTACAGGATTTGGCCAGGCCCTAGCATTTTCCGATCTAGTGAAAAAGGGCGAAATTACAGGCATATCTTCTCCAATGGTTGCTGTATAGATCCCCGATGGTGGGTCTTGTATCTCAAGCTCGGCAACTCTTGCCTGGTTTGCCAGTAAATGTGCTGGATTAACCATTTCTCTTGGTACATGGCGGATTTCGAGATGGGGCCCATGGTCGTTAACCATCTGTAACAATTTTCGGAAATATTCTTCGGCTCTCCAGCAAGGTATCAATGCATTCTTACCCTCTGTCAACGCATCAGTTAGGTTTTTGCAATCTGAGACAATGACAGTCCTAGTGTGATTATCATTTGTGTATTGTAGAACCTGTTGCACGGCCATGAGCACTGCAAGTGTTTCAGCATGGAAGGGTGAATATGCAAACACGTGTTTTGCTCTTCTCCATCGCAGTCTGTTGTCTGAGTCATATTTTAGACATGCCAATCCTGCATTGTTTGTTTGGTCCCAGGAAGCATCGACTAGAACAACATGCCATCCCTCAGGTAATGAACATGTCGTTTCTCTGTGTATTTTGTTTCTAGTTGGTAAATTATTGTGTTGTTTTTGGGTCAAAGTGTGAACCTGCTGCAAAATCGTGTCTATATCAGTGTGTTTCCCTTGGAATATTACTAGATTTCTTGCTTTCCATATGCACCAAAGCATGTTGCAAAATAATGGGAATTGGTTGTTATCCAACTGCTCTGTCAGAACTCTGAATGCCTCTTTAAAGTAGTTAGGTGTAAATTCTGTTCTAAGGCCGAGGGTTGAGGAAAACCATACCAATTTTGGGATTGTGCATTTGAGTAATGTGTGTATTGTTGTTTCATCCTCCTGACCACATAGAGGACAAATTGGATCCATTCGAGGAAAAATTCTATGAAGACGCTTGCATGTCAAAAGTCCGTCTTGTAAGGCACGCCATATGAAGACTTTGACTCGAGGGAGAACATGTTTAATACTCCATAATCTCTTCCAATTGATGTCATGTTGCCCTTGGTGAGATACCAACTGGAGGCCCATGAGGAAATCATACCCTTCCTTTGCCGTATAGGTACCGCTTTTTGAGTATTTCCAAATCAGCCTGTCTGGTAAGACAGTTTGGTTGTCAGGCTTTTGACCATGTTCTTTGATACTTATGCAACTCCGAGTCCCTAGTAAGTCTCTAAGTATTTGATCATCCCATTGTTGTGTAGTAAAGTCAAAGGCTGTCGCTATCGATGGGTTGTGTATGAAAGGCTTTCTGTTTGGTCTATCCCACCCTGGAAACCAAGGCTGAAATTTGATAGGTATGGTCAGACCATTTCGAACCTCCCAATGGACCGTGTCTTTCAGTAGTACCTTAAGTTCTTGGATGTTCTTCCAAAGTTGACTGGTACCTTTTTTTATAGATGTTCCCCATAAGCCCCTATCAGGGCAATACTTTGCAAGTACCAGTTGTACCCACGGTTTCGATTTATTGCTAGCTATGTCCCATACTGCCTTCATCATCAAAGATTTATTGAAGGTGCATAAATCTTTTATAGCTAAACCACCTTGATCCCAGCTTGCTGTCATCCTAGACATCGCTATTGGTGTAAGGAATCTGTTTTGTTGTTTGTCCCAAAAGAATTTTCTAATTTGGGTATTAAGCATGCTGATTGTCCTTTT
Source organism: Rhynchospora pubera (assembly GCA_028095005.1). Taxonomy (NCBI): domain Eukaryota; kingdom Viridiplantae; phylum Streptophyta; class Magnoliopsida; order Poales; family Cyperaceae; genus Rhynchospora; species Rhynchospora pubera. Next base: position 60,295,732 of record CM051459.1, on the reverse strand, counting down.
GTTTTGTAAAGAGACGGAGAAATGATATACTGGGATTGAGGCGAGGGTTGCTTTGATTAAAGTCAAACGACCAGCATGAGATAACAATTTTCTCTTCCAGCCTCCCATTTTGGTTATAAATGTTTGTTGCAATTTGTGATGAGTGATTGAATTGCATGTTGGGGGTTGAGCAATACTGACACCCAGGTAGGATTCTTGATTACTTCCTTGTTTAGCATCCCATATTCCTTCAATTGTTGAGATAGTTTGCAGGGCACACGGGTGACTGAACCATAGATTTGATTTTGACGGATTAATGTGTAGACCCGATGCATTAGAGAATATCTTAACAATATCTTTTAGTTCTCTACATTCTTGATTGTCTACTTTACCAAACAGTACAACGTCATCTGCATATAGAGAATGTGTGAGGCTTGGCGCTTGTTCTGTCAGTTTGATCCCAGAGATGTACCCTTGTGAAGTTTTCAATCGTAACAACCTAGATAAACCTTCCATTGCAATCACAAAGAGAAATGGAGAAAGGGGACAACCTTGACGTAAACCCCTTGTAGGTGTGAGGAATGCTCCTTTCTGTATTTCTCCATTAATTTCCACAAAAATGGAACTGTCACGTAAACAATTTAGAATCAGAGTACATGTTTGTTGTGGTATGTTAATGGTTTCCATCATCTTTTGTAAGAAGGGCCATCTTACCATGTCAAAAGCCTTCCTGACGTCAGCTTTGAGGAGGTAAGCTTCTTCAGTGTATTTGGAAGATTGGAAAGAGTGCATGACTTCGCGGATCAGATGTATGTTGTCAGTAATGCATCTGCCGCGGAGGAAGGCGGTTTGTGCATCGTCTATGAGAGAGCTCATGTAGGGTTTTAGTCTGTTCGCGATGATTTTCATCAGCAGCCTGTAGAGCATGTTGCCTACACTAATGGGTCTATAGTCTGATGGTGTTATAGGATTGTCGGTTTTCTTTATAAGGACAAGTCTGCATTGCAACCATTCTTTAGGAGCCTGATTGTTAATGAAACATTGTTGAACTTCTCTAGTTAGATCATCTCCTACGATATGCCAAATCTCTTGGAAGAAACGTGTTGTGAGGCCATCGGGTCCTGGGGCACTGTCAGCTTTCATTGCAAATAAATTTTGTGCAATTTCGTGTTTGGTTGGTATTTGAATTAATGCTCTTGATGCTTGTTCAGTAAGACGTGATCCATTCCATAAGTTTACAGATTCAATGAGTTGACACAAATTTATATCATCCAGATTATTTGCTGGTGCCTGGGGTTCGGAATACAAGTTTTGGAAGAATCGAATAAATTCTGTCCTAATTTGCTCTTCATCAGTAAGTTGTATGCCAGCTGTTGTATGTAATTCACCAATATGGTTGTTTTTCCGCCGCACTGTGGCCATCATATGAAAAAATTTTGTATTCTTGTCACCCTCGTGCACCCATTGTACTCTTGACCATTGCCGCCAGTATTGGGCAGCAAGATCTTCAGCAAGTCGTCTTTGTGTGAAAAGAGCTTGTTCAAGGTGTGAGTCTTGAAAGGTCGGGTGCAGTGTTTGCAGTGAAAGGATCCTTCTATCAATTTCCTTGATTTTCTGTTGAGGAGTTCTCATTTGTTTGGACCAGTCCATGATAGACCTTTTCAAGGAGCTCATCCTACCTTGCCATGTGTGTTGTGCAGAGGTCTGCCATGATCGATGGCACACAGTTTTAAAGTTTTCGTGTGAAAGCCACATATGTTCGATCCTAAAAGGCTTCTGTTTTTTCTTGAAACCACAGGTATTAAGCAATATTGGGCAATGGTCACTATGAATCCTTGGTAGGTGTTTGACAGCAGAATTGTGATGAAGAGAAAGCCAAGATGGGGTTACCAGGAATCTGTCGAGACGCTCGTATATCGGTGTAGATGTGTGTTGTTTGCCAACCCAAGTATATGCTGGTCCAGTGAACCCCATATCCATGAGGCCAGTATTTGTGATGAACTGTTGGAATCTCCTATTGTCTGGGCCGAGGTCTTGGCTTCCTCCGTACTTGTCAGAGAGTGAGTTGATCGCATTAAAGTCTCCTACCAGGCAAGTTGGTGTGTTGAGATTAATAATTTCCTCAACAAATGACCATATATGTTTGTTATGTCTATGGCTTGAATCTCCGTATATCCCAATCAGATACCAATTTCCTATGGTTGGAGACATAATTTTTGCCCAAATGTAATACCTTGTAATCTCAAGCACCGTCAAGTTTATCTCATTGGACCAGAGAAGGGCTATGCCACCAGAGAGACCATGGGCTGGGTAGTGAACGTGGTTCGGCAGCGGCATAGAAAGGAGGATTTGTGATGCTCTCTGAGTGGAACTTTTGGTTTCAGAGATAAATGCAATTTCAGCTCTTGTCGAGTGAAGGAGATCCTTAAGGAACTGTTGTTTCCGTGGTCCTCCGAATCCACGGCAGTTCTAACCAAGGATACTCATTGATGATCCGGAGGCGATGCCGGGTTCGCCTCCTTCACCCTCAGTTTTTGAGATGAAACAACTTGCTGCAAGTTATCAGTGAAACAGTGTGCTGTGAGGTTGGTGTGGCGTACTTGTTCCTGTGCCAGTGCTTTCAGTCTTAGGTCCTTTGTTCTCTCATAACATTCAAAATTGTCATGACCGAGGTAGCCACAATAGGTGCAGATTCTTTGGAGTTTTTCATATGTGACATGTGCTCTGAGTACTCCCTGGTTGTCTTGCTCAAAAGGGATCTCATGTGGCAAGCTGTCATCAACTGAGATACGAACTCGTTGGCGGTAATATAGATCATACCCTTTAGCGATTTGCTTGATATCAGAGAGAGGGTCTCCCAATGAGTTAAAGAGAATTTGCAAACCCTCATCTGTGATTGTTTCAGTTGGAATGTTACGAAGCTGCACCCACACCTCCATTTTGTCAACTTGGGCCTCGTCCAATTCAGTTTGATTGTATATTTGTTTGATCACAACAGGATCTCCATTAAGGTTAAAAATTGCTCGATCTATGGCTCGATCCAGGTCTTCTTGTCTGACAAATTGGACAGAAAATATGTTCGGGTTGTTGGTGGGTTTGATTGTCGTGGAGTTGTGAGCTCGCCATGCTCGCTTCATGGAAGCTTCAAGGAAAGATAGGTCAGGAGTATGTTTGGATCTGACCCGAAGCAGTGCCATAAGTGACCAATCATGCTTCTTGGCAGTTTGGGTTGGTAGCTTAATAGGTTTTCTTACTCTAGGGTTGAAGGAATAGAGGGCAGCCACTTGAGTTATGGGTTCATCACTTTCTTTGTTTACGGTTGGGCTAATAGGCCTTAGGTGAGTAGGTGGTGGGCCAAGAATAGAGGGCTGACAACGATTGAAGGATTTGTAAGATTCAGTCTTTTCATTTCTTGTGCCTGAAGTTTCTATATGTGCATTTATCCAATTGTTGGAATGTGTGTCATACTTAATGGTGAGTTTATGGTTCCTCGGAGAATTACTAGAGGTTAAAAGTGCATTCAATTCATTCTCATTTGAATTGGAATGTCCAATAGATGTAGGTTTTGCATTTAATGACACTCCCCTTGGCACCTTTTCATTTGGATAATTATTGATTGGTACCTGAATTTGTGGTGCACTAGGTGTATGAATTTGTTCATGGACCGCTGTGTGCAAGATCGGCGCATGTTGGGTGTGTAGGCACAAAGGTTGTACTGCTGCACTGGTGGCTTGTACCCCTCGTCCTTGTATGTTAGCTAACTCCATATGGAGTGCGGAAATCATCTGATCTTTTTCTTTCACCAATTTTCGTAATTTCTTAACCTTTTCATTCAATGGAGAGGAGATGTTATAGGGAACTTTTTTCTTCTGTGAAACAAACTCTTGCATCCTTAGTAGAGAAGGTTTTTTTATCGTGATTGTCATGCGATATTTATTAAGCTTACTTTGCTTTGATTTCAGGATCGCCTCGTGCACCAAAGATTTCTCCTCTAAGGCCTTGATCTTAGCAGCAAGGGCTGTTATGCATTCTTGAGCAACTTCCAACTCAGTTATAGCGAGGACCTTTGTCGATTCTTGATGCGGGGAGTTTAGAGAAGTAGGGAAAATCGGGGAGGAGGAGAAGGATGAATAGGAAGGAGAGCCGTCCAAATTCTTCAAGGCTTGAAGGGATGTAGAAAAAAGAGAAGCCATTTCCATACTTCGATGTTGCTAAAAAATATTGGCAGTTGCAACACTCTAAAAAATTATATTAATAGTTGGATGTATATTGATCTTGGCACTTTCCAATTGGTCCTGCGTCTTTTGTACAGTACCATGCTAATTTGTTTTTTTTTTTTTTTTTTCTTATGTGCAGATAAAAGGTTTTGTAAGCATTGCCATGATTGACTAGTTCGAAATCTGCATATTTAATGCAACTTTGCAACTCGTGCGTTATTGTCATGTTAAATTATATGCAATTCCAGTAATTATCTCAAATCATATGTAATTCTAGGAAACTCACTGTTCGCTATCAAAAACATCTCACTCAAACTATGGGTTAGAGATATGGAAGCTAAAGGAGAAGAATTTAATAACAGCATGAGGACGTGCAGTCAGATTTAACATGATATAACATGGTCAGATGAGGACATGGACCTCTATAGTGCCAAATTATCTGTTAATACAACCTGCTATGCTGGTCATAATTATCAACTTCACTAGCATAACTTAGTTTTTCTTTTGATTCATTTTGTCATCGCCATTTTGTGTGTTCATATATGTTTCACAAGGATATTTCTAGTTCAATCAAAATGTATTACATTGACCCATGATCTTAGATTAGGTCATTAGCTTGACTTAATTAAGTGATGTTCAAATACAAATTTTAGTATTCCTACTTAAGCTTGCACAAAATAATATGCATTAAAGAGCAGCAAAATTTCCATCCCCGTAGTAATGCAGAGAGGAGGACTGTGTCAAATTTCCATCCCCGTACAAATATCTCAAGACTTTGTTGGGTCAAATTTCATGGGCCGGGTGGTTAGAATAATAGATGTGGGCTTACTCGTAGAGATTCCTTGGGCTGCGCATTATCATAGAAGTTTTTTAGCATGCTCTTTTAATCTTTTTCAGCAAAATCGGGTGAAGTTTTCTTGTTGTTTGCAAACCACTACTATGTAATGTTTGGGGTAGACTAGGCATTCAGAGTACCTTATTTAATTAATCCTCATTTTGTATTTATTTAGCGCATGTGCTTGCACCATGTGAAATGCCTTTGACTGTAAATTCAGATCAGATCAAAGCATTAATAAATTGACGAGCAAGGAAAAGGAAGCAAAGTGTACCCCTAGATAAACTTGGAAATAAGCTGGCTGCTATTCTGTTGGGCATGGCTGGAGTGCGGATCCTCAGTAGTTCAAAAGTTCAACCCCGATACGACGATTCCCCGCCACCCAGCTCATCAACACGCCTTTCATTTTTCGATACGTACTGGATCCCAGTCCAACCAGTGAAAACCGTTATTCTCTATCCTGATGCTGCAGTCTCTCCTGCTTCATTTGATTCCTTTAAATCATCCCTTTCTCTAATCCTTCCCAAGTTCCACCCACTTGTCGGCGATCTCACTTACCAACCGGCCACTGGTGAGGTCGCCATTGTTTGCTCAGATGAATCCGGTGTCACTGTTACTGAGGCTGAGTCTGATCTCGACATTCGCTGTCTTGCCAGTGAGCCCACACATGATATGGATTCCTTCCTCAAGCTGGTGCCGAATGTAGCTCATGAAGAACTGCCAGTGCCGATCCTCAGTGTCCAATTCACCTGGTTCTCTTCTGGTGGAGTCGCGGTTGGAATCTCTATTCATCACGTGGCTGTGGATGCCACGGGCCAATGGAAGTTCATAAACTGTTGGGCCAAGACATGTTGTAACGGCGCAGTACCTTCAGGTCTCAACCTATTGCATGACCGAGTAGTGATCAAGTACCCGAATATGGATGTTCTTATGAATGAGACTCTTATTGATGCGCCAAACTTACCAAAGGTATAATGTAAATTATTTACATCACAAATAATTATGTATTGATTGCTTTGCACAAAGTTAAAAGTGTAGAAGAAAGCCAGGAAGAGAGTACATTGCTTAAATTAAACTCTTTTTTATACTTAAAAATGTACAACCTTCATATAAGTAATGATACATTTATCATACGTTTGTCCCAATTCACCAAAGAGATGTATGTAATGTAATAAAAATGTTTGCTGTGAAAGATCCATCATTGTGGAAAGGAAAGTTATATATATAGTTCTTGGAGAAAATTGATTAACCGGCCGGTATAGGGCTAAACTATCTAGAGGATTGACAAGTTAAAAAAAATTGTATGTATGTATGTATGTATGTATGTATGTATGAATATGATTCAATGCAGATTGATCCATATCCATCACTAGATCACAAGCAGCTGATTCAAAGGTCATTCAACGTAGATGCTACAACCATCCAGCTTCTGAAGCAACGGGCCATGCAAGAAAAAGGAGCAGATCACAATTCGTCTCCTCCGACTACTTTTGAAGTTCTAGGAGCGCATATTTGGATTTCCATTGCCCGTGCCATGGGTATCACGAGCGAAAATAACAAGCCAATATTCCTATTCTCATTTGTTGACGGCCGACCATTCCTCCCTCCCCCCATGAGCCCTGCATACACAGGCAACTGTTTATTTCCCTTTCACGTTGCTTCAAGTGGGACTCACTTGATGGCCACTGACGGGCTTGGAAGGACGTGCGAACGTATTGCAGAGACTGTGAACACAACCAAAGATATTATTAAGAGAGGTAGTAAAGTGAATTTGGGTTTCTTGGATGGAATGAAGGTTGTTCTCGTCGGTACCAATCGGTTAGAGGTTTATGGGGCGGATTTTGGATGGGGAAAACCAAGCTTGATGCTTCATGCAGCAATGAACCACGATGGAGAGGTGGTAATTTTTGCTGGAAAGGAGAAAGGCACTGTTCAGCTTACTGTCAAGCTCAATAACGAAGCCATGGAGAAGTTTGTGCATCTATTTCAAGGGTTTAAATCTCACTTGTGATATGAAAACTCAAGCAGCGCATGTTCGACATGCAAAGTACGCATTCTGAAAATTCTAAATTGAGTAAAATGTTCTGAATGAACAAAATGTATTCAATGAACTCGTGTGGTTGTCAGTTGTCACAAAACTCTTAATTAGACGATGCCTGTACTTTTGCTGCTATATGATATAATTGAACCTGATTTGTTTCAAACTCTTTTCAAGGATTATTCATCTTATTGTTCTCCAGGGAGCTTACTTGTAATTTCCAAATGGATGTTATTTGTGTAAAAGCAATATATTAATACTGTGGTTCACCTAGTCCCTTTCTATCATGATAAACAGAGGAATACAAATTTTTACACGTGCGCAGCTTGGTTGTAACTTACAAATCTTTTACTCAATACTCATTATTGCCTCCACTATTACAGAAAATTATGGCCTAAAAGAAACGCTGTAGTCGGCAATTAATGCTCGGGTTCATTCCCAGTTTATCTTTAGCATATCTAGTATAATATAATCTGCGTGAATTTTTTGTGCGGATTTTAAAACAAAGCACACGCTCAAACATCGAAAACTGATCCTATCCGTTACTTTTTTTATTTTTTAATCTAAACCGTTTATCGTATTCGTTGCGTAGCTTTGGTTTTTTCTCTGTGTTTAACTTTCTCATTTACTCCTCATTTACTGCCTCGGCGCCTCTTTAGTTTCTTTCTTTTAATTCTCAATTTTTCTTCTTAATTCTTCATTTCCTCATTTTGTTTCTCGTGAAGACAGGAAGAGCAGTGGGATAGAGTCATAGAGAGAGAGAGAACTAGCGATGGAAGAAGCGGAAGGAAGGGGCATGGAGGAAGGCATGCCTCCAGTAGACCCGACTACGGTTCCTCAGCAATTGTTTTTCCGAGCCTTTCACTCCAGTGTCGACCTCACCGCCATCCAGCCCATCATCAAGGCTGACGTCAAGGATCCCCTCTCCTCTCTATTCCATCTCCACTGTCGATCAAATCTTACTCAACCGCTGCTTACCCATCTCCAATTTCACGCCTCAACTATCCACTTTCCAATCCCAACAACGGTCACCTCTCCGTCTGCAACTCCGCCAATCACGTTCCAATCCCAAACTCCGGTACTCTTTTTCTCTCTCTCTTTTCTTCTCTCTCTATCGCTCTATTCTTATATTAATTTTGAGAAACAATTAATATGAACCAATATTTGTGAAATTGCAGGGGGAAGGTATACAAATTGTTGCTAATTACTAAGTCTGTAGATTCAGAAAAAATAGATTTTTTGAGTCGTTAACTATTTTTAGCATTAGTCATGATATTGTGGACAGTTTAGTTATCAACACTTACAATTTAACTTGAATTAATACGGTTATATATCTGAGAACTCTTTAATCAGTTTGAATTAAAAATAATGATTGCATTGTTGCATGTTGAAATCCTTCTTAGCACATGCATGCCTTAGTTTACAATGGTGAATTGCTGGATATTTAACAAGTGTTGTGAGCATAAGGAACTAAAGGTTTCAGAAACCGATTTAGTGATTACTAGATTTAATAAGTAATCATGGTAGACCTTGATGACTGTTGTGATGCATTTTCTACAAAATTAAACTTCTATTTTCAAATGTTATTTATTCTTCTTATGTTCAGTGATTTTTTTTTTTACAATTTTACATATTTTGATTTAGAGGTGGGTGTTCAAGATCATGGGCTTCATGTTAGTGACACTACAACTGTTGTTAGGTACAATTTTCCTTACCTCACCATTCATGTGTTTATTCATCTAATTTGATTGCTTATTTTTTTTCTGTTTGCGTTCTTTTTATTTGTATAATATTTTCTTTTAATCACAGATAATTTTATTGGATTTGAAGTCTATTAGAAATTAGGGGCTGATAAGCAATGTTATAAATATGAACATTGAAAAAATTAGAGTATGATAAAAAATAATATACTATGTATTTGAGCTATATATAATATTTTTTCGATTAATAGTGCTATTGTTATAAGCGATAACAAGAAATGGATATGTAAAAAGTGAAACTTTGTGAGCAATTCTTTTTTTTTCTACGTTATTCATCTTTTAATTTCAAATTCTGAACTGAGGCTAAGTACGATTGGGCTATATTTTTACAAGGTTTATAACATTTTGTTGTTCCTTGTTATTTCCTTCAATTTCAGATCGGAACTGAGCACTAAGGGAAGCAACATCGAATGCATGAGCATCGAATGCATGAGCATCTTTCCTTGGTATTTCCTTATATCATTTTCTTCGAGAGGTAAATTTATAAGGACAATCGAACTGTTCTGACATAAGGATGCCTTTGGATTTTAATGAATTTCTGTGACTTTTATTACAACTGGTGATTGAAGATAAACCCACATGTTTGATTTTTTTTTATTAGATGTGGACCGTGTGGTATCTCCTATTTAAATTCTACCAAATACATATCAATAAGGGTTTATGATTTCTTTCATATTATTTATTATTATCTAATAGACAATCAATATTAGATAGTGTTTATTTATTCACTATTAATCAATATGAAGAACCTTACTGATGGCAAAGTTGCGATATATGAACCTGACATTGGTTCAGTTAATTAAACACCCATATTGAAATTTAAAAATATAGACCAGCCTATATTTTGTGGTGTATTCATATATACCTTTATATGTGTTAGATTATACTAGACCGGTGAAGACCCGTTACGTCATAATACATGATGGCAAATGTTGCCATCGTGTATTATGATTTTTTCACTCTTCCATGGTCTCTCTACATCTTCCTTGGAATAGGTTTTACCTCATTTCTCTTTTGCCTGATGGCGCCCATCTCTCTTCATCGCCCCTCTCCATCATCTCTCTACCTCTTCCATCGCCTTTTCCGGGTGGTTCTTCTCTCAGTGACTCTTTCTCTCCATCCCCTCCCATGCGAATTCTCCTCTCTGTCGCCTCATGTAGAAATTCAAGTCGAGACAGGTTTTGTTTCTTGCGATCCATGGCTAGATGCACAAATCCCACTTGATTGATTATGACAAGGCAAGTTTTTACCTATTTTTATACATTTTTTCTCATTTTTTCTATTTATTTTTGTAGCTAGGTTTTTATTTTTATTTTACGCCTCAAATTTTTGGGTGGGTGTTTTTGTTTCTTTTCATGAGAGATCCCTACCAAATAATAATAATAATAATAATAACAGTAATAGTAATAGTAATAGTAATAGTAATAGTAATAGTAATAGTAATAGTAATAGTAATAATAAATAAAGTCCACTTGGCGCACACAATTCATCGCCCCTCACACCCCTCCAACTAAACACCATATCGGACTGGAAATTTAAAAAAAATAAAAATAAAAATCCAAATACTTGACATGGCAACAGAAATAGTTGAATTATTTTTGGGCGATCCTCTTTGTGATTCTTTATTTTTATGTGTGATTCAGGGTTGTTGCATTGTGTTCCGGGCTCCTGACTCTTTACTCCCAACCAATGATATTTAGACTGTATTTGATTTTGTCATGCTATTTATAAGATGTGATTCTCATGTGTTTTATTTTATGATAGGAAGATTTAAGGATTGAGATTCAATAATTTTTCATATTCTTGCTATTATTATTTTAGAAATTTAGATTTATTACCTTTCCTACAAATCTTATTATATGATTCAGTTTTGTTTAAAGAAATTGAACGCTTAGGTCCATTTAGTACTGATGCCATTACTTTATCATTTGGTTGTCTATTATGTACCACTTCGTATATTTATATGATATATGATATATGATATATATGGGAGCAAATTTTAGTTTCGTTGACCCTTCAATTTAATTTCAAAATTTTTAAGGCAAGACAACTCATTTTCTTACCAACCATGGATAGATGCACAAATCAAGAGAATCTTTGATGCTGCCATTATTATTTTGTATTAAATGTGCTTCAAAGCTATATTTAAATACTATTTATTTTCCTTATATAGTGCTTAGAGAAATCAAATTGGTATCAAAATCGACATTATTGTCGCACTTTCCATTAAGTTTATATCTACTGCACAGGTCATCCTTATCTGTGAAAAAATGACCCTTCTTCTTTTTTTCAGATCTGAACTGAGTCCAGGTACTATTGGTGCTATATTTTTAGGAGGCTTGTAATTGTTGGTTGTTCCTTAGTATTTTTTCAATTTCAGATCTGAACTGAGGAAAAAAGGAAGTGATATCGACTGCAGGGCAACTTTTATATCTTTTATATTGTGTGCTGCTGATTTTGAAGGAACAACCAAACAATCATCTTTTGGATGGTGGTTTCAGTATATTCATCTCTTACAATTAGGTAAATTAATTTCTTTTTTTCTTATTATTTTTTTTGAAAAACTTTGAAGCTAACAATGAGAAACAAAAATGAAGATAAGCAGCCATGAATTGTTGAGGGAATGTATATAAATGATTGAATATTTTTCATGTATTTTTTTGTGCAAACTTCACTACATTACTTTCTCATGTTGGGTTCATGTATTTGTGAAACAGAAAGCTACACGTGTTATATGATAAGTCAACAAGTAATTACACATTAATTGTTGCTTTAAGCATCAATTACACATCAACAAGTAATTTGTCTTTCTTTTTATTATAAAGTTAGAAATTGTATGGCTAATTTGTTTATTTTTTTTCAATTTTTTTGTCAATTTTGATCAGATCTTTTGGCATAGATTGGTAGGACCACTTGAGATCAGGTATGGTGACCACTTTCTCCCACCTTTCATGTTGATTTTAGGTGTCTTGGTATATATTGGTAGGACCACTTGAGATCAGGTATGGTGACACAGAAAGGTGGGAGAAATTAGGGCTGGTATGACACAAGTACAGGCTTGATACCAGTTGCATTCAAGGAAAGGCATTGGTACAAGGGTTGGTTTTTTAGTAATAAAACAGTGAGGAGAAGGAAAAAAATAATGTTTGTTATGGTGTTTGTTAATTTTGGTGAGCTGATTTCTTAGTTAGTACAGTGGTTGGTACCAATGGATGCACAAGGAATTGGGTTTATACAAAAGGCAACTGTCACTACCATGACCGTTATCATGTTTGTTGACCCGTTTAGTTTAGAATTAGGTGAGTTTACTATAGTATATTAAATTCTGCCTAAAGTTTCAAGTAACATATTGAATTTGATATATATCATGTCTTGATATTCAATAGTGCATGTACTTAGTTACATATCATCAGAGGTGCTTTCTCCTCTTTTTAGTACATTCTAATAATTGTAAAATTATTTATCTTACATTCTATAAGGGACATTTAAATTTTTTTTAATATTTAAACTTTTTATATAGTCTAGAATATGTTTATGAGCTGACATATTCAATACGATTGGATTATACATTGTAATTATGCACATAATGTGCAGATTTAAAAAATTCTGAGTAAATTTGAACATTTCAAGCTATTTTACATTCATTTTAAGTCATTTTATCACAATAAACTATATTTATGCTTTTTTATATAGTCTAGAATAAGTTTACCAATTCACCGATTTAAAACAATTGGATTATACATTATAATTACGAATATAATGTGCAGATTTTAAAGATTTTGAGTATATTTGAGCATTTCAAGTGATTTTGCATTCATTTTAACTCTTTTGATCACAATAATCTCTATTTATACTCTTTATATTGTCTAGAATATGTTTATGAGGTCAATTATTCAAAAAGATTGGTTTGTACAATGTAATTTTTCACATAATATGCAGATTTTTCAGATTTTAGTATATTTCAGAATTTTAAGTGATTTTTCATTCATTTTAAGCCATTTGATCTCCATAATCTCTATATATGCTATATATATAGCCTAATATGTTTAAGCGTTCAATTAGTCAAAAAAATTGGTTTATACGTTGTAAGTATTCACATAATGTGCAGATTTTACAGATTCTGAATATATTTGAGCATTCTAAGCGATTTTGATCTCATTTTAAGTCTTTTGATCTCAACAATCTACATTGAAGCTCTTTATATAGTCTAGAATATGTTTATGAGATAAATTATTCAAAACAATTGCATTATACATTGTATACACACATAATTTGCAGATTTTACAAATTCTGTGTATATTTTGGCATTTGAAGAGATTTTGCATTTATTTTAAGTTATTTGATGACAATAATCTATATTTAAGATCGTTATAAAGTCTAGAATATGTTTATGAGCTCACATATTCAAAACGATTGTATTATACATTGTAATTATTCACTTAATATACGGATTTTACAATTTCTGAGTATATTTGAGCATTTCAAACGATTTTGTAATCTATATTTATGATCTTTATATAGTTTAGAATATGTTTATAAACTAAGTTATTCAAAACGATTGGATTATACATTGTAATTGCGCAGATGATGTGAAAATTTTAAAGATTCTGAGTATATTGGAGCATTTGAAGCGATTTTGCATTCATTTTAAGTCATTCGATCACAATAATCTATAATTAAGCTCTTTATAAAGTCTAGAATATGTTTATGGGCTCAATTATTCAAAACGATTGGATTGTACATTGTAATTATTCACATAATATGCAGATTTTACAGATTCTGAGTATATTTTAGCATTTCAAGCGATTTTGCATTCATTTTAAGTCATTTGATCACAATAATGTATATTTAAGCTCTTTATATAGTCTAGAATATGTTTATGACATCACTTATTCAAAACAATTGGATTATACATTGTAATTATACACATAATATTCAGATTTGAAAGATTCTCAGTATATTTGAGCATTTCAAGCTATTTTACATTAATTTTAAGTTATTTGATCACAATAATCTATATTTAAGCTCTTTATTTTGTGTAGAATTTATTTATAAGCTCAATTATTCAAAATAATTGGATTATACATTGTACTTATTTACATGTTGTGCAGATTTGACAGATTCTGAGTATATATGAGCATTTGAAGCGATTTTGCATTTATTTTTAGTCATTTGATCACAATAATCTATATTTATGCTCTTTATATAATTTAAAATATATTTATGTGGTTAATTATTAAGAAAGATTGGATTATACATTGTAATTATTCACATAAAATGCAGATTTTATAGATTCTATGTTTATTTTAGCATTTCAAGCGATTTTGCATTCATTTTAAGTCATTTGATCACAATAATGTATATTTAAGCTCTTTATATAGTCTAGATGGTGTTTATAATATCACTTACTCAAAACAATTGCATTATACAATGTAATTATGCACATAAAATTCTGATTTGAAAGAATCTAAGTATATTTGAGCATTTCAATCGATTTTGCATTAATTTTAAGTCATTTGATCACAATAATCTATATTTAAGTTCTTTATATTGTGTAAAATTTGTTTATGAGGTCAAGTATTAAAAAAGATTGGTTTATACATTGTAATTATTCACATTATGTGCAGATTTCACAAATTCTCAGTATATTTGAGTATTTTAAGCAATTTTGCGTTCATTGTAAGTCATTTGATCACAATAATCTATATTTAAGCTCTTTATATAGTTTAGAATATGTTTATGAACTCACTTATTCCAAACGAATGGATTATACATTATAATTATTCACATAATATACGGATTTTACAATTTCTGAGTATATTTGAGCATTTCAAACGATTTTGTATTCTTTATAAGTCATTTGACCACAGTAATCTATATTTATGATCTTTATATAGTTTATAATACGTTTATGAGGTCAATTATTAAGAAAAATTGGTTTATACATTGTAATTATTCACAGAATGTGCAGATTTTTACAAATTCTAAGTATATTTGAGCATTTTAAGCGATTTTGCATTTATTTTAAGTCATTTGATCACAATAATATATTGTTAAGCTCTTTATAAAGTCTATAATATATTTATGATCTCAATTATTCAAAATTATTGGATTGTACATTGAAATTATTCACATAATATGCAGATTTTACAGATTCTGACTATATTTGAGCATTTCAAGCGCTTTTGCATTCATTTTAAGTCATTTGATCACAATAATGTATATTAAAACTCTTTATATAGTCTAGAATATGTTTATGATATCAGTTATTCAGAACGATTGGATTATAAATTGCAATTATGCAAATAATGTTCAGATTTTAAAGATTCTGAGTATATTTGAGCATTTCAAACGATTTTCCATTAACTTTAAGTCATTTGATCACAATAATCTATATTTAAGCTCTTCATATTGTGTATAATATGTTTATGAGCTCAATTATTCAAAACGATTGGATTGTACATTGTAAATTTTCACATATTGTCCAGATTTTACAGATTCTGAGTATATTTGAGGATTTGAATCGATTTTGCATTCGTTTTAAGTAATTAGATCACAACAATCTATATTAGTGCTATTTATATAGTCTTGTAAGTTCATGAGGTCAATTATTCAGAAATAATGGTTTATACATTGTAATTATTCACATAATGTGCAGATTTGAGAAATTCATAGTATATTTGAGCATTTGAAGCATTTTGCATTCATTTTAAGTCATTTGATTACAATAATCTATATTTAAGCTCTTTATATAGTTTAGAATATGTTTATGAAATCACTAATTCTAAACAATTGGATTACACATTATAATTATTCACATAATATAAGAATTTTAGAATTTCTGAGTATATTTGAGCATTTCAAACGATTTGTATTCAATTTAAGTCATTTGACCACAGTAATCTATATTTATGATCTTTATATCTTTTATAATATTTTTCTAAACTAAGTTATTCAAAACAATTGGATTAACAGTGTAATCACGCACATAATGTGCAGATTTTAAAGATTCTGACTATATTGGAGTATTTCAAGCGATCTTGCATTCATTTTATGTTATTTGATCAAAATAATCTCTATTTAAGCTCTTTATATAGTCTATACTATGTTTATGAGCTGAATTATTCAAAACGAGTGGATTATACATTGTAATTAGTCACATAATGCGCATATTTTACATATTCTAAATTTTTTTGAACATTTCAATCGATTTTCCATTCATTTTAAGCATCTGATCACAATAATCTATATTTAATCTCTTGATATAGTCTAGAATATGTTTATGAGCTCACATATTCAAAACGATTGGATTATACATTGTGATTATTCACATAATGTGTAGATTTTACAGATTCTTAGTATATTTATGCATTTCAAGTGTTTTTGCATTCATTTTAAATCATTTGATCACAATCATCTATATTTAAGATCTTTATATAGTCCAGAATATGTTTATAAACTCGCTTATTCTAAACAATTGCATTGTACATTGTAATTACGCACATAATATGTAGATTTTAAAGATTCTGAATAAATTTGAGCATTTCAAGCGATTTTGCATTTATTTAAGTCATTTCACCACAATAATCTATAATTAAGCTCTTTATAAAGTATAGAATATGTTTATGAGTTCAATTATTCAAAACTATTGGATTGTACATTGTAATTATTCACATAATATGCAGCTTTTTCAGATTCTGAATATATTTGAGCATTTCAAGCGATTTTGTATTCATTTTAAGTCATTTGGTCACGATAATGTATATTTCAGCTCTTTGTATAGTCTTGAATATGTTATGATATCACTTATTCAAAACGATTGGATAATAAATTGTAATTATGCAAATAACGTTCAGATTGTAAAGATTCTGAGTATATTTGAGCATTTTAAGCGATTTTGCGTAAATTTTAAGTCATTTGATCACAATAATCTATATTTAAGCTTTTTATGTTGTGTAGAATATTTTTATGGGCTCAATTATTCAAAATGATTAGATTATACATTGTAATTATTCACGTATTGTGCAGATTTTACAGATTCTGAGTGTATTTGAGCATTTGAAGAGATTTTGCATTCATTTTAAGTCATTTGATTACAAATTTATGCTCTTTATATAGTGAATATGTTTATGAGCTTAATTATTCAAAACGATTAGATTATACATTGTAATTATTCACATAATGTGCATATTTTACAGATTATAAGTTTCTTTGAACATTTCATTCGATTTTCCATTCATTTTAAGTCATCTGATCACAATAATCTATATTTAAGCTCTTCATATAGTCTATAATTTGTTTATGAACTCACATATTCAAAACGATTGGATTATACAATGTAATTATTCACATAATGTACAGATTTTACCAATTCTAGTATATTTAAGCATTTTAAGTAATTTAGCATTCATTTTAAATCATTTGATAAAAATCATCTATATTTAAGATCTTTATATTGTCAAGAATATGTTTATGAACTCACTTATTCTAAATGATTGCATTATACATTGTAATTACGCACATAATATGTAGATTTTAAAGATTCTGAGTATATTTGAGCATTCCTAGTGATTTTACTTTTATTTAAGTCATTTGATCAAAATAATCTATAATTAAGCTCTTTATAAAGTCTAGAATATGTTTATGAGTTCAATTATTAAAAACGATTGGATTGTACATTGTAATTATTCACATAATATGCAGCTTTTACAGATTCTGAGTATATTTGAGCATTTCAAGTGATTTTGCATACATTTTAAGTCATTTGATCACAATAATGTATATTTAAGCTCTTTATATTATTTAGAAGATGTTTATGATATCACTTATTCAAAACGATTGGATTATATATTGTAATTACGCAAATAATGTGCAGATTTTCAAGATTCTGAGTATATTGAAGCATTTCAAGCGATTTTGCATTCATTTTAAGTTATTTGATCACAATAATCTATATTTAAGCTCTTTATATAGTCTAAAATATGTTTATAAGCTCAATTATTCAAAACTATTGGATTATACATTGTAATTATTCACATATTGTGCAGATTTTACATATACTGAGTATATTTGAACAATTGAAGAGATTTTGCATTCATTTTAAGTCATTTGGTCAAAATAATCTATATTTATGCTCTTTATTTAGTCTAGAATATGTTTATGAGGTCAATAATTTCTAAAATATTGGTTTATACATTGTAATTATTCACATAATGTGCAGATTTGACAAATTCAAAGTATATCTGAGCATTTAAAGCTATTTTTCAATCATTTTAAGTCATTTGATCACAATAATCTATATTTATGCTCTTTATATAGTTTAGAATATGTTTATGAACTCACTTATTCCAAACGATTGGATTATACATTACAATTTCTAAGTATATTTGAGTATTTCAAACGATTTTGTATTCATTTTAAGTCATTTGACCACAGTAATCTATATTTATGATCTTTATATAGTTTAGAGTATGTTTCTGAAATCTAAGTTATTAAAAACGATTGGATTATACATTTTAATTGCACACATAATGTACAGATTTTAAAGATTCTGAGTATATTGGAGCATTTCAAGCGATTTGCATTCATTTTAAGTTATTTGATCACAATAATCTCTATATACGCTCTTTATATATTCTAAAATATGTTTATGAGCTCAATTATTCAAAACAATTGTATTATACATTGTAATTATTCACATATTGTGAACATTTTACAGATTTTGAGCATATTTCAGCATTTGAAGCGATTTTGCATTCATTTTTAGTCATTTGATCACAACAATCTATATTTATGCTCTTTATATAGTCTAGAATATGTTTATGACGTCAATTATTAAAATCAGATTTTTTATACATTGTAATTATTCACATAGTGTGCAGATTTGAAGAATTCTAAGTATATTTGAGCTTTTCAAGCGATTTTGCATTTATTTTAAGTCATTTGATCACCATAATATATATTTAATCTCTTCATATAATTTAAAATATTTTTATGAACTCACTTATTCCAAACGGTTGGATTATATAATATAAATATTCACATAATATACGGATTTTACAATTTCTGAGTATATTTGAGCATTTCAAAAGATTTTGTATTCATTTTAAGTCATTTGACAACAGTAATCTATATTTATGATCTTTATTGTTTAGAATATGTTTCTGACAAAGTTATTCAAAACGATTGGATTATACATTGTAATTATGCACAGAATGTGCAGATTTTAAATATTCTGAATATATTGGAGCATTTCAAGCTATTTTGCATTTATTTTAAGTTATCTGATCACAATAATCTAAATTTAAACTCTTTATATATTCTCAAATATGTTTATGAGCTCAATTATTCACAACGATTGGATTATACATTGTAATTATTCACATAATATGCATAATATAAAGACAGATTCTAAATTTATTTGAACAGTTCAATTGATTTTGCATTCATTTTAAGTTATGTGATGACAATATTTTATATTTATGCTCTTTATATAGTCTAGAATATGTTTATGAGCTTAATTATTCAAAAAGATTGGATTATACATTGTAATTATTTACATAATATGAAGATTTTACAGATTCTGCGTGTATTTAAGCATTTCAAGCGATTTTGCATTCACTTTAAGTCATATGTTGGCAATAATCTATATTTATACCCTTTATATAGTTTATAATATGTTTATGAACTCATTTATTCGAAATGATTGGATTATACATTGTAATTACACACATAATATGTAGATTTTAAATATTCTGAGTATATTTGAGCATTTCAAGTAATTTTGCATTGATTTAAGTTATTCAAAATGATTGGACTATACAATGTAATTACGCACAGAATGTGCAGATTTTAAATATTCTGACTACATTGCAATTATTCACATAATGTGCATATTATACAGACAGATTCTAAGTTTATTTGAGCATTTCAATTGATTTTGCATTCATTTTATGTTATGTGATGACAATATTCTATATTTATGCTCTTTATATAGTCTAGAATATGTTTATGAGCTCGCATATTCAATACGATTAGATTATACATTGTAATTATTCACATATTGTGCAGATTTTACATATTCTGAGTATATTTGAACAATTGAAGAGATTTTGCATTCATTTTAAGTCATTTGGTCAAAATAATCTATATTTATGCTCTTTATTTAGTCTAGAATATGTTTTTGAGGTCAATAATTTCTAAAATATTGGTTTATACATTGTAATTATTCACATAATGTGCAGATTTGACAAATTCAAAGTATATCTGAGCATTTAAAGCTATTTTTCAATCATTTTAAGTCATTTGATCACAATAATCTATATTTATGCTCTTTATATAGTTTAGAATATGTTTATGAACTCACTTATTCCAAACGATTGGATTATACATTATAATTATTCACATAATATACGGAGTTTACAATTTCTAAGTATATTTGAGTATTTCAAACGATTTTGTATTCATTTTAAGTCATTTGACCACAGTAATCTATATTTATGATCTTTATATAGTTTAGAGTATGTTTCTGAAATCTAAGTTATTAAAAACGATTGGATTATACATTTTAATTGCACACATAATGTACAGATTTTAAAGATTCTGAGTATATTGGAGCATTTCAAGCGATTTGCATTCATTTTAAGTTATTTGATCACAATAATCTCTATATACGCTCTTTATATATTCTAAAATATGTTTATGAGCTCAATTATTCAAAACAATTGTATTATACATTGTAATTATTCACATATTGTGAACATTTTACAGATTTTGAGCATATTTCAGCATTTGAAGCGATTTTGCATTCATTTTTAGTCATTTGATCACAACAATCTATATTTATGCTCTTTATATAGTCTAGAATATATTTATGAGCTTAATTATTCAAAAAGATCGGATTATACATTGTAATTATTTACATAATATGCAGATTTTACAGAGTCTGCGTGTATTTAAGCATTTCAAGCGATTTTACATTCACTTTATTTATACCCTTTATATAGTTTATAATATGTTTATGAACTCATTTATTCGAAATGATTGGATTATACATTGTAATTACACACATAATATGTAGATTTTAAATATTCTGAGTATATTTGAGCATTTCAAGTAATTTTGCATTGATTTAAGTTATTCAAAATGATTGGACTATACAATGTAATTACGCACAGAATGTGCAGATTTTAAATATTCTGACTACATTGCAATTATTCACATAATGTGCATATTATACAGACAGATTCTAAGTTTATTTGAGCATTTCAATTGATTTTGCATTCATTTTATGTTATATGATGACAATATTCTATATTTATGCTCTTTATATAGACTAGAATATGTTTATGAGCTCGCATATTCAATACAATTGGATTATAAATTGTAGTTATTCACATAATATGCAGATTTTACATATTCTGTGTATATTTAAGCATTTCAAGCGGTTTTGCATTCACTTTTAAGTCATTTGATGGCAATAATCCATATTTATTCTCTTTATATAATTTATAATATGTTTATGAACTCATTTATTTGAAACGATTGGGTCATACATTATAATTATTCACATAATTTGCAGATTTTACAGATTCTAAGATATTTGAGTATTTTCAATCGATTTTGAATTCATTTTAAGTCATTTGATCACAATAATCTATATTGATGCTCTTTATATGGTCTAGAATATGTTTATGAACTCACTTTTTCATAAAACATTGGATTATACATTGTAATTTATTACATAATGTGCGGATTTTAAAGATTCTGAGAATATTTTGAGCATTTCAAGCTATTTTACAATCGTTTTAAGTGTTTGATCACAATAATATATATTTAAGCTCTTTATTTTATCTAGAATATGTTTATGATATAACTTATTCAAAACTATTGGATTATACATTGTAATTATGCACATAATTTGCAGATTTGAAAGATTCTGAGTATATTTGAGCATTTAAAGCGATTTTGCATTTATTTTAATTCATTTGATCTCAATAAATTATATTTAAGCTCTTTATATAGTCTCAAACTCACTTACTTAAAAAGATTGGATTGTACATTGTAATTATGCACATAATGTACAGATTTTACAGATTCTTAGTATATTTGAGCATTTCAAGTGATTTTGCATTAATTTTAAGTCATTTGATCATAATAATGTATATTTAAGATCTATATATTATCTAGAATATGTTTATGATCTCAATTTTTCAAAACGATAGTATTATAAATTGTAATTATTCACATAATTTGTTGATTTTTAAGATTTTGAGTAAATTTGAGTATTTCAAGCGATTTTGCATTTATTTTCAGTCATTTGATCCAAATAAGCTATATTTATACTTTTTATTTAGTCTATAATAAGTTTATGAGGCCAATTATTCAAAACGATTGGATTATACATTGTAATTATTCACATAATATGCATATTTTACAGATTCTAATTGTATTCGAGCATCTTAAGCGATTTTGCATTCATTTTAAGTCATTTTAATAACAAAAATCAATATTAAACTTTGTTATATTGTTTAGAATTTGTTTGTGAACTCACGTATTGAAAACGATTGGATTATAAATTGTAATTATTCACATAATGTATGGATTTTACAGATTCTGAGTATATTTGAGCATTTCAAGCGATTTTTACATTCATTTTAAGTCATTTGACCACAATAATCTATATTTATGCTCTTTATATAGTTTAGAATATGTTTCTGAACTAAGTTATTCAAAACAATTGGATTATACATTGTAATTATGCACATAATCTGTAGATTTTAAAGATTCAGAGTATATTGGAGAATTTTAAGCGATTTTGCATTCATTTTAAGTTATTTGATCACAATAACATATTATTTAAGCTCTTGATATAGTCTAGAACATGTTTATGAGCTCAATTGTTCAAAACGATTAGATTATACATTGTAATTATTTACATTATATTCATATTTTACATATTATAAATTTATTTGAGCATTTCCATCGATTTTGCATTGATTTTAAGTTATTTGATGACAATAATCTATATTTAAACTCTTTATATAGTCTAGAATATGTTTATGAGCACACATATTCAAAACTATTGGATTATACATTGTAATTATTCACATAATGTGCAGATTTTACAGATTCTGAGTATATTTAAGCATTTCAAGCGATTTTGCATTGATTTTAAGTCATCTGATGACAATAATCTATATTTATACTCTTTATATAGTTTAGAATATGTTTACGAACTCACTTATTCAAAACGATTGGATTATACATAATAATTATTCACATAATTTGCATTTTACAGATTCAAGTATAAATAGCATTTTAGGCGACTTTACATTATTTTAAGTTATGTGATCACAATAATCTATATTTATGCTCTTTCTATAGTCTAGAATATATTTAGGAGGCCAATTATTAAAAAAGATTGCTTTATACTTTGTAATTATTCACATAATGTGTATATTTTACAGATTCTAAATTTTTTTGAGTATTTCAATCGATTTTACATTCATTTTAAGTTATTTGATGACAAGAATCTACATTTAAACTCTTTATATAGTCTGGAATATGTTTATGAGCTCACATATTCAAAACGATTGGATTATACATTGTAATTACGCCAAAAATGTCCATATTTTAAAGATTTTGGGTATATTTAAGCATTACAAGCTATTTTGCATTCATTTTAAGTGTTTTGATCATGTTAATCTATATTTAAGCTCTTTATATAGTGTAGAATGTGTTTATCAGTTAAATTATTCAGAATAATTCGATTATAAATTGTAATTATTCACATAGTTTACATATTTTACAGATTCTGAGTGTATTTCAGCATTTGAAGTGATTTTGCATTCATTTTAAATCATTTGATCACAATCATCTATATTTAAGATTTTTATATAGTCAAGAATATATTTATAAACTCACTTATTCAAAACGATTGCATTATACATTATAATTACGAATATAATGTGCAAATTTTAAAGATTCGGAGTATATTTGAGCATTTCAAGTGATTATTCATTTATTTTTAAATCATTTGATCACAATAATCTATATATATACTATTTTTAGTCTAGAATATGTTTATATGGTCAATTAATAAAAAAGATTGGTTTATACATTGTAATTATACACATAATATACAGACTTTGCAGATTCTAAGTATATTTGAGCATTTCAAGCAATTTTGCATTCATTTTAAGTCATTTGATTGCAATAATATATATTTAAGCTCTTTATATAGTCTAGAATATGTTTATGAGCTCACTTATTCAAAACGATTGGATTATACATTATAATTATTCACATAATTTGCATATATTACAGATTCTGAGTATAATTGAGCATTTCAAGCCATTTTGTATTCATTTTAAGTGTGTTGATCACATTAATCTATATTTAAGCTCTTTATATAGTCTAAAATATGTTTGTGATATCACTTATTCAAAACAATTGGATTATACATTCTAATTATGCACAAAATGTGCAGATTTTAAAGATTCTGAGTATATTTGATCATTTGAAGCTATTTTTGCATTCAATTTAAGAAATTGGTTAACAATAATTTATACTTAAGCTTTTTACATAGAGAATATGTTTATGAACTCACTTATTCAAAACGATAGGATTATATATTGTAATTACTCACATAATTTGGAGATTTTATAGATTCTGAGTATATTTGAGCAATTCAAGCAATTTTGCATTAATTTTAAGTTATTTGATGACAATAATCTATATTTAAGCGCTTTATATAGTTTAGAATATGTTCAAGAACTCACTTATTCAAAACAATTGGATTATACGTTGTAATTACGAACCTAATGTGTAGATTTTAAAGATTCTGAATATATCTGAGCATTTCAAGAGATTTTGCATTCATTTTAAGTCACTTGATCACAATAATCTATATTTAAGCTCTTTATATAGTCTAGAATATGTTTAGGAGATCAATTATTCAAAACTATTGGATTATATATTGTAATTATTAACATAAATTGCAGATTTTACAGATTCTGAGTATATTTGAGCATTTCAAACGATTTTGTATTTATTTTAAGTCATTTGATCATAGTAATCTTTATTTGTGCTCTTTATATAGTTTAAAATATGTTTATAAACTCACTTATTCAAAATGAATGGATTATACATTGTAATTATACACATAATTTGCTGATTTAATATATTCTTAGTATATTTGAGCATTTTAAGCTATTTTGCATTCATTTTAAGTTATTTGATCACAATAATATATATTTGAGATCATTATGTGGTTTAGAATATGTTTATGAACTCACTTATTTAAAACGATTGGATACATTGTAATTACGCACATAATGTGCAGATTTTACAGATTCTGATTATATTTGAGTATTTCTATCGATTTTGTATTTATTTTAAGTCATTTTATCATAATAATCTATATTTAAGCTCTTTATATAGTCTAGAATATGATTATGAACTCACTTTTTCAAAATGATTGGATTATGCATTTTAATTATGCACAAAGATGTGTATTTTATAGATTCTTAGTATATTTGAACATTTCAAACAATTTTGCATTCATTTTAAATTATTTGATCACAATAATCTATATTTAACCTTTTTATATAGTCTAGAATATGTTTATGAGCTTAATTATTCAAAATGATTGGATTATACATTATAATTATTCACAAGATGTGCAGATTTTATAGATTATGAGTACATTTGAGCATTTCAAACGATTTTGTATTCATTTTAAGTCAAATGATCACAGTAATCTATATTAAGCTCTTGATATAGTTTAGAATATGTTTATGGACTCACTTATTCAAAATGATTGGATTATACATTGTAATTATTCACATAATGTGTAGATTTTATAGATTCTGAGTATATTTGAGCATTTCAAGCGATTTTACATTCATTTTAAGTAATTTGATCACAATAATCTATATTTATGTTTTTTATATAGTGTAAAATATGTTTATGATCTTACTTAAAACATGATGATATTGATATTTTAGTTAGATATTCACATTATTATTAACATATATAAAAAATAATATAATAGAAACCAAACTTTAAATTATGTAAAAAAATATTGTATCGAGCGAAACTCGATGTCCAGCCCTAGTATAATATAAGGATGATTGATTTCGTAAAGAGGACAAGACAAGAAGATATATAAAGAGAGACAATAATCAGAGTTTATTGTAAATGATTGTACTCAAGTACTTAACCCTTTTACCAGAAAGACTGAGTAACTGTCATAAAGGTGTAATTATCTAAACAACTCCAGTAATTTGTACCCACAAAGATAATTAATGCTCATAAAGGACGGAAAATATTATGCATGCCTCCATGTCAATTATTAAGCATGCAAGCCATAGAAATGAATTCTTAATTAGCATATTGCGCATACTAACCAAAAAAAAAAAAAAAAAGGTGTCGATAAGCAGAAATAAGCACAAAGGAAAAGGGACAAAAATAGGACTCCCAAAAAGTTTTTTTTTAATGTTGAATGCATCAAAGTTGAGACTTGAGAGTGTTCAAGTCGTTGCATCTAAATCTTTATTAGTGTTTCTGTTACCAGATCAGTACATCTGGCCTGATTGAGTTTGAGGCTGACATAATAATTGTTGGGACAGAAATTACTGAATTATCAAATATTGATCTCACCAAGCTGCGGGACCCGGCCGCAGTTGGATGACAGGATTTGCTTAAGAACCCTTAGGCTTGCTTAATTAAATTACTGAGTTTATACGAATTTTATATTGGACGGGTTTTCCTTTTACAAAATGTTTGGCTAAAACAACACGGATCGTGGCGGATGGATGTATATTCGCAGCAAGAAGTTTTTAGTTTTAAAACGAAAATTTTATTTGATATATACATGTTTTTTTTTTTTTTTGTTAAATTGTGGCATGAAATGATGACTAATATTTCTCAAAGCAAGCATAGAATTGCCAAAAAAATTGGGACGCACGCACAGACACAGACGGACTTGTTTGGCATTTGACAATAAATCTGTTTCTTGCATCTCGAATTCTGGAGTGATAGCAATAAATTGAAAAGATCCAGCACAAGATTTTCTTCCTGTTGGACCACAATTGAGAAATTAAAATAAGGCCCAAAAAGATTTCATCATCAAACTCAAGTCGTCAAAGTTACTTACACATGTGTCGAGGGAGCTCAAATCACAAATGTCGAAGTAGGAACGCAAATTTCCATTCCCGTAAAAGGGAATTAATACCATACCAGGGCTGAAAACGATAGCCGTTTTCGTTTCGTTTCGTTTCGTCCGAAACGGTACGATAACCGTTACGATGCAGAGACGACTAAAATTAGGTTTTTCATTCCTGCGCGCCGCTCTCTCTCTCCCTCGCACTCAAATCCTCTCTCTCGACTCCCTCCTCTTCTCACTGCCTCCCTCAGTCTCCAAGCACAGCCACCTCTCCTCACTGCCTCTCAGTCTCGATTCCCTCCAAGCAGGCTCTCTTTTTTTTTTCTTCTTCTAGCAAAAATCCAAGGTAATTTGGTCTGATTTTGAACTATTTTCAGAACAACAGGGACCTAATTTGGCCTATTTTCGTACAATAACGCAACGATTAACACAACTGTCCAATTTCATTCTCGTTTTACACATTATGCAGGCATTATTACCAGGGAAAATATCTCGGACGTTTACTTGTAGCCATCTAGATCTCTTTGTGCTTACTCCCTCTCTCTCTCTCTCTCTCTGTCCCTAGGTTTATGCCTTGCTTATTCTAAAACCGCTGACCACAAGAGCAGGCTGCTTTTACCACTGCAGTTTGAAGAGATGGCTATCACCTCTTCACCTTGGGATTTTAGTTGGTAAGCGCAATCTCTCTCTCTCTCTCTCTCTCTCTGCAAAATTAAGTGTGAGCTAATTTTGTTATTTTGGCTTATTTGGATCTTCTGTTATTGTATTAATTATTATTTGTAGCATAGTGATCTTCCTTTAATCAATTTATTACTGATTCAAAACCGGTTTAGGTGTACCTTCTCATGCCTCACTACTGACATGTAGGAGCCAAATTTTATAGACAATTCTTTTTTAGCTTTTATGTGAAAGAGGTTTTGGGTTTTTGTTTAAGAACTTGATACTCTTTATGGTTTGCTCTACTGTTGGTACATGGATTTCTGTACCAGGCTCTGTGCATCAGTAAGATGGTTTTTTGGTACTGGTACTATAAAGTTTGTCAGCTGCAGAACTCCAGCAAATTACAAATAGGACCTTAAAAATTCCGCCATGCAGTACTGGTCTAGTATGGATACCCAAGGTTACAGCATATTACGTATGTACTTTGTACTGAAACCATATTTCTTTTGTCTCTGAAGTTTCAGCTGAATTCATTCATCCGCTAGTTAGATTTTTTCTTCTGAACTAATTATGTTTGTAAATATTCTTTTTTTTCAAATTTTAGTGACTTTGAGGTAGATTTTGGATCACTTGAAAATGCCTCAATTGCATATGCTGCATTAGCTGTTGATAAGGAGGTACAAATTATTTAACCATTTTTCTGATTTACAATCTTTGGGAACTGCTAGATTGAATATCCACCATTCCAAAATTCTTTTTTTTAGTTGGTATTTGTTAGGACTTAGTAGTTGTGCATACTGATACTCTCATCCCGAAAGTTGCTTACTTCAATTAAAGGATAACAGTAGCTTTAGAAAAGATGCATGAGCGGTTTCATATGCAAAAGCAATCTAGAAATTTATTTCTGAATCCAATATGTATTAATAAGGCTTGATTTCAAAGGGAAGGGTGAAATTTACTTCATAACTTGATTGTTGTGATTTAAATTTACAGTTGCAACCGGACAAGGTTAAAAGAGAAATATCAGTTTCAGATGGCAAGATATTTGTGTATACCTCTTTTCTCTTTCTCCATTTATATCATGCAAAAATATTTGTAGTTCAATATAGTTATCCTACACTTTCTGTTCTGAAGTAAAAACAAGGGATAGTTTGGGATTTCTCTTTTCTTTTTCTTCTTTTTTTTCCCTAAAAGAAATAGTCAGGAGCAACCGGTGAGGATTAGTGAGGAAACTTTTTACAACAAGTGTGCGCAGCATTTTCATAAACTGGTAAAGTTGGCTACATGTCTGTCTTGGACCTGACCAAGTATAGTACCTTTACCACAGTGTATGTTAGATTAATTGTACAAGATTTATATGCCCCTAGTAAATATCAAATATGTTATGCAATCCCCTACAAACTGAGACATTGTGTACTCTGAATGATAAGCACACATACACCTGTGTTACTTTCTTCAGAATACCCAAATTATCCTCCCCTTTCTCTTGAGAAGAGCAGTTGGTAAGCAAGGCCAGGTTGGACCTTTTTTGAAAGAAATAGGATGGAATAACAGATTATAGTATTACTAGTTGAGTTACATATGCTTTTTTTGATGTAGGCACTTTGAAGCTGTGGAGGCTCAGTTTCTGAGGGCATCGTTTAGTTCACTGGTTGACCTCCTAGTACTGGCAACACAATTTATCGAGGAATATGGGGGTATTCCGGAAAAATGATTAGGATGATAGGATCTCTTTCGCCTTGTTTTATGAATAGGTAACAATGTTTGGTACTGTTTCCAAGTATTAAGTTTGTCTATTGTACTTGATTGAGCAATATGCATAGTAGTAATTGAGGGATTATCCATATCCATGCATGCAATCCAAATGTTTTTCTTTGAATCGATTCCTGTTATATTAACTCGGGAAATGGGGCATCATGAAGTGGGCTTCTTACGTGTCATGTTGAAGACGCATTATTAATTGATGCCCCATACACATCAGCCACCTCTTGATTGGCTGATTGCCGAGTGAGGATTTGAGGATTTGAGGCGTTATATAAACAAGTCCTCATTGGGAAAAAAAATAGAATTGATTTTAATTTCAACGGTCTATGGTTAAATTGAATTAACAATTAGAAATTTTAGGACCCACATTAATTTTTGACTTTTCAATTTTTGTACCAAATTTTTCTATTTAAAAAAAATTGTGTTGTGTTGAATATTTTATTGTAATAACTAACTTAAAAAATATTAAATAGTTCATTACGTTTTAAAATTTAACAAAGTTGATTCATATGTCAGTTTAAATTATAGAACACTGCCATTAATTTTGCTGGAAGAGACTCCTTACTTTGCCGCATGAACCTTTAACTAACCATGCAGGTCAAACCATAAACGAAGGCTAAAATATTATCATATAAGCTGGCTAAATCATATCCTTGTTTCCATTACACCTTTGAATCCCTTAATCCTAATATGGTTTCTAGCCAACTTATACAATATAATATTCTGTTTTTCGTTACATGTTATTCTTATCTTATAGCAAAACAAAGTACCACGGGGCAAATTATTAGCTAAACAAACATAGAGAAAGGGGTCAACATTTTGTTTAACGGTTTAAGAGCTGATCTAATGTAAATGAAAATTGAAGGAATAATTTGATTCTTTGGCAAATATCGAAGAACTACTTCAACTTAAATTAGAGTGCATATTTGAGTCCACATTTTCATAATTATTCATGAACAAATATCTAATTTCTCAAAAGTTATTCCAATGCTTAATTTCATTGAGTGTAATAATTCGCAAAATTAGAGTAATTTTTCCATAGTTCTGATTCTTTCTATGTTGACTTTTCTTATGAACTTATATGGTATTAACATTAAATAGTTGGTTCTTTGTGAGTTGTTCAAGGTGTCTGAATGTGGAAAAGACACCCCCATTTCATTTTCACTGATTTGTTACATCATATATTTTCTTTTCCGACTGCCAACTTTAGATATCCACACAAAAATTTAGCCAAACTTCAAATCCATATTCTCTCCCCCAAAAAAACGTTGCCGTTAGCCATGAGGTCAAATGGTCAATGACTAATTTATAAATTTGTTGCGTATCATATTAACGTAATTGTGCATGAAAGCTCCTTAGTGTGATGTTTTAAACCATTCTTTTTTTTTATTATTAAACCCATTCTTGTTTTAGCTTGCTAGTCTCGAGTTTCACGGCAACCAAATGGCAAGAAACAGCAAATGCGTGAGGGGCTTTTGACTAGCAACGTGGTATAAATTGAAGTCCTTATATATAATATCAAGTAAAAAATATATATATCAAATGTACAACAAAATTTAAAGAAACCATTTTTCGCAAAAGTATGTTCAGCAAAATAAATAGGTTTATCTAAAAAAAATAATTAAAGATTTCTTACCTCATAAAATCTACCGAAATTATTTTATATAAAAATTTAGACACAAAAAATTTTAATATACAGAATTATTATTATTTTTTTTAATAAGAAGAAAGTTCCAACGCGTTTTAGAAGAGGGTTTAGCAATTCCCCTTCGTACGCGTTTATAAAACGCGCTCCAGGGCTCCGAACGCGTTTATACCCTGGAGCGCGTTTTATAAACGCGTACGAAGGTGGATAAATTCAGCCCTGCAGTTACGCCTTTTGAGGCGAGTCAGGCCTTTGTACGCGTTTATGAAACACGTTCGGAGCCCTGTAGCGCGTTTCATAAACGCGTACGAAGGTCATCTCCTTCAAATTCGAGAAATAGCCGTTTCATTTCTATTTTCGTTCGCCAGAGAAAGAGAGAACCAGAGAAAGAGAGAAAGAGAGAAGGAGAAAAGGAGAGAAGGAGAGAAGAGGAGAAGGAAAGAAAGGGAGAAAGAAAGAGAAAGAGAGAAGGCAGCGGCAGCGGCAGCGAGGGAAAGAGAAGAGGAGAAGGCAGCGGCAACGGCAGCGGCGAACTTGCGACAGCGAGGTTTTTTTCAAAATTATTTTGTATTTTGTATTTGAAATAGTGATAATTGTTGATAATTAGGGATTTAGGGGTTTAGGGGTTAGGGTTTAGTGATAATTGTTGATAATTGTATTTTGGATGAAATTGTGGAATTGTTGATAATTGATGATAATTGATGAAATTGTGAAGGAATTGTGGATAATTGATGAAATTGTGGAATTGTTGATAATTGATGAAATTGTTGATAATTGATGCATGATTGATGAAATTGTTCATAATTGATGCATGATGATAATTGTGAAATTGTGAAATTGTGAAATTGTGGAAATTGTGCATGCCACCACATCATGTGGAAATTGTGGAAATTGAAATTGTGGAATTGTGGAATTGTCCATATGTATGATTGATGATAATTAGTTAAATTTTATGTTGGATTTATTTTCTAGAAATGATGTATATTAAATTACTTATGGATATCGATGTAAATTTTAGTTTGTAATTATTGTGAAAATTATGTATAAATGGAATTAGTTAGTAAATTGTTCAAATAAAAAGAAATTTATATTGAAAAATTATGGTGCAAATTAACATAGTTTCAAATAACTGGAATTGTATATAGAAAATTATGTATAAATTTATTGGTGCAAATTATGGTGCAAGAAAAATGTTAACATATTATGATAAAATTATTCGATTATTGATCAGTAATTATTGTGAAAATGTCAATTATATAGAAAAATAATTTTTGTTTTGTTCGTTTTGATTATTGAAAAAAATATTAAATTCATTGTTGTTTTAAATTGTTGTTCTTATATTATTTGAATCAGATGAGTTCAGCAGAAGATGAGGCTGGTCCTTCTGGTGCTTCACCACCTCCCACCGAAGCACCCCCCACCGAAGCACCCTCCACCCAGCCTCAGCCAAAAAGACGTAGGCGTCGCGCAGCCCGTCCGAGCGCGCAAAATGTCAATCCACCTGTGCAACCGGCCAACGCAGAAAACTAACAGGTTTTGTTTGTTACGGATAACGAGCATCTCGTTGGTTTGTCTTTTGAGGAGGTAATAGACTGTTTTATGTTAATTTATATTTTTTTACTTTAATAATTTAGATTTCTTAATAGACTTATAAATTGTATTAAATGCTTATTATAAATTGTATTAAAAAATTAATTGAAAATGAGGTTTATTATAAATTTTTATGTTCAATCTAATAAATTGTATTAAATGCTTATTATAAATTGTATTATAAATTGTATTATAAATTGTATTTATTGTAAATGCTTATAATATTTTTATGTTCAATCTAATAAATTGTATTTATTGTAAATGCTTGTAAATGCTTATAAATTGTATTTTTAATACAACGGTTTATTTTTCGTGTTAATGCAGCGTGAAACACATTTGGAGACGAGATCGCACAAGTGAACGATTAAGGTGGACGATCGGATTGAGGGAAGGCTGATCAAACTGGGGCTCAGTCACATTACGAAGGTGAAGCATGTCAACGTCGACATGTCATTACTGAAGGCAATGGTCGAGTTTTGGCGTCCGGAGACGCATACTTTTCATTTTCCCGTTGGAGAGATGACCGTTACTCTACAAGTAATTTATTTAAACTTGATATTAATTTTTTTAATATAATTTTCGTATTAATTTTCACAATTAATTCTAACATTAAATTTTGACTTAACATGACACGAATAAATTTGTACATTTATTTAAACTTTATATTTAAAATTCAAATTTGAATATTAATTTTCGTAATATTAACATGACACAAATTGCAATATTAACATGACACGAATTTAACGTATTTTGTAATTGTTACCAGGATGTTGCCTTCTTATATGGTTTGCGCTCGACGGGCATTCCAGTTAGATCGAATACGAGAGGGCCCTGGGAGGAAAAGATTCGTGCAAATCTTTATCCTCATGAAAATTTGGGAGAGTGGCACCGAGAAAGGAGTAGCAGGGAGTAAGTGAAAAAAATAAGAATGCAATATTGATTTTGCATATTCAATATATGCATTGCTTACTTGTATTGATTATTTTAAATTTGTACAATGCAGGGGCGATGTTGTTGTGGGCAACAACATCAAGTTGAAATGGTTGCGACAAAATTGCGGGGTGGCGCCACAGGCAGGTGCTACTGATGAGGAGTTAGACCGATACACGCGTGCAGTTGCTCTAGAGCTATTTGGGACGTTGATGTTTCCAGATATTTCTCAGAATTCCATCCCAGCATACTATTTGGAGCTCGTATCGGTATAATTTTCTTAACCAGCAATTTAATTTTGTTATTTAAAAAAAATAGAGCACAATTAACCAGCAATTTAATTTTGTTATTTAAAAAAAATATAAATTATTATAGCAAGACTAATATTATTATAGCACAATTGTTATTTAAAAAAAATATAAATTATTATAGCAAGACTAATATTATTATAGCACAATTGTTATTTAAAAAAAATATAAATTATTATAGCAAGACTAATATTATTATAGCACAATTGTTTGCATGGTTATTATTGTTTTCAATGTTCTCGAATTGAGTTTGAATGCGTTGTTTAATTTAAATGCAGGGCAATTTGAATGAAGTTCCGGATTTCAATTGGGGAGGTGCCACGCTTGCTTGTCTATATCGTGCTCTGGACCGTGCCTCCATGCGTTTCAAGGTTGTGACGGGACCTTGGATGCTACTATTGTTTTGGGCATGGTCATACCTCCATGTTTGTCGCCCAGAGGTTGCTCCTATCGGTGGATTAGGACAGTCTAACCTAGATTCATGTGCCCCGTTTGGCAGGTAATAACTTATAATAATTTTTCAATAATTTTATGCAAATTACAACACATCAATCCTAACGTTCAAAATTTTCAGGAAATGGGGTGAAGCTCGGTCTTTCTCACGGAGCCAGCACCGCGGGGCAGTGGAGAACGCACGGGACTACCTAGTCGTGTTGAACGTTGAAGACGTCAACTGGTTTCCGTACGTACTCGACAAGGCTGTTATGCCACGGGTAGCACAGGAGGGTTCCATAGCGGAGCATGTTCGGTTGCCGCTCATTTTCTACCACATTGTTGCCTACTACTACCCCGACCGTTGTAGGCATCAGTTTGGACTGTACCAGATTACTCCTCCTCCACTACCTGTGGTACGTTTGCTATATTTTTCCAATTTATCATTTGATCAACTTCAATTTAATTAGAGTAAAGAACTAACGAGTTTATTTTAACAGAGTTGGGACGTGACACAGAACCTGCTGGGTTTCCAGCACGGTACCTATCGAGATCGTCCAGAGTTGAGGTTCTGTGTAATATTTTTTTGTACCAGTCATATCGTCTTTCTCGGTTCAGATTCTTTTCGTGTTCCCGCCATCGCCGCTCCTGGTACTCCTTCTGTTCCCTTTCCGGCCCACCATTAATGTGCCATTGGTAGTGTATTTTTAACTCGAGCACGTCTCCCTCTTCAGTCGTGTCTTCATGGATGTTGTATTTCAAAGTGCGATAACAAGAGCAACAATTTGCCTCGTATTCTCCGTTTTCTGGTTGATTTCTATTGGCAGGGTAATGGTAGAAAGTTGGCCAATACTCAATGCGGGTTGCTCTTCGATAGTTTGGAACATCATTATTTGAGTTAGAGCTATTTCCTTTGTCCATTGTACTGAAGGTTTTAACAAGAAGGAGGTAGTGGGTGTTTGTGCATTCTAATTCAACAATGGCTGCTTTTATAAATAATTTTAGTAGTTCAAAGATGACATTGTAAAATCAAAACTTGTCATGTCTTTTGCAGTCTTTATCAGAGCATGCTTGTACTTTTTTTTCTAAAAATTAAATAATACACCTTCGAACGCGTTTATAAAATGCGCTCCAGGGCTTTGAACGCGTTTTATAAACGCGTACGAAGCTCTGACAAACGAGAGGAAAGTGGACAGCATCTCTCCTTCGTACACGTTTATAAAACGCGTTCGGAGCCCTGGAGCGCGTTTTATAAACGCGTACGAAGGGGAATTGCTAAACCCTCTTCTAAAACGCGTTGGAACTTTCTTCTTATTAAAAAAAATAATAATAATTCTGTATATTAAAATTTTTTGTGTCTAAATTTTTATATAAAATAATTTCGGTAAAATCTATATAACTCAAGACTAAGAATAATAGTCTCCAAGTTAAAACAGGATTGTATTCTAAAATGAAAAGTTTTGCTTAAATTTTCGTCCATATTAGAAATGAGTATAACAAACAATGAATATTCTTCAATAGGCTAATTGTCATTTTTTACAATTTTACTATCATTTTTAAAAATTATATTTTCTTGATACTTGTACTTTCATATCCTATTACAAATTAGACCGCAAGCTGACAAATCTCAATGTTCATTTGTATTAATATTCGTAGAAATTAAGCAGAATGAACATATAGAACATTTCATATTATGATATATGATGGAAAACTCGAGGAGATACTCTAATAATATTCTTAACTTTTAAATTCTAATTTAAAAACCATTAATATTGTGTTCCTCACAAGTTTGTTCATTTATCTATCCTTCTTATTTATTAAGTAGAATTGTGAATTAGGTGCTGATAGGATCGAGAATTGTCATCCCCTTACATGGATGAGGCTATAAAGTCTGAGAACAAAGAGAAAGCTAGCAAATCGAGATAAATGAGGTTCAGAGCCAAGATAGGAGGAGGACCCCTATCTAGCTTGAGAGGGGGGACCATCCCATGAACTGGTGTCAGTGTCAGAGTTCATTATAACAACATCTTCGACAATCAACTGAGATTGTACAAATGGCAAAACAACCAACCTAGGTTGTACAAATGGCAAAACAACCAACTTAGGTCGTACAAGTAACTGAGCAACCAACCAAACAAGGTTATGACGAAGTCATGACGTATTGAGACGAGATTGTAGCGAAGCGATGACGAAGTCATGCTGAGGAGATTGTGAAGGGTAATGAAAGCATGACATATTGAGATGAGGTTATATCAAAGCCATGACGCGGAGATGTTAAAGGGCACCTAAGTCACCTTAGGATAACTATCTCTCCTTAATATCAAATACCACACGCTATATGGCAAGCGCCACAAAAGATCAGAGGAGGGGATTTAGAAATCAAACCATTGTATGTTATACATGTAATTTCCAAAGACCATAAATAAAAAAGCTTATTATCTTCTATCTCTCTTTTTATCTATATTTAATACTTTTGTTGATTTACCACTTAAGCTAGATTTTGGATTATCAGGATTAGAAATTAAATCAATTTAAATTTTTGATAATGTGCATGACATGTATTATTTTTATTAAAAAATTAATTATGTTTCTATAAATAATAATTAGAGTATATATGTTGTATACCAATTAAATAAATAAATGTGACATGTGACATGTGGTGAAACATGTTTCAACCAACGAGTGTGACGTGGTGAAACGAGTTTCAACCAACGAGTTGATTAAAATTAAAAGTATATTACTACATCCATTTTGAATTTATGATGCAGTACATGCAATCAACCAAACATATTTGGAATTCAAAGTATCAATTTGAGGGGTATATAAGATGTAACTAACTCTTTTTTTATTTAAAAATGGTCATGATTTATACTGTGCGAAGTGTTCTGAGACACGAAAAATTGATAATTCTGTTATGATGCCTGGTACCGATGCTTTTATGGTAGCAGTCGGTTTTTTCCCTTTATTTTGGAACTTGTAGTTTTTATTTTATGAAAGAACTTCTAGTTATTCTCTATTTTTGACGAAACACGCGGCAGAACCATTATTTCGACAAAATAATGAGATTATAACCAGCAGATATCTAAAAGAATTCTCTCAAGATCACCGATAGAAACTTGACAAAAATGTGAACTAGATCAGAAATAAAAGAATAATACACAAGGCTGGCTCCAAACATATGCCGAAAGGAGAATTTTGTAAACCCCCACCCCTCACCATGCTTTCGCCCATCCCAAAACAACATAGAACAATATACATAACTCTTCAAATTATACCCCCAAAGAAACTTCACCCAAAAAAATATAAAAGACCTCTCAACGCACCTTACGTCTCACCATAGAAAATGGTAAAAAGCATAAGCCAGAGAACTAAACCTTCCATACAATTACTTTCAATGCTAGCAACTTGCAACAAGGCTCTCCTTTTGAGTAGTAGTGACACGTAGGATTGCTTGGGCGCTGAGACGAGAGAGCTTTGCATGGCAAAACTCCTCCCAAGAGTTAGTTTTAGACTCGGAGTTGGGTTCTAATTGAACAGGAAGGCTTCCATCATCAAACTGTGAATAGAAGCCTTGTAATTCCAGTGCAAGGGTTCGAGCAGCCTCTCTCGATTCTGGCAATTGGTCACTTAGTTGAGTAGCAGCTACTTGAATTAGCTTATCCATGCCATATGATTTTATCCCCTCTAGTCCCTACAAAATTTCAGATTTACATAGTTTAATGATAAACTTAATGAAGAAAACTTTCTAGTTCCAATTTCACATATGTTGTTGCTGCTGCTGTTATTGTAGCACCCAGTAAAATCTCATTTAATTGACTATAGCATCAACTCAATTTTCAGATATGCAATCAAGCCTACCTAAACACAAATGTGTGTGCATCAATTAATCCTCAATTTAAGTTTTTTTTAACATGCATTGACCCTAAATCTGTAATTTAGCCTCGTTGAAGAATAGGAACCGATAGAGCAGGCATTCTTGATAATACAGTTTCTTATCAACCTACCTTTTCAATAATAAGTTTCTTCAAGCAGCAAAAGGTACAATAAAACAGCAATGGTCTCCTGGAACAGAACTTCACGCTATAATAGTATAATACTATAATTTATGGATAACCAACCATCCTTACCAAGAATTTGACCAGATTTTAAGGAGCATACACAACAAAAAAATTGTTAAAAAAATGAACTTACAAGACGAGGCACACTGCGACTGAAGCACATGCAAGCTTTTGCCCTCACGCGGGGGTTCCTATTCTTCAAGTAGGGCTCTAATTTCGGCAGCAAAAGAGATGGAGAAACCCAATTTGTCATGCTAATTAGGGCAGCTTCAGCTGCCTCACACACAAATTTCTTGTCTTGTGAAGATTTAAGGAACAATTGAACCAGCTAGAAAGAGCAAAGACAAAACAAAACAAAAAATAAGTTTAAAAACAATACAAAATCCTAATGAT
Source organism: Rhynchospora pubera (assembly GCA_028095005.1). NCBI lineage: Eukaryota > Viridiplantae > Streptophyta > Magnoliopsida > Poales > Cyperaceae > Rhynchospora > Rhynchospora pubera. The sequence goes on along the minus strand of CM051459.1, from coordinate 60,256,954 downwards.
ACCAAACAAAACAAACAGAGTTAACCAGTTTACACAAATGTATGAAGCTTGTGCCAACTACTTTGCTCAATTATCTCTATGGCCAGTTCTCCAAATTATTAACTTTTTATAGAACTTCGCAGTATCTCAGTTTTATATTTTGGTTTAATTTGAAATTATAATCCTTAGCTCAAAACGGCAAATGAAAAGGAGTTGAAATGAAAAAGAATTGGGCCTACCAATGGGTCGAGAGACTCCACAACAATATCACCGTAGCCCTTGAATATGTCAGAACATGTCATTATTGCTGTTTTGCACACAGCACTTCTAGGGTTTTTCAATGACTTGACCACCAGCAGTATCACTGCCGACCTATCAAGGAATACATAAGAAAATACCAAAAGCTTGAATCGATGAATAAAGTGACAAAAAAAATGTCTGTCCTACAAACCAGTTGCACAAGAAAAATCCATGCACCATCTCCAGAACCTTTCTCTTCTAGTCAGTCTCTCATAAACAAAAATTTGAAACAAATCTGAAGAAAATGGAACCAAATAAGCCAGCTAGCTAAATCTTCAGTATGAACTATATGACATTCAAGAGTCTGACTTTCTTTATTGCAACTAAGAGTCCCAATTATAATGCAAATTCTGGAAGTGATCTGTGAGTGTGTGTGAGGGGGAAGGTGGGGTGCGAGGTGACATTTGACAATGGATACATGCAGAAATTTAAATTCTTTATAGGAGCTTACAATTGCTCTAACAACTTCTCCTTGTGAAAAAGGGAGATCTGGCGCACATTGTTAAGTCCTTCGCATATTGTGACCCAATCTTTCGATTCCAGCCTCGTCATTAGTGTCTGTTATATCAAATTGAAATTTGCATTACTGCCGTTCCATTGGTAAGAAGTTCAAAACAAAAAGGAAAAATATCCAAGCACTGAAATCTAATACAAAAACTTAACAGAAATCACACATGTTGAATTTTTTATTTGTTTCAATTATCAGAGGGGTCTCCACACATCTACAATTACATTGGATGGAATTACACCAGAGGTCGTCATCAATTTCCTCTCAAAACCACTCAAATTACCTTATGTCCAAACTAGTCTTTCTATCTATCTTTATATTGAAAATACAGACAAATATGAATATATTTCTAGCATATTCAGTCCAGTATAACAAATATCACATTAAGAGGATTCAACCAAATAATATCTAAAATTACAGAAAATTATAAAAAACTCATACAGTGTGTTACCAAAAACTCTGTGCTGTAGTAATTTTAAATTTTGGATAAATAACAGTGAGTCATTGACACATTTGGACAAAAACTAAAATCGAGTGGGGGCAGATTCAAAACAAAGTCCAGCGATCAATCTGTAAAATGATGCGTAAAGGGCTGTCCTCCTATAAAATCAAACCTCTTATAATTGCGCACGCATACAGTTCAAAAAATTTATCTAAAGGTAAATAATGCTTGAACAGGGACACATCACACATAAGGTCCAATATATCAAGAAGTGTATATATTGAAAACCAGATTGGTAAAGTAACCCAAATGCCTGAAACTAAAGAAAGGTTACGAGTATACGGTAAAGTTAGTTACACACAGGAGTATACAAATGAAAACCATACCATCATGCATGCATCAACATCTTCAATTTCTGTTAACTTTTCAGACTCGATATACTCCACATCTATGCTAACAGCTTCTGAACCATTGCTGAAAGATTCTTTCTCATTCAAAGGCAACTTATTATTGGCTGATATTGCATTACAATCATTGGCTTTTTGCAAACCAGCTTTTGTAATCTTCCCTTCAGATAGAGGTACTATGTTAAGATCTTTCAGTGCACTGTCTGACATTTTTAGCTGAAGAAAAAAGGAAAAGAAAAAAATGCCATCAGAAGATTGCACACAGTAACATGCACTCCTTTCTCCAAAGATCATGTCAATTTCCAATTGAGAAAAGTTACATATTGATGCATTAAAAGGGCTTAAAATAACAAAAAAAATGCAAAATATTATATTAGAACAGCAATATGAAGTCTTTCGGCAATTTACCTTAAATTTTCTTTGTTTACCCAAAGAGTAGCTTCCTTCAATACAAGTTTTCACTCTTACAGATATTTTTCTATTTACAGGTTCAAAATTAGCATTTCATCTCAAATTAGGGGGTCAAAGTGCCATGCACTAAATGAAATTTATCTGTCTGCCACAATGTAAGTGTGTCGGAGACCTTATTCTCAAAAGGAAATGTCAGACAGTTGCTAAAATTGTAGTTTGAACCTAAATTCCAGTCTAGTTAGGCCTGATAAAGCACAAATTCCCCCACAACTACTAAAGAAAGAAAAGCTAAAATTCCAACTGAGATAATGCAAAACACTACTTACTAAATGGAGTTCCTTCCTAATTGCAAAACCCTTCTTGGTTCTTACACTCAAACCCCATCAAACACCTTAAGCGCAACAATACTAAATCTAATCAAACTAATAATGCCAGTAAAAAGCAAAAGAAAATATTCAGATCTAAAATTCTTACGACAATGCAATCGAGATCCAGAAACGAAGAACCCAACTCGCCTTCTTCAAAACCGCCTCGGATCTAACCAACTACAAAAGAAGTGTATAAGAAAGACTGAGGTCTAACAAGAGATCAGAGAGAGAGAGAGAGAGAGAGAGAGAGAGAGGAGAGAGGGAGGTGTTACCAGTAGATGGAAGAAGCGACCAACACTATAGATGGCGACAGAGAGAGAGAGAGCGCAGTTCAAAAAAATTAGAAAAAGGAAAGGGGAAGAAAGAGGAATAGAGAGGGGAGAGGCGCAGAGACAGCGACTCGTGAAAGGAAACACGCGGAGTTATTTTTGGATGCCTTTGTGGGAGGGAAGTAACATTATTAGGGAAATGAAATACACAGATTCCATTCATGTTAGCTGGATCCGGAAATATTATTTTTTTCCTATTAAATATCTTATCGCAAAATTTAAATTAAATCTGTATTTATATATATTTATTTATACTTAATAAAGTAACACATGAGGGAAAGTTTGAGCTTTCTTTTCCTTGATGAAATGAAACATGGAACATGCTATGGTGGATCAGCTTTCTTAGCCTGATTTTAGTCATGATCAATTATTGATAACCATTTATAAGTCTAAACAAATTATTTTTTTTTCATCATCTATATTAAAATATTAGTCTCCTCCAAAATTTGCCAATAAAATTTGATTTCAGAATGTTATAATGAAACATTTTGCGGTGGACCACTTTTTTTAAAAAATGTTATCCGAGTCCGTATCGATTATAATTATTTATTATTTATATTTATGATTTACTTTTCAATCCATAACGAGATTTTCCGATAAATTTTGATTTCAGAAATTGTTATTTTTTAATGGTGAGTTAAATATAACTTTTTCTTAGTTACATTGCTAAAAGATTTGATTAGTTATTGGTAAGAAACTGACATATCAATCATTTTCTTGGTATCAGTTCCAAAAGATAACCAATTTTGTTTTATTTTTTCTCTTTAAAGTATGCATCTTCTTTTCTTTATATAGATTATAATATAATAAAGCGGACTAATATCTCAATCAAACTCTAATTACTGCCGTGTCTTTTTCGCATTAGGTGAGAATTAATAAAACAAAGGTAAAGTTATCATTTTGCTTTATAATAGAGAAATCAATCAATTTTTAAATGAATTTTTATAAATTCTATGAAAAAGATGGAAAGTAACGGTTTTCATGAGAAATCATGAGGATAATCATTCGATCTTTGATATTTACTTTTTGGAATCAATAATGACCTTTCGGACAAAGCTGGTAGCCATGTAGGGTTTCAATTCAAGTGCTGGTGCTACTTCTAGACATGTCTAGGGGCTTGCAGCGTACTTGACCATTTCTGAGCTTCCCGTGAAGAAAATAAATAAATGGTCTCAAGCTCTCAATATTCGGATGATTTATTTCAATTATTTCAATTATAACGATATCATATTCATTTAATTATTTTATTAAAGTTTTATAAAAGTATACATATAAAGGAAATTTAAAAAATTACTTGTGTCTCAATATTAAATTATTGTATAAAAATATAAATGTTTAACTCTAGGAGTCAATAATGAAATTATAGTTATGGAGATTAAATATAGAATTTCTCAGAAAATTGATCTTGTTGTCATAAAGATTTGTAAGCATATTTGATGGAAAACAGGTATGATCCGCAAACTATGTATCACACCGACTAAAAAAGAAGTCCATGTTTTAGTCCTCCAATCTTTGATTATATTAAATTAAATATTGTTGGTGGTTACTGTCTCTACTTGTATGATTTCAATTTTCTTTTTGTGTCCTCGAAGAAAAAAAAAAGTTAATTTGGGGCTTGACTGACTGAGCAAATCGTTGGGTAAAGTTCACATGGGTTGGAATTGTGGTTTACTTGGATTTAATTTTTTTATTCCAAGTTTCCAACCATCATTTTTATAAGTGTATTCCCATATCAGAAAGTAAAAATGCACTCAGGCTCAGTTCCCCCCCCCCCCCTGTCAGCTTCAGTTACTGTATTTATTTTACTGATTATTATTATTATTATTATTATTATTATTATTATTATTATTATTATTATTATTATTATTTGACATGCGATCCATGAAAGCAACGGATACTTTTTGACATATGCCTATAGAATGAAAAGAAATGCATTGGGAATCTCAATTACTTTTGCAATTATTATCTAATATTGGTAAACAAAAAAAAAAAAGTGCTTACAGAATTTTCACACTTTTGACAAATGCTTCTCAGTGGTTATGTATCCCAGAGGTAACGACTTTAATTTCTGCTAGGTGCAAAAAATATATATATATATATATATTTCACAGAGTGAACTATCCTTTTATAAATAAATGACCTTATTTAAAAAGAAAATCTCAATTACTTTTGCAATTATCTTTCAAATAATATCAAGCTATCATATCTATGTAAAACCTAACTTCAATTCGAACACATTTGGTAATTAGCATTTTATTTTCAGTCCCCTAAAATGCTTTGGAAATCAATTGTTATTACTAGCATTACTATTCACCGATACTGTTTAGTAAGCAAGATCACTAAATTAGAAGATTGTAATAGATATTGCGATTATCACATCAGTATTAATAATATACCTGTAATTAGATAGCTGTTATGAACTTATGATTGGTCGTTGCAAGGATTGAATTTAATCTATCATATTAATATTCGACGGTTGAATGGTGCTAATGTTATCCTATCTGGCAACAGATGAGGCCAGAAACTAATATAATATTTGATCTGAAGTGGGTTATTTAAACCATGGGCTGGCTATAATACCCATCTCCCTCCGATGGCCCATGTTTCTATATATAGCTATGGCTGCGTCTAAAACGATCACGAAAATAGTCGATTTCGTTAACCGTTTCGTTTCAAAACGAAATTGATCATTATTTGTATTAATCGTTTCATTCAAAATGAAACGGTCGAAATTACGAAAATACCATGAAAATATATATGGACAAAACCATTCTAAACTTTCGTTAATCATTTCGTTTTTAAAACGCAACAAAAAATCTTAACTAGTTTGGTTCGTTTTGGACGAAAAGACGGTCGAAACGGTGACCGTTTTCACCCCTATATATAGCATTATTCTCTCTTATATCATTGTGATTGTGTAGCGAATTCCATGAACCAAATAAATGATCCGTCATAGCATAAATTAAGGGAAAAAATACACTCAAAAAGTAGTTCAACGATATCTTCAAAAAACAGGGACTCCTAAGCTGTCAGTCTGTTAGGAACTTTTGACCTTTAACTCTGCAAGAACAACCAAACTTACAAACAAATAGTTTTTAGTACAATTTAAAGAGCACTGAATATCTAGTTTGAGCTTAAGGTTGTCAAAAATAATTATTTATATATTAATTACTTTATTAGCATATAAGTGTGAAAGTTTAATAACCTTTTGCAAATTGCAAACACAAACATCTGTATTTATAGTTTGACCAATACATAAATTCCGGATACTAACTCCAGTTGTTTTAATTACAAGTACAGTAGCTTTGCAAATATTATTACAATTGCAAGTTGATGTGTAATTGTTAGCGAGCTAATGATATATTATAAATTGACAGATTACAGCGCATAAAGTCAACATATTAGTTACATTAAAACTTACAAGATGTCTTTTTTTTAGATCTTATTCTGTTATATGCTCCTGAACCTGAACTCTGGAAGGTGCTTTGGGCACGGTAAATATCAAGGGAAGCAGCGTAATATTTTACGAATGACAAAATTGCCCTTGAGCTGTCAACTCCCTTTGGAAATCTTCTATACTCGCTGTTGCTATTTACTGCCTCTTCGGCTCTTCCAATCTCTCCAGCTCCATTCAATCGGACTCTAATAAGTAATAACTTGTTGGGTGATTGGGTTTAAAATTTTAAACTTCAAACTAGACAGTTTGAGAACTAGATAACACATATAAAGCAAAGAGAAGAGGAACAGTAGGACCTCATGCCTAACCCTATTTTATACTAGTCAATTTCAATTTTCACCATCTTTACAAAACATTTCATTTCATATATATAAAGTTCAATTTTACGGAATGTATCCCTAAGTAAGTATGAACTGTGAACTCTGTTCCAAAATATAAAAGACACACCTTAATTCATGGAACTTCATGATAACAATATTGCACTCTTGATTCAATAACAGTAGTTTAAATTTACTACAAGTTGCATCTTCCATTGATAGTTGATAGACAATAAAACAACTAAAGGGTGCGTTTGGATAGGTGTGGGAAGAAGGGAAGAAGGGAAGAAGTGGGAAGAAGTATTGGGAAGTGTGTAACTTTGTGAAGAGTTTGAATTATTTATAATTTTTTTTCTTCTTCTTCCTTCTTCTTCTTCTTTCTTCCAACGATCCAAACGCACCCAAAGAGAAAACCAATAAAAACGACTCAGAGAAAATAGCAGGGCAGATTAGAACAAAGCTAGGTTTAGGAATTAGGGAAAGAGACACATGGTAGGTAGAGAAAAATTAAGTCTAGAAAAAACAGCTGCAGAGAGAAAACACCAGGGTTGAAGGCACTATATATGGTGGCTTGATAGTGAGAAACTGCTAATATCGAATCTGTTCTGCTCAGTCAATAATCTTCCATGTGTGGAGCATAATCATATCTATTGTATTCTTCTTCTAACTCATTGTTCATTTGGGTGCTCTGATTAATTACACCACCAATGCATTCCGATCTTGGATGACTGATGGGGAGCGAGAACAATTGTTATGGACGCATAAGAAAGGTTAATCCATCATAGCCTCATAGGGCTGTCAATCGGTACCATACGGTAGAAGGTATTTTCATATCCACATTTATTAATTTTTTTTTATCCATACTCTACCCATACTCGTTAAAAATGACTTTACCTGCACCCTACCCGTATCCCTTAAGAATTAACCGTAAGAGTAGAATAACGGTCAATAATGGATAATGATAATATTATTATTTTAATAAAAATTATATAATGTGCTAAATAAATAATATAAAATAAATATACAAGTATAATATTTAGATAATATTTTACATATAACAAAAATTATGAAATTTATTCTCATGCCAATTGACATTAAAAAAAATCTATATAACTAATTATAAATTATAATATAATAGAGTGCAAATTAATTTTTTCATCGATCAACATAAAAAAAATTTCGATGAAGATCAAAACCAATACCATATCTTACAAAATATGCTAATTACGTGATTATATATTACATATGTTTGTAAAATTTACCCATTAGATAATGGATACAAAATAGTCCTTATCCGCATCTATACCCGTTAAGTTAACAAAATTTTTTCTTTATCTATACCCATATCCGTTAGTCTAACGAAAATAAAATCTTACTCATACCCGTCTTATTGAATGTGATACGGGTAGGATAAATGGATAAACATATTTTATTGACAGCCCTAATCCATCATGTAGCTGTAGCTGCTTTCATTAAATGTGTAGTCGGTAGTCCTATAGGACCTATACGCATGAAACCATCAGGAGATGCTTCCAATAATTGAGCTTCAAAGAGTTGGCCTGAGATGGATCTGGGTGACCCCTGTTCAATTGCATTTGTTCGGTTCATGTTTCCAATTTCGAAGACCTCAGGAGCAGTGGCGAAGAAATTGTTAGTTGGGAAATTTGTCATGGTGCTATTTATTTTGGCCTTCATTGTGTGGTGCCGTCAGCCGTGTAGATGGAATTGTTGGTAATGGCTTCTGGTTGAGGCTCAACCAGTTGGCTAGCAGCTGTCCCGAGTGAACTTCTTGCTATTTTAGTTGAGTTCCATTCGAGCTGTAAGCCATCAGTGCTAGGATGATCGAGTATGCATTCGTTTTTGCTCTGGTTATATTCTTTGATGCTAATATTGTACTCATATGGACTAGCTATGTCTTGACTGTTCGATGAGCCTGGCGGGTGAACTGTAATCACATTTTCTGGAAGAACAGCAGTTGGTGGGGTCAGCAAAGCTCCTCGACCGAACTTCACTATCACCTCACTTAGGTCTCCAGCGTTTTGGTTATAGTTCATTTCAGCCATCGCCTATAGGAAAGCATGAAAGTACTGTGAACAAATTTAACTTTCAAATCTAAATTGTTTAGAATTAAAAAAAAAAAATTAAAGAGCCGAAGTATAGTCCAGTGTTCGATGTATGAGCAATCAAAGTGAAACAAACAAAGAACTCTCATTGACATGAAGCCAAGTCCTTGAAACTTTCCTCACAAATTATATAGGAATTTGGTTAGGGGTCAATAAATATTACCTCGAAATTATTGCTTTGATTTTGGGCCGATCCTTGACTAAAGAGATGCGGCGTGTTAATATCTGAAAACGCACAAAATGATAAAATACATATATAACGGCAACTATAAAAGGGGCTGTTTGAATGTGTTGGGAATTTGGAAAATTTTCAATTTTTATGCATAAATTTATTATAAACAATCCAAACTTTTCACAAAATTACACACTTCTCAATAAATTTATGCATAGGAATATGAAATTTTCCAAATTCCTCAAATTCCTAAGCGATCCAAACGACCCAAAATTAGTATTACAACTTTAATTAGAGAAGCAGTAACTATAAAAAATTAGTCATTAACAGTAAACAAATCTTGCTTCAAGAACCCACGTGAACGACATGATTTACCTTGCTTTTGTGCTTCTTCTTGGCTTCGACGAGTAATTTTGCACAAGGCATACTCTGGCTGCAACAGAATGAAACGATAAAAATTTAAGAATACAATTTGGAAGTAAGCAAGCTATTTATTCCTTTGAAAACTAGTCAATTTGACATTATAATTACCCTTTCCTCCTTTGGTGTGAGCTCAATCATGGTATATTTGGGAAGTTCGTTCCCACCATTTGCACTCTTCCCTTTAGGTTTTCCTGTAAGCTTGTAGCGAACTTCCATCCAAAGAAGAGTAGAGGTCTTATATTCTTTTCCCTGCCGAGCATTCCAACTGCGATGTCCTGATGTTTTTCGAATCGCTCGACGACGCCCACTTTTACTGTAGTGCAGTTGTGTAATTATCCATGTTTCGTTTCTGTTTGCGAATTCTGACTCGATCCCAATTATCTATTAGACACAAACCTAATCTTATTTTGCTTTAATTTGAAAATTAATGAAAACTAATATATTCAACTCAAATTAATGGCAGGTAATATGTTTTACCTGCGATAAATCCATTGGCATTGTAAATGTTGATGATTCTAATGTCTTCGAATTTTAGTGGCAAACCCATCTTTGGAATCCTAACCAGATTATGATAAATTGGTAATATCCTCCTGCGTAAATACACACCAAGTCCCCAGTTGTCAACTCTGCTGGCGCAGTCCGCAGTGGCGCTAAGTGATCTCAATTCTCAAGCCCCAACCAATTGGAAGCATGCTAGCTTCTATTTTAAAATTCTAGCCACCCCAGGGTTGTGTTTCCTGTGGGTCCGAGTATACAGTACATCGTGTGGTCTGCATGCATCTTTCTATACACATCCTTTTCATTTGTGAATTCATATATGTATACTGAAAATTTTTTTTGTATATGATTGATAATTAAATAATAATTTACGACGTATCTTATATAGACAATGTAAAAAACTCTCACATTAGTTCCTTCTTTATTAATTATATGAAATGAAGTGATGCTAGCTAATTAAGTTTTATTAAGGGAATTAATTAGGCAAGTAACGCCAGTTAAAAAAAATAAGTTTATTTTATAATTGAAATGAAATTATTATTTTATTTTTTTACTTTCAAAATTGGTCAATAATATCACTCATACGTACACAAGAACGGAACAAATTATTGCAAGCACTTTAATACAAAATATATAAATCATGTCATTTTTTCTACAGAGAGGAAAGACCGGACCAATCAAAACATTAATATGATCATGAAATTTTACTTGCGTTACAGAATTTTCACTTATCGTTCGCTCTGGCTTTTCTAATTCTATTACAAGGTCAGAAGTGTTAGGAAATTGCCCAATTTTAATTTTGTGACTAATTACTCTTAATTAATCCAATTAAAACACAAAGAGCAAGAGGATTTAGTACATAGCCATTTCGACACAAAGAGATAAGAGGTGGATTTTTGATACCTCCCGCGAAATCGTATTCGCGGGGCTCGATCCTACGGCATGGGAATCGATGGGGTGCTCTCCTTCGCCTCCTCCTCCGTTGATGGCCGCCTCGAGTCCACCTAGAGGATTAACCAATCTCTTCTACCCTTGTGCTAGCAAGAGGAAGAGGAATGTCTAATCCCAAGGTATGCTCTCTTCTATTCAATTAGCCCTTTTAATTGGTGGAGAGAGTTTGTGCTCAACTCATGAGCTTGAGGTAGAAGAAAGGAGAGGAAGAGTAAAGAAAATTCTGAAATTTTCTTTCTTCTTTGTGGATTTCGGCCAAGGAGAGAAGAGGTGAGAGAAGGTAGGAAGGAGGCTAGGGTTTCCCTCAAAATGAACCCCTATATATAGACCTCATGACCTAGTCTCTACCAACCTTTCACTTGGACAAAAATGCCCCTTCTTGGCCGACATTTTAAGTGGGCTTTAAGCCTTGGCTTAGCCCATTTAACCATTCCATTTATTACTCTTTTCAATTGACCTCAAATTTGGACTTTTATTTAACTAATTAAATAATGACCCAATAGCTCAATTAATTTAAATGAGTTGAACATTATCAATTATTAACTCATTAATAATTAATTTGGGATTAGCATATGCATTGATTTATTTCTATATGATCCCTTTGACTTAATTAATTATAACGGTCCACAACGCTATACAATTAATTAATCAAACTATCATATTTTTCGCAACACGCACTGTTGCGAATAAATAATGCACTGTTTTGGTTAAAGCTCTACTTGTGTGACCCTTTGAGGATTTATGCTATGTTGGACATGGAATTAAATCGTTATTTAATTCCAATAATCATAAGCGGTATCTAGCAACACGTTATGATTCCCAATTCGCATAAATAGTGTACTGCTACAGTATTTAAATCCTGCATAAGAGAATATATGTATTTCCCTATTTTGATTCTTATGTCACACGATATCATCGTATAATCCAAAATAGGAATGTGTCATTCTTGCAGATTATACGTTTCTTGATCTAGAGATAATTGTATAAAGTTGCATGCAAACAATCTATCTCCATCAAGGGGCCCAAACAGATATCGTCACTCACTAAGTGAATTAATGAGGGACATACGGTTTTCTTGATGATTAACTTTTCCCCGCACAATTCAAGAGAACATAAATAAAGTCCGTATAGCAGCCCTTATCGGGAATCAGTGGTAGACAATATTTATTGAACCTATCCTCATGTGGAAAAGATAAACATCTCAAACTTAGAACCAAAATCATAACGAAATAAACAATGACACATAACACAATCCATATGTTTATTTCGATGGGTCAAGTCCTGTGCTATGTTCCATAACATACACATATGCAATTAAGTTGGTAACTCTTTACCTATGATTAGTAGAACTTAATCATCACTTAACTTGCATACTAATCTTATAAGATATTTAATGTTCCTTGTTAATTATCAAGATTATGGACCGTTTAGATTTATTATTGTCATTCTAAAGAATGATCCACAGAGATCTACTATTTAGATCCTCAACCTGAATAATCTGTCAATAATAAACCTAGGAACAGATGATAAAATATCATCCCATACATAAACTAATAATTAAGTCATTAAATTATTGACTTCTAGGACATAACTCTAACAATCTCCCACTTGGCCTAGAGTCAATCAATAGTGACTTCTAGCCAACGAAGAATTGAGAACAATGTCATATATCTACATATATACATGTTTCGAACCTCAAAATAAATAATACGCTTAGAGCTAGTTACTCATACGTCCACCACGTATGGATGCATAAATGCATCTCGTATACTGCTCAAGGTAGAGGTCGAGCTAGAGTGTTCGCTGTGTTCGCGAACCTATCCAAAAAAAAGTTCGACCATATATATATATATATACTCCTATATATATTCTTGATCACCATCATATGATATCAAGTGATATTGTTATAGATCATATTTGAATCTCCAATGTAACATTGGGCTCTTTAGGAGTAATTTATGGTTCGAGATTCTTAGAACCATAATAACTCAACTAAGAAATCGATCCGAAATAAACTTCTTTTATTGCTTCACAAGTTGCTATGTATTTTGCTTTGGTGACGGAAACAGTTGTAATATTCCATTTAGAACACCTTCTAAACTTACAACACCACCTTTTAGCAAAATATGTAGTTCAACTGTGATTATATCAATCTTTCGAAAAACTAGCATTAGTGTGATTAATTTACACAAGCTCTCTTTCATCTTAAGAGATGAAACATTATATCACTCTTTCTCATAAGGTACTCGAGGATATTCTTGACTATCGTCCAAATGTGTCTCTCTTGTATCCATTTGACAACTGTTTGTCATATCCTTTGGATACTACACATTGGGGCATATGCATAAATATGGCGTACACAATGAAACTCATAATGAAAGAATGCTTGAACTATTTCATGCACTTTCTTGAATTGAGTTGCATTAGACCGAGTTAAACACTCAAGTCATGCCACGTGACGTACAGTTAGACATCCTTTCATGGAGTGTAACTTTTGTGTTTCTAGAACACTTCGTCAATATATGCATATTTGCTCAAACCTAACATCTATTATAATCTATCTTTATAGATTTTGTTTCCTAGGATTAGATGATTTCGCCCAAGTTCTCATTTGAGAAAGCATTCTCCAAAAAGATCTCGACAATATTCATTTTCTTAATGTTATTCCCAATGAATTGTTATCTTGAACAATACAAGTAATACAATTATGTTTCCACTGAATATCTTGTTTATACAAGATACTTTTGACGAAGTTCAACTCCTTGACTTCATTGTCAAAACTTTTATTCCAATCTCCACAACACTTGCTTTAATCCATTAATGGATCCTTGAAGCATGCGTATGTTTTTAGCAATACATATGTGACACCTCGCCGTTTTGACTATGTTTTGATCGAAGTTTGACTTAAAATTTGATTAGTATGACCCTTGTTGACTTTTGACCGGTTAAAGGCTTTTGAAATATGTTGACCGAATGAAAGAAAATATGAATGATTTCTTTTGACCATCACAAACCGCCATTGACTATAGTTGTTTGAATATGTTACACCTGTCCTTTACCTTTAGCTATCGTGGCACCCATTCCTTATTCCTCTTTTAATTGGTACTCACGTGTAAACTTTCATTTCGACCAACGAAACAGAATAAAATGGAGATGGCTTAATTTTCATTCAATTAAAGTCCAATTGATTTATTTGAAGTGTCGGCCGATTGAAGAATGGAGTTAGTCGAATTGAATATTTTGATGAGTCGATCGATTGGAGTTTTGATGAGTCGGCCAATTGGAATTCTGAGTCTACGTCGCAGTCAGGATAGTCGATTGGATTTGTCTATTGATTTTTGGATCGTTTTATCAGGTAACCGGACTTCTCTGTATTTAATTTCGTTTTGATTGAATGATCTGATTTATCGTTTGATTTTGATTGAATATGTTTATTGTTTTGTGATTGGTATATTTTACGGGATATCGGAGTTTGGAATTGGATATGGAATTGAATCTGAATTTGAGCCCTGATCCTCCTGAGTTCGGGGAGGGGCCGGTCCTGATCCTCCTGGCATCGGGGAGGGACCACTCTGACTGATTGATTGGATGGACCCGATTATCTCCGTAAAATATATTATTTGTTTTGTGGATTAATCCGGTCTGGTTGAATTTTGTTATAATAATTAAATGTAGAGAAGCTGCGTCGTTAAATAACCGGTTACTGAGGTTTGTACCTGACTCTGTTTGTTTTTCTGTTGCGACGTAGGTTGACGGGCCGTCGGATGGGTGCAGAAGATACCGTTCTCAGCTCGCGCCCCGCGACCCGTCGGTGCGGGACGTGACAGATGGTATCAGAGCATTCGTTCCTCGGACTGTATTTGGGTCCCTGACATTTCGTTTGAAATTTGATTTCTGTCCAATTGAACTTGATTTGTTATCGTCCGTTTGAATTTCGCGGACGAAATTCTTTTGAAGGAGGGGAGAATGTGACACCTCGCCGTTTTGACTATGTTTTGATCGAAGTTTGACTTAAAATTTGATTAGTATGACCCTTGTTGACTTTTGACCGGTTAAAGGCTTTTGAAATATGTTGACCGAATGAAAGAAAATATGAATGATTTCTTTTGACCATCACAAACCGCCATTGACTATAGTTGTTTGAATATGTTACACCTGTCCTTTACCTTTAGCTATCGTGGCACCCATTCCTTATTCCTCTTTTAATTGGTACTCACGTGTAAACTTTCATTTCGACCAACGAAACAGAATAAAATGGAGATGGCTTAATTTTCATTCAATTAAAGTCCAATTGATTTATTTGAAGTGTCGGCCGATTGAAGAATGGAGTTAGTCGAATTGAATATTTTGATGAGTCGATCGATTGGAGTTTTGATGAGTCGGCCAATTGGAATTCTGAGTCTACGTCGCAGTCAGGATAGTCGATTGGATTTGTCTATTGATTTTTGGATCGTTTTATCAGGTAACCGGACTTCTCTGTATTTAATTTCGTTTTGATTGAATGATCTGATTTATCGTTTGATTTTGATTGAATATGTTTATTGTTTTGTGATTGGTATATTTTACGGGATATCGGAGTTTGGAATTGGATATGGAATTGAATCTGAATTTGAGCCCTGATCCTCCTGAGTTCGGGGAGGGGCCGGTCCTGATCCTCCTGGCATCGGGGAGGGACCACTCTGACTGATTGATTGGATGGACCCGATTATCTCCGTAAAATATATTATTTGTTTTGTGGATTAATCCGGTCTGGTTGAATTTTGTTATAATAATTAAATGTAGAGAAGCTGCGTCGTTAAATAACCGGTTACTGAGGTTTGTACCTGACTCTGTTTGTTTTTCTGTTGCGACGTAGGTTGACGGACCGTCGGATGGGTGCAGAAGATACTGTTTCAGCTCGCGTCCCGCGACCCGTCGGTGCGGGACGTGACAACATAAAACCTCGATTTGTGTCAAATGTACAACATCATCCTTCATTCATACGAAGAAGGCGGTTTTATGTGTTTTTCCATATATCAATATATATGAAATACAACTATTGCTAGAATGATCTTTATTGACTTATACATAGCCACAAGCAAGAAGCTGTGCTTTGTACGTAGTCAACTAGCCATCGACTTAGACATAGCTACAAGCGAGAAGCCGCGCTTTGTACATAGTCGATTTGTTATCCATGTCGATCTTTCCTTTTGAAGATCTAAACGTTCTTGATGGATTGCTCCTTCATGAACATCAACCAAGGTCTATACCTTGTTGTTATACATGGATTTTATTTAAAGATCATATAAATTCAAACCATATATGTGAAATCGGATCGTTCCATCGTTTTTCTTGTTTATCAACGGATTCTCATATGCTAAGTTTGAGAATGTCGTGAAGCCAATGCACCAAAACGGCTTAGGCAATCAACTCTCGTTGATCTTTTGTAGGATTGGTACTTGAGGTTCATGAACTTCTTCTACAACGATTTGTTGAACGAGTTCTTGACTCCTCATATATTCCATGAGTTTTTCGAATCATCATCAACTCGTGAGATGGTTGAGTCCTCATTGGAAGGAGCGTACTATTAAACTTCTTTCAAAACAACTTGTGAATGAAGTTTCGCTCAACTCCCATTAAGTACCATGTATGGAGTGACAAGTTTTCCATAAGAGTACTTCTTGTAGTGACGCATAAACTATTTTAATGCTCACTTTACTCCCACTACTTCTTCTTGATAATATCATTCTACAAGATTACATTATGATTAGCAACAACTACTTTGTTCTTATCATATTCGTGGAAGTAGTGCCTTAATATAAAGCATCCTACAAATTCACAGTGTCTTATTTGGTTTAAGCTTACAAGTCATCAATACTTAAAATAAGCTTCTCAACACCAAATCTTGAGAAGTATTATACTTAGAGATCAAAATCTCGTAAGATATCTTCTTCAATAGACTTCGATGGAACATCATTCAGTGTAAACAATATTGTCCTCAAACATAATTCCCTAATACGAGTCGAATAAGTCAATTTGATTTATTATCGATCGAACTATACAAAATATTGTTCGATACCTCCATTCTTGTACATATTATTCCTCATGGAGCGAGTTATGAAACTATACTCTTTAGATAATATTTCAAATCATATGACTTAACTACTTACCATGATTAATTGTAACACTTTTCTTTTTTCTTGAACGGTCTTTTTAACTTCACACTTGAACTCCTTTGAACTAGTCAAAAAGTTCATACTTATACCTTATCAAATAGATATGTTAATATCCACAATGATCGTTGGTTAAGTAGTAAAGTATCAACAACCTTTCATTGCACAAGTACTTATAGGTCTTTATACATCGATATGTATAAGTCCTAATTAGTTCACTTATCCTTAAACCTTCATAGGTTAAAGGCGTTTTTGTCATTTAACAAACATGATTCGCATATCAATCGATTTGAAATCGAATTGAATTTCGAGCTCTACGTTACGTAGACTCTCATAATGCGATTCTCGTTTATGTATGTGACTAAGCGGTTATATATAACATGAAAGTCAAATACTTTATGTCAAGTCTTATACATCCTATTTGTCATTCAAAACTTGTTTATCTATTTCAAGCAAATTCAATCAAGATGCATGAAATCATATAAACAAATTCATAATAAAAGATCTTGTCTTTTACAAAACATAATCATCCATCATTGAATATGAAATGGAGATATTTTGAGAGGTTTTAGAATTAAGGTATGCAACCTTCAATTCCTAAACAAACTCTTAATAAAGATAACTCTACGTATTCAATGGTAATGACTTAAATGAATAAGTCATTTCCTATACGGAGTTAACTTTACATCTCTCGAACATTCTCTTATTCTTCATTGCTAACACATTTCGTTAAATGCGAGCATATGAACTAGTATCAAGTTACTAGTGTGAATTAAAGATAGTGAGATAATTTGAACGACAAATATACTTTAGAATTAGAATATTTCTAATCGTCACAATCATGGTATTTCGAACAACCTTTCAAATGCCTCCCATAAACGACAAATGAAACATCTCATGTGACACATGGTCATCAATGAGAGTCTTGAAATTCCAACTCATACATTGGTGAAGTATTTCTTGAATACTTAACCAATCACCTTTTTGCATCAACAAGCGTGCATAAATGTAATATTATATCCTTTATAATTCCAAAGAAATCGTATGACAATATCAACAATCCTTGATATCGGAGATTAATATCTCTAGTTGTCAATTAGCTACTTAAATCTTTCGATTTATAAGCCAATGAAACATTCATATAACTTCTTATAAAAGAAGAATCTCTTGGTCAACTCATATTCTTTATAATCGATCATAAATGATGGAGTTAATATCTACTTTCTCCAAGAACACTTTCTTGAGTAAGCGGATGAGAACGTACGAGTTAATTTTAGTCCATATGAATTCGCTAATTCAAAGGTCTAGAAATTTCAAATGAGGATATTAAGCATACGCTTTATTGAATAACTTTTCGCCAAAAGTCAATCAATCATCGCGTTGCTACGTTCGGGTAGTTTGAGGAAAGTTTTGGGAATTGACATACTCAAATTTCTCTTCACTAAGATCGTGTCTTAGGAATCGGTATTACTTCTTTAAGTGAATACTTTTAGAAACGAGTTTGTTAATTTTCAAAGATTGATCGCAACAAAATTAACAATTTAAACATCTATAACAAAATCAATTTACGGTCATTTAGTTTATGCAATTGTTTTATTTATAACAAATAAAACTCCCACTACAATTATTTAATGTCCCTAATGTAGTAGGTTTTCCAAGATCTCTATTTTCGTTGAGATGGTGCTAGCGTCGGCGTGACACCAAAAACAACTAGATAGAGTAGGTTCTCTAACCAATCATTCCATATGATTCTTGGTTTGTGAAATATCACATGTACATCCACAAACTTTGCCCCGATGTCCAATCCGATTAGAAAACATCGTTAAGTAACCTTTCTCTATTTGCTCCTAGTAAATCCGATTTACACCCCGACACGGATGATGGAACACGATGTCCCGCGTCGGTGAGAATGCATCAATGAACGATCATACACGTTAGAAGGGGATAGAGAGAAGGAGGGCGATTTAACTTAATCATGTTTTGTTTGGGACAATCAATTAAGTGACACTTGTTTGGTGGTCATGTAAGCATACACCCATACCTAGCCTATGACAATTCATAGCAATCACAAGCAATCACATATAAGCATCTCACAGTTGTGGGTTTGTATGGCTCCCGCTTGCATTAGTTTCGCCACATCGTCCATGGAGCAAAACTAATCTAATCCTTGTCCCTCCCACTAAATTCTATAAGGATCTAAATCCTATAAAATAAAGGAGCAAAATACATGTGAAAAATATCCTACTCCCATCCTAGCCTTAGGGGCATGCAAGCCTCACAAGTTACATCAAAAATTAATCAACAAATTAATTAATTAATGACACCAAAGGCCGCATTACAAACATTCACACATGCATTCAATTTACAACCACAAGACATTGAGTCTTGAGCCATACTAAACCCACTATCCACCTACAAAACAAAGTTAGCACATACAAGCACTTTGTTTCAAATTAACGATTTTCAAGCATCTTTGCGATTTGTTTGCCATAAGTAAATTCCGTGTACTAATTCTCAATTTTAAACAACAAAACTTGTTTAAATTCATTTAGAAAGTTCTTTCAACATCCCATAACTGAAAGGAGATCAAACAATGAGTTTTCTAATTAATTTCAACTAGTTTGAATACTTAGAAAAACAGTAATTTACCAAAAAAAAACGTAACTAATGGAATCCAACAAAAACAACAGTTTTCGGTCTCCAAAAATTCTAAAATAAATTACTTAAGCTCCTTATCATAGTTGTGATTACCAGTAAAAATTTCAAGAAGAGATCTTCAACCATCTGGGAGAATCAAAAAAGACAAATCTCTTACAAGTGCACGAAACACCGTTCTGAGATTTTCAGCTTATCCTCTCAACCATTTGGTCTGTTAGACCACCTTCTATCCAGTTTTTTATATATACAATATACATAGAAAAACTAGTTTAGACTATAGGCTATCCATACATGAAAAGAAAATAACCAAGTTCAGTTCAAAAAAAACGAGTTACATACTAAACAATCAACAAATTCTGTACTGGAACAGACTGTCGATCGAAATGTTTTAACCTAGTTGAAGGTCCAAACTTCCATGAAAAATTATGAAACTAACTTTCCTGGAATCCTAACTCAAAATAGAACAACTCCATTTAAACAGAATTTTTAAAGGAGTTCTTAGTTGGTACAGTTTATTAGAACAATCGATTTGCTCAACAAACTGGATCTGACAAGATCTTCCTTTTCATACTTGAAAACCCACAAATTAATCCGAGTCATGCAATAATTTATACATGATCAGAAAGAGCTTCAAGTCCTCTTTATTTCTAGCCATAGAATACTGGTACTTATATTCAAAATATAAATCTTTCAAGCCATTCAAACAGGACAGTGCGAGCAGAAACTGGTTCTGCGCACTGTCGCCGTTTTATTCACAATAAATCTATACTAATTTAGAAAAATGTGAATCCAACGCCAAAAGAATCATAATCCAAAGATCTACAACTTTCATGTAGATGGAAAGATCTTCCAGAGAAGATATCACATCGAAAAACGCGAAAAAACACTGAAAATACCATTTCCAGACAGCAAACAAACGCATCATCTCTACTAATCCGTTAATTAGCTAATTTCTCTTAATTAAGTGTCAAAATAGCTTAAGTACAACCTGGCTCTGATACCACTGTTAGGAAATTGCCCAATTTTAATTTTGTGACTAATTACTCTTAATTAATCCAATTAAAACACAAAGAGCAAGAGGATCTAGTACATAGCCATTTCGACACAAAGAGATAAGAGGTGGATTTTTGATACCTCCCGCGAAATCGTATTCGCGGGGCTCGATCCTACGGCATGGGAATCGATGGGGTGCTCTCCTTCGCCTCCTCCTCCGTTGATGGCCGCCTCGAGTCCACCTAGAGGATTAACCAATCTCTTCTACCCTTGTGCTAGCAAGAGGAAGAGGAATGTCTAATCCCAAGGTATGCTCTCTTCTATTCAATTAGCCCTTTTAATTGGTGGAGAGAGTTTGTGCTCAACTCATGAGCTTGAGGTAGAAGAAAGGAGAGGAAGAGTAAAGAAAATTCTGAAATTTTCTTTCTTCTTTGTGGATTTCGGCCAAGGAGAGAAGAGGTGAGAGAAGGTAGGAAGGAGGCTAGGGTTTCCCTCAAAATGAACCCCTATATATAGACCTCATGACCTAGTCTCTACCAACCTTTCACTTGGACAAAAATGCCCCTTCTTGGCCGACATTTTAAGTGGGCTTTAAGCCTTGGCTTAGCCCATTTAACCATTCCATTTATTACTCTTTTCAATTGACCTCAAATTTGGACTTTTATTTAACTAATTAAATAATGACCCAATAGCTCAATTAATTTAAATGAGTTGAACATTATCAATTATTAACTCATTAATAATTAATTTGGGATTAGCATATGCATTGATTTATTTCTATATGATCCCTTTGACTTAATTAATTATAACGGTCCACAACGCTATACAATTAATTAATCAAACTATCATATTTTTCGCAACACGCACTGTTGCGAATAAATAATGCACTGTTTTGGTTAAAGCTCTACTTGTGTGACCCTTTGAGGATTTATGCTATGTTGGACATGGAATTAAATCGTTATTTAATTCCAATAATCATAAGCGGTATCTAGCAACACGTTATGATTCCCAATTCGCATAAATAGTGTACTGCTACAGTATTTAAATCCTGCATAAGAGAATATATGTATTTCCCTATTTTGATTCTTATGTCACACGATATCATCGTATAATCCAAAATAGGAATGTGTCATTCTTGCAGATTATACGTTTCTTGATCTAGAGATAATTGTATAAAGTTGCATGCAAACAATCTATCTCCATCAAGGGGCCCAAACAGATATCGTCACTCACTAAGTGAATTAATGAGGGACATACGGTTTTCTTGATGATTAACTTTTCCCCGCACAATTCAAGAGAACATAAATAAAGTCCGTATAGCAGCCCTTATCGGGAATCAGTGGTAGACAGTATTTATTGAACCTATCCTCATGTGGAAAAGATAAACATCTCAAACTTAGAACCAAAATCATAACGAAATAAACAATGACACATAACACAATCCATATGTTTATTTCGATGGGTCAAGTCCTGTGCTATGTTCCATAACATACACATATGCAATTAAGTTGGTAACTCTTTACCTATGATTAGTAGAACTTAATCATCACTTAACTTGCATACTAATCTTATAAGATATTTAATGTTCCTTGTTAATTATCAAGATTATGGACCGTTTAGATTTATTATTGTCATTCTAAAGAATGATCCACAGAGATCTACTATTTAGATCCTCAACCTGAATAATCTGTCAATAATAAACCTAGGAACAGATGATAAAATATCATCCCATACATAAACTAATAATTAAGTCATTAAATTATTGACTTCTAGGACATAACTCTAACAATCTCCCACTTGGCCTAGAGTCAATCAATAGTGACTTCTAGCCAACGAAGAATTGAGAACAATGTCATATATCTACATATATACATGTTTCGAACCTCAAAATAAATAATACGCTTAGAGCTAGTTACTCATACGTCCACCACGTATGGATGCATAAATGCATCTCGTATACTGCTCAAGGTAGAGGTCGAGCTAGAGTGTTCGCTGTGTTCGCGAACCTATCCAAAAAAAAGTTCGACCATATATATATATATATACTCCTATATATATTCTTGATCACCTATCCAAAAAAAAGTTCGACCATATTAATTATCAAGATTATGGACCGTTTAGATTTATTATTGTCATTCTAAAGAATGATCCACAGAGATCTACTATTCAGATCCTCAACCTGAATAATCTGTCAATAATAAACCTAGGAACAAATGATAAAATATCATCCCATACATAAACTAATAATTAAGTCATTAAATTATTGACTTCTAGGACATAACTCTAACAAGAAGTCATAAACCTATACTACAAGAAAAATGGTATATAGGAAGACTTTGACTGCAAGGTTTTTCAATTGGCAACACAGTTGGTGTTCTTGCAAGATTATGCTGCATGACAAATCTTGTTATGTAGCTACAATTTAAAAAATTACTGTTATTTGCAAGATTAATTTGAAACACTTTTTTGATATGTTGCAGGCTAATAAAAAATTAATACCAATTCTAACTTTCTTTCCAAAAATTTTCTCGCATATGGCATTGACGCCATCTCACAGATCTCGTATTTGTTTCCCACCTAATTGATATTTTGGATTTTTATCTCCAATTCTCCTTTCGTTCCATTAACATGTGGGACCGTTACTTAATCTTTTTGTATTTTCTTTTTTTTTCCCTCATGGCAATTAATTATTGTGCTATTCAAAATTTTTGTGATCTCATTTTCATCCTCCAACAATATGTATCATCAGATTTTGGAAATTACTTTGATGTCTGTGCACTTAATTAAGAAAATTATATATGAAGATTTCATAGAATAACCAATATTTGATTATAATCTGCTTGTTAGTTCATGTTAAATACTAATTTATTTTTCTTTCCTTCTTATTAATTGTTTTAAGGAAATTAAGGAGCAAAGCAAAGCCATTTTTATCTCTATAGTATACTTATAAAAGAGTCAATTCAATATTGTAAATAAACAATTAGACGAAGGGGTAAACAATTTCAGACCCTGACAAATATGGATCATGATATTTTATATTTGATTTGATCTACGATATAAATGGTAGCCTCAGGTGAAAAAAAATACTCTTCATCTAAAATGAAAAGATTGATTTTACAATATTTTTATTGTCTAATGTGTACAGTTCTATTAAAAAATAATAATATTGATCGCATTGTTTCCTTATTTTGCCCGCATATTAGGGGCATTTTTGCTAGTATTTTATTTAAATCATTGGCTTTCAATGCCGCTATTTTGAAAACAGAATTATTTTAAGCTTATTTTTTTAATTTTATCTTATAAAAATTGAGATTACAATCATCATATAATAACGCCCAGAGCATGCAGCTATTATAACTGCCATCGCTAAATAAATCATCTCTACCATCGCTGTTGTATGTTACAAATGTCCAGTTTAATAATAAGAAGTGTTTAGTTTAATAAGTATAAATGTTCAGTTAAATGCGTCAGAATCGCGCTAGAATAAGAGTCGTGCGTGGGTCAAGAGGTGTGCTAGGAGACAGGGATAGAATAAAAAAAAATTAATTTGAACTGGATCGGTTCATTTCCAGTTCTAATTTTTTTCATGTGTTTTTTGTCCGGTTCGTGACCCCTTCGCTTGGTTTTTTTTTCATAACAATTATATTTCTTGTTGCAACTAACTGAACATTCGTACTTACTAAACTAAACATTTATACTTAATAAAATAAATATATTTGCTCATAACATTTATATTTTCTGTTGCAACAAACTGAACATTTATACTCAATTAATGGAACATTTGTACTCAACTAACTGAACTTTTCAGCAAAAATATAAAATAAAATGAACATAGTGAACATAGCGAACACTTATAAAACAGTGAACAATTCTACTACAAAGTGAACATTTGTATCTAATAAAGTGAACACTTATAATAACGAAATAAACAAAAAATACGCACTAGGTGAGTAGAGGGGATAGAGCGCTGGGTGAGTAGCGATGGCACAGAGTGCGATGACAGTAATCAATTTTCAAATAATAATAGTAAGAATAATAATAAGCATAATATTAAATTTGATTTATACTATTTGAGAAATTTAAATTTTACAATATGTCATTAAAAAATCACTAGTTAAATTTTATTCTATCAAATAAATTAAAACTAGTTTTAGGCCACTAAACAATATAGTGGTATTCGTCCAAAATAAAAAATGCTCTAAACACTTTTGCTAATAAATAAGAATATGTTTTTATGAGGATGGTTCAGTGCCAATACCTTTGGCTGTTACCAAGCGGCACGGATTCATTTTTTCATTAGTAGTTTAAAATATAAAAAGCAATCATCAAATTTAAACTGTTGATCTAATCAAATTTTAATGAACAAACAACATATGTCATACGTGAAGAATTGATTTAAATCAAATAACATATGTAATCATGAAAATCGATATATGAAATGCAAGCAATATCTTTATACTTGCAAAATTTTATTAAGCTTAATCATATATATAGATAATAAATATTTTGAAAAATTAATAAATCAATAACTCTTTGGAAAATTTTATTTCAGCTTAATCATATAGATAATTAAATTATATTGAAAAATAAAAGTTTAATCATTTTTTATCGAGATCTTGTGTGCACTCATTTGTCCACAATACATATATTGTTTTTCTTTTCAATTGAACATGGAAAAGAGCAGTTTAATTAAAAATTTAAAGAGAATGTATACTTAATGTAAATGATTTATAATATAAAAAAAAAACACTAATGTTATATTTATGCAGCTAACCATTAAAATCTATGGGGCGTTTGTTTGTGACTTAAAGGGTGCATAACTTAAGTTATGTATCCTTAAGTCACCAAACACCTCTTACATAAGATGCCTTAAGGGTACATAAGTTATGCAACCTAAATAGGTTGCATAAGTTATGCACCAGTCCCCTTTAATTTTTTTTTCCAACAATACCCTTTAGAAATAATTAATAATAATATTTAATAATCTATAATAATTAATAAATAATAATATTTAATAAGTAACAATAACTATTAAAAATCATAATTAGTAATAAATATTAATTATTATAATTAATAAATAATAATATATAAAAAGTAATAATAATAATTAATAAACAATATTGATTTATTATTAAATAATTAATAATATTTATAATATTTAATTAAAAATAATTAATAATATTTCATAATAATAAAATGATTTCTTATTATCATTATTAATTAATTTTTATATTAATTAAAAATTAATTAATATTAATTAAGAAATAATAATACTTAATAAGTAACAATAATTATTAAAAAATCATAATAAATAACAAAGATTAATTATTATAATTAATAATATTTAACAAGTAAAATTAATTATTAATAATAATGATTTAAGAATAATAATTAATTGAAGATAATTAATCAATAATAATTTTTATTATAAAATAAATAATAATATTTCTAATATTTAATTAAAAGTAAATTATAAATATTTCATAATAGTAAAAATGGTTTATTATCATCATTAATAATTAATTTTTATAATAATTAATAATTAACAATAATTAGGTCACAACATATAATACATAATACTAATTCAAATTTAAGGGCATTTTAGTCTTTTGACATGAACATACGCATGCATTAAGTTAGTCATTCTTACTACACAACCAAACATCTATTACATAACACTACATAAACATTTAGGCATCCATAAATTATACAACTCCTTACTACACAACCAAACATCTATTACATAACACTACATAAACATTTAGGCATCCATAAATTATACAACTCCTTACTACACAACCAAACATCTATTACATAACACTACATAAACATTTAGCCATCCATAAATTATGTAACTCCTTACTACACAAACAAACGCCCCCTATAGATATACAATATACATATACGCAAACACTATTTGGTACTTGTTACAAAGTACGACCTATTTTACTCGTGTAATTTATAAAGCTTTCATGGAGGCGCAATCCGATGGAAACAATATTTGCCCTAGCCAGTGCACACGCCGCCTCCTATTCCAATTCCGGCGACTCGCACCCGCTCCATTTGCCTTATCTCCTGATCTGAGATTCAAATCGTCAAACCTCCTTCGAAGCACTACCACCGCCGGACCACCGTAAGGTGCCTCAATCTCCGACAGATCTAAGTCGATCGGTGCCATCTCTCTGACCCCGACACAGAGGAGCTCGGTAGGAGGTGCTCAATCCAGATCTTAGATCAACTCCAAATCAGACCCATTTCAACGAGTCCAACCTGCTTTAGCCGAGGCTGCTGATTTCGATTGACGAGAAGAAGGTTGGACTCGTTGAAATCAGCAGCCTCGGCTAAAGCAGGTTGGACTCGTTGAAATGGGTGCTGACATGGCGGTTGCAGAGGGCCCACCGAATTATTGCCTCTACCTTGCCTCTCTCTTAGGCGGCTCGTCAATGATTGGGAAGGGTAAGGCCTATCATTCTTGAACCGAAATTTTAATTCCATAAATTGAGGTTCTATCGGTTAGAATTATAATTAATTTGATCTTACTTAAGACATAATTAACTACTTGAGTGATGTTACTGTGTATAATTATGGTTAATTAGACCTCATTTGAGTTAATTTGAGAGTAATTTCACCATTATATGTTTGTATTAAAATTCTTGCGACTGAGGTGCATTTAGGTAGCTTTTCATGAACTTAATTTTAGATAAGGATAAGTAATTCTTAACAATGCTGCTTCTTTTATATGTTGGTTAAGTTAATTTAGTCAAGCTATGTGGATCATGGCAACTTTAACCTAAACTAAAATTAACTAAATGTAGAGTTATGTAGGTCTTCTTGATATGTTTTTAAATTTTACTGGCGTGCCAGCAATTGTTGAACCTACTTTGAGAGACTCGACATAGAGGAGCCTTGCTATCAGAAGTCGATAGCTCATGCATGACTCTGTATGATTTTAAATTATGTATATTTAAAATATTTGTTAATATCTTGTTTATAAGTATATTTCCTTTATTTTTTTTCTAGGAGATGTTTTACCCAAAGTTAACAGAGAAGTTTACAGGCACAGAGTAGAAGATATAGAGAGGTTTGCATGCTAAGTTAACCAAAACATGAAGGCTGCTTCACCTAACTTTTTTTATCCATTTCAGTTTTAATCCAAGTGTCCTCTTTATGATGATTTACTTGTCTTTATGTTAATTTGTTTTTGCAGGCTGCTTCACCTAGTGTCAAAGCCTATAAGCTAGAACTAGCAGTAGCGATTGTCCATGCTATCTTTGGACAGACTTTGTTACCTCAGTTGAAGGCTTGATTTCTAAGATATGTGAAGTATTTCAAGGTGCTCCCATCTAATAATGTTTCAAATGTTACACTTCATTCATGTCTATGTTCTATAGGGTTGAAAGCTGATTATGACTATACATACAAGTTTGAAGTCGGTTGCATCCACCTTGGGTGATAAATGGAAAAAGGAAAAAGTGGGCTGATTTTTAAACTGAGTTTGTCCCAGGTATCTCTTGTAGCCTTTCTCAATTGCTATTTATATAATATTTTCTTTCTAAGCTATTTACATGTGCACTGAATGGTATTTTATTCTTATTAATATATCATTATAATTTGTATTATTTGATCTGGTCCAAATTGTTGTCTATGAAACCAGCACTAATTAGTCCAATAACAAGATTCAACATAATCTATTAATTACAAGACTTTGGCTGATATTGGTACTTGGATTATAAGAAGATTTATTTTATACATAATGATCTTTGTAGACCTAATTAGCATAACTTATTTGTTTGTTTATTTTTCAGTTTTAAAGCTAAAGGCTAAGAACAGCAAGAAGAAAATTTCTCCTAACTCATTCCAAAACGCTAACAGCTTCAAAGGAGTTCCATACGTTGGTTTCATGCAATGGACGAAGTTTTAATTCATGCAATAATATATTTAAGCATAATGTTAATTTTGGAGGTCTTAGTTTGTAACTTTTTCCTTTTTTTATCAATCATGGTATCTT
Organism: Rhynchospora pubera; assembly: GCA_028095005.1. NCBI lineage: Eukaryota > Viridiplantae > Streptophyta > Magnoliopsida > Poales > Cyperaceae > Rhynchospora > Rhynchospora pubera. Next base: position 60,228,458 of record CM051459.1, on the reverse strand, counting down.
GTTGTATATTGTAAAAATGTTGAATGATATTAATTAATTATAAAATTAGTTTTGATTATTACTATTTTGTATGATTGTTGTTCCAATATCATGATTCTTTTATTTTTAATAATAATATTAATTGCTATAATCATTACATTTATATCATTCATTCATTTAATAATATGATGGCGTGAATAAGAAAATGTAGCTTGATTGCAAATTTCTTGCTATTTGATCCGTGTGGTGTTGCAACAATTATGGAATATTAAGATATTATTTTATTTTTTTATAAAAAATATTATTTTTTTATATATTTGATTCACGCTAAGAAAAACTAAAATTGCAAGACTATCTGGTCATGCTGTGTCGAAGTAAAAGGGTGTTGCAGGAATTGTCGTCTGCAAGACTCTGTTTTAGCTTTACCAACATCGAAATAAATCTTGCAATAGCACTTAGCAACACCCCGATGTGCAAGATTAGAACGAATCTAGCAAATAAATTTAGCTAGGTTTTTTAGACCCTCTTGGAAGAGAATCGTGTCTTGGTAAAGCTCATGCTGGATGTAGTATAGTACGTAGCAGATCAGAATCTAACCTCTTCTATTCATCAAATCAGTTAGAGAAAATTAAAGGGATTAGTTAGTAACTTAGGGGGCGTTTGGATGGGGTTGGAATAAGAGGGAATTGCATATTTTCGAAATTTCATATGCCAAATTTATTATAAACAATCCAAACTCTTCACAAAGTTACACACTTCCCAATAAATTTATGCCTAGAATTGCAAAATACCCAAATTCCTACAACATCCAAACGGCCCCTTAGTATATATACCAGCTTTCTTTGGAACAGATCGCCATGAGCCTTCGCCATGCGCAGCAATGTACTTGAGTAGAATATCGTCTTCTTCAGCTGTCCATCTCTCTTTCTTCAACCCCACCTTGTCACAACACGGCGCTCTCCCCATTTCTCTCTCTACTTTGAGATCATGTTGGTGTTTAGACTTTAGAGAGCTAGAGAGAGAGAGAAAGAGAGAGAGAGGTGAGAGTTGAGTGAATCCAAACAGGTTGGTGGGGGTGCAGGGGGGGGTTGTTAATATAGGCGATAGGCGATGAAGAGAAATGGACAAACAATTTTCTCCAGTCAATGGTCAAATTGAGATGCGCATGGAAAAAACGGACTGGCGCGGTGTTGTGAGAAATGGAGGGGATGAAATCATGAAAGAAAGATTAGAGATTTTTTCTTAATATATATATATATATATATAGAAATTTAGCGTCTCGACTAGTCTATATAAAAACTCATAATTTTTATTAAGCCTCTAATTTTTGCATCTAAACCCACAACTTTATATGAAATGGAAGGGATGAAATCATGTAAGAAGGATTAGAGATTTTTTTCTTAAAAAATAAAAAAAATATCTAGAAATTTAGCGTCTCGACTAGTCTATATAAAAACTCATAGGGTCGTTTGGATCGCTTAGGAATAGGAGGAATTTTCTATTCCTAGGCATAAAGAATTGGGAAATGTATAATTTTGTGAAGAGTTTGGATTGTTTATAATAAATTTATGTTTAGAAATAGAAAATTCTCCAAATTCCCACTTGATCCAAACGGCCCATAACTTTTATTAAGCCTTATGACTAATGAGTTACGAGTAAACTAGATGTAGGTGCCTACAAGTTTTACTCAAAAAAAAAAAAAAAGGAAAGCAGATACAGGTTTAGTTTCCTCAATATCGCCAAAAAAAAAAAAAAAAATCCCTCCCTTGCACTCTGAGAAATCAGAATGACCAACATCTCAATAGTTAATTTACGCGATAATCAGATCTATAAGGTCTGATGATACTTTGGCCGTTTGTCAAGGTAGGGAAGCAAATCCTACAAATCATGTTGCACAAATTAGGACAAACAATATCTTAGATATATAGATATATAATAAATAGCAAAACAACAACAAAAAAATTAGTGAGAAACCTCTAGAAGACGATCTGGTTGAACCATGCCGGTCCATGTGCGCATTTTCTGGCCGGTGTTGGGATTGATCACTAGAATTGCCGGTAGAGTTACCAAGTTATAAAATGTGCACATCATCCTTCCTTCACTCATGGTGTTATACACCTATAACAAGTTTACGCACCTTATAATATCAGGTTGAAATTTATTTCAATATCTTCAAATTGGCTCAAAGCACCTAGGATGTGAGCATTTCAGTGGCTCTCATAATGTTAGTTAGCTAGAGTTCATGCACAATCTAATTAAGTGAAGAATTAGAGAATATGCATCTGCTAGTTTCCTCTGTTGTTGTGTATTGGGCTATTGGCTACCTACAGTTCTACCTGCCTAGAGACATCTTAGCAATTGAAATAAAATATCTGCAATTTTTTAAACTAGAATTTTGTGGTTGCATAATATTCCTTTTTTTCAGAATATATACTGACCTGCCAGAAGAGAAAATTAGATCGTATTATCTGGCTCAAAGTTTCATTTTGCCACGTATCTCGGTTAAGCTATTTAAAAGAACGACAAAAAAAGCACATAAATAAGTTAAGTTCATGATTTTATTATTCAAGAACATTAAGGTTAACAATAAAAAAGGAAATTCACAATGTGAGAGTTGAATTCCTCCGTGGACTGGATGTTAACCAGTAACCACTTTTCTTGGAGAGCAGCATCCATTTTAACCTACATGTATGCAATCACGGAAAAATGTAATTAGTAAGCAAATTAAGATAAAAATGAATAGACAAAAGAAACTGAAATAGTCTTTTTACCCCACTTGTTCAGCACCAGTACATCCCAAATTCATTTGAATGGGCATTTCTTAAATTATTCCATAAACAAAAATGAATCAATATATATTTGAAAAAAAATGCAGTCATACCTTCTTGAAAGAACCGCTGTACATGAGGGTAAAGGGAGGTTGGTACAAAGCAGCCAAGTTCATAGGGGAGGAATCAGCAGTAGAGGCAGTGTTCTGGTCAGAGTTCTGGCCAGAATTCCAAACAGCCAAAGTTTTTTGCCTCATTTGCTTCTTGAACGCCATAAATTGATGATGTTCAAGACTGAAATAATACAGTGCAAAATCACATAGGTGTGTGCAATATTAGAAAGTTAGAAAAAAAAAATTTAGAAAAAACCAATAATAATATATGTATAGCATTAATTTTTCTGAAGCACTTTTTATCTACACTAATTGGACCGTTCCTGTATACTTGCCAAGACTTGGTCGTTTACTCGTTTATGATCTTCTTCCCATAATAATAATTAGAGGCATTTCTATTAGATGTCATCAACCTTAACCTTCATTACATCATAAGAAGGCATAGATTGCTGTTAACCTTCATTACATCATAAGAAGGCATAGATTGCTGTCTGGTATTGTTCTAGCATTCCTCTTTCTATTAGGGCGTATATAATTTTGTCAGTTGATAAAATAAACTTTTACTTGAGACTCCTCCATCAATATATCTAGCTACCTAATTGAGCATGGGCATAATATTATTGTGAGAACCAATATATAGAATATCCAAAGTGCCAAACAAAAAGAATTCGTTACCACATCTGCCACGTTCTAGATGTTATTCCATTTGAGCCTTCAGCTGAATTCATAACATAAAATCAATAAGCTAGACCAAAACGATAGCATATCAATCAGTCGCTTATATAGATTCACTAGGGGAATAAAATGAAAAGCCTAGTCTTGAAATTGATTTTTTTTTAAAAAAAAAACAACTTGAAAATTTTTCTATGATATATTTCATTATTATTAGGAAACTCTAAACACCTTACAAAGAAGTTAGTCTTGAAATTGATTTTCTCTATGAGTTGTTTAAGGATAAAGAAAAATGTTACACGCAAGATAGTGATGCATAAAATTCTGGGCATACAATTTTTTTTTTGAACTGAAATCTTTTATAGGTTAAAAAAAATACTAGCTGCCAGTTATTCTAGGACTGAAGTTAATTGACGCATGTTTTATTTGAGCTTATGAAAAGAACATACCTGAATCATACTTGAAGTTCTGCTGAAAACACCAGTCTTTGAGGTGACTGCAATCACAAATGTCGACTTCACAATTCTCTGCTAGCGCAATTTGATTCAACCCGATGATTAAATTTGGACATTCTTTTATTGTCAGTATTTTGAGTGAAGGAAAGCTCTTCAATTCTTCAGATGGCTTGAAATTACCGCAATCACTTGTAAACTCACATAATTCTAATGTCGTCTCTGACATCTTCAGTTGTACTGTCGATAATGATTTGAGATTATTGCACGTTGATATTTTTAATTCAGCCAAAGATCCCAATAGTGCTACTTCAAGCAATGAGTTGCACCGACGAATGGTCAAGTGCTTGAGCTGAGATGGAAGTGATTCCCTTTTCAAATGTAGTAATTTGCCACAATCAGCGATATACAAATGTTTCAAGGCAAGCATCATGCCTAAAGGAAGTGAAGTAATGTGAGGACAACTTCTTATCCAGAATTTCACTAGTGAAGTGCACGAAAGAGAATCTCTCATCCATCTAGGAAACTCAAACCCACGATAAGAACCTATCTCAAAATGCTTGATATTAGGATGGGGTTGAAAATTCTCAAGAATATTAAGATCTTGTTGATTAATAAATTTAAATTTTCTGGATTTTTTTATGGAAATTTCTAACATGCCTTTCTTTGTCGAATAGTCTCGAGGAATTTGCCATTCTACTTCCCTGATATCCTCAAAAGATATAATGTCAATCCTTTCATGTGAAGTACTCGTCAAATAATCAGTTTTGTCCCATAATAAGGACAATTGTTCAAGATTGCACTTAAATATTAAGTTAGCATTTCTAGCATCTTCTATGCTCGTAATGTTGTGTATATCTTTGATCACAAGAGCTCCTTTGATATCATTAAACTCCTTTAACCACCCAACAGCACCATGATAATTTTCTGGTTGCGTCATTAGATTGCAGACATTCATTGTACAACTAGGAACGAGCTTTGCACAACTTGGTGGAAAGTAGTTTAATTCTTCTAAGAACAAAAATTGAAGGCTAGTTAAGTTTCCAAAGTCTTCAGGCAGCTCCTTGAGAAGACAATTTTGGAGGATCAACTCCTTCAAGTTTGTAAGCTTACATAATGAATTTGGCAGTATTTGTAAAGGAAGGGAAAATATCAAAATTCTTTGTAGCTTCATAAGATTTCCAATGCTTTCTGGTAACATGAAATATTTACGACTGAAATGTGTTCTGGAGTATCCCTGACAGTAACCTTTATTGCCGTGAATCTCTAATACCCTCAACTTTTTTAGCAAACCCAGTGATTTAGGTAATTTGCTATAAAATGAAGATGGCATATAAAGCTGAAGAAATTCTAAGTTAATAAGGTTCCCTATTCCTTCTAGCTCCATGTGGTAACAACATAGATCAAGGATAAAAATCCGTAAGTTATAACATGAAAATATAGATTCCGGTGAAAATTGTTTAACAAATTCATGATTACCAAGAGAAAGGTAATGCAAATTCTTCAAAATCCCAAGTGAAAAAGGCAGAGCATGATCTTCTCGGTATTCTAAGTCCAAGGCTCTTAAGTGCTCTGCTTTTGAAAGACAATTTGAGGTAATCATATTCGTATCTTCACCCTTTGTATGGATGGGACGAGGACCTGAATATCTCATAATAAGTGTTTGGGTAAATGTTATGTCAATAGAGCAAACAATTTCAGGTAGTTCCCTCAGTTCTTTATTTAAGTAAAGGTGTCGAACTTCTTTTGGAAAAAAAGATTCTTTACCTCGTTCAGCTGAACAACATGTCTTTTCAGAGTTCAACCAAGCCAAATCATGCACCATATCATGCAATCTAAAAGTGACATCAATAGAAAGACCATACTTATCACGCTTAATGTTATAATCATCAAAAAATGACCTTTCATATAACATTTTTGTGTAATTAGCAGCCATTTGTTCTATTGGTTTTCCCTCTTTCCATTCAATATATCCATGTGCAATCCATAATCTACTCATGAGATTCATGCTATACTCGTAGCCTTTAGGAAACATGGAACATAATAAAAGGCATGGTTTTAAGTATGTGGGCAGGTGCTCGTAACTTATTTGAAGTGGTGCTAATATCTCATTTCCAGCATCTAATTCCCACATATCACTTTCTAAAACCTCTACCCAATTTTGTAGATCTTCCTCATGACTTAAAAGACTAGCAATTGATTTCACAGCCAAAGGCAACCCGCTGCATTTCTTAACTAATTCCTTACCAATTTCCACCAACTTAGCCTGATTAGAATGATCTATACCTTGAAATGCATAATGTGTAAACAACAACCAACATCTATCATCTGATAAATATGATAGCTGTAAGGGGTCCATTGTTTGCATGATGCGAGAAACCGAAATATTTCTGGTGGTGACTAAGATAGTAGCTTTTGTTGCTCGCATCAAAGGCATCCGTAATGACTCCCAAAGGCTCAGTTCCTCATTCCATACATCGTCTAGCACAAGAAATACTTTTTTCCCTCTAACTCTATTTGCTAGTTCCTCCATCATAACACTTGGGTTATTCAGATCGAGTGCTTTTCTTGTAAAAGACTCAATTATATCTCGTGCGATCCTTTCAATACAAAAATCATTCGAGACATAAACCCATCCAGCTAGATCAAAGAAATCTTGCACTCTCTTGTCATTATAGATGAGTTGTGCCAAAGTTGTTTTTCCAATCCCTCCCTTACCTATTATCGGCAGGACCGAGATGACCTCTTTTTGGTGATTAACCAAAAATAATGAATCAATTACCTTCTCTCTTTCGTCTTCTCTACCAAAAACACTCTGCTCCACTACTAAAGAGCTGGTAGGAGTATATCTTCTCTTTCTCCTCCTAGGTGCATCTTCCTCTCGCAACCACAAGACTTCTCGATCCTTTGCTATCTCTTCAAATCTAATCTTAATATTTCTTATACGATCAATCATGCAATCAGGAATCTGAACATGACAAACATCACTCATGGTAGAATCTCCCTTGATAGTATTTAGCTCGGAAGCATTTCTTGCCTCAATCTGAACCCGACACACCTCATGCGTGTACTCTTCAAGGACACATTCAGCCTCATACCCTACTTCCCTAATTTCTTTCAGCCAAAGCCTGACTGATCGATCTTGAATATTTCTTTCGTTTGCATCATAGAGGGTTGCCTTGATTCGCTTCAGAATTCTCTTCAGCCTCTTCAAATCAGCTTCAACAGCACATATGTCGGGTGCTTGAGCAGATAAAGAAGGTGAGGGGTTGAAGATGGCATTCTTTGATCCAGGGAACAAGTTGCCCACCAAATCAATCAGGGAGGATATCAATGCATCAAATCGGGCCATGTTTAAATTTAGTGCTGTATATTTATGGAAAAGAAAACTTAAGATATGAAACGTGGTTTCAATACTTGAATCGAGGGCAGAATTAGGCGCCTTTCCTTTCTTTTTTTTTTTGGGCAAATTAAATGCAAAGGACGTGGAGATGGGGACAATTAGAAAAGATGTAAATGCTTATCTGAATAATGGACTGATAACCAGCAGAGAAATTTTTCGGCAGTGCGGTTTTTTGTGAAGGAAATAGAAAAGACAGAAGATGTGGTGAAACAAACAACAAGTCAACAAACTACTCAGAGACTGAATTTCTATAGTTCAAGAAATAGGTACAGCCGGTGCCCAGTAGAGAGGAGTGTCAGGATATAGCAGAGAACTAGTGAGAGAGAGAGAGAGATAAGTTCCTGAAGGAGGAAAATTCGGTAACTAATTACTGAGATTAATATATACAATAATGATTGACAAAGAGAACTCACAATTTGCCATCAGATAAAGTTCCGTAGGCGGCTAAATAATATCCCTCGTATAAACAACAAGAGTAGGTAGAGCAAGAAGAATCATATATATAAACCTATAAGAAATTAAGAGTAGGTAGCATTAGCACATCCAAGTGATCAGCGCCTTGCGTCTCTTTGACCTCCATAACACCACAAGATCCTCTTATCTGCTGGATGGTATCGAATGTTGTATTCAAATGAAATATCATAATAATGAAGAAGAAAGAAGGGAAAATTCGCCCGAAATGATTTTGGGTAATAGAAAATCAATCGATTTGGACTACAATAAAGTTATTATTTTGAACGAATAAATTAGATATGGATCTTTTTTCATCCAAATCACAGGACGAATTTGAAACGAAACAGAGAGATATTTGCACGGACTGTTATCGTCAAGTCGCTCAAAATTTTCAAACCGTTTGCAAACCATTACAACCTCCTAAATAAGAAAACTTGTTGACTGTATTTTATGTTCCTCAATATCCTCTTCCAAAACAGTAATAACATTATTTAAAAACTAGTAATTTATACAAGAGCTGTACTAACGTTAACATTATTTCAACCCAACGTCTCCGCTGTACTTTGAACATTGAAATACATACAAGTACCAAAAGTAAACCCCCCAAAAAGCATAATGTCTGTTATAGGAGAGATTAATCAGCAAATATATTATACATAACGTCAATAATGACACTAGAAACTGATAATAATAAGAACTGTTAAATAAAAATGTAGGATACAACCCTTGGGAGATAAACAGAACAAGATTATAGTAAGCAAACTTCTTTATATATGAAGTAATCAAAATTCTCTCTTACGAAATAACATAAAATTCCTATATATTCTAAACAACAGAAAAAACCTCTAGAAATTTATCGTTCATCTGATTAAAAAAAAAGAAAAGAAACCAGAATACTAAACAGCACACTAAATATCTAAGCACTCTTCTAAAACAGTAAGGGGCCACACGGATCGGAGCAGGAAGAAGGGGAAATGAAGTAACGGGTCAAACGAGCTAGCCTTCTTCGAAATATAAAAGCTGTTAAGGATTTAATCGAACGGTTCAATAAATCAGGGGACAAATTAACAGATCCAATGGCCAGAATTCAAGGAATTTTGATTTAAATGTGAACCAAATAGTAAGAATTGGATTTCGACCCAAAGTTGGGTTAGAATATATATAAAAAAAACAGCTAGTTTAAATTTTTGCAGCACAGATAAACTATTTAAAAAAATTAACTCAAATATTTTCTAAATAATTAAATTTATACTTGATCGAGATTAATCAACTGATCGGATTTTTAATAAGGCTGTCTCTTAATCATTTCATGATAATTTTTTTAGTTGGAATGATTTTTCAAATTTAAATTTACTCAAAGTTTCCTAGATTGAGTGTTCGTCTAGCCTATCTAAAGAAAGTATTTTAATTTATGAGAATTTAGCTATTAGAAATTCGACTTTTAGCCAATTTCAAAAATTTTGCTGCTTAAAATTTCTCACAATCAAATTCAAATATTAGGTTTATAATTTTTCGGGGTGTCACGGTTATGGACTGGTTTCTTAATTAAAAACCTCGTTATATATATTGCCAATATTTTATCAAATAGAAGAAAAATATTTTATTACTTCTTTTCTCGTTATCCTGGTCTACATAGATCCTTATCACCTTATGTATACAAAAATGTAACTAATTGAGAAAACAATGTATATACAATATAATAATATAAATTCAAAAAATTATATCAATTCCTTGTTGATTTGTTATCCTAATATAACTATACCCTTAATTGCTTGACAAAAAGAAACAATTCGCCTTAAGTATATAAATAACGTATGTCCAACTATAAATTCTGTGTATTTGTTTTATAATCAATTTGTGCTCTTAAATTACTAAAAAATGAAGTTTACCATTACGCCATTGAAATCGATTTTTTTCTTAATGAGTTTACTTTAGATGGTCTTCATTGGCAATCTTCTACTGTGGGTGATGTGAAAAGGTTAATCAAGGCTGAGAAAAGAATCCTAACGGGAGATCAAACTGTATCCTTCAATGGTGTAGTGCTATATGACAACAAGGAGCTGCTGCCTAAATATGGGATCAAAGGAGCCGTGTGGTCGGTTTACTTACAATCCAGTAATATTTTAGAAGTGAAAATGCAAGACAAGCTTCATGCTAGTTTATGTTTGCGTGGGATGTTAGCGGTTATTAATAATTTGTGTGTGAATTAATTAGCTTCATGTTTTATTTAGACTACTGACGAGTGCCTTGTGCCTTGTGTTGTGTTTTACTGAAACTTGGCTTTGTGTTAGTTTGTTTGTTATATTTTGTTACTTTCTAGGATGGTCTTCTCTATGCAAGCGCATAGAGCATTCCTTTCTTTCTTTCTCTTTTTTTTCCTTTACTTTGGATCGTAAATACTTTTGCCGGCTTGATGAATTAATATATATGTAGATTGTAGTTTGTAGAGTTAGAATTATAATTTGAAAAATTGTATAGGCCCAGGGTCCATCCGAAAATTATTCTTTTTTTTTCAGACCCAAGCCCCTTATATTTCCTTGCGTTTCTTTCCGGCCCAACTTCTTCATTCTGCTTTTCTTTTACGGCTATTATAACTGTCATCGCTAAATAAACCATCCCTTTCATCGCTGCTGTATGTTACAAATGTTCAGTTTAATAATAATAAGTGTTTAGTTTAATAATAATAAGTGTTCAATTAAATACGTCATAATCGCACTAGAATCAGAGTTGCGCGTGGGTCAAGAGGTGCGCAGTGCGCTAGGAGGCATGGGTAGAATCAGAAAAAAATTAATTTGAATCGGATCGGTTCATTTCCAATTCAAATTTTTTCATGTATTTTTTGTCTGGTTTGTGACTCCTTCGCTTTGTTTTTTTTTCTTATAACAGTTATATTTATGTTGCAACTAACTGAACATTTATATTTAAATAACTGAACATTTGTACTTATTAAATTGAACATTCGTATTTACTAAACTAAACATTTATACTTAATAAAATAAACATGTTTGCTCATAACATTTATATTTTTTGTTGCAACTAACTGAACATTTATACTCAATTAACATAACATTTGTACTTAACTAACTGAACTTTTTAGCAAAAAAAAAAAAATTAAAATGAACATAGTAAACATAGCGAACATTTATAAAACAGTGAACAATTTTACTACAAAGTGAACATTTGTATCTATTAAAGTGAACACTTATAATAACGAAATGAAAAAAAAAATGCGCGCTGGATGAGTAGAGGAGATAGAGCGCTGGATGAGTAGCGATGACAGTAATTAATTTCCTTTCTTTTATATTTTGTTTTCTCTGATCTTATATTACTCCCCCCCCCCGGAACCACATCCTCAGCAGCCAACATTTGGCTGCTCCAAACAGCCAAATTTTTTTTTTAATATTTTAATATTTTAAAAATTAAATGTTGAATCCAAACCGTTCATCTTGTTTAATTTTACGGGCGATGCGTTTTCATATAAGTTTAATAAAATTTGGATTCAATTTGATACTTGATTAAGTGACCAAATTATGAACGTATTAGAATTAATCAGTGATAGTTAACCAGATTCGTTCATTTGTTGATCATTTGATCTAGTATCAAATCAACTCTAAATTTCATGAAACTTATGTAAAAATGCATCGCCCGTAAAATTAAACAAGATCAACGGTTTGAATTGAACATTTGATTTTTAAAATGTTGAAATATTAAAAAAACAAAAATTTAGCTGTTTGGAACAGCCAAATGTTGGCTGCTGAGGATGTGGATCCCCCCCCCCCCGCCCCCACTTTCTCAACTAATAAGCAATAAGCAGTTTGGCCTGTGCCCCGTACCAATACCACCTGGAACTGAAGACCTCAGTATTTTCTCTTTAATGCGTTTAAAATTTTTTAGCAGTCTTCTATTAAAATATTAAAATAAATACCTTAATTTGGATCATAAATGGAGATTGGTATGCACGTTGAGCTTTATTATAGTTTTTCGGTTATTCATACTGTCGAGTATCAACTACATAACTTGGCGGCTGGTACCAAAAGTTGTGTAAAAGGAGGGGAAAGAAAAACGAAACGAAGAAGAAAACATCGACCAAGCAAACTTGATTCCTCGGACAATGTTACTGAGTTTTGCGATGCTATTATATATTTAAAAATTCGGTTTCCATCGAAATATGCAGATTCTGCTCTGCGAGTCTGTGACAGCATTTCTATTGCCCCTTATTCTGATAGTACAAAAACATTTTAGAAATTTTAAAATCTGTAATTGTTCCTTTTTGTTTCTCCTAACATAAAAGTGCACTCCTCATGTTATAGTTAATTAATTAATTGTAATGCTTACTAATTCTCATTTTATATTCAATATGTCGTTTAATTAAATCATTCAAAAGAAAATAGGAAATAAATTGACTTATTTCTTATTTGGTAACACTTGCACTAAATACGATATAGTTGATTACAAATAAATTCTTATTTCTTAATTAGTATTGTGGGTAAAATGTTACTACTATGCTTGTGCTTGTGCCATTGCTCTCCAAAACGGCACAAAAGAGTCAGGGAGTATGAGATGAAGATGCATATTATTTAATGTAATTTACGAAAGTCTATGTACTAATGCAAAGTTACATGGGAAATGAAAATCAGTAAGTGCACATTGGAGGTGTGTTTGGTTTAACTGTGAACAAGGATGAATAAAGACCCACGAATAACTTTTAGTTCGTGAAAATCAAAAAACCACGAACAAGTCAAAAAGTTCGCGAACAATCTAGTTCGTGAAGTGTTTGGTTCGCACGAACTACGGCTGTTCGCGGAGACACCTGTTCATGAGCGAAACCAAACACACCACATTTGAGTTGGTGAAAGGCTATACTAAAAAAGAGGTAGGTGGCAATCTAGAATTTATTGATTTAGTTCGTTCCACTAACACAAAGCCCAAGATAAAGATAATTACCATTGATTTTGCAAAAATGTTTAATAACTTCTTTACAAAGTAATAACCTACTTCACGGACCACATAATTTCGTACTTGAAAAACAGACATACTTTAACATGAACCGGTGAAACCACATGCTTTCTAATGTCAAAAAAAAAAAAAAATCAAATGCTTTCTCTATCTTTTCCAATTTAAACCAGTCAAAGATTAGTCAAGTATAGAACAGTATTAATCTTACCATTTGTTTTGCCACAAAATACGCCGAGATGCTTGTTCTATTTGTTTCTCATTTTTGTTTTCTTTGTCTTTTTACATTTGTTTAGTTAATCTCTGACAATTTATGGACAAAGCCTCAGATCCAAAATAAATAAGATAAGAAAGTTTGCTCATATGCCCCCTCCGTTATCATATATTACAAAAAAAAAGTAAACTGTAGTGAAAATGCAAGTATTAATTTTGTGGTGATAATAGGTCCTTTGCAAAACTTGAAAACATGGACTCTTTTACGAATCTCTAAGCAAAATTCTCCCAAATGAAAATTCAGAGGAAAAAAAAAATGCCCTTTTTGTGATTCAGAGGCTCAATTTTTCTTGAAACAGAAGCCTAATGTAATTTTCAAAACTTAGGGTATGTTTAAGATTCTTTTTGCGAGATCATTAATGTTATAAATATTGGAGATTCCTTGAGGAATCTGTGCTCTTTCTCTTGCATACTCTTAACAGCATTATAGGTAAATTTTAATTGTACATATCACATATGAGTGTTACTCTGATTCTATGGAGCATACGGCTATATATGTTGCATTCTGATAAGATTCTTAATTCTTTAAAATTTGGATGGCGATTCCCAATCGAGGATTTCACTAAAATAAACGAAAGATACATAACAAAGCCCAGAAATTACATTAAAGTGTTTAAGTTTGAGTGGAAAAAAAAAAACAATTGCTCTGAATTAAAATATGTATTCAAACCACACAAAAATTTAGATGTTTGTTTTCTTTCACAAAGTCTGACTCCAAAAATCGAAATAAAATCGTACTCTTTATCGCGTGGGTTTAACAAAATTTGTTTATTTTTCCATCATGTCTCCAAAAATCATGATTTGGTATATTGAAATTGACATACACTCGAGGAAAAATGATTATATAGCCATAATGATCAATTTACTTAGCTTGATTGAAGGAACTAAATGTTAGTGAAGGTGTAATTTTTAATTTTTGTGCTAATTACACTTAATTTAGCCATTAAAATATCACACACAATCAGATTTTATGCTTAAGCCAATTCACACATAGAAAAAAGGGGTGGAATTTTACCTCTCTTGGTATAGCAACCAGGAGGCTCGATTCCTTGGCTTAGGAGTCGTTGGGGAGCTCTCCAAGCACCTCCAATTCGAGACGCCTCGAGTCCACTATGGCATTAACCAAGTTCTTCTCAAATCGTGCTAGCGATGAGAAGAACGAGTCTAATCCCTAGCTTTCCCTTTCTTCAACCAAATGAACAAATCAATTTGTGGAAGAAATAGGTGCTCAACACATGAGCTTTTGAGTGGAAGGAGGAGAGGGGTGCGGCGCACCACTAGGGTGTAGGTGGCGGTTAGGAGAGGGAAGAGAGAAGCCAACCTAAGGAGCCTCCAAATGGCTCCTTATATAGCCTCCAAACCCTAACAAATAGTTCATACAAATAATAAGTATGCCACTCCCACCCACCACCCATATGGCCGGCCTACTAGTGGGCTTCTTTGGGCCACTAGCTCTTCTATTTGATGCCTCAATTGAATTAATTAAAGGCCCACTCAAATACTACTTAAATTGGACATTTAATTTATCATTAAATTAAAGCCCAAAATAACTTAATTAAATTAAGCGTGTTGTTTATGAATAATTATTAACTTAATAATAATTATTTAGAGATTAGACAATGCATTAATTTATTTCTATATGATCCATATGACTTAATTAATTATAACGGTCTATAACGTTATTTAATTAATTAATCAACTTATCATATTTTGCAATACTCATTATTGCTAATAAATAAATAATGCACGTATAGTTAAATACCAATTTTGTGTAACTCTTTGAGGATTTATGCTACGTTGGACATGGAATTAAATCGTTATTTAATTCCAATAATCATAAGAGGTATCTAGCAACACGTTATGATTCCCAATTCGCATAAATAGTGTATTGCTACAATATTTCAATCCTACATAAGAGAATAATTATGTTTCTCTATTTTGACTCTTATGTCATACGATATCATCGTATAATCAAAGATAGAAACGTGTCATTCTTGCAGATTATACGTTACTTGATCTAGAGATAATTGTATCAGTTGCTATAAAACAATCTATCTCCATCAAGGGGCCCAAACAGATATCGTCACTCACTAAATGAATTAATGAGGGACATACGGTTTTCTTGATGATTTAGCTTTTTCCCGCACAATTCAAGAGAACATAAATAACGTCCGTATAGCATCCCTTATCGGAAAGCAGCGGTAGACGATATTTATTGAACCTATCCTCATGTGGAAAAGATAAACATCTCAAACTTAGAATCAAAATCATAACGAAATAAATAATGACACATAACACAATCCATATATTTATTTCGTTGGGTCATGTCCTGTACTATATTCAATTAACATAAACATATGCAATTAAGTTGGTTACTCTTAACCTATGATTTATAGAACTTAATCATCACTTAACTTGCATACTAATCTTGTTGATAATTAATGTTTCTTGTTAATTATCAAGATTATGGACGTTTTAGATTTATTATTGTCATTTACTACTAAATGAGAAACAGAGATCTATCTCTATAGATCTTGATTCTTAGGATGTAGGCAGCTTCGCCCAAGTCTTTCATTGAGAACGCTTTCTTCAATGAATCTTTGACTGCATTCAACTCGGGGATATCATTCCCGATCAAGAGTATATCATCAATTAACATATAGAACAAGAAACACAACCATGCTCTCACTAAACCTCTTGTAAACACAAGGTTCCTTCTCTCTTTGAGAGAAGTTCAATTTCTTGACTTCCTCATCAAAGCGCTTGTTCCAACTCCTTGATGCTTGCTTCAATCCATAAATGGACCTTTGAAGCTTGCATACTTTGTTAGCATTCTTTGGATCCACAAAACACTCGGGTTGTGTCATGTACACATCCTCTTCCAAATTTCCATTTAGGAAAGCGGTTTTGACATCTATTTGCCAAATCTCATAATCATAGAATGCGGCAATTGCTAACATGATCCGAATTGACTTGAACATGACGACGGGCGAGAAGGTTTCTTTATAGTCAATACCGTAAATTTGCTTGTATCCTTTCGCTACAAGTCGTGCCTTGTAAATGGTCAAGTTGTCATCCATGTCAACCTTTCTCTCAAAGATCCATTTGTTCTCAATGGGTTTTACTCCGTTGGGAAGGTCAACCAAGGTCCATACCTTGTTGTCATACATGGATTGCATTTCGGATTCCATTGCTTTTAGCCATTCCTTGGAGGCGGGTTTCTTTCTCATGTCATCAATGGTTAAAGGCTCATCGTTCTCCAGGACAAGAACGTCGTGCAAACCTAAATATCTTATACGTGGACGACTTGGCCTTGTCGATCTTCGTAGGGTAGATGCTTGAGGTTCTTGAACTTGTTCCACAACGGTTTGTGGACTTTGTTCTTGAACTTCAAGTGTAAGTGTGTCCTCAACATTATCGACTAGCGATATGTTTGAGTTTTCATTTGAGGGAGCTTGTTCTTGAACCTATTCTTCCGCAACAATTTGTGGAATGGGTTCGGCTACAATCTCATTTGGTGCAACCTCATTTTGTGTTACCTTATTTGGCACCACATTGGGAACAACTACATTGCCTTCTTGAGGCATGTTTTGTTGTTGCGGTTCTTTAATTTCTTCATTCACCACGTTGCTCCCACTACTTCTTCTTGAGAGAAACTCCTTCTCCTAGAACACACCATAACGAGCAACAACTATCTTGTTCTCGTTGCGGTTGTAAAAGTAGTAACCCTTCGTTTCCTTAGGGTATCCTACGAAAAGACATTTGTCCGATTTGGGTCCAAGGTTATCGCTCACTAGCCTTTTCACATAAGCTTCACAACCCCAAATCTTGAGAAACGACATGTTTGGTTTCTTCTTAAACCAAAGCTCATAGGGCGTCTTCTCAACGGACTTTGATGGAACACGGTTTAATGTAAAAGCTGCGGTTTCAAGCGCGTATCCCCAAAAAGACATAGGCAAATCAGCTTGGCTCATCATCGATCGAACCATGTCAAGCAAAGTTTGATTCCTTCTTTCGGATACACCATTCCATTGTGGTGTTCCAGGTGGAGTGAGTTGTGGAATGATTCCACACTCCTTTAGATAATCGCCAAACTCATGGCTCAAGTACTCACCACCTCGATCGGATCGTAAGACCTTGATCTTTCGACCAAGTTGGTTCTCAACTTCATTCTTAAATTCTTTGAACTTGTCAAAGGATTCGATTTGTGACGCATCAAGTAGATATACATGTATCTACTATGATCGTCGGTGAATGTGATGAAGTATGAATAACCACCACGCGCACAAATGCTCATAGGCCCACATATATCGGTATGTACAAGATCTAACAAGTCATTTGCCTTTGTCCCTTTGTTAGGAAAAGACGCTTTAGTTATCTTTCCCATCAAACAAGATTCGCATGTGTGAATTGGCTCGAAAGCGAATTGATCCAAGAGACCAACGGTTTGTAATCTCTTGATGCGTTTCTCATTGATATGACCTAAGCGGCAATGCCACATCAAAGTTGCATTCTCATGTGAAATCTTACGTTTCCTATTGTCATTCTCAACACTCAAGATAAGTCCGCTAGAATCAAGCACATAAAGACCATTCAATAAATGCGCATCACAGAAACGAACTTCATTTCGAAACAAGTTAAACACTTGTTCTTTATTACAACATCAAAACCATCCATGTCCAAACAAGAGATAGAGATAATGTTTCGAGTGATAGAGGGAACTAAAAATACATCCTTTAGTTCCAACACAAAACCGGAAGGTAAAGTTAAATCCACGCTCCCAATGGCCATAGCGGAGATGCACATGCCATTCCCGATGCGGAGTTGAACTTCACCTTTCTCGAGCCGCCTCCTATTCTTTAGGACCTGCACATTTCGACAAATGTGAGCACACAAACCGATATCGAATATCCAATCGGTGTTAGAGGTAGCGAGAAGGGTTTCGATGACAAATATATCTAAAGAAGAAGGTTGGACGGTTCCCGCCTTCTTGTCGGCTAGGTACTTGGGACAGTTTCTCTTCCAATAACCCTTGTTGCTACAATAGTAGCAAACGATCTCGGAAGTGGCCGGATTCTTTTTCTTCTTGGAACCCACGGGAGCACCCTTGGCCGGACCTTAGGGCGTCACCGGGCCTTTGTCTTTCTTGGAGTTACGGCCTCGCTTCTTGATATTCTTGCTCTTGTCACTCACGGCAAGAACATCCTTTGGGCCCTTCTCCTTCTTGAGACTCTCCTCCGTTTCAACGAGCATGTTTTGGAGATCATCCATGCTCTTGTCCATACCATTCATCCGGTAGTTCACAACAAAACCGGTGAAGCTTGGAGGGAGGGAGTTGAGAATGAAGTCTTGAATCGCACCCGAAGGAAAGAGCGTATCAAGTTTTTCAAGCTGCCGAAACAACCCCGCCATCTTCATGACGTGTGGCCCGACCTCATGACCCTCCGCCAAACGAGTGTTGGCGACGGCCTTGATAAGACGGGCCCTTTCGGTGCGGGCCTTGGTTTGGAACATATTCTTGAGACGAGTGATCATTTCAAACACTCCATAACCACTATCAATGAACTCTTTTTGGAGTTCCGATTCCATGACCGCAACGATCAAGACCGACATCTCCATGTCGTCATTGACGTGCTTCTCATATTCCTCTTGCTTATCTTTTGGAGCAGTATCCGCGGGAGCCGAGGGAATCAGAGTGGTAAGGAGATACTCCTTTTTCTCAAACCTAAGGGCAAGCCTTAGGTTGCGGTGCCAATCCAAGAAATTGGCACCATTAAAAGCGAGTTTCTCTTTCTCAAGAAGAGAACGAACCGTTTAAGAAGAGGAAGACATCTACAACAATTATCGAAATTTAAAGGTCAATTAGTTTTATGTTTTTGTTTTAGTTTCAACAAGGTAAAACTTTCACTACACTATTTAAGTCCCTAAGTATAGTGATTTTCAAGATCCCTATTTTCGTCAAAATAGACCTGCTATGGTACGTCATCCAAAAAGACTAGATAAGGTAGGTTCTCCAACCAATCATCTTACCATGACTCTTGGTTCGCATAAGCGAACTTCGCCCCGATGTCCAAACTCTAGTTGGGTCCATCGATAAGCAACTTCTCACTATTTGCTCCTTGCAAATCTTAGCTATTTGCACTCCGATTACTGAATTGACAACCATGACGTCCGCTTGGGCGGACCGCGCCATGTGATGACAATCGGTGTGAAGGGGATAGAGAGAAGGAGGGCGATTTAACTTAATCGATTTTAGTTTGGGACTAACAATCATATGACACTTGTTTGGTGGTCGTGTAAGCATACACCCATACCTATCCTAACACAAGTAATCATATAAGCATCTCATCCATTTGTTGTGGGTTTGTATGGCTCTCGCTTGCATTAGTTTCGCCACATCATTCATGAAGCAAAGCTAATCTAATCCTTGTCCCTCCCACTAAATTCTATAAGGATCTAAATTCTATATAAAATAAAGGAACAAAAATACATGTGAAAACATCCTATTCCCATCCTAGCCTTAGGGGCATGCAAGCCATACAAGTTACATAAAAAATTAATCAACAAATTAATTAATTAATGACACCAAAGGTCGCATTACAAACATTCACACATGCATTCAATTTACAACCACAAGGCATTGAGTCATGAGCCATACTAAACTCACTTTCCACCTACAAAACAAAGTTAGCACATACAAGTCCACTTTGTTTCTAATTAATGATTTTCAAGCATCTTTGCGTATTGTTTGCCATAAGCAAATTCCGTGCACAAATTTTCAATTTTAAACAACAAAACTTGTTTAAATTCATTTAGAAAGTTATTTCAACATTCCATAACTGAAAGGAGATCAAACAAGGAGTATTCTAATTGTTTTCAACTAGTTTGAATAATTAGAAAAACAGTAATTTAACAAAAAACGTAACTAATGGAATCCAACAAAATCAATAGTTTTAGGTCTCCAAAAATTATAAAATAAATTACTTAAGCTCCTTATCATAATTTTGATTACCAATAAAAATTTCAAGAAGAGATCTTAAACCATCTAGGAGAATAAAAAAATACAAATCTCTTACAAGTGCACGAAACACCGTTATAAGATTTTCAGCTTATCCTCTCAACCATTTGGTTTGTTAGACCACATTCTATCCAGTTTTTATATATACAATATGCATAGAAAAATTTGTTTAGACTATAGGCTAACCATCCATGAAAAGAAAACAACTAAGTTGAGTTTAATAAATTCAAGTTACATGCTAAACAATCAACAAATCATGTACTGGAACAGACTGTCGATCGAAATGTTTTAGCCTAGTTGAAGGTCCAAACTTCCATGAAAAATTATGAAATTAATTTTCCTGGAATCCTCAAAATAGAACAACTCCATTTAAACAGAAGTTTTAAAAGAGTTCTCAGTTGGTATAGTTTATTAGAAGAATCGATTTTCACAATAAACTGGATCTGACAAGATCTTCCTTTTTATACTTGAAAACCCACAAATTAATCCGAGTCATGCAACAATTTACACATGCTCAGAAATAGTTTCAAGTCATCTTTAATTATAGCCATAGAACACTGGTATTTATATTCAAAATATAAATTTTTTAAGCCATTCAAACAGGACAGTGCGAGCAGAAACTGTATCTGCGCACTGTCGCCGTTTTATTCACAATAAATCCATACAATTTCAGACAAATATGAATCTAATGCCAAATGAATCACAATCCATAGATCTACAACTTTTATGTAGATGGAAAACCTTCCAGAGAACATAACATAGCGAAAAATGCGAAACAACACAGAAAATGCCATTTCCAAACAGCAAACAAACCCATCATCTCTACTAATCCATTAATTAGTCAATTTCTCTTAATTAAGTGTCAAATTAACTTAAGCACGACCTGTCTCTGATACCACTGTTAGAGAAGGTATAAATTTTAATTTTTGTGCTAATTACACTTAATTTAGCCATTAAAACATCACACGCAAACGGATCTTATGCTTAAACCAATTCACACATAGAGAAAAGGGGTGGAATTTTACCTCTCTTGGTATAGCAACCAGGAGGCTCGATTCCTTGGCTTAGGAGTCGTTGGGGAGCTCTCCAAGCACCTCCAATTCGAGACGCCTCGAGTCCACTATGGCATTAACCAAGTTCTTCTCAAATCGTGCTAGCGATGAGAAGAACGAGTCTAATCCCTAGCTTTCCCTTTTCTTCAACCAAATGAACAAATCAATTTGTGGAAGAAATAGGTGCTCAACACATGAGCTTTTGAGTGAAAGGAGGAGAGGGATGCGGCGCACCACTAGGGTGTAGGTGGCGGTTAGGAGAGGGAAGAGAGAAGCCAACCTAAGGAGCCTCCAAATGGCTCCTTATATAGCCTCCAAACCCTAGCAAATAGTTCATACAAATAATAAGTATGTCACTCCCACCTACAACCCATATGGCCGGCCTACTAGTGGGCTACTTCGGACCACTAGATCTTCTATTTGATGCCTCAATTCAATTAATTAAATGCCCACTCAAATGCTACTTAAATTGGACATTTAATTTACCATTAAATTAAAGCACAAAATAACTTAATTAAATTAAGCGTGTTATTTATAAATAATTATTAACTTAATAATAATTATTTAGAGATTAGACAATGCATTAATTTATTTCTATATGATCCATATGACTTAATTAATTATAACGGTCCATAATGTTATTTAATTAATTAATCAACTTACATATTTTGCAATACTCATTATTGCAAATAAATAAATAATGCACGAATAGTTAAATACCAATTTTGTGTGACCCTTTGAGGATTTATGCTACGTTGGACATGGAATTAAATCGTTATTTAATTCCAATAATCATAAGTGGTATCTAGCAACACGTTATGATTTCCAATTCGCATAAATAGTGTACTGCTACAATATTTCAATCTTACATAAGAGAATAATTATGTTTCTCTATTTTGACTCTTATGTCACACGATATCATCGTATAATCCAAGATAGGAACGTGTCATTCTTACAGATTATACGTTTCTTGATTTAAAGATAATTGTATCAGTTGCTAACAAACAATCTATCTCCATCAAGGGGCCCAAACAGATATCGCCACTCACTAAATGAATTAATGAGGGACATTCGGTTTTCTTGATGATTTAGCTTTTCCCCGCACAATTCAAGAGAACATAAATAGCGTCCGTATAGCAGCCCTTATCAGGAATCAGCGGTAGACGATATTTATTGAACCTATCCTCATGTGAAAAAGATAAACATCTGAAATTTAGAATCAAAATCATAACGAAATAAATAATAACACATAACACAATCCATATATTTATTTCGTTGGGTCATGTCATGTACTATGTTCAATTAACATAAATATATACAATTAAGTTGGTTACTCTTAACCTATGATTTATAGAACTTAATTATCACTTAACTTGCATACTAATCTTATTGATAATTAATATTCCTTGTTAATTATCAAGATTATGGACGTTTTAGATTTATTGTTGTCATTTACTACTAAATGAAAAACAGAGATCTATAATTCAGATCCACTGTCGACAAATAAATCAAAGAACAAATGATATAAAATCATCAATGACATAAAACCATAGAAGTATCCAAATATGATTGGTTTCTAGGACATATCTCTAACACTAAAAAGGATCAGAATTAAGACCCCAGTCGCTAGTAAAGACTTATTTTGAAGTAAAAAAATTATTTATTAGATGAAAAATAAGAATGTCAACATTTTGTTGTTTGTGAGATAATTCTATACAACTTAACTGTGACGTGATTTTCCATCGTGAATTAGAGTAACCTACAAATTGAAATAAATAAATAAATATATGAGAAGAAGAACTTTGGTTTTTACGCCAAAAAATTATTTTTTTTAAAAAAAGTAAAAGGTCAATCTATTTATTCTAAGTAACGATTTTTTTGAAAACAAAATTATAAAATCTCAAGTTTTTACTGATTTTATTTATAACAAAAAACTTTATTTGTTCAGAATTACTGTAAAATTCGAAAGTAAGAAAGATATCTCGCAACAAAAGAGCTCATAGATGTTTCGAAAAAAAAAAACCTAAACAAAACAAAAGAGCTCACACACGCACAAGTGATCTCACAGGTAGAGGCAACAAAATTACGGACTTACGGTGTTCTCCCTAACTGACATGTCTGACAGTTATCTTTCTGAGCTTATGCCAAAAGCCCATAGGTGACTTAGCTGTGGTTTTGTCTCTTTATAGGTGATTCAAAAAGGGGAAAAAATTAAATACAACTTGTTTTGGTCAAATTCGGACTGGGACAGTCTTATTGCTCTAGTAGGACATCCAAGTACATTATCAAAAAAAAAAAAAGTACTTCTTTCTTTTGTTTGAATTTTGTTGTTAGGAAATACTTTTTTTCTTTGTGCATTACAGTCTTACAGATTCTAGGGTTTTGAGTTTATTTTGTTTCATTGAAAAATGTAGCCCTTATTATTAAAAAGAAAACATAATATCCCATGAAACTTCACTAAAAGCTCAGTTGTAACCTAAAACATATATATAATGGTTAAAAGTTTCAGCATATAGGTACCGTTTGTTTGTGACTTAAAGGGTACATAACTTAAGTTATGCATCTTTCAGTCACCAAACAGGCAAACACCTCTTATATAAGATGCCTTATTGCCTTAAGGATACATAACTTATGCAACCTAAATAAGTTGCATAAGTTATGCATGGTCCCTTTAATTTTTTTCCCAACAATACCCCTTAGAAATAATTAATAATAATATTTAATAATTAACAAATAATTAATAATAATTAATAAATAATAATATTTAACAAGTAACGATAAATATTAAAAAATCATAAATAATAAAATGATTTATTATCATCATTAATAATTAACAAATAATTAATATTAATTAATAAATAAATAATATTTAATAAGCAACAATAATTATTAAAAAAATCATAATTAATAATAAAGATTAATTATCATAATTTATAATAATTAACAACTAATATTAATAATTAATAATAATGATTTAAGAATAATAATTAATTAAAGACATGAATATAAGGGCATTTTAGTCTTTTGACATGAATATATGCATGCATTAAGTTAGTCATCCTTACTACACAATCAAACATCTATTACATAACACTACATAAATATTTAGGCATCCTTAACTTATACAACCCCTTACTACACAAACAAACGCGTCCATAAACAGTTAAATTAATTTGTGAATGTTTGGTAATTGTCAATCTTGACAATATTTAAAGGTCGCTTTTGAAATTCCATAGGTAAAGGTGATACAGATAGCAGTACAAAGCACATGTTGCAATAATTAATTAAGCGCAGCAGTAAAAAAGGTACTAAGTGATGACCCTACGAAGAAAACTACCCACCCAACCATATGTTATACTTGTTGGGAATTGGGTGCATGCATTGCGCAGTAATTATTGAAACTGAATGCATGTGAGCATGTCACCACTTACCAGTAATTACCAGTTAACTAACTAATATAGACCTCAATGTATGGCTTTCACATTTTATAATTAACATGAATCACGAATGACACTACTTAACCTAGAAAACAATTAAGTATGTTTACCAGGTGAAAAACTATACTAAGTCTATTCAAAAGAAAAATGAGAAAACACAATACGTTATTTCTAGCGTAGTCAAAAGGAAGGCTTTTCGACGAAAGAGATGCTTTGATTGCAGCTACCGGTCCTTGAGGCGAGAAATCCCAGTTTAGTTGAGTACTGTTCATATTTTCTTTCATTCCTTTTCGTCTTCTCTGTTTAAGAGAGTTGTTAAGTGCTTTTCTTAATTAATAATGTTTACTATTAGCGCCTTTTGGCTTTTGACACTTGCATAATGTGTGGTACAGAAGGGCCGTTCATCAAAAATATTCATTCGTAATTGGTACAATTTTGGTGTCAAGACAATTAGATGATATTTGGTACAACTTTTGTATCAATATATCAGTCAAGCAAATAAGCTTATTCGCATGAAACCAAACAACACATGAATAAGAAATTTGAGGTGTATCAATATCTCATCCAACTTTTGTATAACTTTCTTGATCCTTATGGCTCCGTTTGGATAAGGTGTGGGAAGAAGGAAAGAAGAGAAGAAGTGGAAAGAAGTATTGAAAAGTGGATAACTTTGTGATGAGTTTGAATTGTTTATAATAAATTTATTCTCTTATTCTTTTCTTCCTAAATGAAATCCAAACGGAGCCTATGAGAGAGGATATAGTGGTCGGTGGTTACTGGCTCCTACATTAGTACATTATATGTTCCTCTTCATCAAACGCAATAATCCGCACGTGCCTCAATTGGTAAGCTTTGTAAGGCAATTTAGTAATTTTCCTTCTTCATGCTATGTACAGATGTATTTCCCAATTTTATTAATTTTTTATTCCTACTAGCAGCAGTGCCCGCTCAATGTGCGGGCATTTTTTTTTTATATATCTAAAAAAATTAAAACTTGTGGCATGTGTTTTTTTTATGTGAACTTTTAACATGTTGTTAATTGTGTTAACATGTGGTATATTATACATGCAAAATTATATTATTTGATATGAATATGTTGTTAATTTTTAATATTTAAGGTCAATATTGTCTTGATTGGTGCTGGAGATAGCAACATTATTTGCCGATTTAAACAAATAGAATCAATAAAAATAGACATGTGAATGACTAAAAAATAATTTGATGAGATAAACTGAGATTTAGTTTACGGAAAGAATTATCAATAAGAGATGATTAATTGGATTATATTAATTATTTTTGTAGATCGCCACTTAGCTAGCTGCCATTAGTTGATTTCATACACATAGTGATTTCTCACTATCTAGTTTAACATATTAACCACAATCTAATTTAAAAGGGTAAATATATTTTTTGAATCAACCAATGATCTTGCTTATCTTTAAGACTCTCAATCGTCCATTTCTGTTATTCTGTATTCTGTATATTACATTCCAAATTCCCATGGTAATAGTTTTCATCATCTCTATCTATTCCATATTTGTTCCTTTGATCAATTCCTTACTTTAATTGCCCGATGATATTAACTCAATTAGAAAATTAGAAATTTAAAATATATAGAAAATATGACTCTAATTGGTGGTATGAAATGAATAGAATTTACATCAATAGTAAAAATAAGAATAGATCCAGCGCCATTTAATATTTTCTCTTAGATAGCTTCCTTGTTAATTCCATTAAGTACATTGTAAAATTGATTTTCTCGAAGGCAAATTTGATAGATAGTCATTAAACACATTTAACCATATATTGATTCGGTCCATTAAATGCTTAAGTTTCCATTTTTTTTATTGGAGAATTTAATAGTTTTTTGGAAAATAAATCTGAAGAATGTTTGGGTATATATTTTTGGAATCTTTACAAATTTTCGTAGATTCTTTATACATCTTGCGTCGATATATTCATGGAATAATAAACATAAAAAATATAAGAAAGCATCCAATAAGATATCTGAGCAGTACACTTAAAAAGAATAAAGATTATAGAGAATTATCATTATCATCTCCAGCTATTCGACCTCAATAAGATATCTTGTAAGGTAAAAATTGGTATCAAATAAGTAAGGATATTTGCAATGGTCATCAGTACATGAAAAAATCACACTCAGTTTGGAAAATAATCCGTAATCTAACAATAATCCTTGTCTGCCTTATTGGTTTGGATTGCATCTCTTTTTTGTACTCGGCCATGCCTTCTGCTGCCTTGGCGTTTTATTTTTGTCTCTTTCTTCATCCAACACCCTACATAATAAAAAATGAGACCATCACTGTCCATAAGAAGTCTGTAATTAGCCTCAATTTAAATCTGTTTTAATCTTTTTGACTCGGTTTACCTTCTATTTAACAGTGACGACAACATTCATTGTCTGAGTTGGTTGTGTTAGAGTAATGTCCTAGAAGTCAATAATTTAATGACTTAATTATTAGTTTATGTATGGGATGATATTTTATCATCTGTTCCTAGGTTTATTATTGACAGATTATTCAGGTTGAGGATCTGAATAGTAGATCTCTGTGGATCATTCTTTAGAATGACAATGATAAATCTAAACGGTCCATAATCTTGATAATTAACAAGGAACATTAATTATCTTATAAGATTAGTATGCAAGTTAAGTGATGATTAAGTTCTACTAATCATAGGTAAAGAGTTACCAACTTAATTGCATATGTGTATGTTATGGAACATAGCACAGGACTTGACCCATCGACATAAACATATGGATTGTGTTATGTGTCATTGTTTATTTCGTTATGATTTTGGTTCTAAGTTTGAGATGTTTATCTTTTCCACATGAGGATAGGTTCAATAAATATCGTCTACCGCTGATTCCCGATAAGGGCTGCTATACGGACTTTATTTATGTTCTCTTGAATTGTGCGGGGAAAAGTTAATCATCAAGAAAACCGTATGTCCCTCATTAATTCACTTAATGAGTGACGATATCTGTTTGGGCCCCTTGATGGAGATAGATTGTTTGCATGCAACTTTATACAATTATCTCTAGATCAAGAAACGTATAATCTGCAAGAATGACACATTCCTATCTTGGATTATACGATGATATCGTGTGACATAAGAATCAAAATAGAGAAACATATTTATTCTCTTATGCAGGATTTAAATACTGTAGCAGTACACTATTTATGCGAATTGGGAATCATAACGTGTTGCTAGATACCGCTTATGATTATTGGAATTAAATAACGATTTAATTCCATGTCCAACATAGCATAAATCCTCAAAGGGTCACACATAATAAGGTGTTTAACCACACGTGCATTAATTATTTATTTGCAACAATTGGTTTTGCAAAATATGATAAGTTGATTAATTAATCGTATGCCGTTATGGACCGTTATGATTAATTAAGTCAAATAGATCATATAGAAATAATTTAATGCATTGACTAATTCCATATTAATTATTAAATAGTTAATAATTAATTATAATCAACACATTTAATTATTTGAGCTAATTGGGCTTTAAATTAATTGGTTAATTTAATGTCCAATGGAAGGTGCAATTAAATGGAAGAGTATTGGGCTCAACTTAACTTGAGGCCCAACCCATATATGGGGTAGGTAGGTGCGGCTAGGGCAAGGGGCAATTTTGTCCATGTAATTTTGGATGAGAGCTAGGTTGAGTGGCCTATATAAAGGGATGTTCTTTGGGAGCAAACCCTAGCCTCCACACACCTCTCTCTCTCCTTCTCTCTTTGGCCGCACCTCACAAGAGGGGAAGAAAATTTCAGAATTTTCTATTCCTCTTTCTCTCTTCTATACACCACCTAGCTCATGTGTTGAGCAAGCTTTCCACCTAAAAATTAATTGGAGAATTGACTTGAAAAGGGGAAGCTTAGGAATTAGTTTCTTTCTCCTAATTACTAGCATAATTAGTTGAGAAAGTGGTTAATTCCTTAGTGGACTCGAGGCGCGCGATTAGGAGGCGAAGGAGAGCACCCCATCGATTCCCATGCCGTAGGATCGAGCCCCGCGAATACGATTTCGCGGGAGGTACAAATTCCACCCCTTTCTCTTTGTGTCGAATGGTTTACGTACTAGATCTCTCTTGCTCTTTGTTTAATTGGATTAATTAGTTAGTAATTAGTCACAAAATTAAAATTGGGCGATTTCCTAACAGGTTGTGCCAGTCGTAGATATGCAAACAGTTGCTAGCTGAACTCATAATTTGAACCATATACATGATATAATTTAATTCGCCTTGGTTTAACGATGACCCAAAATATTTCTCAAAACTTCTTTGAGCCTTTGTACAATTCATTACGTGAAGATGAAAAAACAACACCTAGTACTGTTCCAGTTTCTAAGATAATTTTCTTCATTCTTGCTTTCTCTTCTCCCTTAATCTCCTTTTCACTATTAAAGTAAGGAATCTCCTTTTCACAATTAAAGTAAGGAATGTACTTCCCAAATTAAATCGTTGGTACTTGAATTGGCACAGTCTCCTCTTTCTTATCACAACTCAGACAAACCTTAGCTGCTATGTTTTCAGGCACATTCTCCGTACTGGTACATTTTTTAGTACCAAATAACATTGGAGTATTACCCAATCTCTCATGACAATCATTATTTCGTTTTGACCTATAAAACAAAAAAAAGAAAAAGAAAAAGAAAACAAAAAATAGTACATTTTAATCTTGTTCATATCAAATTAAATCGTGTTTGTGTAATTAATTAAAAAAGCCATATATTATAGGTAGTAGATAAAAGATGTTGCATACTCAAGTAAAGTCAAACCTGAATAGCACCAGACCATAGGTACCTAAGTCAGTATCATCAGCCCTGCTAAAGATTACAGAAAAAGTAATTTATAACAAATTGTTTTTAAAATCCATAAAATCAAAGAATGGGTGAACAATAATAAATGTCCACCAAATCGATTTTTGGCAATATATTTCAAAGAATTTTGGCGTCTTGCTTGCCCTTTGGGCCTTGTCGGCAGCAATCACCCTAAGACGCATCAGAGACATATTTTAGAAGGAGAGGAGATAAAAGTACTTGAAATTGCTGCAATTCACAACTAAAAAAACAAATCCAACAATGGTAGAAACTGCAACTCAACAGGGAAAATTACAAATAAAAGATATATAACCAGAGAACCAGATGATTAATTCTAACTCACAAGACTTAATCATAATACAAATAAGATTATCATTATGATGTTACAGACAATCAATACCACAGATTCCGAGGCTTGAACCAACCTATAATGAAGACAAAAAGTAATATGTTAAATTCTCACGTACATCAACAAAATAGGGATATGCCAGTTTAAGAATAATTAATATTGCTCCGATAGGAAGAATCAGCACGAAATATTCATCAGTAGCTAAAATGATTCAATTTCTCATTAAAATGAATTCGTGGCATTTGGAAGTGCAAAGAAAAGAAAGTTGAATCGTCCAAAGTTAAATAGCATGGAATCTAATCTCGGACCCTTCCTGCATAACTCGAAAAAAAATGATAAGATTAATCCTAAGAAATTTCAACAATCCATCCAAAAATTACTATTAGGTATAAGACAAATTGCAAAGATCACCTTGTAGTTCCTAGCAATCCAAATAAGCTGCACGGTGGTCGTGTGAGACGGTGCTAGCCAAAGGTATGAGATAACAAGTGGTGCCGTGGTGGTTGAGAAGAGGCAGAGGTCAGCGTAACGGGGAGAGGTGCGGCAGTGAGACGATCTAAGTTTTTATCGAGAAAAATTGTGAGAGAGACAATCAGGGTCAACGATTATCAAGGAAAACACTATAGAAATTATGGAAAGTTTTGCTGAAGAATGTTTGGTATCCAGCCTAAATTGTGAAAGAAATGAATGGGGGAGGGAGTAGTGCATAAAATTATGCTAAATTTCATTTTTCTATTCATGCCAGCGATAGGGTGGCATATGGACAGGGAAGTGCCTGCAATTAATAAAAAGGCAAAAAAATAAATGAGCTAGCGGAGAATCGAATCATCATGCTATTTCTATTTAAGTAAAGACGGAGCGAAAACGGTACGCAAAATTTAGTGCGATCTTGGAACTTTGACTTATTTGTGCGTAGAGTCGACTTTTTTATAGAAATAGCGATCTAAATCGTACATCATATCGATCAATGGTTTATAATGATGCTAACAAAATTGTTTGGACCCCTTTGTGTGAAAAATGTTGACCTTGCTAAGGGTGCTTTATAAGTAGTAGAGATATAAAGATTATTGAATGATGATCTCAAATCACCATTCATTTTGATTAAATTGCTCATTTTAGTAAGAAACACATCACATATTATGCGATACTTTGTTTTAGAGTGAATGGTCCAGGTTTATTTAGATCATCATAATTGGAGAAAATTCAAACCTCCAATATTACCTGCTTTGAAGTTTTTGGTAAAATACTAATATTTCCCTGCAAATTTCTACTATTTTTCCAATATTCCTTAGTCCAATTGTGTAAAGGCAGGAAATCCAGGATCTAAATTTGATTCATATAATATTTTGAAAATTTTGAGACCTTGATCCTTCTCGTTTAATTCATTACACAATTGATTATATGTTTGTCTATTTTATTTATTTATTTATTTTTGTCAGGAAAGCCCGTAGGCACTAGGCAGTCTAAATTTGATTTGTACTGAAGAATGATGTTTACCAAGACCTTGATTCTTATAAATTTTGGGGGGAGGGGGGGGGAAGAGGAGGTTTCTAGCCTCACCATTCCTAGCATATATGATTACCAAAAGGTCGTGACAGTCATGGTCATGCAAATAGGAAGATAGATATATATTATAATTTGCAAGAAAAATGCAAAAGAAGAAATAAACAAAAAAAACATGTTAATTATGGAGACAAAAATACATGTACAATTTTTTATTAAATGCTGAATTCTTTAAACGATAGTGAGAACAACCATTTTCATTTCCGTTCCGTTTCGATAACGGAACTAAATGGTTGTTTCATTTCAGTTCTGTTTCGTCAAACGTAACTGAAATCTGTTCCATTTAACGTTACGTCTCTATTTTCTATTGATTTCAGCCATATTTCCGTGTTCCGTTTCATTTACGTTAACAAATTTCAGTTTCGTTTCCGTTCCGTTTTTAAAAACGGAACCCATTTCATCTTTCATTTCACGTTCCGTTTCGACGGAACAGAAACGAAAATGTTAAAACGTTTCGATATTGACAGATCTAACAGGAGATGTCACTCCCTCTCCACGGTGTCACTGACATGTGGGCTCAACACAATGTTTGTCATCACTCAGTAATAGTGAAGCAGCGGTGTTGTCCTTGGGCGAGTATCCTCTAAATGGTTGAATACAACCATCCAGTGGACGTCTTTTGATCTGAGCCGTCCGATTTAATCTTAATGGTTAGATTTTTTCGGGTCTATCAATCTTGGTATCATGCACGGGGCATCTATAGCTATTGAAATTAAGTCAGACGGCTGAGATCGAAAACCATCCATGGATGGTGGATGGCCATCAGAGGATGCAGTTCCGTTGTCCTTCCCCATGTGTGGATACTGTCCGTGTCTCCATTGCCACGTCAGCAAACCCATGTTTCATTTTATTTTACATTATTGTGGCCAAACAGTATCCAAATTATATTAAAATAATTAAATTTTGTATGTCTGTGAAACAATGGTATAACCATTCAACAACCCCCACATTATATATTATATAAACACATGGAGGCAGAAAAGAAAGAAAGAACCAACCAAGTACTCTCTCGCCTTTTTTTGAAGTTGCCATTCTTTCCCTATCTCTCTCTCTCTCTCTCTCTCTCTCTCTCTCTCTCTAGAAAACATGATGGGTTGTGGGTCTGTTAGTACCGGATTCGAAGATGAGTTTGAGAAGCTTGTTATTAGAATGAACCCACCGAGGTAATTTTGACATTTTTCTCTTTCAACGCCGCCATTTGTTAGGAAAAGTTTTTCTTTTCTAATTGGAGTACGAGCAAAATAGTATTAAGGATATATGCATATTCCCGTACAAAGTAATAATGTAATATATATATATATTTTTTACTTTCTTGATTCATGATGGCCAATAAGATAAATAAGGATGTTTTGCGCTAAAATATTCGAATTTCAGTTCATAAACTGGATTAAAGATGAAGAACAGCCAATTTTACCATTGTTTTCTTTCAAATGCTAGCTTCTTTCTATAATAGGCTCCGTTTGGATAGTGTGGGAATAAGAGGAATAAGGGAAGAAGTATTGGGAAATGTGTAATTTGTAAAGAGTTTGGATTGTTTATAATAAATTTGGAAGTAAAAATAAATTATTCTCTTATTCTTGCACCCATCCAAACGGAACCATATATATGTTCTTTGGTTATGATTCTTCATTTGTCAGAGAATAACTTGAGCGTAAGGGGTTGTATAGAAAATCGTTTGTAGAATGGTATTTAAAGAGATAGTTGTGCAAAAAGTCTTAGGCCCTGATCAAAATGGTTTTTTTACGGGATTTCAATTCAATTCAATTGATTTCATAGGATTTCGTAAGATTTCGTTGGATCTAATTACATAGGAATTTCAACCAAATGATACAAAATCCGTTCATAATGATCAAGAATTTTCCAACGAAATGAAATGAAATGAAATCTCACGTTAAAAAAATGAGATTTTGATCAGGGCCTTAATGTCGTACTCCCATGAACGTCCTTTTTGTTTATGTATTTCTTTATTGAAGAAAAAAATAATTAACTAGAATTTAGAAGTGTTGGGTATAGTGCTTGCTGGTTATTTCATGAAAAATGAGTAAAGAAAGAAAACTTCACTGAATAGCACAGGTGTACTTTCTAGTTATTTCACGAATAATCCTTTACCATTTGCTTCAGAAAGCGGAATAAAAAGCAATAAATGCAACAAACAAATTAGCATTCACACTTGCGTACTAGTGCATATGCTTCAATTTTACATCATCTTTATTTGAGTTTATTTAGTAATGTGGGAATATGAATCTTTCATCTTTTTGTGTGCATCAGAGTTACAGTGGATAACAATTCAGACATGGAGGCCACCTTAGTTAAGGTAAGATAGATATTTGCAACTAACATTTACATTAGGTATTTGTGGACAGACCATGTTTTTTTGAAAATACGTTAACACATAACGGTTTTGGTTGAAGGATCCAAACAAGGAGGTTTCATAAATTTAACAAAAGACACGGATGTCCTAGTAGCATGCCTTACACACAAATTACAGTAACAGAGTAAAAAGAACAGAGACGGTAATAAAGTACTAGTTAAGGCGGAGTCACTTCGCAAAATGACCACATTACCCCCCCTATCAAATCAAATTTCTGAGTTCAATATTATGGCAGCAATTTATTGGTCCAACATTCAAAAAGCAACCTATAGTCTTCATGATACAATGATTGAAATTCTGGTGGAAAATATATTGTTTAAATTTTATTTGTATTTTTTAACATATTCATATGTTGAGGTAGAGTTTCATTTCTTCTTTCTATTTTCTCGGTAGGTGGATAGTGCAAACAAATTTGGTAGCCTCTTAGAAGTGGTTCAAGTTCTGACTGATCTTAAGCTCACAATAAAAAGAGCTTACATATCTTCTGATGGAGAATGGTTTATGGATGGTAAGTGACATTTTTTGGATTAATTTGATTCTGATTTCACAACCATATCTTGTACAGCAAGGGGTGAAGAATATTACAGTAAAATCTATTGTAAATCCGAATTTTCTTATATACTTGCAAAATAGAGATTTTTAAATTAAAATTTCCATTGCATTTCCGTTATTGTTCTCTTTGCTTATTACTGGTTAATTTTATTTAAATATTTATAGTTGAACTGTTGCTTGTTTCCATGCAGTATTTCATGTTGTTGATCAAGAAGGGAACAAGCTCTCAGATAGTCAAGTCATTGAGAGGATAGAACAGGTACAAAACAGAGAACATTATAAATGCATTTTAGGGGAAATTTATAGGTCCTAGCTGCTTGACATTGAATCTCAACTAAAACCAATAAAATTTGAATAGAAACCAAAAATCTATTTGGTCGAGGATTGAAATTAAGTTTTGATTGACCATATTACTCCCATGGCAATGAGGCAATCCCAGTTTGCTTAGTATTACACAAATTGCAATGCTGAATCTACTGAAGTAACAGTTCATCATAAGAATTTTAACAATCTAAAATCGATTGTACTGTTTGTCTTTTTAACTTTACAACATTTTCCATTTGTACTAACAAGTGCACTTTCCTCAATCCACAGTCATTAGGTCAGAGGTCATTGGGGTTGAAACAATCAGACACATCAATTGGTGTGCAAGCAGAGGCAGAGCAAACAGCCATTGAGCTACTCGGTCGAGACCGTCCAGGCCTTCTTTCAGAGGTCTTTGCAGTCTTATCCGACCTAAAATGCAATGTGGTAGGAGCCGAAGTCTGGACCCACAACTCGCGAATGGCCTCTCTAGTTTACATTACTGACGAGTTGACAGGAGAACCAATCACTGATCCTGACAGGCTCAACCGAATAAAGAAGCTCCTTCGATATGTCCTGAAAGGAAATGGTGACAAAAAGAGTGCGAGAACAACTGTATCCTCTGGACGAATGCACACTGAGAGGAGGCTGCATCAGATAATGTGTGCCGATCGAGATTATATCGAGAAATTAGAGGAGGCAGAGGAATTGGGTGAGTACAGACGCAGGCCTGTGATTACTGTAGAAAATTGTGAGGAGAAAGGTTACGTTATGGTAAATTTGCGCTGCAGGGACCGGCCCAAGTTACTATTTGACACAGTTTGCACATTAACTGATATGCAATATGTGGTGTTCCATGGGACAGTCATAGCTGAAGGATCTGAAGCTTATCAGGTTGGTTAGTGAATAAGCTTACTTCACTGTTTCTTTTTCCGAATTTTAACACTTTTACCGTGCAAAATAATTAAGTGTTAACTGACAGCACATATTTCCGAGCTCTGTTTCAATGTCAGGGCATTTCAGGGAAATATTAGTTGTCTCTTTTTCATTTGGAATACTTTCTTTTTTATGATATAGACAGTTTGAAGATTTTAGTTAGTATTTAGAAGAGTTTTTTAAATTTTTTAGTATAATTTTTGTTATGTAATAATCAGGAATATTATATAAGGCATTTGGATGAGAGTCAAGGGAGCTCTGAAGAAGAGAGGCAGAGGCTTATGCTTTGCTTGGAGGCAGCCATCCAACGTAGAAACACAGATGTGAGGGTCTTTTCCAAATCTATTCAACTATTTGAAATTGATTTTCTGAAAAAGAAGAAGCAATAATTCATCCCTATATTTCCTTATCAGATTAAGTTTAATGTAATGAAGATGTTACAAGTTACAACACTATCTCTAGCTAGAGAAAATTATGCAATTTGATAAAATGTCGTTTGAAGTGTACATATATTCATGAATTTTTTTACGTAATGCATAATCATGAATTTAATTTGTCATAATTTTCAGGGACTACGGCTTGAGCTATGTTGTGAGGATAGACCTGGTCTACTATCCGACATGACCCGAATATTCAGAGAGAATGGTTTGTCTGTTACTCACGCTGAGGTCAGTACAATTGGGTCGCAAGCGATGAATACATTTTATGTTGTTGATGCATCCGGCGACCCAGTTCAAAGCCGCACCATCGAATCCGTGAGGAGTGCGATTGGAGAGAGAATCCTCCATGTCATAGACGAGGAGAGAGATAAATCACCGTCGAGAGAGAGGGTCTCCCTCGGGACCATGATTCGGTCTCGGTCGGAGAAGTTCCTCTACAACTTGGGTCTGATTAGGTCATGCTCTTAGTGTTTTATAGGGAGCTAAATGCTGTATTTGCTGCTAGTGTTTCTGAACTAGTTTGGTGCATCAACATAACAGTTGATGTTGCGTTAGTTTTTCTACTAACCATGTAAATATTTCTAATAAATTTATTTTCCCCATTTTCTGTTTTTTAGAACTATTGATCTTGTCAAGTTTCAAATTCTCGGTTTTGATTAGTTTTATGTTTCTGCAATTTGGAATGCAAAGCCATACTAAAAAAACAAAGAAGTAAAAGCAATTCACACAAATTTTCCTCGTGATACTAATTAATACAAAACCGAAAGAACAAATTTGCTTAAATAATTACAATAACACACAACTGAGATATTTCAAGGGCCCAGTGTACTATTCTATACTATTCCAACTAAAAGTGAGACTAAACAACCAATAGCACGTGAATTTGCAATGCAATTGATATTTACCCCTCAGAAGGAGGCATGGCTTCTGATTTGATTCCGAATTCAATGATTTGTAATGCCAATTTTGACTAGATATAGTTAAATGTTTGTGTCTGACATTGGCCTCAATGAAATTAAAAAAGCACCATACATGTGTGGCGCTATTCTTCTCTCTGTTAGCATCAAATTGGCGCCAAATTGTGTCAGTGACAACACCTGTTTGTTCAGCTTTTCGGGTCGGATTCATTGAACAAAATCCTTGCAAAATCGGAGAATTTGGCCTCTTTCAAGTTTTCAGTAAATTACTATTGGATGGTCCAACCAATTGAAAATTTAAAATTGTTATATATGGTTATACAATACATCGTAAATTCTTTTATATTCGGCTCAATTTGAAATAATAAGTACAAAATTAATTGGACCACCATATATTTTGTACAACTTGAGAAGCCGAACCCGAGGACCTGAGGTACCCCTGGTCCAAAGGCAAGTGGTGGCCTTACGTAGTAATAAAATAATTTGGCACGAGTAATAAAACAAAATTTTGTTTTTTTGTTATTGTCTCGTTTTTAGTTTTAACATATACTAGATAAAATATGTCGCACATAGATTTCTATGAACCGTAGTTATGGGGTGACATGTCTGTTCAAAATCAACGCTAGAAATATTTAAACGTTTTTTTTATAAAATTTATGTAAAATAAAAAGATTATATTGTGTATGGGATAAATCTAGAAATCGTAAAGGATAAAAGTGGAAACGGAAAAAATGAATATCATGAAAAATAAAAAAATTGTATAGTTATAAGCATTAAATCAATATTACATGATAATTACTTTACTTTTTTTTTTTTTTTGAAAGGCTAGACAGAGGCTATAGTAAACAAGAAAGACAAAAAGCAAAAAAAAAAGAGAAAAACAGAAGAGACAACAAAAAAAAAAAGGAGAAAACAACAGGCGCAACAAAAGGGTGTTTAGACCCTTTTTTGTTGAATCGCATCCAAAAGAGGTTGAAAAATTGACATATTAGAATTAATCTATTTTAGTTATTTTGATTCGTTTATTTTTTATCTTTTGATCAAGCATCAAATAAACTTACAAAATTATAAAATTTTATGACAAGGCATCTGTCGTTAAAATGAACAAGATCAACTGTTTGGATCGGACGATTATGTTTAAAATTTTTAAAATTTAAAATAAAAAAAGTAAAGTGTGACATTTATGGCACCAAAAAAATGTGACACCAGAACCTTGCTCTAATAATAATAATAATAATAATATTATTATTATTATTATTATTATTATTATTATTATTATTTGTTATTTATTAGAGATAATCTAATTACAAATGAATAATAGCTCAATATATATTATATATATCAGATTGTGGTTCTAGTTGATATTCAATTGGAATCTTAGAATATATATGTTTGTAACTCCTTCGCCATGTTTGGTAGAGGAGTAAACCGTGGAGTATTTTAAGAAAGAGTAAATAGTTAATCCACTTTACTTCTCCAATTTTAGATCATATTTGGTATGAAAATATGGAGTAAATATAGAGTAAGAGTAAATAAAAAATGAAAACCATCTCTTAATTCCATGGAGTAACTTTACTCCACCTAAAATGATGGAGTAATTTACTTCTCCTTACTCCACACTACTCTAAATTTAAATCATATTTAGAAGAGTTAAAGTGGATTAAATGAGTTACTCTACCTTTAATCCTCTACCAAATATGACCAAAGTTTTAACTGATTTGATAAATGATATTAAATTTTACTGTTTTCTATGTCTATGGTTTGTAAACATTCCTACATTTTTTTTATAAAATTAATTAAACTATTTTGAAACTTGAAAATATCAAGGTCATAATAGATTTGTCTTTTGCAAATTAAAAATCAGAGTAAAATTCTATAATAACACAAGAATATATTAACCTTTTAACTAAACAAAATCAGAAGTACCCAATGGCAGCATCTTTCTAGAGATTACGCAATGGACCAGTACTAGCACTGTACATAATAGCCGTCATGGGTCGGAAACAGATGGGACCCGCATCCGTAAATCCAGGGGGCAGCAGACCCGATACGGATCCGAAAAATCTGTTGTCACCACGTGTCAGATCACGTGATCAGGTTACCACATGACAGATTTTAGCGTGAGAGGCTTGTGCTCCTATTGAACTCCTATTTCTCTCCTTTCCACCACCAAATTGATATTCTATTCTTTTGGTTATGCATGAACTCGACACAACCTGGCTGTTATCATTTGGAACCTGTTCAAATGCCATGGCTATGGATGCATCCAATATAATATAGGGAAATTCATGGTAAAAAATCTCTAATAATTTTGAAAATTTTCTGAGTCTCTGACCAAGTCTTCATGGATGACCAAATATTATTATTTTGCATTTGTCAAACAATCTATGTTCTAGAATAGCTGCAAATTCGGTTACTAACTATTCCATCTGCTAATTTGCATTTGAAATCTAATTTTCCCTAATCAATATTCATTATTTTAGTTCTCCTTTTAATTTAAAATACTGGGCATGTTACAAGCTTTGTTGTAAATTAAATTGGAACTCAAGCTCACTTAATGTATTGACAAAGTTCAAGAAAAAATTAAAATATATATAAAAATAGAACTAAAGATGAGACCTACATAAATGACATAACTGAGAAGATAAACTAAATGATGTTTGTTTAAAGAAATAATTATGTTGAATTTTAAGACCTGCTTAAATTCGTTAAGATGTAGTTATTAAGTCAAATATAACATTCCAAAAATATAACATTCCAAAAATAACATGTTTTAAAAAATTTGGAAAAAATAGTAATAAAATCTCAAAAATTATAAATTTTGGTTTGCTATGAAATTTCAATATGTAGATTAGATTGGTTAAATTAGTTTTGTCAATTTCCAAAAATATTTTCGAAAAAAATCTGCGGTGCATAGAAAGCTCTATGCACTATACTGCATATTAAACTTTCTCCATTTATATATATATATATATATATATATATATATATATTCGGTCAGACTGACAATGCCTCTCTTACCTCTCTACATATTTTTCTCTTTGTGCCTTAATAAGAAATAGAGAATCAACCGTATATCGTTCTCCATCCAAAAATTACTCAAGGGACATCACATCACTGAAAAAGGTGCAAATATCAAATGGAAATCACGGGTTGAGATCAGATGAATTCTATCTAAAATCACTGCATCAGATGAAGCGCTCATTTACTCAATGAAATGATGTGTTTAACTTATACGAAACGGACCATTTGAAATCTAAATTGCCCTTTGACAACTGATATTACAAAAAGTAACTCACAATATATTCATAAATAATCTCTTCATAATAATCAAAATATCAGTACAATTGTTCGATTGATATATATAGCGTGGTATCTTCATTCTTCATTGGACGCCAGCACTTGTTTCTTGTTTGGATGTGCTCATGAACAGAAATAGTCGTAGTTCGCATGAATCAAACAACTAACGAACTAGGTTGTTCTCTCATTGTTTCTAGTTTTCTGTTTTTCACGAACTGGTTTTGTTCGTGGACCCGTTCGTGGGCCTTTGTTCATCCCTATATTCGTCACTTGTTCGTGAACCATCCAAACACACCCGGATAATTGTCAATACGTTTTTCTTACAAACTTTGATTAAGAAAAAGAGAATTTTTGTATTATTGAGTCTTATGTTTACAAAGCAGATACATACATATTTATAAGAGGTTCCTAAATCTATATAGCCGTTAGGTGCTTTCTATCTACACACAAAAGTGAATCTATACAAAATCTTTACATATACTTTCCAATAACAGAATTTAACGTCCCTCTTGATATCTTGCTGATTACCCTGAGATTATATAGGCTGGCCTTTCCTTTTAATGATCAATGATGATATGCGAGATCTTATTTATTTCTCAACACTCCCCCTCAAGTTTGGATCGAAAATGTTGATTGATCCTAACTTGTCCATAATATGATTGAATGGTCCTTTATCTAGTGCCTTGGTGAACACATCAGCTAGTTGATCTTTGCTATTGACATATGGAGTTTCGATTTCCTTAGCTTGGACCTTTTCTCGTATAAAGTGACAATCCACTTCTATATGTTTCGTTCTTTCGTGAAAGACAGGATTGGAAGCAATATGTCGTGCTGCTTGATTATCGCAATACATGACCATAGGTTTATCGCAATTAATTCCTATGTCACGAAGTAGTTGTTTGAGCCAAATTAATTCACAAGCTGTTGATGCCATTGCGCGGTATTCAGCTTCTGCGCTTGACCTTGCAACAACATTTTGTTTCTTGCTTCTCCAAGTTACTAGATTTCCTCCAACAAAAGTACAATATCCTGTGGTTGATTTTCTATCAAAACTGCCAGCCCAATCTGCATCAGAATAACCAGCAATCTTGTCAGTGTAGTTGTTCTTTTTCATTAAAATACCTTGACCAGGACAACCTTTAAGGTACCTTAGTACTCTATTAACCGCATCAAGGTGTGAAGTAGTTGGTGAGTGCATGAATTGGCTTATGACACTTACAGCAAAAGTTATATCAGGCCTTGTAACTGTGAGGTAAATTAATTTTCCAACAAGTCTTTGAAATTGACCAATATCTTTTAGTGGTTCACCATCTTTAGAATTAATTTTGACACGTGATTCAATAGGTGTGCTTGCTGGCTTGCATCCTAATTTTCCAGTTTCCTTTAGTAAATCAAGTACATACTTCCTTTGTGATAAAAAAAGACCTTTATTTGAGTGAGCAAACTCTATACCTAGAAAGTATTTAAGACATCCCAAATCTTTAATATCAAACTTTTCATTCAAATAAGTTTTTACTTTACCAATTTCTATTTCACTATTACCTGTGATGATGATATCGTCAACATAAACAAGAACTAGAGTGGTTGTGCCATGATTGGATTTGATGAATAAAGAAGAATCAGCAGAACTCTTAATAAAATTATGAGATAATAGAGAATTACTCAGTTTAGCATACCATGCACGCGGAGATTGTTTGAGCCCATAGATTGATTTGTTTAGCTTACATACAATATTCTTGGTGGTAATATCTTGTTGATATCCTGGGGGCAAAGTCATGTATACCTCTTCCTCCAAGGTGCCTTGGAGGAATGCATTTTTTACATCCATTTGATATAGATTCCAACCCGAGTTCACAGCCACGGATAACAATACCCGTAAAGTATTCATTTTGGCAACTGGTGCAAATGTTTCTTGGTAGTCTATACCATAAGTTTGGGTAAAACCCTTTGCAACAAGTCTGGCTTTATATCTTTCTATTGAACCATCACTATTAAATTTTATTTTGTATATCCACTTGCATCCTATAGGTTTCTTACCATTTGGTAAAGGTACAATATTCCAGGTCTTATTTTTTTCAAGAGCTTCAATTTCCTCTTTCATGGCCTTACACCATACTGGATTTCTTTTGGCTTGTTCAAAGTTTGTAGGCTCAACTTCGTTTGAGATACAGGTCAAAAAGGCCTTATATTTGGTTGAAAACATATCATATGAGATATAATTTTGAATAGGGTAAGTTACTTGATTGACGATAAAGTCCTTAAACTTTGCTGGAGGCCGGATAGTTCTAATTGGTCTACCTGTAAGTGCATCTGATGTAGGTGCACTCTGGTTGTCTGTGGGTGCATCCGGTGCTGGTGCACTCTGGCTACTTGTGGGTGCATCCAGTGCTGGTGCACTCTGGCTACCTGTGGATGATTCTAGTGCAGGTGCATTCTGCATGTCAATGGGTGCATTTCGGAGTGCACTCTCTCCAGGTGCATCTCTGGGTGCATTTTGGATTGCACTCTCTTCTGGGGCATTTTGGGATAAGATTTCTCCCCCTGAATTTGTACTGTTTCTTTGCAATACTTCTTCATTTTGAGTTCCTACATGAAGGGTTAGTTCTGGAAGTACAAATTCATTGTGACCTATTTGGTTTTGATACCGAACCTCTTTTGGTTCTATTGAGCAAGCTTGGTAGTAAGGTTCGTTCTCAAAGAATGTCACATCTCTAGACACATAGAATTTGTGATTTACTGGATCAAAACATTTGTAACCTTTTTTCTTAGAAGAGTAACCAAGAAAAATTGTTTTAACTGCATTCTTGTCCAGTTTATCAATTCTCCTAATATGCACAAAACAAGTGCAACCAAAGACACGAAGGTGATCAATATTGGGTTTTCTTTTGTTGAGAACTTCAAAAGGACTTTGGTTATTCAATGTTGGTGTTGTTAACCTATTGATCAGATAAGTTGCAGTAAGCACGACATCAGACCAAAAATGTTTTGGAACACTATTTTGAAAAAGAAGTGATCTTGTTACTTCTAAGATATGACGATTTTTCCTTTCAGAAACTCCATTTTGTTCGGGGGTATTTATGCAAGTAGTTTGATGTAAAATTCCTTTTTGTTTTAAAAAATTTGAGAAATTATTATTGATGTATTCAGTTCCATTGTCTGACCTAAAAATTTTAATTTTTGCATCATATTGATTTTCAACTAAGTTAACAAATTCATGAAAACACGAAAAAACTTCAGTTTTAGATTTTAATAGATATAACCAAGTATTTCGTGAAAAATCATCAATAAAAATAACAAAATATTTAAAATGATTGAAAGAATCAATGGGTGCAGGACCCCAAACTTCAGAATGAATAAGATCAAAACATTTTTCAGTTTTATTAGAAGATAAAGTAAAAGGGAGACGAGTTTGTTTTGAAAAACGACAAACGTCACAATTTGAATCTAAATTCAAAGAACACATTTTGTTTAAGACTTTGTTTGAAGGGTGGCCTAATCGGTAATGCAACAACTTATTCTGATCGATCGACTTTGAGGTAGTATTCATGGCAATTCTAGAGTCTTTTATTAAATATAACCCATTTTCTAGTAATCCTTCACCAATTTTTATTCCCGTGGTCCTATCTTGGAAAACCACATTTTCAGGAGAAAAAATCACATTGCAATTTAATTCTTTTGTAATTTTGCTAACCGACATTAAATTAGATGTAAAGTTTGGTAAATATAAAACATTAGAAATATTATAAGAAAGTAAATTGGCAGTTCCTAAATTTTGTATTGGTACTTGAGAACCATTTGCTACCGTTACATGTTGTAACTTTTTAGGAACAACTTTATTATTTAGCAATTCAGAATTTCCTGTCATATGATCAGTGGCACCAGAATCAATTATCCATGTATTATTTTGTTTGTTCCAATTTGAAACATAATTTGAAGCAATACCTGTACAGCTACCTGTTTGACCAAGCAGAATGTTAAGTTGTTCAATTAGCTGCTTAATTTGATTTTCTTCAATTCCTTGCATTGCTCGGTTTGGCCCGACCTGTTGAGGGATTAAAATCGGTCCAGCAGCTCTTGTACAATGGTTTGCCTCCATCAACATCGGAGAGCCTTCCTCCTCAATCAAATGTTCTACTTGACCGCAT
Source organism: Rhynchospora pubera (assembly GCA_028095005.1). Classification (NCBI taxonomy): domain Eukaryota; kingdom Viridiplantae; phylum Streptophyta; class Magnoliopsida; order Poales; family Cyperaceae; genus Rhynchospora; species Rhynchospora pubera. Next base: position 60,184,150 of record CM051459.1, on the reverse strand, counting down.
CTCTCTTCATCTACATCGCTTCTTTTCTTGCTTGTGCGGTGGTGTTGATGAAGAGGATGCCTCTCGTGGCTATAGTCAACACTGGTTTCGCAGCGGATCGTGCTGGTGACTCTTTTTCTTGTGACACATGATTGGTTCTTGAATCTGTCCTCGTATAGCAGTGCGAAATTCACGACGCTCCTTCTTGCCATGAGTCGTGAGTTTGTGATTGTTCGAGCCCATGGAAAGAAGGTTGTGCTGCCGAGTAATGTCGTGAATCGCGGTGTGGGCTTTATCGCACTGAGCAATTGTCGCCTTCCTGTGGTCTGTGCCATTGTCGGAGTAGCAAGCCAATTCTCAGATTTGTTGTTAATCTTTTGCAAGCTTAGATCTCAAGAACGTTGGCTTCTGATACCATCTTACAAACTTTGATTAAGAAAAAGAGAATTTTTGTATTATTGAGTCTTATGTTTACAAAGCAGATACATACATATTTATAAGAGGTTCCTAAATCTATATAGCCGTTAGGTGCTTTCTATCTATACACAAAAGTGAATCTATACAAAATCTTTACATATACTTTCCAATAACAGAATTTAACGTCCCTCTTGATATCTTGCTGATTACCCTGAGATTATATAGGCTGGCCTTTCCTTTTAATGATCAATGATGATATGCGAGATCTTATTTATTTCTCAACAGTTTTCTTTATCACTTAATTAGGTTATGCTCCAGAATAGCTTTGTTAGAGGGGAGATTAGAGGAGAGGAGGTAAAATTAGACGGACCGAACTGACCAGACCTTGTTACCTTGCTCCAGAACATAAATAAAAAGAGGTGAGTCTGCTTGACCCTTGTTTTTGTTAATAAAAAAAAATGAAGAAACAGAGGTGAGTCTAGGGGTGATGAGATGAACTATGAAGAAAATTTATATAGACTTTAATAAGATTTTCTAATCCCCGATCATCCCCTCATCGATCTCTTACCTTCTCTAATCTCCCCTTATCTTCACTACGGGTCGTTTGACAACATCAAAGTTTAGTGAGATCAAGGGTTAAAGTTAGTATTTTGAGATTAGTATTTGAGGTTAAAGTTAATAAAAGTTAGTACTAATTTAAAGTTAGTAATTATTGTTTGGCATGATAGGTTAAAGTTAGTGATCAAAGTGAATGCATTCACTTATAAAATTCATTTTAATTTAGACATTTTAGAATTTGAAAATTTTAAATCTTGATATTTTCAAATTTTGAAATTTTAAAAATTTTTAAAAGTTCAAAATTAAAATTTTAAATTTTAAAATATGAAACTTTGAAAAATTGAAATTCGAAATTTTGAAATTTTGAAGTTTCTTCTCAAGGTTTTTCTCTTCAGATACGATATAAATTTTTTTTTTTTTGTGTTTGAGAAACGCACAAATATGAAATGGTCAAGTTAGAGAGGCAGTACTAATTCCGTTGACTCCAAAGTTGTTTGGCAATACAAGACATGTAGGTTAGCTCGTTGACCCAAAAATCAAGCTAAACTTGACACTACCAAACAAGCCCTAATTGATTGTAGAGCACAGCTTAGACAGAGGCAATGTACCAAAATTTTGTGCACTTTGAAAATTCGGTAATACTATTGAGTTGAAAATTTTAATGACTTAATTTGCTCTTTTATTGATGATCAATTGATGTTCAACTTGATATGCCCAATATTGAGTAATAAAAACATAACTTTATTTGTATTTATTTATCGCCACAAAATTTGACACATATTGATGGTCATACACTCGTACAGTCGTACTCGGTTCCTTCTATCTCAATCCGAATCTGCTGTTGCGCGATAAGCCGTGTCGCGCAATACATCGAGCCGTTCGACAGATCCGACGGCTGAAATGTGTTTTCTCCCACTGCCCCCTCGATAGGTAACGGGTCGGGTTTTATTCTGATAGAATCCAAATTAAAGGAGCATTTCCTAATAAAAAAAGAAAACTTCTCTCCCGTGATTCTGAAAGAGAAAGAGGGAGAGAGAGAGGAGGCCTAAATCGCAGGAGTGGAGAGGAAAATCACAGGAGAGAGAGGAGGCCTCTCTCTATTCGGCTCGAAGCAAATCGCACGAGAGGAGAAGAAAATCCGAAATTGCCTTCGCACGAGAGTAGGCCTCTCTCTGCCGAATCGCCGGTCGCAGGAGCAAACCCTAGTTCTGCTTTTTCCCTTCTGTTGGTAATTTTTTTGCAACCCTATTTCCTTTGATTTTCCTTGATTTGTTAGAGAAATCGATTCTGCTTAACACTTCAACAATTTGTGGAGAACTGTCTTTCAAATGGTCTAGAGAGGGTTTTAGACATAGTTGATCCTGCTTTGAACATACCAAGCGAAATAGAAGCAAAGAAGGTAGTTGATGTCTTGCAATTGGCCCTTGCGTGCACATGACCTGATATGACTGAATTGCTTTCACAATTGATCAAATTGACCAAGGTTACTGGAGAAATAACTACTTGATGTCCAAATCGATTTTACAACTTCTCAATTCCTCACTTATTTCTTTGGTTATTTTCACCTAGATCACAAAGCAATGCCGGCAATTTATTTTATTGTAGAAGTTATTTTATCATTGTAAAATGATTTCCTTTTCCTTTTCTTTTCTTTTTGTGCAGGGAGTGGATTTAAGTTAAGACATCCATTCATAAGTGGGTATTTTGGGGCTTCCATTAAGCTTCAGCCGGGCTACACCGCTGGCGTGATCACTGCATTTTATGTATGTACAAACTTAACTTAGTAGTTAGTATATATCTCTATTTGTACGTATCTAAAAAATATATATATCTTTTTACTTGGAGATAATCCTTGCAACATTAATTTTTAAAGAATGAGTTCAATGGTGAATGGTAATCAGATGAAAAACTTGTTTTTAGGAATGAAAAGAACTTCAGGTCTCTTCAATAATATATCTAATAATGGCTAAAAGAATGATATCTTATCTTGGTAGTTGATGTGTTGCAATTGGCCCTTGCGTGCACATGACCTGATATCTTAATTAGTTGAGTGTTTTATACTTTAGAGCAATTCAGCATGTGACAGCATGCGAATTGTTCTAAATTTACCAGTAAAGGTTTGTACTTAGAGTCTTATGAAAGTTACCAGCAAGGGTTTCTTCTAAATTTAGAGCAATTCAGGTTTAGAGTCTGTATGAAATTAGGGTTTATACTTTTTCACTTTAATTATTTTTAATGAATTCAAAAATGCAGATAGCAATGATGTTTGATGTTATTTTTTTATAGATAGCAATGAGCTCTCAAAATAGCCCACACAATGGATGTAATGGAGCATTACCTTACTGCAGTGGATGCGACGATAATGAACATGTAGTTGTCATGGTTGCAAACACACCTAGGAATAAGGGTCGATCTTTCTACCTGTGTCGACGATGTAATAAGTTTATTGCATGGGTAGATGAGGTGTGCTTTAGTCCTATAGACCTTAACAATAAAATTGAATCATTGAAGAAGCAATTAGAAAGGCAAGCGGAGGATTTCAATAATCAATTAGATAGAAAGTTTCTGAAGAGAGATTTGATAAGCATTTGGAAGAACTTAGAAGTCAAATTATTCAATATCTTGTACTGTTTTTTATTTCTCTTTTGATTATTATAATTTGTAAGTTGTAATTTGGAGGTTCAAAAGATGTATTTGGCAGTATTCTATATTTCCTATGTATGTACCTTAGATGGCTGTATTTATTGTGCTGGACCTTATTGCAGTCATTTTCATTTACTATAATTTATTAGTATCAAACTATAAAAGTTGAACAAATTGAGGAGTACATGGAATTAATACTAGATTTTTAGGCACTGGAGCACAACTGATTATTTGCATGGCTACCAAATTATGATTTATAATGGATTATTTGTACTGGATTATTTATACCAAATTGTGATTTATAATGGATTATTTGTACTGGATTATTTATACATGGAATTACCTTAGAAGTCATGTACCTCTGAGACGATTATTTGCATTTTTAGGCATTGGAGCACAACAGGGTACTAAAGTTATATTGGATCATCACAACACATTCATGTCGTGGCTACCAAAGTTGAATTCCTTAGATCCAGAAACATGTTCATGTTCATTTATGCTACTTGGACCTTATTGCAATCATTTCATAGCAATCAAAATGCATAATAGGTTAAACAAGATACAATAATAGTAAAAAAGAAAAAAATGCTTAAACATAACCAAAGTAAACTTTTAATTATATTGAGTCATGTTTAACAGTAAGCTTAACAGTAAGCTATCTCAAAATAAAGCTTAACAGTAAGCTACCACAACATAAAGCTTTTTCTTTAAAAGCTATACAAAATGAAGCATTTCTTCACTATAACACTAAGCTATCACAAAATAAAGCCTTTTCCTATAAAAGCTATACAAAATGAGACATTTTAACAATAAGCTATTCATCTAGCGTTGTCATCAAGTTGGGAATTCTGTGTTAATGTAGGAGTTAAATTATCCTTGCAAATCTCCTGAAATAAAATTCAAGGAAAAGAGAGTTAGGAAAAAGGGGCAAAATTGTAACAATAAAATTTATTATTCAGTTTTTTTTTGGACTGAAACCATACACAACGAAAATTGGGATATGGCTCGGCATTTCACCAACTAACTACTAGACATGAAACAAATTTATGCCTTTTCTCAAAGAAAAACAACAAAAAAACTGAGCTTTGTTAAATGCAAATTACAGCTAACCAGATAAATCAGAGAAAAAAATGATAATTTTCTTGCTCTCAACCTTGTGATACAAGTGACCTACTGTATACAGTTCTAGCTTTTCTATGAGATTGGTTTTCATAAAATAAAGCTAATTAACCAGCTAACCAGATAAATCAGAGAAAAAAATGATAATTTTCTTGCTCTCAACCTTGTGATACAAGTGACCTACTGTATACAGTTCTAGCTTTTCTATGAGATTGGTTTTCATAAAATAAAGCTAATTAACCAGTGCTGTTATCATGGCTATTAGATTTGTTCCCTGGAAGCACATGCACATTTTGAGGCTCCTGAGAGATGTTGAATAAATATTCCAGTTGGTACCAGTCATGAAACAGATTGATTCCTTTTATCAAACTCGATAGTAATTGGGTCAAACTCAGCACATACACCCTTACCATTGATAGTAATTGGGTCAAACTCGATAGTAAATAATATGAAGTATGAGATTATAAGTTATTCCTACCATAATATTCAGGTCATAAGTGCTATTAATAAGGGATCATCTTGCGACAATGAAAGGTACAAAGTTCTGCATTTCTGCTACTTTTCATCTTAATATCATTTTTTGTATCAAGTCGTAATTTCTGCTACAATTTGAGGACCACATATTCATAAATAATATCTTATGTTTAAGTGTCAGTAGTGGTCTTTACAAATATAACGACATGCCTTTCGGTTTGAAACAAAAGAAAAATTAACGAAATTCAAAATAGAAACTCAAAATAGAAAAAATAACGAAATGCTGGGTAGCTATCGGGAGAGACAGAATTGGGTAACTCAGTCAGTTCAAAACAAAGCCCTGATTCGTGATTCGCTGATATTACGATAGGCTTACTTTTAGAGATTACTTCTGATAAATACCATACCTTTCTCGTGCTTCTTCAATTGGATGGAGAATTGTCGGAGAATCGTCCGAGAATCGTCGTGAAACCTCCTACCCTCTTGCGAAATCTCCTTCCCTCTGGCGAGATCTCCTTCCCTCTGGCGAAACCTCTCGCGAAACCTCCTCCCTCTCTCCAATTTTCCCTCCAATTCTGATTCTTCCTTTTTTTCGTTTCATTTTTACGCCTTTCGGTTTTTTATGCCTCTCGGATCTAGCATGGAGAGAGGATCCGAAAAAAAAATGATTCGTAGAAAGGAAAGATATTTCAGCCGTCGGATCTGTTGAACGGCTCAATCAGCTGCGCGACACAGCTTGTCGCGCAACAGCTGATTCGAATTGCTTCTATCTTTGCAAATGCTTACAAAATAACAAAAACGACCGAGAAGAGCACAGCGACCTATAATCTGACTATGCAAAAAGGCTTCATAAGTTCATATATCGAAACATATATTAATCCGGACTAATTAGATCCGGATCCATTACTGTAGCTAAGAACTGTAGGCCTACAGTCTGGCTGACAATTGGGACCCACTCACTAAGATCTGAATCCGATGTTCGGATATTTCAACGGATTTGTTATTCTAGAGAGTTCCGCTCTCTCGCTTTGACTCTCTCTCATCCTCAGGTGCTCTGGACAGACCGGCAGGCTCGCCCATCATCCCATGTGGCTCCGTACGATGGCAGCTATTTGTTTACTCGACCATTCTCTCTTCATCATTCTCTTTCTCAATTCTCCTCTTTTCTCCGTCTCTCCCAGCACAGCTCCCAAAGAAAGAGAAATACAGTTGTTCATTACTGCTTTTCTTCTCCGATCATGGCAGCCTCCGAAATCAGCTCAAAACACAAGTGCCACGGATGAGTAGATCGGTCCATCCTCTTTCATTTGAGTACCATTTCTCTTCCATTTTTTATTTCTCGCTTTCCTTTTAATTTCTCTTCCTTTTGATGTTTGATGGTTGTTGTTGTTCATTTCTTTCTAAGCTATTGCTGAAGGAGCAACAGGAGGAGGTTTATGAAGTCCGGAAGTTTTTGGTTGTTTTTTTTTTCTGTACATTGGTAGCATTTTTATCCTCTCCTCTTCTCTTGGCTCTGTAGTTTCCATCCTCTTTCTTTCTATGTCAAAATTGCCTCTTTATCTTATTACTGGTCCTTCCACTGGTTGTTTACTGTGCAGATATGGATTAATAAAGAATTCGGATACATTTTCAAGAAAATTATGTGGATATGGTTTCTTCAGAGCATGGTGAGTAAAATCATTTTGAGATTACATTCAATTTTCCTTTTGTTAGTTTTCTCGAAAAATTAATTGTATTTACGTTAAAATTAGACATTGTTATACATGATGATAATGGCCTCAAGTTTTTTTTTTTTTTTTTAAAAATCTAACCTTAGTTTCTACGTTCATGCTAAATACAATTACTTTTTTTTCATAAAAAAGTATCAATAGCTAATTATCTGTTGAGGTTCATCTTTCTTAATTCTCATATTAGACTATTACAAATAAGGTTATATAGATAGAGAGGCCCAACAAAGCAATTTATGTTGTCATATAAATCCCGCAAGTCTGTCTTCATAATTTGCCAATTAATTTTTCATTTCAGTTTTGAAATTTTTTCTTACTCAGGAGATTGCTGCGATCCTACGCATTGGATCAAAATGTATGATACAATTGTAGGTGCATTCAATTTTTTTTTTTTTTTTAGGAAACTGCCCATTGGCTCAGGTTTCATTAAAAACTAAAAATGGTTCAAATTACAGTATATGAATAAGCATAGAAAGGATTAACTTAATTAGGATGCCTAAAGGCTACTGAACACCAAGCACCCCCTTGGAAAGCTAACAGAGAAACTTAAGAAAATATATTAGCCCAACTATTGGTCTTCCTGGTGAGTCCTTTCTTTAGCCCCTTTTTATACGAGTTCATTCAATTTTTGTTGTTCAAGATGATTCCAATGAAATTGGATTCAATCTGAGCTGTTTTGATTCAGAAAACATTGATTATATGCAGGGAGATGAACCATGGACGATCACACCTGTTCTTCATGATGCTGCTGCTGCTGTGGTACATTGTTAGTTGGGTATTTTCTCTTTCCTCTTTCCTTTTTGGTTTTCTTAGCTGTGAATTATAACATACTCACGATTGTTTCGTTCTACGCAAAATCTGGGACTAGCCCATGCTAAGTGTTGTCCATGGTTTTGATATAAGTTTGTTAATATCTAATCTTTGTCCCTCAATGCTTTTTTTTTTTTTTACTTTTGACTTATCTATGTTCATTGTTTTTTTTACAGTACTACCAGTTGTTCAAGAGCAAGTGAAGGGACCTAACTGGATGAATTCTTTTATTAGGGTAATGATCGTTTGTTCATTTATTACCTTTACAGCTTCTCATTTATTGAGTAAGATTTGCATTGTACGCTTAAGCTTTTCTGGATTTTTCTTGCACGGTTCCATGATTAAGATTTTAGGTTTCAATCTCTCTCTTCCTAATTTGCTTTAGACTGTGCATTCAATTTTTATCTCATTTCTCTTTCTTACTTCTCTTCTGCAATAATCCAAGTTTCAGATTATTCAATCATGGCACTCTTACCACTATTGATGGTGAGCATGAAGGAGAACTGACTTTTTGTTGAATGGAGGCAGAAAACTTATATTCTTCTTCGATTTACACGATGACACTTGCTGTGGTGGTCCTCAGCTGATTTGGTGAAGATGAGATCCTTAGTTTATCATGTGCTTAAAACTATTTCTGTAAATAAATATATCTGGATTTTCTTCTCAGGTTGTGCATGTAACTATAGAGTTCTACTGGATAAGTTTGATCAGTTCAATGGTTCTTTCTTTTGTCACATATTTCTGCTTTCTAATGTTCATATTCTTATCTTGCAGTTAATCAGTTTACATTATATGGAGTTTTCAAGGGTAATAAGCCTGATTTTCATGTGGCAATGCGAACTCCAGAAAGCCAAACCATTTTATGCTTCGTTGGTTGACATATTTCAGAAGGCATACTCCAGTGATGCAGTTAAAGGTAATAGTATTGTTTGAATCTGACACTTGCAATATCGCCTGCTTTATTATTTTTTCCTTTTTTTGGTTTGATACTAGAAATTTGTTTTTGCACAAATGGCATTTTTGCTGCAACGATGAAGATGAGTTGAGGCAATGTGTATTATTTGGTGTTTCTTCTCAAAAGTTTTACACAATTGTAATTTACAAATGCATTGCTTTTGTAGAGCTTAATTCGGTAAATGATGGCCCTGTTACAATGCAACTTGACTCATCCCAGTAGAAGAGTCCTCTGGACCAAGGTGAGTTCGAGTCTTCCCACAAATGGGAATTTTTTCTGCCTCTTAACTTCAGGGAGATTTCAGGGATTAGTACTTTTAATGGATGATCTGGTACATGCTGGAATTGTGATTATTTTAGACATTTCGATTGTTTCTTCTATACATTTTACTATTTTTTCCACCTTTTTAATCCATTCATCAAAGAACTTGGGGTGATAGGGCAGTATGCAGCTAAGATTTCGTTATTTGTAACCCTTTCAGGTTGTTAAACCTTAATAATTAAATAATTTATATTTGAGTGGACAAGATTTCAAGGAGGATTGATGATATAAATATTATATTAAATTTATGCAAGATAAATTATATGGATGTTATAAATATTATATTAAATTTATTGATGCCAAATCTTTTATATTTTGAATGTCCAAATCATGTTTACGGTTTTAAAACCAAATTTTATTTTTGAAGTAAGTATTATAATTTTAGGCATTTTTGTACGAATTTTAAAATATTATAGATTATCCAATCTAAATAAATAAAATGAATTTTATTGTGCAATACTCTCGCACTAATTTATCTTATTATATCAAATACTTTTCTATAACCCAATATTTTTATAATGATTATATATTGTTACAAATATATACACAAATAAACGGTAGATAAAAAATATAGATCGCGCAACGCGCGAAACCCCGCTAGTTATGATTCAGAGCACACCGGCCTATTATTTGACTCTGCAAAAAGGCTACAAATGATTTGAATGGAGATGTATCTTTGGGAATTTCATGGATAGAGAACTAATAAAATGATTGGCTGGGCTGGAGACACGTATAAAGTGCAGGGGAAAGCGACCAGTCAGGGGCTGTGGGCATCTGTGTCCTGACCGGCACTGCAACCTTGGATCTGCAGAAGCCAAGAAACTGAACTTAATTCATTTTTGGAAAAAGAAAAAGGTCTTTTTTTTTTTTGAAAAATTCAGTTTTTTGAAGTCTTGGTTATGTAAAAAAAATCAGTTTATTATTTGAAAACCAAATTATGTTATCACTGGAAACCAAATTTTTGAAAACTTTTTTTTTTTAATTTCAGTTTTTGATGTGCTTAATTAATCTAGAGTTACTATTATGTTATCACTGTTTTATGAAGTTTAAAAACTTCAGATTACCTTAAGAGAAAAAAAAATCCCAAAATCCTGCAAACGCATTAGAGTTTTAAAATAAAATTTTGATTACACATGTATTAAATATTTTAGAATCCGGATAGACCGTCATGGTCCAATTGGAAACCAGTATCCGAGTCAATTAGGTAGGTTGCCTAGGAAAAAGAACATTTAATAAAAAATAATGTACGCGTGCTATGATTTACATTTGAAGTGTGGAGATATATATAACAACATCATCATAATACTAGTTCAATTATTTTACTAAAAAGTATGTTGAATAAAATTGTTGTATAACTTTAACATGATAAAAGAAAAAAATTCATATCAACTTCGTTGATTTTTGTCACTTATTTGATCGAACAATTAAAATGGTAATGGATTTATGGGCTATATACTAATAATTGAGGTTTTCAATTTTCAAACTATCTTCAAGCAAGAGAAATATTTGTTTCTTGGCCTGACCCAATGAGGCACTGGGACGTTCCTTGCAACTCCGGAGAAACGCACCAGATCATGATTTCATCATTTCTGCGCCGTAGACAAAACTATTTTGTCTCGAGCATTTCAAATTTTCAAGTTGATAAGGGATCGATGAAGGGTGAAGACAAGAGGTCAAAACAAGTGCCGCTATCTCATCTTTCGTTTGTATCCACATTATTTTAATATGGACTATGAAATTTTTAGTTATTTTAATCTGTTCTAACTTCTAAATGAATTATGAGTATGATTATGGTGCCACACTTTTTTAGTGCCACAAATGCCACACTTTACCTTTTATTTTAAATTCAAAAAATAAAAAATATAATCATTTGATCCAAACCGTTGATCTTGTTTACTTTAACGACGGATGCATTGTCCTAAAATTTCATAATTTTTAAAATTTATTTGATACTTGATCAAGAGGTTTTTTTTGTTATTTTGATTTGTTCATTTTTGACCTTTTGATCAAGCATCAAATAAACTTAAAAAATTATAAAATTGTATGACAATGCATCCGTCATTAAAATGAACAAGATCAACGATTTGGATCGAACGATTATATTTTATATTTTGAAATTAAAAAAAAAAAGTAAAGTGTGGCATTTGTGGCACCTAAAAAGTGTAGCACCGGAATCTTGCTCATAAATTATACAGTGGCATATTTTTCATTTAAGAGTTAACATAAGAGTGATGGCTTCACAAAGCAAAGGAACAATAAATATTCCATCCTAGCAAATCAAGATATATGACTTAAATAATAATCATTTTCAATTAATAAGTGTAATAATTAAAGTTTAAAATATTACAAATCATGCATAAATATATATAAAATGCACAATTTCTATTATCTATATTCATGGTTTTACTCAGTAAATATGTAGTAGTAGTATAGTACTAGTATTTACAGATTAACAGAAACAAGCTGGTACTAAGGTTTGCCAATCCAATAGCAGCGCCATGTAGTTTTCCTCGGCATGATTTTAGGAGTCCTTTAAAATGGGCTATTGGGTTAGAGATGTGACCAACGACATATAGTCAAACTATATGGCCTTCTGTTTTATTTTATTTGTTGTTATTAATTATTCTTTCTCTGTGAATCTCCTATTGTTTGCAAACTCTAGAAACAAACTATATCGCTATAGTTTAGTGCTGATACGGAATCTCATGTCCATGCAGTCATCCCTACAGTACACAACTGTTTAGGTATGTGTTGTTCATTTTTTATCTCTCCCTATAGCTCTTCACTGTGATATAATATAATAATAAAATAAGATTCAGATTGTTTGCAATAATGTCTTTTAGTAGCGGATGAGATGTACTGACATCCATTGTCAAATTGTATGGGACCAATTTTTGAAGATTGCTACCTATTTGTCTCATGTCTCGTTTCAAAAACAAGTTGAGCAAATTGTTGAATTTTGAATAATAAATATATAATGGAGCAAAGGAATATATATATATACACGGCCAACATACTAATTAATTTGCATTATTTTCAGAAATGCTAAACGGAACCTTTTTCCACTCCATTTTTCTGTTTACAGTGTGTTCTATTTTTCTTTTCTTTTTTGTTTTTTGAATGTTTTTTATAGGAATGGATCAACGAAATGTCGTCATCACTCTAAAAAGTAGGGCTGTCAATGAAACCTGTTTATCCTACCCGTACCGTATTCGATAAGACGGGTACGGGTAAGGTTTTATTTTTATTAGATTAACTGGTATGGGTACGGGTAAAGAAAAATTTTCGTTAACTTATCGGGTACGGGTACGGATAAGGGTTATTTCGTACCCATTATCTAACGGGTAATATTTTACAAACATATATGTATATATAATCAAGTTTTTAGCATATTTCGAAAGATATGTTATTAATTTAGATTTTTATCCAAACTTATTTATGATGATGATCTTTCATTCTATATTATATTATAATTTATAATTAGTTATATAGATTTTTTAAATTCAATTGATATGAGAATATATTTCATAATTTTTGTTATATATAAAATATTATCTAAAATTTTACTTTATCTATATATTTATTTGATATTATTTATTTATCACATTATATATTTTTATTAAATTAATAATATTATTATTACCCGTTATGTACCGTTACCCTACCCTTACCGTTAATTCTTAACGGGTACGGGTATGGTACGGGTAAAGTCTTTTTTAACGGGTACGGGTAAAGAAAATTTTAATAGGTACGGGTATGAAAATACCTTCTACCGTACCGTACCGTACCCATTGACAGCCCTACTAAAAAGTAATCGCTGTCATGACACGGAGACGCTCCTCTCATTATCTCCTTTTTGACAGTGGGCCCTTCAAACAATGCACTATCTCCCTCCCTTCCTCTCCCCTCATCTAGCAGTCTGATTCTGCTAGCGTGCGACACCTGGTGTAGCGCACCCAGAGCCGTCTGATCTTGATCGGACGGTTTATTTTTTACGGGCCTAACAATCTAGGTTACATACACGGAGCTCCCTTGTCCATTGAATCTTGATCAGACGGTCAGGATGCCGCGTTACACCTGATTTGAGTTTCCTCATCCAGTGCTATCTTCTCGTTCATTCCCTTCCTCTGGCACCTGAGCGATGAGCACCCTTTTTTTCTCCTTTCTATATATTTTTCGCGTTTCCCCCTCCCTTGCTCTCATTTTTTCCCATTTTCCCCTCCTTCGTGCTTCCTCTGCGTATATTTTGCATCTAATTTTTTTGTTGTTACACATGTTCACTGTATTTGTTGTACTAATTTACTTTATTTGTTATGTATCTCCACTTTACTTGTTGGTATCAATTCACTTTTATTGTTATATATATTTATTTATTTGTTCAATTTGCTCATTTTAATTTTTTTATCTATTATTGAACTTATCTTTCATATATATACTAATTTTGTTATTGTAAATGTTCACTTTTTTGTTATAAGAGTTCACTTTTGCTATTATAAGTATTCATTTTGTTGTTTATTGTATCTGTTATCTCTATTGTTTATAGCTTGTTGTTATAAGTGTTCATATTATTTGCTCAATCTGTTCAATTTGTTGAGATAAGGAGGGAGGGAGATAACAACGATGCTTTTTTTAGCGCAGGAAAGGAAAATCAGAGAAAGGAGAGGTACAAGGAAGGGAAAAAGAAGCAAAGAAGAGGATAGAAACGAAAGAGAGGAGAAACGATATAGAAAAAATGCACGTTGTTTTTATTTTTAGAGTGCGATGAGGCGTGATGGCAAAAAGCCAGATTGATAAGTAGGGCTGAAAACAAAAATCGTTTTAATCGTTTTTCGTTTCGTTTCATCCGGACAAAACGGTTTCATTTGGTTGGACGAAACGGTTAACGAAACAATGAAACAGTTTCGTCCATGTGTAAATCACGAAAATTTCGTCCATTTCGATCGTTTCGTTCGAACGAAACGATCAATGAAACTAAAATTTTATTCTGTCAACGAAATAAAATGGTTAAATGAAACACCCTAGTTTCGTCACCGTTCGACTGTTTTGCAGCCCTATTGATAAGTATACCTAATTTGACTTGCGATATGGTCATAGATCCACGTCAAAGATATTATCAAGCCCAAAGTCTAAAAGACTGCTATATCTCATGGGCCGGAAAGAGCCCTTGAAAACATTGTACCTAGCTATTGATTTGAAGAAACCTTCAAATCTTGTTCTTATAAATTATAATTACATAATAACAAAAAAAGGTCTCAAAGGCTGGATATGATTTAATCTGGATCTCGAACTAAACTTAAACTCAAATCAAAACATAATCCATCCAATTTGATTAGTCTCTCCAATCATATAACCCGTTAGACCGTTACTCTGCAAAATTTATGCTAATAGATTAGAAGCTTCTCTAATATGTTATATTCTTAATCTACTAATTTTCGGTAAGTTTCAAATTTGAGAATTGCGTTAAATCTATGCAATTATATATCAAGGTGTGCAGTCCATTATTAGACATAAATTGACGCGGTAATGGGATTGGGACTGGAACATGCATAACGTTGCTATTTGTTGCAGAATTTATATTGATTGAAACCTTTGTTTAAAACATGTCCATACATATCTTCTAACCTGCCAACTACTCAATATTAATGGCGCTAGCTCCCGGACAAAGACTCTCGTGTCAACCTTCACCGATTAAGATTCAAGGAAGTCTGGAAGTGATGCTTTTCGTCTCTAAACTCCCAACTCCTCAACCATGCAATCTTTTTATTAAGTTGTTGTTATTCTAAATTATATCGAGTTAAACGATTGTTGATATTTTAACTTATGTAAAAATAAGAGTGCTGAGAAAGATTGTCTCTACGAATCGAATTCGAATTTGAGATTCAAACTTATCGAGCCATCAAGCTCGAGCTATTTGAAAACAAATAGAATCGAGTTACCCGTGAGCTGAAACGTTGGATTTTTTTTATATATTTATTTAATACTTTTTCAAATTGAAAGTGAAAATTAATTAATATTCACTATTTTACATTAATTTACTTACTATAATTTTTTTATTTAAAATAAAAATTCCCAAATTTAATATTTATACATGAAAATTGAATCTACTTTATATCGTATAAAATATTATATATAATAATTTAGGATAACAAAATTGCATGTCAAGGTTTTGATTGAATCTAAGAGACAAAATAATTAAGATCTTTAATGTTTTGGTATGCACTCTATATCAAAAGTTACTGTGAATTCTTATAAGCGATATTAAACAGTAAAATTAATAGTTCAGTAAAAGGATCAACATAAATGAACTGGGTTAGTTAACTTTTTTTTTTTTTGTAATTTACTATCGAACAATGCAATATTTGCCAGATCAAAATAACCATCATAAAGACAAAAGAAGTAAATTTAGTAAATTTTTAGTGGTAGTTATTTTGCAAAAATACTTTAATTCACTTTTGAATAAAAAAATAATGAATAGTACCTGATTGTGCTCGTGGACTTTCTCAAGAGTGTTACTTGCAAGTTGCAACATATATTTTTTGTAGGCTGGACTCTCATGTACAACTTGGAGTGCTTTAAGACTCCATACAAACATTTCCGTAAACTCGTTGTCCACAAGTCACGCTCTTTATCTTCCCCCAACTGTCTCATGGAATTCTCCTTTTCATTCTATCCTTCTCATCACGTCCCTTCAAATTCTGAGTGCATCAAGCCTAGAATTTATTGTGAGCACCGAATTCCAGTTATTCAATTAAAATAAACAATAGATATTTTCCCACGTAAGAGATACCTAAGCACTTGTAAAAAAAAAAAAATGATAAAGGACTTTTAATTCATGAGAAATACTAATATTAAAGTGATATGAACGGAAGATTTCGTCAAGTTCGGCTTTATTCTAAATTTGGATGTTCAAATTATCGATGAGATAGTTCAATCACAATGTGATCTTCATATATATTCAAGTCTCATTGTCGACCATATTTTTTTAATTATTTTTTTAGAATATTAGAAAATTTTCAATCTAATTAGTTCCGAACTATCCAATAACAATAATTTAAAAAAATAGAAAATACTCAAAAAAAAACTTCGAAAAAAATATATAAATTTTGGTCTTCAAGAAGATTCAATACAAAGAACACATTGAACGATTTGAATAAACATTTAAACTTTTGAATTTGAGATCTAATCGGATTTGAAGGAGTGATCCGTTAAATCACTTTGACTATAGCCAAACTCTTTAATTTATTGAAATAACAGTTTAGTTATAGAATTGAATTTTTTTATTTATTATAGTCAAACTAAAAGTAAAAAAAAAGATAAATAGAATTTCATACATCATTGTCGTCCAATTTTTTTTTAAAATGAGAGAATATTTATTCAAAATAAATTTGCATGTTGTTTGCATTTTCTTATTTTACATCCACAAAGTTTTTCCGTAGTTGTATTCGTCTAAAATGCAATGATGAGCTAAAACCATCCAAGAAAACCTCTCCTCGTACCTTCCTATATTAGCTCCACAGTGCCCTTAATATTTTGTGAATCCATATCGCTACTCCAAAGAAAAAGGATCGATAAAGAAAAGGAAAAATTGTTTATATCGAAAGCTAACTGGACTCCATGTTGACTCTTAGTAAACATTTGTTTCTCCTCTTCAGCATTGCATCCTTAGCCTCTGGTGAAGATTCATCTCTCCAAAATAAGTGCGCACCCCAGTTCTCCAAGCTTACGCCTTGCCTCGAATACTCGACCGGCGAAGCGAACACGCCTTCCTCGGATTGTTGCACCTCAGCCACTGATATAAGAAGAAGTAACGCAGTATGCCTATGCTACATCATCCAGCAGGTGCATGCCGGCAACCAGAACGTTAAGAGCCTCGGGCTTCGGGTCGACCGGCTCCTTTTGTTGCCTTCCGACTGCAAGATGGCAGACACCAATGTCAGCAATTGCCCTAGTAAGTTAACAAAGAAGTGTTTTTCAATCAATTTATTTATAGTCATTTCATGATATGTAGTTTGTATTAACTTATTTTGGAGAAGTTTGGGGGGCTGATCGACTATTGAGAAATTCGTGTATTAGACAACTTTTAATATGACTCCAGAACATAAACAACGTGATAACTAGGATATATATCTAATTAGTATATGTTCTTATTTTATTTATTTTTTTGGTTTCCTTTCCGAAGAAATTTTGATTTTTTTTTTTTGAAATTCAAAGCGGTATATAAGAAAATATAAATTGAAAAGCCACTAGTTTTCTTAGCTATAACAATTGAAGGGTGTGCTCTGGATAAAGACTTAAAGAGCATTAATTCATTATAACTGTTTCTAATTGGTGTCTTTTGGCTGTCACAACCGGAGTAGGTGTTGGAAATTAAATGATTTTCTTTTATGGTAAATTTTGTTTTCGGTTTTCAAATGCTATTAAAGTTTATAAAATTTTACTCTAAAGTAAAAAAGTTTGTAATTCAAAATTTGATTACAACTTCAATATTCCTAGATGAAAATTATTCAATATTTTCCCCTTATTTTACTCTTTTATTTTTTAGACAATACATGACAACATGACACACTCGCTGTATCGATATAGCGAGTGGTGGCTGGTGCTAATGCTATCTATCCTTAGAGCTGCATAACGTCTAAAACGACCATGAAAACGGTCGATTTCGTTAACTGTTTCGTTTTAAAATGAAATTTATCACCCATTTGCTTTAACCGTTTTGTTTTGGACGAAACGGTCGAAACCACGAAAATACACATGGACGAAACTGTTTCAAGCTTTCATTAACCGTTTCGTTTTTTAAACGCAACAAAAAAAATCTTTAACTGGACGAAACGAAACGAAAGGACGGACGAAACGTGACCGTTTTCACCCCGGTAGGCCTGCATAACGTCTATAACGATGACGGAAATAAAGTCTTCCGTTAATCGTTTCGTCAGTGAGACGAAAATATTTTTTAGTTGTGTTTTGCGTTTCGTCCATTGAAATTACATTGCGTTAATCGTTGCGTTAAATTATAACGACCAAAACGATTTAACCGTTCAAATGTTTAACCATTTCTCACATTTAACAAAAAGAAATGAATTTTTTTGAATAAAAATGGAAATCCAGCCCCATCTGATACATTAAAAAGAAAAGTATACATAACTAAGCCAGTGGCTTACCGAAAAGGTTTAATACAATAAAACAGTAAGAAAAAAACAATAAAATTGAAAATTTACATGAGAAACTAATCAAATAATCCCAATAAGTACGTTATTCAATACCAATAACCCTTCTCAAACACCCATTTTCACCTTAAACCATCAAATAATCCCAACATTATTCAATAGAACCTAATCCCAACTAAAAACAAACAAACACTCACTTTCATCGATTAGTATTGTCTATAAATGAAAATGGAAAAAGGATCAGATTTATGGCTTGATTTCTCCAAAGAGAAATTTGTAAAAGTGCCCAGTATGATCAGAGTCGATCATGTGGGGAAAACATCCTCACATCCAATTTCCACAAAGTCAATTAAAAATAAAAACTACAAACAAAACCAAAAGATTAACACCAATCTGGAAAAGAAAACTCAATTCAGATGAAACAGAGAGAAAAAAAGATTGAAAATTGAAAAACTCAGTCTCGGAAAATATCAGTAAACTGGTACCAGTAAACTTCAAAACTCAATCTCAGAAATTTTAGTAAGCTTGTACCAATAAACTGGAACCATTAAACCAGATCTGGTCTTCTTG
The DNA here is from genome assembly GCA_028095005.1 of Rhynchospora pubera. Classification (NCBI taxonomy): domain Eukaryota; kingdom Viridiplantae; phylum Streptophyta; class Magnoliopsida; order Poales; family Cyperaceae; genus Rhynchospora; species Rhynchospora pubera. Next base: position 60,165,413 of record CM051459.1, on the reverse strand, counting down.
CGAGCAGGGAAGGAATGGGCATCGGCATGGACGTGACGGAGGAGGAGGAATTGGAGCTGGCGCAGGCGGAGGAGTTGGAGTTAGGGTTGGCGAAGGTCTGGTCATAACGGAGGAGCAGGCAGAGACGGAGGCGTGAGAGAGAGCGGAGAGGGGAGGGGTTGCCGGTCTGGTGGTGAAACGTGGGTCAGGGCGTGAGGTTGAGCGGATAGGAGGTGCTGTAAGGGAGTAAGGCGAAGGGACAGCCAAGTAGAGAGGTGGGTTTCAGCTGTGGGAGAGAGAGAGAGAGAGAAAGAGAGAGAGAGATGAGAGGGAGGGGTGAGGGGCTGAGAGCGAAGGTTAGGTTTTACTCCTCGTTATCGCCGTCTCTTCCTCTCAGCAATCCGTGTAATAGCGTACGCGTAGATTGAAACGAAACGGACGAAATAAACGATAACGAAATTGGTATGTTTCGTTAACTACTTCGTTACATCGACGAAATAGATTTCAGTTGCACCGATCGTTTCATTTTAAAAACGAAACCAAAATCTTTAACCGTTATCGTTCCGTTTTGGACGAAACGAAACGATTAGACGGTCGAAACGGATGCCGTTTTCACCCCTACACCCCGGACCTGTCAAGTTGGGCCTCATTTTATGATATCATCTGTTATAACTCGGTCCATGAAGGCCATTTCAATTGAACCCTCTTCATTCTTCTGCCCTTTTTGTAAGGTTAACCTTTTATTTAGTTGCCTTCTAGACCAAGCAGGCCTATTTCTCTGAACTGTATCAAATGTGAATATAGTTACTTTTTTGTTTTTTCTTTGTTTTCCTATGATTAACGTTTTGTTTTGTGGCCTCTTGAACTACTTTGTTGAACTACATAAATTATGCCACCTGAGGGTACATATAACCTTTTAATTTTAGATCACCAATTTTCTCAAGTTTAAAGAACAGATGTGTACCTATAATAATGTCGTTTCCCTCTAGAAAGGATTAATTAGTTATTGCTAAATTTGTGTTTTTTGCCTTGTCATTTTCTTTTGTGCAGAGTTGTTGAATCTCTCTCCAAGCTCGCCAGACTACGGTATCTTTACAAATGCTAGTCTAGGTAATGCTCTTTATTCAAGTTAACTTTCTCATAGGTAGGGGTGTCAACGGCAGAATTTTTGACGTTATGCCGTTCCGCTTATATTAAATGGAACGGCTTGTGGCATGAAATTTTATACCGTTTTCTAAACGAAACGGTAAGTGGCACAGTTGGTTATACCGTTTCGACCATTTTAACCCCATTTCAAATCGTTTTATGTGTAATTTCTAAAGTGGAACGGTTGATGGCACAAAAATCTGTTTTGTTTAATAAACGAAACGGTAAATGGCATACCGATTTTATACCGTTTTTAAGTGGCACGATAACGGTAGGGGGCGAAACCGTGGTCGTTAACCACGTTAGGCACCCCTACTCATAGGTGTAAATATTTAGCTACCAGAGTCAATCCAGCTACAGTAGTTAATGTTCACGAAAAATATGACACCTTTGGTTTTTTTCATGTTGAATTAGACCATTTATTCAGTTTTTCTTTTGGAATGGAGATCAATTTTAGATGCTTACTAGGAAATACGCTTATCAATATCCAGTCAACCTCCAATCATAGTAAATTACGTTACCTTTATCTACACAAGTGCATCAGTGTCCATCATAGCCGTGACTATCACTTATTTATTAATTTATTTATTCACATGTTCATTTTCTTCTTTTCTTTCTACTAATTGTCAGCTAATAGTTCATCAAGTACAGCTGCATCGAATGGAGTCGAGCATCCAAGTACGTCGCACTACTCAAGTATCACTGCCCTGCTATCTGCTATCCTTATATCTTTCTTCTGAGATATATGTACAACAAATAAGAACTAGTACTCAATAATTAGATGCCTTCTTTTCAAAATTGGGCCTTTTGTGCGCATCAGCAAGTCTAAACTTCAAATAAAATCCAATCAGTTGGAATGTTGGATACTGACTACTGAGAAACCGAGATTAAAAAAATTGAAATAAGTGTAATTTAAAATCATAAACCAGGCCTCCGTGTGAAGGCTTATATGTAAATTTTAATTTCACTGCACTAATATCTGGTTCTTCAAAATGGACTTTCACTTGTGGCCCGTGTAATTTTTACTTGAACAGTGAGTGTTCTCGATCCAATCTATAACCTGCTTTTTTTTTATTAGAATTATAATGGATGCGCTTCAGTTAAATTCTAGGAGAAATAATTAGCAATTCAATTTACAGTTATTATCTTTTAAATTATCATTCAGAGTGCAAAATATGCACCTCAACTGAGATTGTACCAAAATAATGGAACCGTTTACTTTTTCTTTGCTGAAATTTATATTCACAGACCAAGATTCCATATATATAAATGCAAAATCAAATTTTTATATACATTCAAACTAAAAGAAAACCTTATTTGAGGGAAAAAAAACTTATTTCTCTTAGTATAATAAAAATATCTTAATAAATGTAGACCTGACAAGAGCTTCACTGAGCAAATTTGGCGACGACTTTCGTCTTTCATGTGCGAGAAATAAATATAAACTCAGCCAAGTAGTTTTGAATGGTTATTTAAAAAGGAAAGGGCATGAGCTCCTTTGTTTCATCAAAAATAAAAAACGCAAAATGCTCATCTCTGGTGCAGTCACCAAGCATATTACAACGAAATCATAGATAAGGGGTTGTTTGGCAATAGCAGGTTTAGTCTAACTCCCAGGTCAACGAGCTAACATGCGGATCTCAAACAGCCAAATAATTTTGGAGTCAACAAGATCAGCACAACCTCAAATAGCCAAACCAAAGAAAATTAATTAATCAATCAATTAACTTCTACTAACTTTATTCCTCGAACACTAACCGGAAAATGCTAACTTTAACCCTAACCTCAGTGATCTTTGATGTTGCCAAACATCCCCGGACAGGCATTAAAATGAAAGATAAAAAAAATCAAAACAACAAAAAAGGAACAAAAAATAAAATAGGAAAACGAAACCTCCCCCTTAAAATTTAAAATGAAAAAGGAAATAAAAGAGAAGAAAATGATAAACAAAGAACCTTTTGGCTGAATGATGCAAGTAGAGCTGGGAAGGAGTCTCTAAATTTGTACATTTCATATTATAATTGTTGCATATTCAAGCCCCTTTGGGCTCCAATTGTGCAATTAATATTCAATATGGTCCAGCTTTCATCAGTAAAATATAATTATGACAGGGAGTTTAGCCATTATGTTATAATTTTGTTTATCATTAGCTTTCTTGACATCCTCGGCTAGTTATTAAGGTATATATGCAATAGTGATATTGCGGCCCAAAATTTCCTCGGCCGAGGCGTGGATTTATGCTCTTAATTAAAAAATCATTTCCCATCTCAGAAATACAAGACTTCTGTCCCATTTTAACATTTAACACGACACAACTCATATCTAGGGCTGCAAAACGGTCGAAACGGTGACGAAACTAGGGTGTTTCGTCAACTGTTTCGTTTTATTGGACGAAATAGATTTTTTATTTCGTTAATCGTTTCGTCCGGACGAAACAGTCAAAATTGATAAATTTTTCATGATTTACACATGGATGCAACCGTTTCATTATTTCGTGAACTGTTTGTCCAACCATAAGAAATCGTTTTATTGTTTCATTAATCGTTTCGTCCGGACGAAACGAAACGGAAAACGATTAAAACGGCTTCCGTTTTCAGCCCTGAGTCATATCGATGGTTTTATGACTAATAGTGTCAAGTGGAAGCATGTAAGTTTATCTTTTTTTAGACTGGGCCCATGCCCCTCAAATGCGATGAAGAAAGAATTATTAGGACACCACATAAAGGCAAATTTTCACATTTTTAAGGTGGTTTTAGCACACTAGTTTCAAAAATAGTTGAGAATACTCCATTTCTAATTTACATTTCGTCTGTGATTTTTCAATGCACCAATAATTAATATTATTGATAAGTTGTCCTTGAAAAAGTAATTTTTTTTCAGATAAATTGAGAACTAATATTATCAAGTAAGCAATCCATTTATTTTAGGAAGTACTATGAGGTGCATCTAAAGTAAAAATTTTCTAAGACAATTTATCAATGTTGGTGCAATGAAAAAGCACAAACCAAACGCAAGTTAAAAATTGGGCATTACCAAGTGTTTTTAAAACTAATGCCCTAAAACCACCATAAATAATGTTTCATTTTTGTGTGGTTGTTAGGTGGACTTCGTCCTTCCTAACATAAGTGGTACGATCCTTTCTTTATCACGGATGCATGGATCAAGTCTAAACAAAATATATTTCTTTGCTTACACTTTTTCAAAATTATTGGCCGTAAAACCATATGGAAAATTGATTTTATGAAAAAAGTGAAATTCCAGCTTTAACCCTAGACCTAGTAGTATTAACACCAATAACTGTTAAAATCTTTGTTGGATTTCTTAAAAAATCAGGCATCAAAGATCCATTGTTAAAGTAGTTTACCTTAGATGAAGAAGTTCAGCCGAGAACTGTGAAGTCACTATCTATTGTTTCATATGCATAGAACGACAACAAAAAAAAAATGATATTTATGAGAAGGATAAAATAAATAATATTAGATCTACTGAGGAACAAGAGAGATAGTTCTATGAATTTGAAAATTCTCACTCAAAATTGTGATGCTAGAGAAAGAAGTGTGCGATGGCGACGGCGGCTATGAGAGAAGAAGAAGAGGTAATGTTAGGCCATTAAATAGGAAAACATATATTTGGAGAAGTGAGGGGTATTTTGGAAATATTTTATACAAACAAAAGGTGTTGTGCCTCGGAAAGTCCGTCTACCTATGAAAGTACTTGTTGTCGTTTCATCTCGGATTGTACAATATATTTAGACGAAATCTAGTGTATCAACACAATTAAATTTTTTTATTTAAAAATTGAATATTTTGGAAAGTTTTTTTTTATATAATATAATAGAAATTCTCCAATTAAAAAATTCTCCTTTTAATACTTCAGTGAAGGCATGCCATTAATAGGAAAATTTTATAGCCTAAATAATCCTTATACTAATAAAAATAATATAATCGTATTTTCTATTTATCATAAATTTTATTTGGAAGAATGCTGTGTAATTGTTCAAGCACTCAATGATGCAATGGTGTCTCTGTGAAAAGCATAAATGGAAAACGAGAGAAATTTTGAAAAGTATAACTTGTACAATATTTCCACTATCCAGCAACTGCCTCTAGTCTTTCCAAGTAATCAAACTCAACACACAACTTTCGCATATTGTCATTTTTATGGGTTCCTCCATTGCAATTGAGCCGGCCAATAAGTATGATGTTTTATTTTAATTTTAAATAGATGATTATCACATTCTGCGCGATCTAGAATAGTATGTTTTGCATGTAATGTAATAATTTTCTAATCGATAATTAAAAAATAATGTCGTATTAAATAAATAACTAGTAAACAATGTAAAACTGAACTGCGGATGGAAAAGAAAACAACAGTACTTTGTAATAATAAAAAAAAATCAAGGAGGAAATTACAACAGTCAACAGTACTTTGGTGGCCTTGTCGACCGATCCCACATTCCCACTCCCCAGTCCCCACTCGAGATGAGTGAGAACTGTGAGATAGCCAGATAGGGTTTATCCCTGTTTCTCCTTTTTTTTTTTTTTTTTTTTTCCCTCTCCCTCTCAGCGTCGCCGACACCTCTTGTATGTCTACCGTCTCCCCCTCTCAGCCTCTCTCTCCCTCCTTGCTCAATCAATCAATCTCTGTTTCTCTCTCCCTCTCTTGCTGTCGCCGACCTCTGAGCAGAACAGAAGAAAGAAAAAAGAGAAAAGGAAGAGAGGCAGAGAAGAAGAAAAAAAGGAGAGAGACAGAAAGAGGAGACTGCAGATTGCTTTTCCTTACGGTAAAATATTAATTTTATTCTATATCGTTTTTTCCCCTTTCTATCGTGGTTTGTTTTGAGAATCTGATTTTATTTCTGTCTCAACGTATCACTGAAAATGCTTTCTGTCTCAACATATCACTGAGAATCTGATTTTTTTTTCCCCCTTAAGGTTATGCAATAAAGCGCGGATTCTTATTCATTAATGAGTTTCTAGAAGTAGCATTACTGTTTCAGGAACAGGCCTTGTGCTTAGCTCAACTGGATCAGCTGTAAATTCGGTAGAGAAGATAGCTGTAAAGGACTCCGGCAAGTTGCGCGGCCATGGATCGAGCCTAAGTCGGGTTGATCCTTCGTACTGTCTCCGTTATCTCCTGCTCAATGGAGTGTTCGGGGTGCGTGGGGAAAAGAGGGAGCTCCCGTGGTCTTGTGTCGGCCTCTGAAGCTTCCCAGGAAGGTTCAGGGGAGTCGGCATATCCCAGTGTGTATAAGCCTCCTAGGAATGAAAGTAACACTTTAAATTTTGATATATTTAACTTATGTATGATTATACGTTCTTGGCTGATGCATAATGACAAACGTTAAATTGATATGCCGTTTAAATGAAACGAAACAATTAACGCAAATGATTTGTCTGTTGTTTGATAAACGAATTGGTTAGCGGCATATTAATATGTATCGTTTAATTAAACATAACGTTAACAATGAGAGTCATTTTCGTGATCGTTAACCACGTTTGACAGGTCTACCAAGGATGGACCAAAACTTTTCTCAAGAGACCATCACTCTACGGTTGTTTAATTTATCCGATGCGACGTCATTGATTGAATGGGCATCTGACGAGCGGATCATGCGCTTCTCGACATGGAAACCGTGCACTACCAGAGAGGCAGCAGCTGATTTCATCCAAAGTTACATCATGCCTCATCCTTGGTTCAGGTCCATCTGTGTCACCGGCCGGTCTGTTGGGTTTGTGATGGTGCATCCAGTATCCAGCGAAGAAAGCCGAAGAGCCAGCATTGGTTATGCGTTAGCACATGAATTCTGGGGTCGAGGAATTGCGACGGCTGTAGTAAAGAAGGTATAATTAGTTAATTACTATGTCAATCTTTACAAGATTTGTTAGGGAAAAAGCAACAAATTGATCCGTTTATGATCATGAATTGATATTTGGAAATTGGAATGGATATTTAGGTTGTAGGACAGATATTTGATGAGTGGTCACAACTTGAAAGGCTGGAGGCACTTGTGGTGGTGGAGAATGTGAGGTCTCAACGGGTGCTGGAGAAGGCCGGGTTTGTTAAAGAGGGAATTTTGAGGAGTTATAGGGTAATTCAGGGAAAGGGGAGAGATATGATCATGTACAGCTTCTTGCGCACAGATTCCTTGCACCCATAAATTGCTCGTCATATTCTCTTGCTTTGATTGGGTTGGATTTAATTTAATTGGTGGAACTTACTGGATGGAAAATACATTAATTTTTATGAAACCATTGATACTGTATAAATCCATGTTTTGTAGGTTTCATAAAGGTCAGGGTACCGTTCAAATTTGCATCCGGATGGGCATTGTTTCTGTTATTTAAGGATTTTTGACTAATTTGAGTGCTTTTTTTTTTTTTTTTTGGAGAAATACTAATTTGAGTGTTTGGTACTGTGTGATGGAACAAGTCGGACATTGTTTCTGTTAACGAGTTAACCTCTGAATATTAGAACCAATGCAACCTTTTATGAGAAGCATGATTGACATCGGATGAAAAACGAAAATTCCCAGTCAGATGGCTTAGAATTTTGCCTTTTTTTAAAAAAAAAAAATCATAAAACCATTGTTGTTGTTTCATAGGTTGAGAGAATATTCGATCAATCAGCTCTTTTTTAATATTAATTTGAAGATTAGTTTGGAAGAAATATTGGTAATTTTATTTAAGTTGTGTTTGGTTGTTAAAAGAAGAACTAAAGAGTGAAAAAGTTTCTTCTTATTTATTTTCTCTACCAACTCTTCATGGGAAGAGAGAACAAGACTTCTTTTTATTTTATTCATTAATATAAAATATCTATGGTCTAAAATTAAAAGGTGCTGTTTCTTTATGCAAAAATTAATTTGAGAATTAAATAAAATAATTCTTATAAGTTGCCAAAATTTTCAAGACCTGTTGTATAATTATTTTAAGACAAGATTCAATTTTTTTTATTATTACTCAAAAATACAAGAGGGCATCCAACGACATAGTAAGTAGCTTGTAAAATTTTCATAAAAATCGGCCAGTAAAGAATTTCTGTCTATTTAAGGAAATTAGCAAGGATATCCAAAAAAATAAAAAGAAGAATCTCCAAAGAATTTGCATAAATATTTTGCATCTCCAATAACTATTTAGGTATATATGTGCATCATGCTTTTGGAACCCGCCCTCACTTCCAAATTGGTTTGGTTTCGAATGAAGAATGACAATTTCTATGAATTTTGTTTTTTTTTTTTTGGGTACAAGAATTAGTTGTTAGTTCCAATCAGTTTTTCTTCTTGATTTTTTTCTTCTTGATTTTCTCTTCTACAAGGACGGTTTGTGGAGCTTAATTACACATAAGAAATAGTTGGTGGAATGGTGAAGTACTCAATGGACCAACCGATTCAGGGATGGATATATATATATTGGGCGTTACCAACAAGGCTGGTATTGAGTGGATTTAAGAAACTAATTAATATGCATGGTGCATAGGGCTGAAAACGGTAGCCGTTTCAACCGTTCTTTCGTTTCGTTTCGTCTGGAACGGAACGGTAACGGATAAGAATTTCAGTTTCGTTTAAGGAACGGAACAACTAACGCAAATAGAAATATTATTTCGTCTCAGAACGGAACGATTAGTGAAACTGGTACGTTTCGTGGTCGTTTATTTCGCGCATTTCGTCTAAAATCTTTTTCATAATTTTATTATTAGATTGCAGAGGACCTCAGCGGAGAGATCGAGGGAGAAACGAGTAAAATTAGATTTCTGCAGCGTCGCTCCGTCATTTATCCGCCGAACACAGTCACATCTATCTCTCTAGCCTCTGCATCACCCAGTAAAATCGCCGTCGAGAGCGAGAGGTGATGATGGTGCCTCCTCCCCCTTTCGCGCGTGGCCTAACCTGTCATTTTTCTATCTCTGTTTCATACAAAATGCAAAATAATTTATTTTCTTGCATCTTAATAAAAATGCAAAATAGTTAGGTAGTCAAAGACGGTTATAACCGTTTTGATCGTTTTCATTAATGAAACGATCAACGCAACATGTGTTAAACAGGTGTAACAATCAACGCAATAAGTATAAAAATTTCGTACATCAATGCAACGGTTAACGAAAAGGACCACTTTCGTGGTCGTTTTCCACGTTATGCACCCATTAGGTGCATCACTTAAATATGTCAGCTTAGAGCCTTAGACACATAATGACACGTGGATCCCATGCTTCATACTCGTATTTAATTACAGGCCGAACTTTTTCTATAAGTGTATAATTTTAAACATGGCACACAATTTAGTGTAGAATCACGAAGACCGGCGCATAACGTCTAAAATAACTATGAAATTGGAGTGTTTCGTTAATTCTTTCGTTTTGAACACGAAATTAACTATTCATTCCGTTAATCGTTTCATTTTGAACGAAACGATCAAAATCACGAAAATATACATGGATGAAATCATTTTAAGCTTTTGTTAATCGTTTCGTTTCGTTTTGGATGAGCGAAACGAAATAAAATAACGGTTAAAACAGTTACCGTTTTTATCCCTACGGTTCCATTTGGATGGGTACAAGAATAAAGAAATAGTTTCGTCCTACTCTCAAATTTATTATAAACAATCCAAACTCTTCACAAAGTTACACCAGTGTTTTCAATACCGGACCGGGTACCGGAAATACCGGAAAATACCGGGTACCGGCTCCTGATCCGGTATGAAAAAGGCTGAAAACCGCAGTCTTAGTGTACCGGGAAATACCGGACAATTTCGGAAAAACCGGAAAACCGAAAATCCGGAATGTCCCATCTGTTCACCTTTTTGAAAACACAGGAAACTAGAAAGACAGGAGAATGGGCGGACACAAACCTCAAGGCATTTAATCTTTTTTTATTTTTTGGTAGAAAGGCAAAGTTTAAACGTTCACAGGGAGCTTTAGTTTACAATTGAGCCATTTCTTTTTTAGAAATTATATAAGATGTTTAAACAGCTTTTTTAATGAATTAGTCCTTCGTACTTATATTAATTGCAACCTGATTTTCTTAATTAAAACAGCAACGATAGCAATTAGGAAATTAATTATTCACATGATTTATAAAATTATACAATTGTATTAAGATATAAATCATATTTATAGGTATGAAAAAAATACTTATATTTGAAGAGTTTAGTTATTATTAAAATACTTGTTAACGTCACCCGGTTTTTAGAACCGGTACAACCGGTTATACCGGTAAAACCCTATACCCTTCGTTCCACCGGTTCGATGTCCGGTACGGTATTAAAAACATTGAGTTACACACTTCCCAAATACTTCTTCTCTTAGGGTGTGTTTGGATTGTTGGAAGAAAGAAGAAGAAGAAGGAAGAAGAAAAAGAAAAAAAATTATAAACAATCCAAACTCTTCACAAAATTACACACTTCCCAATACTTCTTCCCACTTCTTCCCTTCTTCCCTTCTTCCCACACCCATCCAAACGCACCCTTATTTCTTTTATTCCCACACCATCCAAACGGAGCCTACATGAAGAGCACATGACACCTAAACCCCACTCGTCATTCTATGTTTTAGGATATACAAAGTCCATAGACATTCTACTTGATCAAATAGAATCCATTCATTAAAATATTGATAGTACAAAAATAAATCAAGATCAATACAATCCGAACGAAAATATTTCTTAGATATTTTAAATAAATTCTGAAATTTTATTTTATCAATTTATTCATAGCCATAGATATGTAGTGTAACATGAATTACCTAATTATTTCAATAATAATATGAGGATTATAGCAATTGCAACATTTCTAAATTATAAGTATAGAGGTTAATTTCTGAAAATTTTCTCCCTTTCTTCTTTTTCTTTTTCAGCTTTCATTTTCCTATTTCTTAATTATTTTACGAAGGAGAATTACTCACTATAAGAAATATGATTTTTACATAAATTTTTATTTTTATAGTTAGATTTTTTTTATTTATGTTTGACCTTGTTCTATTGCTAGATTTACTTGCCGCACTAAATATAGCATTTTTTTAGTAAGACTCAATTTTCTATTAATATGTCCTTAAAAATCTAACAATTTATTTTTTATAGACTTTTCGAATCTTGTAAAGTCTAATGTAGCAAGTCTTTGCAAGGACTACTAATTTCCATACGTAGGGCACTAATTTCCATCTTTTTTTTTTTGAAATACTAGTAACACTAATTTCCATCTTTACAAGGAGTTTCCTCTTTTTTAAAAGAAATGTAGGGAGAATATCTTATAGTGGCTAATGCTTGGCGCAATGGGAGATTAGGCAATCCTTTTCGAAGAGGAGCTTCAAGAGATTTTAGGGTGGAAAAGCATTAACTTATTTATCTTATGCAAGCTTTTCCCTTTAATGATTCCGAGGATGGAGGCATTTGGCATTGGGATTCCAATTTCCAAAGGATTTACTAGTAAAATTATAACTTTTTCAATAGTCTGATAAAATTGCTAATCGTTAATAATAATATTTGAACTATCTGGTTCAAAATAGACCTAATACGAATGAACTAACGTTATTCCAATAAAATATTAAGTTAGTAAAATAGCATTAATCCGACACTATTTGAATAAAGAAAAATATTTGCATATAAACAAAAATAAAAACAAGATCATATATAAGGCAGTGCTATTTTTATAAATCCAAAAGCACCAAATCTATCCCCATTTTTTAAGTGTTTAACACCAATTTCTCCATTTTAAATCCTTGACGAATATCTCTATTTTCTAAACGTACCCATTCAGAAGTCATACTAAACTAAATTTATGTGATCCGATCAAGCTTTTAAAATGCGGTTTTTTCGGTATGACGGTTTATAGTTGATTTAACGGTGCGGCGATTTTTCGGTAAAAAAACGGTGAAAAAACAGTGCATATATAAATACAATTTAGTAACTTACTAAATAATATTTAATAATTTAATAATTAATATACAACTTAGAATTGTTATATACAACTTAATAATTAATTAAAGGAGCTAGGGTTTGATTTTAGTTCGACTGAAAAAAATGACTATCACTATTATTATGTATAAGTATAATATAATATTGTATATAGTCTCTTAGGTCCCTGTTTTTTCTCCGCTAAACGAAATTTTGTTGCCGAAATAAGACGTTATTTCAGAAATGACGTGTTACGCATTTTTCTGGTTTGAAACTGTAACGTTGGTGCGCTTTTATCCAAAAAATCAAAATTTCGAAAATAACGCAGTTATTTCGACGAAATTTAAAAGCTTGGATCCGATAGAAAATATATTGAAAATGTTTTATAAGAACAAAAAAAATTAAACATTCAGACCGAAAATATAAATTTTAAACTCATGATTTTCATTTTAAACGTACATGCACACAGTTTATGTTAATGATGTGTGTGTCATTCATGTTTTCGTTCTAGCTAGTTTCAGTGCTTATTTATTTATTGACATATGCAATTGTTTGAGTGCTGAGTTCAAATTGACCTGAAATAATCATAAAATTATTGAAGATTTTTAAAACAAAGATTATTGTCAATCCTTTAAAAATTTAGGACAAACTAAAATCTTTTTAAGGCAAATTGGGGCATTGACTATATATTGTTCAGTTGCTTGAGTGCATCAAGTAGTAGTTAGTCATTAGAAAATGGATAAAGAAGCCAAATAACAATGAAATTAACTTTTATATATCGCAGTTACATTACAAATAACATCTTAGAAGCATCTATCCAATGAAATCCTAACATTCCTCTCTGTAGTTTGAAATATCATTTTCTTCCTTTCAATGACCTAATTATAGGTGCAAAAAAGTTTGTATTGAAAGCTCAAGCGCTCTTTCCGGTCTCCCTCGATGGCATCTCTCAACTCATAGTTTGTTTGCATTGGAAACTCAGACGATCTCCACCGTCTCCCTTGATGGCATCTCTCAACTCATAATAAACATTGTTGTACATACACCTTGCAGCTGAAACTAGAGTGTATGGAGAAAAGGACTTGTATGCCATTCTTGGTGTGGATAATATATTTCATCATTTAGGCATGACTATCTAGAAACAAACAATACATCCGAGACATGATAACAACAAATGTTATGCTAACCTGTTAAAGGCCTTAAATCAGATGCATTCCTCCACACTCTCAGTCTCTCACTTTCATATCTCGGTAAGCTCATGGAAGCACAAGCGCAAGCATAACAATGCTGCCCAAAAAGAAGCACTCTACACAAAGCTCCTGAGAAAAACATAAGTGTGTCGGGGCTGAGGCCTGAGGGAGCATTTCAACTGGTTAATGAGGCTTTTACTGTGCTTTCAGATAGGGTAAAGATGAGAACATATGAAAGGGAGGTTGCCAATGGCTTTGTCACTTGTTAGCAGGTCGAGTCCTAGGTCAGCATCCAAACCGGACTTTGTTTAGAGCTTCCCCATATAAGTTAGATTCAAAGGGAATGCTTGTAGAGAAAGGCCGGTTATATGTACAAAGGATGAGCTAAAACTGCAGGATATATACGGCCAAGGCTAAGAAAAAGCAAAAGATGGTGGAGAAAGAAGAGATGCAGGTTGGGAGGGAGAAGAGTGCACAAAAGGGAGACAGAAATGCTCATATGGTGGTTTTAGGGCATTAGTTTTGAAAGTCCTAGCTAGAAACTTTCGTTTTAAACTTATATCTTTGGTGCATATGTGCTTCTTTTTTCTTTTTCTTTTTCTTTTTTTCTTTGACAGTAGGCATGTGTGCTTCTTCAATGTGTCACAATAACACTGACAGTTCTCTTTGAAGGAATGGACTGTTTTAACCTGCATGTAAAATTAATTATTATTAGTATATTGCAAGTATTTCTTATATCCAAAATGGAATTGATTTTGATATCTTCATTTTGGTCCACAGCGCCCCTTGTTTGTACTTTTGACTATTGATGATATCATCATTTCATTTTGGTTTTTATAAATTGTGAAGACAAAATATACAACTACCTTATTAATTAGGAAGCACTATGAAACTATGACGTAATGAGCCACAAACTTTTATAAGAATAAAATAAAGCTTCGCTTATTTACTAGCAACAAGAATCAAAATATTAAACAGGCCGATATATGCTGCATGTTAAAAAAATAGAGAAGTAAATGTTTTTCTTTGATATGCATAAGATTATAAACGAACAATTTTTTTTAGATATTCTTAATTAAGATTAGAAACGGTAAAATATTTTTCTTTGATATGTTCTTTGTTGGATAGTAAAAGATTAGCATTATCCAGTCATTATTCTACTTTAGTTATTAGCATAACACTATCTAGCATTATCTAATAATTTAGCAAATGAGTCATTTAAAAGAACTACATCTTTTCACATATACTAATACAGATACTATCAACTTAACTTTATGCCAACATAAATCACCAAAATTTGCTTTGATGAAAGTTTAATTTAATTTTGTACAATGTAAAAAAATATCTCAATCTCAATCTCAATCTCTATCTCTACTACTTACAACATACGGATCCAAGAGGTGTTAATACGCTAGATCTAGCAGGTAAACACATATTTCTGACGTTCGATCTGTTTGATATGTGGTTGGATATCAATCGTCAGACAAAGCAAATATACATGTTGATTTTCCATCTAATAAAGAAACAAATAATTGAATAACATATCTATTTGTATCGCTGGTAATTAAGCAACATATTTTTCATTACCTAACATTATTTTGTTTCTTTATTTGCCCACGTATGAGGACATCTTATGCTAGTAATAATAAATATTGAAGATTTAATGCAAATAATGTATCTGAAAAATAATCTATTTTTGAGAAGATGAAACATATATTAAGAAACGTAGCAAGTGTATCTATTTACGAATCACCTATGCTAGTACTACCTAAATCGTTCCTTTACTAAAAAAAAAATTATACTTTTGCAGAATACAAATTTATATTATATTAATTAATTTATTTATAAAAGTGTATTTAAAAAAGAAATTAATATCGGGCCGGATCAACACTAAATCCGGCCCAAATTTTCTTTCCTCAGCTCGGAGCCTATTTATTGACCATAACCATGAGAGGCCTCTCCCACAGAAGACAGAACCCTCTCTTCTCTTTTCCCTGTTTTGTTTTAATTAACGAAACGAAACATATAAACTGATAAACTGACGGACGCTACCCCTAAATCCCTCTCTCTCTCTCTCTCTCTCTCTCGATCAATTCATCGATTTGAACAATCCATTCAAAAGGTCGGCGGAGAATCGGAGGAATCAGCAATCCCGTGCTTTCTCGTAAGCTTCTTCCCTTTTTCAATCCAAGCATTGCATTGTTTGTCTCGAAACTCTTCGTCTTATTGGGAATCCGATCTCCGAAGAGCTTTCGATACAGATTGATTTGCCAACCCATGATATCAGCAAAATACTACTGATTTCTATGGTAGAATCGAGTAACTATTTTTAAGTAGGGTTCTTCACAAGCAATCCAATTGGGTTGGTCACCCCCTTAGATTTAGGTCTAAAGGGGTTGTACCAGTGGTAAATATCTCATGTTATTTCTGACTGTTACAGATGTTAATTGGCGTAATATTGGTTTTGGAAAATAGATCAGAATATTGCAAAATATTTGATAAAATAGGTGTATAGGAACTTGAATTTTTGGAATCATTAGCCACAAGGGGTACAGCACTAACCAGAATGTATTTTGTGCTGCTTTTAATGCTGGATTAATTATTTGCATGTCGTGACGAACTATAAGCTGTCATGTATACCCTCAGCAAAATCGGAAATATCTGTGTGGGCCACTTGTCCAGAATACCCTATTTTGTCTTGTTCTCTTGGTGCACAGAAACCTAACCGGTGATAATTCTGGTAATTCTTCAATTTTTTATGAGTTTCGAGGCATAGTTGAGAGAACCACTATCTTATCCTGGTCAACAAGTCATTCCTTATGTCGTCGTTTTTATGATACTATACTGTATGTCTGGGGGGATGAAACTTGAAAATGCTCCTTAACTATTTACAGACTCTCTTTATTTATATGATCTCTAAATACCTGATTTGTTCTAAAAAAAAGGCTTGTTTCTTTCCTTGTGTAGGTCAATTGAGTATGACAGAGGCTACTGGCAAAATGAACCATACAGATAGCCTTAAATTTTAGTATAAACAACCCCACCAATCAGAATATCCGAAGGTCTTAGAAATCACCTAAAACAAAAGCCACTAAAGCATGGAATGTAACCGAGATGACGCCCTACGGGCTCAAGAGCTTTCTGAAAAAAAGTTAATGGCCAACGACCTAGTAGGTGCAAAAAAGTTTTCATTGAAAGCTCAGGCACTCTTCCCCTCCCTTGAAGGGATCTCTCAACTCATCGCAAACATTGACGTACACCTGGCAGCAGAAACTAGAGTTTCTGGGGAAAAGGACCTGTATGCCATTCTTGGTGTAAGCCCGTCAACTGATGATGACCAGTTAAGAAAGCAGTACAGGCGCCTGGCTTTACAATTCCATCCTGACAAAAATAAATGTGTCAGGGCTGAAGAGACGTTTCAACTGGTAAATGAAGCTTTTACTATTCTTTCAGATAGGGTGAAGAGGTTGTTGTACGATCAGAAGAGGAACAATGGAGCTGTGAGGAAGCAAACTGTCGTATCTTCTGGTGCTGGTGCTTCAGGTGGGTCAAATGGGTCTTATGTGCATACAAAGCAAGCAGAGTCAAAGGCCCGGGCTCGGGCCACTCAGGCATCCGCACGGTCTGCTCCACGGCCGACTACAAGGCCACAAAAGCAACTGTCCACTTTCTGGACGTGCTGCACTTCATGCAAAATGCAGTACGAATATTTGCGAATTTATCTGAACCATAATTTGCTTTGTCCTAATTGCAAGAAGCCATTTCTGGCATTAGAGACGGCACACCCTGGCTCTAGCAAGGTGCCGTTCCCAGCAAATGAGACAGCAAATACTGGCTCCAATAATGCACCGTTTCCTGGAACTGAGGCAGCACACGGTGGCCCCAGCAAGGTGCCACCTCAAGCAGCTGAAACAGGACATCCTGGATACAGCACGTATTTCAGCACATCTGCTGCCTCTAGTACATTTAAGTGGGGTCCTTTCGATCGAACTGCTGGGGTTGCAAGTGCCCGTGCCACTGCAGCAGAGGCAGCCTATGCAGCTGGTAAAGTGAGTCAGGCTTATGGTTTCGCGAAGAGATCCAGAGAGGAGTCTCAGGCAGCTCTGAAAAGAGAGAGAGAGGATGTCATAAGGAGGCGGTATGAGAACTCTGCTTCCTTCAAATGGAGCTCTAGTAACACTGCTGAGAGTGCAAATATGGATGCCGGGTTGGGTGGAGAGAGTCATACCCAACAATCCACATCGAAAAGGATCAGGACTGATGAAAGGGAGGTGGGCAATGGGTTCGTCAGCAGTGGATCAGGTCGGGTCCTAAGTCAGCAAGCAAACCGGACTTTGTTCAGAGTTTCCATTCATAAGTTAGATTCAAGGGGAATGCTTCTAGAGAAAGGCCGGTCATATGTACAAAGGAAGCAGGAGGAGATAAAACTGCTGGATATAGCCAAGGCCAAGAAGAAGCAAAAGATGGTGGTAAAAGAAGAGATACCGGTTGAGGGGGGGAAGAATACAGAAGGGGCAGCTGGTACGGGGGAGGTCATGAACGGAAAGAGCAAGAAGAATGATAATATTGCTGTACCTGATACGAGTTTGCAAAATCCACCTGATAATCTGTTGACAATGGATGTGCCTGATCCGGAGTTCCATGACTTTGATGGGGACCGGGTTGAGAAAATATTTAAACCTGACCAGATCTGGGCCACTTATGATGATGAGGATGGCATGCCTAGATTTTATTCATTTATCCAGAAGGTCATATCTGTAAACCCATTCAAAGTTAGGATGGCTTTTCTGACTTACCGTACCAATTCTGAATTTGGGGACCTGAACTGGATCTCCCATGGCTTTGCCAAAACATGTGGTGAATTCCGTTTAGGCCGGTATGAAACAAACAATACAGTCAATGTGTTCTCCCACCAGGTCAAGTGGGAGAAGGGGCCCAAAGGAGTGGTTATAATATTTCCTCAAAAGGGTGACATATGGGCCCTTTACCGGCACTGGTCCCCTGACTGGAACGAAAACACTCCAGATGAGACAATATATAAATATGATATGGTTGAGATATTGGAGGATTACAATGAGGAGAAGGGAATAACTGTGGCTCCACTGGTGAAGGTGCATGGATTCAAGGCAGTTTTCAGGCAGGATCCAGACCCGGCACATGTGAAGCAGGTCCCTAGAGAGGAAATGTTTCGTTTCTCCCATCAGGTACCCTTGTACCGACTGACACCTGATGATGCTGGTGCCAAGGGTCCAGAGCTCATAGGATGTCTGGAGCTGGACCCCGCAGCAACTCCACGGGAGTTGCTACAGGTGACAACTCCAGAGGCCACACAAGAGGCAGCCATGATCAACACTTAGGAATTGCTCAACTCCCTCTCATCCTCCATCAACCCCCTGTTCTCTCATTTACTGGCGTTTTGAAGTTGGTTTTGATTCTGTATAGAGTTTTATAGCCATTTTTTTTTGGAAAGATGCGTTTGGAGATATGGTGTCTTCTCTCTTTATGTAAGGTTAGTTCTCAAAATCTCTCTTTTTAGGATGCAGCTTATCTTTATTAGTTTGTTAGCAGAAATGGTAATCTTGGTTTGCAAAATTCCCATAATCAACCTTTCCAGTGTTATGTGAAAACTTCTATACTTTCTAATAGTTGTTTCATAACATTCTTTCTTTACCTTTCAGAAATTGAAAGGTATTGAAAAAAGGGCAAACGTGTCGTGATCTATCAAGAAAACAAGAACATTATTGATGTTGGAAATACTGGGAGCAGTTTAATGCTATATGTTCTATTATAGATTATATATAAATATAGAAGAATTATCTTAATACTAGTATATATTAAAATTAAGTCTTAGTTAACAACATTTTATTATATGCATGTGATAATAATGATTATTTATCCCTTATATTCTTTGTTTATATACTTATATCATTGATCTCTCTCCAAACTTTCTGAATTGAGGAAAACTTGAACAGAAATATTCATGCAAAAACTAATTGAACACTAAATCAAAGAGTTATCTAAAGAATGATTTTTTTTTATATGCAGTTCTGAATCTTATCCTGGACAAATATTAGTATAAGCCCAGTAAGTTTGGGAAAATATCTTTAAGCTTAATCTCTGAAAAAGAAAACGATAATTGAGTAGATCTAAGCTCAGAACTGACCTTTCAGTCAAATTTCTTTGATCCTGAAGCAATTCAAATCAAATGCAAAGTGCTTCCTTTCCTCGTAGAATTAGGGTACTGCTAAACAGAGAGTTTTTAAAATAGTTAATGGAATATTAAAAAATCAACTATTAAAGGGTTGATCTGTGAAATAGTTTACCTCAATTGAAATAGCGCAGATCGGTGTCAGACTAGATCTCTAGAGGTGTTATTTCTGAAATTCAACATTACTAACCAATAAAAGATCAATTGATCTATAAAAAATAGGTTGAAGGATCAAATTAATCTCTGTGAAACAGTTACCTCAATTGAAATAGTGCAGATCAGCGTCAGACTAGATCTCTAGAGGTGTTATTTCTGAAATTTCAACATTAATAATTCAATAAAAAAGAACAATCGATCTGCGAAAAATAGGTTAAAAGATTAAACCAATCTGATTTACCTTAAATAAAATAGTGTAGATTAGTGCTAAAGATTGTATGCTCAGAGTCACACAATGGTTTATTGTATGCAAATTTTGGGAATTCTCCTCTCGAGATTGTGAGATACAAAGAGAAAGGTTTTTTTTTTTTTTTTGGGAAGGGGGTGAGCGGTTGTGTTGGGGGTGGGGGAGGGGATAAATTAGTTTATAAAGTAATATGAAGCAAGAAATAGGAAAGTCAGAACCTCGGGAAATCCGTCAACTAATCAAACGGCTCCTAATAGCAGTTTCTTCGTTTATTATTAAGGAAAGTGCACTGTATAGAGACACTCTCTATGGGAATTTATACTTGCGGAAAACAAAAGGTTATATTAGGAACTATTATTATAATATTCAAGGCATTTTTCCTCGGGATATCCGTCTACCAATCAAAACTCATAATAGTGCATTTCCCTCTTTTACATTTTATTCAGAAAGAATGCTGTGTATATGTACAAAATTGCAGTAAATGTTTTTTTTTTTTTGAAAAAAAAAATAAGGCACATTTTGGAATTTTTTTTATATTGTTTAATGCGTATAATTATCTAAATAGAGAATTCTTTACAACTTTGGTGCATATGAAGTGCCTCCGTATATAGTAAAATGTTGATAAGATCATAATGCAAGAACTAGGGAAATTCTGGAAACTTTGAGGCCAAGAAGAGGCAAAAACAAATATTAATGCCTAAAAAACGAATATCAGTGCCTGTTGGTGATCATCTAAATGGCTGGTTGTTCATTTATGAATATTTAAAATGATAGCTCCAAACGGAATAATTCAAAAAATAAATTAACTTTATTTGGATTAGATTCACAAAATATGAAGACTATTTCGTGAACAATTTGGACTAGAAGAAAGCAGAAAAAAATGTTTGATGGTTATCTAAAATGCTATTTTTCATAGTGATGTTATCTCTAGTCATGGAAATCAATCTACGGCTAATTTGTATGTGCACTTAATGAGAAAATTGAAATGTATGAGGAAAATCGCATCTATTCCTTTATTTATTTATTTTTTTTTGCTTTTGCTTTCGATTTCATTTGATCCTTGTCTAAGTGTGAAGTTTTTGGTTATTACATGGCCAAAAAGGAAAATAATAAGGTCATCGAGGAGGCTCTCACCAAGTATTCTGAAATTGTTACCTTTGGACACACACATCAAATTTTTTTTTGGGGGGGGTTCTTGTACATGGAACTTTGTTGGGTTCCAAAATTCTATTAGCTAGGATTTTGTAAGCAGGTTGCAGGTATACTATACCATTACTGGTTCTACTGGTGTTTTTATGTTTGTTCCTCAGTGGTCATGCTTACTGTGAATATATTACCGCCATTATGGGAATACCCGTGGCTAGGAATGATTGCTTTAAATTTTTAGATTTTGATGAGTCCTTTAGTATTTTGCTTTTGCACACTTGCAAAATTTACTTTTGAGGTTGCTAATTCCTCTCAGTTTATTCTTTTATTTTTGTACTTTCTGCAGGACTGAAATAGCAGATTTAGGTGGCAGCCAGAGGATTAGAACTTTCTGAGGTTTCTTCTTATACCAACATTAATCTTAGGTCAACTCTCTGACCTAACTCCAGTTGTGGGTGGTTTAAAAAACATAAATAATAAAGTTAAAAAAGGAGCTATGTTTGTTTTTATTTGTTACCCTTTTTGTTTCTGGAGTTGGGTCAGTTTTAACTTTAGGGTTAATATCAGCTAGTTGCTAGCTAAGCTGACTCCGATTTACTGTAAAATGCTCTGGTTGAAACTATATGGTAGTAAATATAGTCTTCAGTACTGTGCAATTTTGTTGTTTTTGTTGTTGTGCTGCTTGTGAAGTTTGAATTATCAGGGAAAGCCGTTTTCCTAGGTAAAATTTCTCCTGATGTATAATTTATTTGCTGAGTTGTTAGGCTATCCTATAAAAGTGCATTTTTTTTTTTTTGCCCCATTTCTTTTTGCTGAGTTCTTCTGATCCAGTATTGTCAATTCCGTAGCATAATATGTATAGTATTGAAGCGATCGGTTCCTGTAATATGTAGTATAATGTGTACAGCCACTTTGGAGGGATTATTCATTCTTATCTTATGAATATCAGAGGGATGGATGGAAACAGAGACGAGAGAACCTTACCTTTCAAGTAATTGAACTTTATTAGAGTTCAACTCTTTACCAGTATCATGCCTTAGCCATTTTGACTGGCTGCATCGTTTTTACTGTGGCTGTGTGAAAATTTTTAGCATGGCTTGTGGATTTGAGGTGCCAAGCGTCATTTTTTGCATCTTACCATAGAGCAGAAAAACAAGTCAGATTGGGTAATAATCTTAACCCCCCAGCCCCAGCGGTTTAGAAATGCAGAAGCTAGACTCAACACAATATTAATCAGGTCAATTAAGCCTATAAAATTCATAATCAAAGCCTTAATTCAAGGTATTTGAATAAATGGACTAGCTTATTGATCATTTTGTGCTTCAGCAGAACACTATTAGCAGAAATAGCCCTTGCAAAACACTCTGTTAGGTCTTTATATGTAACAATCTAGTGTATAGTGATTAAAAGTCTGATTGGTCAAGTGAAAACAAGAAATTATTCAAAATATCACAAACTGACAAAAGACAATTATCATAGTAATGTTGCTCAAAATAAACACCGAGAAACCCAATATTGGTTATGCTTCTATATTGTTCCCCTTTTGAGACTATACAAAACTCAACAATGGAGATTACAATCTTCAAACCAAAAATTCTATTCGAATCAAATCCACTTCCGAAACCCAAAAGGAAAAAAAAAAAAAACAAAACAAAAATCTGAAGAATACAAGACAAAGCCATCATCTCACTGCTTCTTGTTGTAAGCAGTGCAGTCTTTCCTAATCTCACCGTCGGCACTTGTCTTCACATCGAGACTTCCTACCTTCCCAATAGCAACCACAAAGGCCTCGAAAAAGGCAGTCTGGTTGGCAGCGAACCACTGCACAATCGGCCTCGACCTGGTGTCAGTATACAAAACCTCATCTGACGTGAGAAGCCCGTAACCGTTAACAAGATTACTGAAGTAAAGGTTATCAAAGGTGATCGGCGTGAAGGGATCAAGGTTGACTGCAATTGTGGGACCTACATTTGATGGGCAAGCCTGTTTCAGCTGATCGGCAAACTGGGGATTAAACGTGGGGTCAGTCGCACCGAGCTGACCATTGTAGTTGTATAGGCGATCAGCAAACCGACTGCAGTGGCAAAAGCCGACTGTGTGGGCCCCAGAGAGGGCAACCAAGTCCACCAAGGTGAAACCATGTTTCTCGAATATGGCAATGAGTTTGTCAAGAACGAAATTTGGACCCGGAAGGTTGCCGTCAACAAGACTGGCATTAGAGACGAGCCCATCATACCGGCCAAGTTCAACAGTATAGCTGGGGCCGCCAGACTAAAAAATATAAAGATGCTAATTAGAAACTCGAGATAGATGAAGGGCTTAACAATTTGGTTTGCTTCATAAGGCCTGCCTAATCATACCTCTATCATCTTTAAAAAAGGTTACTCATTTGCTATTGCTGCTATTCTCTTTAGATATTTTGGTTCTGGTATCACATCTGGGATTATGCAAGGAAAAAGTAGATATTAAATTAAAGGACTTACAAGTTCTATGGCACAACTAGTAGCCAGTGCCAGGATATCAGCACAGGAAACGACACCTGGGCAGGCTTTTTCGACTTCCTTCTTGGCTCTAATGACGGTGTCAAACCCGTCACCTGCGAGTGATTTGTTATCCGATGAATCTTTCTCAGCATCTTCTGTTGTTAATGAAATCAAGACTGATGCATCAGAGCCCTGCAAATAATAAAAAGGAATGAATGATTTAACAATGAAAATTAAGAAGCAAATAAAGAGAGGATAATATAGAAACTTTTTAACAGTGAATTACATTGTGCTTTTGTAGCAGAATTCGGTGTTATACTTTTCAATGTCTAAGATCGATCGTGAGATAAACCAAGCCTAAATGTAATAGTGTTCTTAAAGAACTATATTTTTCAATTAAACACAATGAATGTAACTAGTTGCCCCGGCCTAAGAAAAGCCTGATCGAGTGGCAGAAGAGCGTCTGCTGCATTTCTAGCATCTCTATATTTTATTTTGTTTTAGTTTAGTTTTCATCTTTCTACAGTGGTTGTCGTACCATTTTCCAGCATCACATTAATGGGTCCCATAAGTTGAATATGCTTTGGGGTGGCAATAGCTATATCCTGCTAAACAATTTGGTTCAATCACGAACAATTATGTGCTTGGTTTACAATTAATAACGCATTTTCCTAATTAGCTTTACCATTTTTCTAATACAAACCTAAAAGACTCGGTTTTCATGACATGATCTGTAGGACATTTTGAGGATACAAAACCAAAATCTAATAGTGTTTTTTTATTGGATGCATGTCATATGTACCCACATTGAAAATTGATTTAGTCACAAGTCACAACAAACAATCTCATGTGATGATTGCCTAACAAATTTTGATTGCGTTATAAATTAACAACTTTGATAACTACTTATATATAGAATAATGTTCAAGTGCTACTATATAATTAGGTTAGAATCAGAATTAGCTACAACGCAAGCAATTAAATTGTGACGGTCTATAAAATTTATTTAGGTAATTAGTAACTCTGGTATTTAGTTGGATAACTACCAACAGTAATGTTTCTCATAAGAAAAAAAAAAAGATACAAAATTCCTAGCTACTAAATATTGTCTCTCTAATTATTTACATCTTGCTAATAATATTTAGTATTTATTGAAGTTCTCATTATAAAATAACTTGCCTCGCATTTTATAATAAATCAGATAGCAACAATGATGTTTATAAAGTTATTTTAATTTAAGGAGCGTGCCTGCATGTTTGAAACTCCAACTGCAAAATATTAATATTTTATTTGTAAGATATTCATTGGCAATCAACAACCGGATCTCTATCTAATTAACAGAATTAACTGGAATTGAATATAATAAAAATATCTTTTGCAAGCTCATTATTAGTTTTCAAAAAGTAGACTGCAACTACAACTAGAGCATAAGCATATCAATCGTTCAAAGTTCAAAGACATTTGACTTTGATTAATTGTTCAAGTAAACAAATGTTATTTCATAAAAAAAAAAAAGTAAACAATGTTAGGTGCTTAATAGAGGAAAATTGTTGTCACATGGGCACCTCACGAAAAAATTTTGAGTATACAGATCTGAAAGGAACATGGAGCTCAAAACAGCGGCAAGTATTGGGTTTTAGAATTGTTTTGGCTTTGTCTTCTTATTCCTCGCATACATGTTTTGTAACAAAAAAATTGTGTGACGGTGCTATACAGTCACAACACGAGAAATATAAAAATGCCACATTGATAAAATTGGATCATATCATTTTAACAATTAATACGTACAAAAATTTAATTTATCATCATACGAACATGAGCAATTATGTATAGGGACAAAAGGAGAGAGAACAAAACTATTCTGTTACTTGACGTAAAGATGCACTAGACCATATATTATAGCCAGAATAACTTATATGACGTAAGAACTGAGTATACACAAATAAGTCAGATGATAAATATTGAACATCTTCTTAGAAGAACCATCACTCAAGATGCTAATATATATAGCCAACAAGAAAAGCCAATACCAAAGCTAGCGGTTCAAAATTGTATTTCAAATTTTGGGAAGAACAGAGCAAATTAATTTCAAGTAATGTTATATTATGTTTTTATTCGTAAACTTTTCATTAGATCGTTCTTTTGGGGAAAAAAAAAAAGGAAGCAGTACCGTGATCATGGCATCATGGAAGAAGAGACGGATGACGGCGGGAATTGTCACAGCCGTCTCGTTAATTTTCTTCTTCACTGCCTCACACACAATTTGCCTCAAATTGGGACATGTACTCTGGTAATAATCCGACGACAGCGCCTCTCCGGTTGAAACACTACTGACTGCAATCAATGCCAATATCATGATCAATGTACCTCTTCTGGCTTCCATTGCAATGTGAAGGATATGACCAAAATTAATTGAGTATTTTGGGACAAGGTGGATGTTAGAAGAAGAACTTGTATATATATACTTGTATAACAGGAGCAATGAGGAAACGAAGGTTTAGAGTGGAGGACGGCTTCAAAATAAAAGGAAAGTAAAATAATGAGGGACGGCTTTGTTTTCTATAGCATAGAGATAGAGAGAGAGAGTTCTCACTTAGTGCTATTAGAGGCCTTTGTTTCGGTTTCACTAATATAATAGAGTTTTTTTTTAGAGAACCTAGATAGCGGCTATCTAGAAATATGACATAATCCCATGATTGTTGGCTTTATATTAGGAGATTTGATATCTCATATTTATATTGCTATTTTGATCAGACTTTACATCGAAATCGTGACTAAAGCTTTGTTCTATTGCCGTTTTTGTCTTTCTTTGTCAGATTTGGCATGTCTTTTGCACTTTGTTCTTATTTGTAGGAATCCAAGGAAATCAGTAAGGAAAGCAGCAATTCAGATGCTAGATGACTCATGCCTAGCCTAGATCAAGCCCCGACTCAGCCCAATGAAGCAATCCCGCTCGAATCAAGATATTTCTCGAACTAGACCCTTCAATTCGGACCGAATTCCCCTGAATTCGGACCGAAATCCTGCACAGCCCAATTCCAGCGACACCAATTCGGTCCGAATTCCCCTGAATTCGGTCCGAATTGCTATAGAAGGAAGGTGTTCTGGCAGCGTTCTGGAGGCGTTTTCCCCATCTGGAAGCCTCCATTTCCGCTTGAAATCAAGGGAGACGTGTCTGACAGCTGCTGAGGAGGATATAGGCGCCTTCCATCTTGGGAGGAAGCCATCTTTCATTCCATTTGCTACCTTTCTCTCTCCAGCGGATCCAGATCTGGTTTTTGGCTCTTTTCTCTTGGCTTGTGCGACTTGGACTGGGGGTAGACTCGAGATTGTGCTGTGATTTGCTGCTCCGACGGATTTCCTACTTTCTATTGTGCATTTGGCAGTGATTGTGTCTCAAAAACTCGGTTTATTTGTGTATTTCTAGTATTGTTTCTCTATTTTCTGGGTTTATGGATTGTTTAGGTTCATATATTGTTATTTGCATGATTTCTATTAGCATGTTAGGCTAAAAACTTGTTGCTTTAGGGAATGATGTAGCTTAGATTTTGGTTTGCTTGGTTTACTTGATTTGTTGATGGATGAAGCTAATTACCCTTGGGGTTTTTTATTGAAATTGCTTGTGTTTGGACCGGTTATTACTTGTATCGCTCAACTTTTGTACGCGCACAACTGTTGGGAACTTCTTTACATTTTGTTAATCGAGTCCTGTGCGAGTACTTCGAGGTAGGTCAATGGCGAAAGTCGACCAATTAATAACCAAAAGTGAACATTTCTAGTTAGGCGAAAATCTAACTAGATACCTCGTAGAAAACCATTGGTAAACTCGAGTAAGTCCACCGAACAACGAAAGTTGGGGGTGCAATACACTCGATGAAGGTTATTCAACACTAGATCCCATTTCAAATACCGTACCCAATAGGCGAAAGCGGAGGGTTAGGGAGTTAGGTTTGGCTAGATGGACCTTTGGCTTGAATAAATCAACAAAAGAGTAAACCACAACATTTACACAGCGGAATTCGGTCCGGATTCGGACCGAATTAGCAAGGCCGAATACGACAGTGCTAGGCCTTGTGACTCTGTGGCCAGTTCTAAGTGAAATCAAACCCTAAGGCACATTTATCATCATATTTTAATCCGTTAGAAAACTCCAAACATATTTGTCTCAATTGTTTTGCTTATTCTTTATTACTTTCAATTGCATTCTTTTATTTTCCTTTAATTTGTTCTATTTGTGACACCGATTCCCTACTCAATTTTTATTGTCTAGTTTTAACGAAATAATAAAAATAATACTCATATCCATCCCTGTGGGTTCGACACTTTTACTCTACTACGAACGACTAGTCGAATACAAGGATTATTTGTTCGACCTTGGTTCACACCCTCGATCAAGAATGTACATTAAAGGTCTAATGGAGAACGACTTTTTGATCTATATATAAATCACTTTATCAAATCAGATAAAATCAGGATTTAAGTTTAAGGGTGAGGATCCATTTAATATGAATTTTGAAGATTACTTTCATAACGTATATAATTTTAATAAAAGATTTCCTTCTTAAAAGTTACATTAATTAATTCAGTTCAAAAAAATATTTTTTATGTAAACTACGCAAATTTGAAATCAGTTAAATTATTTGAACCGGATATTAAGAACACATAACTCTTTCATTTAACTCAAAGAAGTTTGCCTCTTTTTTTCAAAAAAAAAAAAAAAAAGATACCAGTTATCCAAGGTGGGACTGATTTTAGACAAATAAGACCAGGATACAAATTGAACCTCAATCATAAGACATGTCTAGAACCCATATGATTAGCTAACACACACTCTTGGATTGTTGCTATATATCATGCACCAATTAGTTCCAAATTGAACAATTTGATTTTGTTCAAATTAGTCTTTGGGTTCCCGCTACAGACCTACCATATAATGCCAATTGCTGATTGCAATTACAAAATAATTTTGAGTGTTCTAAGAAAATTTGGTTTAAAAGGGCCTACAAGCTGGCTTAAAAGTTGTTATACAATGAACTAGTGAAAGTTCCCTATTGGGGTTCACAAAACTGTACTACAGAAAAAAGAGAATTTGCTATATGTAGAAAATGTTTTCGTTTTTATTTTTTTTATAATCCACATAACTATTTATTGAAATAATGAAGTCACAGAACTTAGCAAAAATACTCATTTTTTTCAGCAAATCTTCGCACAGAACTTTGCAAAGCACTCTATATTTGACAAAGGAAAAAAAAATATTTGACATATTTAAATTTTGTCGGCCTGAACAAAAAGCAGCCATATTGCTCGACCACTACTTCAGTTATTGAATTATATAATTTTGATAGAAGGCCACATATGATTGGAATTAATCAATTTCATGTGGGGACTCATTCTTTGTTTCTTATCTTATCAACTGTTCATAATACAGGCTTATCATTGGAGTAACAAAATTAATTAAAGAGAATAATAGAATATACAGGTAGCTACGTCCACAGAAGCATATGCAAATGACGAACAAATTAGTACTCCAAAAGTTGATGAGGCCTAATTAAACCGCATTACGTCCTGTCACGAAGTCTTGACCATATCTGGTCAAATTATAAAAAAAATATCATTTAAATACAAAACCACGTATTGTACTTGAAGTACAAGACTCGAACCGGTTTTTGAATTCAAAAGAAAAGATGAAGTTCATAAATTATCAAAATTGAAGAAAAATAAAAATATGTTCTCCTGTGTTGAAGTGTTTTCTTAGAAACTCTAGAGTCTAGATAGAGACTATCTAGGGAACAATTTATTTTAAAGGAATTTAGTTATTCAGCAAGAGATTTGAAAATTGATATCTTTATTAATTTTCCACGAGTACTTAATTGATTCTCAAATTCAAATCTAAGAATCAAGATGCTTGATGACGCGATGTGAACAATGTTGCTCAGCTATTAAAGGTTCTATCTGTGCCACATTTCTAAAATGTCAGAAATGCCATACTTTTTTTTAAAATTTTAAAATTGCAACGTCCAATCTGAATTGTTGATCTTGTTCATATCAATGACGGATGTGTTTCCACAAAAATTTCTAATTGATGGAATATATTTGGTACTTGATCCGTAAGTTTAAAATGAACGAATCTAGTTAACTAAGATAGATTAATTCTAAATTTCTAATATATTTATTTTTTGGCTTATGGATTAAGTATCAAATGGATTATAATAATTATAAAATTTTATGACAACGTATCCGTCATCAATAAGAGTAAGATCAATGGTTAGAACTAGACATTTTAATTTTAAAATTTAAAAAAAAAATATAAAAAATGTAGCATTTGTGGCACTCTAAAAGTATAGCACTATAACGTCCCTCCTCTCTCTTTCTCCACAATTAATTCTGGCCATCAGATCATTCATCAATGAGGGGCCGTGGGGTGCATGTCTAAATTTAGCATTAATGAATTTTTCATGTCTAATCTCAGTAAATTAATTGTTCTTCAATATATTCCATTGTTTCAAAGTTACTACACTTGATCTTAGCCAAAAGGCCGAGAGTTTCAAAGTATGAATTAATTGAATTGTCTTGTACAAATATTAATGTAGAAGCTTGACATAATTTTGTCAAATATTTGAGAACAAAATTTTAGTGTTATTTTCGTTAAAAAAAAAAGTAGTGATGGGTAATAAAAAAGTTTTATTCATCAGTTCGTATAAAGAAATTCAAATGTTTAAATATTAAGACTTCAACAAATCAACTCCCAAGTAAAGTAGTCATTGACAATGACGAACGACCCTTAATTAGTAATTATGTGGCGGAAACCGACAAGCAATTCAATACCAACATTTATTAGAGACTGGAATAAAGACAACGTAGCCCATTACCTCTGCATCTGCGCAAATTAATACATGCAACTCACCTGCAGTGAAACACTACACCATTTTTTGCTATGAATCTGTCACACACGATCCAAGCACTATCAGGAATGTGCCAAAGCCCGTTAAAGATAAAACAAATATTATGATTCGAATTTGACGTGGCAGCATGTCTGGTTGACAGAATGCATGCCCGTCACGTTACCTGTAAATCAAGCTCATGCCCTGCACGTATAAAATAATAAAAAAATAATTTGAAATGTTAACCCACTCGAACGGCCTAAATTAGATCTTTCGTCACACAGCATGCATGCATGCATGATGCATAATTTGATTATCTCTGCCTTTGTCAAATTTCTTGTATTTTATTTATTTTTCCTCGAGGTAAATATTTATGGAACATTGACTTTAGATTTTATGGGGAAAAAAAAGATTTGAAAAGAAAACTTTGGGTAGGATTCATACATGCTTTTTAGCCAAAAGTTATAGGTCTCAACCAATAATTTGCGCCCTAAAATAAACGCTAGATCTTAATTAATGGGATACACAATTTGGTGATTCCGAACCATTGTATTTTGTTTGGTCGGTTTTAGAGTGAAATATATAAAATATTTTTTACATTTAACAAAATAATAATAATAAGCTGTCCTCAAACTTTTAGGCCATTAATATATAAGGTAAATATATTACGCATCATGTGGCTTTCGTGCATCATGGTCTTATTGGTCTATAATTTTGTAAACTGACAAATTAAATTTAAACAATCCAACATACATATTGAAATTTCATAACACACAAAATTTTATTTTAAATTTACTATTTTTAATATTTTAATATTTTCATTATTTAGAACGTTCTTACTACTAGCTTGTATCAAAAAATGACAAGTTTTAAAAAATTCAGAAAAATTATTTTTAAAAAAATGACAAGTTTTAAAAATTTCAGAAAAATTATTAAAAAAATGTCAAAAAATTATATAATTTTGTTTGCTAGGATATTTCAATATGTATGTTGCATTGGTTAAATTAGATTTGTCAATTTGCGAAATCACCAACTAACAAAATTAATGACGCACGAAAGGCTCTATGTATCATATCATGATGCATTATAGATTTACTCATTTAAAATTCACTTTGTGCATGTTACAGCTTGTCTTATGATATTCAACTTGTTGGAGTACCGTCAAAAAAATTGTTAACTGGAGTTCTATTTAGGGAGACGTTGAGGCCTGGCAAGTGCATGCACCTGGTTTTTAGAAAATACGACTCACAAAAAGTTTTTCTATACATTTGAAGAAAAAAAGCGGAATTGCTTAAGACCATCTTAAGATTCTATCATCCTCACACGTACGCTGTAACTAACTTCTTCCTCCTCACGCGTACGCTATCTCCCGCCCCTTCCACCTCCTCCGTACGCTATCTCTCGTCCCATCTCTTTTCTCTCCACCTACGCCTCTCCTTCAACCATGGCCTCTCCTCCAGTATCGACGCCCTTCCATTTTTCTTCTCCCCACCACTAGCATCTGCTGCTTGACAGCTTTCCGCCTTCTCCAGTTCCCCTTCATTGCCGACCATCAACGCTTTCAATTCTGCCCTATATTCCTTTGAAGTTAATATATATAACTGTTGAAGTTATATATGTAGTTGTTGAAATTATATATGTAACTGTTGAAGTTAATATGTTATATATGTAACTGTTGAAGTTAATATATATATAACTGTTGAAGTTAATATATATAATAATATATATAATTGTTGAACTTGGCATATTTAAATGTTGAAGGTAATATTTGAAGTGGGCATATTTAAATTGTTGAAGTTGGCATATATATTAACTTCAACAGTTATATATATTAACTTCAACAGTTATATATATTAACTTCAACATTTAAATATGTTAACCTCAACAGTTATATATATTAACTTCAACATTTAAATATGTTAACCTCAACCGTTAGAATCAATATATAGTGTGTGTGTGAGAGTTCGATATTACCAGAGGATGTGGGGGGGAGGGGCCGAGGGGGGAGCGTACGCAGGAGGGTGGGGGTTGGGGAGCGTATGCGGGAGGGATGGGAGGGGGGCGAGCGTACGCGGCAGGGAGGGAAACAGAGCGATTTCCAAAAATAGAAAGCGCGTGATCCTCTGATGTGATGATTTTCAAAAATAGAAAACACGTTAATGGGAATGATCCTTATCACCCAGGAAAAAAAGTGAACAAATAATTGAATAAAGTGAAAATATATTTAAACAAACTGAATATATAAATGAATAAAGTGAACAAATATGCGAAATGTTACTAGATGACACGTTGAGAGATCCTAGATATAATTTCCCTTCTTCATCGCAGGTTACTGTTAAAACTTAAAACAATCCCATTGGGCTCTTGGCCCATCCAATTAGATTACAGAAATCTTTTTGTTTTTGTGCATTATTAGGCAACGGTTAGTCCTTGTCGTGTGGTTCCATTTTACGTTTATTTACTTCCAAATTGTAACATTGTTAACTATATCACCAAAGATAACAAAAAAACTGCAGGTCTAGCCTAATTTCAACAAAGAGATGTAGATTCATTAATCTTAGTACGATTGTAAGAAGCATCTCTACAAAGAAATAGATGTTGGATGTAACTTACTTCAGAAAGGAAAAAATAATAATGATAAGAATAAAGTAATCAAGAAGTACTCTTAAGTTACACAACTTACAAACCCGCCTAACCTATATAAAAATGGTATAGTTCTATGGGTAAGCTAAATTTACATGAGATGCATTTGAAAATTATTTAACCGTTAAAAACATTAAAACCTGATAACAATCGAATCCGGACTAAATTTTTTGACAAAATTCGTTAATATGGTTGGATGGTTTCCTCTCATTTGCTTATAGCATTTCTTTTCTTCATAATGTTTCATCAGGTACCCTGCAAAAGACCCAATCCTCATTTTTCTTTTTTGGGTGATTTTTCATTTCCTAAAAATTTTTCTCACAAACATGCATGGAGCTTTTTGTTTATTTTTTCATGTTAAAAAAATCGAAATCAAACCCTGGTGAACAAAATACAAAGCATTAATCTCAATGCTGGTTAAACTTGGTGCAATCTCGTCTGATCTCACCGTTTGCACTAGTTTTCACATCAAGCCTCCCCAACTTCCCCATCGCAGAGACAAATGCATCAAAAAAGGCGCTTTGGTTTGCAGCAAACTGCTGCACAGTTGGCCTCGACCTAGTATCCGTGAATAGAACCTGATCTGATGAGAAGAGCCCAAATTCATTAATAAGATTGGTGTAATACACATTATCAAATGTGATCGGTGTGAAGGGATCCATGTTGACTGCAATGGTGGGACCCACATTTGTCGGACAGGCCCCTTGCAGCTGGCTGGCGTACTTGCTCTAATGTGGGGTCGATCTGGCCAGACTGGCCATTGTAGTTGTATAGGCGGTTGGTGAAACGAGTGCAGTGGGAGAAACCGACAGTGTGGGCCCCCGAAAGGGCGATCATGTCCACCATGTCAAGATTGTGCTTTGCAAACATGGAAATGAGGTCATCAAGGTTGAAAGATGGTAGTGGGAGGTTGCCGTCGACCAGGCCAGCTTGAGAGACCATCCCATCATACCGTCCCAATTCAACAGTGTAGTTGGGCCCACCAGACTGATAAAAAAACATGCATATATGTTAGGAACTCCTTAAAATTAGTGGACTTAACGCCTATAATTATGGTGCATGCCGAATCTATTAACCATACCCTCCTTGAAAAATGTTACTTGTTACTAGCAAGCTTTTAAATTTCGGTTTTTTCGGTATGACGGTCCAGGTCCCCATGTTATTTCGGTGTTATTTCGATGTTATAACGGCGATATAACGGTGTAGTGTTTTTTCAAAATTTGACACACATCAATTTTATAACTATAAACTTATATGTTTATACATCTCCAATACTCCATACAAATAGCATACGGCCATACCAAATTCAATATACTGCAGTGTACCAATATTGAGTAGCAGTAGCAGCTTGTACCAATTTAACAATAGTTCAATATTGAATACACAATTTAACAATAGTAGCAATAACAGCTTGTTATTTCGCCGAAATAACTGAAATAACGCGTTATATCGCCGAAATAACTGAAATAACGCGTTATATCGCCGAAATAACTGAAATAACGCGTAACGTCATTTTCTCAATTAAAACTATAACGTTCATGCGGTTTGACACAGAATACCGCTATTTCTGTTATTTCGCCGTTATTTCGGAGAAATTTAGAAGCTTGGTTACTAGTCATTAATTCAAAGCAGGCGATTCTCTCCTCTGTAGTCGTTATAGAATCATTGGATGGCTCTAAATAGATATGGAACTTTAATTTCATATCAAATGGTCCAGATCAAGCTTGACCCCATAAATTAATTATCTCCACCCAGCAGGTCTGGCTCTAATTAACTATCAAAGGTCAAACTCAATGTAGAGCATTTGAATTGAAATAAACTAGTCTTAGAGCGGGAGATTTCAAAGACGGATTCGTCCTTATTTAGTAAAAGTCTAGGCTCAACCCTGGATGGATTCACTAGGGACTCCTTAATTGAAACTGAGTAAACCGAAGAGAGCCCTAAGGATTGTAGAAAGAGGGGCTATGGGGAAAGCTTGCTTGTAAACTAACTGCTCACTCCCTTTTTGTACTTTCTGAAGTCTTTCCTATTAGAAAGTTCATATCTTTTGAATATATACGTGCTAAGAAGGAAAAACCGGAGTTAAAGCCTGAACTTCAAGCATCATGGCATTGCACCAATGTGGGAACCCATGAATGATGCCAGGAGGGCACTCAATCCAGATTGGTCTTCAATCATCCAATGATTTCACTGCCACTGGAGAATAACCGGACCCAACATAAAGAGGATTTTAAGGCATCCTCTTTGTTTGATTTAAACATAGATGACAGGGTGGTGCCCTTTTTGTTTGTGGTAGTTTGTCCGGATTTCTATTTTGCAAGGGTTAATTTTGAGAACAAAGGGAACTAAATAATACATCAATAAAAGACTTACAAGGGCCACGACATCTCTAGTAGCCATTGCTAAGATATCAGCACAGGACACAACACCTGGGCAGGCAGCTTCAACTGCCTTCTTGGCTCTAATCACGGTGTCAAACCCATCGCCGGCAAGAGATAAGTTATCTGATGAATCTTTCTCAGCATCATTGTTTGGTGATGCAATAATAACTGATGCATCGCTGCCCTGCAATCAAAATAATAAATTTATTAATAAATTATTTTTTTTTTGAAGTAGCAGAAAAAAACATACTGATTTTCATTAACCAAATTAATAAAAAGAATACAAGTAGTTACAAAAATAGTAAGCTTAGAAAGAAAAGAGGAAAATCAAAAGAAAAAATTTGCTATAAGTGCCTCGAGTACAATATTGTAATCATCATATACTAATCACTTTAGATCAGCTTAATCATTATTTTAATTAGTCTCTCACCCTCGCTATGTCTTTGTGAATTTATTTATTAATTATTGGACAATCCAAAAGAGCATAAGAAGTACCTAACTATAGAAAAGGAAATTCTTCAAAAAAATAAATAAAGAGAAAACAGAAAAGGAATTTTATAACAGTAAATTATAGTGGTTCTGCATGGCATTATTTGCTGCCATACTATTAAGTACCTAACTAGGAGCGTTGAATTGAAAGCTAACATCCAACAGCACCAGAAAGAATCTACATTATATTAGTAATTAATATAGTAGACAAGTCCTATAACCCTTCAAGAAATTTTGAAGCTTTTACTGTTCTCCTAACTTCCCCCCTTTACTATTCTCTTTACTTCCCTTTACTTTGATTTTTGCTTTCTTAAGTTGTTTGTGTGGTCCTCTTTGTTATATACTGTTGTAAAGCACAGAGCCTCAGACTCACTAATCATAGTTATGGGTTCCACAACATGATTATGTATTTGGGTGGCCTTAGCTGTATTTTGTTTGGTGAAAAACTATCAATGACCTTCCATCAAAACAAAATTAAATCTAGAAATACTGCTTATCCAGCTTCATCAAGAAATTCTATTCTCTAAAATCTCTTAATATAGGAAATCCCGTCCAAATACTTGAGGTGGTAGTGACAGATATTGCTATTGTCTGGGCTATATCTTCAGACAGGCGGTAGAAATCGCACGTCATCATATATATATACTAGTATAATGACAATTGAATATTGCTTTTACAGTTTAAATGGATATACTTGAACATCATGAGGTGTCACAGGTACTTAATAATCCAAAGGAGCTTTCAGTTCAGTACAAAACAAACAGTCACATCTAATAATTGCCCTAAAAGTATTGATTGGTTAGATAATTAATTGACAACTTTCAAACAGAATAATGTTACATATGCTTCTATACAATTAGTTATCAAAAGGAACCTTTCGGTTCATTACAAAACAAGCAATTTGGTTGTATTGATTACTTAAGAAAATGTTGATTAGGTGATTGACAACTCTAATACTTCACTAATTGGAAAGACTACAAAGATTATGCATTATCTAATTAACGAGGAGCAAATCATAAAAGTTTCTTAACATATCCATCAGAAATATAATTCATCAAGGGAAAAAAATGAGGAATTGGGAATTCCAAAGGAAAATTAACTGCAAATCTCAATAGTAAAAACGTACTAAATAATTGGCTAATTGAAATAATAGTCTTTATTTGATTAGTGGATAATAAATCTATTTTTAGTTAAACATTAATAAATCCATTTTGAACTCCACTAACATAATGATTCGTGATGATAACGGCAATCTGCTTTTGTAAAATATTCCTCGGCAATAACAGCCAGATCTCTATCCTAACACAATTAACTAGAAATTGAAGAATATATAATATTTAATGAAAGCGCAAATTTCGTTTTCAGAAGTAGCATGCAATTAGAATATAATGACATCAAAAATAAACTAGAATATAAAGACATTTCTTTGGCATTAGAATAGAAAGGCATTTGACTTTCATTAATTGTTTAAGTAAACGAAGTTAGGTGCGTGATAAAAATAATTCTCGTCACATGGGCATGACTCGGTTTGCGGAAATGCATAAATTGCAGATGAAAAAGAAGGTTCAATACAGCGGTGCGTGTTGGAAACTTGGAACCAGTTTTTGGGTTCTTCTTTTCTTTACTCATTCTCCGGGGAGGTTCGTCTGTGTCACAGATCATACAGTGATTCATGTAATATGTAGTGAGCATATACTATTATAGTAACAAGGTTCACTAGAAATATTATTGATTTGCAATATATACCTTTCTAAATTAATAAATTACTTAACAATTTTTTGTTGATTAGTTATCTCATATAATTATTTAAAATTTTTTATTTTACAAAATAGTAAGCAATTTAAATAAATCACATAACAAATTTTTGTTAATGATTTATCTCATATTTATATTATCAGAAAATTTTATAATTTTACAATATAGTAAGTAGTTTTTTTTTATCAAGATTTCGATTACAGGTATGTTATATAAGAAAAACGAGTTATATTCCATCATTATAGTAATGTCATGTCATTAATTTTAGAACTTGTCAAATCTTTTTTAAATTCTCAATTAGTGTTATTATAATATTTATGTATGATGTATGATAGCATCAGAATATTAAAAAAAACAAAGGAAAAGCTGCCATGTTGAGAAGATTACACCATCAAAATTTAATAATGAAGCTAACTCACAGCAAATTAATTAATTAATTTGGTTGTATAAGATATGTGGTCTTATAAATTGGACAACATGTTAATTTGTACAGTGGCAAACATCATTCCACGCCACAGAAGAACCGGTTTAGAAGAGAATAGAACTTGAAAAGCCTCTTTGCAAACTCAATCATGGAAGAATAGCCACCAAGCAAAAGCCACTACCAGACCAAACTTTACAGAACTGTATGATTAAGCTTCAACCTTCAAGTTTAAAAATTTGAAGCTAGATTGCTAGATTTCAATTTTGAAATCCAGGAATCTAAAGGAATTCGTTACAATGTAAATTTGCCTGTTTGAAAACTTCTCCTTTTGTCAAAAATAAAGAAAAACTAGTTCTTTTTACTTTAAAATATAATTAAGGGACTACATCAACTCTCCCTCAAACTAAAAAGCTTCAAATTGTACAAAGAAAATAAATAAATAAATAAGTAAAGAATGGGAGTGTACCGTGATGAAGGCGTCATGGAAGAACATCCGGAGAGTGGCGGGAATCGTAACGACGGTCTCATTAATTTTCTTTCGCACCTCATTGCGCACGATTTCCTGCACCTGGGGGCACGATTGCCAGTAGTATTGCGGCGTCAATGCCTCGCCAACGATAACACTACTCGCCGCGATCAGCACCAGAATTGCAATCAAATTGCTCCCTCTAGCTCCCATTTGTAGTCACAAATTACAATGTGAGGAGTGTGAGGTTGCTAATTCGAAAATTTGGGCAAGTGGGAGGTGGAGAATAGAAGGATAGTGTAGAGGAATAAAGGAGGAATTAGGAATGGAAGAAGAAGAAGGGTTGAGTGGGGCACTGAAGGGTTTGGACTTTGGAGGAATAATAATGGAAAGAAGAAATGGAGAATAGTGGGGAACGGCTGTTGCTTTGTCTTATATACTGTAGGTATATATGTAGAGAGAGAAGACAGAGAGCTTTCAGTTGAAGCAAGTAGAGGCGTTCACTCCTGGCTCACTACATAAAATGATAAAATTTTAATAAGTGATTTTATTTTATCTGGGGAAATGATTATCCCTTGAATTATGGCTTAATATTGGGTTGGGTGTGTGAACTGTGAAGAGGTGATACAGGGTCCAATGAGAATATGAGATGACAAGGCTTGTGCTTAAACCGCTCCGTTCCGGCCGGAATCATGCTTTCGTTCCGTTTAAAATAAAAGACTTTTATGTCATGCTCATGCATGTTTGTCCAACTTACAACAGTGCATTTATTAACTCATAACTGGTTTGATATAAACTAGCTACTGCATCGCGCTTCGCGCGATGTATGATTAGTTCAAGATGGCCGTATTATTGATTTAGATTTGTTTCCTATTTATTTAGTTATTTGGTGACTATTCCTTTTTTTTATATTTTTAAGCTGCTTATGCAGTGCATTGTTAATGTGTTGTAAAGTAGTAATATTTGAAGTGTGCGTGGGTGTTGTCTGTTTTTTTTTTTTTTTTTTTTTGAAAACAGCAATAGGCCTAAATTCATTACTTGAAGGAAGGTACATGTAACAAATTGCCAACTGACACCAAATAAGAAAGCAATCCTGATGCTGACAACTGTTCTTCTACGACATTAAACATGAAAATTAAATTAGTCTCTAAAGGAACTTAAAAGCAAAATAGTTAACGAACTAAAGAAGTTTATCCTATGGCAAAGCACCAGGTACAAAAACAAATAGAAACTTAAGGCGGTGTCTGTAGCAACCTCAGAAAGAAACGCACAACTATCTCAGCGCCAGTGACTCGACATTGTTATATAGTCATGTGTGAGTGACCCCTATGATTAATTTCTCCTTTACTTGTCGTGTTAGCCAATTGATGAGCTTGCTGCAGAGCTTCCCTCCTTGCATGTTGTAAGGTTGTCCCTTGCTGTCGCATCTTCAGGTTTCAAATTAATTGACTGACCATACTTGCTACTCTCCGAGGTCTGTATTGTCCCAATGGCTAACTTCCTCCACCAAATTCATGCAATCAAAGAAAAATTGGACCCTGGTATAACCTGTAGCACCAAAGTGTACATATTAAGCTTATTACCATAGAACATAGTAAGAAATATCATTTGATAAACACATCCAGAGCATGTACTGAATCTACAGTTATATGCATTAAAAAAAAAAAGAAAAACAACATTTGCAGAGCCTCAATTGAAATATTAAGGTTGGACTATTTTATTTATTTATTTTTTTTTGCAATGCAAGCTCATAAGAAATCTTGGATAAAAGAAGAAACAAAATAGATTTTAGACCACCAAAAACAACATTTCCTAGAAGTAACAGAACATGCATTAGATACATGTACAGACATATATCAGCAACAGAAAATGAATGATAATAGAATCTCACTCAACCATATTAAGTGCAGACATACATGTACAGATTTAAAAAAAAAAGAAAAAATTCGAATAGTAGCAAACAAATAAGAGGGATGCATTTATCAATTAAGAAATTGGAACAAACTAATTACTCATCAGTGTTGAAGAATAATTATTTGCTTAGGAATAAATAGCAACACGTTAGATCTTTCGTTATGTTCTTTTGGCTAACTCTTTTTTATTTATATAAAACTCAAACTTCCATGGCTCATTCTTTTTGATGCAAAGGCAAGTTAAAAACTACAATCAATCTGAAAGGCTTCGAATGGCACAAAAATGCATTGGCCATATGCAAAATAATCTAAGACAAAAAAAAAACAGTTTTTTCCCTAAGTTTCCAAATATAACCCTCTTATCTTATTGGTAAAGATAGAGGCATAATACACTATTTTTTTTTTAAATAAAACGATGCACTAATCCTAATATTTGCTTATTGATGAGAAGAAAATAATAGCACTGAAGTGTCACTGGAAGAAGAATATTAATAAAAAAATATCTGACCTTCTTTTCTGATGTAAAGAGAAGTAGAGGCTAAGCTGCAGATTTTCATGGAGAATATTATTTTAAGAATGCCCAAACTCCATTAAGAGTTGCGCAATCATCTTTATAACAACGTCTACTTGACCGAACAGGAACGATGAAACTAAGAAACAAAAAGAGATCATAAATACTGCAGCAAAATTTTTAGCTGCGAACAGTGCACTGGATCTTGAGAATCACATTTCGTTCTTTTTCAAAATCAAAATTCTTCAGAATCCCACATGAACTTTTTTACCAGAGATGACGACAATTGACCAAATTTGGCTTGCTAATTCAAAAAAGCTAACCAAATTAAAATAAACGGTGCGATTGCGAAAATGTGCCTTTCAACATGGTGTCCTACATAAACAAATAATGTAGGACTACAAAGTCAAGCAGCCCTGCAAGTGATGGGAACAAAAAGTAGGACGCTATTAACTTAAAAAAATAAATTAACAAAAAAAAGAGGGAAAAATACATGTCAATTTTATTTATATGTAGGTTTCACATATCTGCCTTTTGTGATACCTAGAATTAGATAAAAGTTCATGGTAGACATCATACCTTTCTTTACAAAGTTTCAAATGGAAGAAGAACATGCACATTAATAGATCTGGTAACAAAGTTTTAATGTAAGCCACCTGAAAAACTATTAAATTTTTAGTATAATTGAAATCATTATATGGCCTTACTAACTAATATTTTATATGAAATCCAAATTTTTACTCATGAAGCTGAGACACACAACACAGCAGAAGATCTGACATAAATCAATTATTGTGAAAACTAAGAAGTACCTAAAATAAATTAAGATTATAAAAAGGAAAAAATTGGACTGTTGTAAAGATTCAATTGAAGAACAATCGGTAATAGCTAACCTGAACAACAACAAGAGAAGATCACTATGTTTTCCTTATAGCCATTATGTCCATTAATTCTATATTCATTATATTTTTAGTTTAGTCACACTGCATAAGATAAAATGCAACAACAAAAGTAGCTCTGACGCTCTAAAATAATTTACTACTTGTTAGGTTAGGCTATCTAAGCTATCATGATATGTAACCTCATATTAGTTCTGACCTAGGTTTCCTGTGCCCATGATTTTAACTTAGAACAATGTGAATTTGAGTATTTGACAACAAAGCTTGAAAATGGCCATCGATAGAAAACCCACCCACCACCTGGCTGCCCTAAAATCATAGACCAAACCATATTCTCAAAGAAATGGAGCTTGCAAAAAGCCTAAAAAAATAATTGTGATTTATTTTTTATAGCATACACTAAACTTGGAGTATTAATGGAACAACAATAGGGAAATGATATGAGAGTATTTTATCCATTCTCTCTCTCTCTCTCTCTATATATATATATATATATATATATATATATATATATATATATAGAATAAATTAATTAATTGATGCTCATTACCAAAACGATATGAGGTTAAATAAATGCAAAATAAGCAAAAATTTTTATGAAAAGAAAAGAAAGTTATGTACCTGCAAAATGCAACAGTTTAGAAGGGCTATTCTTCGTCTACAGCTATTTAGTATCATGATCCTTGATGGTAGGCCTTCAAACCTGTGATGGAACAAAAACAACTAAGAATCTTATATGAATGAAGAACATAAATTTGAATGGAAAATAGAAATCACAATATAAATATCACTATCAACCTCAATCTCCGGCTCCTATTCATGTCCATTCTTGATCTTTATGCAGTGACCGCAGAAAAAAAGAATGTACTTTCTCAAACATCACAATCTTTGCACGCATACCTCTCTGACTGTGACCCTGAGACATCCACAGGCACAACTATAAACACAGGAACAAATTACCAAACTACCCAATATAAAATAAACAGCTATAAATAAAATGCAAACCTTGAGTGACATTGACCTAAAACAAAGGCAATGAGTATATGGCTGCACTGATGGTTTGAGCACTTCACGGCACTTCTGAGAAAAATGCACCAAAAGGGTAATATCTTACACAACAATACACTTTTCTATGACATAATTTATGCATAAAACAGGCTGTCTGGAAGCACGGGTCATAAGGAAGAAACAAACATAGCGGAAAGAAAGCACAAAAAAAGAGAAAAATATAACTAACCTGAAGAAGATTGGGATTAAGAAATTAGCTCCACAACACTGTAACGTGTGCAGCCAGCAGCCAGCTGGCATGAATCCC
Source organism: Rhynchospora pubera (assembly GCA_028095005.1). Lineage (NCBI taxonomy): Eukaryota > Viridiplantae > Streptophyta > Magnoliopsida > Poales > Cyperaceae > Rhynchospora > Rhynchospora pubera. The sequence goes on along the minus strand of CM051459.1, from coordinate 60,122,299 downwards.
TGAGTTTTCAAGTACATAACTTACAACAAAGAAAGAAATAATGTCAATAAGCCTAAGACTAAACGAAAATAAAAAATTCTATGGGTATTTATGCACTAAAGACCCTAATTCTCTACTAAATCTCAGTTCCACCAGAAATGTGAGAAATAACAAAGAATCAAAGGAATCACCTCAATTTATCGATTTTCCATTCCTATCACAATTCCTTCTCCATCCCTTCTTCCTCCTTTACCAACCTCGCAACCCGTTATTCCACCACTGGATTTGGACAGAGAAAGGAAAATAACGATTTTAGGTAAATCCTAAAGAACTCAGAAACAAAAATGAATAAACAATCCAATAGAAATCTTACTGTAGAAAGGAATCATAAACCTTTGCATAGATTCAGCTGACAGTAACTCCAAATCTTATAACGCCCAACAGTACAACCTGGTAAAACGAATCTATTGGACGACTAAATCATCTCTGGAAATGGATAGGTACGGAAAAAGAAATAACACCAATTTCTCAAGGAGCAGAGCAAAGAAAAGGAAAAAGTACCTAACCTTGTTGTTCTGGGCATCTGGCCATGGAGGTGCGGAGGCGGATCGCTCGTGAGCAGATCTGCTCTCGGAAGAGATAGTAAGGACTGAGGATTGAGCTGGTGGTGAAGAAAAAAGAAATAAGGAGAGGAAGCTGATGAAGATTTTACCGATCGAAGAAAAAAGGGAAAGGAAGAGGAGAACCGAGAGGCTATAGGCGCTTAGTTTCTGGTATGTGTCGCGAAGAGCAACCCTAGATCCATCGAAGAGAGAGGAAACAGTGCGGAGGGACCTTCGCGAAAGCGAGAGAAAAGGCAGCGCCAGCGGAGACGAAGGGCTCAGATTCATTCAAAACAGTACCACAACCGTTGCGATTTGAGCTTTACCTACAGTAACTTCAGGGTTTGAAATTGAGTTACTTATAATAGGTTATTTTCACGTTATTCATTTATGATTTCTTTTTACCAAAAATTAAGATGAATAAAAACTTACGTAGATAATTCTAACTATAATTTGAAAGTTTTATGGAGATGTTTTGGTAAATTTAGATTTGAGTATTGTTTGTAATAAATTTCTATACATGGTTCATAATTTAAGTTTTGGAAAAATAGGAAAAAATTAAAGAAGTTATGTAGATTAGACCTTTAGCTTTATGAAATTCATTCAAAAATCTTATAAAATTTATTACATGTAATAAAAATGCAAGATATTTTTGTGCTATTTTTAAATTTATTTTCACATTATACTTGCATAAAAAATATAATTTTCACACAACAGACTATAACCGAAACAAAACATTTCATGACTATATGAGCGGAACGGAATGGCATACCGATAGGCCTGCAAAACGAAAAAAAATTTGCGTAATTCCGTTCGTTTCGTCTTCAACGGAACGATTTGCGAAAAAAAATCTGGTTTCGTTTGGTATAGCGAAACGATCAACGAAATAGCAAATAGTTTCGTCACAGTGTAATTTATGTAAATTTTAACCGTTTCGCACATTTTCGGCCCTACGAAACGACTAACGAAACAGAAATCAATTTCATCGTCGAAACGAAACGGTTGACGAAACAAAGGTGTTTCGCCACTGTTGTCTACGTTAGACAGGCCTACATACCGATTGGATATGAGTATGACAGAGCTTAAGTGCCAACAAGTCACATGGTTATAATTGCTATTAGTACCTTTTTCTAATACCTATGGATTTTGACTAGGGTAGGCTGCTATGTGTGGTAGGCTAGTTGCTATCTAGTTCTATGCTTCCATAAATAGGTTATAACCCTATTGTTCACTGCTTCACACATAATTTGCTTTAGAAGATAACCACAGAAGATCATAGGCATCACGCATCAGCATCAAAGTGGTTTCTACCGATTCAAATTTAAGAAAGTGGGAAGTGGGTCTCACACCAGGTTAGTTTTGTGTCTTTTTCCTTTTTGATTCACCGACAACTGGAGCCCACCTGTGTGCTAACGGAAAAAGGCCTTTGAAATTTTGTTTTTGGACTCCCACGGTTCCCAAAAAAGAGAACCAAATCTGACGCTTTGCATGCTTTTTTTATTATTCTTTTTATGCATTTATACCGCATAAAATAAACGCTTTACAAAATAAATGTTTTGTTATTTTTTGTAATTTATAAAATAGTGTTTAAATAATATATAATATTTAAAATATTAAACTTGTTGTCTATATTTTAGATTATATATTCACAAATTAGATGTAATTCAATTTTTTTGCCACTTGATCAATTATGATATAATTTTGAAGTACATCAAATTTAATATTGAACAAATCAACAGATTAGTTTTTTATATTAATAATTTTTTTTTGTTTATGACTTAATCTGTCTTCAGTTGGACCAGGTATTTGGCAAAATGAAAAGGTTTGCTTTCATTTAAGAACAATTTTTGCCCTTACAAAGTAGGTACTAACCACAATAATGAAAGTGTTAGTACTAAATGTTTACTGTATAATAATGATTTGAGTCTTCAGTCGTAAAACGCAAAAAGTTGATAATTTAAGAGATTGCTCCAAAATTATATCTTTTTTAATTCTAATCAGCACAATTTTGTTGGTTTATAAGCAAAAATCTCAGATTTCCAGCTTTAAAACAAAATTCAAATAAGATAACTGAAGTAATAATACGCATAAGAACCAACCAAATCTATGTAAAATATATGCACCAAACAAATTAGACCAAGATATAATTCAACCAAATCTATGTAAAATATATACACCAAACAAATTAGACCAAGATATATTTTGGATCTTAATAATTCACATGGAGATATGTCTGGAACCCATATGGCTAGCTAATTATACACTCAGCGGTTGTTGCTGTGTGAACTAATTATATCCACATCTAAAAATATGGATTTGGGTTCAAACTGATTGAGGAGTCCAGTTTCTGTTACCGACCTACCTAATATTAATGCTATCTGTTGATTACAGTTTAAAATCTATATTATAATTTTCTAAGGACTTCTGGACTAGTAGTTGCGGTACAAATATATAATGGGGGTACAGTGGAACCGTGTTCTTACCCAAATATTTTTCTTAATGATTTATCTACTTAAATTATTATTCTTTGATTAATAGTTTAGAAAAGTACTATACTTATAAATCAAAATAATTATAAGATTATGCCACCACTGTAGAAAATTTGTTCCAAACTCTGAAGCGACTTCCAATTCTTTTAGAAGTTGTCAGAAAATAAACAACGGACTGTTTAAAAATAATATTTTATATTTCAAAATACTATTTATTATTAACTTTTTAATTTTAAATTTAATATACTTTTTACAGTCTCCAGGTTTCCAGCAGGCTTAAGAAAAATATCTATAATATTTAATTTTCATTAAAAAAATGAACGAATTAAAACAGTTTTAGATTACAACAAGAAATATCTATAATATTCCTGCATTTAACACATGCTTTCTTAATAGAAAAAATAAATAAATAAATTCCTTAACTCTGTGTTTAGTCTTTTGTGCAATCAAAGCAGAAACTGAATGCAAGATATAATTATATATAGTGAGTATATGGTGTAACTAATTTTTTAACATATTTCAATTTTGTTGACCAAAACAACAGGCAGCCATGTGCTTCATCATTTTGACTACGTTATTTATCATATGCGCTTAGAAATTAGAATACCGCACATGCACATGACTAGAATTATCTTCAGAGTTCTTTGTTTTCAATTTTATCAACTGTTCCACGGAAGTTTATGCATTATCACTTGACTAACAAAAGTTAAACAAGATTTGGTTTCACAGAATTTATGCATATTATTAACTAACAAAAAATTAAACAGAATATAGTCAGCTTATGTCCACAGCAACCGATCTAAATATTGAATCAATTATTATTGCATTCTTCCCCAAGTCTATGATGATGGAACAGAACTTAAATCTCGAAGAACATTACATATTATCAATTATTTCCCCAGATAAATAAGAGGAGGATTCTGGTGTCATATATTTTTGGGTGTCACAAATGCCACAATTTTATTATTTTCAAAATTTTTATTTTAAAATTTAAGATTTAAGTGTCTATTTCACATCTTTGATCTTGTTCAATTTACACATAGAGATGCATTCTCATTAAATTTTATAATTTTTAAAATTCATTGGATAATTAAGAGAATAAAGAACGAATCTAGTTAACTACGATATATTAATTCTAATATGTTCATTTTTTAACATATTGATCAAGTACCAAATAGACTTTAAAATTAATACAATTTTTATGAATACGTATATCTCAAGAAATTGAACAAGATCAGCTGTTCGGATAGGACATTTACATTTAAAAATTTTAAATTAAAATTAAAAAAGTGAAGCTGTAATACTGATATCCATAAAACGAGAGACGAGTACCACCTAAAAATAATTCACACATGTACTTGAAGCACCGTAAAATCCTAAACCTATGTATACCGATAAGCATCGAGAAGTCTGTGATCCGCATAAGCATCGAGAATCATTAAGTGCGTATGACTAAAAATTCGAAACCACTTGGTGAACAATAAGGGGCTGGTTGGATGAGTAAGGAATAAGCAAGAATAACAAAATTCGGACGGAAATTTATTCCAAACTATCTAAATTTTTCACAAAATTACACACTTCCCAATATTTTCCATCTAGGAATAGATTATTCATCTTATTCCTAAAGTGATCCAAACGACCCCTAAAAATATTAATTCATATCCATCATTTCTGTAGATATGACGTGCGCATATCATGCCTACAGTATTTGATATTTTGAAGATTAACATTTAATATAAATAATTATTAAGTGATTTCTCTACATGTTTTTTTTAAAAAAAAAAACTTATGTATTATTATATGTTAGGAGGAACTAATAAGGTTATTCAAAATAAAATATATTATCTAATGCATAAAAATAATAAAATAAATTATACAAAACGTAACCTATACATAATTTTTGAAAATTACATATCATGATTTTTTGTTATGTATCAAATACGATACTATTATTCATACATTTTGGGTAAGATAACTTCAAACTAAATTAAAATTAACGATGAAACATTATTGATAAAAAAAAATTATCATCTTCATTATCAACGTTGCCAAATAAAAAAAACTATTTAAACTACAGAGATATTTAATTTCATTATTCGTGTAGCGATGTGATTTCAATTGAATTGGAACGTATTTTTCCGAGAGAGAAATTGGACTACCACGGGCCACAGGCCGCGCATCCTAAGCTCTAATTTTCACTTGTGCGTGTAATGGATGGCTCGCGAAATAATGCCTCGAGATCTATGTGGGGTTTGCACAAACGCTACTGACTCGTTTCACAAATCTCTGCCTCGTAAATTCCAGAAAATCCGATCGTAACCAGGATAACGACTATATTAGTGGGCTTATAAATTATTATTATTATCTAATACAAATCCATCAGTTTGTGTAGAATAGTGGGTTTATAAATGTAAAGGTAAGTTACTTTTGAGTCAAAGTCTCAAAGACCGTTATTATTAAATCAAAATTATCTCGAGCCACTTGTTAAGATAAAAACAAATATAATTATTTGAATGTGGCATGGCGCTTGTCTGATAGGCCTGATATGGTGGATGGTTTATGAACTTCTTTGACAAAACTTTCGCAGTTTAAATTGAATTGAAATGTTATACGAATTTTTTCACAAAAGTTCCGCAGTATTTAAATTGAATTGAAAAGTTAGTCTACTAAAATTGCCTGAATTTATCATTTATATTTACCTTTCGATTACCGAGTACCGACCACTACATGCATGCTTCCCGGCCGCTGGTCATGATTCTTTTATCTTTACGCTTACCAAGTTTTCATTCTGATTTTTTCCTTTTTTCCCCCTTTTTCCTCGGCTGCATGTTTTATATGGAGCATTCTCATTTTAAATAGGAAGAATGAAGAAGGCCCAAATTTGTTATAAACAATCCAAACTTTTCACAAAGTTACACACTTCAGGAATTATAAATGCCATCGGCAAATATACCATCCCAGCCATCGCTAAATACAAAATGAACATATACAGTAAATAAGGTGAACATATAGACGATCTAAGTGAACACTTACAAACAAATAAGTGTTGCCATTACTTGTTCAGAAGTTTACACGCATATTCAACTTATTTTCATCGAACTTATTTGTTTGTATGTGTTCACTTAGATTGTCTATATGTTCACTTTGTTTGCTGTATATGTTCACTTTGGGTGTGTTTGGCAACCGCCGGAATAAGCTTATTCAACTTTTGGAATAAGCTTTTCTCTCTCCTCTCTCCTCTCTCCTCTTATTCCGAATAAGAGCTAATACCACCATAGAGGTGGTATTAGAATAAGGGGTTTGAATAAGCCTTATTCGGAATAAGGCTTATTCAAAAGACGTTTGGCAACATCCCGAATAAGCCTTATTCGGAATAAGCTTATTCATTCCGTTGCCAAACACACCCTTTATATTTAACGATGGCTGGAATGGTAAAACTGCAGATGGCAGTAATCAATTTCCTACACTCTTCCCAATACTTCTTCCCTTCTTCCCTTCTTCCCACATCTATCCAAACGGAGCCATTATTAGAGAAGAAATAAACAAAGACCCACCCAAAAAAAATTTAAATAAGATCAATACTATAAAGCTAACGCCAAATTTAACAATCTGGGTGAAGAATTAGTAGCCTATTGGCCGCACCAGCTGCTAAGAAAACATGCAAGCATAGCAAGTTTCAATAAGGTTCAGTGAACTAGTGATTCTGGATTCATTTGAACAGTCTAAGAATTGAAAAAGGACGGTGGTAACCAGAACCCAACACACCATACATGGTAACATGGCATTTGAACAGTCTAAGAATTGAAAAAGTACGGTGTAACTAGAACCCAACGCACCATACATGGTAACATGGCACTCAGCCACTCGGACTCTGAAACCATGTTAAACTTCAGTACCCAATGATAAACTTACGTACTATATAATAATATCGTATAGATTTATGAGTGGCAAAGATGTTTTCAATGGCTCGATGGCATCCAACATATCTGTTGTCATTTTTTCTAAATATTTTTCCATGAAAATTCTATTTGCAGGTATATATGACATGTTAGGCTTTAAATATGAAATTCTGCCCTACAGATTATCTGTGGTGCCAAAAATAACATTAGATTCTCAAAATACACTATACCTGAACGTTTAAACTAAGATTAGCAACCTGAGTATATTAGATTAGGATAGCAGTAAAAACTAAAAGGTCATCGAGATCCATAACCAAAATGAGGTGGGAGCTGATGTCTAACTGTCAGCTGTACCTGCTTTCTGAGTGGTCCCCGAAGCAGTCAGTTAGAGCAACTCCAAAGGAGTGGCAGCAGGATCCAGCTCCACACATCCAGTAAGCTCTTCACACTTGGCACCAGCATCCTCATTTGTCAGTCGGTAATAAGATACCTGATAGCAAAAACGGAACATCTCCTTCCTAGGGAACTGCTTCACTCTTTCCAGGTCCTTTCTAAAAACAACATTGAAACCGTTCACCTTCACCAGTGGTGCCACAGTTATCCCGTTCTCCTCACTATACTCGTCCAGTATCTCGACCAAGTCATATTTATATATGGTCTCATCTGGTGTGCTTTCATTCCAGTCAGATGACCAGTTCTGGTACAGTCCCCATATGTCTCCTTTTTGAGGGAATATTTTGATACCACCATTCTGCTCCTTCTCCCACTTGACCTGGTGGGAAAACATGTTAATGCTAGTATTCGTCTCATATTGGCCGAGATGAAACTTGCCAAATGATTTGTTGCCCTTTGAGACCCAGTTGACAACCCCAAACTCAGAAATGTTATGCGAGCTCAGAAAGGCCATCCTGACCTCAAACGGGCTTAGTAGAGATATTACTTTCTGAATGAAGGCATAGAACCTAGGCATCCCATCATTGTCACCATATATAGCCCAGATCTGATTGGGTTTGAATAATTTCTCAACCCGGTCCCGATCAAAGTCATGGAATTCTGGCTCAGGAACATAGTAGCCGGAGTCGTAGAACAGGTCTGATGCATCCATTGTCACTGCACTGCTATTGGGTTCATTTTGTGGACCACAATTACCATCCAAGCCTTGAGAAGGTAGGCTAGTCAAGACCCCAGTTTCAGGTTTGTTATCAGGTTCAGACACGTCCACTGTCACTCGGTTTTCTTCAGAATTGTTTTGAGAACCCAGATCACCGTTGTTTTCAGTATTATAAGGCGCATTTGTCATCTCTTGTTTGTTATCAGGTTTGCTTTTTTTACCTGAATCAGAAACTGTTTTGTCATTCGCCTCCTCGGTGCCCTTGCTCTTTGCTGTTTGTTTATCCACTTTGTGATCATTTGTTCTAATTTTCAGCATTTCAGATTTGAGACGAGACATGGCGTTTTCTAGTGTATATACCGCCATCAGTTTCACCTGCAAACAAAAAATTATAGTCATTACGGGAAGAGTTACCACAATGCAGCATTCATGTCTGATTCCATGAGGCGAAAGAATTTTTTAACAAAAGAAATTTCACCCCAGTATAGAGAAGTAATGATTAAAACTTTACTAAGCATGACTTTAGAGCATTTTTACAGTCCCTCCTTATCAGCACGGCATATCCGTGTATAATCTTTCTACTGTAACTGCAGGTGAAATATGAATTCCAAATACAATTGAGCAAGGTCAATACGAATCCCAAATCTGGGATCAGGTTGTTCTCCATCCTTTTTCCCCTCTGAGCTAACTTCAGCAAGTTCAAAATCTGGATCGAGGAACTCATGTCATGGGCAATTCATGTTCTTGTTCCCAAATCTAGATGGATAGACTGATGTTCCTATTCCACATAAAGTATTGTTCTGCTTCAGCAAGTTCAAAATCTGGATTGACAAACTCATGGGCAATTCATGTTCTTGTCCCCAAAATCTAGATGGAGAGACTGATGTTCCTATTCCACAAAGCGTTGTTCTGTTTCAAACGAAGCAAAAGAGAGAGAAGCGGGGAGGAAAAAGAGGATAGAGTGGTACCAACCTCAGCTTTAGCCTCCGTTGCCCTTGATTTTACACGCAAATCATCAGCCAGATCCAAGCACACCCGAAAGCTCTCAGGGGAAATGAAGCCAAGTATCACATTTATGCATGACTGCCAATGCAACACAAAGAAAAATATCAACAGATCAGAACATGCACATTCTCTTACAATCATATCTTCCTTCTCAAAGGCATATTGTTTGAATGCATTCAAAGTGAATTAACCAGGTCTAAGAGGGACAATGTCGACCAGGAAAAATGACCTGTCTGGCAAAAGGGTCTGGTTCAAATGTTCCTATTAATGTGTGCATAACAAACAAAAAATTGCTATCTGGAATGTCATGTAAACTTAACCTGTTAATAACATCGTGCTGGATTAACAGATCAAGGTTGGTGCAAGACTGGGAACCAGCACAGGTCTGTAGGACATTTTGATATAGTAGCACATTCCTTAACCAGCATAGTTATGCCCTTTTTTAACTGCTTTACAGTTGGTGATTGTGCTATGTTTTCGATCACTTCATCCCTATCAATAAATAAACAACTTCCAAAATCTTACAGATGCTTAAAGCACCTTCAAGTTTCTGACTTGATAAGGGCATCCAGCTGGGACGAGGACAGCATCTCCAAGCTTCTGCTCAAATGTCCATGCCTCAATCCCTACACCAACATTCAGAAGCTTTTGTCAGTTATTAAACCCCCAATCAAAAAGCATTCCATCTACAACCCATTAAAGTACAAAGGACCATGATAAACTTTATGCAAATCCTTGAAAAAAATATTGGTAAAAACTAAAAAGTCATATTTCATAAATTTTTAATTGAATCAGAAGTCTTGGGCCAACCATATTCTTCCTTGAGCTTTCTTTTATGCTCCGCTGTTAAATATAGAGACTCATCAGCCTAATAAAAAAGATAACTGGTCATAAGAGAAGTACTATTATGTCCGCAGTACATTAGTGAAAAAAAAGATTGGAAAACAACTCGGTGCATTAATGAAAAAAGATTGGAAAATAAAATCCATATGGCAAACATTACTTCCAGTGTAATACACATTTCAATATTCTGTGTGCTCAAAGATGAACTGAAGTCAAGGTTCTCACATTTGGAGTCCAAAAGAACTAGAAATTCAGAGATGAATTAGCAAAACTAAAATAACACTTAAATAATGAAAAATAGAATGCAAACCAAGGAAGAAGAAGGACTGTAATGATTTGAGAAACTTCCTGCGTGCTTGGTAAGGTAATCATGCAATTTGGGAACATCCTCTCTTCGCCAGATTTCCCACAGAGCACCTCCATAGTCATCAGGGATGGTCATATTCTGAACTTTGTCCTTTTCAGCTTTATGTTTTCCCAAAACAGCATTCTGCTGTATTACAGTGAGATGTACTTCCTTAGTGTGCATTAAGATGTTTACCTAATCAAACAATGATAATTATGATAATTAAATACCAGTGATGGCAGAAATGCAAGATCCAAAAAAATGGTTAGAAATTTAGAATTTTTCTTTATTTTCTCTTCTTCATTTTTCTCTTCTCAGAGGTGTTATAAAACCCCCAAGATAAGATGCTATTTTGGAAACAACATAACATCATCATTTTTGCCATCCTCGTATCTGCTGGCAACATCTAAATGATATCATCTAAATCAGATGAACTTGCAAGCTTGGTCTAATTTCCACATGCACCATGTGACTTTGATCCCACTCGAGCAAGATAAGCAAACTTTCTTAGTACTAAATTCAGAGGACATCAACATTGATGTTCGCATGCCGACAGTTGCTGATTTAGTGAGAGAACATGAGGAACGATATCCCTGTTTCTTTTATCTATAAATATATATTATTATTACAGCCAATATAAAAGTTATTCCACTACTGACTCCCATAATTACAGTCTAATTATTTTGATATGATCATTATAAATATCAGTACTTGATATAGTGTGAGATTCCCACTCAAAAATTCTCTGGTTCCACCAATGCACATGGTGATAGCACAATGGCTACTTCTGCCCAGAGAGTAGTAGAATTTTGAGAAAGAGATCCTCTTGTAACAAAAAAAGAAAGAAAAATACTTACCACATCATACAAGTCATAGTGAAGCTTTATAACAGAATCACCCTCTCCCAGCTCCTCTTGAACCCCATAAGCAATATCGATCTTCGGTCCTAAATCTAGCCTCGGTTTATCCAATGGTACATGGGCCACAAGATTGAGAGGCCCGCTGTAGGGGTTGGTGTATTCTGGGAAAGGAAGAACATCCATGACTTCTACTTCATGGCGCGACAAGCGCTCAGCAAGGGAACTGTCATTGTGACAATATTTCAACCTCAACAGCAGAGGCCAGTTATCTCGGCTGGGCAGCCCATCTTGGTATCCCATGAAAAAACGGTGCATGTTTATTTCCATCTTTCAAAACGAAAAAGGATACAGAATGCATTAGCGTAGTTAAATTTACAGCTCAATTATAGTAATTTCTAAAAAGGGATGGAAATAATTAAGCAATAGACAAGTTCTGAGCTGACTTGAAGAACCCTTAATCTAAATCTGACCCATAATATTTCTGAAACTGATTAACCGAAGCTTGTGAGGCCCAAACCCATATAAAAGAACAACTGAAAGCACTCTATAAACAAATCTTAGCCAAACCCAAATGGAATCAGAATCTGCATGACCCAAAACACAAAAACAAACTTGAATATGCTGACTAGAAACCAAATGAAACTGTGGCAAACTTTATACCCCAGTTATAACTGGAAAAAAAAACCCAATTGAAGCGTAAAATATATTATACTTGTAGAATAACTCGATAACCAAACCATCCACTAGCCCAGCCAGAGAACCAAATGATGCATATGAACTAACCTCGATATCAATTCTAAATCAATCATGGTAGGAGCACATAACTAAGTAACAAACCAAGAGAACTCTTAAGGTAAATCAAACCAGGGCAATTCAACCTGGATCTGACATAAACACGAGACAAACAAAACCCAACACACTTATTGACACTGTTAGTAATAATAGCTGTCTCATGCTCGCTATTCTGTCTGTACTGGTAAATAGAAACCTTCATCAATCAGTGATCGCATTCAACTCATCAAGCTTCTAGCCATGTACAGGCCATTTAAGAAACTTCAGCTCAGTAAAGCAAATGCCACAAATTCCAATGTTATTTTGATTACTTAATCTTAAAACAAAGTTTCATGTATTGGACTTATTCATTATGTATTAAGAATTTAAGATACACCCAAAGTTTCTAACTTTTTATTTTCCATTTAACACCCAATATTTTCTGGGTAATTTGTCTGTTGCAAATGCAAGGTTAAGCCAAGCATCCTCAAAAATTTTATACGACTACAACAATTGCTTCTAACAATTCATGTAAAACTATATCCAATATCCAAACCAGAGTACATTGGTTCACCAATAGCTAAGGAACATAGACTTTGTATTTTGTTATGGTAAACTTGTTGATCTTTGAGGTGAGTATGATTGCCTTGACAGTGAATCACTTTCCCTATTATCTTCAAATAGAAAATGTCTGGTCTAATGTAGAAATTTATAAACATATAAGGAGTTTAGCTACGGTGAGTCGCGACTCACGGACCCTCCGGTGAGTCGCGACCAAAACTCCTAGATCTAGATCAAAATGACCGATCCAAACCGTCCAATATGATCTCCCTATTGAAATCTCCATGTAGACCTAATTTTTTATTTTTTCGAAATTTTTAAGTATTTTTTTGAAATTTTAGAAAATCGTTAATCTAATTGGTTCTGAACCATTCAAAAACATCAGTTTTTAAAAATCCGAAAAAAATACTTAAAAATTTCGAAAAAATAAAAAATTTGGTTTGCAAGGAGATTTCAATAGGGAGATCATATTGGACGGTTTGGATCGGTCATTTTGATCTAGATCTAGGAGTTTTGGTCGCGACTCACCGGAGGGTCCGTGAGTCGTGACTCACCGTAGCTAAACTCAACATATAAGTATTTCAATGTAAGTTACAATAAATTAAATATAGGGTTAAATTGAAAAAAGGCACAACTTGTATGCTATTAAAGAAAAACTCACATAAGACCAGTCACGACAGTTAACAGCACGTGCCAACAGCTCCGATCCTTGCCCATTGTCCTTTGTCTCTCTTAGAGCTCGCCACATTACCATGGGGTCCCAGCTTAAACCAGATGCCAGCTCGAGCATATCCCTCACAATTACAGGTTCACCCTTCACCCAATGATACCCAAAATGATCAAAATTCCCTTCCTTGTGCCTCGTTATAGAGCAGAATAAATCAATATTTCCATCAGATCCAGTCAAGCAAGAGCATTTGCTGATATCATCCTCTAGTTCTTCAAATTTTGGACCATTGTTAATAATTTGAGTGGCCTCTTCATATAATTTCGAAATGAAGCTTTCACCAAGTACAGATGTTAGCTCCAGAACAGGACTCTCACAAAGAACATTATCAGAATCTGGATCCTGATGGTCAGATCCAACACATGGAAGGGATTCGCTGGTTGTGAGCATGTCTGGTTCAAGCAGCTCTCGGCAACATGAGAGGCAAAGAAGACAAGTACAGTTCCTGCAGCTCCAGTGGAAGTCAACTATATAGGCATTGCATTTGTAGCTACAATGTTAAAGTTTAGATTGTATTAGGTAGTCAAATAAACTTGAGGCCTTAAAATCACAACCAGAACTTGATTTAAGGCCTTAAAACCACAAACAGTTCTGGTTGTGAAGCTTGCATGGAATGTAACTTAAAACAAAAGGTTAAGAATTGAAGACGAGTAAAGAAAAGACCAGCATATGTGCTTGCTATTGTACTTCGCTGTTGGTACTGAGAGATCACGTGCATCAACACCTTTACAAAAGAGAATGCGTCAGCACTCAGAAAAATAATTACAAGGACAAAGTAAGTTTAGAACTAGTTTTTGCCTATCTATGCATGTAGAAATACCTTGGATTTCAGCTGTCATTTTCTTCTCTGCATTCTGCTGCTCATGGAAATCTCTCAACCAAGGGTATAAATATCGCATCACATGCCATGCATTCTTGATTTCATCAGATTGATAGAGCTCTCTACTTGGAGGCTGAATTTGAAACAAAAGAAATAAAGCTAAATATCCCAACAACAATTACAAGAATATCATCACCAACAGCATCTCCATCTTATTTCTTCACATCTTGTTTCTTACTTTTCGAATCACATGCTAGCATCTGTCTTTCAACTATTCAGAACTGGAACTAATAACCGCAATAAAAAGTTTATATCCAACAAGCAGCCAACAAAATGAATTATGAATATATTTCATCTTCATTAACAAGGCGAAATGGTCCACAACTCGGTTGATAGCTCGACTGCACAAAATCCTGATTGCCAGTTGAAGTGTCCGAATACAAGGAATAGTCACATACCATACGAGTCGTTGTTCTGAGACAATGTTTGCAATTACAGTAGCCACGGCAGAAAGGACACTTTTCAGCAACTTCCCATTCTGACAAGCGAGGATACCTAAAAAGGAGTTAATAGTTACTCACATCAGATCAATGAAAAATATGAATGATGTAATTGGAAATGCATACTAAATAGTGAAACAAGGAATTCACAGCTTCATGCATTAGATTTTGCTTCATGGATTATATGAAGTTGCTTTGTTTCATTTGTGTACAGCATAATGTCTTATTATATTGTATATATATGCCCCAGAAACCAGAGGCACCAATTGCAAAAATGAAATCCTTAAGTCTTTGAAAATATGTACTTGTATGGTGTTATTAACGCAACATGAAATAGAAATTGTACCACTTAGTAATGCATGAGCTACAGAACCGTTTTGTACAACACATAGCACACTGAACCGCCCTTCCCCTATCATTCCTCTGGCACTGGTGGCACATTAGTGAATCGAGCCTCCTAGATGAAGATTTCCTCTGATTCACATAGATTTGATCATCAAGTATGTAAAAGTACGTAAATACTGTACACAGAGTCAAGAGGCTAAATTGTTGACCCACCCAGCAGTCAGATTTAGGTCAGCCATCTTCACTTGACCAAGCCTCTTCCATCAATCCCCCCCAACCAGGGGCGAAGCCAGAAAAATAACTTAATACTTTTTTAAAGGGGCCAATCTACATAATTACCCATACTTTCACTAAATTTAGCTTATAAATATTAATCAAATTTAAAAATGTGGGGAGGCCAAGCCCACCAGGGCCCCCACCTTGGCTCCGCCTCTGCCCCCAACCCATCCCTTTTGTGTAAAGAATGCCTGCTAAGTAGGCAAGTGGCTCCCAAAACAGATAAACAAGAACTTCAAATGTGTTTTTAAAACAATCATTCAGTTAATATACTGAGAACATCTGTTGGGTTTATAACACAATTAGGTGTCCTCATTTGGCCTATTCTTCTATCAAATACAAAACTGCATTTTTACCAAAAGCTCAACAAATTGCCAACCTATAGCACTGAAAAAAAAAAGCTAGCACTAGGAAAAAATTGGAATCTCATAAATAATAATTGTCCCTGTTTTAACCAAAAGACAAAATTAATGATCCTAGAAGAGATGGTTTTAAACTTATTCACCAGAAATGGCTCAATGCATACTTTATAGAACTTATCAATATATTAAATCACATCAATGCAATAGCACTACTAAGTACTGGTAAAAACTAATGCAACAGTCCACAGACCTGTCTAGCAGGATCATTATTTTTGGCTTCTTCTGGTATTGTTTTCTGGGCTTGTTTGCCTGCTCTGATCTTTGAATTATCCCCACTTAACACTGCCTTTTGACATAAATGAAAATAACCACACATTAATAAATAGCCACAAGAAAATGAAAAATAGATCAAACTTCCCTTAGATTAAACAAGCAAATACTGTTGCTGTGTATAACAGTAACAGTAACAGTACAAGTGATTAATTTGCTATAAAATGGGGATAAAATACAGACCTCAGTGTCCTGGATGATATTTTCTATATGACGCCTCTTTATTATGGATGGAGAACTGTAATGAACATCCTAAAGAAAACAAAAATACTGAAATTTAAGCAAAGAGATAAACTTGGAAAAGCCACATTTTGCAATAGAATTTTTTTTTAGAAAAAAAAAAAAGCAAAACATTGCACCTCACTGCTATTCTTCGCAAATATCTTCAGCTTCCTTTTCTGGACATAAAGATAAACCGAAAAAACAAAATCAAAAGAAGTTCACATTTTAAGATGCGCCAAGGAAAATGGGTTTCTTTATCAAATTTTTTCCATGTTTACAGCTGATCACCCTAGGAATATCTTTTAAACCAACCATCAGATCCAGGATAATGGGTAACACCCTGTCAAAGCCCTCAAATGCTAAAACCCCCACTAAACACCAAACCTTGTTGACAAACTTCTTTTTCCACGGCTAATGCCCAAATTTTGTTTTCTGACATAGTAGTACTGTAGTAGATAATGGATTTGGCACCGGACTGATCAATTGCAAAAATACCTAACTTATAGAAAATTAAGTAGAGAAGAAAAGAATGAACCTTAGAAAGGTGCTGTACTCTACAAGAGAAGCTATGATCTTTTCCATTCTGCATTGTAAGTTGGTAACACCATTATGCCATTAAACACACACAAAATGAAAATCCTATATCGTAATTAAGCATAAGAAAAAAAAAAAAGCTACACTAACAAATTTCAACAAGTCACTGTAGTTTATACTTACTCGACAAAAAATTTCAAAAAGCACAGTTCTATAAAGCTATAACTCTTAACTACGCTTAAAATTGAACTTTAGGGAAATAACAACAAAATTGAAGTAAACACCTGGCGAGTACTCGCAAGATGTGATCTCGTCAACCTCCTGTCTCCAGTGAGAACCTCTCTCGACCTCTCCATCAACACTTCCTTCCCTTTCCTATCACGACCTTTCTCCTTCTCCATTCTTCACACCAAATAGAAACAGAAACCAAAAGATGAAATTCAGAGATGAGAGACGAAAGAGAGAGAGAAGCCGAAAATGGAAATTTCTTCTTGCTTTGATTCGGACCTCCCAAGATAGAAAACGCACCGAGGAGAATTGCTCAGGGCCCCAGTTTCTCATTCATTTCTTATTTTAAAAAAAATGACCAAAATATCCTCGTTTTTCTCAGACTAGCGCTAGAGTGAGAGTGCGGGTATTTTGGTCATTTAAAAAAATGCAGAGTGAATGAGCGTATCCCGACCAATTCCCGGAGTCGGATCCTCTGATCGTTTTTTACAAACGACCACCTGGTCATTTTCGATCTGGACCGTCTGATTTAATCTCAACGGTTAACATTTTTTCGGGCTTATCAATCGTGGTACTAGCACGGAGCATCCATAGCCATTAAGATTAAATCATACGGCCCAGATCTAAAACGACCAGGTGGTCTGCCGACCAGAGGATCTGGTTCCACCAATTTCCCGTACCGAGTCGCTTCGCCGAGTCGGTTACTTAGTGGGTTTGATTTGGGTCAATATATCAGGTGCCTAGCCCGAATCTCGAGGATCAGTTATTATTATTTTTTTTTTTTGAACTAAAGCACCCAAAAGTTGGGACACGATATTAAAAATAAAAAGGTTCGAAAATGAGGAACAGATTCAAACAAAAGACCAACGATAAAACAACAAGCTGAGACAACACTCAAAAGTCATGAACAAGCAAACAACAAAATCTACAACTCTAACTAGCTGTAGACTCAAACGCATCTGAAACGTGCCCGTCTTTCCTGTCCAAATGAAAAAGAGATGAAAAATTTGAAAGGCTACTCTAGCACAATTTGGATGCCCCTTATCATTAAAACTAATGGATGCCCCTTATCATTAAAACTAATGCCATTCCTAAAGTGTCACATAACCCAACAATAAATAACAAAAAGAGAACCTAAAAACATCTTGTCAACTTTATTCAAACTCAGCCAATATCTCTAGAAATCTGCTAAGTGATGAAAATTAACAATCAAACCCCTATTATTATAAGAATTAAAGAAAGTCAAATAGAATCACATTTTCTAGTTATAACTCCTCCATTGTTCAAAAAATCATAAACAGATTTCACAGTATAACTCTTAGAGGAGTGCCAAAGTCAAATAGCACTATCTCTGAAATTAGAAAGAGGAGTATTATCAAGTAAAATCTGAATGTCTAATTTCTCTTGTTTTAGGATATTAGAAACCCCTCTAGTAAGGAAAAGCTTCATCCTACCCTGTGGCTTTCTAGTTTTCTTAAAAGTTTCTGAAAACACAGTAGACAAAACAAATTGTCCATGCCACTTGTCAGTCCAAAATCTGATATTTTCTCCATTACCTACAATTTTTTTAGGCTCCATTTGGATAGTGTGGGAATAAGAGGAATAAGAGAAGAAGTATTGGGAAGTATGTAACTCTATGAAGAGTTTGAATTGTTTATAATAAATTTGGGAGTAGGAATAAGCTATTCCTTATTTTTGCACCCATCCAAACGGAGCCTTAATACACATCTTGATAATAGGAAATAAAGAACTGACAGCCTTCCAATGAAAAGAAGCATTGGAAGTTGACATGCCCTTGTACTTAATCTGAATCAACTCCAACCAAAGAGTTGAAGATTCTTTATAAAAAAAATTTCCAAGCCCATTTACCCATTAAAGCTAAATTAAACTGATGGAGGTTAATAATTCCCCACCCACCAAATTTTTTCTTCCTACAGATAGAATCCCAAGGAGTTAAATGATACTTCCTTGTACCCAAATTCTGATAATTGCCCCATAAAAAGTTGCATCTTATTTTATCTATTTTCTTAATGACCCATTTGGGACATAAGAACATAGACATAAAAATACACTGGAAGTGCAGATAAAACCGAATTAACCAAAACTAGCCTTCCTCCTAAAGAGAAAAGATTTCCTTTCCATTTAGATAGTTTTTTTTCTATCTTTTCAATCAAGGCTATCCAAATTTACTTTAGAGGCTTCCTCCAGTGCAGTGGAACCCCCAAATACTTAATTGGTAACTTACCAATGTTACAATTAAGGAAGGAAGCTAAACTTCTAGTTTTGACTAAAGAGATGTTAAGAAGAATCAACTCAGATTTAGAAAAATTTATTTTAAGTTCCGAAATACCCTCAAAAGACTTCAAGGCCCAAAATAATTTCTCTACAACTAAATCATCAGCCTTAATAAAAAATAAGATATCATCAGTTATTATTTAATTTTATTTTATTCCAGAAGTGAATATTGCATAGTGGTTTTAAATAATCGTTTAAAGCCATTGAGTGACCGACTCTGGTGAAGCGACTCGTTAACGTGACTACTGAGTACTGACTAGGCAATCTGTATAGAAAATTTCACAAACAAATTTCAGTCCATTACATATAGTCACTGTCGTATATTTATCAATGACTATGTCTCTCTAAATAAATGAGTTTAATTTGAAAAAAAAAAAAAGAAATCTCTCCCAATGACTATGCCTTTCTTATTGTTCCGGTTTCCAAATGTTTTCCTTTTTAGTCTCCTTCATCTTCTTCAACTAATCTAAATGCTCACAACGGTGTTAGCTACTAAGCACTAAAATGAAAAGTATAGACATTTTATTAAGAGGAGAATTTTAGTGCCATAAGTTTTTTATATTACAATTTCTCAATATTAATATTTAAAAATTCAAATTTTGAATTCAAATCATTATCTTGTTCAATGTAACGATCGATAATTAACGAATGTTGTTAACTAGGACATATTAATTATAAAATGTTCATGTGTTAAAATATTGATAAAGTGTCGAATAAACTCTAAAATTCATAAAAATTATATAGAAATGCTATCAAGGGGGTCGAAAATGAACGAATGTTGTTAACTAGGACAGATTAATTATAATACGTTCATGTATTGACATACTGATCAAGCATCAAATGAACTTTAAAATTTATAAAAATTATAAAAATGCATGTTCGTTAAATTGAACAAGAATCAACAATTTGGATTCAAATTTTAAATATTTTATTAAATGCTTACAACGGTGAAAATCAAACAGGCTGTGGACCTTGACCTAATTCAGACACAGATTGAGCAACGGTTTTATTAGAAAAATAAATTATAAGAATTTCTTTATATTTCACAATGCTTCTATCATGAATTGATTTTTTCGATTCTTAACTTGTTATAATTAATAAAAAAAATAATTTGTTTTTGTTAAGAATATCAACAACTAGAAGGTCTTATTAATCACGTATATTGAATTGTCCCGGCCGGCCACAATAAATTTTGATCCATTAAGAATTTACCTTTATTTTGATATGTTAACTTAAATAATGAAGTAATTATATCTTTTATGGATTTTAGTTATCTATGCACTGAGTTTAAATACAAGAAAAGAAAATAAAATAAAAAAATCATTCCAATCTTTTCGAACCTTAACGTGCATTCTACTAGTTTCCTTTCTAAACCTTAAAACTTGGAGTTTACTTTTCTCCATTTTTAATCTCTATCTTCATCTCTACTTCCTCTATTTCCATCTCTATATCAACTTTTTATAAACGCACGAATTTAAGAGTGGTTACATCTAGCGTGTAAATATCTATTTGTGTTGTTCGATCTGTGGTCGGATATGAATATCAATCGTTAGACAAAGCAATAATAAATTTTGATTTTCTGTCTAATAAGAAAACAAATTAAGCAACATATTTATGTATATAGCCGGTAAATTAAACAGCATATGTTAACGTTATTTTGTTTTTTATTTACCCACATGTGACAATGTGAGGCGATCTTTTGCTAATTTACCAAAAAATACTTGACACGTTTAGCATCAAGTACCAGCACAAGCTCAAGCTGCAACACAAGTACAACTCACCAACAAATAAGCATCAACGCCAACATTAACACAAGTACACCAGGCGTCCGTTATCAAAGACCCTCGTACCGGGTCTTCCTTGGTCCTTAGGGTTTAGCACAAAAAAAATGCTCTCCACACTCGCCTCACACCCTTGTACGAACCGCCCCAGCCTCCCCTTCCCTCTCCGCCTCTCTCCACCTCCTTTCGTCCCTCTCTCTCGCCACCGCCTTCCCCTGCACTCTTGCCACTCTTGCCACGCGTCCCCTTCTTCCCTTCCCAACTCCAGCGCTTCCCTCTCTCTCTCCCAATCCAATTCCAAACCCCATCCTCCTCCACCACCTCCCACCACTCTCAAAATCGCCATCATTGGCTTCGGCAACTTCGGACAGTTCCTCGCTAAGTATTTCTCTCAACAAGGCCACACCATCCTCGCGCACTCCCGCACCGACTACTCCTCCATTGCCAACTCACTTGACAACACCATCTTCTTTAAAGACCCCCATGACTTGTGCGAGTCCCACCCCGATGTCGTGCTCCTCTGCACCTCCATTCTCTCTGCCGAGAAGGTGCTTCGAAGCATTCCAATTCAGCGCCTTCGCCGGAGTACACTATTCGTCGATGTCCTCTCTGTCAAAGAGTTTCCCAGGTCTATTTTTCTTGAGCGCCTTCCACCTGATTTTGATATTATATGTACACATCCTATGTTCGGGCCCGAATCGGGGAAATATGGCTGGAATGGGCTCCCTTTTGTGTATGAAAAGGTCAGGATTGGGGACTCGCATGAGCGGGTGTCGAGGTGTGAGGCATTTTTGAATATTTTTAAGAAAGAGGGGTGCCGAATGATCGATATGAGCTGTAAGGAGCATGATGAGATTGCGGCCGAGAGTCAGTTCCTTACACATACTGTTGGTAGGGTGCTTGCAGAAATGAGATTGAAGCCGAACCCTGATGATAGTATGGGTTATGACACTCTATTTCAATTGATTGAGAATACATGCAGTGACAGTTTTGAGCTCTATTATGGATTGTTTATGTATAACAAGAATTCGACTGACTTGCTTGATCGGATATATGCGGCATATGAGGAGGTAAAGAAGGACCTTCGGCGAATGGTGCAGGGTATACTTAGGCGACGACTATTTGGTTAGTTCCTTTTTTCTTAGTTTATATCTTTGGGTGGAATAATCCAGTCAATGATAGATGATTAAGTAGTTAATTTAAAATGGAAATTGTTCTCAAATCGAGTGAAGTGAATTTGTTTGTAATCAGATCATTGAGAAAAGACCTGTTGTTTTGGTTCCCCTTGGTAATGAACCGACAAATGTGGAGGAAATAACAAATAGAATAGGTAAAACATGTCTTTAAAAAAAAAAAACAATTAATACAAAATGCTCACCTCTGAGCCCTTACTGTGTTTTACAAAATGTCTGTGGTGGGGCTCATGATCTAAGTATCAAGTCTCCCCACCTATTATCTGTTCTTTTACCCCCTCGCTTCATAATTTTCTAGCAATTTTGTAATTGAAAGTATCAATTTTGTTATCTCATAAAATATTCATTTAATCTTCTTAGTTCCAAAATTCTTGTTTACTTCTGTAAAAAATCTAAAGAATTATGATACTTATGTTGGTTGGTGAGAAATGAAAAGGCATAAACCTTTATTGCTTTCAACTTCTGAAGTCAATTGTAAACATATAATTAATTTCTCTTAGCTTGTTTTTGGATTGTTTGGGAGTAAGCAAAAAAGGACTCTTTTATGAAGAAAAATTAGGAAGAATGTTATTCCTAAATTATTGAGAAGAGTGCTATTCTGAGAAAAAAAAAATTTGTTTGGATTGTGTTGAGAAATAGTAATTGAGTGAAGGAATAAAATAGTAATTTATTTTCTTTTTCTTTCAAACTAACTTGTACTTTATTATATTTTTTTAGCCCTTTATATTGTATAATTCATGATTAAGTTGATAGCATTAATAATTTAATATTGTATTAAATTATTAAGTTTATATTTAAAAGTAAAATAGTATTGATGTTGGTTGTTATAATAGTAATAATTGAAAATTAATAATTTCAGTAATCTGTATGCATTTTAAAAAGATGCAAGTATGAAAGCAAATCGCTAATGAAATGTACACTTTTGCTTGTAAGAAACAGGTATCATTGAATCTATGCAGCAAGTCGAATGAATGTCAGATATAAATCTAGTAGCAAGAGGCCCATAAAAGCGCAAAAGCAAACTGGATAAATAATAAAAAAATTTCATCTTTTTCTCTGTCGGAATATTTTATTATTTACCAGTCTTCTGATTTTTTCTTGTTCGCACTTTTCCACCTATTTTCTGGTATAACTCTTCCTAGATTGTTCCTCCCTTCCTACTACTTCCAGATGTGTTCGAATGATAAAGTTCTTCCAGGAGAAAGGTTATTCCTGGAGGAGTGCTTATTCCGACCCATCCAAACACGGCCTTATTTACAAATCTCTGCAACCGTTGAGACATAATTGGCTATAAACTGAGTTCCTTTTTCCATCTTCCATCTCAGCGTTACGGCCAAAAACTGGAGCATAATTTCTTGCTCTATTTAATTTTTTTTTTCCTTTTGTAGCGAACATAGTATTAGTTTGGAACTTTGGATATTTTCGTGGAAGCTATGTGGATGTAAAACAAAAGATTAATTAGGTTCTTTTATAGTATAATAATGCTCTTTGAGTGTTTTCACTTCATTTTGCATCTTATTCAACACTTACTAGCTAGTTTAAATAAATGCTTTGGAAGCTTTGAATTTGATATGCAATTAACTTTTGGCAGGGACCACTGGGGTTGGTGAACTTGAAGATCCAGCAGCGAGGTGTGAAGCATTTTTGGAAAGTTTTAACAAAGAAATGGTGGACCTCGATGAGAATGCAACTGGGGTTCACTTCGTGGCTCTTACTATTGGGATGATTTTGGCAAAATTAGGCTTGAAGCCGACTAGCATTGCCACCAAGGGTTATGAAACTCTGCTTAAATTGGTTGAAGATATTAGCAGTGAAAGTTTTGATCTCTACATTGCACTGTTTATGCATATCAAGAATTCAAATGAGTTGCTTGATCAGTTGGATATTTCACTTGCTAAGGTGAGGACAGAACTCTATGGAAGGTTGCATGATATATTGCGGAGGCAGCTCTTTGATCAGCCAGGTATTATTAGCAATGGCAGAACTAGGATGTAGTTTTGTTTTGTTCTATCAACTTAGGGAACCTGGGATTTCATTTTTTTTCCCTTAATCTTTGTTCCTTCTGCTGCTAATGTAATAAGAGTTGTTGCTGTTAGCTCATTTTCTTTTTGAGCGTGAGCATCAAGTGATCCAAGGCTAGTCATGAACTTGCCTTTTCCATAATTACTATTTGGTTGGAAAAGTAGCAAGGAAGCACCTGCATTTGATGCTGTGACAGAAAAGAGATTGTAATTCAGCTCTTTTTTTCAGTTTGCAATCATCCAGCCACATCATTTAGGAATTAGGAGTGTATAATTACACTTCTTAGGAGCCTACCCCAACAACATCCTAAGGCTCCGTTTGGATGCGTTGAGAATAAGGTAGGAAGAAGGAAGAAGGGAAGAAATTTATTGGGAAGGGGTAAATTATTGGGAAGTGTGTAACTTTTGTGAAGAGTTTGGATGGTTAGAAATAAATTTATTGGTAAAAAATGGTTCTTTCTTATTCCTTATTCCGGAAAGAAGTCATCCAAACGGAGCCTAAAAGAATCATTGCTCAATATCCCCTTCCTACCAGCAACAGAATCTAGAACCGACCCATCTAATTAAAACAGTGCAGTACTAGATGACTGGTTGTAAAATTTTTTTTCTTTGTTTTGAAGAAAAAAATATAGGGTGTTTCCCTAATGCGCCCCCCCCACCCCCCCCCCCCCCCAAAAAAAAAAAAAAAAAAAAAGGTTAGCTTACAAGAAGAAACTTTCCTGCCTCTTTTCTGTAAACCATCAATCGGTTCATAGTGAAATACGAATTACCAGGTTTTCTGAGTCAATAATATTAGTTACCAAGTCGACAGCTCAAGTTAGACAATGTTAAACTAATTATCTATGTTGGCACCCAATAGGCCTATTAAAGTAGCATTCTAAACTCTGACATTCAAAAATAACGATGTCCAAATATATACACCAATCACTTCATATTAACATGAAGAACATGGTACTACAACGTTACAACCTACAACATTGTAGCAGTAAAAAGCAAAAAGATTTAAACAAATAAAGGACAATCCAAAATCTCAAAAGAATAGAGGTCAACCGTTGACCTTATTCATACATCACTCCAAGAACCATGCTTCTTAATTCATAATATTACAAAACGCCTCCTTTCTTACTTATACCCCCAAAAAAGCACCTCAAAAACGCAGGTCGTTAACTTCATAATTATAGAAATCAAAGAACATTTTATCATAAAATTGATGGCACCAATTATCCTTCAAGTGCAGGGTCAAAACGGTGAGTTCCAACCTTAAACTTCCACCTCCATATGACCATCATGAAATTTGATGGTACCAATCACTGGGAAAAGTTCTTATGTGCGTGATTTCCCATATAGATTCTTGTACACAACTTTGGTTCTAATAACTAGAATAATGCTAAGTATCGTCGCCACTATGCAAAAACCGGCCATGATAAGCGAAGAAAGGAAGAAACAAATCTGTCCTTTACATTTAAGTGGCTCATCCACATCAAGCAACCCTGCAAGGTGCCCCTTGGCTTGTTTGGCAGCCTCAGAGTCATAGATGCCACTTGCAATAATGCCAGAGAAAACCAATGATCCAGCCGGGTTTGCGGCAGTCAAAAAGTTGTACAACGTGCCAAAATATTTAAGACCAAATAATTCTGACACTGCAGCTGGAACGATGGCCCAGTGAGCTCCGTAACCAAGGCCAATAAGAAGAGTGCCAATGTACATGGTACCAGGCCACGCCATGGCAAAGAAGAAGTGGCCTATTGCCATTATAATTTGGGCAGTTGCTAAGGCAATGGGCCTTGGATTGGCATAGTCCCTGTGCAGATTGGAAAATTGTAAAACATACAAAGTAATTTAGAATTTGTTTGTTTGTTGAAGCAATTTTACTTTTTATCATAGATTTAACAGAATTAATAAATGCTCATAAAAATCACCAGCATGCCCTACTAGGCAACTTGTTACATTGAGGCTCAATTGCAGAATGAAGTTCTTTTATATTGCACAAATGACGGTGAACTTTCTAGGCTCAATCCAATCATAACTGAACTAGTTAGACCAACAAGGCACCTATAGAAAATAGGAAATGCATTCCCCTTACCTGGTAATAACCTCAGAGAAGTAACCGCCACCAATACGTCCCAGAAAATTCCAGATGCTGATCATGGAGACAAAGATATGGACCTCGTCATAGCCTAGAGACTCACTCATTTGACCAAGATTGTCGATCACTGTCAGCCCTGAACCAGCCCCAAGAAGGAGGGAGAAGAAAAGCAGCCAGAAATCAGCCTTTATCAGTGCCTGCATCAGGGTGAAGTCTTCCCCCCTATGTGGACCCCGCCTCCTCTTGACTCGTACTGCCCCCTCAGCTGCTGCCTGGAACAGCTTAGCCTGTGCAAAGAGAAATGTTGCGGGTTATTAAAATGGAGACATCTCTTCTTGAAAGCTTGTCAGGATACCCCGAAAGGCTTAACCAATTGATGCTGTGTTCATACAGCCTAAGATAGAGCCAGCAGGTTTAGGGTCTGTTTTTCTTTATCAATTTTTGAACTTAATTTTAGATCCAATTTAATCATATATTAAAAAAAAACAAATTCTTTAACCAAGTAGGAGAACTGATCAGTATTAAGATAGACATGACTTCTTATTTTGAAAATGTACATCATAATCTATTTAAAATGATAGTAAATGTGTATATGAAAATTTATGCGATTTTTACTGTTCATCAAATGACTTGAAATTTGGAAGCATTTACATTCCACAACCTTTTGATGAATATCATATGGTGCTCGTTAACTTTATTTTCCTAATTTTGAATCTTTTGGTCTGATTTGAAAACCTTTGTCAAACTTATCAAGTCAACCCACTGCCAAAGGAATCCGACTATATGGTACAGGAACAGCTTTGAGGTCCCATGCAAGACAGACGCTAGAATCAAGATCAGACATTGCTATTCCTATGGAATTTTGAACATCTGCATAATATTAACATTACAATTTAGTAGAAGGTTTTAAAAGTACCTGTAATTGCGCAATTCTGCGTTGCCTCTCAGAAGCAGGAAGCAAATCAACATCCTTTGGCTTCTCCTCTTCTACTTCACTCAAAATGTATTCAGGAGTTTCTGCTTCCTTCACACCAGATTTCCCTGTTTAGAATGTGTGCATCATGTTTTTTAGTCCAACCCATAATGCAATGCCCACAGTTTTTGAGTGTCCTTACTGGAAGAGACATGATCGGTTTCCAGTGCCGAGAGGGAAAACAAATTATTTTTCTCATTTTTTTTTGGGAGAATGAGATGGATTTCTTCCTTGTAATTTAACTTGGGTTCTAATAGAGGTAGGAAAGTATATGGGATATTTATTTCTGTAGATTCTGTTGTTGGTAAAATAAGAACACAGTATGTGATTATAAATTAGCATGGCATCGACCTTTTGAGACAGTATTTTAATGTCCAGGATGGGCATTATGGTAAAAGTGGCCACTGCATGTAACTAAACACCTCTCTAAAACCTGAACCACAAATTTACCAAACATTTGCCAAGTTATTCACCCTACAATTGGTTACAAAGTTTAGAATGGCCAAACATTTTGAAGAACTAATTTTAAAAGGTGAACCTACCTGCCTCTGCATTTCCCTCTTCAACCAACAAGGGCACCCGCTCACCCCCAACTTCAACCTCAGAGATAGTCAGAAATATGGGGATTGCCACCGGCAATAGTATGAGGATACCCAATATGACTGTGAAAATAGTGACAGCCATGCGACTCAAATCCACCAAATCTTCTAGAAGCATCACGCACATTAAGTATGCAGCCAGGACCAAACAGATACAGTAGACAAATATGAAGCTTGCATTATCAGTAGGCCGTACCTGTTGTTAAAATCGTTAAAAAAGATGTATTTTGGCTTCAGAAAGTTACTATGATTAGGTTACTGTATATACCACAAATGCTGGTGGGGATATCCATCATGCCAGAAAACATACCAGCCAACCAGATATACTATTGCTCTGTACCAGTTTATGTCCACGTTCTTCTTTATTCACTTTATATATCATACCTGGGAGTTGATACTGACAAGTCCAGTTGCGGAGGGATGTGGGACATGAAGTTGTTGGACCCTACTAAGATTTTACAAGTTTTATTTTCGCAAAACATAGTTTGCTTGTATTTTTAAGACATGAAATCTAGTGAATTTGATGAAACTTTTCTACTCTCTAGGCATAAAATAATATCATTATTTGACCTCATTGCTGTATGTTACAGTGCTGACTAACCCTCTATGGTCCCTAATAGTTTGCGCTGACCATGGCTAAGACAAACTGATGCAAACACCAGAATAATATCATGCATCCTGGTAGCTATAATAATACGATACATATGCTTTTTCATAGTCCCATCGAAAAAAGATAGCACCCGTCATGTTCAGAACTAACTTGGTCTACTCAAGTAATTGTAGCAAAATATGCTACTACCATAATGCGCCAAAATACTCGATACCAGTATGTTCATTACAGCATAGTGTATCTGCATCGGTTAAACTACAGGTACTGATATCAACTTACATTGGGAATAACCCCTTGGTCCCCATATGTACATTTCCATACAGCATAGTGTACTTGGCAATTGCCAGACACATCTTACCAGGTGACACTACTTGGAATGCACTACATTCTTTTCAATCAAATATGTAATTTTCCTGGCTTCTTACCTGTCTGTGGCCTCCAACAGGTCTCACAAGAAACATCATAGCAAGTGCTACAACTGTAGGCACTGCAGCAACCATGAGAACCAGGGTTGCATGGTTGTCAGTGTGCATCAATGCATAAAGTTGGGTCAGAATTGCACCACTAAGGCCCGCAAAGCCCTTTAAAATGCCGACTACAGGTCCACGACTCTTTGGAAAGTTCTGTACACAAGAAACTAGTGCGACCGTGTTGAAGTAAGTCTCTCCATTGTTGCCTATAAATATGAGGATGCACATCTGCATA
Organism: Rhynchospora pubera; assembly: GCA_028095005.1. NCBI lineage: Eukaryota > Viridiplantae > Streptophyta > Magnoliopsida > Poales > Cyperaceae > Rhynchospora > Rhynchospora pubera. The sequence continues at coordinate 60,093,226 of CM051459.1, read as the reverse complement.
ACAAGTAACATAAATAAGAAAAGATAATTCTATCAGATGAGGTTCCTTAAAACTACATGCTACTTCATGTTATATCTGAAGGAAAATAAAATAGAAGATCTGTCCTGGAATGATATAATTATATAAATAACACATCTATATATAGGTTGTCCAAAATGCAGGGGTCGATTTTTCTTTTCTCATAAAAAGTATATTGGTCAATAGGTCGGGTAATAGTCCCAATTCCAGTGTCCAATACCCATTTAAAATTGTCTCTACAATAATCTTTTTTTTTTTACGTATTAAGAATCGGCTTTGCTATATCTGCATAGCAGTTAGCATCAAAGGAATGGACAGGTAACAAATAATTGCTCAATAAAAATATAGTTGTATAGCCTAGTAGTCAGAAAAATTTAACAATTAAAGTATACCATTAAACAGCAACATATACACTTATGTACTTAAGTCTGAATAATTACTTAAAAGTACACCAAGCCACAAAACGACCACGATATATGCACACTTGTGACAACTACTTCAGAAACCAAATATTTAATGCATGCCAACAAAAGCGCAAAGAAGCATGCAAAGAAAAAAGAAATGTGCAATATTGCAGCCAATTTCCCCACACAAGGCCACTTGAATGTGGCATGTTGCTATAAGGTGCCACACTGCCACTGGGAAAAGATACCAACATGACACATGACAATTCACGATCCTAAATGCAAATATTCATCAAGTAAAAGAAACTAAACAAAATATACATATTATTTAATGAGGTTAGAACAGTTACATACCACCCAAAGAGGAGGAGTTGACACGTAGCCGGCGACAACCAGCCAGACCCAACCGTACCCGATCAGATTCTGTAAAGCACCGACCAGCATGGCGACCCAAAGAGGCGCCAACTCCGAAATAGCCCCAGCCAAAAACCCAATACTATCCCCCAAATCCTTTGCAACACCAAGAGCTGCAACCTGTCTCTGGTTGTAGTTCAGAGAGGACTTGACAGAAGGGGAAATGCTACCAAAAAGGTAACCTACACCGCCGCATGATTGGACCCACATGGCGGCCACAAAGACGAACCATCGGTTCGTGAAGAACGAGGCAAGTTTTGATCTGAAGTTGGTCATTTTGGGAGTGAAATATGTGGCTATGCAATATAAATTGAGTTCAGTAGGATAATGAAGATGGAGGCAGGTACAATGACTTGGATGTAAATTGTATCAATTCTCCTTCCCGGCAAGACAGATAGTCAAAACAGAGGTGTGTAGAATCAAGATGACAAACGAAACTGGGATGTGGTGATTGCGAGATTCAATGGTGACGGGTTTGATAATTTGTGTCTAATTGATGAGAAAGGGGCTTGTTTGTGGGAATTTGGTGGGGCCAATAATTGAAGAAACGTTTGATCAGACAGAATTGGAAGGTTCAAATCAAAATGGTATATTTTGCTCACTCTCTCTCTCTCTCTCTCTCTCTCTGTCTGATAGCTTTCAATTTTTGGGATATTATTGAGTGATATGAGTTGTAAAGGGAAAAGAGTTCGTGGTAATAAAAGAACCTTTAGTTCCTTATTTTCTGTAAAAGGGAAAGAGATAAAGAGGCAACCTTTCTGAGCTTCTAAGAGATACCACAATTAAAACAGAGTATTCTTGGTCGGCAATAGACAAATCCAATTAGACAACGAGGGTCTTTTTCATCACTTTTTCTAAATTCACGATGGAAAATAACAACACGAGGGATTCAATGTTTACCAAGGAGGCAAGGAGCCTTCAGCCTTATATAGAAGCATGCCTCTGTGCTTCTGTGGGTTTGAGGAAAAGAGATGACCCCAAAAGAGAAGAAGAAATGGTAGAGAGAAAGAGAGGTGATGGTGATTTTTGGAATTTTGTCTAATTTTGAGCGGTGCTTGGAACAAAGGAGATGACATGACAGCTATATTGGGAGAAAGAGAAACAAACAGCACCATGTGTCAAATGATAGACTATTGAGAAATGTGAGAATCGATTTGTTGAGACCACTATATTTTGTGGAATGTAGACTGCATCATAATAGATATCCACTGGGTTTTGGGTACTGGGATAAGACTAGGCACAACCTGGCATTATAGTTGATTGAGAGTTTGAGACAGGAAGGCGACATAAATCTTTCTTCTTACCATTAAAGTCCATCTTTGGAGTCTTAAAATTAAAATATGATTAGTGTATTGCTTATATTCTTCTTTCTCAGTCGCTAGTCGCTACTGTACAGTGTGGCTGGACTCTGGAGTCGTCATTAATGCATTTGGTAGGTACAGACACCGAAACGAGGCAATATTAATTTTGTTGTTGTCGATCAATTCCGTCAGTATAATTCTTTTATTTAATGTTTGATTTTTTTTTCATTCAATTATTATTCAGTTTGTATTTCATTCGTATTTTCCTTTACCTATCATTACGAATTGATAAAATAATTTTCCTGAGCCTATTGAATATATTTTTTAAAATTTGTTATCATAAAAAATAATTATTAATTGAAAGTACATTTTCAGTCATCAATATAATCACATAATATTTGTAACGACGAGATTAATGATTTATGTATTACTTGATATAGTATTGTTTTCAAGGGGCAGTACATAGTTTATACATGTTAAGTCATAAATTAGAATTGTTCTTCATTCTTCGCTCTAGAAAAAAAAAATACCTATTAAGGAAGAAAAATAAATTTTAGAATAAGACAGCTTCTGCAAAGAAATCTTGCATTTAAAAAATTTTGAACAAAAAATATTTATCGAATTATAAAATTTTATAATTAAAAACAACATAATTAGCCGTATAATATTTCCTATGAAGAAATATAAAAGTGTGGCGTCGAAAAAACTTAGAATCGAATAAATAAGAATATTATGATAGATGAATTCTGTTATGGATGAGTTTTTTTTATGGACTGAAATTTAGATCATTTGTTTGCAAAATGATGAACAACTGTGATTGATTAGAACTTGAATGGACCTTGAAAACTCAGCAAAATTCCCCTTACATACATATAATTAGGTGATAAATTTTAAATTTTAAAGTTAATCGTTTTTACGAAATATAAATTAGACTCTTCCAATTAATTGCATGGTCCATATTTGTTTCTATAAACAGTCAAATGTAGTGTCCTACTAAAATTAGAACTAGCCCGTTCCATTTCTGTTGATTGACTTTGGATCCAACGGTCGTAATTGGAGGAGTAGGCGAGTAGCGCAGTGAACAGAAAAGACGAAGACTATAAAGACGAAGAAATTCAAGCGCAATAAATACTGAAAAGAGCAAATTTATTGGTCCCGATGAAATTCATTGAATACCTGATACAGTCATTTTTACTCTTTGAGCCTTTTCCACTAAGCCTCATCATCATCATCATCATCATCATTATTATTGTTTTTGTTGTTATTGTTATTTTTATTAATATTATTGTTGTTGTTGTTGTTGTTGTTATTTTGGTATTTCGTTTGCAAAAGAAGAAGTAGGTGATCATACTTTGCGGCACAAGGTGTTATTTATTAGGAATTTTTTAATTTTGGTCTACGAATAGCATTCGATCGCTGAATGCAATCATAAGTCAAAAGAAAAGTTCGATTTGTAAAGTAATTGAACGCCTTCAATATTTCAGAACTTTAATCACTCCAATTGTTTATTTTAGCGAACTTACCTTTCGCAGTTGCAACAAGATTTGAAAATTCTCATATCTGATTATTGTCAGTTAAAATGACATGTTTCCAATTAGGCTTCTCTAATTATGATTTATGACCTCTAAAATTTTTTTTTACTCCACCACGTCCATCGAATAACAAATTGCATTTTTTTTCTTATAAAATATTTTTTATTTTTTGAAATGCAATGCATGGTTGAGAAAACGAAATATAATGTATATTTTATTATTCATCAAATTTAATATAAGACTGTGTCTCTATTTAATATTGATAAATAATACAACTATTTGAACAGTCTACGGGTTGTAAGATCATTCAAATGGATGTATACTACAATTTTCTTTTAATTGAGAAAAAAGATAGTACAAGTGTAAATTTCAGTTTATGAAAGTAAATTATCAATTTTTTTAAGATAAATTTGAAGTCAAACCTCCTAATTTATTTTTAAATTAAATGTCTATAAAAGACCCTCCAATCGAGTTTTGAACCTGAGATCTTTTAATAAATTATTATTTTTATTTACAAACTTTTAAGTCTTTTGAGCATGATTACTCCAATCCTATTCCTGACCACTCTGTACATCGGTGTGTTTGGATGTAACGGAATAATGCTTATTCCGAATGAAACCAAATACAATTTGAATAAAGCCCTATTCCGAATAAGGATTTATTCAAGTCCTTATTTTTATTTTTTACTAGATAGTGGCTATCTAGTTCCTCTTAAAAAAATGTAAAATTTAAACTATTTTGAAGGAAAAGTGGAAAAATTTTGGAAATTCAAGTTGAGGGTTGGATGCAATTCTTCCTAAATTGAACCTTTCCCTGTACCTAACTTAATCATGTGCCTTGAAATTTTTCTGATGCCTAATAATTTTGAGTGATGCTAGAATCAACCATATAGGACGTCAAAACACAATTCAAACGTCGACCATTGAAATTTCAAATGACCGATTCAAATCGCTCAATATGATCTCTATATTAAAATATTCTTGAAAACTAAATTTTATATTTTAAAAAAATTAACTATTTTTTTTTTATTTTCAAAATTGGATGATTCATAACCTTTTAGATTGAGCATATTAAAAAATTTCAAAAATAGTAAAAAAATATAAAATTTAGTCTCCATGGAAATTTTATAACGTAGAACAATTTGAACGATTTAGATCGATTATTCTAATATTAAAAATTACAATTTTATCATATTAAAAAAGTACATGTGTCATGTATATTTGATACTAGCCGCTCCTAAGTTTTTGGCCAAAATAATCAATACAACGATAGAATTAGGAAAAAAACAAAACAATTAAATACATCCAACATGCAAATTTTCACATGGCACGACTTTCAAGAAAATTACTCCGTTGACACCTCACCTGATTTATTCGTATACTAGACAACTTTCATATGGCACGCCTTCGTATTGAATTACCGATGCATTGACACCTCACCTATACTTATTCTGAGATAACTTCTGTTTGTTCCTTGGAAAAAGAATCAATTGTCGTCTACACCGCGCCACATGACATAACAACAACAAATTGGATCCTCTCTAGGACAACACATGGTTTAGCTCATCGTCGGACAAAAAATGATGAAAAAGATTTATCGTACGTATTGTCAATTTTAGGACGTCTTTTTTGTTTTTTTTATTTTAAGACTGTTTTGACGATTAACAAACTAACAAAATTTATCAAAAAACTGTGTATAAATGAAAATTAATGGAGGTAAAAAGAAATATAGTATTTTTTATGTTGGATTGTTGGGTAAAAGAAATAGAGTATGTTTAGATCGATGGTGATTAGAAGAAATATAGTATTTTAGTGTATCTTCATTGGACAGTTTTGTTGTCTTATAATATTGTCATGAAATGTTTTTAAAAGATAAATATAATAAATTAATAATTGATTTTAATTCTCTATAATATTGAGTTCAATAGAGGTTCAACATATGAAAATAGTTCATAAAGTTTTGAGAACAGGTATCTACTTTGGGTAAATTTTGTAAAAAGATCAATCATAAACAATAAAAATGCTTCATTCTTAACAAAACCACCATTCACATGAAAGTTCGTTTTGCATACTACTTTTTGCTAAATTATTGCGAAAAGGTACATCTGTATGTTCAAAAAAAAATTTTAGGCTTACTCTGTAAAACTGTATCGATAATTCTAACATAAATAATATCAAAAGGAAGCAATTTTATTTATTGTACTATAAAATAGTTCAATTTCATATATAAATAACCCTATTAAAAAATGCTCGCTGTAATTAGAGGCATATTCCATCGAAGCTAAATCATTGACAAAATTTATCCTAACGACATAACAATGCGTTTTCAAATTAAGTAAAAGTATATTTAAATGAAAAGAAAATATAGATATGTTGGTAGCCATACAAATTGGCTGTTTACTAATTTTCACGCATTTTACATATCATTTGATTTTCTATCAAATACCATAAAATAAACCTTTGCAATTTCATCTCATTTTAATGAACGGAGAAATATGCATTGAATTTTATACTTGCTGAAAATTAATTTATATCATTTGCATTGTTTACGGAAGTGTGCCATTTGTTACAAACTAATTAAAATCTTATAATTTTCCTTTGGAGACAAAATCAAGTTCAAGAGCAAAATCGACAAGATATATATCGTATATCTATGCGTGCGGAACTAAAACTAATCACTAATGAAACATCAATCATGAAAGGGACCAGAGCTAATAGGGCATATTTCTCATTTTATACACAAAAAAAAAAATCACATAGTGACCCGCCTCCCTTTCCATTATTATTTCAGACAGGGATTCGACTGCAAGATAGTTTTGTTTGGATCCTAGTTGTGCGACATTTGATAGATGGTTCGGATCTTTTGTTTATTTTTTCCCTCGGAATTTGGTAACGGGTTGATTAATCCTCCATGTATTTTTTTCATTTTTTTTCTTTTGAAACTGTTGTGCATTCGGTGCGGTGTTTCATAAAACCTTCGATGTAGCGTATAACCGGTACCGGGTACTGACAGCCCACTCAATGTTACAGAAATCATTCACTTGGTTATAAATTTGGTATGATGTAGTAAAACTGGTTATTGTGGTTCCATGTTCTTCGGAAAAGCATGTGTTTTCTATCAAAAAAAAAAAAAAAATACCACGTGGATGCTTTATTGGATTGGCTCCAATTTGTGGAGGGATGAATATAGGTTGTATAACTGGCCCGAGATCATGCGATCCAACTAATACATAGTTGGACAAATTATAGTTGCAGCTCTATTATAACTCGGTTATATATATTCCTCTGTATGATAAATAGAAATTGATTACTGCGATCTGCAGTTTTACCATTCCTGTCATCGCTAAATATAAAAAGTGAACATATACAGCAAACAAAGTGAACATATAGATGATCTAAGTGAACACATACAGACAAATAAGTTCAATGAAAATTAGTTGAATATGCATGTAAATTTCTGAACAAGTGATGACAACACTTATTTATTTGTAAGTGTTCACTTAGATCGTCTATATGTTCACCTTATTTACAGTATATGTTCACTTTGTATTTAGCGATGGCTGGGATGGTATATTTGCCGATGACACTTATAATTTCTGTAAATAAATTATGTTATTTACAATGGTATGTATTTTTATTATTTCTAAAAACTTTTAATTCGAAACATGCTACATACAAAAACTTTAGAGAAATTACCTTAATGGACATTTTAATTTTTTTTTATCAATATAACATTCTTTTATAGGGTAAACACGAACTATGCTAGTATTTATAAATAGGATGAAAAAAATTTATAAACCATGATCGATTTTGATCAAAATGATTTTCACATAGGATTTCATTTTATTTCATTTAATTAGAATTGATTTTTTCAGAATTTTGTTGAATCTAATAATATAAAATTTTCGATCAAATGATATCAAATTAGTTTATTTTAAGTAAAAAAATTATAATGAAATGAAATTCCGTGTTTTAGAAAAATTGATTCTAATAAGCCCTAGTAAATAATTTGTACACAAATCACGAAAAACACGTGCATTGAGCGAATTAATTGGAAATATCAAATGCATTATTAACTCATCAAATTTATACGGAATTGTTTAGTAACGTCTCAAAGATTCTATCATCTCCATCATTTTCCGATTTCCAGAAAGAGAAAACACGTGAACTAACTCCTCTCCCTCCCGCGTACACTATCCCCCCTCCTCCCTCCCACGTACGCTGTCCCCCCTCCTCCCTCCCACGTACGCTGTCTTCCATCCTCCCTTCCACGTACGTTGTCCCCCCACCCTCCCCCCTTCCCCTCCTACACACTTCATAACCGTTGAAATTAATATAGTTAAATGTTGAAGGTAATATCTTAAACAGTTAGGATATTACCTTCAACATTTATGTATATTAACTTCAACAGTTAAGATATTACCTTCAATATTTAAATATATTAACTTCAACAGTTACGATATTACCTTCAACATTTATGTATATTAACTTCAACAGTTATGATATTAGCTTCAACGATTTTATATATTAATTTCAACAATTATGATATTAACTTTAATGATTTTATATATTAATTTCAACAATTATGCTCGGAAGGAGGAGGGGGAAGGGCGTACGCGGGAGGGAGAGAAACAGAGCGACGGAGGGAGGGGGGACAACGTACGCGAGAAGGAGGGAATACGCGGGATAAGGATTTTTAGAAATAGAAAACGCGTAGAGCCAAAAATAGAAAACGCGTTTAATAACTGATGGGAATGATGAGGATGATGAATATCGAAAATGATCCTTATCGCCCTGCATTTTATGAGTCAAAGATAATAACAATCCAATAAAGATATTGTTGGAGACTCTCTTTATTGCGTTGTTGACTAATAAAGCACGTATCGTATCAATATCATCCCATGTCTACTTTTGGTTGGATGACAAATATCCTTTTATTTTATTTTTATCCGCAGAAATCATTATAATTCAGTGTAATTATAGACTGTAATATTACAGAAAAGGTAGCTGTACTAACATTGTTTAAAGTATAACTTCCAGTAAATTAAATAAAAATATACTTGCACAGATTAAGATTTTAGTTAGTCGGAATTTCAAAAATCAAAGGACCATATGAAATTATTTCTTTCCTTTTTTGTTTTGCGATTCCAACTAAGAAGATTGTTAAAAGTCGATTGCGTCCTATGTTATACAAAAGGTTACTTTGATTTTAAACTCCAAAAAGTTACTTTTTGACCGTAAAGGTGTGTTTGGATACGCAAGAATAAAGAATCGGATAACCAAATTATTTATTATTGTGAAATACAAACAACACAAAAATAAAAAATTTAGATCTTTATTCATATTCTAACAAAATCATAAAAATTAGAATAAAAAATTTAGACAAACACGTATTTCAAAATCCTCATTCTTATTCCTTACTGAACCCCTCATCCAAAGTGTAATATTTTCTGTCTACTTTGATGCGGTACCAGCTTAATAAACGTTCATAATCATTATGTACAGTCATTTGAGGAAAAAAGGGACACCTTCCCCACCATTTTAATTTTTCTATATCCATTTTTAGTGTGATGTGGCTTGGTGGATCTTGAATCGGTAAACTAGCCCACCACACCGACCGAGTCTTAAGCGATTTATTTTTCAAATAATCAATTTGATGAGTAGACCAGTAAATATTAACGTTACGTTCCGTGTTTCGTTTCGTAACGTTAAACGAAAGATAAAATAGGTTCCGTTTTCAAAAACAGAACGAAAAAAGAACGAAAACGAAATTGAAATTTGTTAACGTAAAGAAAACGGAATACGGAAATATGATTGAAATCAATAAAAAATAGAGATGGAACGTTAAACGGAACAGATTTTTGTTTCATTTGACGAAACGAAACGGAAATGAAACAAACATTTCATTCCGTTACCAAAACAGGACAGAAATGACTCTTTCTGCTTCCGGTTTATAGGTTTGACAGGCCTATTGATGAATGAAGGTGGGGTCCACCCCTCAATTATATCATAAGTATCCCTCCAACTAAGAGGGTATAAATTATTACGTTATGAACGATTCGCATTTTGTATTGGAATCTTTTTGGTTTGTTAATCTCAACACAAAATAAAAATAAAAATCTCATCTTCTTAATTTTTTTTAACAAAGCTATATTAATTTGTGAATGCAGATAAATAATTAGTTAACTCTATGAGTCGAGTGAAGTGAAAGTATTTATATCAAGTCGAAACAAAGAAAAGCGCTTGTAATGTCAATATATATACTCTACAAACAGGATGGAAGTAGCTTTACACTCCATGTCTGCTCCAAATTGATCTTATAAACGTATCATTTTTTTAAAGATATATTAGGGTCAAACTTTCCAACTAATTTTTTCTAATTAAATGTCTATGAAAGACCCAACTTATAAACGTATCGATTTTTTTTTTCATTAAGGTTATTTATTTAAAGATGCATAACCTAGTCAATAGAGATTTTATTTCTCTTATACTAGTCATCTAGTTGGAACACGTTACCTTCAGATAAAGGAGGGAATCACTGACTAGTTGAATTTAATTTGTCACGTTCATTAATAATTATCATTATTTGTTAGTAGTACTTATATTCTATGCTTTCCCATTGAAAATAAAATTCCAATAGATGATCATCAAATAGTTTATCAAATAAAATAATAATTTATTTAATATATTCCAAATGCATATATAGCTATCAGACAATAAGTACACTACTTTAATTAAACATAACAATTACAAATTATTATGTCTAATAATCAATTTTTTTTGTTGGTTTCGTTATTTATAATAATATATAGATTGCTAACCAAACTTTTTAAAACGTTGAATAAATAAATTTCAGTATGGAATTATACGAATAGTTATAAAATTAGAGATCATATATAGTTATATATATATATATTCCTCTCTTTGGCGCCTGGGTGTTATCCTGTTGTTTTTGTAAAGCATAAATTAAACGACCTATGGGTTTTCAAATGGCCGTATATATTTTAAGCCAATTTCAAGGGAGAGCCAACTATTCTGATTTAACTCCTACAAGTTGGTACAACTGAATAACTGATGATAACAGCCACCTCTGCTGTGGGATTGGAGAAGAATTTTCGTGTTGAGCAGAACAATTTGTTGAACACTTGAACTAAAAAACATTAAATTTTAAACGAAGGACAAAAATGAACTTGAAGTCCTCTACAGATGATTAATGAAATTGATAATAGAAGGAAGGGTTCAATCACTATAAGTTAATTTACTATATAAAACACTAGAAACACAATAGAACTGATAAGAATTTTTTTGTCGACGACCTTAATTTTATTGGTTGCATAAAAATATCAATGAATATTATGAATTTTGTTTTTAAAAAATAAAATATTAAGAATTTTACAAATAATCAAATCAAATCTGATATATTTTAATCGAATTTAATTTAGTGATCATATCATATATTTAAAAAATGGATAATCTTTGATTGCAAATATTAAATCTATATATTTTGAAAATACAAAATTTAAGAACTGAAGTGAAAAAAGAAATACTTTTTTTTGTGTATAAATCAGAACTTATAAAATTTCTCATGGCCATGAAAAATTGAGCACGAGCTTTCGTTGATTAAAAAAATGCATAAATTCAAAAGAGATGAGGTCTCCAGCTAAGGTTCAAGGATTAGAGCCTTTGAACGTACATTGAACCAAGGTGCTTATCCATGTGCGTACATATATTAAATCATGAATATTTTCCATGAAAGGGACTTGGGGGACAAATAATAATTTGTAGCCTTCTCTATTAAATAAGGTAAACCCAATTGGGATAGGGAGTAGGGACCCCTTCTAAAATTATTTGTAGCGACGCGAAAAAAGAACTGTGTGACAGTGTGAGAACATTTTATTTTATTTAACAATACTTAGTATGTCGTTTGCTCAGTGCTGAACTATTAATATTTCATTTGTGAAAAGATATTCCAAAATCTACAAGTACAAGCAAGTGCACAAATTTTTTTTTTTAAATAAAAGGATATGGGCTCCCCTCTTGGTGTACGGAAATAATTAGATGTTTTCAAATAAATTGAGCATATTATTTTATATTCTACTGTTGACGTGGAATGTCGAATATGACATGTTACTATTGAAGTTAAATAAAACAAGTTGGTGGAGGCATTAATATGATTATGTTTAATCGGAATAAATCATGTAATCTAAAATTGATAATGAAGATGCACCTTACAGAGGAGACTAGCTAAAAATGTGTGAAGGGTCCGTGAATAAAAAGAGAGCATATCACCATATAGGCTTATCATGTTATATTATATTAAACATATCAATCTCCTAATTTAAATATAACACGGGGATCTCGTGATTTTATTACGATTACGAAAAATCTCCTTCCATCATCTCAATAATAGCGATTGATGTGTCATCTTATTGAAAAATTGATTAGTCAAAAATGAAGCATTAATTTTCTTTTCTTACTTTGAAAAAGAGAGAACATGTCTTACTTCTCTGTTATATTAATTGCGAGGGAATTTATTCCCGCCTCTACCAAGCAACATTCGTGTACTTCTCTTGCTTTTTTTAAAGAAAAGGTTCAAATAACAAACATGCATTTTTGTTTTTCTTCCATGCAAAGAAGGCTAAGTTGTTCCATTGTCGATATTAGATTTCAACATATGACTCGTTGTTGTACTACAGTAACAATATGAAAATAAATAATTGACTATATTGCCATGATAAGCATCTGCGGATCTGCCCATGTATGTCCCTTGTGTCCTTCCAAAGTTATTAATTAGTAGTAAATATTTATACTTCAACAAAAATAAAAATCGACATCTCAATAAAAAATAATTTACTAGAAATATTTATTTCGTAATAAATGAAATTATGAGAAAATTTTACATATTTGCTTTATTTCCAAAATGAAAAGAAATTATTATTTTAAGGAAGTTTTTTCATATGTATTGTACTCTCTTTCTCTTTTCAAACGCAGTGCACAACAAATCTAATGATAATTTTTTCTTTATATCTTGATGAGTGCACAACCAATCCATCGACAAATTTCTTTATTTGAGGTGAAGAGCCAATAAATTTATATCTGTCAATAACATTCAGCCATTGAATTAAACAATCAATGGTTAAGAATATATCGAGTAAACTGTTATGTACACCATTGGTCTAATTGTGTTTAGCTTTTGAATTGGCGCTTTTAAAGTAGTAGGGATAAATATTGTGTTTGATAAATACGTTAGTGAAAATTTCAGCAATTTATTCATCAATAACAAAAATTTGAGTACTTTAAGATTTAATGAAGTTTAAATAAGCTACTAGTATAAGTATATAACACATTAATTAAAAAAATGATCATTTTATTCATATTACATATTTCACAACACTGACAAATACCATATTTCTTCATTTTAGTTTTAGTGCAACTTTAGGACAGTATTTTTTGCATGACTGGTAGAAGGATCTATTTGTCCCCACCTAATTACTGCGATCAAAAGCAAATAATGCTATTTGCTTTTTCAGATAACGTCAATATGATTTCGGTTAGTTTCAGCAAATATTGGAAACAATGTATATTCTGCAATTTTGGTCGTATTGTACTAAACATAAGTGAATGAAAATCAAACAAGACGATGCAGGTGTTTTGTTGTTTGCTAAATATTTGCAAAAACAAGATCAATATTACAATTCTTCAAATTTAAGTAATATAAAATTTGGGCAAAAAAAAAGGACATTTTGTATAGACGAGAGTCATGCGACAAAAATATGTTATATATTTTCATACGTGACCAAACCTTATCCGATTATCCGGATAACTAAGAGGTATCTAGCTTGAATCATTGGATGTAGAACTTAAGTACTTAACTGTCATGTCAAATATGTGTAGCGAATTTTCTCGTTCGACTTCATAATCTTCTTGTTTTTTTTTTTCTATATAGTAAATTGAGCACATTAAAAATGGAAATTGATTAGTGCCATCGCACTTTGTGCCATCCGAGCCATCGCGCTGCACAGCGCCTCAACTAGCGCTCTGACCCCTCTACTCATCCAGCGCGTATTTTTTGTTCAGTTAGTTATTATAAGTGTTCACTTTAATATGTACAAATGTTCACTTTGTAGTAGAATTGTTCATTATTTTATAAGTGTTCTCTAGACCAAATATGTTCATTTTGAATTTTTTTTTTGCCAAAAGTTCAGTTTGGTCAATACAAATGTTCAGTTAATTTAGTAGAACTGTTCAGTTAGTTGCAACAGAAAATATAAATGTTATGAGCAAACATGTTTATTTTATTAAGTATAAATTTTTAGTTTAGTAAGTACGAATGTTCAGTTTAATAAGTATGAATGTTCAGTTAGTTGCAACAGAAATACAGCTGTTATAAGAAAAAAAAACCAAGCGAAGGGGTCACGAACCGGACAAAAAATACATGTAAAAATTAGAATTGGAAATGAACCGATCCGGTTCAAATAAAACTTTTTCCGATTCTACTCCTGCCTCCTAGCGCACCTCTTGACCACGCGCGACTCTGACTCTAGCGCGATTATGACGCATTAAACTGAACACTTCTTATTATTAAACTGAACACTTCTTATTATTAAACTGAACATTTGTAACACATAGCAGCAATGGCTGGCACTTATAATTCCTGCATTAAAAATGGATCAACTCGAACTCATCAAAATCTATTGTCTGGCCTGCTAACGTGCTATCCGAATTTCAAGCCAGGCCCAGAAAAATACTAATGGAAAAAAGATGGTCAACTAAAGAGCTATATCTTATAGAAAACGAAAATGATATACGACGCTGCTGGTTTAATATTTGGTGCCTGATTATTTGAACAAAATGATTATAATTAACTGGTCTTACACTCTTTTTTTTTTTAAGATAAATTGGACGTCTAAGCCATCCAACTTATTTTTAAATTAAATGTCTATGAAAGAACCTCAGCCGAGTTTCGAATCTGCGACCTTTCACTCAAGGAGTCTTATACTTTTATTACTAGTTTAAGATATGCGTTCTGTATTTAACAAAAACTATTAAAAGGGGACATGGGATGAGCAGAAATCATATATAATCTGATAATTTTGGAAAAGGAGAGTTTTGCAATTTGTAATTCAGATGGGGAAAAAAAATCATTTAAGAACTCAGAAAAGTCAGAATCAACTAATATTTGCAATTACAGAGAACCTGTCTCCACAGATTTTGAAGTACCGAGGTCTCCGTAAATCCTATGACTGAACTAAGAGCCCCAAGCAGGGTTTCAAAAGTTTAAGCGCTCAAAGGAGTCATTAGAATGATTCTACACGCTCAAACAGAGCAAATCCAAACAAAAAAGCAACAAATAACCCAGTTAACCAACCTGTGCGGCACAGCAATCCAAACGAGTAAACGACCAAACATACAAAGCTATTATCTTTCCATTAGATCCTGAAAGCCTTTACATTGTTTAGCAAGCCCATTATGAACAGTATTTTTTAATCCCTTTTGAAGAAGTGAGAATAGGCTGCTGGGTTTTTCAACAGGTTAATTAGGAAGCCCATAAGTACACCTAGATGAGTAAAGTGGCACTTTGGAATTTGGACACCACACCACACACACTCGCAGGTCGCAGCATATATCTAAATTTTATTCCCGACATTGTACAAATCTTTCATCAAAAAGAAAACATTGTACAAATTATTTGCACACAGACCAATTATTTTGAAAAGAAAAATGATAATACAGGAACTAGTCTGCTCTCCAATTGCACTACTTCATTGGCAACCCAAGCTGCCTCCCACACAATCGTACCAATCTTATAAAAGGATACCATACAGATGGCCAGTACCCACTTCAGACCTGACAGTCTAGATCAATTTTGATCATTTAATGTGACTCTTATGCTCAACTCGGCCATGACATGCGTCAAACTTTGATTTGGACAAAACCTGAGTTCAAACTTTGATTTAAAGAGTAACTGAACCTCAATTGTTACACCATAACAGTTCCAAATAAACATCCTCTGTCCCAGCCAACTAACAGTATCTTATTAGGTTGTATGTTATTCTTGAAGCTCAGGGTAAATTATGTATTACACTATTACTGCATCCATGCATTTGGGATGCAATTAACTCTGCGCTGATACGGCATAAATATTAATCAAGAAAGTATCATATTAGATGAGGAAAAAATCAATTCACATTTACATCACTTTCTGACAATTACAATATATACAACTTAACAAAACAGCTGGAGGTAATTAAGTGGAGGTATCCTCCATATATGCACAGTACGAGCGACAGGGAGTACGGATTCGTAAGAAGATAGGAGGTAAATTTGTAAAGGGAGAAAAGCTTTTAGCCGAATGCTCAGGCAACATTACAACAAGCCTCTATGTCAGCATGGCCATTATGCTATGTCACATTCCGCTATAATGTGGGGTCCATCCACCAGTGCTTCCCCAATTAAATGACGGGTAGTTTGGAAAAGAATTGTCCTGCAATAATTCAGGTCAGAGAAAAAGATTAATTTAAAATAGTAAGGGAAAAAAATGCTAAGATAAAATCCATATTAACACAAACATAATAACATAATTGATTTTTTGCACAAACCTGATGGAACCAAAGCTATTCATATTTCTAATCTGTCGTGAGTCAAAATTTAAACTATTTTTCTAACTATTTTTATTTTATTATATTTATATTAATTAATTTTCCTAGTGTCACATACTTGTAGGTTTGGTAAGACATCATGTGGTATGGTATCAGTACCAATCTTGGAAGCATTGTAATTAGACCATTTGATTGAGAGAGACTTCCTAATTCATGGTGATTGAGTCATGACCAACCATTTGTCATTTTCTTTCTTCTTTGTCTTGAAGGAGAGAAAAGAAAAATAAGGAAAGATTTGGAAGGAGGTACAAGCAAACATCCATTGCCCCAATAATTCAACTATAGTTTAGAAGATAGCAACCTCTTGAAAATGACTTGTAAGATACCTTATCAGTAGGTATTAGGTTAAATCACAAACAGTCACATGTGTCCATAAAATTGGTGTCATAACTTAGGAAAAATTGGACTAGGAATTAATAGAGGAACCTCTGAAAACAGAATAGGAAGATTTCGTATGGAGGTTGAGAACCAGAAAATTGACCTATATTACAAAATTTGGTTCATGATGTGAAAAACACCAGATGTTAGGGTTTAATCAAACAGAGACTCAGACAAAGACTAAAACTGCTTACATGACAAGGAAACCGACAGGGGATAGCCTCGTTGAGCTGGCAAAAAGGAAAAAAGTTTATGCGGGACCATGGACTTTTCTGGCCTTCTAAATTATTATCCAGGTTTATCTAATTTGTATTTCTTACATCTTGAGTTCTAAAGAGGTTGACTTGATTTTTTAAGATATCACTTGTTCAAAAGAAATACCAAAAATGAAATCTAACCTAAAACACAGAAAATACCAAAAAAGAACAAATATTTCAGAAGGACAAGAAAAACCATATAAATCAACTTAAATTGATTAAGAAATGCAAAGGGTTGAGTTCTAATGTTCCCTTGTTACCATGGAAATCTCAGGCAACAACATGGACCCTTTTTTTTTTTTTTTTTTGAAAACGAACAACAACATGGACCCTATCTAATTCTCTCTTTATTAGCAGTTAGCGCCAATGGTTAACAAGCTGTTTAGCACTAATTATTAACAATATCGAAAAAATGAAACACACTAACTGCAATTCAACAAGGGAAATAAGTAAATGGAAGTTATATAACCAGACAATCACTCCTAATCTAATATTATATATCTAGTATTAATGAGAAATAGCATAATACCAGAATCACAATACTAACTAGTAACTACTAATGATAAAACCCCAAAATGATAACAAAAAAAATAAAATTGAGTGATCCAAACCTGGCAATTGATTCTGAGTGGTTCCAAACATGCCTCTCCAAATCAAACCCAAATAGGAAACAAACCCAGCAAAACAGAGCAACATGACAAACCCAATCACCCAAGGCATGAGCATGAAACCAAGAACGAAGGTCACCGACCCACAAATCATCATCGCGAAAGAGGCACCAAAGAGGAGAGACACGATAGCTCCAGGCGTCACGTGCGACTCACGTGCTGAATCCTCTACGCGCGATGGCACGTGAGAAGCACGCGTGGGGGTGATGAGGGTTACGACGATGGTGCAGAGGTCGTTGATGAGGCGGGAGTGGTGGTCGGAGGCGGAGATGGCCGCGGCGCCAGTCATCTCTAGAGAGGAAGAAGAAGAGAGGTGTAGGGGCTTTTTGGTAAATTCCACCTGAACAGTTCTTTTCGTTTCAGGATAGAACTTAGAAGCGAGAATAATAAAAGATCAGAGATTTGGAGTTAATTGAAGAAGTCTAGTAATAGGAATAGGTGGATTGATTTGGGAATTGGGTTGGGGGAAATGATACGCCGCTCCGGTTCTCTCCTCTCTCCATCTGTCCCCATCTTATCTTGTTGCTCTAGAATATTTATATATAGTGCGGCTAATTGTTGAATTATTTTGTTTATTTTTGATGTTTAGAACAAAGACCGATCCTAAAACTTTAAAAAAAAATGAAGCTTGGTAAGTTGACAAATGGATTAAAATAACCAATGTTGTATTTTCTTTGTTTAACTTGACACGTAGACAAGCTCAAACTGATATCTTCATCTTTTACAAAATATTTTATTTTGAAAATTTCAACCCGGACAAATTTGAAGGAACTTCCTGAAGTCAGAACTCACCGAAATTATTTAATATAAAAATTCAGACACCAAAAAATTTAATAGAAAGAATTAATTATTTTTTTTAATAAGAAGAAAGTTCCAACGCGTTTATAAACCGCGCCTCTCTCTCTCCTCTCGAACGCGTTTTATAAACGCGTTACAAGCCTTAAAACGCGTTTATAAAACGCGCTAAAAGGCTGCAGTGATTGCGGCAAAAGTTTCTGACTTTGCGCGTTATTTTCTGATTTTACGCGTTTATAAAACGCGTAAGAAGCCTTCTTACCCTTTTATAAAACGTGTTCGAGAGATCTAATTCCCATATAAATACCCAACCTTCTGTCGTCCAAAATAAAAAAAAAAAAGGAAAAAGATCTGAAAAAAAGGAAAAAATGAGAGGAAAACAAGTGTTAGATGGTGAAATGCAAAATAATATTAGTTGGTGCGAAACTAATAGCCATAAGGGTTGTATGCGGCACACTTATTCACTGATACAGAGTCGCACACAATCCTTATGGCTATTAATATTCCACCAACTTTAAAATAAAAACTTTCCCGTGGAATCTGTTATTACGTGTAGAGGACGGTTTGTTGGGCTGGGTCTACGAGCCATAACACCGCAGCCGACATCCTTGGATGAGAATCTGCATACATGCAGTCATCTTCATCCAAGTCTCAGAAAAAGAGGGGGTCAATATGACAATCAGTCGCCCGACTCTTCTCTATTAGTTGCGGTGATGTTTTCTCTTCCCACCCTTAGCAATGGATCTTCTACAATTTTTTTTTATGTGGTTCAAAATTTTAATATCATGTATTTTGTAATTTTTTTTGTTGTGTATTGTGTGGTTCAAAATTTTAATAAATTGTAATTTTTAATTTGTATTGTTATTTTTATTATAATGTTCATTGAGTTGTAATGTCTAATATAATTTAAATAAATATTAAGTCTCTTAATATTAATATTTCGAATTTCACAAAAAAAAATGAAAATGGATAAAATAAAAACTAAAATAAATTAGATAATAAAACTTACAACACATATACTACACGAATTAATACATATACTAAAACAGGAATTAATACATATACTAAAACATTAAAGAAAACAGATAATAATAGAACACACGATAATAAAAACATCTAATTATAGAAAACCTAATAATCAGTCCAAATGATATATGTCATTTCCATTTAACGGGTGATTTTCAAATCCAGGAGGACATGCCTATTGCAAACGCAACCAAACGATTCCATCTACACGTCGGACATGATATCCTCCATCCCTCTTAACTACATCAGTCCAATATTTCGGCCCTCTCACTTCAAAAACGTCGCGTTGAAAAACCTTCACGTAAAATTTGTCGGAAGGATAGTGCAAGTAGACGTGCCGAAGAATATCTCGTTTACTTATTCGTCCATCTCCTTGTAGAAGCACACCGGTACAAACATGACGTAGTTTAGTTGACATTATGTTTTCTCGGTTTCTTTTCTCTGCGTAACTTCTCTAAAGTTTTGGTTTTTGATTTCTGAATTTTCGACGTGAATTTGCGGAGAAGGAGGACTATTTATAGACTCAACCCTTATTACCCGTTTATAAAACGCGTAATAAGGTTTGAGCGCGTTTTATAAACGCGTAAGAAGGGCTAAGTTAATGGAATTCAATACTTTCGCAGGCTGTCAGTCTGTTTTACTGTTTTACCTGGACTCCACCTTCGTACGCGTTTATAAAACGCGTTCGAAGGCTTCCAACGCGTTTTATAAACGCGTACGAAGGTGGTGTCCACTTTTTGAGCAGCGTGATACTGTGTTTGAGCAGCTTTTTATAGCGCGTTTTTTGAGCAGACCCCTATTCTAGCGCGTTTTATAAACGGCTAAATAATTGCCTATATATATCTCAATTCGTTCTCCTATTTCGTATCACAAAATCACAAACAAAAGACGCGTAAAATCAGAAATTTGAGAAATGGAGAAGGATCAAAACAATAATAAGATGGGGGAGGAAACATCCAAGGTGGGGGAGGGAACACCTAATGTGGTAGCAAAAAGGATCCCATTATACGGCCCTCCGAAGAGAAGGGCCGTCTCGGCTGTACGTCGTTTCCCTCCAGGCTGTGGCAGGAGCCCTGATTTTAGTATGGGGGTTAAAATAGATGAGAGTTCTAGTGAGAATAAGGAGGAGGAGAAGAATAAAGAGGTTAAGGAAGTGGAGAAAAATTAGAGTTTAATTGTGCTAGAATAATAGAATTTATCTATTTTATTTTCTATGAAATTTAATTTGTAATATGAACTCATATCTAGAATTTATGTTATTGTATGAATTTATATTTTATCTATGTTTTAATTAATTATCTAAATTATTGTGTATGAATTTATGTTTTATCTATGTTTTAATATTCATAACTAATTAATATAAAAATTAAAAAAAAATTCCATTGCAATATTCAGAACCCATTAATATAAAAATTAATAATCATTTCCATTACAATAACTCTCATTAATATGAAAACAACGATTTAAATTAATAACAATTTTCATTACAATAATTCTCATTAATATGAAAACAAGGATTTGCGGAGACTCATGGACAGTTGCCCAATTCTGCGAGAACCTTCGACAGTCGTCGAGTTCTTCCCTAATTGGGTCGGCAGAACTCTACCGCCCATTATCCATGATCGTAGGCAGCAGAGTGTTGGTCTACCTCAGATGATGATGAAGTTAGCGAGCTGTCCATCTGGGCCGACCTTCGTACATAATAACAGATTCCACCGGAAAATCTCTTATTATAATTTCACACTGATTAACATTGAGAGGTGAGATAGAGAGAGGTGAGAATGAGAGATGAGAATGACATTCAGAGGTGAGAATGAGAGATGTGAGATGAGATTTGCGGCTTGGGTTCGATTTATAAACTGAAATGATGAAAGAAAACGACAAGAAAGTAGGGCTTGAACCCGTTCTTAAAACGGGTACAAAGCCTTTTAACGCGTTTTATAAAAGGGTAAAGCCTTTTAGCGCGTTTTATAAAAGGGTAAAGCCTTTTAACGCGTTTTATAAAAGGGTAAAAAGCCTTTGAACGCGTTTTATAATAGGGTAAAGCCTTTTAACACGTTTTATAAAAGGGTAGAAAGCCTTTTAGCGCGTGCCTCAGTCTTTACATGAAGGGATTGTGGATAAAATATATGAATGCAATCCCCATCAAAATCGGCACCAAATGGAGAGAGCAGATTAACGGATTGATCTTCACAGTATAGTCGGATGAACTAATGAGTACAAGGCCTTTTAGCGCGTTTTATAAAAGGGTACAAAGCCTTTTAGCGCTACGAGTTAATTAACTGCTTCTCAAATCTAAACAGTTAATTGAATGCTGAGGGTCCCATTATACGAGTTAATTAACTGCTTCTCAACGCTAAACAGTTCAAGTGCCTCAGTCTTTGCATGAAGGTCGGTCGGATGAACAAATGAGTACAAAGCCTTTTAGGATTAGGGCTTTTTGTAGATAACAAGAATGCCTGTCTGTCAATGCTCTTCTTGACGGATCGAAGGGTTTCCTTCGGCACAATAAAATCCCTCAAGCTAACACTAAACCTTTCAACATTATACTATACGAGTTAATTATAATACATAAAATAATAATACATAAAATAATAATACATAAAATAATACTAAATTAAAACTAAAATTAGAATGCATAAAAATTATAATACATAATTTCGAAATTCAAACTAAAAATACCAATACATAAAATAATAGTATATTCTCTTACAATACATTCCATTACAATATATAAAATTACGACAACACTTAATCTTCAATTATTTCATTTTTTCTTCCTACCGAAAGACAGTAAATTGCCAAATTTTCCCCCAAACAATCCTTTTCGTCCTCTCTCCCCTGATGTATTGCCTTGATCTGTTGGAAATCTAGCCGACTCACTTCTCATATTTCCAGATGCGACATCTCTTACCCGTGGATCAATGCTTATAGAATTTCTCTGTGGTTGTACAGATCCTTGGTCCTCCCTATTATTGTTGCTTCGTGGATCAACATGCAATGACATTCGTCCTGGTTGAATGGGTGTTTGACGAGTTCGAACCGTACGTTCAGTACTCGCTGCCCTTCTTGGACTGTTGGCCCTTGTTGGTGGTATACTGGTGTATCGACCGGATTGCAATGCGTCCATCGGATATGGCGGTTGAGGTGCTGGTTGTCGCGGTTGACTGGTTGAAGCTTCACCTGGATTTTTTTTTTTGTTTTTCTTGTGGAACCTCCACCTTTCCTTCCTTCCATCCTATCCATCCACATCTCTGCACGAATGATTTTGCGCCTTCCTCGATTGACCAAACTCTTGTCGGGGACAATTATCGGACCTGTATAAACTGGCCACTCTTCCTCATCTTTGTAACAATGAAACCGACCTGTTGACCAAATAATGTGCTGGTTTTGCATGCTATAGTGACCATCCACAAATTGATCTACATTGTAATTTGTCTCCCTGCAAACAGCAATGACATGTGCGCAAGGGATACCTGTCAATTGTGGTTTTTGGCACTCACATGTGGTTCGAGTGAAGGGCAATTGCACATCGGTTTGCTCCATGTCGGTTGGAATTTGAACTGTGTAATGGGAATAATCGTAGCCTAAACCATCACGGTACTCCTCGCGAACTTTCACGCGAAATTCTCCAATGTCCAATCTTAACACGAATGTGCTCATAAACTCCTCTGAGATTGCAACAAAAAGATGAAGTTAGTTCAAAATGGATTAAAATGAATGAATGAATTGAATTCTTTTTCTTTAAGTACTTACGTGATTTTCCATCATGCTTGATCAATTTATTCTTTACTCCTTCCGGCCATCTTTCTCCTAAACTCAACCTTTGAAGTGCTTCTTGTGTTCGCTTGTTCATCCAGTTGGCACATTTATACCACGTGCCTTCTATAAGTGCTGTCACTGGTAATCTTCTCTCTATTCTAAACACATTATTCAGACTCTCCGATCCATTACTCGTCATTATACCCCACCGATGCCCCTTGTCAAAACTCTGAGCCCATTTATATAGTTTTGGCCGCTCGTTGTTGTCATTCTCATTAATTTTACCACAATTTCTTAGGTAATAAGCCCTCAGGTTGTTTTCCTTCAGTACTCCCCAATTCTCTCTAAAACGTCTAGGATTTTTCTTGTTAGCAAGTCTACATTTGAAAAAGTTTTTCAAATCAGCATCTTGTGACCCGCCAGCCTCCTTCCATAAGTTTTCCGCAACATGCTGCATGCAGAACCGATGAATCGCTACTGCATGCGCACCTTGTGCCTTCCAACCGTAATTTACGGATGCAAATACCGCTTTTATTGCCTTATGACGGTCAGATATGACACAGTATCTAGTGTTCGGCCCTAAAACTTCCCATCTAACCCAAGACATAAACCATCCCCAAGTATCCTTATCTTCTTTCTCGCCCAATCCGAATGCAACCGAAATTAATCGATTTTCTGGATCATAACCACACACTGAGAACAATCTACCTTTGTATCGGCCCGATAAAAAACTAGCATCAATTGAGATAACAGGTCTGGCATATTTCATCGCTTCTATGCACGGACCAAAAGCCCAGGCTGCCATCTTGAAGACGCCAACGTTAGGATCGTCTGTAGGCCAAGAAACTATTGTGTATTTCGTTCCTGGGGTCGTCGCCTTCATTGTCTCCAGAAGGCGTGGAAGTTTATTGTAGGCCCCTTCCCAAGACCCAAACAATTGCTCCAACGCTCGCTCCCTCCCACGCCATAGTTTATTATAAGTCGGTTCAATACGTGGATATCTAGCCCTTATGAGGCTTCCTATGTCCTGGACACTTTTTCCCAAATTTTTTTTCAATTCATCCCTAACGTGTTCGGCAATGAGACTAGCTGTAAGGTTTGCGTGACCTTTTTGGCCGGGGGTCTCGAACAAATATGCTCATTTGGATTGGTAGAGATCTTCCAATTTGTATTATAACTCTCACGTCTACCATACAATCGCCACTTACAATTCGGTTTTTGCATGCAAACCATTACAATTTTTTGTTTATTGCTAGTTTCCGTTCGAACTTCTCGATTTGTTTTGCATGAAACATCACAGACAGCTAGAATTAGTTGTTTTTTGGAACCGAATCTTTCATCAGGAGCAAGTTCGCCTTGTGGCCCTAAACTACGCTCCGCCATACCAGCATACTCAAACATGGAAATATCACACAATTCACTTACAGGATGGTGCAAGTCCATCCTTCCTGAAACGTACGGCTGGTTGCAGTTTGCATAAAAAGGCACTTCTCTCTCGGAGAAGTCCTCCACATCGGTATATTCTTCTCCGGTAGGAAGGTCGGAGTAAGTCGCCGGACCCTCATCTTCATCACCATCGGCAACCTCGACTTCATCTCCTGATGTGTTATTGTCTTGCGTAGGAACGGACCGTTCGCCAGTGTATTGGTAAGGGGTGGATTGCTGGCCACACATAAGGTTTAAGGAAGTGTTTGGCTCACTGCTACCGGACTCGTCAAGGGGTGTTAGGTTCAGATCTGGTCCCGTCCCATAAACGGGGATGAAATCAACATGCAACTCAATAATCGGTAACCCTCTCGTCTCGAATGTCTCGTGGTAAAAAAGGCGCCATTGATCTTCAGAATTTACAGGAAGAAATAGCGATTCATATCTCCCATTTACAATATCGTTGTAACGACCATGGATATTCAAAGTGTACTGGGTTTCTAAAATCTGTAGCCTGCTGTATAATTCATTTCGAATATCAGCAAATGTGGTATGCATACTACAACCGATGTGGAAGTAAGAAGCACCAAAAGTTGGACATTGGTTGACATATATTGTAATTGTAGACATTTTTGGATTTGATTGATAGGTTTTTAAATTGTAAGAGATAATCTGTTGTGGACGATTTCAATTATGCGAGAATGTATAGTCTTATATAACTTCAAATAACGCGGTTATAAATTCACAAACTTATAGACAGAAATGACTAAAGTTCGATCGAAATGACTAAAGTTTGATCGAAGTGACAGAAGTTGGAATATTGCCCTCCCAGCGCGTTTTATAAACGGGTAAGAAGCCTTTTTACCCGTTTTATAAACGCGTTAATTGCGTTTTAACTATTCCGAAAGTTCAGCCTTCTTGCGCGTTTTATAAACGCGTTTTAAGGCTTATAACACGTTTATAAAACGCGTTCGAGAGGAGAGAGAGAGGCGCGGTTTATAAACGCGTTAGAAATTTCTTCTTATTAAAAAAAATAATAAATAATTCTTTCTATTAAATTTTTTGGTGACTGAATTTTTATATTAAATAATTTCGGCAGAACTCAGTATACTGATGGTTTAGCACATTAGTAGGTGGCATTAGTGGTTGTTGTAAGAAGATTTTAATTAAGAATTCAATCACGTTTTCCTTGATTTAGCGGACTAATAAGAAACATTTTGTATTTTCGGAAGTGTGTATTAATATGAGTTTTTATTTTCAGTAACTTTATTTTATTATCAATAGATCCTTAATTTGTATAAGTCCTCTACTTAATTAAGTTATAAAATTATCTTCATAAAATTTTGCCGGAATATAACATGTTTATGTATTATAACAAATCATATACAAGATTCTGAAATCATAAAATTCATCAATTTAAAACTAAAAAGTTATAACATGTCAACTATTACATTTAAGGTAATAATTACGTCTAGCTAAGTTGGCTAAAACTATCTTTTATGTAACAGACGTGAATTTGAAACCAATTAAATTATTTACATCCAATGTTACAAAGAGGCTCGAGCCATATTTCCTGAACTCAGGAGAAAAATATTACATTAGCTATGTTCTATTACCACTTCTTTCTTTTAAGTTTCTTAATTTAGCATTTTGAGCATTTTTATGAATCGAATGCAGAGAGGGGGTTAGCAAGAAATAGAAGGCGTACAAGCAACATGAAGCTTTTATTGGGTCAAGGAAGAAATGCAATGTTCTACAGGAGGGAAAATTAAAAAACAAGAAGATCTAAATAATGAGAGTAAAAATTATTAATTTCTTTTATTGTGGCTTGAAAAAACAAGAAGGATTGTCGTTTGAAGAAGTAACTAATATATATTCGTTAGTCATGAGAAGCTCTTATCGTAAAAACACACGAAGAAAATCAAAAGTCAGAAACAAATGCCACTTGAATATATGTCCCATGACTATAGAGACGTCGTAGAATAGATAAAAAGAAGATGGGATTGGTCCGATTGGGATTAGTAAGAAATTATTTAGTTTTTGGAGTAAATTGATTACTACCGTGCATAATTTTTTTATTATTTTTACTTTTTTTTTTTTTAAAACGGTAGAGTCTAAGAATGAGCCAGATGGGGCTTTCAATTGATGATTCGCTTGTTTTAAATTTCGAACGATCGATCTAAACTGTTCAATTTGTTCTATATTGAAAATTTATTAAATTTTATGCTTTTTTCAAAATTGTACGACTAATTTTTAAAATATTTTACGAAATTCATGATACAAGAGTTATGGATCCTCCAATAACAATATTTTTTTAAATACTAAAAAGTAATAAAAGAATTTAAAAAATATAAAATTTTGATTTGTTATAAGTTTTCAACATGGAAAATATATTGAACAGTACTAATAGACCATTTAAAATTTAAAATGAAAGAAGCAATCATATTGATCTCTGACATTTTTTTTTCTGGAAAACAAAAGACACATGAACCTTAATTACCAAAGAGCAAATATTAGCAAGAAACAATATTGAAGGCGTAACTTATTACAAATCTAATGCTCCGATCGGTATGGAATCACCGACCATCTATACTAGATTCTCACTTTCAATTTTACTGTATGTTAAAATTTTCCGGGAATATTTATAGTATTGTTTTACATTTAAATACATAAAACAGACTATTGCATACTGCTTAATTATTACATATGTGGTAAAACTTTTATTGAAATTGTAGTAAAGAATGATAAAAATGATGGTATGTACTTGTTAATATTGTTCTATTAATGTGTTCAACACAGTACTATTTATAATTGTTAATTGGACATTGACGCTACAATTGATGCGTAAAACAAGAGCAAAGATACTATTTGCAAAAATAAGTTATTTTGTCAATCCAAACGATTTTTTCTCTTTTTTTTTCATTTTTGTTCATTAAATTTAGTAGCTTCTATCTCCAACGCGTACCCTGCTAAGGAGCAAAGCACTAGCGAATTATGTTAGCTGATTTTTAGTCTTTAATTGAATTTAAAAAATATTAGATTTATTGAAACTACTTCTTTATTAATTGATCCATCATCCAAGGTATTATTTTCCGATTATTTACTCCTAGCAATCCTCTAGCAATATTAAAACTATCTCTGAATCTCTGATTCATGTTCCCTCGGAACCCTGCATTCGAGAATACGGCGATGTTTGAGGTATACTCTAATAATTAGTTGTTCCAAGTAGGGGCGTTAAAGGCGGGAAACGGAAGCGAATCTGGTATGTTCTGTTTTTGTTCTGTTCTAGCTAACATAATTAAATTTTATTTAGTTTTCATTCCATTTCGTAAAATGGAACAATTTTCTGTTTCGTTAGCTGTTCCGTTCAGCATTTTCTATTAATTTCAGCTAATTTTTCGATAAACGAATACTAACGTTTACTGGCGTCTATTCCGTTTTCAAAAACGATACTGAAAATTATTCCATTAGTTGTTCCATTCAAACGGAACGGAACGGAAATTGAAAACGTGCGAAACTGCACACTTTTGACGGGCCTAGTTCCAAGGCTGTAAACTCGAATTACTTCCAACCAAACACATGCTCTTTTTTATTTGTAAAAAAGTGACTATATATTTATTTAATAAATGAAGCACTGTCAAGTGGCCAAATCTTGTCCCTCCAATAGGTGGCAGCCTAAAAATGGCAAAGTTCATATTTATTTCTTCCTTGCAATAAGGTGAGCTTAGTTTCTCCTAATTTAATTGTAAACTCACAGAGTAAAATAAAATACTAGTGTAAAGGAAATGTCGGTCAATGTACATGGCAATGAAATTAATATTATTGGCTCCGTTTGGATGGCTTCTTTCCGGAATAAGGAATAAGGAATAACCACTTTTTACCAATAAATTTATTTCTAACCATCCAAACTCTTCACAAAAGTTACACACTTTCCAATAAATTTACTCATTCCCAATAAATTTTTTCCCTTCTTCCTTCTTCCTACCTTATTCTCAACGCATCCAAACGGAGTCATTGTGATCTTTTTAGTCAATATATACACGACGAAAATGTTGGTAAAAGTACATGACCATCACATAATTAATATTGTGATCACTTAGTCAATATATATGATGATCACTTTATTACAATTCCATCTGGCTGTCTCTATCTTATGGTACTTAATAGTACTTTTCATGTGCATTAATTCCAAACCTAATTCAACAAAATAACATTAGCAACCGAATTTATCAACCTCTAGAATCAGTATACATGCATAGAGACAAAAAAGGATTTGCTTCTTTTAGCCTTTGAATTTTGGGACATCTAGATTGTATGAAATAGACCTTTTATTTCAGTTTAATTTTCATTTACCATACTTTTGTATCCCACGTTTAATTCTATATTCTCATGTTGAGAGAACAATAACTATAGTAACCTATTTTCCTCTCTGGTTTGTAACAAGAGAAGAGAACAATTTCGATTCTCCTCTCCACTCATCTATGGAAACACAGAAGTCCAAATATTCTGTACCATAATGTACCATTAATTACTGAGACGATGTGCATACGGTCCAAATATTTATTTATTTTTTTCTTTCTATGTCTGGTCTCTGAAAAGAGCACCAAAACTTGTCCAGAGCAAGTTGTAGTTTGTGAAAGTATGTATGGCTCTTTACCATTTGTGAAAAAAAAGAAAGGATTTATCTTATCATACCACGATCTAAGTATATCTTTTTCTCTTTTTGAACATAAGTGCCCTTAGGCGGATCACTATTAGTAATTCTGATGCTCAATTTGAGTTGTATTTTGAGAATTATCGAATATTATTTTCTAATTTGACAAGTATGTTGAGATGTATCGAAATTGGTTTCCTTGCATGTTATCCGATATTTCTTTCAGGAAAAAAAAATGTTACAAATATGAAAATAAAACCTGATGATAGAAACTAAAGAACAGTTATAAAAATCAGGATTCGGGACCTTAATTTTGTATAATTTTCTAAATTTTGAGCTGTGTTCGTACAAGTTACAACATGGTTTGTATAAGCGAGCAACAGCGACCAACAGCTTGGACCAAAGTCGTTAAGGCATAAGGCCCACTGTAAACCCAAAAACAGCCTGAAATTAGGCATCTAGCACTGGCCCATGGAAATTAGAATGTCATCTCTCTCTCTACAGGCAGCTTATGCTAGTGATACTGGGCTAGATCTTAGCTGGGTCTGAGTTATAAACTTGCTTCTCTTACTGTACTTATCTAATTAGACAGAAAAAGTTACGCAGCTAATTATTAGAGGAGAGAGCATAGTTAATTTATATTTGGTCTTAAGTGATTTGAGTGATATTGTTTTGTATAAAAAATTGTGTTATTTCAGTTAGTAACTTCTCAAAGTGGGGAGCACATAAAATATGTGTTCTTGCTCTTTTGTGAACTTCTCTTCATACAATCGACCCACAATAATATTTTTTTATTTAAAGTGTCGAGGTATCTTCAGGATGGAAAGCAAGTAAATGGCTTTTTAACTAGCTAGCTTGCCTTTTCTTTTCTTCTAGAATTATTTTTTGTATTTTTTTCCGACTCATATCTTTTTTGAGCAGCTTTATGTTCTCTTCTGTAAATGTTATTCTATATATGGATGATAAAGAAACAAATTTCTGCGACACATCTTCTTCATCACAAAATTTCATGACCGTAAGTGCTTATAACCCAACGACTCAAAAAAAGTATTACTAAGCTCCAACTGTGTTGAGGTATAGAGGATATTGATACATTAAGTGATGAAGATAAAACAAAAAGCTTCAATAATTTCACTTGAAAAAGGGTTAATTAATTATCTTTAGTTTCCTTGATTTAGTGGGGTGAAAACTGAAAAGGTAATAAAATAGGGAAATTGATTACTGTCATCTGCAGTTTTGCCATCCCTACCATCGCTAAATATAAAGCGAACATATATAGCAAACAAAGTGAACATATAGACAATCTAAGTGAACACATACAAACAAATAAGTTTAATGAAAATTAGTTGAATATGCATATAAACTTCTAAACAAGTAATGACAACACTTATTTGTTTGTAAGTGTTCACTTAGATCTTCTATATGTTCACCTTATTTGTTGTATATGTTCATTTTGTATTTAGCGATGGCTGGATGGTATATTTGCCGATGGCACTTATAATTCTTGATAAAATAGTGATATGGGATTTAAAAAAGTTGCAATCGAAACTGCCTTCTTGGGTACAAACTAGTGCGGTATTTTGGGGCTGGATGCAACAGTACTTCCACAAAATAGAATATTTAACAAAATATGAGTATGCGTTGATGATTAATACGAGTCAAAGTATCTGTTATTATTATGCATACATCGATTTAATGATATCATGCTGTCACACAAAACATTGGTATTAAATATCATTGGATCAGTCACAGACTCACAACTCCAAAAATAAAAACGGTTCAAAATACCAAATACAGCAGTTTATCAAATGCTAGTAGATATCCATACATAGGTAGCATTGCTATGGCACGAGATAGCTCAAGTAGTAGCAATCGATTATATCCAATGATCATGGAAGCCAATTTGCCGGCATGTACGTAGTCACACTAGATCCAGCCATCTGATCTGGATGAAACCTAATTTGTTCGAGAGAATAAAAAAAAAAGTTAAAGAAATAAACGAATTTCAACCTTTATATATGCCATTCTACTTCAGCAAGAGTTAATCAGATGCTGAACAATGCTTCAGAGGTTGTAAAATAGGTGAACCATTGTGATCATAAGATATCCTATAGCTTGATTCTTGTTACCATTGTCTCCTCTCATGCAATATGTACACTTAAGGTATATAAAACCCAAAAACAAAACATATATAGAAATATCCTTTTCTAATTTGCACCAAAGATTTCATGCAATATAGAATTGTATCATACTTAGAAGGTATATAAACCTTATTTTATGTAACCGTCTGGATAAAGCACGTTTTCAACTCTTCTTGGAAATATTAGGTTTAAGAAGCTACTCAGAATTGTATCATACTTAGCACTATAGAATCAAATCACAGCATTTTAATGTTTAATGATATACACAAGAAAATATGCAACTTCCCATCCTCATTCCCACACTACTAAAAATTTCTAACTAAATTTCTGTCCTTAATGTAAGGCAATGCAGTACAACGATAGTGTTGTGAATGCCATTTGAAATTTTCATAACTGTACTTTTGGTTAATTTCTAAATGAGATGGGCTAAAATCAATAGCATGAGGTCGTGCATTTATGTATGGTAAATTAAGCAAGGGGGCTTCCATGTTCACAAGAAAGATAAAATGCATGTAAAAATTTCCACACTTAATTATGCTTTTGTATTTACCCGATTTGTAGAGTGGGCTCGCATTCGAGTGGGTGAAAGAAATGTTTCACTTGTGGATTTTGTAGCTGGTCCTGATTGTCATATCCCAGCAAATTGGCATGGGCAGCTGCCTGCTCCCATGTCCCCATTGGGTTTAATTCATCCAACTGCAACAGTCAGCACAGAACCAAGCAATTAGAGAATTACACATATATTAATTACTGGTACCATGCATCCAATATTTTGACTCAGCTAGACTGTTGAAAGAAGATCAAAAGGCTTGACTTGCACCTGTCCCAAGAGCAGTTTATAGAAATAAATACACTGGCCCGACCCCTCTCTCCGTCCCTCCCCTATTTGAAATGGCAGTTTATGTTGCAACGAAATCCACCCGACTTGTTGGTGTTAGATTGATGTAGAGTGGCTTGGACCCAAAAGCACAAGTACAGGCTACTTACATACCGGTTTCAAACAGTGATACAGGTTTTATTAATGCCTAATCTTAAGAAATGAAAATATTCCATTACTTGTGTACCAACAAATGCACAGCCCGACACATATAATATGTGTTTAAGTGCGTACTTATTAAATCTCAGTATGTGATATCTAATTGTAGTGCCTGATACAGATAAATTGTGCAGTTAATTAATGCAAGTCATACAAAATTTTAGCATGAAAAGTATCTAATGTATGCATGATTTTTCTAACACAAGTCACAAATTAGCCATGACATATATATTGCACACTGCGACAGCATAAAGGGGTATCTTGGAAGCAGATTTTCTTCATCAAAGGCTATTTATTATATTCACCGTTATCATCATATTGTAGGTGTCATCCGCGTGGAGCAAGCTATAATAGACCTCATATTGTAGGTATCATCATAGGAGGCTGATATATATTTATACAGATTTTTCATTCTAGTTCCTTAGTACACAGTTCAATTTTTTTAATTACCTTTTTTTTAACGGAATAAAAATATTTCACTTGATACCAACAAAAAAATCCTCAAAGAGAAGGACTAAGATGATGACAATAATCTTGTTATTTTCTTCTTAATTTTGCATGTTTTAGCTAGTTGAACAAAGAAAGAAAAGGCACTTACCCTTTTCATGAGTTCTCTGTTTTGGGCAGATAATTGTCTTTCCTACATTAGAAAGTGTGAATAAATATATAAGGGCCAAACATGGTGATTTGACGAGCATTTAAAAATTAAAAATTAATTAAGTTGAAAGAAAATGGTTTACATCCTCCTGAAGATTTTTAAGCTGTGTCCAAATTTGTTGCGTCTGCACAAAGTTTCAATATCATGAAACCACATAAATGAAGTAAAAAAAAAAAAAAAAATCATATATCCTGTCAAATTATTGGGAATATGATAAGAAAGCATTTTGGTCCTTTTGTAGTTGCAGATTGCATCATGGGTTTGCAGTTTACTGTGTGAGTATTTTCTCCAAAACTAATCACTTGATAACGTGCAGATAGATTAGTTTGTGCTAATACTTGTACGTGTATCACTAACCATTTCGAAGGTTCGAAATGTCCTATGGTTAATGTTTTGGACTGTCCAACATAGTCTACAACTAAGTGAAACTAAATGTTTTAGCAAAGAAGTTAATGTAATAATTTTTTATACGCAAGCAACATATTAATTTAACAAAATAGAGATAGCCAAAATGAATTACTCTTGTTGATCTAATTTGCTTGAGAGAATAATCGAGTTTTTCCTCAAGGGCATGAAGGTCCTCAATTTTTAGTCCCACCAAATCATCTCCAAGGAAATTCCTAAATTGGTTTTTGTGAATACGATTAGTCACATCCATAACAATGTATTCAATGATTTACATGCTGGTAATATGAAATATGTGATGCTTCTAATATGCTCTAAAATTGGCTAATGCTAGAAAATTGAATATTAATTTTTCAAACCTAGATCGCCAATCTGATACGATCTCCACACTCAGTTTCTACTGAGAAGTAGCAATGACGTCATTGCAGAGTCTTAACTTTAAAAGACGTCATTGGATTGAGAGGTTCAAATCCAGTGTTTGAATATCAATGTTCGAATACCAACTAATTACTGTTATGCACAGTAACATTAATTTATTCTCTAGCTACACATATATATCTATAATTTAAATTGTGGAAGTCACAACCCAGTTAGAGAAAATTAGCACTATACCTTTGCATCTTTTGCAAGTCAGCAACATGATGTTTGAGCTTTAAATATTCATTACGGCTCCTTTGCACCATCTGAATGTATA
This sequence comes from Rhynchospora pubera, assembly GCA_028095005.1. Taxonomy (NCBI): domain Eukaryota; kingdom Viridiplantae; phylum Streptophyta; class Magnoliopsida; order Poales; family Cyperaceae; genus Rhynchospora; species Rhynchospora pubera. The sequence continues at coordinate 60,059,000 of CM051459.1, read as the reverse complement.
AATCAGTTAAATACTAAACCATATTTTTCTGCAATATTTCATTTAAAATTTTAATCATTTTTTTTAATCATCATTATTTACCTCATCCTCTTGCCTTTTGATTACAGCTTGATCAGGTCCACTGAAGCTGGCCTTCTGATATTTCTCAAGCGTTTTGGCCATGCTGCAAAGTATAAAATGTAATCTTGTATCACAAATACTTTCATCAGATGAACATTTGTCAAGAAAAAAAAAATGTATAATGTGGCTGTCAATTTAAAATTAGGATGAAATGAACCTATGTTTCTCTACTTCTTTATTATGAGAACACAGGATCCAATACTTCACATTTTAGCAGATTGATATCATACACAAGGACAAATACATTGAAAACAGTAAAGACTAGAAATTACACTTTTGTGAAAATTGCACACAGTTGTGTATGAATCTAAACCAAGAAAGCAGCTTGAAACAAACATTAAACAAAAGAAACTCCGTCTCTGTAAGATATTTTGATTCTAGCAATAACTAATATAAGAAGTCTAACCAACAGATATGCATGTGCATTATACGGCTTCTCCAGAATAATGGCTTGCTCCAAGAATTTTAAAATCAATTTTGTTCTATTAAAAACATGAGCTTTTGGGTGTTTTATTAAAGAAACCAAGAGCTAAAATAATATCAGACAAACAATTGATTATTCCAGAATATACAAAGAAAATTTATCTTAGCAAACTTATATATATACCAATGGCAAAGTGTGAGATAAGAAAAAACAGTACAGCTATGAGTGATGACAGAGGGGTGAGTCTCCATATATAATTATTCCGAAAGAATATGTGAGTACTAGGTTAGGGTTATAATTGACATGACCTTTCTCAACATGACCGCACGTAGACCTTGATTCATTCATTATTCTTTCATGAACTTTGGAGGACTTTTTGAAGTCCCGTTGTGAAGAAACGTCATTGATGGGACTACATTTAGGGCTGTCTAACGTCTGCAAGGATACGGAAATATCTGTTCCGTTTCAAAAACAGTACATACCAGCAATTTCGTTAGCCGTTCCGTTTAGACAGAATGGGACGAAATTGTTAAAATTCAACTATTTATCACACAAGCGAATGACGAAATCGTTCCGTTTCGAAAACGAAATAAAAATTATACCGTTAGCCATTCCATTGGAACAGAACGACCACGGAAACACGTGGACGAATCCACTGTTGACAGCCCTAACTACATTAGAACAATATATATATATATATGTATATATATATATATATGTATGTATATATATATATATATATAGAGGATTGCTAAAATGCTATGTATAGTACGGATTGCCTTCGTGCTACGGATTCGTTCTTGCATTTCATGCTTCAAACAACCGATCCAAACCGTTCATTATCTTCTTCATATTGAAATCTCATTAGAAACCAAATTTTTTATTTTTTTGAATTTTTTTACTATTTTTCTCAGATTTTTTAAAATACTTAATCTAATAAATTCTGGACCCTTCAATAACAGTGATTTTAAAAAATCTGAGAAAAATAGTAAAAAAATTTTAAAAAATGTAAAATTTGGTTTCTAATAAGATTTCAATATGTAGAAGATATTGAACGGTTTGGATCGGTTGTTTGAAGTATGAAATGCAAGAACGAATCCGTAGTACGAAGGTCATCCGTGCTATGCATAGCATTTTAGCAATCCTCTATATATATATATATATATATATATATATAGAGGTGGGCTAAAGCGCCATAGATGGCAATGCCATAGACGTCTTTTTGAGTCATTTTTTTAAGATCCGAAATTCAATCGGTCGATCCAAACCGTTCAAATTGATCACCATATTGAAATACCATTGGAGACCAAATTTTACATTTTTTTGAATTTTTTTGGTATTTATTTTGATATGTTCAAATTGGAGGGTCTGAAATACTCCAATTATAACGTTTTTTTAAAATATCATAATAAATAGCAAAAAAATTAAAAAAAATATAAAATTTGGTCTCCAAGGATATTTTAATGTGATGAATAACTTGAACGGTTCAAATTGAGAATTTGGAGTTTGAATCTCGAAAAACGACTCTATGGCACGGGACCATCTGTGCCATCTATGGCACATTAGCCATCCTATATATATATATATATATATATATATATATATAGAGAGAGAGAGAGAGAGAGAGAGATGCAACAATTGTGATTGCACTATAATAATTTTATTCTTCTTTGTCCTTGTGGTGTTCTTGGACAGTGTAAGAGGATCAGTTATACAAACACAAGTAATACATATAACAAGTTATAAAATAGGGGGATTGAATAGTCAGACAAGCACTGTCCAATGAACACGGAGCTTGAGTTCATTGTTTTTTTTTTTTTAATTTCATCACATCAGCATATAATTTAATCTATGGGTAATGTTAATTAAGTACTAAATTGAAAGTTGAACACTCTGTTGTATTATTAATTATTCAGTATTTATTATATAATTATATTGAAAATGGTTGCAAAATCTTTTGCTTACTTCTTGTACTTATCATGGTATCTTTTATCCAAACATTTAGTTTATTGTGGATTGTGCATGGATGTCTCTGGAGCTATGATGGATTGAAAAGTGACTTCCATCACATGTTTCTTTCATCTTTATCTCGCATACATGTAAGACATATTATATATCCCATGCATCTCATTGAAATCTCTGTTTATTTGATTATAGATTACACACATTTCACTAATTTTATTTTTTATTAACACATTGACAATATCTATGACGTCCCTGACAAAGTTTATAATACAGTTAGCCCAAAAAATTTAAACGCATAGTACGATCACTTCCATGAAGACAACAACATTATAATTGGTGTACTTATACTTATCAGATTCATTTACATAAAGAATAATTGTATCATATAATTTACTAAATTTATTTTGTCCAAAGTTTGTATCTCAAGAAAACTGTTCCTACAGAAAAAATCATGATGGAAAACCAATATTTTGACTTTACAATCAATTATTAAAGCCACAGTTTTCCAAAGTGCATTTTAAAATTCTTTTATTTGAACGAAATAGTTTTTTGTTTCTTCTAGCTACGAGGATAATCGATATTAAAAGCTTTCTAAAGTATTATTGTTGGCATAGATTGAGCATTAACATCAAAATTTTTAGTGAAACATGATGATCAAATGAATTCCTTGAGTTGTTTCTTAAATTCAGATTTTGCATCTTAAAACAGACTGAAAAGATATACAAAATCTCATCAATTTCATGTGAATGATATGTATAAAACACATACAAAATCTCATCAATTCAGATTTAACTTATTTGCAGTTTCTTTATTTTAGATATTGATGATTGCTAAACTGATATAATGACCAGAACTCAATCTAGTTAATTTCTGCATTATATGCCAATTAAACATGCTTTTTCCATTTTGAACTACAACTTTAGTTTGTGATATTAAGATCTAAGAGTTCAAAATGATCCAGTATTATAGAAGCAAATTTTGGGAGACAAAGTAATTTTAGTTAGTTTTTAAGAAAAAAGAATTATATTTTGTCATATAGAGAAAAGTTATGTTCTACCTCCTTATATACAAGACATAATGTTTTTATCAACAGATTAAAAAAACATAACCCTAAAAAGAAACAAAGCACTGTCAGACAAAGATGTCGAGGCAGAAAACATTTTGAATTTTAAACCTAGAAAAGTTATATTATTTTTCCAACTTAAATAAAAGATTAAATGGAAAATTAGGACAAACCAAAACTGTATAATTGGTAGGATAAATATCGAGACTTTTGATACAAAAAGTATAAGCAATCAATTTTATGTAAAACCTTTATCTTTTATGTTAGTACATGTAGCATGCATATGTCCAATTAACTTCAGAAAAAAAAAAGGTTGGTAGCCGATGTTCAATTTGTTAATTTATTTGCGTTTCAGAGGAAAGTGAGAGAGATCTTTTATATACCCAAAATAAACCCAAATCTCAACTGCTAAGAGAACTTACTGAACTTGATGTTTCATCATCAAGTTCCAAAAATTATAAGTTCAAAGCAGACATCTATATGATAGCATCTTTTCAAAAAACAATAATAAAGCAAAGCAAAGATAAACATGCTGATTAAGAACCCCAAAGGGACTAAGAACTACAAATATTGAAAGTATGCACTCAAAGAAAGGGCAAACAAACTTTGTTAAGAAACATAGTAATCAGAGAGAACCTAACAAAGTTAAAACTGGGAAACTAGTTCAAAGATTGATAGTTGATTTACAATATTAATGATAAAATTGAGATTTGCAGCAGATAACTTTCAGAAGGGAAATATATAAACTAGTTAAACAAAAATTACCTCAATTTCTAAACAAACAAAAAGATTTCTTCAAAGAGAAAGAAAGGTCCTTTCTTCAGGAGCAATGAAAAAGTTACTTTCCTTTTTTCTTTGTTTCTAATTTGTACCTATCAACTGAAGATCAGTAATAATTCTCCTAATGGAAACATAGAGAGGAATGAAGTGCAGCAATTCTGTTATGTTTGTTCCTCCTTTCATGTTTATATTTATAGAAATATTTCCTGTTGTTTGTAATATAGAGAGAGGTCAAACAACACTATTTTCACCTATAATATATAAATTTAAAAAATATTTGTCTATAATATGTCTTTTCCAAATATCAACAACCAGAACTTTAATGGTCAAGAATACCATGGCCAATTGCAACTCACATTATTGGGTCAGTATAAAAAATCTAGGACAACTCACAGGAACTATGAGGAATATAAGTTTTAAACAAATTTTTGAAAAATAAAAGAAATGTTTCTAGCAAAATTAATCTCACAAACGTATATGGCTAACATATGCTAGATACAAAAGGAAAAAAACATGTAATCATCTCAAAAGTAATCAAAGCTTATAAACAAGAACTGTCTCACATCTATAGAAATCAAATTCCTCACTCATCAAATTAAAGAACAAAATTGCTAAATTTTTCGACAGAAGATCCAATAACCAAACACTAGAAAATTAAGCAAAAAGCAACCTCCAATTTCATTCTTCCTAGAAAAAATCTATAACTTGGCTTGCTATGATACATGTGTCAACATTTGAAAACATTATCCAAGATAAGGAAATCTTAAAAAGACAACTATTCTCAGATCAGAAACCAAACGAAACTGTATAAATCCGAAAAAAAGCATACTAGACCAAAGAATGAAATTATAATATAATTGCATGATAGATCTAATACAAAATAATATAGACAAGATAAAACAAAGAGTATACCAATGGGTACTACAGAATTCATATAATTTGCCGCGATTCGAGAAGATAATCAGAGCCACCTCAGCATCACACAAGACAGAGAGCTCATAAGCCTTCTTCAGTAATCCATTGCGCCTTTTCGCAAAGGTCACTTGGCGGTTTATCTTGTTTTCAATTCTCTTCAATTCTACTCTCCCTCTCCCCATCTTTGTGTAAACCCTCTCTCTTAGTTGAATTTTCTCTAGAAATACAAAGCTATCTCTGCTCTCTCTCTCTCTTTCTCAAATCTCTTGAAATGAAAAAAGGAAGTAAAAAGAGAAAGTGAAACTTAAGCAGAAGCCATGGTTTTATTTTATAGCCTTAGTTATGGTTTTAATAAGGTGGGAAGAAAACCCTAGAATAAAGAAGAAGAGAACCTCTCTCCCTCTCTCTATCTATCTTTCTGTCTCTGTCTCTGTCTCTCTCTCTATTTCTCCATCACTCACTTTCCCTTTTGCCTCCATTACTAGCTTAACCTAATGGCTCCAAAGTCTTCAGATTCTCTCTCGCATCAAAACTGTGGGCCCCACCCAAAACCTAGAACCTGGTCTAAACACCACACATGTGTGACAAGTGGGACCAAACAGTGTCTGAATTCGAGACACCTGGTCCAACTTGAAAGCACCCAAGCTCTTCGCTTTCTTTTTCTGGGAGCGTATCCTCTACCAACTTTTTGAGGTTGGTAGAGGGCCAACGTTTGATCCGAGCCGTTAGATCTAATCTCGACGGTTAAAATTTTTCGGGCCTATCAATCTAGGTTACATGCACGGGGCTCCCTTAACCATTGAGATTAGATCTAACGGTTTAGATCAAACGTTGGCCCTCTACCAACCATAAATGGTTGGCAGAGGATGTGATTCCTCTTTTTCTCGCACCAGAAAGTTGATGAGCTTCAACAGAACAACATAGACATGTTCTAAAAATGCTCTACCTCACTAGTCTCTGATATGTGGGGCTCATCTCTCGGCACTCAGAGTCCATGTAACATGGTTAAAACGCGGAAGTAAAAGTTGCTTTTGATTTTGGAATCGTGTGAAACTCCGCTTTCAAGTAAGAAGTTGACACACGTACGTACGGAGTGATCATCTACAAGACTCCAATTACATAATTTACATTTGAGATAAAGCAATGCTGATACAACTGGACCAGACTTCAATGCCATGGGTTCACTGTTTAGACCGGTTTCTAAACCTAGTACGAGTCTATATACCTAGCTAGTTAGGTTTGATTTCTCTAGAATTCTCTCCAGGAATCCACATTCTACCAAATAAACCTAATCAGGGAAACATAAAACTATGTTTAAAATGGTGGCGATATTAATTAATAATATGTTATTGAAATGTTTATAACGAACTATATATGGGGTTTTTATGTCTGTGCTAATTGAATATCATTTATATATGTGCAAAATTTGTGATTATAAAGAAAATTATGGATGTAGTGTTAAGAAAGAAACCAAACTTGGTGCCGTGGTCACATAATTTGGTTTGGAGGAATTAAGTTAATTGTGTGATTAGTGCGCGAAGATATGTGGAGTCATGGAGGAGTGATTGTGATTGGTGGAGATGTGGCGAAGAGATTTTAAAACACTGCAATTATGTTATGACACCCCAGCTATGTGCACCCTTAAAGTACGGTTGAAAATGTAAAATTGTTGTCAACAGCCAAAATAAGGAATTAATTATAGCGTATATCCAACTTTAAGTTCTATATTATTACATTTAAAATCTTGATAAAATGTTTTGCTCATCTTAAGTTCATATTTATAACATGTATTAACATTTGAGTAAATTTAAATCTGTTTAGTCATTTATTATAGATCGGTTGGATGGACAAATGAAAATGCAAATTGGTCAAGTTTGATATACATGCGTCTTATTTAAATTAAGAACATATGAACAGCTTAGATTGTTAATTTCATAATAATTTTAATCGAATAGATATATTGCAAAATTTTGATGTACACTAGCTAGTTTTCTCCAAGATATAATGATATTTTCAATGAAGTCCCTATTTTATCGATCATTGTTTTTCCTTCATTATCCAAACAAGAAATTTAACAATACACTAGCTAGCATATAAATAAAGTGGATAAGAAGAAGAAAAAAAGATGGAATATGTGTGGAAGCAAATTTAAAGGTAATTGAAAATATTGTATATTATTCTCTCTTACAAAAAAGTCACATAATTACCTAAATCCGAAATATCACATAATGTTACGAATTCTTCATTTTAATTAAGTGTTCTGCATTTTTTATGTTGTTAAAAATAAGAAGAGTGCCTTTTCTGCAAAAAAAAAACAAAGAAAAGGAAAAACAAATATGCTTAATTTTTTGTGGGGAATTTAATGGGTTCATTTTGTGGAGACATTTTGAGTGGAGTGAGAGGCAAATATCAAATATGATCGGTAAAGATACGGCCTACGGGTAGAAGAATTTAACACGGTGGGTCCGTTTAGTGGGTTAGCGTGTCGGAAGGACACTTGATGGAGACCTCTTCCTTTTTATTTTTCTCTGGATAACTTCTAGAACTTAATGCTTGCACCAATGATGATATGAAGTATGAACACAAATATATTCCAATCCAATGTTCAATCTCTTGTTTAATTGAAAAAAAAAAGATAATAATATATATGCTTGCTTGAACTATGAATTACTTATAAAGTTCTACATTTAATGAGATAGATATTTTGTGAACTCCATATGCAGCCAAAAAAAAAGTGTCCAGTTCAGCATTGAATGGTATACCTGGGTTTGTCAGAAACGTAAAGAACGTAGGTTAAGAAACTTTGATCTGTCTGATCGTGACGTACTAGTGATTTTGGACAGCTCTCATGGGACCAATCCTCGGACTACGGTTCTAGTGAAATAGTTTCATCCTCTCCGTTTCTGTTAACTGGAGATACTTTCTTCATTTTGTTACCGCGTTGGGTTATTAAGCGCGGGGGTATGAGGTAGACTAAAATCAGTCACGACTGCTGATGGCGATTGACTTAGTCAATATTTATTGTTATTTGGACCGTACTTGGCACTCAAAATAGACTCAAACCAACAAATTATTTAATAAATTGCTATGTTTTTCCAGGATTTGGCTCTGCCGCCGTTTCTTCTCTTCTGTGTACAGGTTTTTGATGATTTCTGATGATTTTGGAGCGTATAGATAGATTTCCGACGTAGCACGCACGCTAGATGACTCATTCCTAGCATTGGAGGCTCTTTTCTCTCTTCTGGTCGATCCAAACAGCCACCTGTTCGATCCGACCCAGACCTGTGGCAGCCAGGCGTCATCTTCTCTATTCAGTCGATCTGACCACCTATCTGTTCGATCCGACTGGGCCTCACAGCAGCAGATCAGTGCAACTATCTTCTCTACTTTCCATTCGGTCCGACTGCCCACCTGTTCGATCCGACCAGGTTACCGCCATATCACATATGACAGTATTTCTTACATGGAAATTGATTGTTATGGCAATTTCTTGCGCCCTGGTGCCCTAGCCTTCCATCCTTGCGACCTGAGACATACATATATACCCCTCTAGGCCTGAAGAAAAGGGAATTCTTTTCTTACACCATTTTTCCACTTTCCAAAGGCCAATTCTTCTCTTCTCTTTGGAAATCATCAACCTTGCAGCGACGGCAGTGAAGTTTCACGTGAGATTACCATCTAGCATCACCCCATCGCCTAGGAGATCGTAATTCAAAGCATAAAGGAGTATTTGGTTCTATTTCTCTATGTTTTTTGTCTTGTGATTTGATAGGCTTGTATCTTTATTGTTATTTGACTCTTGTTGATTGTTTTGCTACTATTTTAGGCTAGTTTTCTTTACGGTCTTAGGATTAGGAGAGTAACTCTATGTTTGGATGATGTTTGTTTGAGACCTTGTTTATTGTGAATTAAAAAATTACTTAAGTTAATTAATTGTTGAATTCCCTAATTATCTTCTAGTTGAACAACTGCATCTAGTAAGTCTAAGTTAGGAATAACAAGTCAAGATTGATTTTAAGTATATGGAATAAATCATAGAACCGAAAGGGGAGATTAGTTTGCATCAAAAGTGTAACTTTTAGATTAGTCCAAAAGACCTCTAAATATTCCTAAGAACTCCAATAAAAAGGTTTAACAGATTGAATTCTATACCAAAAGTTGTGAACCAATCAAGTTAAATAGGTTAAGTTGTGATCAAACCAGGATCTGTCCCAACATGCGAAAGATGAGGCTTAGGTTAGCTAGGTTTGTCCAATAGACCCTGACTCAAAACATTAGTAAGCATAACAAAGCATTCTAACTCACTTTCACTCTCTGGTCGAACCGAACAGATTCATGTTCGAACCGACCAGAGAGTCGACCGTAGTTAAATTCAGAAGCTGAACGCAAAAGTGTTTAAGTTCCTAATTTAATGGACAAACAAAGATGAAATCCAACATCCTAAGACCCCTTTGTCTCTATTTAAAACCACAAAAGAGTTTGTTTTTCGTTCTTTATTATTATTATTTCAAGTTGAATTGTTTTATTTCGAGACTAAAAACTAAACAAAAAAGTTTACTTACCTGCACATTTAGTTTTAATATTAGTCAAAAACTCACAAATTAATTCCGTCTAGATTTTAAGAAAAGATAAGTCTGGTACTCATAGATCCGTCCCTTAGGTTCGACCCTAAAGCTATATTCCGAACGATTAGTGAGGTTAGCTATAGGTTACAAATTTATTTGATATCCTAGGTTTATCTGAACCGTTCAATATGTTTTCCATAGTGAAATCTCATTGGAGATTAAATTTTATATTTTTTAGAATTTTTTTACTATTTTTTTGTGATTTCTAAAAATCATAGTTATTGAAGGATTCAGAATTATTTAGATTAAGAATTTTGTAAAATATCAAAAAAATACTAAAACATTTCAGAAAATATAAAATTTAGTCTCCAATGAGATTTCAATATGTAGAACACATTGAACGATTCAGATTGACTGTTAGAATCTCGAAAATTGAAATTTGATCGTAGCTGACGATCTCATTCGTCAGTCACGACTGATTTTAATCTACCTCAAAAAGTATTGTAAACATATTGTTATTCATAATTTTTTGGCAAATATAATAATGATGTATACAAGTATGATTTTCATAATGTAAAAAAGCTGAAATAGACATGCATTATAAAGTATTAAACTGAACCCGATATACATATATAGTGATTTTATTGAATAATTATGTATACAAGTATGATTTTCATAATGTAAAAAAGCAGAAATAGACATGCATTATAAACTATTAAACTGAACCCGATATACATATATAGTGATTTTATTGAAAAATGCTACAATCAAATCGATATATATGGAGAGTTCCGTTAATCCAAATCTTATCTCGTATTCAAAACTTTAAATGATCGATTCAAACCATTCAATTTGATCTTCATGCCTACCAAATTTTCTATTCTCTTTTTTAGAAATTTTTTACTATTTTATTGGTGTTTTAGAATATCCCAATCAATTAGTTATAAACCCTCCAATAACAATAGTTTTTAACATCCGAAAAAATATTCAGAAAATTAAGAAAAATATAAAATTTGATCGACAAAAAGATATGAAAAACATATTGAGCAGTTTGGATCGATCATTTTAGCTTTTGAATTTGAGATCTAAACTGATTTGATTGAATCACTACGCCAAATTTTAATACTAGTACCGGTTTTTTCCCTATCATTAGTACCGGTTTTACAGCGGTACTAATAATAGGGGGTACTAACAGCAATAAAAAACCGGTACTAATAAGCCGGTAGTAAAGGTGGCAGGAAACGATATTAGTACCGGTTTTTTATAAAAAACCGGTACTAAAAATAATACATTTAGTACCATTTTTTTTTATAAAAAACCGGTACTAATTATATATAAAAAAACCGTAATTAAATATTAAACATTTAGTACCGATTTTTTATAAAAAACCGGTACTAAAAATAAAATAAATTTATATTATTTTTAGTACCGGTATAAAAAACCGGTACTAAAATTAATTTAACAAAAAACCGAAAATTTTAATTCATTTAGTACCGGTTTTTTATAAAAAACCGGTACTAATTTAAAAAAAAATAACCGAAAAATCTGTAAATTTAAGTAAATCTCACAAATTCACAGATGAAAATTCAACTGTGAACCTCTGACAATTTAACTTTGGGGTAAATGTACATGTAAAACACCAAAAGAATCATAAGTTATATGTTGGAATCTTTAACAACATGGAAAATCCAAAAGAATAACAACCCTGATAGAAGTAAATATTAAACATATACAATATCTTCAAGAAAATACTTAATAAAGAGCCGAAGTGATGAAAACCTCAGCCAAAAATCAAGTACAAACATAGCTATAAGAAAAAATTACCGTCGAGTAACTCACATGCCAAAAACCCTACAAAGGGGCATGATAATTTCTTCAAGTCAGGCTAATAAATGCAATGAAGATAAAAACTAACACATATTATGTGAAACTCCTAACATAGCTAACTTCAATCGAGCTGCACCTTCTCCAACTCGTTGATCATTTCCTCAAACTGTAAAATTTCAATTGAAATAAAGTATTTAGTAAGATATTAATATTCCAACTACAAAATCAATTCCAAGTAATACTGAATAATAACAGATCAAATACCTTCAAAATATGGCGCAAGAAATAATCACAAACATTTACTTAAACGCACATAGTGAATTTTCATCTGTGAATTTGTGAGGATCACAAAAATTTAATATGAAATCATGCACATCGATAAAAAAAAAGTTATTGAGGGTTAAAATAAAAATTACCGTAATTGCCCTTTTTTCATCGATCATCTTCAATAAGAAAACCTCAAATGCGAATTTTTTTAGCTTTCCTTTGATCTCCTTTGCTTCCTCCAATGATTTTCCAATTTTTCAGAATTTTTATAAATTTTTTGCTATTTTATTTATATGGTTTTTGAGAGTATGAAAATTTTCGGATTTAGAGAGAGGATAAAATAGCCATGAACAGTATATGACCTTGAGAGGCAAAGAAATAGTGAAGAAAGTCAATATAGTTCGACTAAAAAATATCTGCCTATTTTTAGTACCGGTTTTTTATAAAAAACCGGTACTAAAAATCGCTTTCAAATAAAAAAAAACCATTATATATTTAGTACCCGGTTTTTTATAAAAAAATCGGTACTAATTAATTGATTTTTAGTACCGGTTTTTTATAAAAAACCGGTACTAATTTTAAACTGTTTTTTTTTATTCTTTTCAAACTTTAGTAACGGTTTTTTATAAAAAACCGGTACTAATAATCAATTAATTAGTACCGGTTTTTTATAAAAAACCGGTACTAAATTAAAAACGTTTTTTTTTCAGACGATTTTTAGTACCGGTTTTTTAAAAAATCGGTACTCAATAATAAATCTGACAATTACGAAAATGCCATGATTTATTATTAGTACCGGTTTTCTTAAAAACCGGTACTAATGAGCCGATACTAATAATCTTTTTTGTTGTGGTGAATGATCCGTCAAATCAGCTTGACCATAGCCAAACATAACATTATTTAATTAAATAATTATAGTTTTTTAGTTAGTTATGCATGATTTTATGGATTTAAGGTGCTATGACCCCTATTTTCTTTTGTATATACAACTATTTATTATATAAATCCCACCCTACTAATGTTTTTTTATCATTTGCCTAGCATAATTTTACTTTTGATTTTGAAATACTACAACTCTGAAGGTACATTATTTTTTGTTCGCATTTGTATTTGTTATAGATTCCAATTAACTTCCAAGATAAAAGTTCATTTCACATATGACATATCTTGAACTAAATAGATGAGGGGATTATAATAAAATCTTCAGTGCATTACGTGTATCTCAAAATACCTAATTGTACTAGGTGCTTCTTTCTTCAACTTTTGACGATGATTTGAGTTTGCATATATATTTTCTATGGGTGCGTTTGGATAGGTGTGGGAAGAAGGGAAGAAGGGAAGAAGTGGGAAGAAATATTGGAAAGTGTGTAACTTTGTGAAGAGTTTGGATTGTTTATAATTTTTTTTTTCTTCTTCCTTCTTCTTCTTCTTTCTTCCAACAATCCAAACACACCCTATGAGTTTTGAAATTGGACCCATAATTCTGTGTTTCAATTGAATTATCAACGGCTCCGTTTGGATAGGTGTGGGAAGAAAAGAAGAAGGAAAGAAGTGGGAAGAAGTATTGGGAAGTGTGTAACTTTGTGAAGAGTTTGGATTGTTTATAATTTTTTTTCTTCTTCTTCTTTCTTCTTCTTCTTTTTTCCAACGATCCAAACGCACCCAACATTCGTGTGACGTCAAGCAAAGTCTAAAGTTTGGTTACTTCATTTGAACTTAAGGAAATAAGTTTCTACTTTCTAGATTAATATGTCAGTAGGCAATAATCAAATCCAAGTGTACAAACTTAATAAAAAAAAATAACTAATGGTTTATTTCTCGTTTTTAGTTACGACGCTTCGTATTTCTAATATTAAAATATTGGATTCCATTGCTCCCCTGCTATATATATTTTTCAGCGCAAACTTTCAAAAATCATGAATAGGAATCAGGACTAAAATTGTAGTTTGTCCATGAACTTTATTTAATATTTAATGAAATTTTATGATGTGCGCGCTAAGAGGTAAAATAGGCAGGCCCTGCAGGCGTTCCCCCAATTAGTGACAACATTTTTATAATATTACATATATGTGTTTTTATATGTGTATTTATTTTTTTATTATTTAGCATCAATTAATATAATGTATTTATTAAATTGTACTCTTAGTTATAGCGTGTCTTTAATTAGTTGATCACAGGTAACATAAATATTCCTGGATTACCTGTTCTGAACTCTGATTAAAAATGGCACCGCAAATGATGAACGCACATGACTCCATCTTGGGTCTTGGCAGTCTTTAAATTCAATTCCATTGTAGAAGTTTTGAGATGTTGCTCTCTAGTCCATGCAGAACTCCAACCATGCTAATTAATAGCTGAGATCCAAATGCAACAAGATGACAATTGGATCAAAACTTTGCTTGTATTTGTTGAAAATTTGAAAGTTTTGATAGCGTTCAAAGCAGCATGACAGTAGGAGTTGTCTGAATCAGTTTTAAATTTGATGGGCATGAAAACTCTCTTTCTGCCACAAAATAAACCGACAGATTGACGATGCAAATTAACTCTACTACTTTGTGGCCCTTATCTACTTTCTAGAATTTGGTGACAATTTATTGTAGATAAAAATTATGAATGAATTTCCTCTTATCTGTAGTAAGTTTCTATGATCAATATAAAATTTGATGATATATATCGTCTCTACTCATATTTTTCTAATAAAATGAGCTCGCTTTTATCTACTATTTTTCTTTTCGATGAGAACCAAACATCACCCTCCTACTTCCATGAATATTGTACCATAAAATTTGTTTTCTCCCCATGCTCCTCTGGAATATTGTACCAAGTTGTTCGAAACTCATAACAATAGTTTGTAATTTTGTATCTGCCGTTCTATGCTAATAATAAATATGCAACTTTTATAAACTAAGTTAAAAGTATGGATGGTTAAAATAGTCATGTAATTCAAATGGTAATAGTTGGTCTTACGTATTGCTTTCTATTGACGATTTGTTGGTTTGAAAGTTGAAACTTTGAATTTCAACTCCAGCTGGAATTTATGAAAAAAGTTGATCACGAGTCCTTTTTTCTGCTAAAAATGATAAGTTATTAGAATTAACTTTTTAAACTATTTTCAAATTCATCCTCATGATGCGACATAAAGATCTGAAGTTGTCAGCTTTCTACATGTAATGGGGAAAGAGAAAAAAATTGCATCAATGTTGCTGGACAGTGAACCATCTTGAACCAAAAGTTGCATACAAAATTGTAAATTGGGCCGTTTGGATCGGTTAGGAATAAGGCGCTGTTTGGATCATATGGGAATAAGAAAATTTTTTTATTTTTAGACATAAATTTATTATAAACAATCCAAACTATTCACAAAATTACACACTTCTCAATACTTTATGCCTAGGAATAGGAAATTCCTCCTATTCCTAAGCGATCCAAACGACCCCCGAGGAATAGCCTATTCCTAGGCGGAAAACATTGGAAAGTGTGTAACTTTGCGAAGAGTTTGAATGATTAGGAATAAATTTCCTTTTAGAAAAAGGCTATTCCTCTTATTCCTAAGCGATCCAAATGGCCCGTTAATAAGTGGGCTATTAGGTGTAACTTGTCACAACTTTTTGATTCTTTTCAACCTGCAGCATTTTAGGCCTAGTGGGCCTCAAGTCTATTTGGGACAGAGGACTGGTTGACCCTTTTATTTGTTTGGGCCTTAAGCCTATCATTTGAGGCCCGTTAACTATCAAGAAGGAATTTCTCAAGTCAGTTTTTAGTTATTAACTTTAGGATGCGTTCCTATTTAGCAAATTTTATGTAAGATTGTATGATGAATTTCACAGGTTGCTTAACATATTACAAGTCACAAATTTGAATAATCCGAAATGAAAAATGCCGTAATAAATATAAGCGCAATGTTGGTTTTATAGTTCCTTTTTTTTTTTCCCTTCTTTTTGGAACTAAGGTTTTTGAGACGTTGAAATGAGGCTCCATTGTCTTTATGAATTTCATTCCAAGCTATGTTTTAGAATAATGCTCTATATCCGCAGCTGGCTTATCTCCATTGATCACATTAAAATTCAAAGTAAACCTACATCATGTCTCAACCAGTAAAATAGATAGTTTTCACCCTTTGTACTTCAAAAAAAAAAAAAAAAAAAGAAAATCCTTAAAAGCAACAATAACGTTGCATTAATTACAACATTTTTAACCAAATCGTGTCGACATCTGTGTGTAAAGACAGTGTGGTCTTTTGCATGGCCTCGCTTCAATGAAATATTATCATCCAACATTGCAACATCAGAACTAATTTGAAAGCAACACAACAGAAAATATAAACAAAGAAAAAGAACATTGTTCTTCACCATGGCAAATAATATCCATAAACCTCCATTTAAACTTTACTACAAGAAGAAACCAAAGCGAAAAGCTTTAACCAGAGAAGGTAAAAGAAAAGTTTGGCAGAAATAATTTCTACTGCCATGAGAAAGGAAGTGGCTGTGAGCTTCCTTCCCCAGCTCCTAGCTGAAAGGAACCCTGAAAGCTATGGATCTCTCCAGCTCCTCCCAAACCAGAAACAGCAAATGTACCAACTCTTCTCTCACTGAACCCGTTTGCACCTGTTATCCCGCTAGAGGCCCCGAACTGGAAACCCGATACCAGAGGCTGCGTTATCGATATTTGGTTAGTGGCTGTGCCGGTGGTGACAATAGAGGAAGAAGATTGAACTGGTGATGACAGGACAGGAGATGACAGAAGAGAGAGAGCACAGTCAGATGTAGGGTCACCTGGTAACGAGGTGAAAGAGCTTGTAAAGGTAATGTCTGAGGTGGTCTCGTTCAAGAAGGGAAATTGGCGTTTTGGCTTCGGGTAGGAATGGAGGGGCGGGTAGAGAGAAGAAGGAAAGGAAATTGGTTCGGACTTGATAGCCCAGTTGTTGGATTCAGTTCTGATAGATGGAAAGATAGGTGGATATGACCCAAACCTAGAACCTGTAAGTTTAGAAAACATGATTAGTACTTACAAATTACAATAGCAGATTTGAGGTTTCTATGTAAGGTTTCAGTTGCCGGTAGTGTTTTCCAAAATTTTAATGCACTGTACTTTGGGGTTGGGGGTGAGGGCGAATTGGTTGACCAACCATCTAATTGAGAAGTTCATTAAACATTTAAGATCTTTTATGTACACAATGGGTCATCTACTCATCTTGCAAGATGGTTTTTACTGGTACATTACCGGAATCGACCCATGCACAGCCACAGAGCCCTCTAAAGATAAGCAAAACTATATTAATGACAGATAGGTTAAACTATTAACATAGCCCAGCAATGTAAGTTGGTGTGGTACCACCAGTACTTAGCCAGGCCATTAATACAAGATGGTAATTCTCAGAAACAAGATAATTAAGAAATAAGAATGTGGTAGCGGTACCACCAGTAGCAAATTTACTTAGGAAATTTTGTTAGAGTTAAAGGACCTTGGTGGTTTGCTAAAAGACCCCTGGTACTTAAGCTATTTGATTGAGGTTTCCTTCTACGGCGGTTGTGACCCTCAAGTCGTTTCCTACAACTTCTCTTAGCATCATCAAATTCCCCAAGCATGTGAAACCTAGTATGTATAAAATAAAGTTCCAATTTAAAATATTCAAACTATATTTGTACAACGTATGAAAATATAAAAAGTGAGATTGTGAGAAGCATTTGGTCCAATTTATGAAACAGTGGCCTTTTTATTCATTATTGATGGAACTAAATTAAATTCATAGCAATTCCACTAAATACAAACAAAAGTATTGGTCGCATTATCTTAAAGAATATGAAGACCAAATATACTGATCAGCAAAGAAAGCAAAATATAAGAATGACAAAAGGAACGGATAAAATGAAAAAGAGAATATCAAGTAATAATTACAGCTTACAGATTGTCACGGTAAAGGGTAACAGAGAGAAAAGGCTAGATTAGAATTATTAGATAAAGGTGTTAATGTCCCAATATGAAAGAAGGTATAATTCCTCAACTTGGCAGATTTATGAAGATTGAAACAACAAAGACATGCCTGATACTTTCTTTTAGAAAGAGAGAGAGCTCAAAAAAAAAGTGAAAGTGAGAGTTAAAAAGAGAAGATTTGGTTGTTTAGCTTTCAATAAAGGAACTGATAGTACGTTTCTGTAAATAAAAGTTGTTATTTGGATGTATATTCCCCAAGCTCTGGAATTGCAAGCACATATTCACCTGAGAAATTCTCAAAAATTGCAAGCATATATTATTTTGTTTTCCTTCATGCTTATTGTGCATGTAAACCATGTTTATAAAGTTGCAAAGTTTTGAAGGGCAAGTGCAAGCTATAGATTCTCCTAGAACAGGAAAAGCAACGCACTTTCATTCAAGGTCGCGGGCTCAAAGCCCGACAGGGGGTCCTTTGTGACATTTAATTTCAAAATGAGTTGGAGGGCTTGACCCCCATCTTATCTTCAAAAAAAAGATTCTCCTAAAACAGAAAACAAAAGATAATGTTGCAAACATGCAAATAACAATTGTTGGATGGCTGCAGGTGAGAATTGACACAAGATATTTACAAGGAAGAAGTTGGGGAGAAAGGAAAGGAACAGAAGTGACAATTCAGGAGTTGCAGAGAAAAAAAAAATTGTCAGGTTTAAATCACTGAAAAGTCTCAGAAAGAACTCAGCATTAGATTACAAGAACCCAAGGAAATTATGGTTCCTAGTATTTTGCTTCCAGAGAGGAAAAAGGCGTGAGACAAAAAAGGAGATTATTTAGCTGCTTCCTTGCTTTTTTAGAAAGAAACATTTGAATAACTGTACCAAAAGTAAAAGGGACTTACAGTTAAAAAAAGAGACCAGAACTAAATGCCTCATTTCTCTAAAAAAAAAGGAAAAAAAAAAGAAGATCATTCTGAAATTACTGCCAGAAGTATACATCCAATACAAGTTATTTATACACCTAGAATTATGGCTTTAGAAGTTTAAGGCAAAACTTCTTGCATGTATGTATGACTTTTTTAAGTTCTTAGAGGGTTATAAGCATCAAAAGCAGTTTTGAAGTGGAAGAAAAAGACTGTTTTTTCCAGCGAATATGAAGTATGGAAACAGATAAAAACAACTGCTTAACAAGGTAATCTTTTTGTAAAAGTACAAAACCATTTTATTTCCAACAACAATTGAAATACTTCTACAGAATTTTATAGGAATTATTTTAAAGAAAATAAAGGTTTGTGTTGCACATACCCCAATAGTTGTATGGTACGTACCAGAACAAATTGTACTTTGTACTACAACATACTGGTTCTTACAGGTAGTGACAGAGAACATGCACCTATTGTTCTTTCATTCATTAACTTTCTTTGATTTACAACTCGTATATAAAGACATACTTTTAAGATACATAATGCTTTTAGGATTCGACATACTGCTTACCCTTTTGTAAAAGGTATACATATGGCCTTGTTATTATTTCCAAAAACAATTGATAAATACATACAGAAAATTAAGATAAGGTATACGTCTGACCTTGTAAAGAAATATAAAAGATTTACCATACACCAATAGTAGTATGGTACTAGAAATAAATTGTACTTTGTACCACAACATACTGGTTCTTACTAACAGTGAACAGAGAACATGCAACTTCCCTTCCTTCTTTAACTTTCTGTTTCTACTTGGTATACAAAGACATACTTCAAGATTCATAACAAAAGTGAAGGTGCGTTATTATAAAACATATCCAAACATGAAGAAAAGAAATGTAACACTATAGCCCTTCATTTCCAACTAAATCACATCCTAACACAACACATGCACATTATTAGTTATATATACAAAAGAAAGGAAAAAAAAATCCATGGCTTAGTAATATTAGCAAACAAAATTTATCAATCTTGATTTTTATTTTTAATTTGAAGCAGAAATCAACTTAAGCAAACCTAAACAATTTAACTATTAATTACAATTACAATTACAAAATTGCAATGTGAAAGATAATCTTAAACTATGTTTCCATGATAATGTACAGAGTGTCACAATGTGCTGAAACGATGGTATTCTTTAAGAACGGAACACAAAGCACATTAATTTCTTCTAGAATAGGCAATCAGTGTGCTACTTTATTATCATACTTCTGTTGTCAGATTTTACAAGGAGAAAAATAAAAAAAGAAATTTGTCAAATTGTTTTTGCTCAAGGTTGTCAAAAATAAGAAAATATAAATAATAGAAATATTTTATGTAAGCTAGAATGCTAAAAACCAGCCCCTTCTTTTGCTATCTAACTTTTTCTTCATGACAATAGAAATTTATTCTCAGAATAGCTAATGAAATGGAACAGGGAAAAAAGATAAAAACATATTCTACTTTTTCTGAAAACTCACTGAACATATCATATTCCAGCCCCTTCTTTTGCTATCTAAATTTTTCTTCATGACAACAGAAATTTATTCTCAGAATAGCTAATGAAATGAAAAAGGAAAAAAAAGATAAAGACATATTCTACTTTTTCTGAAAACTCACTGAACATATCATATTCCAGAATGGCCACAAATACTAACAATTAACAAAGCATGAACCCAAAATGCATAATATATCCTAAAGATCACTTATAGCTAAATCCGAAAAAAAAAATGATCAATATGATAATACTTTTTTCAAATTTAACACAGAGAAACACAACAATGAAAGAAACTACATAAAGTATGAATTATTAAAAAATAATTTAACCCTCTACAGTCTACACTGTTAAGTGCTGACAAACCAATACTTAGCGCCATAGAGTTATAGACATGAATTTGGAAATCAGTTGCATTTTAGTTTTTAACAGAATCCCCAAAAATCTAGATATACTAAAAATACCCTTTCTCCCTTGAAACAACAATCCCTTTTTCGCTACCACCTAGATCCCCACAAAAACAAACATTCGCATATTCTCATATTATCCATTATCCTATGATATCCGTATCAAACCCAAAGCAGCTAGCAATAAAATAGTAAACCTACGTGTACAGAAACCCACATAAATAATTCAGTAACAAAAAATTTACAAACAACCCCCTAAAAAAGAGCGAAAATTTATAACCTGCTACATTGCTGACAGAACCTCTGCTCTCGACCTGATACAATCACCACCGGTGTCTTTGAGTGCACCTCACACACCTTGTGCCTCCTATGGTACTCTCTACACTTGCTCAGGTCGGCCTTGCACCCTTCCACGAGACACCGTGCCGACACGTGTGCGCCAGCCATTGGCCCGGGCCCGGGCCTCGGCCTCTTCATGGGACCCGGTGTCATGGAGATCCCAGTGTTGAGCTTGAGGTCTAGTGGGTTGGGAGAAGGAGGGGTGTCATTGACTGGTGCACATGGACCAGGTCCAGATGGGGTTGTCAGGTCAAGGTCGGAGACTATGTCCCATGGTGGTGGTGGCATTTTTAGATCCCAATCCATCAGAAAAGAACAAATTCAGAAGTTGGGTCGAAGAAAGAAGATAACCAAGTGTATGAAAGGGATTGTATAGTCTCTTCTCCTTCTCTCTCTTTCAGTTTTTACTAGAGTGTGTTTCTCTCTAAAGCATTAGGGAGAGAACAAATACAATGATTCCGATATGTCATATTATATAACAATGGTGGAAAGTTGTGAATAGGAAAAAGGAGGGAGGGTCAGAGAACAAATAACCGACCAATTAATTAAACAGAATTTATTTTTTTGTAAAGAAAAGGGACCCAATTTGGCAGTTGATTCAGATTCATGCAAATCCCACTTGAGAAAAGGTGCTTAAAACCAAGAAATGGGAGTTTGCAAAAGGTCCCAAAAATCTGTTTTCTGATTGACAATGCATTTGGTGGGATTAAGAGAGAGAGATAGAGAGCAATAAATAAAACAATATCGGTGGAGAGAAAGGGAAAGAGAGAAAAGGTTGAGAGAACTGAAACCAGTCAGGAGTTGGCAGAGCAGCTGTACTGTACGTAGCAGAACCCTTTTTTTCTTTTTATTTGTAAGTGTTTTTTGGGTTGATTATTTTTATACAATAGTAAGACTGGAAGAGGAGGCCCATTATTTTGGCTTCTTTTAAAGATTCTTCTATCAACCCTCATTTTCTCTCTTTTTCTCCTTTCATAATTTCACTTGTATGGAAAAGGACTTGCATGGTTTTAATCACAAATTTGGCAACTGTTACCAAAACCAAGAAATGCAGCCTGTTTATCACTGGTTAGGTTAGATTGCTTTATACAAGATGGTGGCTGCTGCTTCAAAGCTGCATTCACAATAATATGATGTTGTTGTTAATTATTAGATGATAGGAGTGAAGTACCATGCTTTACTTTGTTAAAAGTACAGGCTGGATAGATGCAATGGATCAAAGTAATAACTACAAGTGTACAATTGATCTGCAAATATGCAACCGTTCAAATAATTAATTAATATATAAGAAGAATTTTATGATGTTATACTTTTATCTAATTCTACGATGTACTTTGCTATCATACGAACATTAGTAGCATACATAAAGGTTACTTTGCAATCATAAAAACATTGGTACCATACATAAAGGGTATGTTTGAATGCGTTCCCAACAGTAGTTATTCTCTGTCTTGGGTTTCAACTTTCAGGTGCGTTTGGATGTGCCATGAAAAGATGTAAATAAGTCTTTCATGAATATGAATTGTGAATAGATAATGATATAGAATAGGCTATTCGTGAATAGAAAATTATTGTTTGGAGTCTATTCATGAATACGAATTGTGAATAGAGAATGACATGAGAATAGGGTATTCAAGTATTCATGAATAGAAAAATATTGTTTGAATTATAATAACAGACTAAATAACATTAATTTTTAAACTTAAAGTTAAATATCTGGGCTAATTCAAGAAGAACGAAGTATATGTCAGACGCATTTTGCTGGCTTCTGCAAAATTTGAGTGAAATAAGCGGCTTTTTGCCACATCTTTTTAGTGAAAACAAAAAGGAAATTTTGTTAACTACTAGAAAGAATGATTCATCATATAATATCTATAATCCTTCGTCAGTTTTTATAACCGTACCGGCACACCTACCGGTCAGGTGGCTGAAATCCGAAATTTACTCTCATAATACCGATACTGCTGTTTCGGTCACTGTTTTAGTTTATGATATTATCAGAATTTTCCGGTATCAGTACGGTTTCCAAAACACAGTCTTTCGCTGCTAAAATGAAAAAAACAAGTAGAGTGGGTAAAAAAAATCCAGATAGAGTAACTTACCAATTAAATGTCTCCATAATACCATACGATTTTACAGGGGTATATATGCAAATCACTTCAAACTTTTTTACCAATTAGATGCACACCAAAACCATTGAATGCCTGACAAGGATTCCAAAAGGAACAATAAGTGTGATTGTTTGAAAGGCCCACCTAGTAGTACTGTGCTTTCTTAATTTTAATAAATTGGCGAGTTATAAATAGCCCATGGGTGTGGAGTTTTGTTGAAAAAGGACATGAAACAATTATTGGCAGAAAGACAAGAAAAATACAATGTACGCTCTGTTTACCAACTTACCATATAAACTCAGAATTTGTATGTCCCATTTTTCTTAAACAATGCCCGGTCAATGAATCCATTTCCTTTCTTGCACTTTGATGTACATGTAAGTGAAGAGATTGAAAAATGCAGAGGGATGTTACAGTTAGAGAGTCTCTTCGTATTCTTTCTCGAAATATGGGAATTAATTAAGATAGGGAAATATGCATTTTAAGTATTTTACTGCTCCAATGAATCAAAACTACAGCCTGTACTGATTAATATATACATATAATGAAAAATGCGGTAATATTTAACGGGTTTGTTCCTCCAGCTGGACCATACAAACAGAACCAGATAAAACCAAAGTCCTTTTTTATATAAACATTTTTTTTTCATGTGAATGGCATGAAACTTATGGTGGGTGACTCATTGGGTGCGTTTGGATCGTTGGAAAGAAGAAGAAGAAGAAGGAAGAAGAAGAAAAAAAATTATAAACAATTCAAACTCTTCACAAAATTACACACTTTCCAATACTTCTTCCCACTTCTTCCCTTCTTCCCTTCTTACCACACCTATCCAAACGCACCCATTAATGGAAGGAGACAGAAGTTCAAGCTGACCATACCAATATAAACTACTCAGCGTGGTTAAAGGGACGAATTCTTACTGTGTAATTATGAACTCATGACTCCTTCAATTTTACTTTTTTGCTAATTGTTTTATTTTCTTAAAATTAAACTAATGAAGTACAATATTATTAGATTTTTTTAGTTTCAAAATTATCTAGTAAATAAACAAGATCTACAATTCTACAATGTGAACCAAAATTACTCGTCTTGCTTAATTTGGAAAAACTAAATAAACAAGATCTACAATTCTACATTAATTAGATTTGTTGAGATATTCACTAAAATGATCGTATATATATCCAATGGTAGGAAATAACAATGTGAACCAAAATTATCGGTCTTCTATTGAAGTTTTATTGATAAGGATGACTCGGCAAATTGAATCATGAACTTTAAAATTATTTGATAAATGACAGAATTTTGAGCTACGTTAAATCTAATATGTAAATTTATTGAATTATAGAAAATATATTCCTTCTCAAGTTTCAAATATTTCTCTGTCGTGGATGTAATTTGACCCGTATAAAAGTTAATTGGTAAAAGAGGATTGCTAAAATGCTATGCACAGCACAGATGCCCTTCGTGCTACGGATTCGTTCTTGAATTTCATACTTCAAACAACCGATCCAAACCGTTCATTATCTTCTTCATATTGAAATCTCATTAGAAACCAAATTTTACTTTTTTATTTTTTTTTCTATTTTTCTCATATTTCTTAAAATACTTAATCTAATAAATTCTTATCCCTTCAATAACAGTGATTTTAAAAAATCTGAGAAAAATAGTAAAAAAAAAATGTAAAATTTGGTTTCTAATAAGATTTCAATATGTAAAAGATAATGAACGGTTTGGATCGATTGTTTGAAGCATAAAATGCAAGAACGAATTCGTAACACGAAAGGCATCCGCGCTATGCATAGTATTTTAGCAATCTCTTGCTAAAATTGGCTGTAAAATTTGTTTTATTTTCATATGGGTCGGTGAATTAGAAAGAAAGAGAAAAGGGGGGGGAAACAAAAAAAGAAAAAAGAAAGGAGGGAGAAGAAAATGTGGTTATGGGTGTCAAAAGTCAAAAAAAGTGGTTTAATTTTTACTTTTCATTACAGTGCCTAGACCTGTCAACGGCATCCGTTTGCCGTTTCGCCACCACGTTTCGGCTTAAACGGAACGGTTTGTGGCATAGAAATATATACCGTTTTCTAAATGGAACGGTAAGTGGCACAACTAGTTATACCGTTTCGACTGTTTCAATCTCATTTCAAACCGTTTAATGTGTAATTTGTAAAGTGGAACGGTTGATGGCACAAAAATCCGTTTCGTTTAATTAATGGAACTGTAAGTGGCAATACCGATTGCATACCGTTTATAAATGGCACGATAACGGTAGAGGGTGATTCCGTGCCATTTAAAACGTTAGACAGCCTGAACAGTGCCTTTGAGAATTGAGAGACACAAACGGTCAATGTGCAAACGAAATCAGGTACCGTGCGGGACGGTACAACGCACCATCTTCCACCGTCCGATATGATCTGGACGGTTAAATTTTTTCGGATCTATCAATCTGGTATTATCTAGAGACCATCCATCATAAATCAGACGGTGGGAGATGGTGCGCTGCACCGTCCCATGGCACGGGAATTGGATACGTCTATGTGGGTCTCTGGTTGATTTATAAATAGCAACCTATCAGTAGTGACTCATCTGATTTCAAACTAGATCCATATGCAAGCTATGAAGTTCTTGTAAACAGCTCTTCTTTAGGTGTGACATTGTTCTTTGTTAGCTAGATAGCTATATATCTAGATTCTCCAAAAAAAAAAAAAAAAAACATCGTTCTTTGTCGTTTTTAAATCATTATTTATCTACCAAATTTGAAAAGTTCACAACTTGGAAGCATCTTTGATGAGAGACACAAACCCAAGTATCCTACAATTGCTGTTCTAGTACTGGCGTCCCTGTATTTTAGGAACTAATAGCATAATTACTTCTAATTAGAAAAGAGTTAATAAAGCTGTTCCTCTGATGAAATTGATCAGTAAAAATCTAAAAGTTCTAAGCGCAGTGAACCCTTAGTGAAGGTCCCATTTTTTTTATTTTTTGAAGTTTCATAATCTTTTCAGCACAGTAATATTTACTGTTACTGTTGTTGATATCGATCCTCGTCCAACAGAGCTAAAAAGATAATGAAACATTAGTTGTACAGATCTCCCATAAATTTTATGAGAACAAATTAACTATTTGGTTCTAAATAATGTTTGAATTTTAATTTTAAATGTTAATATATTTCTAACATTATGTTTACTTGTAACTAGCAACATTAAAAGATTACACTTTGCTTCATTGATGTACCTAGCAGGATTATTTGAATAGGTCGATCCAGTCTTGTTCTCAAAATAATACCTTTTTCGTATTTAAAAGTAAAAGGAAAAAAAAAAAGACATTCCAAAAGATGAAATGAGCCTTTTTATTCAAATAAAAAAGTTTGTAACAAACAAACAATATATTGTCTATTTTACTAAAAAAAAATTTAGAAGATGTTAATTCACTATTGTAGAAATTTACTAGGGGTGCGTTTGGATATAGGAAGAAAGAAGAAGAAGAAGGAAGAAGGAAGAAAAAAAATTATAAACAATCCAAACTTTTCACAAAGTTACACACTTCACAATACTTCTTCCCACTTCTTTCCTTCTTTCCTTCTTTCCACACCTATCCAAACGGAGCCTAGAAGCGGAGTATCCAAAGACAATCGTCTAGTATTTTTCTTATAATATAGAACTTTAAAATTCTAAGCGGGGATATAATTAAAAAAAAAAAGAAATCCTACATTGTGGGAACCAAACGAGCCCCCAGGATATTTACATATAATATTGGGATTTCTTTATTATTATTATTATTATAATTATTTTAAGATAAATTGGGGTCAAGCCTCCCAATTTATTTTTAAGACTCCGTTTAAATGGGTGCAAAAGTAAGGCTCCGTTTGGATGGCTTCTTCCCGGAATAAGGAATAAGGAATAACCACTTTTTACCAATAAATTTATTTCTAACCATCCAAACTCTTCACAAAAGTTACACACTTCCCAATAAATTTACCTATTCCCAATAAATTTCTTCCCTTCTTCCTTCTTCCTATCTTATTCTCAACACATCCAAACGGAGCCTAAGAGAATAACTTCTTCCTACTCTCAAATTTATTATAAACAATCCAAACTCTTCACAAAGTTACACACTTTCCAATACTTCTTCCATTATTCCTTTTATTCCCACACCATCCAAACGAAGCCTAAATTAAATATCTATAAAAGACTCTTCAGCCGAATTTCGAACATAAAACCTCTCACTTGAGATACATTGTTCTTTACCATTTCTCAATATTGAAATTTACAATTCACAGCTTATAAAATGAGAGAATAATATAGTGCACGACTCGTTTTGTTTATTGTCTACGAGACCAACAATGCATATTATAATGCGCGTGCATTCAGTCCATAATATTTTATCTTTGGTACAGAACATGTGCTTATTATCTTTGTATTAATTGATTTTGGGAGTCAGTGAGGAATAAAAAAAAAAGAAGTTCATGCTTCGAATTAATAAGGGAAACGAACGAAATGCCATCAAAATTTTTATATTCGGCTACTGTTGACGTCAGCAATAACAAATCGAAATATAGGAAAAGATATCACCGGGGCATGTCCAGTTTTAAAATAGAACCCAATGATTCAAAAAATACATTAAATTTTGTGGGTTTATACAAAAAAATGCATTAAATTTGAAAATTCCTCTTTTTCATTAATTTTTATATTGAATGTTTCATTTCAATTCCTTTTTTTATGTAGAAAAATGGTTCGGTTTAATAAAAATTCTTTGATCCTCAATTTTTTTTTCTTTATCGTAATTTTGAATTTACAAAAAAAGATCATGAAAGAATAATCCAACAATGAAATTCCATCAGGATCTTATGCGGCGAAAGGTGCAATTAAAAGTATACGGCGGATAAAATGTGACCCTGTACTGTAGATAAACTGCACTGGTACCGTAACTCACTTTAAACTTAAAACTACAGTACCAGTATATTATAAAACTGCCAAACTTTGGACCACTGACATAATCATGAGTGTCACTGATTTCACTGTATTCAACGCGTCACATAAAATCGCCATTGGAAGAATTTGAACTTTGGACCATGCAAACAATTAAGCTGGCCCCAAACTTGCACTGATTTAACAATAATCATGAATAGATCATTAGACCCGGTCTAGATTTAACAATAATCGTACATAGGTGTACTATATGTATTATATTGTAATTCTTCAATTTTAAATGCATGATACTTTCATAATTTGGGGTGTTTTACAAATGAGTAGTGGTTATTTGAGTAATATCATATAAGGCAGTTTAATGAACTAAATGGAGGTGTTTAAAGGTGATTTAATTATATAATATGCCTGTTTCACTATTTAAATATGATTGTATTGAATTTTGAACCAATGTAAAAGTTATTTTACATTTCGTCCAATTTAATAGATGATGAAAACAATTTTGAAATCGACTCAGCTGGAGATCCACCTATCTAATCTAAGTAATGAAAAGCATGTCTACAATTTACTTTTTAATTGGAACAATTCTTTCTAAGATATTAATAAATATAACATAAATTTGGAATGTGCATTAGAATTATCTTTGTTGAATCACCCCAGAGGCCCAGATACACTTTTAAGCCCATCAAAATCTTTTATACTTACAGTAATTACACATAAAATTTGTTATTTGTATTTGCTATTGACAAGCCAATATCCATATGGTACAAGAACCCTGTTTATTAAAAAAGAAGAATTTTTTTCTTATCATATTTTTTTTAAAAAAAAGACGGCAAAAAAGATACACACTCTGTTATAATCAGATTGTGATAAACAAAAAATATATATAATTTCACATTTTTATCTGCTCTACGTACTCTTCAGTTTATACATATGAAATTTGTTAGGTGCCAGATTATATACTCTCTTGCATCTAGCACAAAGGAAATAGCTCTAACTCTTTATTAACTAAGAAGAAAATAATTAGATGCTGCGGCTAAGTTCTGATTTTAGATGTAATTAGGGTCGTAGCATACTATAAGTAAATGGTCCCAATTTTATGGAGCTATCCAATGAAGTCAACTGACAGTGAGTATGCTTACGTTAGGCTATTTGAGCCAGGGGTGGGTAACGTTGATAACGGCAACGGAATGGGTCGTTTCGTTTTAGTAACGGTACGAACTAAGATTATTCATTATTCGTTCTCTTTTGACGGAACGTGACAGAATGGTTATATTTGAACTGTAAAATATATAGATGAATCACGAAACGTATTCCGTTTACCGTTCCGTTTGCGAAACGAAACGAATTTCGTTCCATTATATGTTCCGTTTGGACGGAACAAAACGTCTCCGCGTATTAACGGTGTACCGCGCTCACCCCTAATTTGAACATGGTAAGTGTATTATTGCAAATTTTTTTCAATTTGTTGTAGTTGTTTAAAGCTGTCTTTTCTATAGACACAGTAGAAATGAATAGTGTTGGAAACATGGACAATATTAGAAATTGACAAAATATTTATCAGAATTTAAAAACATTATTCTCATTTTTTTTCAATAATATAGATAATAATATAATTTAGGGCACTTGAAAATCAGTGAATCGTGTGTGTCAAGTGACTTGACAAGTTAACAATTTAGCAAAAAACTTAAAATCTTTATATAATTTGTAAAATAGTTTCAATAATCAATATATCTCATTCCCAGATATATTATTATTTTCAGTTTTCCTTCACGTCTGTGGACTGTGGTCCTTGGTCTATGGGAGAATCAGAATAGGGATCCACAAACAGTCAAACACTAAGCAGTGTCACCAATTAATAGTCACTAAAATAACATTAATCAATTACAGTTTTATTAGTTTTAGTACCATAGATTCTGATGCTCAAGGTTTTTATATTAGACAAAGAACCACCGGTCAGATAATTGTCTTTCTAGAAAGCACGTGTGGGAGCCCTCATCTACTGAGTCATCTTTATTATATGATGAATAAATCTATAAACGACTTAATAGCATTGTATATTTGTATGCCGTGCGTGTAGGGTTGCAAACTTTGAATATATTTTTTTTCGTTTAACCGTTTCGTTTCGCCCCGACAAAACGATCAACGAAACAAAAAAAAAAAAAAATCTGTTTTGTTTGGTAAAACAGATCAACGAAATCAGACAGTTTTGTTGTATAAACGAAACTTGAGGATTTCGTTTCGTTTATTTTCATTTCATTCGTTTATATATTAATATATAATATATTTAGAGTTTTGCTATGGTGAGTCGCGACTCACCAGAGAGTCTGCAAGTCGCGCTCAAAACTCTTAGATCTAGTTCAAAATGACTGATCCAAACCGTCTAATACAATCTCCTTATTGAAATCTCCATGCGAATCAAATTTTCATTTTTTATAAAAATTTTTACGTTATTTTTTTTTGAAATTTTAGAAAATCGTTAATCTAATTTGTTCTGAAACGTTCAAAAATAGCAATTTTTAAAAATTCGAAAAGAATACTGATAAATTTTTGAAAAAATCTAAAATTTGATCTTCTTGGAGATTTTATTAGGGAGATCATATTGGACATGATTGATTTTATTTTTACTGTTCTTTGTAGGGAAAAAAAAAGAAAGAAAGAAAAAGAGAGACAAGAAAGGTATTGTTTTCTTTGTTTTAATTTTTTCATTCTTTTTCAATCTTTTTTATATTTTGTTTAATTTTTTTATGTGTCCTTTGTAGAGACATGAAATAGAGATTGATGTAGTAATTAAGATTATAGCAATTAAAAATTTAAAATTTTTCAAATGTATCATAAACCGATATTTTCAAGTTATTATTTTTATCATTATTCACTTCATGGAATAATTCTCATAAATTGCAAAAAATATATAGCAATAAAAAATTTAAATAAAATTAAAATTAATAAATTATGTGATATCAATCATACCTTTTAGTTACCTCAAAAAATTTTTAAGAGATTTATTCATACTTACTCAAAAACTTTGCAACTCCTTCGTGGCAATTCATGCAAACAATTTTGCGATTCCTTCCGAGCAAATTCTTGCTGATAACGTGTTATAAATTAAGGTGAAAAAAAGAAACAAAGAATAATATATCAAGAGTAAACAACACAATATTTCCAATCACAATTTCAGAATTTCTATTATCTCTTTCATCCATTGACTCATGTTTACAATGTCTCTATCTGTAGGCTACAAAATAAGACATCATGTAATGATCAATAAAAAAGTAATGGAGATTATGGAAATAAATGTAAAGTGGAGAATACGAAGATAATTGAGTAGTGAAAAATGTAAAGATGAACCATCCACATATTTATTTAATTTCATAACAATATTTTATTTAGAAAAAATCAATTATTAGGGAAGGCCTGATTTTCTTCAGCCTCCCGCTCCTTACGCCGCTGAATAAGGATATACGACATGTTTTGAGGCACGTCAAACACGTCAGAGTCGATATATATCATATATCATGTATTTCTTTTCGATAAGATGGAACTAATCCATCCAACTTACTCTTGAAATATAAAAATTCACGAGGTATATTCCGTTGATTTTCAAACTCACGACTTCACTCTAGATCAAAATCGATTCTCAACATGTCATCTTGTATGTTGCATAGGAGAAAGGAGAAATTTACTTTTAGGCTCCCCCCCTTTACAAGAGCATAATTTGTGATGATTTTTCAAAAATGTTCATTAAGTTAAGGGATCTATTTGAAACAAAATTAATTAGTCGAAGCATCAATTTGAAACAAAATTCACAAGGATGCTATGAAAGAAACCCAAAACTCTGTTAATACTAAAAAAAGCTTGATGGCGGCTGTCAGTACTAAAATGTTTTTCTCGTTTGTTTTGAATAATTAATTCCGCTATGAAAGTGAGATAAATTTAGTCAACTTGACTGACATGTGTCTGATTTAATAGGATTTAACCTTCAAATGTAGAAAATGGATTGCAGACTTGAGAGTAATTTTAATGTAAATATTTCTAAACCAATAACAAATATATATATATATATATATAGAGAGAGAGAGAGAGAGAGAGAGAGAGAGAGAGATAGAGAGAAAGCCTTCAATCAAAGCACTTTGACCGGAGTCCCGGTTAAACCCCGTCAGATCTCAATTTTGAAAGTTCAAATGACCGATCCAAACCGTCAAATATGATCTCTATATTGAAATCTCCTTGCCGACCAAAATTTCCATTTTTTTTTAAATTTTTAAGTATTTTTTTCGGATTTTAAAAAATCGTTAATCTATTTGTTCTGAACCCTACAAAAATTGTTGTTTTTGAAAATCCGAAAAAAATTCAAAAAAAATAAAAAATTTTGTCAGCAAGGAGATTTCATTATGGAGATCGTATTTGACAGTTTGGATTGGTCATTTGTACTTTCAAAATTGAAAACTGACGGGATTTAACCGGTACTCCGGTCAAAGTGCTTTGATTAAATCCTCCCTATATATATATATATATATATATATATATAGATAGGCTAAATTAGACTCCAGCACATGGAGGGTCTGTGTGCTGGAATTTTTTAATCGTCCGATTTAAAATCGGAGGGTCTAGATTTATGCGCTGATGAAGCTGCCGTCCTTAAAATTTTACGCTATGTCTCTGTTTCCTCTCCGTTAATGCACAGACGTCTCCCCCTCTCCTTCGGACTTCTCCTCTCCTCCGAAAAGGAAAACCTAGCGAAAGACTTGGATCGATGGAGCTGCTTAGCGATGAACTCAAAAAGTGCTGGTGGCGCACCCCTCCCTTTCTCTCTTACTCTCTCGATACGCACCTCTTCTTTCCGATCAAGCGTCTCTCTCATACGATTAAGCCACCCACCGCTTCTCCTCTTTTTTTCGATTAAGCTACCCACCGCTTCTCCATGGGATCTGAAGACCACGCCAAGAAAGGTAAATAATATTTCTATGTCTTCCTTCTCTATGCGATTTGAAAATCCTAGTTTATTGGTTGGATTTAATCTAGGATTTTTACAGTTTTTTTTTTAACAATTCCATGGATTTTCAGACCGTCACAATACCATGGTCTTTTAATACAATTCCATGCCTTCCTTCTCCATGGATTTTTACTGAAATTATATTGAGCCCCATTTTGTTAGTTGGATCTTTATGGTTTTCTAAAGATAATAGGCACTTGAATCCATATGGATTACTCAAATCCATAGGCACTTGTTACTGTCTGAAATTGAATCAGAATTCTGGCCTAACAGTACTTAAATTAAGATTCTATTATGCTTTATTTCTAGTAAGAATAATTTTTTATGTGCCAAAAATTTTCCTAACATAATAGATCCAAAAATTGATTACAAAAATCAAAAGTAAAAAGTGGAGACACGGTCAAAAATTGCATCAATGCTAACATTAACGAAGAAGGCAGAAATATTAACTGAAATTCATTCTAGGTTTTACAAAATTTTTTTCTAAAAATGACAGAATTTAAATAGAATCATGGAGAAGGAAATAAATTTTGTTTACTGTACCTTCCTTGTGGCCTCAAATCGCATGGAGAGGAAAGAGAAGAGAGAGACTTCACGCGAGACAAACTTCGAGTGAGAGAGAGACAGCGGGAGAGAGACTTCGGCTTTTGTTTTCCTCCCGATCTAACAGACCAGTCAGGCGAAACTAGGCCTTTTTTTTTCTGCGCGAGAAAGACGAAGATGGGGGGAGAGAGAGTAGGAAGAGAGAAGGGTCTGAATTCCCAAATGAGAAAACGGAGATAGGAAACGGAAAAATTTTAAAAATAACGGAGAGACGGAGTCCAGATTTGCTCCCTCAGCGCTTCAATCTGGACTGTTGGATTTACGATCGAACGGTTACAAAATTCCAGCACATAGGACCCTTGTGTGCTCCAATGTTTTAACCGTCTGATATAAAATCTAACGGCTTAGATTTTGTCGCTGGATGAGAGATGAAGTTATTAAATTTTCCGTTAACCCCATCTCCGTTACTCCGTTTGCCTATTAGAACTGAAAGAAAATAAAAAAAATATGAAGGGACTCTCTCCTGCTTCGTCTCTCTCACGTGAGAAATTAAAGAGAAAACCTAGCCGATGCCGCTTCTTCTCTCGCTGTCTCTCTCCCTCTCGATCTCTCACTTCTTCTCTCTCGTGCGAAGCAGACAAGAAACCTTGGCCTTCCCCAATCTGCATACGATTTGAAATCTCGCTTCAATCGGCCTCAAATCTGTAAGAAACCTCTCACAAAAGTGAAATTTATTGCTTTAACAAACAAAGATTAAGAGACATGTTGCATTATCTCTGGATCTGAGTACCTTTTCCATCTTGATGCTTGTATTTGGTCAAAGAATTGGCTCAATTATGAAAGGTTTATCTGGGAATCAGGGTAGACAGAGTGCAAGATTTGTGCAAAGTTATAATGCTCGATTAATTCACTGGTTGAAAACGTTTCATTATATGATTGAAATAATTATTGAGTAATTGTTGCCTTATCTACCTATAACATCCGATTTGCCAATTGATACTGATGATGGTAGAACCAATTGGTACTGACAATTAAAGTTCTAGAATTTTCCTTTGTACCAATTGGTATGATGATGGTAAAACCAGCTTTATTTAGTCACTAGACTAATTGTTAAACCAGCGTGCAAACTTTTCATAGCTGATAATGATATGCCATAAATAGTGACGGGTGAACGTACCAATGTTAATTGTTCCATTTTTTATTTTCAGGGGATTTCTAATGTGGAGTATTTTTGGTGGTCTCAAGTAACTAAAATTATTAGAGCACCTCATTTTGCAGACCTACCAGCACGACATTGGTTCGAGATATTTTGAAAATGTCTCAATAGTTTGCCTCTTGTAGTCTTGTGGTTCTTGTTATAGCTTGTAGTTAAGATATTGTTGAAATTTTGGTTATTATTCCTTTAAATCATAATTTTTATTTACATTTTTTTTTAAATATGCTTTTAGATGTGTTAGATTGAATGTCAACTTCTATTCTTTATCATATGTGAATAGATTTGTAATGTCCATATTTTTTTTATAGAATGCCAGCTATTCCTTAGTATATTTCAATTATGTTTGAAATATATGCTTGTGAGTTGTGATGCTTGTAATCTGTGCTAGTAGTTTGGTAAATTCTGCTTGTACTTATAGTAATTGACTTGGATCTTTTCCTTGCTTTGTACTAATGGATTTCAATTTAAACTACCCACTTGCTATACCGCATTTTCTATACTTGTACCTGTATTAGTACATGCTGTTCCAACTTGTCTGGTAAAGACATGTGGCAGTAAAGAGATAACTAAATTATGGAAGATAATGGTTTGAATGTTCATATGGTAAAAACATGTGCCAGATATCTATAGTTGTACCTGTACCAAATTTCAATGGTGAGGTAAAGACAAGCTTTGAAATTTAAAATAACCAGATTCCAGAAACTAAATCATAAAACACTCGTATTCAAAATGCTCAGATTCAAAATACTCAGGCTTTGAAATTCATCTTTAAGCATAATAATATAATGTCAATAAAACGCTAAAAACAAAAATTTATATTCAAGACATTTGGCAATGAGCTATTCAAAATAAACAAAAAATAAAAGTATCTATGCTACTTGAGACCACCAAATGCTCCACATCGTAAATCCTCTTAGATGTCACCTGAAAATAATGAAAAAAAATTAATATCCAAATTGACTGGCTATTTAACGATAATGAGGATTCAATTTGCGATGAACTTCAAGTAATTAGCTAATGATAAGCTTTATAATAAAAGACTTAAACTTGCAAGAATGCAAATCAACAATATATACTAATTAAATTTTAACACCAACGATATTCCCTTTGCCGGCTAAACTAATTAATTTAATCTCAAGTGAATTAATTTCATTGCCACGGCCAGGCCAAACTCAAATTTATAGCAAAAAATTAGTAATTTTTTCATTTCAAAGAATGAAAGAGAAAGGGTCTGGATACCATTCAAAGAATGAAGAGGGACTAGATACCTTTCGTAAAGTGCAAATATAGAGAGAATTTAAAATTATAAATACCATACAAGTTCAGAATGCCTATAATTTCAAAACTCAGAAATTATCTGTTAAAATCGAGAAAACAAGGGATCTAGCTTGGCTCAATCGAAGCTGGAGTTCAGGCTTCAATCAGCTTTCGAAAGAATTTAGACATCATTCGAATCTAGATGTAAGGTATGGGCCTCAACCAATATGGCCTTAATCTGTCGAGCATTGAGCGAAGATAAGCGGCGGAGGGGAAAGGGAGGAAAGTTCTTCAAACCGTCGGCATCGAAGATCAAGAGAGTGAGAGAGAGAGAGAGAGAGAGAGAGAGAGAGGTGGAGAAATCTAGGTTTATTCGCCTCTCAGTTTCGTGTGGAGACGGAGAGAAGGAGACGAAGAAGTGAATGGCTTGATCGGAAAAAGAGGAAAAGCACCATCGACAACAAAGACTTCTCATGTGAGAGAGACGAAGAGTCCCTTCGTATTATTTTTTATTTTCTTTCAGTTCTAATAGGCGAACGGAGTAACGGAGATGGGATTAACGGAAAATTTAATAACTTCATCTCTCATCCAGCGACAAAATCTAAGCCGTTAGATTTTATATCAGACGGTTAAAACATTGGAGCACACAAGGGTCCTATGTGCTGGAGTCTAATTTAGCCTATATATATATATATATAGAGTTTAGCTACGGTGAGTCGCGACCAATACTCCTAGATCTAGATCAAAATGACCGATCCAAACCATCTAATATGATCTCCCTATTGAAATCTCCATGTAGACCAAATTTTTTATTTTTTCGAAATTTTTAAGTATTTTTTTGTAATTTTAGAGTTTAGCAAGAATTTTTAAGTATTTCATCTTTATTGTATATATATATATATATAGAGTTTAGCTACGGTGAGTCGCGACTCACGGACCCTCCGGTGAGTCGCGACCAAAACTCCTAGATCTAGATCAAAATGACCGATCCAAACCGTCTAATATGATCTCCCTATTGAAATCTCCATGTAGACCAAATTTTTTATTTTTTCGAAATTTTTAAGTATTTTTTTCGGATTTTTTAAAACTGATGTTTTTGAATGGTTCGGAACCAATTAGATTAACGATTTTCTAAAATTTCAAAAAAATACTTAAAAATTTCGAAAAAATGAAAAATTTGGTCTACATAGAGATTTCAATAGGGAGATCATATTGGACGGTTTGGATCGGTCATTTTGATCTAGATCTAGGAGTTTTGGTCGCGACTCACCGGAGGGTCCGTGAGTCGCGACTCACCGTAGCTAAACTATATATATATATATATGGATATGAAGGATCTACACTATATGGCGACGAAAAAAGAAATGTGAATCTACAGTATATCTGAAGAATCTGCAATATATTTGAAATCATATCTCGTGATTAACTATTTATCAAAGGTCCAAAAAATAATTCTTCTCACATCACAATCTATCAATTATCAAAATGGACATTATTGTATAGCATTGTCACACCCATGTAACAACACGAAACTGATGAAAGATATATGCAGAGAGCAACGTATTAACGCGAGTTATATATATGGCAGGGTGAGTCGCGACTCACGGACCCTCCGGTGAGTCGCGACCAAAACTCCTAGATCTAGATCAAAATGACCGATCCAAACAGTCTAATATGATCTCCCTATTGAAATCTCCATGTACACCAAATTTTTTATTTTTTCGAAATTTTTAAGTATTTTTTTCGGATTTTTTAAAACTGATGTTTTTGAATGGTTCGGAACCAATTAGATTAACGATTTTCTAAAATTTCAAAAAAATACTTAAAAATTTCGAAAAAATGAAAAATTTGGTCTACATAGAGATTTCAATAGGGAGATCATATTGGACGGTTTGGATCGGTCATTTTGATCTAGATCTAGGAGTTTTGGTCGCGACTCACCGGAGGGTCCGTGAGTCGCGACTCACCGTAGCTAAACTATATATATATATATATGGATATGAAGGATCTACACTATATGGCGACGAAAAAAGAAATGTGAATCTACAGTATATCTGAAGAATCTGCAATATATTTGAAATCATATCTCGTGATTAACTATTTATCAAAGGTCCAAAAAATAATTCTTCTCACATCACAATCTATCAATTATCAAAATGGACATTATTGTATAGCATTGTCACACCCATGTAACAACACGAAACTGATGAAAGATATATGCAGATAGCAACGTATTAACGCGAGTTATATATATGGCAGGTATAGGGTTTTTCATGTTTTTCTTCTTTATAGTTATATTGATTATTCAATTGTCTAATTGACTTGTATTTGACATGGACATTAATAATTAATTAGTTCTTTACTATCTGGTGTCAAATGAAAAAAGTACATACTCTGTCAAGTACAAGAGCTATAAAAGGCATCATAACTGTTTATATGCATTATTATACATGTTTGCATATAATTCAGTAGTTGAGAGTAATTAGCTGCAAAAAAGGACAATCACTTCATTAACTATCAAATTTATTCCATACAATAGTTGATGATTGTAACACAAAAAATAATTTAATAGAATTCAAATATTGCAAAAAATTCTTTTGGGGCAATTACTTAATTCAGGATAGTGTCACTTTAAACCCACCTCTGAACGGTTAAAATAGTATTTTTATATTATATTGATATCTTATCTTAAAAATAATAGTTAACCGTTATAATTAAAACTTAAAAGTAATTTTAATATAAATGTGACTATATATATTAATATTTATGGCTGTTATAATATTAGATTTCTATTAAAAGAATTTATGACTTTTGCATATGTTCTCAATGTACACATCATAAAAAATTTGGTATTTTCTTTTGGGGTCAAATAAACTAGCAGTGCTACCTGTACACATACATTGTTTGGACTTATTGGCCTGAGAAACGTTTTTGGCAATTTGTCGAGTAGTTATTATCAGGCTTGGATCAATTCATAATTGAATTAGCTCATACAGTGAATGAAAGAAAACAGGACCACAAAATGTACCAAGCAACAAAGGGGAGACTTGAATTTGTGAAAACGAACCATGATCAATTTGGCACGGGTGGTTGTACTGCTCAAACAGACATCTAATTTCTTCAGTTTTGTTCATTTCTCATTGCTCACGGTCTCATTTTGTTTGTAAGAAAAATTATTCACATGATGATGTAAATTGGAATAGGTAGGGGCGTTTCAGCTTTTGTTTTTTATTGTTTCTGCCAAGGAATGAATTCGTTTTGAGTAATAGGAACCTTTTGAAAGCAATAAATATTATTGTATAAATAATTTAAAATAGTAAGAATGAATTATAAAAAATGTTAAAATAAAAAAAATTACTTACGTATTTTAGTTAGACTAGTGATCGTGTATTGAATGTAAGTGTATATTAAAAATCCGAAATTGCTTACCATCATTTCACAGATTTCCTCATCCTCATCCCCTACACCATCTCATTAATGCAATTAATGTAGCGCTCATCCCCGTCTCCTCTTTCCTTTCGTGTGTTTCCCCTCATGGCCTCATTCCTTCACTGTGTTTGTCTTCCTCCCATCTTTTTTTGTGTTTCCCATTACGTACCCACCCCATCCAGCGCCCACACTGTTCTCATCCCCATCCCCATCCTTCTGTCGCTGACTCCCTCCCCCGACTAGAATAATTAGTTTTACTTACTAGAACAATTAGATTTGCCAACTAGTAGGTTTATTAACTAGAGCAATTATGTATATTAAGTTAGAACAATTAGGTATATAAATTAGCACAATTAGGTTTACTAATCAACACTATTATGTTTATTAACTAGCACAATTAGAATTATTTTTCTAATATTCTAGTTTGGTGAACTAATTATTCTAGTTTGTGTTGTGTTGTGTGAGGGTCCCAGTAGATGGGGAAGCATAAGCAGTAATAGTAAATCCAAGGGACAAAAGGATGAGCGCAAAAAATAGAAAATCCAAGGGACGAGAGAGTGAGCGCAAAAATAGAAAGTTAGTTAGAGTTTAATTAATCATATTTCAAAAATAGAAACGTATTTTTTCAGAAAATGATGGGATGAGAAATATTAGAAATGATTGATTTATCTTCTATTAGATGATTTAAAGTTATCAATGCAATTTTATTGGTATGGATGTGGTGACGAAACAATTTTGAATTTATATTAAATTTGATACACAATCTATTTACATCATGGAAGATATTCTAAAACAAATATTCTTATTCCTACTATTTATAAAAGTATCCATAAAAAAGTTGGAACAATTTCACTAGAGGGGTAAAAATAATTGTTGTATCAATTATGGACCATTGATTCGTGTGATTTGATTTGATGTATGATCTGGATGTTGATTTTAGATAAAACGTTAGGCCCATTGACAGAAAAGAGAAAAAATTTAGGTGGTGTTTAAACAATTTATTTTTCCAAAAAGAATTCACTAGTATCGCTGAAAGATTCAATAATGTATTTTTATTTTCTATCATTATTTTGTTTTTTTATTTGCCAACGTATTAGAGGCATCTTTTGCTAGTTACGGAGTAACACAATTTTTTCCATAAAGCAACGTTCCTCTGTTTTGGTCTTTGAAAATTTTAACAAAGAAATCATAAATTTTATAGCTATAAATTTATGATATATTTGTTTAAAAACAATGGTGAAGATCCATGTCGTCAACTGTCCGCATGTTGGTAGGATCAAGGGATATTAAAGTGTGAATTTATTTGATGTATAGCAATGCTATTGTCAAATCATCATTCATATCAGAGAACGCTTTTTAATCGTGTTCAAATAATCATTTTTCAATTTAGCAGCTAAGAATCACCTTTTACAAAATCTGACTCGGGAAATTCATTGTGAATACTTAAGAGTGCGAGTTGACCACATCTTCATATTAGAAAATATGAGAATATATATTGTGAACCATGGTGCATAGAGGGTTTCATGCACCATAATCGTTTGATTAGGTGATTTTGTAAATTGACAAATCTAAACTAACCAATTTAATCTATATATTGAAATCTCACAGCAAACAAAATTTTACAATTTTTTTGAAACTTTTTTACTATTTTTTTCGAAAATTTTAAAAGTTTTCATTTTTTGGCTACACATTAGTGTATTTATAGCAAAAAATGGCAAGTCTTACAAAAATAAAAAAATAATAAAAAAAATTATAAAATTTTGTTTGCTATGATATTTCAATATATAGATTGGATTTGTTAATTTAAATTTGTCAATTTACAAAATCACCGATCAAACGGTCATGGTGCACGAAGCCCTCTATGTATCATGGTTCACAATAGATATTCTCATAAAATATATAATAATATAAATTGATTTTTATCATCCACATAATCTAAGAAATCACAGAATTAATGACGACATAATCCATCATTTTATGCCTAGTTTTATTTTTATGATTAATTTTATCCACCTGTTAATAATAGAGCTGGAATGTAGATTCAAGAAATTAAGGATCAAATGAGATAATGACAAAAGAACCACGCCTTTAAGTTACTCTCATGTAAATATCTTTGCCAGCCAATCTTACTTTTAATGTCTGTTAATTTGAAGTTTTTTTTAAATTTAAAAAATTGTATCAATTATCATAGAAAATAATTCTATGAAAATTAATTGTGCACCAACCACCAGAATTTGTGTGTGTGTGTGTGTATATATATATAATGCTACATAAAGGATGATTGATTAGGAGTTATGTCTACCTTGAACTTTTTGAAATTTCGGTTTGATCCCTTTCGTTGATAAAAGTGTTTGGTACTTTGACAGCCATCCGCTAGACATTTTCAACTGTTGCCATGCACGGCTAGGATCTATACAGATCCGGATGTTTATTGCAGAGATAATGGATTGGGTCAAAAATATCAAATTACATGACTGAAAATTTACAGTGACTGTTGCTGTCACTTTTCTGTAAGAGGGAAAATAAACAGTTGTACTTCTGCAAATTGCCTGATATTGATCTTGGTACCTTCTAAAATAAGGCATATATACAATATATTCCATCAAAAGTAAAATCAGTCCTGCTTGATTGATCAATTATTTGATTTTGAAGCATCATTTTCTTAATTTACAAAGGCTCCGATCCGAATAAATCTTTTGAGGGGATTGAAATCATTTAAATGATAGAGTAAATTAAGTTCAGCAAAACTTTCTGTAGAGGCTACTTTATTATTATTATTATTATTATTTTGATAGTATTGTTTGAAATATAAAGCTTTACAACGATTTGATGTTTATTTATTTATTTTAGATAATTCTCGTTGTATTTTTTTTTTGAAATGTTTCATTTTTCTCTTATTTCCAACATTAATTTATTTTTTAGATATTTATATTGATAGGTAATCCTACCTACCTTAAAAGAGTAATAATAATTGTACAATGGCGCCGCAGCTTCCTACGGATGCTTGTCCCTATTATAGCTCTTGTGGACGACGGATAAGAGTCAATATTATATTTTATTTTTCTAATAATTATATTTTATGATGAGAGCGGTGTTTTCTTGTGGGAGGTATATATCTAGAGACAATTGTAGAAACAAAGTTCCTGAGATTACAAGAATCTACTAATCTTTTTTTTTTTTTTTTGAGATACAATATCTTGCCTATATCGGAAGAATTTACTAATCTTTATCCGCTCATCTGGTAAAGCATGTTCTGAATTAAATCAGTCAATTGTTGTTAAAAAAAATATATATATCTCGGTCAGTTTGTATTTGATCCCCTTGAAATTCGTCTCTATGAATTTTTGACCAATTGTTGGTTTCTCTTGATTTCGACGTTTCTCATTCGCTTTATGGTAATTTATACATGTATTAGATATGCTTTTAGAATGCGATAGAACTTTCAGAAAGAAAAATAAAAAGGTTCATGTACTTGAGAGTAAATCGGTTAATTATTTTTTAGACCCTCCAATGTAAATATTTTTTTAAAGAAAAAGCTGGTTTCTAATCATTAGATATATAAACAGTGAAAAAAAAATACTTTTAGCACTGAAAAAAGACAACTAAATGATTTTTAATGATTAATAGATTATGACGGATGTGGTTTTGAATAATTGATCATTAATTTAGTCCTTTCTTTAAGATCTTGTGGTAAATACTAATTTTCTTTGAGGATTAAGATCTTTAAAAGAAAATTAAATTACTAGGTTGTTACGTTATAATGTTATATATAGATTATAGATAGAAATATAAAATTGATATTCTACTATGAAAGTATAATGATGTGCTTATTTCAAATTTAATAATAAACATCATAAAACAAGAAATAATAACTTGCTTTAAAATGTCAGTTGCACATAATTTATCATCTGTTTGTCCTGTTTGCCATTAACCGTTAAATAACACCCTTAATCGTCTTCTAAGAACTTGGTTTTAGACAAATTTCATTACATCCTACCTAATCAATTAAATTGTTTCCTATGTGACAAATTACTTTAATTAATACCATGCATCACCGATTAACTATACTTGATTGGTTATTTTTTATTCATATACATTTGTCAAAACATTTTCAGATTTAGTTTTATTTTAGTTTTGAATCTATATCGTTTGAACTTTGAAGAGAGTACAGCAATAATCACTAATCCGCTGCTGACTTAGTGGTTGAAACAGGGAGAGAGAATAGGTGCTTGAAATTTCGTCGTAAATATCAAAATTAAATAACATTGTAATAGGACAAAAATCCGGATGAGGAACAGGGTTCTCTTTTGACATGAGATGAGAACATGGTGTGACGTTTTAGTGATATCTTTTGTGGGTCTCTCGCCTGATTTCAGACCTTTTTCTCTAGGAAAAAATGAAAATTACTTTATGAAAAAGTGATCTAATTGGCAGGGAGCCCCACTTGATGAAAGTCGCAAATTAAAAAAAATGTATACATAATATATAATTAGGGAGTCACTAAATTTAATATCTTGTATTTGAAATATGTATACATATATAATA
Source organism: Rhynchospora pubera (assembly GCA_028095005.1). Lineage (NCBI taxonomy): Eukaryota > Viridiplantae > Streptophyta > Magnoliopsida > Poales > Cyperaceae > Rhynchospora > Rhynchospora pubera. Next base: position 60,014,931 of record CM051459.1, on the reverse strand, counting down.
TATAATTAGGGAGTTCCTTTAATACGTTGTAAACTTGTAATTAATAAACTCAAATATCTCCCTGCATTTTGATTTTTGATACATTGCTTGTAGTGTGGCAGAGGGAGAGAAATTTTTTTTTTTTTTTTGGTTTTTCCCCTAAGCAATTTTGCATTTTTGTTTCAATGGCAATTTCATTTGAAATATTCTTAATAATGTTGTAACTTATAATTATTTAAAGGAAGATGGAATGAACTACGTGGCATCAAGTACAAAGTAAAAGCCCTGAGAAAGTAGCTTTATGAATTATGAAGTAGTAGTAGCTACCTTTGTGTTTGTTGAGGTTAAGAAAAAACAATGTACTTATTGAAGACGAACTACATCAAATTTAGGACCACGCTGCATGGCTCCATGCAAGAAAGCATTCATGAGAGCCCCCAAACTTTAAAATGAAAGGGACCCCTCCATGGGTGGTTAGCTTGGCCTCAATCACATGCTGTTCAATTTCACTGTGCATTTGCTTGCAACCATATATTGTATTATTTCACATTATTTCTGGTAATTTTTAAAACAGTTGTTTCATATTTCATTTTTTTTCATTTAATGCATCACAGATTTTTTTCATTGCTAAATGCTAATGAAATGTGAACCACATTGACGATGCTTACAATTTGGATATCAAAATTATTAAAATACAAATTAAATGTTCATAAAGGACCTCCGATGGAGTTTTGACCTGCTGCTTTACATTGAAGGTGTATTGGGCTTTGCCATTAAATTAGAGGTTGGTTCAAAAAATATTTATGAGTGTAGAGGGCAAATATTATTAAAAATTTCGAAATCAGTAGTTGTGTGAAGTGATCTCTCCTCTAACAAATATATTGGACGTCCTTACAGTTTAAGTAAAACTATGTTACTATATTTAACACTTTTATATTGTTTCTACTTTTATATTTGACTAAAGTTTAAATAATGCTTGTCTTGGAGATGCATATAGCCTTAGATTTGATTCTATCCTCCGAGACCTCCAAGGCTCCAACTGTACACGTACCAGGGGAAAAAATTGTGCATTGCCTCTTTGCCTGCCTTGTTCTTGTAAACGTGTTGGTGCTGCTATCCAAATGCAGAAAGAGCCTAAGGGCCTTAAACCAAAAAAAATGCAGAAAGAGTAGGGGTAAATTTGCAAAACATCCTTAGGTTTTCCGATGTCTCTCTCTTTTTTCTTTTTTTTTTAAGTGAAAGCTTTTCCGATGTTGACAATTCTATTCCTATGTTTGGGGCTGAATAGTGCCTTGATGTTGACAATTATAATTGCTGGAAATTAATATCTTGCCCGGACAAGACCTGATATGCAGCCAAGCGAGTAGAGCCCAACAGAAGCGACGAAAGTTTCTAGCTGTTGAAAAATACAAAACATCATGCTTTCATGATGTGATACTTTCTTTTGTAGATTAGTACATACATCTCGCTTCACCGTGAGCAATGTACTTTAGGTTCAAAGACAATTAAGAAACTAATTCCATTGAATTAATGAGAATTCTTGCATGTGGGTGAGCGGGTTCTCGGAGTGAAAGACAATCGGAGTTAGAAAATAACAAGGAAACAAAGTTTAGTTATCTTTTTATGGTGCATAAAATTTAATATTTTTACTTGTGAGTTGTGACAACAGAACAGAGAACCTGATCAAATATGTTGGTGGGGTTGGGGGGGGGAATTTAATTATAATGAGACATATATTTAATTTACAATTATTTTAAGTCATGTATCCTATTATTTTTCTCGACAAAGCTACTAAAAATGGATTTGTTTTTTTTTTAAAAAAAAAAGAATCCGTTGAAGAGACAAGTTAAGGTTAGAATTGTAAAATATAATACTCCCTAAATCAACTCTATCGTCTGCAGTAAATCTGATCTAAATCTTGTCTCATTTTATACTCAATCATTTTTGCAATTTGACTTTATTAATTATTCTGAATTATCCTTCAATTTGTTTGAACCACACCTTTGTGTATATCCCTCAACATCCATAAAACTATACACCACATGCCATAATCTACACTATATGAAAGCTATTTGTATAGTTACTAGTACAAACCACCAACAAAACTGCAAAGACCAAGATACATGAAAACTTAGTATCTTCTTTACAATTAGTTGTTATTATTGTTTCTTACTATTTATTACTATATAGTACTATCGTTTGCGTTGTCATTGAACGGCAATTCCTGAATGCAGTTAAAGAGTCGTACAACATGTTGGCAACTCCTTATGGAAATTATTCAAAACTACTGTGAGATCAGCAATCTAAAACTTTCGCTGCTTGTAAATAGGAATTAAGTAGACGCTAACAACACGGAATTCATTGGATAGTTCGTGTAGAATTTTGAACCATTCATTCCTAATTAATTGTTCAGACCAATTTAATGGGAAGTGCTATGGGCAACTTGTATTTCACTTGGAGCAACATCTATTTTTTTTAAAATATCTAAACTGCCCTCAACATCAATCAAAATTAATTACCATAATTTATTTCCTTATCTGTACTCCCTTTCTATTTTAGATTCCCTGCTAAAAGAAAATCAATCTTTTTAACGAAAATTACATATAAATATATAATCATGTACGGAAATTTGCTAAAAGAAAATCAATCGTTTTTAATATTTTATTATGTTTGCATATGAACAAATATATTAAATATTCATCAATAAACCAATAATGCATATAAATTAAATATAAACATGACAAAATATAAACAAAATATGAACAAATATATATGTTAAATTCGCATCAACAAACCGATAGTGCAACTCTTTCCTTTGTTTGCTCTATAGCCTAACGTTTTCTAAAAGAATAGAAAAGGAATTGATCCATTAAAAACATACCAATAAATTTATTAAATTTTAAAAGGGTAATTTGGTCAGCTCAAAAAATATTATGTTGCTCCTGACAACAAACCCGCTGCCCAAAGCACCTCCCCAATTTAATTGTATAACCGTACCTTGTGGCCTGTTCGTTCTGACGAGTGACGAAACCCACAAGTATAAATTTAGATTTGATTACTCGTCTGATCTGAACATGCACGACTTGTCTTCTTACACAAACAGGAGCAATTTAAATGCAACATTTGAGGCACAATATCCACATATATTTTTTTCCAAAATTTTTGTAAATATTTTAATAATTATATATGCAATTTCACTAATAAAAATTCTACATTGACCCTCCATAAATATATGATTATTTATATTAATATAAAAATATAACAAATGATATATATTTCCCAAAAAAAAAATCGTAAGTTAAAAAAATGTATATTTCATAATATTTAGTTTTCTGAGTGACCTTTTTAAAACATATTCCGACTCATACAAACTGACATCTGCTAAGGTGCTCCAGAATATGATGGGAGAAGGAAAGGGAAGGGGTGGGAAGAGAAGAGGAGTACACCCCAAATTTGGATGTAACCACAAGTGTACCTCTCTTTTTATTTTTACATAAGAGTTAAACTCCATTCTCCCTCATTATCCTTGATTTTCCTTCAAATTTAAAGTTCTGGAGCATGGTAATAGTCTTGGGCAGGAAAAAAATAGTTCACCTTCTCTCTCACCCTCTCCCATTCATCCTTCTGGAGCAGACCCTAAGATGCGACAAAACAAATTACAAACCTAGGTTTATGGTTATGGGCCTGAAAAGAGTGGTGTTTGTCTCTACTAGGGACTAGGAAGGTCCCAAGTGCTAACTAGCCTTCGTTTTCCGATTGGGAATTTGGGACCGCCTATGAGTCTTCTTTATATATAAGTTGTAGACTCACTGGAGTGAAGAAAATTATATGCGAGTAACAAGTTGTTGTCTCTCCTTTAACTAGAAGACAAGACCAGATGGGAGCTTTGGCCTGTGACTGTGAGCCTTTCACGGACCCAACGGATCTGGTCCACCCGGATTCAGTTGACATTTCCTATCCACTTTATATTTGCCAGACCAGATCACCAGTTTTTTACAGTTTCAGATCATTATACTGTAATAAGTACTTGAGTGAAAAGATTTCAACCCCACAAGGTCACAATGGAATTTTTTAACATAGTACCTCCAAACATACCATGAATCCCTGTTTTTGAAGATTTTTGAATCACATCTTGTATGCAAATGTACTATGGATCTTTTGTGATATATTAACATTTTCTCTGACAAATTAGACTTTAAGTTTTCAAATAACATGAAATAGTAGCCTCTTATTTATTTAAATTATAGTAAGGTAAATATCAAATGAGATTCTATCAGCCCTTTCTAAATTCCTTTTTGCATTTCTCTCTTTTTTTTTTTTTTGTTTCACTTGTGAAGGTAACAACAGCAGGACAATCGTCATGTTTGATGACATGACAGGTTAAGATGTTGGAACAGCAATGTACAACTGGCCAGCTTGTACGTGATGTTATAATCTAGCATGACTACTTGTGACATAGTAAGTACAGCATATGCAGTATTTGGTTGGTAGGGTTTTGATAAGATGTTATAACCTCTGGATCTTGATCGTGTAACATTCTAAGAAAATAGCATTGCAGTATTGTGTTGGTAGACAGGCTTTGAAAGATGATTGATGTTGATAAATTTTATCTAAGTACTTCTGCTCAAGTCTAAACATGAATCACACACTGTCACATTGAGGAGTAATGAAACTAAAAGCTGCAATTCTATGTACAAACTAGAAACAAATGTACAATACTTGACTAAAGGCAGCAATGCTCAAAAATCTGGAACAATCCTCATATGGAAAGGAGCAGGTTAGAAGTCGAGGGGTTTAAGTACCTCAGCTCAACAGTGCTAACCAGTTTCTTTATCATTTCCCAAGTCGACCCGCTATGAAAAAAAAAAAAATAGAAGTCAGACCTCTAAACTCAGCACACTTTAGTGTTTCTTATATTTGGACTTGTGGTTTGTTTCTCTTTTATGTTTTTCTATTATTTAATGTTTCACAGAGACAATGGAGAAAATAGATGAAATCAGAGCATGCAGCACATACCAGCCGTTTGCTTGTATATGGAGTTATTTGAACTTCCAGCTCAGAATTCTCCATACCCTCGCCCTTTCTTTTCTTAGTACTATTTTCTTTATCAAACTCTTTTCTGGAATCCTTTCTGGAACCAGACTGCCAGACCCTGCCAAAATTTGGTAGCCAATTATCAGCACTGGTATTTTCTACCAACTCACCCCTCTTCTCCCTCTCCATCTCAGTTCGTCTCTTGTCAGACCAAGCAGCACCCACCCGTTTAGGGTTTAGTTTATGTGACTTTCCTTTGTTGAAGTGAGAATTTGGTACATGATCAATCACTTGTTCAGTTAGCTCTAGCCAAGGAGGCGGTGCGCCAGTATGCACATTCCCTTTAATACCTGAGATGATGATAGCTCAAAATTTTATTGAATTGCTTAATAGATCAGAAATTGAAATCCAGTGTTTCTACACTTGATAAATCAAGGCTTTGAGTGATAGATGTTGATGTAGACTAGATAATTTGTATCCATAATTGTAAACAAAATAAAAATTGATCCCTCTATATATATTATTTTAATTTTGTTTTGTTTTCTTTTGTTGGTTTTCCTCAATGGGAAGAGGAAAACAGGAACTGGTTAACAGGCCATAGGAAACAGCAAAAATAAATGATCCCAAAAGGTGCCTCTTGCATAAATTTAAAAATTTTTGAAATAAATCACGTGCAGAAGATTTCAAATATATCTTGTTTCACTTCTTATCATTTCTATGCAATTTCATACTGAATACAACACGAAAAAAAGACATGAATCCTTCTCTACATTTGTCTGATTTATAGATTCAAAACTTAATAAGATTTAAATATACCATTACTTGCATCTCCCATATGGTCAACTCTTTGATCCTGCATTTCATCAGAACAAAACTAGATAAAAATAAGCACATAAATTTTAATTTTTTTAATCAATATTTTAATTCGAAAACAGTATAGTCAGCCAAATAATGGCATGAAATTCTGCTATGCTGATCAGATACCAGCACTAAAAAAAATGACGAGAAGTTTATCCTCTGTTAAGATCTTAAAAATTTTTCCCTGAGGGTATATGAATGTAGCTATCAGAACAGCCGATGTTTGAAAATTTGTATAATTATTTGTTTACCCGTGACTAATAATAGAATTTCAGCCACAAATGTCAACTAGCAGCTATGTAGACAAAACACACGTGCATGGAACCAGCTTGTAGTAACACTGGTAAACAATGGGGCTGTACAATTCAAGAAAAGAAAATGACCATTGAATTTGGAAGAGTGGAAGCAACTACTCCGTAAGCCCCTTGTTGACCTATCAAATTAAAAAAGGCACAATCAGTGCATTATAAAGAGCATATGAAAAGGTTAAAGGTGCCACTTTAGGTAGTTTGGTGTTGTATGAAAAGATAGGTACTAACATAATAGATGGACTGGTCCAGTACGTCTTCGGCAAATTTCTGTCTATCATGTTTCATTATGTTACTCTTTTTAATTTATGTTTACGATTGAAGGACGAATTGGATTTAGTTCTGCAAAAGTACAAAGTAATGTGCTTGTACTGTTGTACACTATGCCAATTTGGAATTACATGAGATTTGAGACAACTATGTATTGTGGTTTAATTGAATTTAAGTGAAGTTAGGGTTTGATTTCTTACATTAAAGCTTTTTTTTTTATTTAATTGGTATTTTGTGGTTAATTATAACTTGGGTCACCAATACCACATTTTCCTAATTAGAACTGGTTTAAGCAATTACAAGGATGAATGGCTATCTGGCAAGGATAATTTCACCATCTGATCTAAAAAAAAAAGTACTGATAAAATTTACCATTGCAAGGCTGAGCTCCGCCAAAGAGAGAGTTAGAAACTTGATACTTGTCATTAGTAGCTATTTGTAAAGGCATAACATTGATAGAATTAGAAGGAACTTTTACAGAACTATACGAATTGCAAATTTTACGCTCATCTATTTTGCTAGAAATATATGTAACATCAGTTTGGATATCTTTCGGCGGTTGCTCTCCATACTGAGGTGGATGAGATGCTTTCTTGAGTGATTCACAACAATCCTCCCACTGAAATTATAAATTTCAACAAATTAAAATCTGAATACAACAAGTTAGTAAAATCTAAATACAAAACTAGTTCCACCCTATAGTCAGGTCTTACGATGGTGCCATTGAAAAATGAGGTGTTTCATTGCATGAGTACTAAAGAACAAGGAATGACTAAATAAGTTACCTTGGCAAGGTCAGTCTCAGTGATCCTAAAAGAATCAACCCGATCCATATCAGCACCTACACCATGCTTCCACAGAAAATCCTTCACATTTTTCAAATGCGTTGCACTTGCCAAATGAGTTATAGCATTACCACTACAAAACCCAAAACAAAAATGATAATAAAAATAGTATTCAACTAATCACTGAAACCTCAATTGAAGCAACAAAAACTAACCAGGCGAAGAGGCTATCGGTCTCGACGAGATCGACAGAGCAAAAGATGCACCAGAGCCGGGTCGGATGGTTGGTATCGGGTCGGAGCAGAGAGGGGTTGCGGAGAGAGACGCGGAGGGGCGAGAGCTTGGCGGAAAAGCGATATAGGAGGGAGGAGAAGGCGCGGAGGTGGGATGGGAAGTAGCGGTGTCGCGAGCCCTGGTCGTGATTTCTCCGACACACTTCGCAGTATGCGTGCCCGCAGCTGCTTCGCTTTTCTTTTTCCTTCTGTTTTTTCCCCATTGGAGTACCGCCGGACCGGAGAGGAGGTGGTGGAAGGAAAATAGGGGAGGAATGAAATTGTCGCAAGATGGATTTTGATATTCTATGGCCGAATAATTGTATTATTTCCGAATTTGCCTTCTTTTTTTTATCATGGGATGATCGTCATAACCGAATCCTACAATTGTTTAATTTGTTTCACAAGATTGAATCAGTCGGGGTTTTAACGTGCAAGTGCTCATGGGCTGGGCTGGGCCTCGTTCACTGGGCTTCCTTGGTTCTTTTCAGAGGAAACTATGAGAAGTCAGAAGTGCGCTTTCAAATATGAATTAATGAATCAGGAATTATAAGTGAAATCGTCAAATATACCATCCCAGCCATCGCTAAATACAAAGTGAATATATACAATAAATAAGCTGAACATATAGACGATCTAAGTGAATACTTACAAACAAATAAATATTGTTATCAGTTGTTCAGAAATTTACATGCATATTCAACTTATTTTCATTGAACTTATTTATTTGTATGTGTTCACTTAGATCGTCTATATGTTCACTTTGTTTGCTGTATATGTTCACTTTATATTTAGCGATGGCAGAGATGGCACAACTGTAGATGGCAGTAATCAATTTCCTTAATGAATAGATTAATTAATCGGGTTTAATTGGAAATTGATAACAACATTTATTTGTTTGTAAGTGTTCACTTAGATCGTCTATATGTTCAGCTTATTTATTGTATATGTTCACTTTATATATAGCGATGCCTGGGATGGTATATTTGCCGATGGTTAGAAAATTGATTACTGCCATATGCAATTTTGTCATCCCTGCCATCGCTAAATATAAAGTGAACATATACAACAAACAAAATGAACATATAGACGATCTAAGTGAACACATACAAACAAATAAGTTCAATGAAAATAAGTTGAATATGCATGTAAAATTCTAAACAAATGATTACAACGCTTATTTGTTTGTAAGTGTTCACTTAAATCGTCTATATGTTCATCTTATTTGCTGTATATGTTCACTTTATATTTAGCGATGGCAGGAATAACAAAACTGCAGATGGCAGTTATCATTCCTGGGTTTAAATTCATTTTTCCATTTTTCAACTTCTTTTGTAAACAAGTACGGACTAAGTATAATGATTCAGAAGCCAATTGACACGAACGAAAGTCTTAAGCGCCCAAGCTGTCCAGCTAACTTCTGTAGCTGTGTGGCAAATCCATGATACATTTCCTGCTTAATGATGCTGTGCTGCTTCTGAATCCAAAATTAGGACCAGGAAAACGTAGCAAAAACCAGAAGAAATTTCTGACAAAATACCACAATATTTACAACTTCGTTTTATCTGATATTTTTACAAAAATGCCAGTGGCCTATAGCCTCAGTTACACAAAAGCGTCCTACTTGAAACCCAGCAACCCGACTTGCAACTGGAGCACTGCAAAAGTTTTGACTGGCCATCAAGCCTGTGATGTTGCTTGGCTATCTTCCTCTTCCATTACCATCCAATGTAGCTTCGGACCCTATACAAATGGCCAACAACAAAATAAAATTGTTCTCTTGGACCATTAAATTTTTTTGGCCCTTGAAGATATTATAGAGTCAAATGCATGAACAAGATTCCTTAGAAATATTGAAATAAACAAGTGATTTTGGTACAGTGTGTTCCCATCAAAAAGATAATAGCTACGACATGCTACCACAAACTGAATCTTCTCAAACCAAACTTGGGACTTCAGAACTTCTCAGGCAAAATTGATAAATAACTGGATACTTTAGGGTAGTGTACTTGAATAAAATAGTAATTACTGTTCTTTGAATTCTAGTTAGGTGAAGTGTACTTTGCAAGACTCTAGCAAACCTATATGCTTCTCTGTATTGATACAGGTAGAATTTATAACAATTGCAGGAACTAGTAATTCTGTACCAGTCGCTTAAATGTTTCAGGGCACTGACTTTTGTGTTTTTGGTGTTCAGACGAGACACAAAAAAAATTGGTTTGATAGTAAGTACAAACCTTTCCAAGACGAATTATAGTTGGGTTGTCTCCGGTCATATCGACCACAGTGGATGGCTCAGCTACTCTAATTCCATCATCAACTATAAAATCAATACCCTGCCCAACAATTAAGAAATAAAAAGAATATAAGTTAGATGATAAGAATATTAAAATATCAATGTGATTAGCGAATCAATTTCTTGGGTTGTAGGAATCAGATAGAGAGAGAGTGGCAAAACCAATCCACATACCAAGCCTGGAACCACTTCAGCTGGATCCATATTCTATGATTTTTACAGGTTGCCATGGTCACATTAATAGTTTCTTATGACTCGAGTCTTTATTGAACCTTGATAATAACAGAAATATAAGAAAAGGCCATGACCGAAAATGAAAAAGCAGCAAACCTCTTCTTTGTAGATGTCTGCTATGACAACAGGATCCAAAATCCACTCATCCTCTGCTGGATATTTCACACTACAAAGTAATAATCCGAAAGTATATAAACAACTTAGCTTCCCTATTTATTGTTATTTTATTGCACTATTAAGCGGGTATAAACAAACAGATACACAGTAATATTAAATAATGTCAGGCAGTACCTAGTGCAAGTGAGAGGAGAATCTAGACCGTCTAAAATGTGTTGGCATACAGTATCATCTGGAATACGAACCCCTACCTCCCTTCTTTTTACATGTCGGGTTGCAACCCCTTTGGGGCCACGCCTTATGCATTGCCGTGGTAATTCTTTACTGGGCATTAATATAAATGTGTACTGCATACAATAGAAGTAGCAACTGAGGAGAGAGAGAGAGAGAGAGAGAGAGAGATGGTGGGCAACCAAATTAAAAGGGCAAACTAGGTTTGACTATTGTTGATTCTTTACAGATAATTACAACACCTTGATGGCCTAAACAGACATTAGTAAATGCATCTTGAAGATATATCATTAAGAAAATTATTCGAAAAATATTTTTTTAAAATTTAGTGGGCAGAAGTTCCTTAGGTAATATAAGGGGAAATTTGTTATAAATAGTTGGGAGATGAGATAATCGGTACAATAGCAAATTGTCTAAAGGCTTACAAAAAATTCCAAGATATTTTGGGGTAGACATGCGAGATTGAATCTCAATAGTCCTGGTAAATAGCATATGGCAATAAGAAAGCTCTTGCAATTATCCAGTTTTCTTTGTCTTCATGTGGGTTTTGGTAATACCAGTTCCCATGCAGCCTATGACAGCAGAAAGCAGAACTATAGTACAACAGTACAAGTACTTGGACTGGTGTCTTCTACTTGAAGAGTAGTAGTTTGAAATCCAACCAACAAGTTTGCCAAAACAAATGAGTAAAAAGTGCACTAATTTATAGTTTTATACTAAGTTTTACAGGTAAACTTCGAAAAAGTTCAAAGATATCAAGGACATTTACAACATGACTACAGACTACAGTTAACAATTTGTATTCCTTACAGGTCCTGGTAGGCAGTGTTTGACAAGCCGAAAGATGTCCATACGGCCCTGGCTATTACCACGAGGAAACCCCATTGTGTACTTGTCAATATCCCTCATTGCATGGCATAGAATGCTCAAGGGCTACATAGTAAAAGGGTCAACATCAGAACTATTTATTAGTTCCTACTACTAGCCATAAATTACAATATCAAAAATAAAAATTTAAAAGAAAAACACATGCACACATCATAAAATAGATCTACACTTGATCGTACTGAATGTAAACCAGCAAACCTAAATCCAGAAAAACCTATTTTTTTCACATGGAAGAACAAAGAAACTAAAACACCTACTTTTGTAGGTCCTATGCCCTTGATCCTGCACAAGAAAAAGAAGGGGTTTGTTAACAACTGTTACCCAAAAAAATTATAGCATACAAACAAAATATAGGGAAACTAGACAGCAAACCTCCGTAGCCGATCTATGGAATCATTGTTCTTCATGTCACACACAATTGAATATCTGAAAATAAGTAAAAAGTTAAAAAGTTGTAAATAATAAGAAAAATACTTGGAAGCAAAAACTAAAAGTAATTAAGTTGAGCTCCACACATAAATGAGGCAGACCTTACATACTATTTATGGAAAGTTCAACACCTTGAACATGTTTAGGGGTAGAAATGACTTTACTTAAATATACGCCATAAACCATTAAAATGAGCAAAGCCAGTTTAAAGAATGACACTTATAGTTTTTTAGTAAACCCTTACTTTATATATTGTCTCATTCAAATGTTAGTTTCGACCATCAGCAGGAACAAGTACTGAATTTGGTATTTATGGATAAGCAGCTACCAAAAAGAAATGTGCAGATTTGGGAAAAAAAAAATTGTAATTCATAGTTTACCCCCTGTTAAGTAACAAAATGTTCTTTTAAAGTTGTACAAAGAATAAAAAAAATTGTAAATCTCATAGGTCACCTTAATCCCCTATAACATCTTAAGGGAGTTTATGGGGCTAGACAGAAATCCTAAAAAGGAAAATTTATTAATTCAAACATACACTGTATCAGTAGGGATCACACCAACAGCGCCTTCCTTTATGAGCTGGATGACAGGTTCGAGCTTCGACATGTCCTCCCCTGATTGGTCCATTTTCACGTACATCATACCTTCCTCCCTTTTCTAATAAATTCAATGAAATATTGGCATTATTATAACAAATAACAAATTAGAAAAATAAACGCAAGAGTCCATTATTTTCTGTACACCTTGACAAATCTCTTCATTTATGAAATACAACGGTCTGATGCATAATTGTTTGACATTAGTTTATACATCTCCTTATAACTAATCTAGCTCAATATATCTATTCAATCAGAAATCACACAACAAAAGTAATAGTGCATCGTATGCTAGTAAGAAAAAATGACCTTGAAGAGGCGCTCGGCGGCATATTTGAGCCGCTTAGGGTTTCGTTTGAGAAGCGCGACAACTGAGACGGAGGTGGCGGAAGGAGGAGAAGCGAGGCGGCGCGATGAACGGAGGCTCGCAGTTGGGGCCACGTGGCAGTGTGAGATAGAGAGAGCTTCACCAATGGTTGCCATTTGGACACAGAGAGAGAGAGAGACTGAAGTGCAAATGTGGAACTGAGAAACTTCAGGAGAGCGGTTTTGTTTTTAGTATTCCAATTCCAGCGAGTTTCCAACTTCGTCTGGAACAAGGTGGAAGAGGAGAGAAAAAATTGTTTAGTATTTAAATTTTTTGGATAAACTAGCCAAAATTGCCCTCAATACGTGGGCAAATAAAAAAAAATAAAATCTTGATATTATTTTTTTGTTATATATAAATGTTACGTGTTAGACAATAAAGATATGGTAAAATCAATAATTTAGTCTTTCCTTTAAAATAAATAGCTAATTTGGTAGTAACTTAATTTTTTTAAAAAAAATCTAACCTTGATTAGACCACTTATCAAATCAAATTACACAAATCAATGGTCCATAATTGATATGAAAATTGTTTACACCCTTTTATCTGACAAGTTTACTATTTTTATATGACAAGTTTACTCCTTTTATATGGGTGCTTTTATATGTAGTATAGATAAAACGGAAAATGTTTTAAAAAAAAAAAAAAAAATCTTATTATTTCTCATAAACTTTTTAGATCAACACAACTAAAAATGCAATTACTGTTGCAAGTTTATTGTTGTCTGTTGTTAATAATTCATTATTATTATTAGAAAAATTATATTTTATATGAGTTTTTTAAGACCCATTTATATCCTAATCAATCACAATTCATATAGTTCGAAAAAAAAATAGAGCAACTTTTTAAATGATTTTTTTTCTTGAAGTAATTTTTTCAAGATTTGACTAGTGAGTTTGGCCTACTGTGGATTTGAATTTTTTTTTAAGAGCTAACTTGCAATTTCAATTTTGAATTTTGTGCCTGAATTACATTTAGGATCCGTTTGAATCGAAGGTTTGAAGCTATACAAGTAAAAATTCAGAATTTAATCCATAAGAAGCCAAGTTCCTTTTCATCTGCTCAAGAAAAAAATACAAGTCACGTCAATATATGTTTAAAAGAAATTGAATATGTGAACAGAAGAGTTGCCAACTAGAACTCGAGATATACTAAGACTGTAGTAGTTTAGCTCCTAAAATATACCGAACCATCTTACTTGGCTACTTTGACTGTACTTTTCACATACGACACTTATGGCGACATGATACAATATGCAAGCGAGCGTGGACGACCATAGCACCACAAAGACTATCCAACAATTTGATACGAGAGGTGACTTAGTTTGTTTCAACTTTTCTTTTTTCCAAATGAAGGTACCAAAATAAATAAATAACCATTAAAAATACATCACATTGAAGAAAACATAACAAGTAACATATTATGAAAAACACACTAGCATGATCACATTCTATAATGTAATCAATTTAAATCTTTATTACATATTTAAGGGTACCACCCATGTGAAGATAATTCATGATGACAACATTTAAATAAACACATAACATTACGTAATAGAAAATTTCATGTCCCTATCTATTGTTGCAATCATGCAAATAAGTGTCTGTCTACTACTTTTAACAAGCTGCCTACCGTCTACACTTAGCCTTAGCTAGTTTTTTCCTTCGTTTTTTCTCAGCCTTAGGCACCTTGGTCTTTCTTGCCTCCCTCTTCTCCTCCTTCACCTTCTTCTTGTTCTCTTTGCGTGCCGCTTTCTTCTCCTCAGGCCCCACTTTCTCTCTCCTCTCACCGCCTTCCTCCCCATCCGAACTACCACATGATTCATCCTCACTCAAACTCTCATCATCGCTTTCTTCCGCTTCGTTGGTGATTTCTTCCCTCTCTACTTCTCTATCTTCTTCTCCAGTTTTATCTCTTGTGTCAACAAAACCTTGAAGCGGCTTGTCATACATAGCATCAGTTGTTGGTTCATAGGCAAGGGAGGGTCGTTGGAGCATTGCCATGTTGACTAGGTCGGCTTCACATTGTTTCACGTAGTTTAAGGTCTGAAGAAAAGTAAAGGAGAAACATATCTCTATAAGGAGCTAAATCTTTTAATTTGAATTACAAAGAGAGCCTTACCAGTTGGCTTGATAATTTGTATTTTATTTTGGGCTTTGCGATTTATTTACCAGACAATAACAAGGATACTATATCCTTGTATATCCTAACTAATGATTAAAAAAACAAAGGAAATTCCATAATGCTATAAACAACAGATAGAACCTTTTTTTTGAAAAAAAGAAGGCTGGGGCACAAAGGAAATTTGGATACCAGTACTGCTTTTAAACATCAATTAATGCTTCCTCGCGGCAATGAAATTTGGATGAACATTAAGGACCTTAAGGAGGTATCTGGCTTTAGTCCTATAGGCTATAGGAATTATAAAATTTTCTTTATCGTTCTTATTAATCTAGAGAAACATGAGGAAAAGAAGTCAGTGTAGACCGTACATTTTTGTCATATGCAAAGGTACCAATGAGGCTACCTACGTTTTTTAGGGCTGCTAATGATATATCATGTTTGGGGAAGGGCAACACAAATGCAAACATGATTAAAAGAGAATGGAGAACCTGAACAAAAACAGTGGGGGAGATGGTGTCATCCGGGGCAGCTGCATCTCCTCTCTCCAAAACCTTTTGCTGGGCCTGAAATTAAACTCAACAAATTAGTATACACAAGGCATCAACTTTCTACAGTAGGGCAATGATCATTTCTTTTCTCAGGAGCAACAGTAAGAAAATAGAGCTGATAACAGTTGCCAACAAAGCCACCAACAAAAGTTTACCCGGCTAAATTGTATAAAATGAAATATGAGTATATGATTTAAAGAAGGTTCCAGAGCCCCATAATGCCATAGTCTTTTAAAAAATGATAAAAAAATTAGTCAATTCAAATAATAATAATAACAAATAAAAACCTACAACCCCAAGGTCCCCAAGAAATTGCTATCTTTTAGTACACAACAACAAACTGTATTTTCATGGAATTCAAGATTGCTTCAACGACTAGACCCACTCATGTAAGAAAATACATACAAAAGCAAACAAAACTAGTTCTTTTAAAAAAAAAATCTTTCATCCCTTATATTACCACAGCAAATAAAAGCATAGTCAAGGCAAAGGCAGTTATAACAAATATAAATGTCATATGTCCACCCTGCATCTATCATGTTATATAAAGTGTAATCGCTATACAGTGAAAAGTTTCAAAGAAAATTGTCATTACAGAAATTATACACCCAAAAAAAACCAAAAACTCAGGATCCATTGGTGTGCATATATGAGCCAAGCATCAGAACAATCAAGTACAGGGTGCTGCCTGATGTAAGAATGTGTGCGCGCGCGCGCGTGTGTGTGTGTGTTGGGTTGGTTGGGGGGAGGGAAGAGGAACCTTCTCTAGGTACTCATCCACAGACTCGTCAGAAATTTCTGGGTCGATCACAAAATCAAAGAGTTCCTTAACTGACATAACCGCAACTCCATTCTTTTCAAAGAAATCCTGTTAAAAAAAGCCTTATTATCAATTTTTTGTTTTAAACTAGAGCTAAAAACAAAATGAAAAAGGTCCTCACCAAATCACTTATGGCTGGCATACTTAATTAACCCAGATTAAGCTCTATTACTGAGCATAATATGGTCCTAGGATCATCAGGTTAGTCATAATACTATCCAATGCAAAAAAAAATTGACAAAGACAAACACTATAAATAAATCATTAGAATGACCGGCAGACTTTAACCCAGATTAAGCTCTAATACTGAGCATAATTATGGTATTCGGATCATCAGGTTAGTCACAATGCTATCCGGTGTGAAAAAAATCGATAAAGATAAACACTGAATATAAATCATTAGAAGGATGTAAGAAGTTCCCTACAGTAACATGCAAACAATCTTCCTTTAAGAACTCCAGAGCTGCTGGGTGGTCCAGATCAACTGATTGAGATACATCAATAATGTACAAATGACCCTGCAAACATGCAAAGTTAGAGAGAAAAAGAAGAGCCAACAATTTGAAAACTAGGTACAATGTTTTCATATTTCGTGAATGGGACAGCAAATTACAGATTCCTAATAAACCATTAAAAAATCCAGTGCCATATATAATAATAAAAAGAACCCACATAACCCTGGAAAAACTTGAGAAATTTGTACCCTCAAAATGCAATAAACAATTGCTATATCAACATCAAAGAAAAAAAAAATCAGCATTTCTACAGAAAATGGGGCATCTTTACAGGTGCAATTTATATTCTAAGGTGGGGTATGAAAGAACCATGCCATGATATAATTAGAACAGATGTATTGAATCTTTTTTTTTTTCTGAAAATTGTAGTCTTACATCATAATAAAGAATATTATATTCACTCAAATCTCCATGCACCAGCTTGCACTTCTGATACAGTGTCCTCATTGATGTGATAATCTAGGGGGGAAAAAACAAATAGAACTAAATAATAAATACCGCAGTATATCGTATATATAGAACAAACTGCACCAGAACATATTATTCAGGGACGGCTACTCAAATGACCCAGCTAGTCTTATTGAATGTGCCAGTTGTAGCCATAAGAAAGCCCAAATAATCCTAAGCTATACAATAGGCCAAAAGTACCCTATTGTCATTTCCTCAAAGATACTTTCAAGTTTCAACAGATAAGAGCATACATCTTTAGCACTGGTACCAAACTGAGTAACATGAAAACCCAATAATCTAAGGAATAAATGATTTTCGAACCCAATAAAACAGTCCCTCCACCACTCCATCCCATCACAGACACAGGCGCAACAAATTGGAGCAAAAGTACCTCGATATAACTCTCCCGCAACTTTTCTTCAGACAAATTCGCATCCTTCAGGCGTGGCGCAGCCCATCCTCCTTTTCCTGTGAAGGTTTTATAATTATTAGCAACTTCACATGTAAAATTTGATTGGCTTTCACAATAAATGATTTATCAACTAAGCCGAGACCGGAAAAAAAATTACTTACCAATAAACTCCATCACCAAAACATGCAGTCTTAAGAGCAGAGGCATTGGGCATCTTATTCCAGCAGCTTTTACTCTAAAAGAGATGAACACGCATTAATTAGGAAGACGAAACAAAAATGATCATGAAAGAGGTAGACGTTCCTATTAACTACTTGCGGGATTCTACTTTACCGCAAGAGGTTCCGCATCTCTTTCTCAGCCCAAGTTTTAACCATCTTGCGGGGATTGTGCTTGCAGTATCCATGCCTAAAACGGTAATCTCCCTGGACATACCGGTCTCTATCCCTGAAAACCAATAAATATATAGTATAATTCTCTTCATTCTGAATACTAAATCCATTGATACAAGTTTGGATCAAGGGATGACAACAAAGCCACAGAACTGATAGAGGGCTTAAAAACCTAACATTTAAGATAAAGCCAAGCCTGTCAAGGTAAACCCAAATTATTTTAATGGCAACTAATGAAGAACTAGGACAATGTTCTGCGACTACGGTTATCATACCGCCCAGACTACAAGAGCAAAAAATCAGAATGTATCATCACTCAACCACAAAATTATCCAAACAACCTCTCCAGGTGACTATTCATTATTTCAATCAAGCTCAGATATCTAAATTAACAGAAAAGGAGACAAAAACCAGCCATGTAACATGAAAAATAAACAAAAAAATTAGAATAGATACTTGAAGACGAGAACTGAAGTCTTGTAGACTTTTATAGCTAGCTCCTGACCATCCGCTTTGGTGGCATGATAAACATTGGCCTACACACACGAAATATGTAATTATTAATGCTAGTATAGGTAAGTTTAAAAGATCCTCTTTCTTAACAGCTCCTGTCAAGTTTTCGAAAAAAAAAAGTTTAAAAGATCCCCAACAAAAAAAGAAAAGGTTCAAGTAAATTGACCAAACTACCGTGTCAGTTTTTGATACTCCAGTATGAAAACACAACAAAATTAATCAGCAAGGAACTAATATGTCTCATCTGTATTAAAGAGAAACAACGTAACAATGTACCTCTTTTCCAGTAGAAATACAACCATTGATATCATTAAAAACACCGCGATTCAGCATCTTGAATAGAACCATTCGTGTTCGTGGGTCAATTGCCTACAAGATGAATGTTCTCCAGTAAAAGAAGGTTTTAATACAAACTAACTTGGTACTCATATAACAGCAGAAGGAATATACTACCAGTTAAGTTGCCACTAAAGTTCTTCATTTCTTCCAATTGTTTGGTATTTTATTCAATTCAGAGTTATCCTAAAATTAAGTGCTGGCAAGGAGGAATACAATTTTGAATGGTTTCATAACTGAATAATATAATACGACTATATCAGTAATGAATACCTCCTTGTTTGCTTTGCAACAAGCTGTGCGGTCATTAAAAAAGGGGAAGCTCTTAACACGTACCTGCTCGACAGTGGCTCGGTCAGCCTTCTCAGTATGCTTAGTTTTTCCTATTGCCATCCCTTTAACACTCGCTCTGATTTCAGTTGTAACTGAATTAGACATTCCAATGTTCATTCGCCCTTCCCATTCCTTCAAAAAATTAAATCTAAAATTAGAACAATGCTGCATTATCATGTATAAAAAAGCAACAAACTTGTCAAATCATTACTACACACACAGAGAGAGATCAATACCTCCAAAGGATCAGCTCTGATATGAGATGTGAACCTCTGGTTCCGATTAGACAGAGGTTGAAGCGGCCGCGAAGGCACACCTCCATGCGCATTCGGCCTGCGTGCTGGCGCACTCCCACCTGAAAAGGCCACACCACCTCCCGAGACAGAGGCGCCGGCTACAACACCCTCAATGGCGTCCAGCCAGTCCAACGCCTCCCCCACGTCAGAATCGGACCATGTCTCGGATTCACAGTCGTCTTCCTCTTCTTCTTCTTCCTCCGAGGGTGAGGAGGAGTCCAGGGTTTCCGTGAGGTCGCGTTGCTCTCTTCCTTCTCCTACCTCCGCCGGCGCCTCCATCTCTCTCGAGAATTCTATCTGGCGCGCCGCGCGAGAGAGAATTTTATATAAATTAAGGCAGGCCTGCAGGGTTTCACGGACTGGATGTAATTCACCGGAGAGGCGGAGAGCAAATCCGCCGTTTAACGAGAATGTTTAAACCCTAGCACGCAGGGTTCACGAAACCGGAGAGGCGTGTGGGAGCGCTAGCGTGATTGCTATTTTCGAAAGCGCGCTTTTTTCTATTTTTAGCGTATGATTGTTTGATTGCCTGACTGTTTGATTGCAGTTATCAGCTCCGCTAAATTTTTTTAAACCGGTTGTTAAATTTTTGCGGACTGAAAATTTGTGGACAAAAATTTTAAATGGGCTTAAATTTTAATAATTTATTTATAATTTAAAATAAAAGATCTTGTTTTACATTTATTAATTATGAAATATAAAATTTAATCCAGGATATAATTTATCATTTTTAAATACTCGCTTACTGTGCGGCTATGGTTGTCACTGATTGATTCTACTCAGAAAAAAAAAAAACTAACAATTCGGGTCGTATCAGCTTATCAATTCACCTCACAAATATTTGAACTGACAAATAGATAAGGCTGATTAAAATTACATATTATTACCAAAATACTGCAGGTGATTAAATAATTATTCGGAGTAGTAGTTAATTTTGTTACTATACTATTAATTAAAAATTAAATTAACGACATTTCAAAATATTAGAATTGGTGTCTTAATCTCATTTCTCCAACTCATGAATCGCGATAAAAAACATAATGAATTACTACAATACAAATCCGTCGATAATAATTGTTTGAGCAAAAGTGCATTTATTTTTTATTTTAAATACCTTTTTCGATTATTGTTAAATTTTTTTATGAGATTCACTTTTAATTGTATGTAATTAGTTTCAAAAGATGATAAAAGATAATATAGGAGTGAAATTTTGAGTATACGGGAGTCTAGTGGTTAAAACAGAAGAAGCAAAATTTTTTCATTTCTTTTTTTTGAAGATAAATTGGGGAGTATACGGAAGTCTAGTGCATTCAAATTCAAAAGCTCCCCCCCCCCCAATTTTTTTTTATTTATAAGAATGTTTCCCTATTTTTTAGAAAAATAACTTATTGATTTTTTGGTTTATATTTTATAAAAATACATTTACATCACAAATTACATTGGCATGACTTTGTTGGTTTATAAAGAAGAAATCAATGGTTAACATTGTTATTTATATTGCACCGTGGAACTTTCATCTTTTGACGTAGCGCAAAACAAACTCAACGGGTGCGTTTGGATCGTTGGAAGAAAGAAGAAGAAGAAGGAAGAAGAAGAAAAAAAATTATAAACAATCCAAACTCTTCACAAAGTTACACACTTCCCAATACTTCTTCTCACTTCTTCTCTTCTTCCCTTCTTCCCACACCTATCCAAACACACCCAACATGATCTTTTGACATAAAAATAAATCACTTTGGTCAAAAAAATATTAACGGCTCACATCTATCGTTATAAATTTAAGCCTTAAATTATTAGTAAAAAGTTACAATGGTCAATGGTTATGATGGAAATCTAAAAGAGAGAACATCAATCCTACAGTAGAGGATCCTAATTAATTAACGAGAAGCTCTTTCACCGCCCCCCCCCCCCTATTTTTTTTTCCGGGAGGTATATTGAATCTTTTTTACTTTTCTTTAGGGCAATTAAGTTCAGGTGTTTCATTCTCTTTGTACTGAAAAAGCCTTGTCGGAATGCATTTGTGATTTGTTTCGAGCATATATTCATGTTGAGGCTGTTTGGATGTTGTAGGAATTTAGGGGCCGTTTGGATGTGGCCGGAATTACAAATTTCGGGCATTTTATATGCCAAATTTATTATAAACAATCCAAACTATTCACAAAGTTACACATTTTCCAATAAATTTATGCCTAGAAATTACAAATTTCCCAAAATCCTCAAATTCCTACAACATCCAAACGGCCCCTTAGAGAATTTGGAGAATTTGTAATTCCTAGACATAAATTTATTGAGAAGTGTGTAACTTTGTGAAGAGTTTGAATTTTTTATAATAAATTTGACATATAAAATGTCCGGAATTTGCAATTCCAGCCCATCCAAACAGCCCCGTTCTTAGTAAGTCGGAGCGACATTATTTGGATGATCCAAAAAAAAGTCGGAGCGACATTATTTTTCTAAAAAATAACCTCCAACATGTTGCATGTTATATCTAATTATTTCATATACATGCTTAGAAATTCGTTCTCTCTCTCTCTCTTAAATAAAACAGATACACAAATATTCTTTTGGAATACATTTACATCACATTTCTAGTTTTGATTCATATGTTTAATTAACTGAAGTACATTCATGATCTTAACCTCCAAACCTCATGAATTTCTAGGATATTATGAACTTACTTCATTATTGGATTTGGACCGTAATATTTTATAATTACGAAGTAATGATCTGAATTTCAGGAACTTTTTTAAAAAAATCCGACTTTCAGTTCATATAAAAAATCTAGCCAAAAGCATAATGTATTTACTTGAGAAAATTAATTTACTGTTGCTAAGTGTAATACAAATATTGTAACAAATTCACTCAGTTCAGCAGCGCCTACTCGGTACTCGCCGCAGAAACAGATCACAAGGATCACAAACTGAACTCTTGAGTACTTTTCCCTGGGTACGGACCATTTTCCCTCGACAACATCAACTGGTCGCTTTGTTGGTTTCATTTCTCGTGTTGGACTTCAAAGAGAGAGAGAGAGAGAGAGAGAGAGAGATCGGTGCTTACAACAATGGCGGAAGCCATTCCTCCCTTACGAAGCTTACCTCCCGACGCTCCTCTCCCTCTTCCCGCTCCTTTCATAAACCCTAACCCTAACTCTGACATCTCGATTCCTTCTTCCTCTCGCACGCTCGACCAGGTAATGCTGTCTCAGCTCAGCCATTTCTCAATTTTAATAAAACTTAAGTGAGTTTTACTTACTGTTTATTGAAATATAGGGTGAAGGAAGAGATCAAGTGGAGTTCCCATACCGGTTCCAGCGAACCGACCTATGGAAGCCGGCCTATGATTTCCTTGAATCTCTGGATAAGGATACTTTGGTGACCCAGAAGGAGGTTTCTGATTGGCTAGATGCTAATCCTGACATATTTGAGCGGTTGTCGGAGAAGCATTCCCGTTACCACTTGGTGCATTACACTCAGAGAATGCATTTGAAAATGTTGAAGAAAAAAGGGAAATTACCAAAGGTATTCTTCTCTTTTCTAATCATAGTTGCATTGTTAAAAAAGAAATAAAAAATAAAAAGAAGAAGTGGAAAATAGCCATGCTTGACAGCTCTACTTGGGTTTTATTATTTACTCTATTGTATGCAGGAAGTATTTAGCTCAATTGATTTCTTATTTACTTTTAACAATGGTTATTTTGACATGTTAAAGGTCTTATTGTGACACTCGAATCTTAAATTTTTCACGTTCAAATAGTAAGTGGGTGGTATTTTGATGCTTTTGTAAGGACTGTTGTTTAATGTATGTAGCAATTTGTTGTTCTAATCCATGCTGAGATCAGTTTAGTGATCTAAATGATTCAACACGTTTCATGATTACATGGTTCACGATTTGAATGTGAGAAAATTCACAATTCGCGTTACATTTTTACAATATTTTTAGGGGTGTAGATTTATTATTAATGACAATCACAAAGAGATGTAAGGTGACATGTTAATGCTAATTTTCAATTTATACACCCAACAAAAAGGATTTGCAGTTAATTTTTTATTTTTGAATTTATACCCAGCAGCAAGAACTCGCAATTGATTTTTTACAGTACAATCCAAAGATAATTGTTTTTTTCTTTCTTAATGTTCAATGAAATAATTATACATGGTGACATTTCAATGGATAAATGTAAATCAATTTGGAAAGAAGGTATTGATTTGTTTGGAAAAATGCCTCTGCATAACTGTTTCTTTTCATAAATGTCAGAGTCTGCAATTGTCTGAGGCCAGGGCTTCTATCAAGCCCTCAATTATCGGTGGTGTTATAAAGCAGAGGATCTCAATCATTTCGAAGATTAAGAAAAGAGACACGCCAATTACTGGTATAGTAGTTGTCTTGTTTTATCTCCTTTACATTAAGAAAGTGCCAAATTTCGGCATTTTTGTGTCAGTTTGAAATCAACTGATATATAAATCTTTCATTTCTGATTTTAGACTGAATCAATGGTTGAATGTCACAAAACAAAGTAACAAACAGAAAGTCATAAATCAGTATTATACTCGTAACAATTAAAGTTCAAGAACTTTGCCCTTGATTGTATTGTTTGCTCTTCTGTGCCAGTTACTTATGTTGGATATATATTTTCTTTCAAAATTATGAAGGCAATATTTCTGGTGCTGGGGTTAAAGAGAAGAAGATGCTGTTATCTAAAAAGAAAGAGGCTTTTATTAAATATGAACTGTAAGTGGTCCAAGCTCTCTTATTCTGACTTTAGGTACTCTATCCTTGATAAAGCAGTAAATTCTGCCATTGATCATATAAGTCTGTAAACATCAATCACTATCTGTTAATCGTACTGTGTTGTAGTTCTGCAATGCAGTCCTGTCCTTGGCCAGACTGTTGCACATACTTAATCTTGATATTTGGACTGGTTCAGGTTGGAGCTGGCTAGTACATGCTGGCATTGTACTGGTCCCCGATATGGACCGGTACAGTTTACTATAATTACAAATGATGTTGGGATGGTTTATGAAGTATGAACTATATTGATATTTTATTTTATTTTTTCAGCTTAACAGATCTTCAGAACCAACTAATCAGTATACTGGCCAAGCACAAACCAACAATTGAGCTAAAACAGGCCGTCTCACTGTCACATCATACTGACAAAAAAGCTTCTGACTCGAGTTCAAAACCTCATCTGCCTGATTTGCCGAGAGTTGAACCAAAGCCTGAGGAGCCAGTGACATCAGTACGTATAATTGGAACAGTTGAGCCAAGGGCACTGTTTGAGGGGCAAGTTGGACATAAAAGGAAAAGAGTCCCTGTTATAGTCACGCCAGCCTGGTCATACAATGAGGTTCCACCAGGTATACCAAGCTCATTGAATTATATTAATGTGTACTATGCCGGTTTGGCATTTACAGTTTCAGTCAGTACCAGATGGTGTCAGTATGCATCATGAAGTCTTTCCTGCATGCATAAACTAGGGCCGAACTATTCTGTATCATGTGATATATAAGCCAACTATACAAAATGGTGTACAAAAATATGATTTGTGACTGAGCATTAGAACTACCAGTGTGTGCTTTATGGCAATTTTAATGTTCTCGAGTATTTGTTGTTTGAATTTGTATTATTTGGGTCTTTGAGTAAAATATTTTTTCGATCGGTATGTTCCTGTATTTACCACCCTCTTGCTTAAACTTCTCTAATTGTATTGGCTAATATTTTTTATTAGGCTGCTCAAAATTAGATCAACCATCTAGTTCAGATTCTGAAGATGCACAAAGGAGGCGGCATGGTAGTATTTGGAAAGGAGAGAGAGAATCAGAAAGGTCGCCATTGGAAGGTAGAAGAAAGAGTATTGTGTCTTTTGTCCAGGGACGGGAGAGAGGTGCCAGCTGGCGTATCTCCTCATGTTACAGCAGGTATGCTGGGAGGGGCCAGGAGAAGTGGATCCCGTTTTACGAAGGTATACACTTGTCCTTAGAATAATAGTATTTTGGGTTATTTTTAATGCTAGTGTAACTAGAATTTTGTCAGATGAGCTGTACCAGTGGCAGAAAGAGAAATATTTGAAATTATGCCCTTGTTATGCAACCTAGTTGCCGATAGTATCAGAAACTTTGTGCTTACAACTACACCTTCCAATCACATGGCTGACAATTTTGACAATATTTTCAAATCCATTCAAAACATTTTCAGAACTTGAATCAGTTTACGATATCCTGTTAAGAATATAGACATGTTTCCAATCATGAAGTTCCTTAAATACTGACCATTGACATTTTTAAAATTATGACGAGGGGTACTGTTTAGATATACATTATATAAAGCAAAGTGAGCTGCCACTAACTCAATTTGAAACTAATAAGGTGATGATTGAAAGTAAATATCCAACTATGAATCAGAATTGTGATTTTATTTTGTGTGAAGTGACACATACATGAAAAAAAGTCACAACATTTGAGAACAATGCTTTCTGTTTCAGATTTGAATTATTAATGTTGAAGCAAGTTTGTTGCAATTGGTGGTCCAAATAATTGTGAAACGGTGTCCAAAATGTTCCTATTATGATACAAATCTCTACTTTACCAGGCAAATGGCAGGACCTTTTTTTTCTTCTTCTTTGGTTCGAACTTTGTTAATATCTTGCCAATATCAATAATCATCTTTCACAATGATTTTTATGCATTGCTCGATGTAAGACTTAGATGTTCCTTTACATATTTCTTTCAAAATTTCTGAATAAACTAAAATAGGTTGGAATTCTCTCTCGAGGCAGTTTGAGGGCCCCACTGCAGACATAAAAAGAAGGAACTACAAGTCATGGGCCCCTACTTGGTGTGCTTATACCTCTAATGTATCTTCTGGCCAATTAACAGACAGGGTACATTATTTTTACAAACAGTGCTAGGATTGATTAATTTCTTCTTTATTGGGTTGTTTCTTCTTTTATCTCGAACCTGCCATTTTTGAATGGGGCTTTGACTGCTGGGGGAAGATCGGTGGATGTTTGAAGCTCGTGCTTGTTGGTTGTATTATTTTAGGGTTTGCAAATAGTTCCCAAATTCTGCATGATTTCCAACTCGCTTCCAACGATTTTCAGTTTTACACCTGAAACTCAGGTTTGTGGAGTTCTAATGACAGCAACTCGAGATTTGTTGATTTGGTTGTTAGCAGATGGTCTTTTCGGCTCCAACTAATTAGTTTAGATTGACCAATCTGTTCCAGTAAAACTTCTGTTTTCTGTTTGATTTGGTTACTAGAATATTCAGCTTCGTGAAGCCATACTAACACTAGCGATCTGTATAGCAAGGGAAGATGGTATGGCCTACATATTTGTCTCTGTTCTTTACGTATCTTCTGTTAAAAATATTTTATCTGGTTCAGCAAAGTCCCCAGAAGGTTCTGCATGTGAAGTTTCACCCAGAAGGTCTTCCTCAGATTGTCTGTGGCTCCAATAAGGTCAGTTACTATATATTTGATAATTTCTCCTTAAATCACAGTACCTCATACAAGTACCGTGCTGATGCAACATCACCCTGGTTGAGCATAAGTAAGAATTTTGCTATAGCATTTCACTTTGTCCTTTATTTTCTGAATAAATAAGATGTGACAAGTGAGAACTACATGATTTTTACTGAGCACATATTTCAGTTTTTCTTTATATCTTTTAATTAGTGAATTTCATTTCTCGATAGGGACCAAATGAGTTACTGTTGTATAATCTTCGGTCTGGAAGAGCGCTTCAACTTAAAGGCCACACCTCTCTGGTCTGTTTCAGGGTCCCTTTGTGAAGATTTCTTTGATTTTGCTAAATTAATTGCCTTTAATTGCAATAGAAATTTTTTTTGTTTATGAAGCACATATATTGTTTGGCTATGATATTATCAACCTGAACAACAATATTTGGAAGTTTAAGTCATTGTTCTAATGGAATTTTAGAAATTATTATAGTTATTTTATTTAAATTATTTTTTGGTTGGAAGTTAAAATTATTCACATAGGTGATCCAACCTAAATGATGGCAGATCCAGGCAGTTGATTTTGCAGCCAGAGGTGCAAGCGTAGTCTCCTGTAGTTCTAACCTAGTAAAGGTACAGATCAAAACTCAGAATTTCAAATTGCTTGGTCATCTGTGATAAAATTTTCTCCATTTGTTTCAGAGAGCTTAAGATGAAACTTTTAATAGAATGACTGGAAAATGACCTTTTTTCAATTGATAATCAGCCTATGTTTATGTTAAATTGTAATATATCTGTCTTCATAATGAGTAGGTATGGGATTGCATAACTGGATCATGTCTTTATACACTGGGTGGAGATAACCAAAACAGTACTGGTCACACTGAGAGAATTAATGCTATGGCCGTTAACAGATGGCAATCATGTAAGCACAATTTCAGTCCTTGTTATGTGCCACTGTCACCTACTTAACGGAACTCCTTATCTTCTCTGGTTTAAGTAAGATGACCTACCTGTAAAGTCAGTATATTTGCACCAAGTGTTGTTAGATAAAGAGCCCCAAAAGACATGATGGACAATACTATAAAATAGCATCCTGTGCTCATTAGAGAATTTCTTTTTCAATATACTATTTATGGACATAGAATAAGTTGTTTCAGGTCTCATTGTGACTAGCGGAGCTAAAGGAGATGGTAAACTTCTACTCTGGAATGCTTTGAGAGGTGAACTAGTAGGTGACCTGAATTCAAACTTGAGGTACATTGTTTGAAATTAATCGTCTCTGTAGATTACATGTAGAAAATGAATTTTTACTATTGCAACTTTGGACTGTGGATTGCTCTTCCTGGTTTTTGAACTAGACTAGCACTTTGGTACTAGTAGGGCGTCATGTGGAGAACAGCGAACAGATAAATAGACAATGTGCCACCAGCACAATTAATAAAGCAGACCAACTAGACTGATGAAACAACTGATTTATCAGGAAATCGGCCACTTAATCGGACTAATCAACCTATTTGACGTTTGTGTCCATGGAACCTCTGCGAAGGGCGTTCGTAATGTTTTCTCATGCACCACCAGAATTTAGGCCGACTTTCATGTTTATTTTTTTTTACGACTGCTTTAGACACTAGCTAAAAATTAGAGCTTTTGTACTCTTCCCTTTTTTATGCACTGGTTCCAGCAAATTTTTACTAGAAGGATTCCTTTTACCTTGTTTCTCTTTTCTGCATGATCAGTAAAGACAAATGGAAAATAGGAGACATTTACTGGACCATCATGGTTACTTTCAGAACTATAAACTTACATATCAGTAATGGGATACATTTTTTCTATTTTGAATTGAAGGTCTCAAGACATGGTGTACCCATCAATACTGACGATGGAGTTTTCCCAAGAGAACCTTCTTATTTGTGGGAGTGATGCAGAGCATGGTTCTTCATCAGTAGTGCAGCTGTGGGATGTTGAGTGCGCCCAATCCTGTCTCTCCTTTCCAGCCAGTGATTCTGTATGTTATCGCACCTCTTAAATTTTTTCTATATTTTGATGCATAATTGGATTGCTATGGCATATCAGAATTTCAAGTACTTTAACCGTCAATTTACTTTCGAAAAATATATGGTATGAATGGATGTTTTTGAAAAGAAGCTAACTTCACTGATGAAGTAATAAATCTTAACTAGGACTAATGTGGTGAGACTTACAGTGTGTCATTTTTTATATCTCTTCTCCTTCCTTTTTTTTGTCTTCTTGCTGAAATTCACTAGCAATGCCTATTTAATTTAATTGTGCATGGAATTTGTACTTCTTTTCAAAAATAGATAAACTTAATCATGTGAAATGGTATAGAGATGCCCAAAGTTCTGACTACTGGCATGTTAACTTTGGTACTCGAGCACAAACGTGTTTATTTGATTTTTTTTTTATTCTTTTTAACTGCAGTATGTTAGCTCTCTGAAAGTAAATCCGTCTGGATGCACCGTTATCACTGGTCTGTGCTCTTTTTTCCAAGCATATACTATGTTTGACTCTCCTGTTTGTTGATATTCCCAATTCTTTTTGATACTGGAAAAATAGCTTAATTCTACAATGCTCATTTATGCCAGAAAAGTGCAAACTCTTATCAGTGATTATTTTGTGTCTTTTCTGTTTCATGATATGAATAAGAGGTTTTTAATTCTTATTGTATTTTCTGTAAGGTAATGGCTTTCAAATGTAGGTTCTGGTGATGGGACTATAGACTTATTTGATGTCCGTACTTGTTCTCCCATCAATCATCTGTCATTAGGGCCTGACTCTGAGGTTATACTTATACCTTTTTCCCTAACATATAGTTCTTTGAAATCTTAAAATTATAGCCTTGTCTTTTTTGGAGACATTCATATTGTAACATTGTATGAATCATCTGTCACTAGGACCCGGTCTGAGGTTATATATCTACCTCTTTCCGTGAGATATAGTTTCAAATTTTAATGTCTTAGTTTAGTCTTTTTTAGAGAAAAAGCACCCAAAATACAAAATATACAAAGAAAGCCACCATTTTGTTCATTACTGTGACATGCTTTCGTTTCAGCTGTAACGCAGCCTATGCTTGAACCGGATTGGAGGACCTTACTTTTCCAGTTTGAACTGTCTGATCTAAAATGAACGTACATGATCTATTTTCTGACATATTGAAAGTGCACCGCTGAATGACGTCAGTGGGTTAATCTGTTGTGTTCAGTTTAGATCTCGTGGGTTCAGACCGGAAAGGTGGAACCCTGCAATCTGGGATGGGAATAACAGCGGATACAATGATTATTGCAGTACACTCTTTGGTTTTGACTGGTTCTAGAACCAAAAGTCAAAAACTAAGAGCTTTATCTCTTGAAAGCTATATTATTTGCTGTACTATACTTGTATTCAGGTGACCTCTGTTTCCTTCAGCGGATGTGGCACCTACTTTAGTGCCTCCAGTACATCAAATAGCACTCTTGTTTGGGACACCCGATTTATCCCCACAAATACTTCCAAGGATACACGCTTCTTTCGGCCTCTCCATTGCCTAAGTCATAGGTAACTCTTGGCCTGTGCTTGTATTTTGGAGTTTTATATGCACAAGGACTGTATTAAGTATTTTTGTAATAGATTATAGTGCATGTTCTGTAAAGAATAATGAGCAGACACTGAGTTACCATTTGACAATATGGGCCGGTACAATTTATGCCCTCTCAGCTTATGCCTTGCCACCAGATTCATGTGAAAGCCAACACTCTTAACAAGTAGAGGCCAGTCATCCTATCTTTTGAACATAACCCATGCAAAGTGGAAAAAATCTTTACCTTGTTTATTCTGGCTTTCTGAATTGAAATTTCATACAGTGATAGTACTTCTTCTGGGGACCATGATGTAAATGATGCAAGGTGGTTGCAAAGAGAACCGGTGTTAGTTACTGTCAGTAGTGATGGCAGGTAAGTATACTGCTACCTTACCTGCAACTTTTTTTTTTTTGGAAATAATTACTTTCAAGTTCCTTTTTGTTGTTCATATAATTCAAACCTTTGTCTGCTGGTTTGATGGATGCTCCTTTTAGTTGCCTTTTCTTCTCTTTGTTGATCGATGTTTAATACAAAATACTGGGCAAGGTAAATAGGAATTCAACCGATGCGAAATTCTATAAATGTGTTAATTAAGAAGATAGTGAGTTTTCTTTTCAAATACTGACTGATTAAACAAGTTGCAACTAGAGTTGGGGGATCCTGTACCTCACTGGTTTGGTCCTGTATGGGTCAAATCTGGTACTGTTTTTTTGGTTTTTTTTTCATGCTACTTAATATGACTTTTTTCTCTTTCCATTTTAATCTAAAGCATGGCTATGTGGGATGTAACCCTGGGTCGACCTTTTCTTAGACGTGCTCTCAGTCACACAAGAAGTGTCAATACAGTAAGGCTAATTGCCCATTCCTTTCCTTTTACATTTTGGCCCTCAGATACTTCTTAGATTTGATTGAATCTTCTGTTCTGTTATGGCAGGTAGATGTGGCTATGAATGATGAATATTTGTGCACAGGAGGGGATGATCAGAAAATTGTCAGTCTCTCTCTCTCTCTCTCTCTCTCACGTGCACGCACACCCAGACACACACACACACACACACACGGAGCACACGAAAGAAAGAGCATTAATTTGATTGCCTGTATAGTAGGAATTAGTTTCTTTCTTTTTTGTTCTTCTAATATTATTAATTCACATCGGGGAAAAAGATTGTTTGACTTTTCAGAATGTTGAAACCGGGGGTTATCTGCGCAGAAAGAAGTCTGGAGGTCATTGAACTATATAATCTTATGTCCTTGAATCAATTATCTTCTGTTTATTCCCTGGCAGTTATTGTATTTTGTCCAAATTAGATCATTCTATATCTGTTACAAAACAAATATAGTGAGGCTATGGTACTAGGCGTAGCACCGATTGGTCAGTACAGCTTCAAATCTCAAGCTTTAGGATCCAAACAGAGAGCCGAACCACCATTCATCTACATTTGGATATCTTGTTAGAAATCAAACTATATATTTTAAAAGGATTTTTGTACTATTATTTTTTATATGGAGAAAACTATTCCAATTGAACAGTTTAAAACATATAAAACCGAAAGGTTCTCTCCCTATCCAGAATAGTAATAATTACCTGAAAGGTTATAAAATTTTGCCTCTCAAAAGATTGTGATTTGCACATCAATTGAGCTGCTAGGATCAACATGGGTAAGCTTGAGATTTGAAGTTTTAGTTTTGGCCAACTGTGCTGTTATGCAGCAATAGCCTCACTCAGCAAACTTAGTGAAATTTTCCCTTCACTTCTCTCTCCATACCTCCTTTTCTATTACATTGAACTGATTCCCTTCTGCACCACAGAAAATGAACTAGTTGAATGAGGAAGTAGAAAAGAGGAGTTGATTCAGAAGGGGGAACAAGAAGAGGTGGGGG
This sequence comes from Rhynchospora pubera, assembly GCA_028095005.1. NCBI lineage: Eukaryota > Viridiplantae > Streptophyta > Magnoliopsida > Poales > Cyperaceae > Rhynchospora > Rhynchospora pubera. The sequence continues at coordinate 59,982,613 of CM051459.1, read as the reverse complement.
TTGATATTGGTTAGGGGAAAGACGAAGTTAATTGAAGGGCACATTTCTTTGACTGCTTTAATGGAATAGAGGGTGCCTTATTAGAACAAAATAAACATCGTCGACTTTTGGAGAAAAAATAAAGTTGCGTGATAGATTCGTACGGTGTGGTATAGTTAGTGGTCTCAGAAGAAATTCATCCTATTGGTGTGAAAATAGGTATCTTCAGACATAGGAATTGTCTCTTGATTACGGAAAGGAAAATATAGGTCTTCTAAAGGCACCTACCTTTTAGGCATTTTTTTTTATATTTTCGGAAACAAGTGTTTGAAGAATATTGAAGGGGAGAAAGAAATGGGATAGGTGTGAATTTCTTATGATCAGGGTTCTGGGTAATCAAACGATCAACCAATTGAAGTATGGATCACTTTTTGTTGTAAACAAGGTGTATACTTTCCTTTTTCTTTTTGCCCAATGTAGTAAGGAATAAGAGTTATCTAATACAAAAGTTGACTCTTATCACCACTCTTACTAGAAATAAGATTCATCTCCGTGTCTCTTTATCTCACTTCCAAGCATAGGTTAGGGCTTGGGGGGTTCAGTGATGGGCGTTTAGGCTGGGTTAAAGTGTTTATCAATTTAGTTTTTTGTTTTGTTTTGTTTTGTATGTATAGTAACAAGTTTTTGCATCTTTGGCAGGTACTATATCACAATAAAAGTGGAAGAGCACGTCTAAATTGGCGTTTATCTCACCCAATGATGGTGAATGACCAATAAGATTATGTATTTATCAACTTGTATCAGTGCAAACCAATCCAAAATGCAAGCCTAACTGCTTAACTTGTTGACAAAAATAGGTATAACTTGAGCAAGTCTGCAAACAGGCACTCCCCGTCCCTAATTAACATAAAAGTAGCCCTGCATCAAAATCAGAAAGGGAAAAAAAGATTCCAAAGTTATATTGTCTAAACAGTCTATCATTTGTGTTTGGGCTAATTATTTTGAACTTTACAATAACATTTGTTAAAATAAGCTGCCTGTGCAAGTTGGTCCTGTTTAGACGTGTATCCTGGCTACTACATGGATGCAATCAATGAGCTCTAGCTGTTATAGGGGACTATTGACAGGTTCTGTAGATTAGTAAAAAAAATTGTCGTAGTCACAGTATAACAGACAAGGATTAAGGGTCTGTAAAATAGTGGTCTTGTAATACTTTTGCTTCTGATAAATGAAAGTGGTAGGTCTTGTTGACTGCATTGTGGAATCCCAATCGAAATAGCTCTTAAATTACCCAGTATTCAAATGCAATGAGAACAATCAACGGGGGGAGACACAGAGAGGTTCTGTTGACTGCATTGTTACAGCAAAAAATCGGTTCTATTTAAGCTTTGACAATCTGGAGGAATGAAGTTGTGTAATGGGCACGTCATCGTTTTGCCATTTGATACAAAAAGGACCTAGGATAAAACTCGAAGCCGGAACTGTGCATTGCCTTAGAGCGTTTCTGCTGAAACTCTTAATTTGCATTGAGATTCGTACTAATGTGGACCTCTAAAACCTCCATGCAATAAATTAAGGCCTTGATCAACAATTCAAAATGCTGCATTTTTAACGTGGGATTTTTATTTCATTTTATTAGAAATTTTTTTATCAAAATAAACGGATTTGGCATCATTTGGTAGGAATTTTTATATAATTAAATCCAATTAAATCCTGCGAAATCAATTCAGTCGAAATTCCACCTAGTGGTAATTAGATCTAATCACGAACTTACATGCAAATTGGTTCTAATTACCACTGGCTGGCGAGTGGGGGCCCTGTGGTGCGACTTTATATGCAAATGTTTTTAATAGGATTCTCACTTATTCAAATTTATCAATAATTGAATATTGTTTACACGTGTACCTTGTCATTGGTGGACCAGCCGGAATAAAAAAAAAATCTTATAAAATATTATATTACATCAAGCCACACGTTATCCTTCTATCACATTGTAGTATGTCATTTCTCTATCGAAAGATAAAAAGCACCTCTCAAATAGATGGAAAACACCATCTTATAATCCATCTTTTTTAAAAAAATTTCTGGGGTATAGAAAAAAGGTGGCAGGTAACTAGCCACTCGCCACCCAGTTCTCCAATATAAAGAATGAAAACTAAAACCTGGTCCCATGCATGATGCATCCCCCATCGCTTTTTTCTCTCCATCTAGTAAACTCTTCTCAACAAAGCTTCATGCAGCTTTACAATTATTTTTGGGCTCATGGAAAGCACCTACCAAGGGATGCTACTTGTCTTGCACGCAAAATTCACATCTAAAGCCACCACTCCCACCTGCAATATCCCTTTACTACACCATCCCTCTTCCTTTTTCCCACTCTTTCATTCTCATGCACACAGTACTGGTGGTTATGTTGCAACCGGAAGAAGTACACCGGCGTATAATTCACTCTTGAGCTTGATCTGGAGAAGAAAAAGGGAATACAGTCAATATACAAATCATGGGTTCAATGCAAATGGAAGGAAGATTGCGTGCCTCGCCGCTGCCTGAAACTTCATGCGCATATTTGCTTCAAGAGCTCAAGGTCAATTACTCTCTTCAGCTCTCCTCCTCTGTGTTAATGTGTTTAGTTTTTTTTTCCCCCCTTTTGAAATGTTATTATGATGTTTTATAAGCAATTTATTAAGAAATTGGTGCTTGGCAATGTGAACAAATTTACAAAATATAATGTTAATTACTAGGATAAACTTGATATTGAATTTTGTTAAATTCATTCAAATAATAATTTAACCATTTATCAAATGTATGCAAAAGTACAATTGATTAAACCAATATATGATACCTGTTGACTATTACCAGAATTCATTGATCTGACATTCTCAGTTGATTTGTTGGTTTCATTATATTATTTCACTGATTATTCAATGAATAATTAAAATTTCTTTTAGCAAGTCATAAACCTAATTAATCATTGGTTGGTAAATTTATTTAGAGCCTAGATTTAGAAGTGCATGTTCTTACCGATATCCTGTTCTGAAAGAATGTAATCCTGTTTTCCAAGTTCTTGGGCACAGTGTTAGTTACAATTCACTTACCACAGGGCCCCACTGGCACTTCTTTTTTTTTTTTTTTTTAGATCAAGCCCACTGGCACTTAAATCAGACTCTTGGACAAGGAAATCTAGTGGACAGTGGGGCCTTCTTGTCATTTACTAATATGCGCTAATTTAATTTGAGTATATAAAACGGGGATCGATGTGTCCTTTCTCTCTCTATCTTTTCCTGAGCAAGAGGCCAAGAGCAAACAATTTTATATGTACGTATGGTGCCATTTAACTATATATGATTAATTATTTATTAATACGCGATCCTATATGTATATATATATTGGCTAAAGTATACTTCTCAAAATCTAAAATTCATACAGTCGATCCAAACTGTTCAAGTTGTCCTTCATGTAAAAATATCATTCAAGACCAAATTTTATATTTTTTCGAATTTTTTTGCTATATATTATGCTATTTTCAAATTGAATGGTCAGAAATACTCCTTTACAACTCTTTACAGTGTTTTACTTAAATAGCATAATATATAGCAAAAAAATTCGAAAAAATATAAATTTTGGTTTCCTAGGAGATTTCAATATGGAGAACAATTTGAAATGTTCAGATCGACTGTATGCATTTTAAATTATGAGAAACGACTCCAGCATACGGACTATCTATATGCTGGAGTATACTTTAGCCAATCTCTCTCTCTCTATATATATATAGCCTCTTGTTTTATTTTTATTTTTTGAGAAAAGATACATGTGTTTCGGTATGTATGGTTGGATATGAAGTTAGTGGTTGGAGTGAAGTTAGAGATTGTGAAAAGTTAGTGCTAACTTAAAGTTAGAGAATATTATTTGGTGTTGTATATTGAAGATAGAGATGAAGAGAATGAATAAAAATTTAATTAATTAATTTCTGTAACTAAATTAAATTTAAATAATTATAACTATAATAAAAGAACAAATATAATTAAAGTTCATATAATAATAATTATTATTATAATAATTGTAACAATAATACAATTATTATTATGCAATTATATCATTTATTAATTTTTTTTATTATTGAGATTATGATTACAAGAATAATATATGACACACCTTTTGCAAATAACAATAATTATCATATTGATTGTAATTATTAACATATTATTATTGTAATTATGATTATCATTAATAATATGATTAAATTATTAATGCATTAATTAATTTACTTTATAATTATAATTATAATTAATGTTTTATTATAATATTAAAATATTATATTTTATTATTATTAATCATAATGAAATCATAAACTTTGTAGAAAGTTTGTTAACTCGGTGTTTTAGTATTTTTTTTGTGAGGTAGTAAATCAGGGAAAATTAGCATTCACTTAGACTAACCTTGGTACGTTTGGTAAAATACCAACTTAAAATTAGAATTACTCCGATTTGGAGTGAAGTAGTGAACCAAACATGCAAAACTGAGTGAAATCCATTCTAATCAATCGGAATGGAAAAAGATGAAGATGCTAGCCGGACTGTTGTGAGCACAGAGGCAATCAAACCGCCGAGGCTAGAGGATGCTGGTCTTGAAGACTGCGCTCTCCCGTTGGAATCCATACTGGAGGCCTTCTCCAAAGCGGCCTCCGTCTCCTCCATTTCTCGCTTCTCCCACTCCCTCGACGACGACGCTGAAGATGATGAAGAAGAACATAAAGTATCAGTTGTCGATCCGACCGAAGATAGAGGAGAGCGATCTCCAGTTGAAGATGTTAAAAGAGAAGAGAAGCACGAAGAAGGGGATTCAACTGGAGCCGACAGTTTACTCATGAGAACTGGACAAGAAGAACACGCTAAATCAGAGGAGAAGAAATTAGGGGAACTAAGTGTGAAACCCTGATTAGATTTGAATCCTGCTCGTTTTCATTTTAGTTATGTATTTTTTTTTCTGGTGTTAATTAGAACTGAGAACATTTAATTAATTTAGTTGTTACTGAGATGTTTGAAATTGTGTATGTAATAATGTGGTGTGCAAGTGATGATTGCTGTTCATAAACACTAGAAAGAGATTTGGAATGATTTTTTGATTTGAAATTGCAAACAGATGATATGGGACGAAGTGGGGTATGAGGTAGAAGAGAGAGAAAGAATACTGGAAGAGCTAGAAAGAGAGTGTACAGAGGTGTACAAAAGAAAGGTTGATAGTGCCAACATGGCAAGAGCAAAGCTCCACCAAGCTTTGGCTGAGTCCGAGGCTGAGTTCACCAATCTACTTCTCTCTCTAGGTGAAAGGTCCTTTCCTGGCAGAGTAAGAATGTTACATCTTTTGTTTTTATATATCTTTTCACTTTTGTTTGGTAAAAGAAGGGATTAAAATTATATGTCCATTGTTCGTGTGGATTTTGACTGGAAATTCCTGTTAGTGTCCACATTTGATATCTAGTTATCAGCTTCCTGGAGTTTGAAGCTTTGTGCGCAACCTGTAAAAGTTACAAAGATATTCACTTGCTTCGCAGATACCTTGAATCATGCTTGTAATTAATACCATCTTAAATAAATTGTCTTCTGTTGTTGTTGTTTTTTTTTTTATTTGTTCACTAGATTTGTTACAGGAACAACAGCAATCTCAATTACCTAAACATATACATCTCATAAATTAGAAGTTAGATGCTTTTACAAATTGATCCTCAAAAGTGTATTGCCTTGTGGAGCAGCGTGAGAAGTTAACAGGGACACTAAAGGAGCAGCTTAATTCAATCACACCATCCCTTCAAGAGATGCAATTGAGAAAGGAAGCAAGGCTCAAACGGTTCAAGGAGGTCCAAGAAGAGATCCACAAAATTGCTTCAGAAATTGCTGGAAAACCAGATGACCAAAATGAAATTGTTGTAGTGAATGAAGGGGATCTCTCTACGAAGAAGCTTGAAGAGTTCCAAAATGAGTTCCAGAGGCTCAAGAAAGAAAAGGTTTATTTTTAAACTTTTCTACTAAAACATGACAGAATACCATTGGATCACATCCCCATCATTTGGATTTGGAAAGTAGTTATTGAATTTTCAAGTAACAACTAGTAAATACTCATTTAAGTTGCAAATATTAAGATAACAAAAAAAAATGAGTAACTAAATGTGCTTTCTTAAACTATTTGTAATTCGTTAACGAGGCAAAAAGTTAGTATTTACTCTTGGTTAGAGATACTGAATTGTCATAAATGCTTGTTGGCATGGGGTGATCAGTGAGTTCACGCCCCCTGCGAGAAGAATGCTGCCATATAAACTGCGGCACTAGTTCTCTGCTGTCCAATCAAAATCCAATTGCACCAATTTAATGGGATCTTTAGGGGAGGGGGATGGTGATCTGGTCGGTTGATTTTGTTCAGACATCCTATGGGTGGTGCTATAGTTTGTATGGCGGGGCTATGAACTCCTTGACCAGTGTGCAATTCCAGCTTTGAGGGATTATTCTATTAATTTACCTGTTATTTGTAGAGGGATAGGGTACGCAAAGTAGAGGATCTTGAGAAGGAAATTCACGAGTTGGCCATTGCAATGGGGATGGAACCTTCCAAGATCATTTCTGACGTGCATCCCAGCTTGTCAGAGGGCGAGAAATCGAAGAACATTAGCGATTCCATTTTAAATATGCTAAGTGTTACAGTGCAGAAGCTAAATGAAGAGAAGCGACTAAGAATGGAAAAGGTCAATGATTAATTCTTTTTATGTCATTTTTGTTGATATTGGTTGTTGAGCAAGAAAAGATGCCCAACTCTTGAAATATCAGTTTGAACAGATACCATTTCTGCACACTGTAATTTGCAGATACCAATTTTATTATTGATTTACTACCTGTAAATTATTTGTTTGCATATTTTCTTTTAACCAAACTTAGGTATCACTGATTGTGAAATATTTGTAATTTTCCTTATTTTGACATCATTCCTTGCATAATCATTCTATAATCAAACAAAATTAGAAATTTCATTGATAAAAAAAGTTAGGAAAATGCATCAGCAATTATTAATAAGATTATACAAAGTTTCAGATTCAAGGCCTGGAGAAAGTATTGACAAGCCTTTGGGGTATTCTGGACACAAAATTTGAAGAACGGCAGCCGTTCGTACACATCAAGCTTTTTGCTGCTTCGAATTCTCCAATCTTAGTTTTGAGTCCTGGAAGCCTAGCAATTGACAAAATTGAACAGGTAGAGAAGGAAAGACAATTTAATGTTTATCCCCACAAAATCATTGAATTGGATTGCTGAAAGCCACCGTAAATAAATCTAATGTAGAAAAAGTAAACCTACATGATTGGTCTTCCACACATAGACCATCTGATATTTTTTCGATTATTCTTTTAGAAGTGTTTTGGTTTAGTCAATACTATTTACATGCTACAAATAATAGGTTGAAGCAGAAGTAAAGAGATTGGACCAACTAAAATCATCCAAAATGAAGGAGCTATTCTGGGAAAAGAGGATAGAGGTGGAGGAAATATGCAAAAAATCACACATGGAATTACCCTCTCGGTCTGATATGGATAATATCATGACACTTATAGTATCAGGTGAGCTTATATTACTAAGAGTTGATATACTTGCTACTTTCTAGTGTAATAAAGAAGGCTATTATTTAGGTCGAAAGAGTTCAATTTCTGAGATTTTGGCCTGTCTATTCCCATTTTAAGAGACAAAAGCTCATATACGTCTGGCTCAAAAGAGGTCAAAAGTCTCATTTCTGACCACATGGCCAAAACTATGTTTGACTAGCTTCAGTCACATTCCCTTGATCAGAATTCAAGCCATAGTACTGTGATTTTTGTTGGACCATAACCATTTGGATGTTTCTTCTTAAAACAAAGTTTTATTATCAATCCTAGTATGCGACCAATTTTGGGTATGTTGTTCCATGATTATGGAATTTAACTGTGGTATATACAAAATTTGTCTAAATTAGCCTTCAGTCAAGCAACTATAGTTTCTACACTTAAATTGACCTTGTCTGTTTTTCTTTTTCTTTTTTTCTCATCCTCTTGAACCTCCATACCTGATAAACATAAATTAAATTAACATGAAATGAAGGGAAAATGGAACATGAAGAGCTCCTGAAAATAATGGAGGAGTACATGTTGAGGGTCCAAGATGAGGCTGTCAGCCGAAAGGAAATAATGGACAAAGTTGAAAAGTGGATTTCATCATGCGATGAGGAGTGCTGGCTTGAAGAATATAGCATGGTACTTGTGCTTATTAATTAAGCCAGTTTTGTCTTGTCTGGGAAAAATATATTATTCTTGTTTAGAAGATTATTAGCCTGAAAATAATCAACTAGCACAAATATTTGGGGTTAGATGTGAACCAACTGGTCTGGATTTTGATTGTCATCTCAGATATTTTTACAATTATCTTCACTAATTTTAGTTTTCAAGGATATTGATCCTGGAGTAGATATTTAATTTACGGAAAACTGGTATAAAAATGTAAGGCACAACATTCTTTTCTTTATTTTGTTTTCTTTAAAAGTTCCAAGCAAGACGCTTGAGGATAAGAGGTGGGTTAATCAACAATTTTCCACATAATAGCAAGGTACAGTCACTGAAATGTATGAAATGAATACAGGATGAGAAGAGATATTCAGTAAGCAGGGGAGCTCACAAGAATTTAAGACGAGCAGAACGTGCTCGTGTAATGGTAAATAAAATTCCAGGTAATTTTGTAAAATTAAGTAAGATTAGAAGTTTCCTGAAATGATGAAACAGGATTTTATAGCTGAATGGAAATGCAGGGTTGGTTGAAATGCTGGTAACAAAGACCAGGAGGTGGGAAGTAGAACGAAAGAAAACTTTCTATTATGACGAGGTCAGAAAATATAAATCTTCTATATGATTTGTCAATTATGACTGCTGGTTCAAAAAACAGGATTGCTGTTACATATTTTGGACTGGTAGCACTGCTTGATGTTTACTTGTTTAGGTTTATGTTAAAGTACTTAAAACTGATACCATTTAGCTCAAGCCTGGTATAGGTACCCCAGAAAAAAAGTATAAATGAAAAATTAAAGCAAGCAGGAAGCAAGCTGGTCAGTACCGTGCAGCAATACTTGGTTCTCTGCAATTTGTAATTTTTTTGGGCTGTGAATACAATTTTGGCCCTGCTGAGTACAAATTGTAGCTAACATTCTTCTCTTTGAGCAATTTATGTATTTTTTGTTTTAATTTATTAATTCATTGCAGATTCCTCTTTTGGCAATGCTTGAAGAGTATGCTTTGCTAAGGAAAGAGAGGGAAGATGAGAAATACAGACAAAGGGTCAGCAATCTTATACTTTACTAACTACAAAAATGTAACTTGAAAATTAATGAATAATTTAGAAAAAGCATCACATCTAAAAAAAATACCACAACAAGAGTTTTAAGTTTTAACAGTGAATATTGTTATTTTTTTTTCAATAGAACATGGTAAATGCAGAATTTGGGATGAATGTATACTTAAGTAATGTGTATACCCTATTCATTCAGAATCGATTTAAGCCAACACATGGAATTTTTCTTTTTGTTGCCAGGAGAGAAAAAAAGTTCAAGCCCAATATATGAGGGGTCAACCTTCTCCTATTTCATCAAGGCCACCTACCAGCGCAAGCCGACCTCCTTCAAGTAGAGGCTTCAATAAACCTTCTAGCTATTCACCAACCTTTTCTAACAAGAGAATTCCTAGTGTCCCTAATAATGTACCTAGGTCTTCCAAATTGATGCCAACTAAGAGAAGTCTCTTTATCGCAAAAGAAGATAATGCATCAGATATTTTAGTGTTGAATTCGGGCCTACCATCCCCTTGACTTTTTTATAATTTCCTTTTGATTTGTTTTTAACACAGCATATGGTGTGCATTTTTTTATTCTGTAGAAATTAATGTATTGTGTGCTAATATATTTGTTGGCCTTGAAGAAAGAGTAGATCCTGATTTTTCTTTTTTCATTTGGAGTTGGTTTGCTGAAGTTGCGATTGATGTGTAGAACTAGCGTAAGACAATGATTGACTTTATGTATAGAAATATCATTTGTTAATTTATTTCCTTTTCACAGTACATTTTCAAAATACTGCTCTGTTTATATTTGCTTTTGGCGATCCAAAATATTCCTAGGAAATAAAGTTATCTATTACTTGGGAAAAATATTTAGAAAATAAATGATTGTAATCGTCTAAGAAAGGAATACGGTATCAGGGTGCAGATTAATCTGACAGATTATACTCAGGTACTTGCGCTGTTCAAGCTCGGTCTTCTGTTTTGAAAACCGTTTATCATAATTTTTTTTTTCCGATCTTGACAACTCCATACAAAATTTACTGAGAAGAGAGAAATGTCAAGCCAACATAATGGGATACCAAGCAAAAGCACACCTTTCGTCGTAGCCGTGCTCGCGTATCACTGCCGATCAGATTTCCGTCCGTGTATCTCTCTGATCATTTTCGTTTAAATCTTTATTGGAAATTCATATACCAACTATGTCAAATAAACGGTCATCTAATTAGAGTAAATTGCAGTTTTTTAAGTTGTATTTAATAAGTGCTAATCCAATTAAAATTAAGTATGAGTGTTTGTATTTTGTAGCAACAATAACAAGTGTTAATGCCCACCTCGCACTTAACAAGTGTTGATTAAGTTTGAATAAAGTGCTAACTATCATATGCACTAATGGCACATTGAAAGACTTGAGATTTGTAGTTAAATGAGGAAGAAAAGAGCAGTGGCGATTGGAAGGGAGGATTAGCCTTGTGTAGTTAATGCGCCTTGCGCTCTCACTTTTTATTTCTACTTATAGCCGATGATTTAAAATTTTATTTATTTTTTTTGCAAAATATTCAAATTCATATAATGTACTAATAAAATAGAATAAATTTTAAAGTTATCTTAATTTTTTGATGGTCAAAGTAGAAAAAAAGTTGGTATCATTGGATCTTTTCGTAATTTTATGAGAATGCACATAAAATTTTATACAAAAATATTTGGGAAGATCTTTACACAATTTAAAAGTGAAATATATTTTTGAAAGTACAAAAAATCGGCACGAGTTTTTGAAAATTACAAAAATATTTTAAATTTAAAAATAGAAAAAATTATTTTCAGTGAATTTTTATAATTTTTGGAGCATGAATATAAATTTTTGCAGAAACAAATTTAGGAATACCCTAAAACAATTTAGTCATTTTTTTTCTGAAATTTAAAGTGTTAAAAATTGAATGAAATATTTTGAATATTAAAAAAAATTTTGAATATTCAAAATGAAAAAAATACAACATCATTGATTTTTTTTTTAATAATATCCCGATCATGTATTATAAAAAATTCCATCATTGAATATTATAAAAAATTATAAAAAAAATCATTGAGTATGCTCATAATATTATATTTGAACAAATTTCATGCAGAATAAATATTAGAAGACTTTCAAACAGTTAAGAAATTTAAATATATTTTTAAAAATACAAAAATAAAAGTATTAGATTTGAATTTCTTAAAAAACATTCTAAAATTTAGAATTGAAAATTTCACTAAGGTAAAATCTCCGTTTGGATCGCTTAGGAATTTGGGGAATTTCATATAATCCTAGGTATAAATTTATTGGGAAATGTATAACTTTATGAAGAATTTGAATTATTTATAATAAATTTATGTCTAGAAATAAGAAATTCCTCAAATTCCCACTTCTATCCAAACGGCCTCAAACATTTATAAAATTTGAAACAATAAATCCGGAACTTTAGATTTTAGTGCATTCATATAAAATTTGAAACAATAAATCCGGAACGGCCTCAAACATTTAAAAACCTATCTATATTATAACTAAAATTTTTTAATGGAGTTGTCCTCTATTGACGGAATCGAGAGACCGACTAGAAGAGAGGAACTTAATACTGCAGTCTTTCAATGAGAACTTATTTTTAGATAAATTTTTTAATGGAGTTGTCCTCTATTGAACTCATTACTTTTCGTTGGATGACTCAAAAGATAAAGTTTTCTGAAACCTAGTTAGTTCAAAATAAGGTTTGGTCTGATTATTGATTTGCTACACTTACATAGGTCACACTGTCAATGAAACGAGTAGAAAATGAACCGTTGCTAATATGTTTCAACAAAATTGCATGCTGACTTCACAATAAAAATTTGTCCAAACTTTATATATTTAATAATTCTTTCAAATCGTGTGATTCTTTTCTTTCTGTGATCCCATCAAAATTCAACAATTTTCAAAGGATTTTTTTTTGTTTGAAAAAAGTAGCCTCTACCAAGATAGATTAAAAAGAAGTAATGAAACACATAGTCAAAGGGGAACAATGATAAAGGCTATTTCCGAACAAGTGAAGAGAAATTTAGGGGTGAAAACCTCCTTACAAAGTCCTCGGATGGTTGGAATTGGCGGCTTCCATCGCCATTGCGTCGACCAAGGCTGTAGACCTGTGGTTGACATCAATAAGCTGTTGAACAATACAACATTATTATGTTTGTTGTGTTTTATATAAAATTTACATGAACGACCTGTCCCTCTTCTTACAAAAGTAACCTATTCCGATCCTCAACTAAATATTAAACATAACATCTAAAGTAACCTATTCCGATTATCAACTAAATGTTAAACATAAAATCTAGATTGGTTTCCCCCAAAATCTCATATACATATGTGTCACACCTCGCAGCTGAGTATGACAGCTCCCGCCACGAAAGTACATGAAAGTGTACCTTCGTAAGGCTTAACCTAACTAACATTTCAATTAGTTATTCTTTCCATATTATTTTCTTTTTATTTTTAGTTTATCTAATTTTAATTAGTAAATTTTAAAAGTTATTTAATATAATTAGTTTTATTTCTTAATTTATTTTAATTTTTTTTAAATTATTACAACTATTATTTATTTAAATATCTCTTGTTTAGTACTTATGCAACTTAATTTTTATTTTACATAATTTATTAAATATGTATTTATTTAATTAAGTTTTTATTAAGTTTTTATTTAATTAAACATTTAATAAGAAATAAGACTTAATAAATAGAAATCAGAAATTAAATAAGAAAACATAGAAAATACGAATAAAAATCAAGATTTGATTGGTTATTTGTTTTGGGATCAGACAGTCGGTGAATAAACGTCATTGTATCTGTTCTTGACTCACTCGAACTATTCTCATCATCTCCCGAAAAAAATAAAATCGAATCCCACTTAATTAAAGGAATACCCAGTTATTGCTAACGGCCTTTCCTATAATTAATTACTAAGCATACTAGTTAATTAACTTAATCTTGGATTAAGTTTAAGATTAAATTTAAGTCCAAATTTCTGCACTGGGCCGAGATTAATAGCCCAAAAATCAATTTCTGTATTGGGCCAAATAAATTTTCTTTTATTTCAGCCGAAGCCCAAAAAGAATCAGCCCATTAAGGCCCATAATCCAACATGGCTAAGTCAGGTCAACCTGACCCAGTTGACCTGAGCCAAGCCTAACGGGTCCGACTTGGATCCGATATGAGGGGTCTGGATCCGACCCGCAAGGACTGCAATATTTATCCAGAGGTCCCTAAATTCATTTTATTCACAACCAAGTCCTTTTTCTTTACAAAGAGGCCCCCATAAATTACAAACAAGTCCTTTTTCCTCACAATTTAGTCCCTGAAACACGTCACAGCGTACCAGTATGGTACCAGTGGTACATCGAGTGTACCAGAGACTGATACCAAGCCTCAAATCCCATCGTAAAGCCTCACAAAGGTCTCCATCAGTGCCCAACCACGAGAACAACATCAAACTCAAACAGTTTGGCTTAAACAACATTAACAAATCTATAAACCGTAACAGATGGGGTTTCCAAGCATTCAAAGTCCACAAATTAGGGTTATCATGCTACCAATTTCACTATTCAAGGTCAACACAGTATCATCAAATCAACACACAGTACCAACTCAAGTTAGGCTCAAACCCTAATCGAGTAATCAGTCAAGCCAGTTATCAACCCACGATATAAACTCATTTATAGCACAGAAGGGTTCAAATATACCTTGGATCTTCAACGATTAGCTCCCTCTCTTCTTTGATTTTCCTCCTTATTTATTTATTTTTTTCTGGAATTTTTCTTAGCCGACAGAGAAACAGAAATTAGACCAACCTTGAGGTATTTATAGGCAGCCATGGTAAGGAGAAGAGAAGAGAGGGGCCAACGGTGAGGATCTCAAGCTCGAATCCTACAGTTTGAGTCAAACTTCGATACTTATCCATCTCTCTCGTGGATAAGAGCAAGAGGGCAGCCAATCGGAGGTGCTAGGCTGTGGCCTGGTGGGATTGGTTAGCCACAATCCATCCGCCACAATATCTCGAGAGGAATTTCTCGTCGGAGAAGACGAGAGATGAGAAAGGATCGGACGGAGCGAACATAGAGAAGGGAGAAGGAGAGAGAAAGGAGATGGTGCCACGGAGATTTTCTGATTTTTATTAAAAATTCACCCATTTGATCTTCTGTGGCAGAAACTCTATGGCCAAGGGTGCTGCAACTCATATAGAGTTATTTAATGAATTGTTTTCATTCAAATTCAATTAATCTGATATTAAATTTCATTATTAATTAAACTTTGATTTTGCTAGAATCATGTAGATGATTTTTAGAAACTACACAGATTAAAAGATTTCGATTTCGAGTGAATTTTATTGTTATGATTGAATTATCCATTTGAAGATTATTAGTTTTAAAATTTTATTTATCTTAATATTATTTTTAAGATTTACCTAATTGACATATTTAAATTAGGTCTGGTATATCTACTATGTTACAATATGAATAGTATATTTTTCTTGGCAATAATATATTATATATTATATCTTAAAGGTGTGTAAGAAATTGTTTTGAACTTTTTAGTTTTGTAATTAACTGGAAGGTACAAATGGGTTCTAACTTGCTATAGTCGTGCACTATCACGCCATTTTGATCCTTCTTTCCTTTTATTTATTTATTTTTTTCTTGAACCATCACGCAAGTTTTATTGTGAATCTCTTTCGTTACATGTGACACCTGTCATTTGTCAGACACAAACAACAGACTACTACATTTCTTATAGCTCCGTTTGGATGAGCCCTAGAAATTAAGAAATAAGAAAATAAGGGAGTAAATTTATTATAAGCAATCTAAACTTTTCACAAAATTACACACTTCCCAATACTTCTTCCCTTATTCCTCTTATTCCCACACCATCCAAACGGAGCCATATAGAACAATTACACTTTTTTTATAAATTATATTTTCTTTAGTAAAAGGAAGATAAATTTAATTATATTTGGAAATGAAAATTGCCACTAATTTTTTCACAACAAATTTACTTCTATAGTGAATTCTTTCTATAAAACAAGTTGAGTGACTGACATATGGGAACCTTTAATTTGAGTTTGGGTATAAGTATTAAATAAGGATAGAACATGTGCCATGTGCTTTATTTTGAAAAATAAAATAAAACAATTACATCATTTCCTTTCTATTTTTTTTGTAGTTTCCAACCATGAGAGTTCAATTCTCATCAATTCTCTGTATGTTGATTCCGATCACAAATATTCAATTGAAATCATTTCCAATCTAACTCTTTTCCATTGAATTGAATTCATTTCTCACCACAGCACTGTTTTGAATGGTTAGGCTTGTCAAACGTTGAAACGGAACACATAACAACCCGTTTCAGTAACGGAACTAAATTGCTATTTCGTTTTCGTTTTGTTTCGTCGAACGAAACAGATTTCTGTTCCGTTTAACGTTCCGTCCTTCACTTACCATTGATTTCAGCCGATTTTCGTTTTCCGTTTCGGTAACGTTTGCAAATTTCTGTTTCCGTTCTGTTTTCAGAAACGAAATTGATTTCTCCTTCATTTAACGTTCCGTTTGGACGGAACGGAACGAAACACGTTGCGGAACGTTAATATTGACAGGTCTACGAATGGTATACATGTGCTAACATTTAGACCTGTCAATATTAACGTTTCGTTCCGTCGAAACAGAACGTTAAATGAAAGATGAAATGGATTCTGTTTTCAGAAACGGAACTGAAATTTGTTAACGTAAATGAAACGGAACACGGAAATAGAGCTGAAATCAATAGAAAATAGAGACGGAACGTTAAACATAATATATTTCATTTCATTTGCCGAAACAAAATAGAAACGAAACAAAAATTTCGTTTCGTTACTGAAACGGAACGAAAACAGAAATCTCTATTTCCGCTTCCGGTATAAAGGTTTGACAGGACTATTAATTAACATTGTTGGTCATTTCATTTTGAGGTAATAATTTTTGGTGACATGGGCAAGCCTTTTTGTACATAAACCACCTTCTAACATTTTTGTACACAAAGCACCTCCTTTCCCTGGAATTTTTGTACATGAAGCCCGTACATCCATTAGTGTGGCTTGCATAATTTTGAGGTAACTAGTTGAGGGTAAACGGCAAAGTAATAAAATTGGCCGCAGAAGACCCAAAAGGGATCGGCTAAGGCCTAAGGTCCTGTTTATTTGTGAATTAAAAATGCATTAGATTATGTATATTTTACTCATCAAATATCTCTTACATAAAATGTCTTAAGAGTAAAAAATTTATGCGCCGGCCCCTTTAGTTTTTTTTTTCAAAAATACCCTTAAAAATAATTAATAATAATATTTAATAATCGACAAATAATTAATAAATAATAATATTTAATAAGTAACAATAACTATTTAAAAATCATAATTAATAATAAAAATTAATTATTATAATTAATAATAATAATTAATAATATTTAACAAGTAATATCAATTATTAATAATAATGATTTAATAATAATATAATAATAAAAAATAATTAATAAATAATATTTTTATTATTAAATAATTAATAATATTTCATAATAATAAAATAATTTCTTATTGCCATTAATAATTAATTTTTTATAATTAATAATTAACAAATAATTAAAATTAATTAATAAATAATAATATTTGATAAGTAATAATAATTATTAAAAAATCGTAATTAATAATAAAGATTAATTATTATAATTAATATTATTTAACAAGTAATATTAATTATTAATAATAATGATTTAAGAATAATAATTAATTAAAGATAATTAATCAATAATAATTTTTTATTATAAAATAAATAATAATATTTATAATATTTAATTAAAAGTAATTATTAATATTTCATAATAATAAAAATGATTTATTATCATCATTAATAATTAATAATTAACTATAATTAGGATACAATATATAATACATGGCTCTGTTTGGATTGCTTAGGAATAAGAGGAATATGCTATTTCTAGGTGGAAAGTATTGGAAAGTGTGTAACTTTGTGAAGAGTTTGGATTGTTTATAATAAATTTACGTCTAAGAAGAAGTTATTCTTCCTATTTCCATAAGATCCAAACGGGGCCATAGAATACTAATTCAAATTTAAGGGCATTTTAGTCTTTTGACATGAATATATGCATGTATTAAGTTAGTCATTCTTACTACACAATCAAACATCTATTACATAACACTACATAAACACTTAGGCATCCTTAACTTATACAACTCTTTACTGCAAAAACAAACAAACGTCCCCTAAGGCTATCATTCTATTTTATTTATTTTCTTTCTGCACCTCCACATTCCACAATATGGTCTGGTGGGACAAGCACAAAATATATTTATCCAGTGACCCGCTGCATTAGTTAACACGCAGAACTGTGCGGAAGATCGATAATTTAGCATGTCTTTCAGATGGACCATTTGAATTATCGATAATATCGAATTTCAGAGAAAATATATCCGTCCATATCCGTGATTTTAACATTTCCTGTATGTATTTTTGCAAAGAATTGGATATAACCCCCATAACCATAATCTTCTCTAGTTTGGTTTCTTGCCCCCTAGCCCCAGGTGACAATTACCACACCGATCCCCCCTTCTTGCTATATATATATATTTCCGCAATCCCCCTTCTTAAAAGTTCCAAGGCTCTTAAAAATCTCCTCTCTGACTCTCTCTTCACAGGTCTCTCTCTCTCTCTCAACTTCTCAAGTCCGAGTAGTCGCGTTTTAGACTTGATTCGCTGATGTGCTTTATTATTTCCTAACAATTTGAGGGTTAGAGTGTTTGAAACATATATCCTTAATACCTGGTAAGTGGTAATTCATCAGTTCGGTTCCCAAAGAAAATATATATTATCCTTGCGATTCTTTCTGTTACGTCCTACTTTTTTGTCAGGAAAATATACACCTTCTATGTTACATTTAACTAACTCAAATTTCTTAGTTTTAATTTTTGAAACAAAACAATCACTTGGATTACCTCTAGACATATAAGCGTGCAGTGTGACTTTAGTATTTGAGTAAATCATGTGGTACATACATACAAACAGTTCAAATGTGCTTACAGAATTAATTAATTTGTAGTCTCTCTCTCTTAATTAATCTGTAGTATTCATTGGTTTGGTTTGTTTCTGTTGTCAGAATTCAGGCCAAATATGAACTCTCCCAGAATTAGGTCTGCCATCCAAAAGAGAAAGTCTAGTAGAAGTTCCAGGCTACACTCCTTAAAGGTGCGGAAATTTTATATTATTATAACATAGTATTATATACATGCTTACCCAACTGATGAAATGAAATCCAGTCCCGCGCGGGACCGTGCAGCGCAGGAATCACAGCCGTCTGATTTAATCTCAATGGCAAATGGAGCCCCGTGCATGTAACTAGATTGATAGGCCCGAACCGTCCAGATCAGATCGGACGGTTCGTAGGCTGCGCTGGACGGTCCTGCGCGGGAGCGGATGGGGATTCCCCAACTGATTGGTATAGAATTCTATAATATCCAATTTAAAAGGTATTATGTACGCACATGTACGGTTACCAAAATTGGTTGTTACTTTTGTATTCTCTGTATTCAGTACTCATGTGTATTTGATACCACAATTGGTTTAGAATTATCATTTATGGTACTTGGGATTTTGCGTGTTTTGCATGAGAATGGTGCAGATACGTATGGATAAATTGACACAGCGGATGATAGATTTAATGATTCAAATGGAAGAGTGTGATCGAGATATTCAATACATTAATTGTAAGCTGCTCTATAATTAACTCTTTCTTTTACATAAATTCATAACAGAAAATTCGTATGTTTTGGTAGATTTTGTTTATTATTACTTGTGAACTTCTTATTATTTTATGTTTTTTTTTTCTTAGTTGTCCAAAGCTTAGATCAAGCTAAAAAAAATCTCAATCACTCTCCTCTCCTTCTATTTTATGTTTGTTGCAGCAGCATTACAGAAAAGGCAGACAGGAATGGTGTCTTTAGGTGGGCCTGACAACTTTTCTCTGAACTCACAAGTCTCCAGCATGCCATGCACCATCAACCAGCAACAGGGAACCAATTCCTCTCTCTTGCTGGCAGAGCAGTTTGAGCAGCTCCAACTCAGTCCGACTCTGCAGCAGTAGTCCCACACCACCAATAGATGCATAATGCAGCAGTAACAAGCACAACTGATGTTCGTCTACACATACAACTCTCTGTGTTTATTTTTAGTTGAGAACTGTTATTCCTGAACAATATGAAGCATATATATAATTTAATTAGATTATATCTTTTGACTAAAATTAACAAAATCATACAATCTACTATTTTGGGGGATATTGAGAATTTACAGAGAACAATGTTGTTTAGAAGTATCAAATGAACTTGCTCGACATAAGTCTGATTATTTCATACACCATCTATGGCTGCCAGAAAACTACATCATCTTAATTTTTTTTTTTAGTTTTTGCTGGTACTTAAACTGTCTGTACTATGTAGAATTATCACAAAACAATTGAAGTGGTCAAACCTGAAATCCCTTTTATTACTTTCTCCATTTCACAACTTTATTGGTTTCAGTTTGTCCAGCGGTAACATTTGCGAAATTTGCCTGTAATTTAGCAAAATTATTGTAACGACCAATGTGCAATCTTTCATTTAAAAAAAAAGAAATAAAATAATAATATATAAAATAAATAAATAATAATAATCGTGCATCATATTTGAAATCTGAAAGATATTCTGATCTACCGTTACTAGAAGCGAATACCCGCCTTTGTTGAGTGAGACAACTAATGGAAATGTATTATAAAATACTAGCAGCAGTGCCCACCCAATGTGTGGGCGGACTTTAATATATGATGTGATATGTGAAAATTAAAATATTATTTGATACAAATATATTATTTATTTTTTCAATATTTAAGGTCAACGTTGTCTTGATCAGCGTTGAAAGTAACAACAATCTTCACCGGTTAACAAATTGAATCAATAAAAGTAGACTTTCTCAATAAAAGATTTCATATAATGTTCCAGGTAAAAATATACATGTTTGTCTAATTAAGGGACTTAAAGAATTATATTAATAGGCTTAGAAAAAATCGTATTTAACACAATTTTACGTTTTGTAAAATACCTAATTGTTCTTTTGGCTTAATACCAAACCTGATTAACAGTACTTTGAATCTATAAGAAAGTAACGATTTTAGTAAATTTCTATTTGTTTAAAATGACATGAGAAGTTTCAGATCGTTACGCGGATTACTGATAAGTTGACATGAGTTTTGGTCTCACAAGATCTTGTGTGGCAAGAAATTTTATTTGGGCCGAAGGGACATATGGGGATTGGGGATTGGGGAGTTACTGAGTTAGGTTTATTCTTTTAACGGGATTGTCTTATGTGGGCTTCAAAATGGGCTTTACGGATTTACACACGTTCAACTATTTTTGTTCTCTCTCGAACCATATGGTCCATATCCCTGATTGTCTAGCAGAGCTCTATTACTAAATCGGTACAAGGACGGTACAAGAAGTCAAGAAGGTTAATACCAAAGATACTGTACAGTCTCCACATCATTCACCACACATATGATTAACATTCATTCATTAACATGGTACAAACGGTACCTCAACATATTTAGTTTGGCACGCCAACTCAAATTCACATGTCATCAATCAATTAAAGTTCACAAGTTCAACTCATCTATAACAGACCATAAATAGTTATAAACTTCTGTATCAAATGGATTATCATTGTGAAAGTAATAAAATAAAACCTTTTGATCTTCTTATATACCTATAACAGAGAAAGAGCAACAGTCAGTAAAAGAAAGGGGTACTGAAATGCAAAACTGACCCAACCCATCCAATTTATTGCTGTAATCTAAAAGAGAATGAATTTTTTAAGCACTTATTTTATCACAGATCATCGGCTATACAAATTACATTACTCTTCTTGGCGAAAGCTATTAGTATTGACATTGCGTTGGATTATTTGATAGACAGAACATAATATAATTGTGTACCACCATCTGACACAAGTACCAAACCGTACCATTATGGCTAATTTTGGCATTCAGTGACTTTATTCACTCACAAAATAAATTATCCATGTAAGAGAAAATTCTCTCTTTGGTTTTGTGATATCAAGGCATGCATCTAAAACATCATCATGATATCAAGATGTAATTTCTATTTTTCTAGAAATACCCTCTTCATTTTCTGAATATGACATTTTTACAATTACACCCTTCACTTTAAATTTCAGCAATTCAGGAGTAACTTTCAGTCGAATGATGACCTGAGCTAAATTAATTACACAAAAAAACGTGAGATTATTTATAATTCCAGCATATCCCACATACTTCAGAACTTAGAATTCTCTATCATTTCAATACACTAATTAGGAACTATGCATCACTTAATCTACTAAGTAAATCCACAAGAACATGTGATGGTTTTCTGTGATGGAAAACTCAGATTTCACGCTACATAAATCTAATGATGCTTATACCAGTTTATTAAAAATAAATCACAAGCAACAAGATATTAAGTTCTGTAAATTATTTTGCAAATTAGAAAGTCAAAAAGAAAAAAAAATGCAAGAAAAGTGCACTGATCACCAAACTGATCCATCAAATATTCAAAAGAAAAAAGAGACCCTCTAGAAATCTTAATATCACTGAAAATTCGTTGATTTTTGTACACATAAACTAATTTCAACAAATATCTCAATTCTAAAAATGGAATTTGATTGCAACATTTGCAAGAAAACCATACACCAAGAAAATAAAAATAATACCATTCAAACACCATATTTAACTCCTAAATTTTGTGATTGTATCAGGAAAAATTGGAAGAGACCGCTGTCAAAGTTCTGTAATCTGGCATCGTCCATCTCTATTTGAATGCAAAAAGAGAAAGAGGAACAAAATTGATCCTATTTACCAAAATGCCCTCGATCAGGCTCACTAAATGATAATGGATATGCAAAGATCAGATGTCCTAATGTTTTACATGGAATTTTGAACCGTTTTGGATTAAATAATATTGTAACCTGATCTTTTTCTTCTCTAAACTTTCACCAAATTATAAGAATATTTTTAGAATCTCTAGTATAAACGGACACTTACTTATAATAAACAATACCTGAAAGCATCAGTAGCCATAGAGATCAGAGTGTAGCACTTCAGATATCGTTTTTCTGCCAGATTTTTTTTAATGAGAAGATTATCAAAATTTTAGAAAAAACAATTACCTTAAGAGAGGAAAGCTATAATTTCAATGTTGTTGTACCATGTCATTTTCAAACAGAGATCTAAAAACCTATTTGTATTAGTGAAAAAGAAAGTAACATGTCAGCACTTATAAAACCAATCAAGTCAGCCACGCTTACTCTACCCTTCAATAGAAGAAGCTAAAATGGACCAATGATATAGGCCCTTTATATGACACATCGACATTTGGAGTTCAGAAAATAGTAAAATACATTCCTTTTATCATAAGGAAAACATAAAGAGCAAAATTACCAAAACCAAAAAAAGTACCTTTGGAGTGAGAATTTCAACACCCGGTGAAGGTAAATTAAGATCTCTTTCTGGCATAAAAGCCCCTTTGCTATCTAGCTCCTGCTTTCTTAATAATTCTCAATGTGCAACAAAATGTAGGCAATGAACATAAAAATAAACTGATCAAATGAATAGGTCCTAGGGAGGGGAGAAGAGAGAGAAACTATTGCAGGAGGACAAAAATCCTAGGAGATCAGCTTCTTCTAGAAGCAGCTCCTTCGACGGCAGTGACCTCTTTTTCCCACGTTAACCGATCAGATTCTGCAACAAACAGTCTATGGAAGCGGAGACCGCCTGGAAAAGCAGGCGCTCGTATTGCATCATATCATAGTTCGTGTATCCATCGCTATTTTCTTCTTCGATTGTATCACTGACAATAATATTAATTCCTTTGATTGTTTTCAGATGTAGAAATATGAAACCAAAATAAGCACACATAAGCTCAAATTCAACTGTCACAATGTTATATGGAATTAAATTTCCTTTTATTGTATCACTAACACTGGTTAACATTCTTGGTGTGTATTATCTATCATGAGTGTTCCTATAGGATTAAGTAAATCTACTTTTATTACGATCAAGCAATAGAAGTTAAAATTGCACAAAGATGTTTCACAATGTTGACAATGCATATAAATAATACATGGAACAAACCATTAAGAGAAATCAACCATTCCAGTTGTTCCTATATGGTGATGAAGACTTGAAATCCAGATGTAATTGCATTAGTAAATAAAACTCAGAATGTGGAAGGTATTTAATAGCATTAAAACAAAATAATGCTAACTAAAAGACTGTCACCTGAATTTGGTGCTTTTAAAAAGGAAAAGGAACGCTAGAATAAGTAGTGCTCACTACTGGACTGGAAATTTCAGCGAAAACTTTGTGCCTCGTTAAGAATAAAACTGAGATGTTGGCTAGTGGTTTCATTTCTAAAAAGTGAAATGAAGCATACTGAACATATTTCCATCTAAAAGGTCTCTATCTGTCAGCCTACAAAGTAATCTAAATTCACATAAGTAAATAAATATAATTACATGCAGTGCCTTGAAAACTCTAACAATTCAATTCCGTGACCGCTCTTTTCAACCGGATGTCAATCAAAGAAAATAGTACAGAACTAACTTTTCTACTTCAAGCAAGCAGGTACGAACCCTAAGTAAGAAAGAAAACGTTTCTGGTGCTTCAAGAGTATAGTCAGGGAAATGGGCCGGGAAGAGGAAGGAAGGCCCAAGTCTCTTCAATCTTAGGTTCCCCTACTCAGTTTCCGTGCAGTACCTTTTCTAGAGTTGTCTCTTGTTTAGTACTTACTGGTAATGGCTTCTTTCACATCTTATGGCTAAAGAACTGAGTCAAGATCTGGTGTGCGAGTGCTGTGATTCTATAAAGTACCTTAGCAGACTCCTCTTATTATCACTCCTTAGATGAAGCAAGAGTGAGTCCTTCTTAAAGAGAATAAGAGAACGTTACGTAAGACCAATTAAGGCATTCCAGCCATTCTGAACCCTCCCGTGGTGGCTGTGCAAGCGTGCCAAAACCAATCTGCCCATCTGTCCAAGGAGATGGTGCGCAACGAAGAATACCAATTGAGTGCTTCAATCCTCCGCCGGAGTAGATTAGTACTCAAGTTTGATGTGTTAGATACCTCCAATTACTGTTATAAATTCAAAACATTAGTTCCTCAACAAAAAATCGTAGGACTTAGAAATAGCGCAGGAAAAAGGAAATCCAAGAGACTTTTATTCAATTTTAACCAAATTATTCTTCATCTTGGATAATCTAAATGAACAGTACAATCAAACCCGCATAAAAAAACCAGGCCCTACGATTCACAAAAATGCAATTAAAAGATCGCCAATTAAGTGCAAGCGATTGAACCATCTTAATCATTCCAAAATCAAATCGAATAATGAGAGAGAGAAAGAAAAAGACGTACCGGTAGGCGAGAAGGTGCCACAATTGAAACTGCTCTCCTTCGTTGAGGCATCGTTGGTTAAATAGGAAAGCAAAAGTTAATCAAGTGCCAAATTGAAATTTAAAAATAATTCAAAGCACTTTGTATGCCCATCAGGACTCACGACTCAGGATCTGAGGTGGCGATCCGTGGATGTTGGGTGAGGGTGGCATCGGTGGGACCTGGGGTGGGGTGGCGATCGATCGTTGGATAGGGGCAATCGGTGGATCATGATGAACCGACCGGAGTTAGGTTTTACGAAGAAAGGGACGGAAGAGATGAGACTGAAGAGATGCGGCTCTTTATTCCCGAAAATAAAAAAAAATACTGAGGCGCTGAAAATTATATCTCTAATAAAAATAAAAATCGCTGTCAGAAGGGATCGAACCGGGAACACATTATAACGGGCGAACGTTCGTTCCGCTCGCGTTTATGTACGTTCCGATTCAACGATTATAAACCTCTTCGTTCTACGATATCATCTGGACCGCTGATCAAATTTTTGTTTTAACAATCAATGGCTTAGATTACAAATCACAAGTAATTAATGGTGTAGATCGTTCAAACCAAGGTTGTATCCTGAGATGTTACATCCTTCCATTGGTGCTTTTAATATAGTAAAGATGTAGCTGCATCGCATGTTTATATTTTAATTTGGAAGGAAAATTATTGATGTTTTATATTTGTCATTATTATTTTTATCTGGATTTTATGAACTGTCTTCAAATCCAATATCTTTTTTCCCAATAGGTCATTACTCATTGGCCATTATTTCTCTTTACAGTAATCATACTTTATGCTTTGATGTTTATCGTATATATGCACATTAAAAAAAAAAATTCTAGACTATATTCCGCAGGTCTGAGAGGTTGTTATGTGCCTGATTAGACTATGTTTCTGGATTTATAATTTTTGTGATTTTCCGTAAAATTTTGGGAAATGTTCATGGTCTGATATTAAAACTGAGAAATAAAATGAAGAATTACTTACGCACATTTGTGGGTGGTATAGATATAGATTCTGGTAGGGTTAATTAAATCTTGGGGAAATCTAAAACTGAAACCAGATCAAGCTTGGAATTACTAGAAATTTCATATTCTGGTCGCTATACAAATTAACCAACAATATGTTTTTTTTTTTTTTCTCAAAAAGATCAACCTTTGATGCAAGGCTTTGGATAAGATGGAGAAAGAAGAAAGAATAAATAAGGAAGAAGGTTGCAAAACTGTTCTCTTGGGACCCAAAATGGAAGAAGAAATGAATCAAGAAAAGGGAGAACCAAAGATAAAAAGTACCTTCGAAAAAGGACTGAAATAAATGACCAGAGGAGCTTTAGGACGGTATCAAGAAGTCTAATTAGGGAGGTGTTTGGGGGTTTATACAGGCAGAATAAAAATAATATTATCAATATTATCTCAACTAAGAAATAATTAGGAAGGTGTTTGGGGAATTGGGGGTTTTTATTCTTAAGGGAACAGTATGTTCTGAAATTGGAAAATAGTCCATTTTACTAGATAAATGATTCTTAAATATGTGACCCGTCGGTACAATTTCCTCTCAATTGTACAAATTCATTTTTCGGCCCTGTTACATTTGGACCATACATTAGCTCAGACATATGAAATAATTATTTGGAACTTATCAATTTTGTTCCGTCTAATAATGAAGGACCTACTTTGACTAGGAATGTAGAATTTGAATTGAACGAGTTTTGTTGGTCAATATAACAAATACTCGTGTACATCTGGTCAATATTGCATTTTCTATTTTTGGGTGGAGTTCTAGCACATAAAAAGATCATGGATATTATTGAACTCAAACGTTCATTATGATAATTAACGAGAAACAAAAGATCGCAATATTTTTTTTTTGCGAATATTTACAAAATTTTACATAAACTAATTGATTATATTATATATTTTTATATGTTATTACCAGCAATGGAACTTTCGACATATCTCGAAAATCGAAATAATCAACACCTTAAAGGTCTAAATGTTATAAATTATTAACGTCGCTATCTATGGTCATATCTGTAAAAAAAATGTTAGTATAAAGTGACCATGCCAGCATTAGTAATTTTCCAAAAAACAAAATGACAAATGAATTGATAATAGCAACGATTAAAAATGCCTAATTTATAATGGAAACAAAGTTAAGCTTTATCTCAAGAAATTTAACCCTACAAAATCGCATAGTACATTTCAATCATCTCTAAGACTCTAATTTTCTACATAAAAGTTAAATTAATTGGGTCAGCCATTTATAGTTCTTTCTTTTTTAGAATGAGATGAAAATTTAGATCCTTAAATCATCTCAATAACTAACATTGATTATTGAATTGTATCCTTTTAAATAGAGAATAAATCTTTAACCAACTGTTTTATACGCGATTGTCTACGGAGACTACCACTAATACTAATACTCACAGGGAGAAATCACACTTTTACAATACTTCATGAATACATGTACGTAATAGAAAGTTCAATCATTGAAAGAGGTGGTTAGGCGCCACTTATTCCAAAAAAAGAGAAACAAATAGTCAACGAAAGCAACAATGCACATAAAAGAGTTTAGAAGGCCATTTCAAAACATGAGTAGTTGGAAATATATACGGTATATATGGATATGCGGCGAAGGATAGCAACTACATAAATGATATATCTATTGCTGGATGCAGTACACATTCGACAGACATGGGGTTTATTATATACAAGTCATCCATAGATCAAGCCATCAAACTAGTTGATTATCAGATTGCTAGTAATTCCATAATAATTAAGACCAATGTTATTTCAAAAGGCAATTCACCGACTGCAGTAGGAGCAATATAGTAACACAAATTGAAGCTATGAAACTTCTTTTGGATTAATAAACATTATCTATTTATGATTCTCTCTCGTCTCTTCATATTTAAACTCATTCAAACCAGCAGAAGTCATCTAATTAATTAATCTCCCTGATATCCTGTTAGAACTGAGGCAGGTTGCTACTAGAATTGTTTGAAATAAAATAGTGACAGAGGAGCAACAAAAGAAACCAATAATCTATATCATAGTAGCAGAATAATCGGAGCATTATTCCATTTATAGATACATGGAAGCCACTATTCCACTCACTGTGCCCTTTTATAAATAGGAATTCTTTGGGCTTGAAATTAAGCATAGTGACTGAGGTTTTAGACACAAAAAACAATGGGGAGAATGATATGTTCTCTGCTTTATCTGGTTTTGTTTATATCGGCAGCGGTCTTTGGAAGCTCTGCTGCTGCTAGTAAGAGGCTAGCGGCAGAGCAGCCCTTGTCTCAAATTGCTATTCATAGAGCACGAATGATGCTCGACAGCTCGGCATCTATTCATGCATCTCCATCAGTACTGGGATTACAGGTATAACAAATCGTCTGTGGTCACATGTCAGTCTCACATTGTGCAATTTATAAAATGATGGAATCATATATAAGCTTATTTCATGAGGTATCAAGAGTTTGTAACCATGTTTTATAGCATAAATATTAAGAGTACTAACTCTTACCATGTTAGCAGAGTCCATGTTTAGTCTCTGGTAATCTGGTCGATGATGATTTTATATTTCTTTAGTAAAAGAAAGATCAATTCAATTATATTTGGAAATGAAAATTGCCATCAATTTTTGCACAAGAATTTTACTTCTGTAGTGGATGCTTTCTATACAACAAGTTGAGTGGCTGACAAATGGGAACCATTAATTTTGATTTTGAGTATAGGTATTAAATACGGATAAAACATTTGGGAGCAAAAATGGAACATGTGCCATGTGCTTTATTTTGCAAGTCGGATATCTATTATATCATATAATGATATGAAATGTTGAGATAGTTTTATAATTTTATAGAAAATAATTATTTCAAGGCACCCATAATTTTATTTTATTTTGTCTGCAGGGACAAGATACAGATGTTGTAACCGTGGAGTACAGTTCATCTAATGCCAGCTCTAATGATTGGATTGCAGTCTTCTCCCCAGCCAAATTCAAGTAAATTATCTCTCTGTCTCAACCTATTTTTTTTTTTTGGCCCCCTTTTCCCAAAACTTTGTAAGTTGTATTTGTACATGACGATTCCCAGATAAGATTAGCAGCATTTCGAATGGTATACATGTGCTAACATTGTTGGTCCTAGATACGCTCATACGCAGTCAAAACTCTTCACATTTATCGAACACCTTGTGAGCACCATGTGCAATGCACCGAGGGAGGGTTTTCTTTTACCCGTGGGCCTTAGCCATACCAGTCCATTAAAAAAAAAAAGCGCTAGAAGGAGGGCTTGAACCTCCGACCTTGTGGTTAACAGCCACACGCTCTAACCAACTGAGCTATTCCAGCTTACTTGCACATTATATTCACCATTTATTTAAAAACTATTGTAAAACATCCCTAGACTGTTTTGGGTTATTCGTTAAATGGATTATGCCAGGGTTGCCCACTTGCATTTATAGTTTTCTTTTCCACTGTCCAGGCAAAAGGATTGCAACAATTGGAAAAAGTAGTTTCGAATTATCTTATATAAACTCTAAAATATTTGGTGTATTCTTTTGTTCTGAACGTATATAATATTTTATTTTCTCCTTTTTGATTCAGCGAGTCAATTTGTCCTGACACTAGCGGCAAAGGGCAATCCCCTTTTCTATGTACGGCACCAATTAAGGTCTGTTTCAACAGAAACTTACGTGTCCTTTTCAAAAAAAAAAAAAAGAAAACCCACAAACTTACTGTGGTAACTTTTATGGTTCTATTGGGTAATAATTTCTCTTCTTTTTTTATTTTTCATTTCATAGTTTCAATGGGCAAATTATTCTTCAAGCTACCTGAGTTCAGGAAAGGGGTCGCTTCAACTTCAGCTGATCAACCAGCGTCAAGATTTCTCATTTGCATTGTTTACTGGTGGCATGTCTAAGGTACAGTAACTGACTCCTATCAGCATAATTAAGTACTTTTTAGTAATTTCACTACTGTTGTATCATATACCAGTTTTAATGGACTTGACTTTTAGTTAAGTCAAAAAAATATCATCAAAGATATGTAAACCAATAATCTTGCGTCCTAATGCTATATATTTTGGTTCACCGATCAATTGCTGTTGGACATTGATTTTGATATTATTGCAGCCAGTACTGGTTGCTGTTTCGAACACAATTTCCTTTGTGAATCCAAAAGCTCCGGTATTTCCACGCCTTGCACTAGGAAAACAATGGAATGAGGTATGTTTGCTTTTTCCCTTTTCATTTCTGGTACATACATATAGTTAATTTACACACTTGTAGGGAAAAAACAGATTTTATTAGTTGTTTTAAAGACTTTGTTAGCTGTATGTACTAATTACAAACAGCAAAAAATTAAATTGATGAAGTTTATTGACAGCAAACTTACATAACAACCATAACAACCAATACAATTCTTATGAAACCTCCCAACACAGTACTTTATTTGTAACTGCACAGAACAAACTCAGACTCTATAATAAATAGTTTCTTTTACCACTACTAATATCTTAAAACAAATGACTTGTCAATGAACCACTGTGGTTTGTGGTAAACTGATGAGTACATCTTTTAAACTTGTTTCACACGTTGCATAAAAGAAGCTAATGATTCTTGATCTACTCCATATAACAATTTATCCTTTCTTG
The DNA here is from genome assembly GCA_028095005.1 of Rhynchospora pubera. Taxonomy (NCBI): domain Eukaryota; kingdom Viridiplantae; phylum Streptophyta; class Magnoliopsida; order Poales; family Cyperaceae; genus Rhynchospora; species Rhynchospora pubera. The sequence continues at coordinate 59,952,087 of CM051459.1, read as the reverse complement.
GGCCAGATAACTGTGACATGGACAAGTGGATACAGCATCAGTGAGGCAGTACCATTTGTCGAATGGGGAAAATTTGGCGGTGCTCCTGCACAAACACCAGCTGGGACCCTAACCTTTAGTCAGAACAGCATGTGTGGTATGGTAGATAACTCAATATATTAAGGAGAAGATCTAAATTTGAGTCTTGATTATTATTAGAAAGCTACATTAGGGATTGTTACAGATCAGTAAAATTGAAAAACCAGGCATTGCAGCACCAGTGGTATTGTACCCAATTCACGAGCCCAGTGTAACATTCACCTTTTCTGCTTCCGGCATGCCATTGAATAATTGCACGGTAATTGAGAAAAATTTGAATGAAAGGAGGGATGTGTTTCGCAAAATTGAACTTCACTATTTCTAATGGTTTAATTTGGTCTAAGGTCTGGAGGTAGTACTGTTCCAAACCAGCAATTAGGAACCTGACATAAGTCGCAAGCAACATCATATGACAATACTGATATTTTAGTCCGCCAACAATGATAACACAAATATATATTATAAGAAACTTATGGAAGAGGATGATTTACTGATCTGTTTTATTGCATATAGGTGCACCTGCTCGTACTGTCGGCTGGAGAGATCCTGGATTCATACACACCAGTTTCCTTCATGGATTATGGCCTAACCAGATGTACACATCTTACCTTTTTTATAATATTATGATAATATGTTATGTATCGCTTGCACTCTTTTTAATCATATCAAACCAGCATATCATACTCTAATAATTACACCCTTTGTAGATTCATAATAATCTAGGCCTCATCAGCATGGTATATATTGATCACCAGAAGTTTCTAATTGAACCTAATTTTTCATAGTGAAGCTTTAGCCATCCCTTAATTCTAAGATACCGTCTCAAGCCAGTCCAAACAAGCTTTAGTTTTCCTTGCTTGGTTAACAATGATGATGGACATTATAAAAAAGGCACAAACTGCTGGATTTGGTTCTTGATAACTAGTGCATCTGTTCTTCTGTTTGAAGCGTCTTAAGGATGTGAAATGCATTTACCTGTAGTGCATTTCTGCCCTAAAATTTGTACATAATTTGTAATTAATAATTCAAATTATATTTCAGGTACTATTACAAGGTTGGCCATCAGCTGTCAAATGGAACTATTGTATGGGGCAAGCCTTATTCTTTCAAAGCACCTCCTTTCCCTGGTCAGGAATCGCTCCAAAGAGTAGTTATTTTTGGTGACATGGGCAAGGTCAGATATCAAAATATTTCTGAAACTATATAAAAATACAGTTTCTATTACAGACCAGAAATCTGGTAATTTATCAGTTTCTTCCATATTTTATTATAACAGTGCAATTAACGTGCATCATCTTGATTTGTTGTAGGCTGAAAGGGATGGATCAAACGAGTATTCCAACAACCAGCCAGGGTCTCTGAACACAACTGATACACTTATCAAGGATTTGGATAATATTGATGTGGTTTTCCATATAGGAGATATTACCTATGCTAACGGTTATCTCTCTCAGTGGGACCAATTCACTGCTCAAATTGAACCCATTGCATCTCACGTTCCCTACATGCTGGCAAGGTTTTTTACTTATTTAATCTCGTAGTCTCTGTAAACGCCTTTTATGTCCTCTATGTTTGGGAAGTGTCATGTAATGATACATACATAATGATAAGCTATTGGTCTATTATTGAGGAAGAACTAAATGAGATACACCTCAGCGATGGGAAAGAAAGTAAACAATTAAGAAACTAATATGGTTGATGATATGAAATCACTTTATGTAGCTAGTCCTTATTTTTGTTATCTGTTTGTATGCAGTGGAAACCATGAGAGGGACTGGCCTGACTCAGGGTCTTACTATGATGTAAAAGACTCTGGAGGCGAGTGTGGTGTGCTAGCTGAGACTATGTTCTATGTGCCAGCTGAGAACCGAGCCAACTATTGGTATGTTTGTTGAGATTTGAGCCAATTATATGGCAATTTGTGCCAGACGCCTTGGATTAGCTTTAATTAGGCTGCCACTGGTCAAATTGGGGTAAATTGATTGGCCAACTGTATAGATAATATACATGGTACCAACTTTAGTATCTGAGATTTTGATGCCTTGTTTTGATAATTGTATTAAATAAACATCTAATTGAAAATGAGATCAAAAGTAACTTACATAACCCAAAATGATCAGTATAAAATTATGAAACATTCATCCTGCCATCACTTCAGCCACTTACAAAATGTTGAATGTATGCATCTCTTTTATTCCAGGTACACTATCGACTATGGCATGTTCAGATTCTGTATTGGTGACACAGAGCACGACTGGACAGAAGGTTCAGAGCAATATAAGTTTCTTGAGGAATGCTTTGCTACAGTTGATCGGAAGCACCAGCCATGGCTCATCTTTGCAGCCCACCGTGTGTTGGGTTACTCTTCCAGTTCTGGGTATGTTGCAAAGGGCTTAACTGGAGAACCTAATGGCAGAGAAAGCCTTCAACCATTGTGGCAGAAGTACAGGGTTGATCTCACATTTTTTGGCCATGAGCATATGTATGAGCGCACATGCCCAGTGTATGAGGTTAGTGCCGTACCACATTAAGTAGTTTATAAAAGAATCATACTTTCATAATTCTCCTCAGAATAAATTACAAAGGACTTCTCTTTAACTGTTTTTATTGATCCAAACAGAACCAATGTGTGAACACCAACAAAACTCAGTACTCTGGTACGATGAATGGTACCATCCATGCTGTGGTTGGAGGTGGAGGGAAGAGCTTAGACGACTTCAGCACCCTGGTACCAAGCTGGAGCCTGTATAGAGACGTAGACTTTGGATTTGTAAAGCTGACAGCCTTCAACCATTCTTCTCTCCTTTTTGAATACAAGAAGAGTAGAGATGGTCAGGCGTATGATACATTCACTATTACTAGAGAGTACAAAGATGTGCTGGCTTGTGTCATTGATAGCTGCCCTCCTAAAACCCTATCCTCTTAAAAGGGCAAATAATTATAAGAGGTTATGAACTTGAAGGTTTGACCAAATAATGTTTTTGTCATTTTGTGTGTTCTTCTTCATCCTCTTCCTCATTTTTGTTTTCTTTATTTCTTTCTTCTATATATTTTTGTTTTATTTTATTTTTTGCTGTGAATGTTTGATTGATTATGGTAATGAGTTAAATTAAGTTGAATTTCGTTTTCCAATTAGACATAGTTGAATAATTTTGAAGTGAAGAGTAAAGTTCTAAGTTTACTTTAATGAAATTAGAGGTGCCGATTATTGATCTGACCCAACGATTTACTTATATCCAATCTGATCTGCAAAGCTTCTGCTAAAAAATAAATTGTTTTGAAGATGTAATTTTACAAAAAGAAATAACAGCACATAATTAATACAAAGTATCTTACCCCTATCTCTTGCTGCAAGTAAGTTTATTAGTTAAATAGATATTAAAAAAAAAGATTATTACTTAAATATCAATCTACCGTCTACATTTAGGTTTGGCTAGTTTTTTCCTTAGTTTTTTCTCAGCCTTAGGCACCTTGGTAATTCGTGCCTCCCTCTTTTCCTCCTTCACCTTCTTCTTGTTCTCTTTGCGTGCCGTTTTTCTCTCCTCAGGCCTCACTTTCTCTCTTTTCTCACCCTTTTCCTCCTCATCTGAACTAGCACACAATTCGTCCCCACTTGATTCACCATCGATTTCTTCTGGCTGGTTGGTGATTTCTTCTCTCTCTACTTGCCTATCTTCTCTGGTTTTCTCTCTTGTGTGAACAAACCCTTGAAAGGGCTTATCATACATAGCAGTGGGGAAAATGGTGTCATCCTTGGCAGCTACATATTCTCTTTCCAAAATCTTTTGCTGGACCTTCTCTAGATACTCATCCACAGACTCATCAGAAATTTTCGGGTCAATCACAAAATCAAACAGCTCCTTGACTGACATTGCTGCAACTCCATGCTTTTTAAAGAAATCAGTAACATGCAGACAATCTTCATTTAAGAACTTCAGAGCTAACTGGTGGTCCAGATGAACTGATTGAGACACATCAATAATGTATATATGACCATGGAAATAAAGAATGTTGTATTCACTCAAGTCTCCATGAACCAGCTTGCACTCCTGATACAAGGTTCTCATTGCTGTGATAATCTCAACATAACTCTCCCGCAACTTTTCTTCAGCCAATTTGGCATCCTTCAGTCGTGGTGCAGCGCATCCCCCTTTTCCAATGAACTCCATCACCAAAACATTCGATTTCAAGAGCAGAGGTTTTGGGCATCTTATTCCAGCAGCTTTTACACTAAAATTAAGAAATATACATGTATCAATAAAAGAAAAAGGAACCAAAAAATAAATGATTGTGCTACTCAGTTTTGAATTTACCGTTCGAGGTTGCGCCTCTCTTTCTCAGCCCAAGTTTTGACCATCTTGCGGGGATTGCGCTTGCAGTATCCACGGCTGAAACGGCGATCTCCCCGGACATACCGGTCACGATTCTTGAAGATGAGAACAGAAGTCTTGTAGACTTTTATAGCTAGCTCCTGACCATCAGCTTTTGTAGCACGATAAACATTAGCCTCTTTCCCAGTAGCAACACAGCCATTGATTTCATCAAAAACACCCTTGTTTATCATCTTGAGTAGAATCTGTCGTGTTCTGTTGTCTATTGTCTGCTCGACAGTTGCTCGATCAGCCTTGTCAATTTTCTTAGTCTTTCCAATTGCCATCAGTTTAACACTCTTTCTTATTCCAGTTCTAGCTAAATTAGACATCCCTACATTCATTGGCTCTTCCAATTCCTCCAAAGGATCGGCATCGGCTCTGTTATGAGATGTGCATCTCTGGCTCTGATTAGATAGCGGTTGGACATGGAGGGTTTCCATGAGGTCGTGGTGCTATCTATCTTCTCCTCCTGCCTCTGTTAATATATAGCGTTTCGTCTGCCGCCGCTTCCTTCATCTCTCTTGAATTCTCGAATTTAATGAAGCGCGATTCAGAGAATATATATAGTATAATATAATAAACCCTAGTAATATTAACATTTAACAGTAACGGATCCACATCCTCTACAGCCAAGGTTTTGCTGTTCCAAACAGTCAAACACTTATTTTTTTAAATATTTCAACATTTTAAAATTCAAATGTTGAATCCAAACCGTTGATCTGCTTAATTTTACGGGCGATGCATTTTCATATAAGTTTTATGAAATTTGGAGCCGATTTGATACTTAATTAAGTGACCAAATTATGAACGTATTAGAATTAATCACTGATAGTTAATTAGATTCGTTCATTTGTTGACCATTTGATCTAGTATCAAATCAACTCCAAATTTCATAAAAATTATATGAAAATGCATCGTCCATAAAATTAAACAAGATCAACGATTTAGATTCTATATTTAAATTTTAAAATATTAAAATTTTTAAAAAATAATAATTTGACTGTTTGGAACAGCCAAACCTCGGCTGTAGAGGATGTGCTTCCTAACAGTAACAGGCAGGAGGGGAAGGCGCTGCTTTCCCAATTCCCACGCGTCGAATTAGCTATCACGCCAAAATTTAATAATAAATGACAATTGACAAAAATATCCCTTCCTTGACGAAAAGAACTGCTGTTTGGGGTTATGTAACAAGGCCCAAGCCCAACTCGCACCCTCTAACCCAAATAACAAAACAAAATGTTCCATTCCTTCCGCTCTGAAAAATTAAACAACCCCTGCTGTGCTATTTCTCGCATCTCTCCTAAATTCTCAAAATCAACCGAAGAAATGGGACTCGAGTCTTACTGGAGGTACTTTTCCTTTCCTTTCTCCTAGCCTTGTGTTTCATGGCTTGTTTTTTGTTCACTCGCTAATGCGCGCCAACTGTTTGTTGAAATGCTCAAGTAAATTTTGTTGTTTTTCCTGTCTTAACTTCTAATTTGAATACTTTATTTTGGCCGAATAGCCTTGAATTCCTTCATAACATATGAAAGTGCTTGCTGAATCAAACAAATCAAATGATCAATTAGTCCAACATGATGACAATTGACAACATAAGAGGACAAGAGACCAAGAAAATTAATCAATGGCTATAGAAAAATACTTCACAAAAAGTATCTCTTCTTGATTAAACTCATGTCTATGCATCCTTTCATGTGTTTACCACACTGTCGCAGTATTGGAATTATGCATACTTCTAGGTTACCTGTAAGTTAGAGCTGGGATCTGATCTTACATTAGTTCTGATTTCTTTTATTAGGAGTGTCATTTCACCTTTTTTTTTTATTATTCAGCTGTAATTAAGCTTTGGTTCCATAGTGAAAACTGGCATTTATGCTTTGGTTCTGTAGGATTGTTGCAAGATTTTCGGTAGCTTTTTTTTTTTTCTTAAGTTACTTGTATTCTGGTGCCAGAGTGCAAGTGTCCACATCCATATAATAACAACAATGGAATGTTATGTTTTTCAGATTCGATGGAGCAGCAATTGTGTTGGATTACAAAATTGCTTTTCTGCCAGTGATAGCGGTAGTCTGATTGCTGTCCACCATGTCATTCACCGGTGGCTGCTAGTAGTGAAGATTGGAAGAGGGTAAGTTTAGACCCGAGAAAATATAAATTAATCTCCTCTCAGAATCTATAATCAAAGTGCCTGCTAAATATGTGCAAAATAATTATCATAACGACTAATTTTGTTGCAGCTGTTTGCAATGACAACTTAATTGATATTTTGTAACAGCTCTTTTAGCATATTATATTTGCCTTTCTCTCTGGCTGGTAGATTAAATCAGATTTATTGCTCTTATTTCAAACTGCAGAATTGACACTAGCATTGGATGGCTCGGCAAACACTACAGATTCTAGTAATTGTGTATGAAAGATGTGATGGATGTCCAAATTGACACTAGCACTAGTTCCTATTTGGTTGATGGGTCTTGATCTTTGAATCATTGCTGGATACAATTAGCTGGAGCTATGTTGATAGTCTTTTATTTTTTTACACCCTTTTAAGGGGAGTGGAGGACTGTTGGAGATCTGATATGTAGAGGGGAGATTGGTTTTGGAAGTTGTTCTTGCCAGAAGGTGTATATCGAAACCATGAGATGGCTCATAACTTTGATTCAGTATATTTGGGATCAGGAGGCATTTCTGTTTTGCATTGGTTGTTGTCAAGGAGTCGATCTGCTACCTGTTTGGTGATGCATGGTTACTCAAAATATCAGCCAAACCTTAGAATAAATGCTTTACTTGAGAACAGTGAAAATAACAGTTAAACCTTGGAATAGTTCTTAATTGAAGCCTCTAATGGTAGCTAATTATTTTTTACTTGCCTTTTTTCTTTTTTTTTGAGGAACTAGGAAAATGACCTTAAATGGTAGGTATTTAAAAAAAAAAAAACTAACCTTCACCTCTATACACTTTTTAAGTTAAGTTGTGAATATTCTCCCTTGAAGGTGATTGATTTATATTATCTTTACTTTGTGGCAATCGGATCTAGGGTATAAATACACATGGGCACAGATGAAAAGGCCTATCACTTACCTAATAGGCCTAGGCACAAATGAAACTTGGACTAATTAATCTTTTTTCAGATTTATACTTGGGCCGCATTTTCCAAAAAATTAAAGCGCTTGCCTGAGCTTTTGAGGCTTATATTTATCCCTGCTTTGTGGTGTCTTGTGTGCCTCGTTTGGTCTGTCAACTCTAATTTATCTCTTATCACTATATCCTTCTCAGACTTTAGTTTCTTTTATTTTCCTTTTCTCTGAACAAGCCTTTTTCTCTCCTTTTCTCAGGTATCTTTCCTACCTCATCGTCCTTAATATCTCATTATTGATTGCTTTTTATTAGCTTAGAGTGAATTTTATGGTATTTATAAGATTAAGGTATCAAATTACCTTTTCTATTCCAGTTAGGTTTTGTGACTAATTTTGATCGTTGCGGAAACAGATTTGCTTGGATATGGGAACACGAGTTGATTTTCAGTTTTATATTAGGTTTTTCCTGCTACAAAACTTGTAAGCTTGTTAAAGATTGACCAATTGTTTGATGGTACTTATAAGATTATGGTAGGCAAACCTTCCTATTCTAGTTGGGTTTTCTGACCAATCTTGATCCATGCGGAAACAGGCCAGCTTTCATGTGCAAACACGAGTTGATTTTCAGTTTCGTTTTGGTTTTTCCAAATAAAAATTTATAAGCTTGTCAAAGCTTCAACAAAAATTTTATCATTTTTTCATTCTTCTATTTCTTTCCCCTCTTTGTTAATTAAGAATCTCACAGCTATTCGGTTATTCTTTGCTTCAGGGTTCTGCACATTACTTGTTTGACAAAACTCCTGAAATAAACTGAAAATGTCTGGTGAAATCAGTGATTTACCTGATGCACTGCTTCTCCTAATCATGTCCCTGTCACTGATGACGGCAAAAAATGCTGTGCAGACTAGCTTATTCAACAGGAAATGGAAGAACCTGTGGACCTTGTTGCCTCATCTATATTTTGACTCGAGAGAATTCGAATCTGATGCGAGATTTTGTGATTTTGTGGACACCATGCTCTCCCGTCGCGAGACCCATCTGGAGAAGTTTGAGCTCTGGTGCAAGCAACTCGGACAACACCACTATGCATCAATCCAGAGATGGATCCATTATGCCGTGCAGCACAAAACTAAGGTACTTAGAGTCAATGTTTCCACTACCAGCGTCGTTTCCTATTGCATCTTCAATTCTGAATCACTTGAGGAGATTGATCTGGTTTCAGAAGAGCTTCAATTGCGTGACATTAGAGAACCTACATTCATGGTTAACCTTCCCAGGCTCAGAAAATTGCGACTTGAGGGTGCAGGATTTTGGCTGGTTGACGGTTTTTTAGAGAAGCTTCTGTCGGGGTGCCCCGTGCTTGAAGATCTCTCACTGTCTTTATGTGGATTCAATCTCTGGGAGCCCTTTAGTTTATTGACCAAAAGGCTAAAAAGTTTGACAATTGCCAAGTTTCCTGGTGCATTCATTCAATCCAACAGTGCTCCTAATCGTAAGCTTTTGTACTACTCTCGGTCAGTTGAAGGGCTGGCTCGAGTAATCAATCTGGAGTTGTCATCTCTGGTAAACATGAATATGTTCTTTCACATAGTTCAGCCTCTAGAGATTGAATGCTACTTGGGTAGTATTCTTTCAGGCATTTCAAATGTGGAAATGCTTCAGTTGTGCCTGCACATACCAAACCTGGTATGTGACTCAATTATTAATTTTTAGTTGCATGAAACACTTACAACCACATTGTCTGCTTTGTAGCTACATCAGTCAGAAATAATATGTGAAGGGCATTTCCTAAAATTGAAAATAAATAAATGAACATACTAAAATACTGCTGCTTTTGATAGTGGTGGAACCAAAATTTTAGAATTACAAAAATTCTTCTTTACTCTATAGGCTATAACGATATATTATTTCTTGACATTTGTTTTTAATAATGTTAAACCTATTGATCATAATTTAAAAGAATAACTAAGATATTCATGCATTTAATGTTGTGGATGCTGTTGGTGTTATATTGGATTTAGTCATTAGGGAGTTGATAACGCTAATGCACTGGTACCAGTAGCTAGGGTGCCAGTGCTGATGCGTAGGAGTTTATAGTTGTGTTTTTGCTTCTGGTAAATGGAAGTGGTAGCTCGAAACAAAGCTCCTCATGCAGTCTGCAGTTGAAAATATGAGATCCTGAGTTAGCTGCCTAACCATAAGCCTAACCATAAATTCTGGTGGTTTTTCTAATTCATAGATACTGAATGGTTCTTGTTTCCTTTATGCTTGATTGCGCATTTTAGGCTGTTGGGCTATCTTCCCTTGCTGTTGGATTATAAGAATTTGTAGTTTACTTTCTGAGCTTGTTATTTTGTAAAAATGCAGGAGTTTGACATGTTGGGCCAATTGACATTGTCTTCAACACTGGGTAACTTAAAGCATTTGTCCATTTGTGGATTTTTTGAAAGGGATGGATTTTACTACTTATCTGGCCTTTGGCAATATTTGCCTAATCTCAAGGAACTCACACTGCGGCAGTGTTGTCAGGGTTGTCCCTTTATTAAGGTAAAGGTCTTAAACTAGGTGCAAGATAATTGTATGTTTATCCATGCAAGGGTATATTTCATTTTATCGGTTGGTGTAATAATAACTATTCTTTTCTGTGAAAAGTAAAATTGAAAAATGTGTGCCAATGCCTTGTTAATTTGATTTTTGGTAATCATAAACTTGAATTACCTGTAAAGGTTATGGACTCAGTCCAGATTATTGCCTATTTACAAAATCGTGGGTTTGAGATGCATCCATTTCACTGAAAGAATTAAAATTCTGGCGAAATCTCTCAGAAATATTTTGGTGTCCTTTTGTTTTTGGCGGAAAGTTGATTTGGATGGTAGTTGTTATATTTGCTTTGTTTCTGTTATACGAGTTTGTAAAATTTCTATAGTTACTTTTCACAGATGTTTCTGAAAGCCATATTTTTCTTTTCAAATCTGTATATCAATGGTCTTAGTTTGTTTCTTTTCAGGATAGAGTCAAGAACTGGAAAGAAAGTTCCTGCGTCGTATTAGATGAAAACATGGAAGTGTGGGGAAAAGAACTAGCCAAATGCAGGAAGCTCAAGAAAGTTGACGTTCGCATTACAAAAAATAATGATAAAGTCCAACGGATGGTGCATGCTTTGCTCAAGTGTTGGGGGGATCTCAAAGATGTCCATATGTGCATTATGAGCTGCAGTTAGCTTGTGAGCAGGCTAAAAAGACTTGTTTCCTGTTTTAGTACTTAAGATAAAATTGTGTGGTGTGTGCCTTGCCTTGCTTTGCTTTGTATTTTGGTTTTCATTTCTTGTGCCTTATGCTGTTTTAATGATTTTGGCATTTCTTTGGATTTTATTGTTGACAACTAAGATGAAAAACTGGTTTTCTTTCTTTTATCAGGTGCAGGATATGGGCGTCCTTTTGGTTACTATTTTCCCTGGAACTTTTGTTAATTACAATGGGCTTCTGAGCTAACTTGTTCAATATATAATGGGAGCTGAATAGTAGCTGCATCATGTTTTCTTAAAATAGTAGCTGCAACGATCCAAATTTAAGGGTTTTTTTTTTTTTTTTTTTGCAAACAGTACAACTTTGTGCTGAAGGGTATATCCTACTATGCTAAGCAATTTTTTTTGAGGGGGCATTTGGCAACACCATAAGTCAGCGAGGTTAGAGATTAGAGTTAGTATTTTTTGAATTAGTGTTTGAGATGAAGTAAATATTAGTTCTAACATGAGTACTAACTCTGTTGATCTCAAAGTTATTTGACAATTGTAGGTTAACAAGTTAGGTTACTAATCTAAAAGTTAGGCTAATCTCATGTAAACGCCTCCTAAAAGAGTACTCTGAACGGTGCAGAAATTGTACCTATTTCGGGGAAGGGATTGTTAGTATGAAAAGAGAGCTGCCACTATCCCCAGAACACCACCCAAGTTTTATTGGCATGATTTAATTTTCTTTTCTTTTGAGTTTTTGAGATGTTTGATTTAAAGGAAAATAAGAGCAGGTTCTTCTTAAAACATTAGGTGCGTATAAAATAAGTACACTTCATCCCTGACTAAAGTTTTTCAACGTTTTTTCCAAATAGATTAAGCTTCATTTATCATAAGCTATAGATTCCAGAGAAGAATTTCAAATTTCAGAAATTGGTCAATCAATAATTTCTCCCTCCTGACACTCCATCAAATACAAATTCGCACATATTCTTTTTCCCAGTTCGGTCCCTTTATCCTTATATTCACACCTCGCACTTCACTCTTGTTCTGTTTTTCTCCACATTTTAATTTTAATTTCTGTTCTTGTTCCCTTTTCTCCATTGTCACTTGTTGAATTGTTTGAGGATAAGTAAAGCACTAATAGTTATTGGAAAAGTAAACACAGATGGCGCATTTCATGGGGGAGAAAATGTTCATTTTCTAGTGCTTTTCTAGTGAAGACTTAGTAAGATGGAATGAAAATTTGAGTGATATCAGACAATCGCTGCTTCTAAATAGGAAATTATCAATCATCTAGAAGGATTTTTTATTTTTTTTTCTTTCTAAAGTTGTTATCACAGGGAACATTTTACAAGATACAACGACATACAGAGGAACGAAGAAGAGTGATTATGACGACTGTCCTAATATTCTTACAATTTTTTTTTCTTTTTTTGCGTATGCCTTGAATATATCTTTAATAGACCTATTAAATAAAAGAACTTAGAATAGATCAAAATCTTCAATTATCAAACTTTTTCTCCTTGCAGTGCTCTAATTTTAGCATGGGCCAACATTTCTTTCTCCAAGAACTCCCTCGCGACCCCAGTTTCTCCACTCAACCACTTGTTAAATGCTAGGAGTGTAATACTGCGTCCCCAACACCACCACCTGACAATTAGGAAAAACTTTTCTAGAAGGAAATAAGAAAAAAATAACAAAGAAACTAACAAAAAAAAAAGAGCGTGACAGGGACTTAAGTTCATAAATGGGAGCAAATAAGCAAAACAAGCCAACCAGTACATCTTGTCTTGAGGTAGGTTGAGGACTTTGTGGTCCTTTATTAGAGAGAATGACACTACAAAGCAAATGCATAAAAAAACTTTAAACACAACATACTACCACACACATTGAGGTCGACGATATGGGAAATAAACCAAGCACACAACCACCCATGAAAATGCCCTTGAAAGATCGGCTGCTTCTCTCCCTTGCCGGTCTGCACAGCTTGGCGCGCCGCCCAGATGGCACTGTCAACCGTCGGTTGCTCTCTTTATTGGATCCTTACGTCGCTGCTAATCCAAAACCTGTCTTGGGGGTTTGTACTTCTGACTTCACCATTGACTCCTCTCGTAACCTGTCTGTTCGTGTTTTTGTGCCGTCTGATCCCTCCATTGAAGGTGTTAAGAACTCACATTTCCCTTCTGTATTTGCCAGGGTTCTGACTTTTTATTGGTTTATAATTTATTTGTCTTGGATTAAGATCATTAATTGGCACTTCACAATACAGAATAATTTTTTTTCATGTGAAGAGTCAAGAGTAGATGATAAGATTAAGAACACCTGTTGAAGATATCTTTTAATCTTTTCATGAATGTCAGGAAAGCTGATCCCAGTAATAGTGTATTTCCATGGTGGTGGGTTTAGTTTGTACTCTCCTTCCTCCGAGCCATATGATACGTTGTGTAGAAGGATTTCGCGTGAGATCAGCGCTATTGTTGTTTCAGTGAATTACCGGTTGGCACCAGAGCACAAATATCCTGCAGCATATGATGACTGCACTGATGTTCTAAGGTTTTTAGATTCTGAGGGAACCAGATCCATTGATGCTCTATCCAATCTAGAGTTGGATTTTGGAAATTGTTTTCTTGCTGGTGATAGTGCTGGTGGGAATATTGTTCACCATGTTGCTCGTCGGTGGGCTGCTAGTACTCAGAATTGGAAGAAGGTTATTTTTGATATTGTGATTATATATTATATTACTTCTATTAGGACCATTTTGGTTATGGTTTAAATTGTGCTTTGCATCCTCATATCATTTTGTTTGCACATTGTTAGCTCAGAACAATATGTCGGAACTTATCAGATTAGCACAGAAACCATATGTCAACATGGGTAATTGGCAACTCTGTAAAATCTCTTATATTTGCAAAAACTCTGTAAACATAATAAAAGTAATAAGCCAATAATTGTTTGATCAAATTTCCAATCCACAAGCATGAAAATAGTCGACAATCAAAAACAAAAAAAATACTGAATATGTGAGGGTTGAACTTTTGCCAGATTAAATTAGCCGGAGCAATGTTACTACAGCCATTTTTTGGTGGAGAAGAGAGAACAGAGTCAGAGATTCGACTAAACAAGGCCCCTATAATCACTGCGGATAAGTGCGATTGGGCTTGGAAGACATTCCTGCCGGAAGATGCAAATCGAAACCACGAGGCAGCACACGTCTTCGATTCAATCAAAGTGGGAATTGAGGAGGCATTTCCACCAGCATTGGTGGTTGTCGGAGGATTCGACCCACTCCATGATTGGCAGATACGGTAAATCTTACAATTACATGTGTTAAAACAACTATGATATTTTAACAGATATTGGAGCTATGCCATCTTAAATTGCTTGGAATCAAATTCACAGTATTATTGGGAGATATGCACTTGGTTCTCTTGCTTTATACGTACACACTGTAAATTATATTGTCTACAAATTGCAAATAAACATTTTGTTCTAATTTAAGCATTTAAAAAATGTGCATGGCAATGAGAGGAATTATCAACAGGAAATCCCTTTTCTGAGCTTATGTTTCTTCTGAACACTACCCTAGGACTAGAAGAATTACAGCCTCTTAAACTACATGTACAAGAGGTCTCATGACCAACAAGGTCCTTTTAGATTTTTTGTGAATTTTTCTTCATTTTTCACTTATTCATGTCTAATATTCATACTCTTTACTATTTCTAGTCTTGGGTTGGGTAAATCAAATTGGGGGTTTTCAATAAACTTCTCTATGGCTCCGTTTGGATGGTGTGCAAATAAGAGGAATAAGAAAAGAAGTATTGGGAATTGTGTAACTTTGTAAAGAATTTGAATTATTTATAATAAATTTATTCTCTTATTTTCTTATTCCCTAATTTTTAGGGCTCATCCAAACGGAGCCTATATTTGCAGTAGCCAATTGACTATTTTATTCGTGCAGGTACTATGAAGCGTTAAAAGAGAAAGGAAAACAAGTGAGATTAGTAGAGTATCCGGATGCCTTCCATGCATTTTATGTTTTTCCAAAATTCAGTGACACATCCAAGCTGATGGAAGAAATAAATGGGTTTGTTCAAGCTAATAGATAATCTAAGTTTGATTGTATTTCAGGTAATATTACTAATGGGTGCGTTTGGATAGGTGTGGGAAGAAGGAAAGAAGGGAAGAAGTGAAAAAAAAGTATTGGAAAGTGTGTAACTTTGTGAAGTGTTTAGATTGTTTATAATTTTTTTTCTTCTTCTTCCTTCTTCTTCTTCTTTCTTCCAACGATCCAAACGCACCCAATAACAAGACTTTAAAGTCAAATATCTTCTGTCTCAAACAAAATTGAAAGGTCTTTCAAAAAAAAAAAAAACAAAACAAAATTGAAAGGAAAAGAAAAAGAAATGCTAGTAATTTAGTTAAAGGAATTACCCGAGACTATGCTAGCTTCTACTAGTTTTAAAAATATAGAAATTGATTACTTTATGCTTGAGCAAAATTGTTGAGCTCGACATGGAAAGCAACAAAATTTTCCTAAAATATTAAGTCCGAAAATACTACTAATTTTTATTATAAATATGTAAAGATGATTAAAATTTTAATCATCCCCATACCGAAATCGAACATTTGAATTTGTTATACATAAGAAGCAGCGTACATGTTTTAATGAATAAAAAATAATTATGTACTATACTAATTTAACATGATTTTAGTATTCGAATTTGTCCTTGATGACTACCGATTCGTACCATCCGCAAAACTTCACAACGACCCGCAGAGGCACACTTCAAAAATCTTTGGGATCACAGTTGTTCAGCTGTAGGAGCAATGGAGCATGCCAAATTTCTTCAATCATTTTATAGTTTTCGTTTTAGCTCTGTAATCAAATAGTTGGACGACTTATCTGCAAAGCCGCTAATTTTTAATCTCTTCATTATGAAAATGATGTCACATATATCTTTAATATGTTGGACTCACTGTTCATGACAATGAGAAAAACAATTTGGTGTAGAAAATAAAAGCTATCCTAACAAAAGTTTGTACAGAAGAAAACAAAAGAAATTTGCACTGATGGATATGCACATTTAAAGGAAAAAAAATTTCCTTTCACAAATAATAATGAATTGGAGAAGTTAGAAGGCGTACCAAAAAAAAAAAAGGAATAATTAGATATATGCCACTTGAAAAATTGATAATTAGAGATATGCCACTCTTAAATTGTAAATTAGTTTTATGCCACCACAAAATAGTTAAAATTAATTTTATACCATTATTTTCAATCAAAATTAGAGATATGCCACTCTAATTTTTTAAAAATGTCCAAAAATACCCTCTCATTAAGAAATGATAAAGAAATTTATCGAGATGATTAAATTTTAAATTTTGAATTTTGAATTTTCAGATTTATAAATTTTATTATTTTCAAATTTTGAATTTTAAAAATAAAAAAATTTTGAACTTTCAAATTCAAAATTTGAATTTTAAATTTTTCAAATTTTAAAATTGACATTTATAATTTTAAAATTTTTTAATTTCAACTTTTGAGATTCTAAATTTACAAATTTGAATTTTGAAATTTTATTTCTTTTTTTGATAGCGTAAAATCACTTATTTACTTAACAGTGACATATTTCTAATTTCAATGTTTAACAATGACATATTTCTAATTTTATTATTTTATAATGACATATTTAAAAGGGTATAAAGGTCAAATTAATTATCCGGTGGCATAAATCTATTTTTTATCATTTAGTGATGACATTAAAATAATTTGTCATTTAGTAATGGTACTTCTCTAACTTCTAGTTTTCACATGGCATAAACCTAATTAACCCAAAAAAAAATTGCAGTGGACCAATTTTTTTTATATGGACAAAAAAGAAAAACGCGCTCCTTCAAAACCTTTTAATATGGACTAAACAATTGCTACTGATCATGACTCAATTTGGACTGAAAAATTTGATCAACGACAAAATATCCTATAATTTAACATATTCAATAGAGTTAATTAATACATCGTTAGAAAAAATGTTCTGAGCTAGACAGATATCTGAAAAGACGCCGTATACCTCTCACATCATAGCTAATTGGAAATATTCCCTTGTAATTTTCAAATTTGGAAATATCCTCCTCCAATCATATTGTCTATAGATATTTACCCTTTTATTACTTTTTCAATTAAGAATTGTTTTTTTTACAAATTCGGACAAAAATACCCTCACGATTCATCTTCCTGTGCTGGCTCGTTTTGTTTAATAAGAAAGAAATGTACTATACCAAATCTTCTCTTATTAGATATTCAATCAGAAAAAAAATAATACTTTTCAATAAGGGTGAAAACGGATCGGATACGGTTCGGATAGTAGTCATACCATATCCGTATCCATATTTTTTTTTCGGATTCGGATACGAATACGGGTCGGATGTTAAACGGATACGAATACGAATTGGATATTATGGAATACGGATACGAATACGAATATATTTTAGATATTAAAACAAATATATATAAATTAAGAAAAAAATAATTAATTTCAGATTATCATCGTATTATGTTATTATATTGCCAAAATGTTATTTTAAGCCAATCTAACTAGTAAAAATTTAGTTTATTAAATCAAAAGTCTTTTCTATAGATGCTAGAGGACTAATTAGGTTTATTATCTGGTGTCTTTGATTTAATTAAGGGTGAAAACGGTTCAGATAAAGACTAAATACGGATCGGATAACAGATTTTTTTGTCGGATACAGATACGGATACGGATCAGATAGTAGTCAAACCATATCCGCATCCATATTTTTTTGTCGGATACGAATACGGATGCGGATATGTTCGGATTCGGATACGGTTCGAATATTAAACATATTTTTCGGATTCGCCGCACTGTTTTCACCCTTACTTTTCAGCCATTGTGTCTCTCCTTCATCTGCGTATCTTTTTAATGGATAGACTCGTCTATATTTTTTTTTTTGCCAAATATGAATCATACAACTAGGCTTGAAGTCAAAATTCTTTTTTTTTTTAAAAAATTGGAATAACTGTACACAGGTAATGTATCTATTCGAGATTTAGTCTTTTATATCTTATCTATGATAAAAGAGGATGAGCATATGCTACATTCAAGTATTCAACTCAGGTCCGTAGCTTAGTTAATATATAAAGAATCATTATCTCTGATGTAAGTTATATTCCTTTACTAGTTAGTACTATAGTACAGTTTTTCTTTTACCAGTATCATGACATAAGGGACGAAACTAATTTAATCAACACAAAATTCTTTGCAAAATAATCGTTGATTGAAATATGCATAATCGATTTACTTTTCACAAATTATCCATTTTGTACTAAACAAAATCAGTATATCAAAAGTCAAAACAAAAATATAATGACGTGCCTCAATTTTTTACATAAGTCCCCCACGCATCACCATTGGTCGCATAACTTGGCTTCTTCTTCTCAGAAACGATTGCTTCTAAGAATTCGAGACTTCTAGGGAGGTATAAAATCATTCTTAGTAATTTCGGGGAGAAATAAGGTTGTTTCCTTATCACGGTGGTCTAAGAAGCGAAATAATTATAAGAGGAAGGAGAAGATTTGCTATCATATTTTTCTTAAGGGAAAATTTCTTTTTTGCCACTTCAAAATAAGGAAATTGTAAAAATGTCACCCAGAATTTATTTCTTTCATAAATGTCACTCTCACCAC
The DNA here is from genome assembly GCA_028095005.1 of Rhynchospora pubera. NCBI lineage: Eukaryota > Viridiplantae > Streptophyta > Magnoliopsida > Poales > Cyperaceae > Rhynchospora > Rhynchospora pubera. Next base: position 59,933,625 of record CM051459.1, on the reverse strand, counting down.
ATAAAAATGCTTTAGGAACTCCAAAAACTGTCTCCAAGAAAAATCAGATGTGTAAACAAAGGAATTCAAGATTTTGAACAGAACATTAATGAAATGGTATAATTGAACCCGAAATACCGACCTAGGATATTCTTGAAATAAAAAGTCATTTAGAAATTAAGAATAGACCTTAGAAATTGAAAAATTCTTATAAAAAATTATTCTCCCTATGAGCGATTGGCGCCTTAGCGCAAACAGCACAATTTACAGAGAAGCACTCAAAGCAACCGAATCAATCCATTCACCGGCGGTCGGTTTTGTCAAGCCACAGGACATAATCGGGAGAACAACAGAAGTCCAATTTAAGCAAAATAACACAATCATACAATTGTTGCTTAAATTAACTGAACAAATTGAGGATCTGAAAGCAGTAGTTAAGAAAATAGAATCTTCGAAAGGAAAGGAAGTCATTCAACCTGACGACCTGACTAACTCCCTAGATCAGATCCAGCAACAACTTCAGAAGTTGAGCTTAGGAGAGCCCAGCAAACCAGCAATACCGAAACCAAAAGGCAAACTTTTTGTGTTCAAAAATCCAAAAGAAATATTTGAAGCCGAGAAAAAGAAGGCAGCATGAGCAGAACACAAACAACAACAGAGACGGCAAGACCGTCAGTATCAGAAATGGACACAAACCAAACTCCCACTGTAGAAGATCAGATCCGTGGCTATCGCCTTGGGTCTAGGCTCAGATTTGAGGCTCAAAGGAGGCTCCCTGGTCAATCTCGACGGTACCAGCGAAGCCTTGAGTCACAAATGAATCCCGATGCTGAGCTCAACATCTCCCAATACAGGCGAGCACAACAAGTCCCAGCAAAAACTCTGTACCAAGCCGGATGGTCAGAAAGCAGACACCGGGTATACCAACATTACTCGGATGAAAGAACATTGGTCACAGATGGCCAACAAGTAGAGTTACCTTCCATTTCTGAAGAAAGCTTTAACAGACTTTTACAGGAAGGGCTCCAACATTTTCATATCGGACTAATTATGGTTCGGTTATACACGCTGCACAGGCGGAGTGCAGGTGTGAATGCACTAGTGTTAATCAGGGACACTAGATGGCGAGATGATAGAGCTGTTATTAGCTCTATGGAAATGGATCTTACATCTGGAACGCAGTTGGCATATACTGCTCTAGATATGACCCTAAGTATCCGTGACTTCAGAGATCACATTTAACTAGTGATTCAAACTCATGGGTATGAAGGATGGCAAGGTGGTGAGAGTAACCTTTTACTCTCAAGATCACTAATTGGACGACTATCCAATACAAGCCACACAAATTACAGATACAATGTTCAGAACGTGGCGGACCACCTAGCAAGCCGAGGAGTTCGGGCCATCCTTGGCTCGCAAAGGACAACTATAGAACTCTAAGGAAGGTAATGGCTTGTGAGACCAGCTATTATCTCACAAATTCAGAATCCCTAAGCAGCACGAATTCGAGCAAGGACAGATGGCTCATTGTCTGTCAGATTTTCGGGGTATGCAACAACAACCCCCGAACAAGAAGCTATTTGTGGAGAAAAAGATGAGGAAGAACTCGAACAAGAATTCATCAATCTACTCACAATAGATGATGATTGGCAATACGAAGATGACCCAGAATTTTCAAAAATCTATTAAGACCCTGAGGAATTCAGTGAAGATGACGAGAATGAGCAAGATGATGGCTCCTTATTAGGAAAATGGTTCTTGGCAATACTCAAAGCTGAACAAACTGAACCAACAGTTGAAATGCTGGAACCAATAAACCCGTATCAATGGTTTACTATTGAACAACTAGACAACGAAGATGAACTTGTGCAAATGACATTTGCAGAGTTTAATTGGCTAGAAACCATTGATGCAGAAAGTGAGTGGTTTGAGAAACAAGCCCTTATGATGACTTGTCAATGGAATGAGTCAGATGAAGAAGAGACACTCTCTATGGTGCAATTCCTATCTCAATTGGATGCACCGGCAAACCGGGATGATTCTAGCGAAAGGTGGTGGGGAAGATGCCAGTTCCCCAAATTCTAAAATAAAGTGGGATGAAGATCTATTCGAGACGGTTTATATGGTAAAAGAGATGAAATACCCACAATTCAAAAATCTCAAAAGAAAGTGGAGACGGTACTCTCAACCGCAGAGTCTTCACTCACAAGAATACCACCTGAACCAATCATGGGACCAGCCATGTACCCACCTGGTTCAAGACAACCCCAGAATCCCCAAATTCCAGAGATAAAAGCACGGTTGGGCAACATCCGCGGTGGCTATGCAAGGCAAATGAACGAAAGGTTTAATCTGCCAACAGCCCAAGCCAGTCAAGGCGCAATCCTGATTTTACCAGAAGATATTGGGCTATACTCAGAAGTTATCTCCCGATGGGAATCAATCTCTCTCAACCTGATAAATGAGAAAAACTGGGTAGATAACAAATCAAATGTCAACTACATCGAAAATCTCCTAGGTGAAATGGAGAAAAAGACCTGGATTCAGTGGAGAATGGCATTCCCCACTGAATATGAAGAATTAGTGAACATCGCCGATGATCCGCAAAATGTAATATCACAAATCAGACGAATGTTCCTGTTGGAGGACCCGACAATCGGGTCCACTGAAGAGCAAGATCAAGCGTACAACGACCTGGAGAGGCTTTCATGCCACAATGTGAAAGATCTTTTCGGCTATATAAATGATTATAAGATCTTAGCGGCAAAATCAAGAAGAATGTATATATCTCCTGAACTCTTAACAAAATTTTTCAGAAAAATGTCTCCGATCATTGGTGGGGAAATTGAGAAGGCATTTACTGAGAAATACCCAGGTAATACTGTAGGGTTTATTCCAAGAATACATTTCACCTACCAGTACCTGGCAGAGCAATGTAAGACAGTTGCACTCCAAAGAAGCCTCAAAGATCTCTCATTCTGTAGCCGCATACCAGTGCCAGGTTATTATCAAAAGAATAAGAAGTATGGTCTTCGGAAGGCAAAGACATACTGAGGCAAACCACATGATACACACATCAGGGTATTCAAAAGGAAGCACGCAGATAAAGTAAGAAAATGCAAGTGCTTTATATGTGGTGAAGAAGGACATTTTGCCCGCAACTGCACAAGACAAAAGGGCAACATTGCAAGAGCAGCCATAGTCGAAAATCTAGATCTAGATGACGACTGGGATGTGCTCTCGGTAGATCAAAATGAACCAGATAGTGATGCAATCTGTTCATTTTCTGAAGGGGAAGAAAGTACTGGTCATTCTTTGATGGCTGGTATAAATGAGGTACCATACGAAACCACAATGATGATAACAAATGAAGAAATCTCATGGCGGGTAGTGATCTCAGTGCCCCAAGAAATCCAAAACTGCGCGCATCAATGGTAGGACAACAGCCCAGTGACGCAAGAATTCATGAGATGTCTGTTCTGCAAAGAGCAGACTAACCCAAGGATGAGAGCACATTGCAGTATATGTCATTTGACTGTCTGCCCGATGTGTTCAAGATTCAATCTGGGAAGAAGGTTAACAATACAAAAATCAAATCCCTAGTATGACAACAAGGATACCCTAATCAATGAGCTGATTGGGTATACAAACTTCCTCTTAGCAGAAAATCAAAGGTTAAAGGAAAGAATTGAAGAATTGGAGATGGGAAAAGATCGGGACGAAATGCGAGATCCAACAAAAGGAAAATCCCCGAAAAAACCAATTCTTGAAGAAGTGGATTCGGATGATGAAGCAATTGAAAACTATATCCAGAAACAAAATGGAGTAGTAATCAAGATGCTGACAGATAGAAATGAATACATCAGTACCCAAGTTCCGGATCCTAGAAATGGGAAAAGTGTCTTAAACAGACTCTATAATATTGAGCTGACAATGGAAATACCAGGGGTTGAGAAGTTCAAAATCCAAGCAAACTTGGATACTGGCGCAACAATTTGCTTCATAGACCAGAATGCAGTTCCAAAAGAAGCTTTGGAGCCAAGTGCATACCCCATTCAAATCAACGGGGTCAACTCTTCTCAAATAGCCAACCAAAAACTCAAAGGCGGAATGATGGCCATTGAGGAAAACCGTTTTCGTATCTCTTTCACCTATACATTCCCAATGGAGCAAAGAGACGAAATCCAAATGCTGATTGGTTGTAATTTCATCCGAGCCATGCAAGGAGGGATTAGGATTGAAGGCCAAATGGTGATATTTTACAAGAATGTCACAACAATTGCGACAAAAGTTGATGCTGAGATAGCAGCTTCAGCAGCAATCGAAGAACTAGAGCTGTCTGAACTAGAATATTTTGAGATCCAAAGAATCACTGCATACTCTTGTGGCGAAGAGTCACAGAAATTCAAGGAAAGGTACATGCCTCTTCTTGAGAGATTAAGAGAACAAGGGTATATTGGAGAAAACCCTCTCCAATACTAGGAAAAGAATCAGATCAAGTGCAAATTGGATATCATCAACCCGCATATCACAATCCAAGACAAACCTCCGAAACATGTCACACCAGCAATGAAGGAGCAATTTGACAAGCATGTTCAGGCATTGCTCAAGATTGGAGTAATACGACCCAGTAAGAGCCGGCATAGAACCATGGCAACGATGGTAAATTCGGGTACATCATTAGACCCAAAGACTGGCGCTGAAATTAAAGGCAAGGAGCGTATGGTATTTAATTACTGTACTCTTAACGACAATACCCACAAAGACCAATACAGCCTGCCAGGGATTAATATCATCCTTAAGAAAGTTGGAAATAATCGGATTTACTCAAAATGCGACTTAAAAAGCGGGTTCCATCAGGTAGCGATGGATCCTGAATCGGTTGAATGGACGGCTTTTGTCGTTCCAAATGGCTTGTATGAGTGGATGGTTATGCCATTCGGCTTGAAGAATGCACCGGTAATTTTTCAAAGAAAGATGGATGATTGCTTCCGGGAAACGGAAAACTTCATAGCAGTTTACATTGATGACATACTGGTATTTTTTGAAAACGAGGAACAACATGCCAAGCACTTAGAGGTTATGCTGACAATTTGTGATAAATGGGGACTTGTACTGTCCCCAACTAAAATAAAAATAGCTATATAGGAAATCGAATTCCTAGGTGCAGTTATTGGAAACAGAAAAATCAAACTTCAACCGCACATAATCAAGAAGATCATCTCCTTCGATGAAGAAAAACTAAAGGAAAAAGCTGGTATGAGATCTTGGCTTGGCATCCTCAACTATGCCAGATCATATATACCGAAGTTGGGAACATTACTTGGGCCATTATACTAAAAAACAAGCGAACATGGTGACAAAAGGCTCAAGAGCTCAGACTATGAGATCATCAGGAAGGTCAAACAAGCTGTGCAGCAACTCCCAGATCTCGAGCTACCTCCGGAAGGATCCTACATCATCCTTAAAATAGACGGATGCATGGAAGGATGGGGGGGGGAGTATGTAAATGGAAGAAAGCAAAACATGACCCCCGAAACACGGAGAAAGTTTGTGCGTATGCAAGCGGAAAATTCCCAGTTATTAAATCCACAATAGATGCAGAGATCTATGCTTGCATGGAAACAATGAAGGCACTCAAGATTCACTACCTGGACCAAAAGGAGATCACTCTCAGAACTGATTGCCAGGCCATAATCAGTTTCTATAACAAGTAAGCACAAAATAAACCTTCAAGAGTCCGATGGATTAATTTTGTTGACTTTGTTACAGGAACAAAAGTGCAAGTAAATTTCGAGCACATTGATGGAAAAATGAATGTACTAGCTGATTCGTTATCACGATTAACAGCAAATATGGTGAAAACCGGAAATTGCTATTTCGCTGATGAATAATTGGCCGATTTAGAAAAGGTGCTCGAAGAAACAAAAGGAGCTCCTGAGGAAATAATCAAGCATCTGGCAACAATTATCGGGCATATTGATAATATGCTAGATGAAAAACCTTTCTTTCAAAACCTCTAGAGCAAGGCGATAAGCGGGCATGGTGGATCGCTGGAAAAACCCACTATACCCTGTATCTTAGGAACTGTCTGGTAGTAATCTACGGAAAGCTACTGACATTTTTAGTTTTCTTATAATTTTTATTTTGTGTGAATTTTATTTCTTTTTCAAAAAAATGGTGCTTGATCATCTGAGGAACCTCATGAGAATCCATGAAGGAAGCCCAACAACCGGGTTCAGACCAGGAAGCCGGCAAGCATTTCAGCAAGCCAAAAGATGGGCAACCTCAGGAAGAGAGTTAGACTCTCTTCGGGATTATGAAATAATAACTGGTGACCTACTAACAATGTACCCACGGTCTTTTCAGTGGGAATGAACCATGCTACATAGGCTTGAGGAAATTCATAAGGAGCAAATACAAAGGACCATCAATGAAGTCGAAAGGCTTATAGTCTTGAGTTATTTGCAAAAGATTCGTCTAGAGCAGAAGGCATCCAAGGACAACTGGGCTAGTACTGCACTAGGACCAGTTAATCATAACATTGATGAGCTGTTAGTAATTCACCAAAAGATGCGATCGATCCAGCAAGGCCATTACTATTAGTGAGTCCCACTATCATAAGGGAATCACATTATTGTGTTTGCTTTCGGTGCCACTATGGTAGTGCGCATCTTTTTTTTTTCTTTATTCACTGCCACATGGGTTGGCACGAAATGAGTGATTTGCTTTTATTTCTTTTGGACAATTATTGTACTAAAGATGCCCACTAGTTTGCTAAGGACATACCAACTGTGGTAGACGAATAATTGAAATGGACGATGGGGCCCATATGCGCACCCGCATTCAATTATCGAGCTCACCAACTGGTAGTGTTCCTTCTATATAAGCAGTAGGATGTTTCACTAAGAGGGCATCACCCAACTTAGTAATCATCTCTTCTTCTCTTGTAACAAAAACTTTCGCTATAATAAATATTTCCCACTCCTAAATTCAATACTCTGCGTAAGTTAGAAATTTTTGAGTGTTGAGATCCTACTCGGATAGATCCAGTTATCTTTCTGGTATCAGAGCGAGATTTGTTTTCTTAATATTATGGCTTTCTAATTTTCTAAATATTCTAGGTAGGTTTCTAGGGTGAGATTATACCAAACTTGTAAGAAAAATGTTCAAATTGGCCAACTAGAAAACTCTGATTTAAGGTGGAATTTTAAAGAACCAAAAGAATCATCCTGCCGTACAGTACCTAAGAAGAAAGGGAAGATCGCGGGTTAACACGATGATGTGAGGTTATAATCAAAATATACCAACTTAAAATTAGTAGAAGACTAATTAATAATCTGGGTGCATAAATTGGATACATATAGCAGAAAAATCTATCAAAAGTGGCAAAATCACAAAGGTGACCATAGTTTTAGGTGGCAAAATTGCAAACTTCAAAAAATCAGGTGGCAATTCCATAATTTCACCAGTTTTAGGTGGCACAAACAAAATTGTCCCTTTTCTTAAACATGGGAAGATGAAGAGGCAGGATTGAGAGTATTTTCATCTAAATTTTAACAAAATATTTTTTCTTAACTGAAAAGGTGATAAAAGGGTAAATATCCATAGACAGATTTGATTGGAGAGGATATTTTCAAATTTGAAAATTACAAGAGGATATTTCCAATTAACTATGATTTGAGGGGTATACCACTAATTTTCCCTAAAATTTATGCCGTGAGATAAATTCTATCAGCGTACGTATGAGGACCGGCATTTAAAACGGCACCAGAAATTGGGTCTAGGATTCGTACAATGGCCCTGGAAATTTTCAATTTGTTACTTTTTTCATCATGTGTGCAAAATACTAAAACAAAATTTTGGGCCGGGAATTTAAATTACGGACCTTATTACTTCCAATTCCGCATATGAGTTAATTAAAAATTTTATTACAGACTTTAAGCTTATTAAATAAAAGTTTGGGAGTATGGAGGAAAGGAGAAGTAACGCGGTGTTGTGTAAAGTAGTTTGCTAGTAGTCAAATCATATCTTTCTTTTTGTGAATCTAATCAAATCATATCTGCTGAAGAGGCCAAGTAGAGACTGAGCACAGCTCCAGCTTACCTAATCAGCAAAAGGAGAACAGTGCTCATAGACCCAATACCACGTTTGATGAATGCAATCGGTCCCCATGGAGTTGGACCAGCTGATGCTAATTAGAGTAATTAGTTAATGAGATTCATTGTATCTAATTTAGTAACATAATTTAATTACTGTTATACTGTTATGTTCTTCCTTTGCTCTAACAAGGTCATTCATGATTACATTTACTCTCAAATATGAAATTTCTAACAATTCAATAGTGCTTTTTTTTTTGGAAAAATTTTTCTGCGCTGATGTCATCAAATGAACTGGTTTTTGTGTTCAATTAAAAACGTTAAGGGATGAACTTAAAGTGCTTATGTGTTCAATTAATTGCATCTCAAAATTGAATTTTCGTATTTTTGTGTTCAGTTAAAGATGCTAAGTAATGAACTTAAAGCGCTTATGTGTTCAGTTTTGCATCTGAAAATTGAATTTTCGTATTTTTTGTGTTAAGTTAAAGTGCTTATGTGTTTAGTTAGTTCCATCTCAAAATTGAATTTTCATATTTTTGTGTTCAATTAAACAAGTTGAGAGATAAATTTAAAGTGTTTATGTGTTCAATTAGTTACAGCATAAATTTGATTTCGTTGTTTTTTTTGTGTTCAATTAAACTAGTTAAGGGACCAATTAAAATTGTTTATGTGTTCAGTTGGATGCAATGAAGTGAACACTGTTCATTTATTAAGAATAATAATATCCATTATTTCAACAAACTGAACAATTCTATTAATAATGACATCCATTAATAATAATACAAATCCTACACAATTTTAATCACTACAAACTAACACAATTCATCAATTCCTCCTTCGATTTCTTCCGCACAACTCGTTTCGCCCTGTCCTGTAATTACTACACAAACAAAATAAAATACAATTAAGACCAATTACTAATTAAGTGCTCTAATAATATTTAATCTTTTAAGGTCATGTGAAATTTTAAAGAAATACATAATGAAACGAACTAACCACGTCAAAAAAATTTTCAATATACATTAACAATCGAGAACAGAGGATAACATATTCAGAACTCAAATTAAAATAGTAAGTTGAAAATAAGAACCTAGATAAACATAAATAAACTTGAAATGAAAATCACAGTTAAGGACTTAGTCGGTTAATTAATTACCTAGGAAAGTAGAGCAGAATTCACATAACAGCTCTATCATATATACATGAAACAGTGTTTCATTTTCTTTTATCATTTGACATTAGTTAGAAAATTAGTTTTGCAGTAACAAAAGTATCGACATTCAAGAGAAAATTTTATACCAATCTTAGCGGAGATCGAAGCTCCATTAGTCGAATTCAGAGCTGGTGACATATCTTGAGTCGGTGACAGAGGGTGAGAAATTCAATCGCGGAGGAAGCATTAGAGGAGATAGAAGCTCCATTAGTTGAATCCAGAGACGAACCCTTGGAGAAGAACACGTCGGAACTAGGGTTTCTAGCTCTGGAATAGAAGGCAACGAGAAAACTTGTCGATTCTCTCGATCTAAGAGGCGACACTGAGGTCGGGAAAAGGAAGGATCAGACTGAGAGAGAGCGAAAGAAGCGAGCCGAGGTGGGAGAGGAGAGAGGCGGTTCACGGCCATGGTTTTTTGTCGCCATCGCCAATTCTGTCGTCATTTTTGAAGCTGAAATTCAAAAAACGGAAAGAGTGCGAACATAAGAGGTATGACAGTGATTCGGCTAGGTTTGGAGTGAGAGAGAGATTTTGAACGATATAAATAATTAAATAGACTGGCCAGTCGCTGGATCCATAAAGGTTTGTTTGGACCCGTGAATGATTGGATGGTAATTAGTTGAATGGTAGATACTAATTACCCTCATAAATTGCTAGGAGTGTGAAACTACGTATCCAACACCACTACCTGATAATTAGGAAAACTTCTCACGTAGGAAATTAAAAAAAATAACAAAGAAAATAATAATAATAAAAAAAAGGAGTGTGACAGGGACTTAAAAAAACTTCAAGCTCATAAATGGGAGCAAAATTGCAAAACAAGCCAGCCAGTACATCTTGTCTTGACGTAGGTTGAGGACTTTGTGGTCCTTTATTAGAGAGAATCACACCACAAAGCAAATGCATAGAAAAGCAGTAAACACAACACACAACCACACACATTGAGCGCCAGGATATGGGAAATAAACCAAGCATACAACCACCCATGAAAATGCCCTGGAAAGATCGGTTACTTCTCTCCCTCGCTGGTCTAGACAGCTTGGCGCGCCGCCGAAATGGCACTGTCAACCGTCGGTTGTTCTCTTTATTAATGGATCCTTACGTTGCTGCTAATCCTAAACCTGCCTCAGGGGTCTGTACTTCTGATTTTACCATCGACTCCTCTCGGAACCTCTATGTTCGTGTTTTTGCGTCGTCCGATCCCTCCATTCAAGGTGTCAAGAACTCACTTTTCTTGCCAGGATGCTGACTTTTTATTGGTTTTTATTTTGTTTGGCTTGCATAAGATCATAAATTGGTAGTTTTGTAGTTGGTACTTCACAATACGGAATCATTTCTTTTCATGTGAAGAGTATGATGATAAGATAAAGAACGTCTGTTGAAGCTATTTTTTTTTATTCTTTTCATGAATGTCATTCATGAATGACAGGAAAGCTGATCCCAGTAATAGTACTCTTTCATGGTGGTGGGTTTAGTTTCTACTCTCCTTCCTCCAAGCCGTATGATACATTGTGCCGAAGGATTTCTCGTGAGACAAGTGCTGTTGTTGTTTCAGTGAATTACAGGTTAGCACCAGAGCACAAATATCCTGCAGCATATGATGACTGCACTGATGTTCTAAAGTTTTTAGACTCTGATGGGACCAGATCCATTGACGCTCTATCCAATTTAGAGTTGGATTTTGGAAATTGTTTTCTTGCTGGCGATAGTGCTGGTGGGAATATTGTTCACCATGTTGCTCGTCGGTGGGCTGCTAGTACTCAGAATTGGAAGAAGGTTATTTTTGATATTATGATTATTATATTACTTCCATTTGGTGCATTTTGGTTATGGTTTAAATTGTGCTTTGCATCCTCATAGCATTGTATTTGAACCTTGGTAGTTGATCAATCAGTTAATTATTACACAGCTGTTAGCTCAAAACAATATGTTGGAACTTATCTGATTAGCAAGAAACCATATGACAAGATGGCAATTGGCAACTCTGTAAAATCTCTTATATTTGCCAAAAGCTGTAAACATAATTGGAGTAAGAAGCCGATAATTGTTTGTTCAAATTTCCAGTTCACAAGCTTGAAAATAGTCAATAATAAAAGAATAAGAAAAGAAATAATGAACATGTGAGGGTTGAACTTTTGCCAGATTAAATTAGCAGGAGCAATATTACTACAGCCATTTTTTGGTGGAGAGGAGAGAACAGAGTCAGAGATTCGACTAAAAAAGGCCCTTCTAATTTCTCCAAATAAGTGTGATTGGGCTTGGAAGACATTCCTGCCAGAAGATGCAAATCGAAACCATGAGGCGGCATACGTCTTCAATTCGATTAAAGAGGGAATTGAGGAGGCATTTCCGCCTGCATTGGTGGTCGTCGGAGGATTTGACCCACTCCATGATTGGCAGATACGGTACATTTTACATTTACATGTGTTAAAATATATTTGATATTTGAACAGATATTGAGCTTTGCCATCTTAAATTGCTTGGTCACAAATTCACAGTAATTATAGAGAGAGATGCACTTGGTTCTCTTGCAATTATATGTACACTGCAAATTATACTGTCTACAAATTGCAAATGAACATTTTGTTCTAGTTTAAGCATTTAAAAATGTGCATTGCAAGAGAGTATTTATGAACAGGAAATCCCTTTTCTGAGCTTAAGTTTCTTCTGAACACTACCCTAAAAGAATTACAGCCTCTTAAAAGAACACTACATTTACAAGAGGTCCTTTAGATTTATTTGTTAGAAATAAAAATTTAATTCATAATAATATTTCTAATTAACATTCTAGAATCAACTAATTTCATATAAAATTTATCAATCATAATTAAAACTTACAGGACTGTAGAGAAGACATCGTTATGCGGAAATCTAATCTTCTTTAATTTCACCTTAATTCAAATGATGGCTGAAATTAATGACTTTTTTCTCACTTTCTGTCTTTTTCTTTTTGGGCTAAAATTTTGGAAAGAGGTGCCAAATTATGACATGAGAGAGAAAATAATAATTGACTAAGGCTATTAAAGAAATCAGAATTTGTAATTAATCTTGTCCATTGGATTTTCCATCAAAATTCAATGTACCCTTTAGGTAATTTTTATAAATGAACTTGGTTTACATTTAATATATAGGTCACATTAATGTTATAATTAATAATATTAATTATAACATTATTGTGAATTTTTCTTCATTTCTTCACTTATTCATGTCTAATATTCATACTCTTTACTGGTTCTAGTCTTGGGTTGGGTAAATCAAATTGGGGGTTTTCAACAAACTTCTCTATATTTGCGGTAGCCAATTGACCATTTTATTTGTACAGGTACTATGAAGCGTTAAAAGAGAAAGGAAAACAAGTGAGATTAGTAGAGTATCCGGATGCCTTCCATGCATTTTATGTTTTTCCGAAATTCAGTGACACACCAAAGCTGATGGAAGAAATAGATGGGTTTGTTCAAGCTAATAGATCAATCTAAACTGTTTTTATCTGTAGAAATTTGTTTGATTGTATTTCTGTTGATGTTACCAATAACAAGACTTTCAAGTCGATTTTCTTCGGTTTCAAACAAAAATTGAAAGGAAAAAAAAAAGGAAAAGTTGGTAATTTAGTTAAAAGGAACCCTAGACTATGCTATTTGCTAGTTTGAAAAATATAGAATATTATTATTTTATACTAGCACAAAATTGTTGAGCTCGTTATGAAAATATGAAGGCAACAATTCTGTCCAAATAAATTGTCCGAAAATATTACTAATGATTATAATTGCAATTATTATATAAATGTATATATAGAGATTTAATCATCTTGCCTATATCGCAAACAAACATTTTGAATTGGTTATACATAAAAGCAATGTATAATTATGTTCTATAATAATTTGGCATGGCTTTAGTATTCATTTTGAGTTTGAAGACTAGCGATTCGTACCATTCGCAAAACTTCACATGACGATGACGACCATAAAGGAAAACAACCAAAACAATTGGGGTCACAGTTGTCCAGCTGCACGAGCTTGCCAAATTTAAACAATCTATAATCAAAATAATCGGAGGACTTATCAGCAAAGCCACTAATTTTTAATCTCTTCAATATGAAAATGATGTTAATTAATCAACGACAAAAATATGCTATAATTTAACATATTTAATAGAGATAATTAATACAAGGTTACAAAAAAAATGTTCTGAGTTAGACAGATATCTGAAAAGAGGACCTTAAAATCTATGCCGTGAGAAAAATTCTATCAGCGTATGAGGACAGGCATTTAAAACGGCACCAGTAGTTAGGTCTAGGATTCGTACAATGGCCCTGAAAATTTTAAATTTATTACTTTTTTCATCATGTGTGTAACATACTAAAACAAAATTTTGGGCCAGGAATTTAAATTACGGACCTTATTATTGTCCAATTCCGTATATGAGTTAATTAAAAATTTAATTACAGACTTTAAGCTTATTAAATAAAAGTTTAGTGTATGGAGAAAAGGAGAAGCAATGTGTTCTGTAAAGTAGTTTGCTCCTTGCTAGCCGCAGTGAAATCATTTTTTTCTTTTTAAGAATGTAATAAAATCATATTTGCTGAAGAGGCCAGGTAAGCACTGAGCACTGCTCCAGCTTACCTAATCAAGAAAAGGAGAACAGTGCTCACAGACCCAATAACCTGTTTGATGAATGCAATTGGTCCCCATGGAGTTGGACCAGCTGATGCTAATTAGAGTAATTAGTTATAAAATTCATTGTATCTGATTTAGTGACATAATGTAATTAGTGTGATGCAAGCTATAGGATCTTATCTAATGCAGTTTACTGTTACACTGTTATGTTCTTCCTTTGCTCTAATAAGTTCATTCATGATTACATTTACTCTCAAATCTGAAATTTCTAACAATTCAAACCTCCAAAACATAAAATGTACAACCAGTGAAAATGAAATGGCCTCAAACACCATTTGAGTCGGATCATTTTTGGACATCATCATCATATCTCTATACAATAAATTTCACATTCTTGGCTCGACGGACAACCTAACAAAAACCAACCAAAGAAGGCATGCAATCAATAGTAAGTAACAGTAATTTAATGCCAACAAATAAATATACCAACCAAATAAAAGCCTTCCAGTAAAATGACAATTCAGACCGAAACCTTTGAATAGTTTTCTTGTTTAGATTATTTTGCTTTAACTCAAGTTTTACTATCAATGGCAGACCACGTGTATTCTTGTTATATGCCAAGTTCAGTAGCACAGTGAAGTTGACTAGAAATAAGAAAAAACGCAGAAAAAAATAGTATATTGTAGGAATCGGAATTAACACCAACAAAAAATCCTGATACAACCAAGCTTGAACAAAGCTTTCTGTTCTCGTGCAAAACACCTACTCAATTGACCTTACAACAAATAAGAAGAGACGCACAAAATTTAGGTCTGGAACAAAGTACAATAGGCAGCCTACTTTTTCAGCCAGGCATTTAATCAAACACTTTGGCGCCATTACCTCTACCAGCAAAAGGCAAGTTACTAGGCCTCACCTTACCAAACTATTGACGTCATCCAAAGTTAAGTCATAAAATGTAGAGAGCGTGAGGGATGACATGAATTATTGACAAAATGAGAGAGAGAGAGATCGCGAGATATAGATAGGAGAGGGGTGTTGTGATAAACAGCAGTACACTAGTACAGTCAAATTTGGGAGGGTTCGAAAAATTGGACATGCCCAAATCATCAACGGTTGAATTGCCTCCACCCACTGAGTTTCCGATATAGAAACTGGTAACTAGAAAATGCTCTCAGATTCTTGGTCCCTTGCAAGTTTCAACCTTCAATTCAACTGCCTCCTTGATACCATAGAATTGTTTTCACTTTTCACCCATTAATTATGGTTGAGAAGAGGACAGAGTAATAAACTTGTAATAAAAGATTCAGCCGTTGCCTTTAAAGTTAAATCTGAATTGACAAAACAAAGATTCATTGAGGATACTATTAAACAAAGTGTTGCAAACATCAATGGGGCGGTTTGGATTCCCCAAGAAATTTGGGGAATTTCATCTTCCTACCATAAATTTATTATAAACAATCTAAACTCTTCACAAAATTACACACTTCCCAATAAATTTATTCCTAGGAATTGCAACTTTTCTAAATTCCCCAAATTCCTAAGCGATCCAAACGGCCCCAATATGTGTGTACTGCTGGATGTGATCGGGTATGGGCCAGCCCGTTATGATCGCTGGGGCTGGGACTGGGATGTGTCAAAAAAGCTGGGATGCCACATATCACGATTACCAGACCTGTCAATTTCATTACGATTAGAACGTTTCCATTCCGTTGCGTCCAAACGGAACATTAAACGAAAGAAAAAAAAAATCAGTTTCGTTTTTTAAAACAGAACGAAAACGAAAATTAAGAAAATGAATGGAACGTTAAACAGAACACGAAAATGGACGGAAATAGGATGAAATCAATAGAAATTGAAGGATGGAGTGTTGAATGGAACAGAAAACTGTTTCGTGTGACGAAACAGAACGTTAAACGGAATAGATTTCTATTTCGTTGACTGGAACGGAACAAAAACGAAACACGTCTGTTTTGTGGACGTGGTAGACGTTCGACAGGTCTAACGATTGCCATAATTTTTTTTTATATTATTGTAATAGCCGCTTGAAAATTTATTTTTTATTCTATTGACTAAAAAAAAAACCTTTGAATATAGATTGTACATTAAAATTTAATTTGAAACTGTAATCATTTTATGAAAAGTACGATGGGCTTTCTGAATAGGAACGATCAGGCCGAGTTGAATATCGGTCTCTTTAGCTCCAAAGATTTCCCATTTGGGTCACACCCTAGTTGTGTCAGTGTCATGTGTGTTGCTCCGTGAGACCGTGACATATGGAGTCAAAGAGAAGTGCTGGAGATCCGCATGATCATGATGTGATATTATTTGACAATATTATCAGTGAAGATGCAGACAAAACCGCACAAAGCCAATTTGCGTACACATCTAAAGATTGACAAATGTTCTATCATTACAATTTTTTTGAGTCAATTATGTATCAGTTGTATTAAAGCCAAAAAAATAAACATTATTTTATTTTTAAATAAATCGTGTTTAAAAAAGTGCTAGTCAAAAAAAAAAAAAAAAAAATTCTGACCGCATAATTATAGTAATAAAGAGATTTACCTATTTATCAATCAATAAAGGTAAAGTTGCAAGCACTAACGATCATAAGTTACCTTTTATTTTTTCGTACCTGTTTGACAGTCTCGTATTATACATTAATTTCTATTTAGTATTTACAAGCGCTTTATATGTCGATATGATCGCAGTTATGTGTTAACAAAATATAATAATCTTTCGATCCTAAATATAAATTTTCCGTTAATGTTTTTCATAATTATATCTCAAGTAGCCAACTAATTGACAATCATATCCACAGAATTTTAAAAAAATTCCACATTTCAACATAGAAAGATTAATTTGTTCGTTACGTATCTATGTACGATAAATTACCGACTACAGCATGAGTTCCATAATCCGCATGAGTCCGACGTCATCGCATCATGGCGTGTGCGCCAGATACATCTAAATTTAATTGAATTTTTTATGCGATACAGAGTGAACTAACAAAATTGATTTTTTTTTAATATTTTTCACACTTAATTTAATGTTTCATTTTATACAACATGTACTTAATTTTGACATATACATTTGTATATGGTTCATTTCTGTTTTGCACGAATTTGAAGTGGTATAGAATTCATACATGGACATCTTTTCCAGGCGATCGTCATTTTTCATCCAAATAAACCCTCAATTATTTGGTTAATTCCATTAAAGACATTTTTTCATTGGCGCATCAATTTTTTTTTTAATTTAGATGTACTTGAAAAATTACAATGCAGACAAAAAAATTAATAATTTATAAATAAAGCATGTAACTAGAATCTGTGACAATGAAATAATAACTTCCATTTATGATTGGTTACTAGACTCGTGAATTTTGCGTTTGTGGGGACTTCACTAGAAAAGGATGCACATATATATGATATTTTAGAATGGGCCATCCCACCCCTAGATGATATTCTATCCTTTTGTGCAACATGTGCTCGTAATTTAATTGTCAAACTTTGCCACTGATAGAAGATCTGTCAATTTGTAACCGTTTCGAACGTTTTACGTTCCGTTGTGTTCCAATGTAATAGAAACGAAACTCATATCCCTTGCGTTAGACTCAATGGAATAGAAACGGAAATAAAATTGGTAACGTTGGTAAGAACGGAACGCCAACGAAATAGCGGGCTTACGTTCCGTTAGCCCATTTGTTTGCAACCCAAGATTAGTTTTGCAGGAGGATAAAATTGTTTGAATTGCAGAGGGATTAGGTAAGCGACATAGATATAGTCGAGGCGAGACGAGAGATACGCATGCACTCTCTCTCATTATGCACCTAACTGGCTAACCCTAGTCGCCGCAGCTGCCTTTCTCTGTCTCTCTCTTTTTTCTCCTATTTTCCCTCGATTGTGTCTCATTCTCTCTCATTTTTCCTTAGATCATGTCTCAGATGAGCAGATCTGTGAGTGTTGTGACTTGTGAGAGTGTGATTGTGACTTTGTGAGGCTGTCTTTATGTGTGACCTTTGTGAGGCTCGAGTCCCTTTTCGACGATGCATTGTACTGATCTGAGCAGATAACTACACAACTACACTACATTTCTTAGAAGAGAGGTATGGTGATTGCATCACCGTCTAGGGCTTGTTGCCACCGGTCACACTCAGAGTCAGACATGGTACAACAGAAGCAATCATTTGTAGCAAACAAAATTTGCTATTATGTAGCAAAGGCAGAGTCATAGAGAGAAATAGAAAGAAAAATCAGAAATTCATAATAGAGAGAAAGAGAAGAGTAAAGCGCAAAGGAAAGTACCTTTCTCGGGTAATTTTTTGAATTTTTATCTTTTCAATTTTTGATTGATTTTGAACTTATTTTTTTCTGCTTGGTTTTTAGGTTAAAGCAAGCAGTGTCAAAGTGTCATTAATGAACTTTTTAATACAGTTACATTAATACAGTTAGTTACTCAGTTTAATATTGTTTAGCCATTATTGTTTAGTACTTATTGAGCAATTATTGGTAGACGACATTTATTTGAACTTCTTAATTGAACTATTTAATGAGCAATAACAATTACAGAGCCGATCATTGGCAGTTATTGGTGTTAACTAACCAGCCTCATTAATGTGTAATTAGACTTAATCATTGGCAATAAATAATTATTGTCATTAATTTCTCACATATGTGTCTGTCAACCTCTAATTTTCTGTGGCATACTGACTAATTTTTCTTTATTCATGCGCTATTTTGCAGTTGTGAAACTTGTAGTTTGATTGATTTTTTTTAGGGAAAATTTTTTCTGTACCCCTCAGAACTGAGGAAATACTGAATTTGCCCTCCGAAAGTTGAAACTCCTGATTTTGCCCCTCTGAATTTCAGACACCTTTTGTATTTGCCCCTCTGCTATATTTTTTAATATAAATAAAATTAAAATAATAAAATTAAAAATTTCTGACCATTTTACCCCTGTTTGAATCCAACCAGAATTGATTAAACAAAGACTCGACTGAACCCAGTTACATTCCTCTCTCGAACCTTCTTTCTCCTCTCGCACGAGGAACCATAGGTGCAGATTCTTCCGCCACCTGCTCCTCCGTCCCCTCTTTGAACCCTAAAACCCTCAATAGCTTCGTCCCACACTTCTCTCTCGCGCACCATAGTCAACCCTAGCTCTCGCCTGTCACAGCAGCCTTTCTCCATCACCCCTCGCTACAAACCTTCTCCACTCTAACCTGGCCTTCTTCTGTTGTCGCCTTGCCTCTCTTTCTAAAGCCATCCTTCCTCCGTCGCCTTGCCACTCTCCTCCATGCATCCTCGTTGGAGCAGGTCAGAAACCCTCTCTCAGCCAGTTTCGTCGAGCATGGGGCCCCAGTGGAGGAAACCCTCTCCGCCATAATTGTTTCTCTGAACAAGAACAGATAAAGAGAAGATGTAAGAGAGAAAGTGTTTTATCAAATGATTGTATTGTACCGTACAAAGAAGGAGGTCCCTGCTTATATAGACACAGGCTTAACCTCAAGAATACCAGATTCAGTACAGAACCGTGTGTATACACTGAGCCTAATACAACAGCTACTATTTTGATATTTCTTAATTTTTATCTATGATACGATCCTTAATTGTCCTATATTCTCTGTTAGTTCTGGTCAAAACACAATATACCAGAAACAAGCGACCATTTATGCAATAGTTTGCGAAAACTTTACATTGAAAAATAAAGAGTTGATTATCTTATTTGATTATCACTAGGTTACTTGACTAGCTGGCATGATTTGTAGCACTTGATTGTCACTAAGTTAATCAATGATGATTTTTGTGTTCAGCATAAACTTAACAATATATAGTTGTTAAATAAAGATTGAGTTGTTTGAATTTCTTTTGACAAACAAATTTTGGATTCTAATCTAAACTTAGGTATTTTACTGGCAAAAGCATTTCAAGATGTCTTTCTTATTTACAGGAGGCAATTGTACTAAGAAGGCCATCTAAAAGAACTACTAGATCCATTCTTGAAGATTGCTCAGAAATAGAGCTGTAGAAGTGCTAATGTAGATGAAAGTAGAACTTTTTTATACTTATGCATCAGCAATGCTAGGAGCTGACATGTAGCAAGTGATTCAAATGCTTTCACAACCAGTTCGACTCAAAGAAGAGTAGCTTACAACCAGTTCAGCTTAGTGGAGATTGCTCGATATAGAAAGGGGACTGGTACAAGGGATAATTGGTACCAGTATCAATTTATGGTTTCATTATCTTTGTGAGTGAGCAATCTCAATATTTTGGATGATTGAAGAATTAGGATAAAGTACTGGATGTTTTATTTTATTTTAATTTAATTGCTGAATATTTTCTTAAATTAATAGTGTCCTTTAATAATTGTTCTTATATGTAGATATATTGTTAAGCTTCTATAGTTATGTAACGTGTGCTAAATGCTATTTTTTCATGTGTAATGTAGCTAGATAAATCATTCTGTTTTTTTAGTCCAAGATAGATTTGTCAATTTCTGGTTCATTAATAAAGCAAAAGTAAAGAAAAAATAATAATGCCAACAAATTCATTAGTATTCACTATCATCAACAAATTAAAAAGTACAATAATAAAGCCAATTACAATATCAACAATAATAAAATAAAGAAAGATGAATGAAGGCAAGATTCTCTTGGTCTGGTGGATACTTCAAACGTCTGATCAAGTGTGTAAACAATTTCTAAATCGTGGAGTGTTGTAATCAACTGCACTTTTTCACTTTTCGTCTCTCAGTTTGGTTTTGATCTGCATCGAAGATAATGTAGCAAAATTTTGATCAGAAAGTTACTTAAGCAGCTGAATCATTTGCCATTCAAGTAGTTCTATAGAGACAACAAAAGTACTGCACATGGAATATAGTTCAATGACCTTTGGTGAAAATCATCCAAATATGCTTCTTAAAATTTAAATAGAAATAATAATGCAGTGGATAATAGCAGTTAAGCTCTTTACTTTTTACTTCCATGTACCAGATATTAGAGCCAGATGGTACCGTACCAATTAGAGAAAAACAGTAGCTTGCACTCTTGAAATTTTTTTTTTTCCAGCAATAACTGACGAATTCCATTTCAATGTAAAATTGCAAACCAAATAGCAGCTACTACACCCAATATCAAATTTTCATTTTAATAGCACACGAGCAAAAGAAAAAAAAACACAAAGTTTTGTTCTTGATAAATCAGTAGATAACACACATCAGAATTGTAATGCGATTTTGAAGCAAGCGCAACAATTTGGAAAACAATATAAATGATATGTAATAAGAAAGAGCAACAATTTTCTTACACCTAATCATCCTCACATCCTAATCATCAATTCATTTTAGGTCTGAGGCAAGGCGTACAAACTGAAAAGCGAAGAAAATAAAAGAAGAATGGAGAAAGAATTGTAGAAAGCAGTACAGTGAGAGACACAACGAACCTCTGGCGGATGCTAAGCGAAGAGCGCAACGGAGAAGAGAGAGAGAGACAGATGCTAAGCGGAAAGAGCAACGGTTAATGTAAGTACGGAGTGAGCAAAAGCCAAGAGAAGAAGGCCGACTGGGTGGCGAAGTGCGAGTGTGATTCAGGCGGAGAGTACGGCGGAAGGGCCAGGGAGATTGAGGAAGGCCGGCTGGGTTTGACAGGCGAGAGCTAGGGTTGGCTATGGTGCGCGAGAGAGAAGTGTGGGACGGAGCTATTGAGGGTTTTAGGGTTCAAAGAGGGGACGGAGGAGCAGGTGGCGGAAGAATCTGCACCTATGGTTCCTCGTACGAGAGGAGAAAGAAGGGTTCGAGAGAGGAATGGAACTGGATTCAGTCGAGTCTTGTTTAATCGGTTGGATTCAAACAAGGATAAAATGGTCAGAAATTTTTAGTTTTATTATTTTAATCTTATTTATATTAAAAAATATGGTAGAAGGGCAAATACAAAAGGCGTCCAAAATTCAGAGGGGCAAAATCAGTAGTTTCAACTTTCGGGGGGCAAATTCAGTATTTCCTCAGTTCTGAGGGGTACAGAAAAAATTTTCCCTTTTTTGGGAAAATGACTGATCCATATAGTAGTGTATTTGAGTCAAATCTTCAATTTGAGGCTGAAGATGAGGATCAATATCTTTATTTTTCTCTCGGTGTTAGCTTTAAAATTTATGTGAATTTGTTATTTGTTAGCTCAAATTAGTTGCATGGCTGAGCTCAAAAACATGTGTTGTTATGAATTGAAAATTTGCAATGTGAATTGCTTGGCTGAGATTATATGAATTTCTAGCATGAAATTACTTGGCTTATATGAATTGTCAAGTGAATTACTTAGCGACTTAGCTGAAATTGTATGAATTTCTAGCATGAAATTACTTGGCTTATATGAATTGTCAAGTGAATTACTTAGCTGACTTAGCTAAAATTATATGAATTTCTAGCATGACATTACTTGGCTTATATGAATTGTCAAGTGAATTACTTAGCAGACTTAGCTGAAATTGTATGAATTTCTAGCATGAAGTTACTTGGCTTATATGAATTGTCAAGTGAATTATTTAGTTGACTTAGCTGTAATTGTATGAATTTCTAGCATGAAGTTACTTGGCTTATATGAATTGTCAAGTGAATTATTTAGTTGACTTAGCTGTAATTGTATGAATTTCTAGCATGATGTTATATCCTGATTTAACTAATGAGCAAGTTCAAAGTATTGTGGATGAGGTCAATGCACAAGAACCTCAAGGTGTAGCTAATGAGGCTAATGCACCAGAAGTTGTAGTTCAAACTAGTAAGAAGAGAAGATTTAAGCAAAATATGACCGCAACGGCGTAAGCGTAACAACACTTTACAAAGGATATTACTAAAGATGATGGCTCATATGATGCTACTTGCAATTATTGTGGGCTGGTTTATGAAATGAGAAATCAAAAGGGGACTAGATCATTGAACTATCATATTAAACGGGGATGTAAGAAAATACCAAATAGGCATAAGCGTAGTAAGTTGCAAGTGCAGCTTGGACATGTATAAGGTAAACAGTCACTTGTTGAAGTTTTAAACAATTAAATTTATTGTTTTGTAAACAAAATTAATTGTTGAAGACTAACTAGTTTGTTTATTCTTGTAGGTGAGGATAAGGTTGTTGTATGGTCATTTGACCAAGAAACATGTAGAAAAACCTTTGCAATCATGGTCATTATCTATGAGTACCAATTTAATTGTGTCACTCATCATTACTTTAGGATTTTTTTTGAAGAACCTCCAACTAGAGTTTAGGTTGATATTGTTAGAGATATGTCCTAGAAGCCAATTCATTAGGCTACTTCTATAGTTTATGTTATTGGTGATTTCAGATCATTTGTTCTTTGATTTAATCGTTGACAGTTCATTCAGGTTGAGGATCTGAATTATAGATCACTGTTATTCATTTAGTAGTAAATGACAATGATAAATCTAAAAGTCCATAATCTTGATAATTAACAAAGAACATTAATTATCAATAAGATTAGTATGCAAATTAAGTGATGATTAATTTCTATAAATCATAGGTTAAGAGTAACCAACTTAATTGCATATGTATATGTTATAGAACATAGTACAGGACTGGACCCCACGAAATAAATATATGGATTGTGTTACGTGCCATTATTTATTTCGTTATGATTTTGGTTCTAAGTTTGAGATGATTATCTTTTCCACATGAGGATAGATGCTATAAATCATGTCTACCGTTGATTCCTGATAAAGGCTGCTATACGGACTTGATTTAAGTATTCTTGAATTGTGCGGGGAAAAGCTAATTATCAAGAAAACCGTATGTCCCTCATTAATTCACTTAGTGAGTGACGATATCTGTTTGGGCCCCTTGATGGAGATAGATTGTTTGCTAGCAACTGATACAATTATCTCTAGATCAAGAAACGTATAATCTGCAAGAATGACACGTTCCTATCTTGGATTATACGATGATATCGTGTGACATAAGAATCAAAATAGAGAAACATAATTGTTCTCTTATGCAGGATTGAAATTTTGTAGCTGTACACTATTTATGCGAATTGGGAATCATAACGTGTTGCTAGATACCGCTTATGATTATTGGAATTAAATAGCGATTTAATTCCATGTCCAACATAGCATAAATGCTCAAAGGGTCACACAAATTTGGTATTTAATCATACGTGCATTATTTATTTATTTGCAATAATGAGTATTGCAAAATATGATAAGTTGATTAATTAATTAAATAGCGTTATGGACCGTTATAATTAATTAAGTCAAATGGATCATATAGAAATAAATTAATGCATTGTCTAATCTCTAAATAATTATTATTAAGTTAATAATTATTTATAAACAACACACTTAATTTAATTAAGTTATTTGGGCTTTAGTTTATTGGTAAATTAAATGTCCAAATTAAATAGTTTTGAGTGAGCCTTTAATTAATAGAATTAAGGGACCAATTGGAGATGGCATAGTGGCCCATAAAAACCCTATATGGGGCCGGCCAAGCATGGTGGTAGGTGGGAGTGGCACACTTGTAAATTGTGTGAACTCCTAGCTAGGGTTAAGAGGCTATATAAGGCACCTTATGGTGGCTCCTTTTGCTCTCTTCTCTCTCCTCTCATCCTAGCCGCCACCTAGCCCCCCTCATAGGGTGCGTCGCCCCCCTCATCTCTTCTCCCCTCAAGCTCATGTGTTGAGCATCCCTTTTCTCCCACAAATCGATTTGGTTCTTTGGTTGAAGAAAGGGAACGCTTGGGATTAGACTCGTTCTTCTCTTCGCTAGCACGAATTGAGGAGAACTTGGTTAATACCATAGTGGACTCGAGGCAACGCGAGTAGGAGGTGTTTTGGAGAGCACGCCACCGACACCAAACCCAAGGATTCGAGCCTCTTGGTTGCTATACCAAGAGAGGTAAAAATCCATCATTTCTCTTGTGTCAAATCGGCTTTTGTACTAGATCCGTTTTGTGCTTTGTTTTCTTGGCTTAATTAGTTGGTAATTAGCATAAAAATGAAAATTATCACACTTTTTAACAGATATCTAGGAATACACTCAGGATTGATTGTATTGGGATATATGAACAAGAAAAGAAAGATTTGTATGAAGATCTTGGAAAGTTAGATTGTAGAATGAGTTTTTCTAGTCATTTGTGGACAAGTAATTCTAGAGATAAAGGTTTCATGGCACTCACCTGCCATTACATAGATGATAGTTAGAGAATTAGGAAGAGAATAATTAATTTTAGCCCTCTTTCTTCTCCACACACTGGCAAACACATCGCTGAAGCATTGCTTAATATGTTGGTCATGTGGAACTTGGACAAAAAGACTTTTAGCCTTGTGCTTGACAATGCATCATCAAATGTTGCTTGCATTAGAGAGCTAATGAGTGGACTATTGATAAGTCAGTCACTAACATGTGATGTTTGTTAATTATATCATTATATAAAAAAGTTGTGCTTGTTTGTTCATATGTAGCAAGAAACACTCCCTGTTGATGGCTCAGTCTTTCATCAAAGATGTTGACGCCACATCTTGAATTTAGTTGTTCAAGATGGCCTCTCTGTGATGGCTGATTATATTACAAAAGTTCGCGAGACGATGAAATTCATTCGTCATTCGCAAGCCAGAAATTTTTTATTTATTCATTCTGTGATGGCCTCTCTGTGATGGCTGATTAAACATTTGACCTCTATTTAAATAGATTCAAGACTTCATGATTTTTATTTATGTAATCATACCTTCATGCATGGTTATTATATTTATTATTCTATCATAAATTACTTATTATTGTTGTTATTCCATCAAAACTAAGAGATCCCAAAAAAAAATATTTATGAAATATGCTACTGGGTGTAATTCATTTGAATTTATAATATTAAAAGCAGACCATGTATGAAACGGATGAGTGTACAAAGATAATAGATAATAAAACATTTAAATTATAAGTTTTTGAAATAAAAAAAACCAATGTGACATTTGTCACTGTCTGAATGTGGTGCACAAGAAACCTTTTCAAAATTAAATATGTTCTTCGACATGAAATCTCACTATAGCAATTGATTATATATATTTGTCAGTAATATTTCATATAAAGGGTTAAGATTCAAATATATGAATTAAAATAGTCAATAATATCATATAATTAAAATAAAATATCGTGTAAAAAGTATAATTGTTGTTATTATTAAATTATTATTGTCAAATGAGGATGATGAGTCAATCCAATATGATCTTTCTCGCATTTTAAAATTTGAACGATAGATCTAAACCGCTCAATTTGTTATCTCTACTACTTATAAAGCACCCTTAGCAAGGTCAGCATTTTTCACACAAAGGGGTCCAAACAATTTTGTTAGCATCATTATAAATCATTGATCAATATGATGTACGGTTTGGATTGCTATTTCTATAAAGGAGTCGACTCTACACACAAATAAGTCAAGTCGCTGAGTAGTAGGCCTATGTGGTTTCGCTTCTAAAACGCGCGAGTTCAAATCCTAGCTCCGGCAATTTTTATTTATTTTTTATGGACATTTGTTATTATCAGAAGAGGAATGTTTCGCTGTACTCTACCTCTCCTTTTTTTCCTTCTCTGTTGGAGTTTTTACGTCTTTTTCCCTCTCCGAACCCCAACTGAGTCGCCCCCTCCAAATTGAGATCATGATCTCTCTCCTTCTCTCTCTTACGATCAATTGAGCCATCACTGTTCTCTGCCTCTTCGTACTTGAGCCATCCCGTCCCCCGTCCTCCATCTCCCTTCCCCTATACCGATATATTTGATCTCTTTCGGCTAGGGTTTGCTCTCAACCACACCACATAACAGGTCTTAGGCGAGCGGAGAGGAGCCGCTATCATCTCGCCTCCAGATCTATCCAGTCTCCATTAAGGTATTGCTTGATTTTCCAGGCAAGGCAACGCATGATGTCTCTATCAAGGTATTGCTAAAGCGAAATCAGAAGAGAGTGCAAGAGGTAAGGGTAAGTTTCTAATTTGATTTTATTTTTGGAAAATCTGCACATTAAAGCAACAACCTTTTAGATCAATACTGCGATAGCTGATTTAATGTAGTTAAATTAGATTTTTCACTTCAACAACTTAATTAAAAGTAAACAACTATGGGTCTGTCTTTTCTGAGCAAAGTTTGTTACCACATCATTATGTCAAAGGAATTAAGTAGAATCCATATTGCTGGAGTTTACCCTTTTGCTCTGCAACTACACCAACTGATCCATGACATATTTGAGTTTTCTTTCACTTTGTGAATGTTTTTATTGATTCCATTTTTATTTTTTCTTACGTCATTAGTAGTATTAAATATATAAAAATTACTAATGAAATAGGAGGAAGAAGATCAAGTATAAGAAGGCGGTGACTCCGAGCGACGGCACCTATGCCGGCGACTCTGAGAGACGGCTGTAACGTTGGCAGCTTTGGCTACCTCAAAGTTCTCTCCAAGCTTGATCCCTCTACTCAAGACTGGTCGGTGCCTGTCTTTGAGAATTCCTTTTCTCATAGTTTATAATTTTGTATATTTTTTATTAATCAATTCATTTTTGTCAAGCATCAGCACATATCTGCTGAGGATGCTCTTAGTCAACCTTGGTTCAGCGAAGTGCCTCTCCGTACCTTTCCTGCCCAATCCATTGTTGGAATTGTGTTCTAAAAGTTATCTTATGGAGATTACTTTTATATGTTATATTTGTGAATTGGATGTTATTACATTTTGTTCCATGAGTTTATATTCGTATTTAGAAGTGTTCAAGAAGATGCTCTTGGTCTTCAACCGTAGAACTCTAAATATAATGAATATATATCTCTAAAATGTTCACAGGTCTTAGATATTAGCATGAACACTAATATGTCATACAAGATTGTCGTATTGATTAAAAGTACGTTGTAGTTCTGTAAACGTTGATAAATGATTATCATTTAATAACACGAGTATATGAAAAGTTTCATATATTGAACAGACCTAATTGATAAAAATATTATATGGATTGTGTTTGTATCATTAATATTTTTATCGTGTCATTAATTCTAAGATTGATATGATATATTTTCACATAAGAAATATGCAACGTGATTATTATTTGAAGCCATATAAAGCTTGTGGTGATAAAAATAATTGTTCTTTGTATATAACTTGTGTAGGAGGGAAATATATATGTCAATAGCTAATTGTCACTCATGAATTGAGGAATGATATTATAAAGGGTCCCTTGGTAAAGTAAGATTATAAATGGATCCAATATAACTGAAGTGCAGTTATAATTATATAATCCTACTTATTGGAGACCAAGAAAAGATTATAATACGAAGATGACACAACCCTACTTTGTATAATAATCATAATATCATATGGGACAAGTAATGTTAATAGCATTACTAGAAGGATCATGTTTCGTAAAAGGATTTGCTAAACATCTATATTATTTGGGTAGCTGTAATGTATGCTAGAGTACCGCTTACAGTTTATGGAATAAAATGTTTTATTCCATTGCCAACATAATATGGATCCTCAATATGCATGTGGTCTAGTAGCTCAGTGGTAAGAGCACTAGGCTGGCCTCCCCGAGGTCAAGGGTTCAAGCCCCGCATGCACCTTTAATTTCAAAAAAAGTTGGATGGCAAAGACCTCCCTCTTTCTTCAAAAAAAAAAAAAATATGGATCCTCAATATAGGTCACACCAACTGAATGGGAAACAAGAAATATATTTTCTAGATACAAGATTTCATATTGTATGAAATAAAGTGTACAAATAGAAAATTATATCACATGACGTGATTAACTAGCAAGGAATAAATTTATTGATATGTGAATATTATGAGTATAATATGTGTTTCACATACTATAATAACATATGAATATTATTATAGAGTGCATAAATTTATTTAAAGCCCAAGCCCAATTATTTTAACAAATGAAGAGAGAAAGAAGGCTTTAAATTCGGGTCAGAATTTAAGTCAACTTTAAACTGAAAATTAGTATAGCAAATGATAATAAAATTGGACAAATGATATATGAACATTGTAGCCCTGGAAGTGTAGAATCCAATGGTTCAAGTTTCATGTCGTTTGGAGTTTCCTACAGAGAGTTATCAATGTTCTAGCGCTGCAACGTCAGAAATTAAAGTGTTGTTTTAATTTCTGATTAGTGGTTTTAAATGCTATACGAATTTGAAAGGTTTATTCTGATGTTTTAAAGGTAAAACAGATCAGAAAAATTAGAACACAAGTAAGTCTTCATGCGTTGAAGCTTTGGCTTTATCTTCCTCAAAATATTTGTTAAAATATTCTATCGATTAAGCAATCGATCAAGACACGATGGCGAAGCTAGGTGTTGACGGGGAGTTCGCTAGCACGGATTCAACTGTCATTCTTGTTTCGGATTCAAGGTGAACCGAAGAGGAATGAAGCTACGTTAGAGACCATAGGTATGGCTCAACAATCCTTCTTATAGGAATATATGTTATTGTGATGCAAATATAATATAGGAAAGTTAGCGATAATAAAAATGATCTTAAATGTTATCGATTCGCATCATGAAATCCTTCACCCATAATGTCATGGACATGTATTAACTTGTTCCTTTCAATGTGTAGTTCTAATACTTTTAAATTCAGAACTCTTTTTAATTCAGCATTAGTCAATCATCTGAACCAGAAAACAAAGGTGTCAGAATTTCATTGTTACATGCAAAAATGTTGAATTGACCTGTATGGTTTATTTACCAGTAATGTTACAAAAGCTGACCAAATTAGTTATTTTTAACAATTACCAATCGCTCTTACAATAATGTAAGGTGTAGAGTCATGAAGAATTCAGATCCATTGGAGCAGCTGAAGACACATTCAAGGGGCAATTACATTGGAAACTGTGATATGTCTAGGTTCGATAGTATTTTATTTTTTGGTTTTTTTATACCATCTTCAGTTACTTTACTAAAGCATGTTTCATTGCTTGAGAATTGTTTATTCTGTGCAACAATGAGTTGTTCTGCTTTTAATATTATTTTGAAATATTATGGCTTTTTGTATTATCCTACTGATATTTTTTTGAAATTACATTTGGCAGCCAAAATGATGGACCTGGGAGCAGAGGTTACGGTATGAACAAGAAAAGGCATTGACGAATAAACATTGTGCAAGAACAAGCATTGACCACGAGTAAAATTTGAAATGAGAGCAACTAAATCATTCATGCAGGGTATGATGTTCTCTGTTTGATGATATTTCTTTTTAAAAGTAGGATTTCTATACCCTTCTATTTTTTTTTTCTAAATGGATTAGCTATTTAAATATTATTTTTCTGTTCTGACGAATAAAGATTGAATTTCTCGGAAATTCAATCTTATTTGCAAGATGCTAGACAGTTAGAGTTGATCAATGTTTATAAAATTCTTGATGAGTTATTTTCAAGATATTCTATCAGTACAATATGGTACAGCAAATGGAAATGATTTTTAACACCTTTTTGTCTCTGGTACCAGTTATCGTCGACTGAAAGTCTTGTTACTACATGACCTTGAAAGGTTTGAGCTTGGCTTGGATAATTTACTGGCCAGCCTAAAAATTATTATAGAAAAAGATGAACAGTTGAATATTTCCACATACCACCGTTTCCGGTTAAGAATAATTGTTGCTAATAATTAATTGGATAAGATTATTTAGATATGAAGAGCAATATACTGGCATGGATAACCCTTCCAATACTATTTTATTTTGTTGCCATATGTACCAGTTTGTACCAATGTGACGCAATTGTGGATTGTGCCTGCTCTGACATCATTTGCTGGCATCATGTAACCCAGATCACCTCAACCGCTTCATGAGAATGCTGAGAACGGTGCCTGCTCTGACATCATCTGTGAACTGTGAGTCCTTGAGCTCGGTATTTTGTTGTCTTCATTTATTTTTTCTTCTTCGATACCATATGTTGATTCAGGAGAATTGATTATTTTGAACAAAACTCAATGTGATGCAATCATTCCATATGTGGTCTACTTCACAGGTGCACTGCATCTGTCCATCATAATTTCTCGCTAGGATTCGCATTTCTGTGAGAAATGAAAGAAATCAAATAGAATGTTGATATTTATTAATAAAAGAACTAATAATAATAATAGGCTATATCCAATTATATAAGTAATTCTCATGATTTTTTGTTAGGATTCGCATTTATGAGAATGCTGATAACAGTGCATTCTCATGATTCCCTCAGTCGAGGTTTTGGAATTGCTATCAGCTAGCAACAGATTAAATAATTTATGAACAATAAGAGGTCAAGTTCCTTCTACTCTATTTTTCTGTTTGATTTCTTGCTTTTTTTTTGGCTTTGCTACTTTCTATTTATTTTTATTATCGCTTTTCTGCAGTCACGATGCCACGCCAGTAAAGGAGCAGACAAATGCATGGAAAAAGGGAGGCCTTGTTGATTATTCATTTTCTTAGGTAAGTGACAAGATGGACCCCAAGGAGCTTGTAAAGCTAATAGAAATCCTAAACCCAGAAAATAAGGCTGGGAGAATCACAGTAATAGCAAGAATGGGGGTAGAGGACATGCGTGTTAAGATACCACATCCGATCCGAGCAGTGCGTGGGGCTGGACTGGTTGTTACATGGGTCAGTGACCCAATGCACGGCAATACCATGAAGGCTCCTTGCGGCCTGAAAACTCGCTCTTTCGATAGAATTCTGGTACCATCAACTCTCTCTTTTTCTCTATAATCTCTTACTGGTATATAAGAACCAATGCCATCTGAAAGTCTACATATTTATTTTGGTTTGTATTGTGTTTAAGTGACATTTTGTGGTTGGGTAGGGATTTTTCCATTGAGATATCTTTGTCAATAACATGCATTTACCTGTGTGCACCAGTCAGCGCAAAAATGTTTTCATGCTGGTATGAACTGCTTGCTCAAGTTGTTATAATTTATTTTTTTGTGGTGGGTAGTTGATAAAAAAGAGTTAGGTCCTCTTCCCTTTACAGTAGGCCATAGGATGAATAACTGATACTTTGAAAAAATGTTTTCAGTGTAAAATGGTTGTTGACTCCTTTTTGTTCCCTCTTGTTTTTATTGGAAATTTCCTCCTAGATCTGTCCAGCAAATAGTTTTCATATCCTTCAATTACTCTGAAACCTCCTCCTGAAAACATTGTAGACATAAGAACAATAATTTAATAAAATTAAGGCAACAATACACTTGACAGCCATTGTCATGATATTCTAAAAAATTAATAAGCCAACAATTGTTTGCTTGAATAGGCTGAAGTGCGGGCTTTAATTCTTTGATGTGCATGAGCAAGAAGGGAGCCACCCAGGTGGGGTCCACTTGGAGATGACTGGCCAGAATGTGACTGAGTGTATAGGTGGGTCCCGCACAATCACTTATGATGACTTTGGATCACGTATCGCCGCGATACGTGCAGCGATCCAAGGCTGAATGCTTCACAATCTCTTGAGTTGGCCTTCATCATTGCCGAGAGACTCAGGAAGAGAAGAATTGCATTTTGGTCCCTCTAATGAAAATTATTACCATTTTTAATGTGCTTGTTTCTTTCAATATGTCATTGGAACTTCATAGGTGGTACACCATCAAAGCATAGACTCTGTATCTGCTACTTTTTCCAAAAAGTAACAGACCTAGCACTTGGATTTCTGAATGGTTGGTCACAATAAATGTTACACTAATGTGGCAACTACACCTAATTAGTGTGGACTGTTTTGGGCATCATTTGCAGATTAATCTAAAGTCACACTTTTTTTGTTTTTTGTCTCATTGCAATGAATTCTTCATATGTCCTCTAAATTTTCTCAATTAAAAAGGTCCGGATATTTATTCCTTACATAAAGGCCTATCATTTTGGTAGTTCATCATTTGGTAATCCCTTAAAAATTTGATTGGTCGTATTAATACCTTCATGAGCTGGAGTTGATAGCTAATCAAAGTAAGGCGATAATATTGCCTTATACTACTGAACTTTCCAATATTTTATTTCAAAAACATATTTGAAATGTAAACTGTCAAATTGGTTTGTTATCTTCTGTGATTACATTTGAAATACAATTATTAGGCCAGTGAATCCTCTCCAAATCATTAGGCTCATTTTCATTTTTTTTTTCTCAAGCTCTTCGGCTGTCCAATTACTGATTGTCATGTACCCTTATTTATCCATTTATATTTGTCTTGTGCCTTTTTTAAATTATGTTAGGAGATCAACTAGAGTAGTCCATCTTTAATTTATTAAAAATATATAAAATAAAAATTTGTCCGCACATTGAGCGGGCACTGCTGCTAGTCTATATAAAAAACTCATAAAAAAATAAATTATTTTATATTTTAAACTATTTTTATATTTTAGAAAATACACGATACAAACATTATGAACCCTCCAATAACAATGGTATTGAAAAATACCAAATATATATATATATATATATATATATATATATATAATTTTAACAAAATATAAAATTTTGTTTTTTTTATAAGTTTTCAATATGGTGAACAAATTGAATTGTTTGGATCTATTATTTAAAATTTGATATGTGAGAACGATCATATTGGACAGACCTCATTCGTCCCATATATTAAACTCTAGCATTTGTCTTATCCAATCCAAAATGTGATAGTTTTCAATTTGGGTTTGTTAATATTTTTTTTTTGTACGTGAAATATGAAAATAAATTATACATGAAATTTGATAAAAAAATATTAACATGTTATGAATTAAGATGATAATAAATTAAACACAAACTTATTCAACGTTTTAAGAGAGATAATCATGGATGATTGAAATCCCTCATTTTTGGAATGCTCAGTGACAATTAAATTTAATATTTATCTTGGTAACTTATCCGCCTAATATACACTATATGTAATTATACTTATTTATTTTAATAAATTCTCCAGCCAATTCTCTTCGAATCCTTGATATTGATTGGACGTTAAAAAGGAAAAAATATTGATGCCCCTATAATTTCTTTCCCATGTGCGTGTAACTTGCCTTTGATACATTATTATTTTGTTTTTTTTTCTAAAAAAAGCCAGGGTGCATGCTTTCTTATAGAAAGTCATTGATAGAATTTATTAGTATAGGATTTATAAGTTAAACGTTTATTTCAAAACATTTTTACATTATGTATAATATCCTCCATATACTCTCTTTTTCTATCCATCAGTTCATTCTTCCCGGCGCTAATAACCATCTCTCTTTCTGTCAATATTTTGGGTTACTTAAGTTTGAGTGGTAAGAAGAAAAAACTGTCGACTGCAAAAAGAAAACCTGTCGACTCGAAATTTGAACTTCTTTCTGGTACTTCATTTCCTTTCTTTTTCGTTGCAAATTTGTCACTATTATTCTTCTCCACGCCTGGTTGGTATTCATGACTAAACATGATTCTAAACAAGATGCACAATTATAAATTATTTTTCATTTCCAAAGAAAAAAGATATTGCATTTCATTGTGTTATTTGAGTTCTAATGGTGCTTACACGTGTTAACTAAATTTCTGTATTTTGCTAGTTTATTATATTCTTTTGTTAATTCTGGTTTCGTTTGGATAACATTCAGGTTTCAAAAAGAGATTGTCTTTTGCTATGCATGCTGGCTGGAAAAGTCTGGATTCATTCAATGACATTAAACAACTCCAAACGTTGAACTTGGATTTTGAAGAAGAAATGGTGTGCAATTTTATAGTTGAGAGAACTACATGTTAGTTACAAAATAGTTGAACTTGAGTTGTATTTGAGGAAGAAAAAAGAATAAATTGAAATGATGTAAAATAGTTGAATGAAATTTGAGTTGTAAATTAATTTGAAATTGATATTTTTATTGTTTTTTATTTTATTGTCATATTATATTTTTTATTTAAATGTTGAAATAGTTAATGCTATGGATTAATCCTAAATATTGCAATGATTAAAAATATCAATAATATAATACCTATTGGCTTAAAAGAATTCAATCCAACAATTCATTTGCATCAATAAAGTGAAGGATATAAAATAAATTTATTTACATCACCAAATCACGTGCATCGAGGACTTTCATGCAGAAGAGTACAAATTGCATCGGCTTGTCGGTACTGTTGATTAGTTATGTTGTACGAGAAAATTGATGCAACTACAAATCACATGAATCAGGAATTCCCATGCGGAAGAGTATAAGTTGCATGGGCACGTGGATGTAGTTTATTGTTTATCTTGCATGTGTAAGTTGATGCAACTACAAATCACATGCATCATGAATTCTCATGCGAAAAAGTATATGTTGCATTAGCATATGGATGCAGTTTATCATTATCTTGCATGCGTAAGTTGATGCAACTATAAATCACATGCATCAGGAATTTCCATGCGGAAGAGTATAAGTTTCATTGGCTTGTTGATGTAGCTTATTGTTAATTATGCATGTGTAAGCCGATGCTACGGTAATTAAATTCATTGGGACTGCCAATGCAGAAGGTAAGAAGTTGAATTAGTATGATGATGCAGTAGATAATTTATTCTTCATCCGAACATTGATGCATTTGAGAATCTGTTTTTAGCATCAGTCATCCGATAAAACTGAGTGAGTCGATGCATTTGATATCATCACCATCGCCACTTTCTGCATCACCTTTGTTGCATCAATAAGCTGATGCAGATCACTTACTTCATCGGTTTTGCGGATGTAGAAAGGCGATGCAGATAGTGTCTTTTCCTGTAGTGGAATGAAAGGTTTCAATTGGCGGCTTCTTAGGTTTGTACAATTGTACTTATAACTCTTGCCTTTTTCTTTCTTAACTTGTTACTTAGTTACATAAGTAGAAAACTTATTACTCTCTCTTTGTTTGTTTGCAGGTTCGGGCTCCATATAAGAGACCGACATGGGATGTTCCGACACGTTAGAATTCAACAAATATAATGCTTGCGCTAGCTTTGTAGCTCAGACCTGCAATTGATAGGTATGCTACTCTTGATAAGAACTAAGCACTCAAACCAAATGAAGTGGAATGGGAGTCAGTACAGGCTTTGATGGATTGTTTGAAGATTTTTTACAATGCCACACTAAAATTTAGTGCCACAAAGTGTCCCTCCCTTAACTTCTTCTTTACTAAAATGTGTGGGGTGTATATAAACATAAGAAAAATAGAGAACAATCCTTATGATTTTATTGCTAAGATGAGTGAAAAAATGTTTGCTAAATGAGAAAGGTATTAAACAAGTGGGAACACTCTGTTAGCCATTGCTTGTGTGCTATATCCAAAATGTAAGATGACAGTTGTGGAGTACTATCTCAAAGTGATATATTCTACCAATTATGAATGGTATATATCAAACTTGAATGCTTGCATCAATGCTATGTTCAAGGAGTACTTGGAGGCATACTCCATTAAAATACAGAGCCAATCTAGTACTTCATCACTACCTCAAAGTCAGAGGTATTTATGTACTTATTTAATTCAATAAATTTTAATTATTCATTCAATTTAAAAACTTTCTTATTACTTAATCAATAAATTGTTATTCTTGGTTCAGTACACAAGCAGGTGGGGCATCTAGTAGTGACTTAGTGGATGATATAAGAGCTGAACTAGAACATTACATGCAAGGAAAGAAAACGGCTGAACCTGTTAAGACAGAGCATGAGGAATATTTAGGTGAGCCATTGGATAATACTGGTTTGGATGCAGAATTTGTTATACTTGCATGGTGGAAGTTGAAGGTGCCTAAATATCCAGTGTTATCTCGACTAGTTCCAGACATCATGGATGTTCTGGCATCGACAGTGGCATCTGAGTCCACATTCTCTACTAGTGGCAGGACACTATCACCTGTGAGAAAATGTTTGAATGATGAGAGCATATGGAGGCTCTCATCTGTGCTCAAGACTGGTTGCGTGCTCGTGTGGCCGGTAACTTGTTATTCTTCTTTCATTTTTCTTTGTTCCTTTTTCTTCTTATATACTTGGTAAATGAAAACATCAATAATTATTTGCATGATGTTGTTTTGCAGTGGATGGTGGGAACATTGGTGCTCCAATGTGGGGGCGAGTGTCCAAACGGTATCCGATGATACCATTTTGTGGCAGTGAAGAAGTCACTAGTCTGTAAGTGCCTTATATTGAGGTTGTTTGATGAGATATTTTTGTCGAGAAGATGACTTCTAAGTTGTAGGATTGTATTTTTGTGAACTTGTGATGTGTAATCTGTGTTGTATGAGTCTGTGACTTATTGGCAGTAAGATCAAGTAGTTGAAGCTTGGAGTGTTAAGCTTTTTGGCTCCTTAGTCTCAAGCTTATAATCTTCAATGATGAACTGTATTATATTAGATTGATAGTGAGCTTTTAGCCATTGGTTGAGAAAGGTTTAAGTCTGAGAAGATGCTTGGGACTAGGTTGAGTTTACTGCTTAACACTCATCTGTGTGACTGTGTTTGTATTGATTGCTAAGTTAACTTGTGAACCGTATTTGTTTTGATTGCTAAGTTTGTAGTCATCTGTGTTTGTATTTCTTGTATTTGTATTGTTATTAAACCAGCTGAACTTCTTTGCTATATTTGTTGTTTTATTTTCTTTTATTTTTTGAAAATATTTGAACTTGCCAAGTTGTAATTATGTGTTTTAAACAGTATAAAATTTTGAACGTTAGTTACGTTCTTCCGTTAATTGAAGACAAAACGTGTAACGTAATCAATTTCATTTCTGCTCTGTTCACGTAACATTAGACGAACTTAAAAGGTGTAACGTCCGTAGGGACGGAACAGAAATAGAAGTTGTCATTTACGTGGCCGTTGGACACGTTTGACAGCTTTAATTCAGATCTACTTAAATGATGAGTTACTTTACTTCTTATATCTACTAGCATACACGCCCACCCGATGTGTGGGCAAAATTTTGACAAATTAAAGAATCATCAAAACATGCAAAAAATACATTTTTGAAATTGAAATCAACATACAAAACATATAAAAATGCATTTTAGTATTTAGTATTTTAGTGTCCAATATTACATGAAAGGCCTTCTAAGTAACTCTATTAGTCTTTGTCTGGATAGTTTAGTTATTTAGAAATTAATATTTAATGAAGCAAACAAAATACTAATGTTAAGTAGCATTAAGTAGAAACGTCATTGTGCAAATTAATTTGACCAGATCAAAATTTTTTTATTCCAAAGTAGACAAATTATTATATTAGCTTTTTAATTAGTCTACCATTTTTTTTTGAAAGTTAGTCTATCATTTGTTGTATTGTAACTAGCAGCAGTGCCCGCTCAATGTGCGGGCAATTCTTTATTTGATATATTTCAAAAAGTTAAAGATTTAATAGCTGTGTTGGTTGCACAATGTAGAATGACACAATATATATATCTACTTTTCTATTTTACATCATTTAGCTATTATTAACCAATAATACATCATCACTTTTTATATTGTCATTTCTTAACTTAAATGCTGCGATTATTTTATTGCTATATTTCGTTTATTTATCTCTTAATCAAATATCATATCAATGTATGAACATTATTTCCTTTTGCCTAATTTCAATGAATTCTTCAAATATCTCTTTCAAAATATTTACAATTAAAGAGTGCGGACATTTGGGCCATCCACTTACTTTTTATTGGCCGAATTAATAAATATTTATGAATGCACATTTAATATGATTGGTGACATAAAAGGAACATACTTATATCTATAATTAAATAGGAATGCAGCAAAATATTTCCATTACACTCTATCATCAGTATGTACTTCAAAATCTAACAAATTTTCAAACATTGATAGTAGCCATCAAGAAACAAAATCTAACAAATTACATTGTTATTTGCTTTTCATTTCTTGAGCCAATGCACCCAAATTAAAAGCCAAACGTAATGGCAAAATTAAAAAGAATGAAAATTGAAACTGAAATAAACTAAACTAAGCTGTCTCTGCCAATAAGGTCGTACATTTCTTGTCATCTATACGCTGCTTGTGTCTCAAGTCATCTTTACTCAATACATATTCAAACCAATTTTACTGGACAACCATTACACTGCACTTATATCTCAGGTCGTACATTTCCTACCTGAGAAACAATATTCCATCCTTTATGCTTAAAGATGGATTGAGCTTTTATGCCTCAGTCTCTTACTTAAGTTTGTTGACAATATATTGAAATTGAAAATTAGAAAGGTTGCAAAGATCTAAATTGTCTCCAAGCGCAATTCTCCTCTAAAGGCTACAAGAGCTCCTTCTTCACCCTATAGAATCATGCACATGCCAGTTTGTTATTTCAAGTATTTCAAAGAAAAGCAAGAAAGAAAAAGGAATCAGACTTGATTCGAACCTTCCCATTTGTTGAACGATCTTTATGGCTCTTTATGGGGCAGAACCAGTACCTCTTACATTTCAAATTTTGCTAAAAAACCCTACAAACATCTCTTTTATTTATAATTGAATACTTAATATGCATTATAATTGAACATAGTGAAACTAACTCCATCTCCATTTTCAATCCAATTAAACTCTAAACAACAGTTAATAAAATTAGTGGTGGTAAGGTACAGCACCTGCTTTCTCACAACAAGTGATTCTTGCCATCGACTGAATGGAAAGGTACAACACCTACTTTCTCACAGCATCAACCAAATGCCAGAAACTCATAACCGCCTTGGCAATGGTTCTTGCCATCCTTGCCTGGCTATTGTGCAAATTCACCTCTTCAAATTTCTCTAGGCCCTCATTAACAATCCACCTGCAGACTTAGGATGCAGCAGCAATTTTTCATGAACGCTCCTACAAAATTGAACAAATCTGAAATCAAGACAGTAAGCAAATTTAGTATTACACAATGCCACATCAGCATTTGACTGATTGAAGTGTTGACTAATAGATAATTTGTCAATTACAAATATATTTATGCAGAATAGGTCACATAATTCACATTTAATTGCATCCAACATTCTTATAGCCAACTAAAAAGAATGCACCTTCTTTTCAAACTCTATTGCTGCCCTAGCGGAAAAGCATGTAAGCTTCCTGAGAAATAACTAAAACTCGTAGAAAATTGTAATATATATGAAAGATTAGAAGGAGACTTACCACATGTAGGTCTACAATAAAGAAGAATGTCTCATACAAATCCAGAAACCAATGTGAACCAAAAAAAATAGGTCATGCAGACTTGACATTGTATCTTACAAATTTAAATATACAATGGTTTTTAATTGTGGGAGAAAAATGAAAGAAATAACCTGAAGAGCCCAATTCTTAATGGCACCAAGGTAATTACCGAGATGTACTGATCTAGTATGAACTCCAGAGATGACCCTTTTCCTATAATGGACAATCACATTAAAAAATTATAATGAAAAACGTAACTTATGTTCTTTCAGGCTTTGTGTCAAGCACATCGTATGCAACCCGAAACAAAAAAATTGCAGCAACATGTTACCTCCTTTGTTTTGGGTGTTGACGAAGCATCTGAGACCTCAGCTTGTGACACCACAGAGAGGCATAGGGTATGTTTGGAAGTGGAGTGAATAAGAATGAATAAGGAAATTCATGAATAAGAATTTTGAATTAGAAATAGGAGAATTGTCTATTCATGAATAAGGAGATGTTGTTTGGATGGTGTGTTGTGAATAAGAATAAGAAAAGAAAAGAATATAATAATGATTTGATTAGTTTTCACACCCATGCATCAATTCATACACTTCAATATTTATCTATTATTCCTAAATGCATGCCCTTTTATTTTTTACTGAACCTGATCATTTTTCTTGCTTACCGAGTAATTGAGAATGCCACTGCCTCACTCTCTGAGATTTTTTTACTGCAATCAATCAACATGCGACTTTTACCCCTTTTTTATTATCATGCACCTTCCTAGTATTTTAAAGGAATGAAATTGGATTGCAGATTGAACAATTTCGGGATATCTCATAGAAATAGTAAAAGAAAAATAATGACATGCATGAATAGGAGGAACCAGGCGCAACACATGGCATGAATCCACGGCTCGGGAGTGGTTTCCATAGCTTCTCAAACTCAGCTGAGGTGACCCGATCACTGCCGCCCAACTGTGAAATCTAAAGTAGTGAAACAATACAAAGAGATTTCCATGATTGATTGGACTAAGACTCTACACTATCTATATGCAACCCTCCCTGACCCCAAACCACCAAGCCACTTGCAAGGAAGAAAAGGAAAAAGTGTCATTCTGACTCTTGAATTCATTTTAATGTAACAAACAAAATGTATAAACCAAATAACTCTTTATAGCAATGGCATGGGAAGGATTGAAGAATCACCTTACGAGATCGAGAAAAGGCATAAATTTGGAGAGTTGGGGAGGAGCTAGCTCTTGGGTCCAGCGCAACTCTTTCTTGGAGACATCCCATCTCTGAAATAACGCAAACCAACAACTCAAAAAATGGTAAAATCAACCTAATTCTCACTGAAAGCAGAAATCTTGATTTAAACATTGACTGAGAAAAGATAGAAATTAGCCACCTTGGATAGCTTCTTTGCACCTGAATTAATGTTATCAAAATAATTGATCAAAGAAGCATCCTTTCTTTACTTCATATAGTTTGCTAAACTATTTTCAATCCTATGTTGTTGGATTAAGACAAATCTTGATATACCATGGAGCACGTGGTGGTCAGAAAAAGAGCAAAATTCAAATTAAAACAAAAGTACATTTTTATCAACAAAATGTAACAAATGAGTCTTAATTTACCCGAAATTACAGATTCCAAGTAATTTCCTGTATACACCAGTGAGAAATTTTATAAATCTGATTCCCAACACACTATAAAATTGGTTTATTCAAACAGAAATCTAAAATAAAGCAGCAGCGGATGCAATTCAATATGAGGGTCTTAAGAAAACAATGGCTGCAAATCCAATCATAACAAATTAGAACAACAAAAAAACTCGATAATATTAAACCATAAATTTCAAACAAACAACTCAAAGAAAAGAAAATTAGAAATTAGAAATATTACAGCATGGTTGAGAGGAGTCGAAGAGGTCTCACGAAGGAGGTAGATTCTATTGAGAAGATTGGGCGAACGGCAGTCCGCAGTCGAAGTTGTAGGTCGCCATGCCCGACCTCGAGGTAGAAGAAGGGAGGTTGAGTGCGAGAACGGAGGAGATGGGCCTCAATTTTGGGGTGAGGTGGTGCTTGGTGGGGTTGAGAGAAGAAGGAGAGGGAGGTAATAAGGGGAGGATAAGAGGGTTACGGCCGTGGGGGTCTGATAAAGTGCGTGAGGTAGAAGAGAGGTGGTGATCAAAAAGGGAGAAGAAGGTGGGGTGAGGCGCGACTGCGCGAGGGAGTTTGTTGAGAATTAGTGAAACCCTAGACTCTAGACTCTAGGATATCGGTAAATAGAGAGAAAGATATTGGTAGCGGCCAATTCCGACGATTAGGTATACGGAGAAGAGAAAGAAAGTAATATGTGATTATCTTTCCTTTTTATCTGATGCGAAGGGGAAAAATATATATCGTTGATTAAGGTGTGATGCAGGAAAGAAAGGAAAAAAATTATTGCATAAAGGAGGCATCGAACCGCGATGTGTACAACGAAACACGGAAGGCTTTGCTAACGCAGCGACTTTGACTTATTTGTGTGTAGAGTCGACTCTTTTGTAAAAATAGCGATCCAAACCGTATATTATGTTGATCAATGGTTTATAATGATGCTAACAAAATTGTTTGGACCCCTTTGTGTGAAAAATGCTGACCTTGCTAAGGGTGCTTTATAAGTAGTAGAGATTTAAAAATGTGCTCCGAACTTAATTCTTAGTATTTTCCACTGCTTGGAGATGCTCTGTTTGGAAATACTCTATTTAGCATCTACTTAAACGAATTACTTCTTAATTAAAAAAACATAACAGCATTATTCTGATTATTACATGCTTGGCGAGACAATGTCAAGTTGTCATACACATAAAAATAGTTTTTTTTTTAAAGTTCATGCACATAAAAATAGTTATTTTAATTGAATGCATCCATTCAGAAAAAAAAAAAAATTTATCAAACCGAAGTTCAGAAAAACTTGTTCTGATTGTGTAAAATACCATTTCTTTTTGATAGACAAGTCAACATCTCAATTTAAACAATGACGTCAAATTGAATGAAAATTTAGTATTACAATATATGAAAAAAAAAACATTGGCAGTTGGATAGGTAACTGTTGTCCCTAAGGGGGCGGCTTAATCAAGGTTTAGCGGAAGCGATTGAGGTTTTGGACCGGTTTGGTATGAACTACCCTAACACAATTCAATTGGTATCCAATACAAGCAAGCACACAAGCAATTCAAGTATAGCAAGATAATAAAGAGAGAAAGAGAGAGAGAAATTGAACACGCGATGTGATTACGGAGTTCCGACCCGCTAGAAGAAGCTAGCCTTAGTCGTACGTCTCCGGGAGTTTCGCTACCACCAAAGGGCGCGCTCCGTTCAATTCCAACAAGAACGGGACTACAACTTCGAACCGAATCACCTCGTCACAAGGACACTCGAGGCGGATCGGCCTAACTCGAATGGCACAACGACCTCAAAGGAGAAGAGCTCTCAACCTATTCCAACCTACACCTAGCGACAATGTCGGGGCGGTGGTGTTTGAGGCTACTAAATCTCTCAAGATGGTCTAGCTATGAAAAGCTCAAGTGGGAGAGTATCCCTGTGCTCAAAGGCTCAATTCTGGTCTAATTTTGCAAAGTGAAGCTCTCTAACTCGTTTTTTTTCCTCACTAAGGAGAGAGAACAAGGGGTGGATATATATAGGGCTCGAAATGAGCAGTTCCCCAGCAAAAACAGGCCACAACGTTGTACAACGCTGAATAGCGTTATACAACGCTGGAATATGACCGTTGTAAATTCTAACGGCTCTTTAATATAGCCGTTGGTCTGTCAGAGCGTTGTGCAACGCTATTTGCCGTCGCACAACAGAGGAGTGTAAAATCAAAGGAAAGCTCCGACAATTCCGTTGGAAATTGTCAGAGCGTTGCTTGCCACTGAATGGCGTTACACAACGCTAAAGGGAGACAAAAGGAACAACTCTGACAGATTCAACAGAGCGTTGTACAACTCTATATGCCGTCACACAACGCTAACGTTACCCAACGCTGAAAGACGTTGGCTAACGTCTCCAGAGACTTTGCATGTAAAAACAGCACAACTAACTTGGGATTTTTGTGGCGTTGTGCAACGCTATATGGCGTTGCACGATGGTACTCAGGAAAATTTCCAAGTTTTTAACTATAGCGTTGTACAACTCTACTGAGCGTTGTACAACGTTGTGACTCAGCGTTGCCT
The DNA here is from genome assembly GCA_028095005.1 of Rhynchospora pubera. Taxonomy (NCBI): domain Eukaryota; kingdom Viridiplantae; phylum Streptophyta; class Magnoliopsida; order Poales; family Cyperaceae; genus Rhynchospora; species Rhynchospora pubera. Next base: position 59,889,435 of record CM051459.1, on the reverse strand, counting down.
AACTCTATATAGCGTTGTGCAACGTTGATTCACAAAAGTATGAATTTAGCTGTTCTAGTGTTGTGTAACTCTATCTAGCGTTGTACGACGCTAGGTCACAGAAAACAGGATTTTGCTGGTTTATTGAGCTTTTCGCTATATAGACCATTTTAAGGATAAACAATGACTAAAGTATACCTTCTATCCTAGTCTAAACTAGCCTACAAGCTCTCTAATGACTTGATCTTGATCTTTCTTAAAGCTTTTATCCAAGTCCTCATAAATTGTATCTTCTTCCTATAAAACTCAAAGAAGATTGTTAAATGCCAAATGATATTGTTTTGCAATCGACAAACCTAGAGACGTTTAGTACAACAGTAACATCTATGCCGTGTGATGTGATGCATATGCGCATATCTTCTCTTATATCAAGTCAATGCTTCATAAATTTAATTCCTCTGTGTTTAAATAATTTCCACAAAACAAGGATTTCAATTAGTCAAATGCTTGTAAGCATCGGCATCATTCCAAAAGGAAAGTGCACAGAAAGAATCATTAGAGAGGAATATAAAAGAAGAAATCCGTAAGTCTACCAGTGATTAAGAAGTCTCCTAAGAACTTCATCCACTTCCCGCCTCGGTTTCCCCGGAATAAGCGCAAGCATTATTCGCTTATTCCCTCTCCTCGGTCCTATTCTACTGGGATAGGTTAAGCCACCAATTTCGTATAGTATTTTTCTGGTGTTGTGTTCAGTGTAGCGAGTGTAAGTGGTTTTCTTCTTATTTATCATCATGTTTTGAGTGGAAGTCTACCAACTAAAAAAAAATATTGAGTGAATGTTATAAAATGGAAATTAAATTGGAGGATTCATTGTAAATATTTAATCTTTGGAGACTTGGCCCACATCTTTATCTAAAGAAAACTATTTGTTACGCATATGGCTTTGCTGAAAGTGATAACAACAGATCCAGAAAAGAGTCAAATTAAAGACCCAACCCAACATCGCCCCCCAGTTTACTTACATCTCTCTCATCTCGGTCTCCGTTTCACACTGCAATTAATGTTAGAATCAAACAACTCGGATTTGGTTAATTAAAAAAAAAATCCAAACCTTATTTTACGACATTGGGTTTGGGTTATAAAAGGAACCTTCTTAACACGATAAGTTTTGCAAATTTAATTTTTCTAATAATACATTAGTACCAATGAAATACTCAAATGTGGGCAAAGTTGTCAAGGACGTGGATCCTCTGCTCGGTTTTCGATCTCAGCCGTCCGATTTAATCTCAATAGTTAAATTATTTCGGGCCTATCAATCTAATATTATTTACGGAATATATATTTATATCCGTTGAAATTAAATCGGACGGCTGAGATCGAAAAACGAACAGAGGATCTCGTTCCAAGTTGTCAAATGCTCAAATAATGTCTCTCAATTCTCACGCCAATAAAATATAATTTTGAGCTTAAAAAACTTAGCACAATTGTTAAACTTTATATTTATTAATGGTGTGTCAAATAACAAATGATGGTTCCAATTCTCAAAGCAACAAAAATATACATTTGAACTTGCTAAACATTCCATAATTATAAATGGTTTTTAGATGTATAACCAAAATTACATATCTGACCAAAAATATATCAAACCAAAATAAATAATTCCACCCATTTATAGCGTCGGATGCAAAATATAGCAACTCAAACAGTGCCTACTATCATTTCATATAGTCAAACAAAATCCGTCTCTTTCTCTCTCTACCTTATAAAACCCACTATTCCCAATTATTCTGACAAAGAGAAAAACCCTTTGGGGCTTTCATAGAGACTAAACATTACAAAATGAAGATACCCAATTTCTCTTTTCTTCCTTTGCTGGTTTGCATTGTGGCAGCAGTACTAACCGGCGCATCTGCGCGTGGACATGATCAACCTCTGGCAAATATTGCAATTCACCACGCCAGAATAGCGCTTGATAATTCAGCATATATCAAGGCTTCTCCTTATGTTTTGGGAGAGAAGGTATGCTAGATTCATTGAATTATTTTGCTCTTTTTTGTGCATTTGGTTGATTTTGGTTGTTTTTTAATTAGTTCCTTTTTGGTGATTGTGTTGATGGGAGTGGGAGGGGGCGTTTGTTTTCTTTTCTTCTCCATTTGTCGTAGGAATGGAGTTTGGTTTTTTGAACTGGTTTTTATGAAACTTTGAGTATACATTTTTTAGAAGGGACGATCATATATCTAGTATATATTTTAGAAGGGACGATCATATATCTAGTATAGTTTGAACATAGGAGTCCATATATGTTAGACTATTTAGTATTTTAGTACAAATGGTATATCTTTCTCATCTTGTTCATAACAAAAAAATTGTTCACTACTTGCTTTAGCTATCTTATAGGGGTTCAACATGTATCCATTTCGTCAAAACTGGAGAGAACGAAGAACTTTTACAAACTCTTTTATATTGTTTTGGGCAAATGCCATACTGGTGTCGACAAATGTCGACAGTTAAATAAGTTGACTGGAGAAGTGTGAAAGCCGTGTAACGGTTTATAGAGTTACTAGTAGACCGGGTTGTTGCCTTGTTGGGTTGATCCAAGGTATTGGCATGGACCTAAGAGTAGGGGTGAGCAAAAAACTTGTAACTCCTGAGTTATTCGAACTCGATTCGAGAAAACTTCATCAGTAACTCGAGTTAACATGACTCAAGTTTTAGCGACTCGAATTATGCCGACTCGTGAGTTATATTTGCTGAGTTCAAGTTAGGTCTTACTCAACTCGGTCCAGCTCGAGTCAGCATCATATACAAGCCGAATAAATAAAAATATTATATCATTGTAAAGCCCAAAAATTTTAACTGTCTAAGCCTAACCCTTGTCCCCAAATATCTTTCCCTCTCGATGCACAACTGAGATATTTATTTATGTATGTGTAAAAATTTTTATTTTGAGATAATTGTTGCATCTATTCGCTATATTAAAAAGTTGTCTATCGAGTCACGAGTTGACTCGAGTTACAAAATGATGAGTTCGAGTTAGCTTAGATAACTTGTCTCCCGAACGAGTCACGAGTTGACTCGAGTTGTAACGAATTCGAGTTCGAGTTAAGCTCAACTCGCTTGAACTCGGCTTGTATACAGTCCTACCTAAGAGTACTGAAATCATGTTTCCATCACTGTGTTGAATGTTGATTAACTAGTTGCCATATATTTTTTTCCCTTCTCTGTAGGGTTGCATAACGTTAGAAATGGAGGCGAAACAAGGGTGTTTCGTTAACCGTTTCGTTTTGGTGACGAACTGATTTTTGTTTTGTTAATCTTTTTCGCAGGGATGAAACAATCAAAATTTATGTAAATTTCACGTAGAAATTGAGGCGAAACAAGAGTGTTTCGTTAACCATTTCGTTTTGATGACGAACTGATTTATGTTTTGTTAATCGTATTATAGGGATGAAACGATAAAAATTTATGTAATTTTCGCGATTTACACTGTGAGAAACTATTTCACTATTTCGTTGATTGTTTCGTTAAACCAGACGAAATAAAATTTTGTTTCGTTAACCTTTCGCCCTAATGGTGAAACAATTAACCTTGATTATTATTATTTTTTTTTATAATGCACGCACTCTGCATATTGTTCTTTCGGTGCTTAGATCATGCTGCATATTTGTTGTTGTTGTTGTTGTTGTTGTTTTATTTTAAGGCTATATTATATAATAAAGATAAATATACAAAATAAGAAATTAATTCTATGTCTCATTCTGATTAAATAATATTTTTTAAATTATAAAATAGGTTTTTTTTTAGTTAATGATACAGTATCTCAACATAATATTATGTATAAATTTAACATGCATATTTAAGTAGGAATTTATGTATGGATTTTGAATAAAATGGGTAGCTATAATTGTAAATGTACAACACCCAAAAGAATATTATTGATGCGTTATAAGTAGTAACGGTAACTTATCTCTCTTTTGTCTTTTTTCATTCAATGGACCGCTATAAATAAGCGATACTATTTTGCAATAACGATAACCAATGAAATAAGAGATGGGCTAAAATCAGTCATGACTGACAGAGGCAACCGTCAGCTACGATCAAATCTCAATTTTTGAGATTCTAACAATCGATCCGAACCATTTAATGTATTCTCCATATTGAAATTTCGTTGGAGACAAAATTTTATATTTTTCTGAAATTTTTTAGTATTTGTTTGATATTTTATAAAATTCTTAATCTAAACAATTCTGGACCCTTCAATAACTATGATTTTTAAAAATCTAAAAAAAAATAATAAATAAAATAAAAAATATAAAATTTGGTCTCCAACGAGATTTTAATATGAAGAACACATTGAATGGTTCGGATCGACTGTTAGAATCTCAAAAATTGAGATTTGATCGTAGTTGACGGTTGCATCCGTCAGTCGTGGCTGATTTTAGCCCATCTCATGAAATAATTATCATAATTATTGATACTAAAAAAATTAAAAAGATTAGATATAAATATAGATATGTTGCATATTATATTTGGTTTAAATTAAAATTATTTTAATCATCAGTAACTGATCAGTTTGGTTTAAACTTTCCAATAAGTGACTAGTTAATTTGCAAACTCTATCATAATTTAAACAAATTGTATTACAGAATGTCTCACATAACACAATTGAAAAGAGAAAAAGCGCTTCATAATATCTTGCTCTTATTGTAACAATTTGACCGACTGCCAAGTGTCCCTCTCCAACGGTCCAATTCCATTGACCATAACAAATTAGAACAAATATGACTTTCTAATTTCTATGGTTCCGTTTGGATTGCTTAGGAATAAGAGGAATTATTCCTAGACGGAAAGTTTTGGGAAGTGTATAATTTTGTGAAGAGTTTGAATTGTTTATAATAAATTTACGTCTAAAAAGAAACTATTCCTCATATTCCCATACGATCCAAACGGGACGCGTAATGGGCGACATACTGTCGTCTCCCGTAAGTACAATAAATACAAATTTTGGGTCACTTGAGTTGAGAAAGCTACAAAAATATCTGGTTTTAGTTGTTTTCTCCATATCTTTTGGAGGAAAATGTAGTGCTTGTACTAAATAAATATGGTCTCGGCCATCGCTAGTTTTTAATGGAGTCCTTTTTACTACCAAACATTATTATTTAGCTTTCCTTTTGTATTTCGCTTGAATTTATTTTTATTTTTTTTTATTTTTATTTTTTTTTTTTGCGGCCATCCATTAGCGAGTCAAATTTGTAGGACATTACGTGAAAAAATTCTGCACTTGAATGCTCGGTTGATAATGGACTATATTACCAACCGTATAACGTTTATTGTGGGAACATATATATATATGCATACTATTACCCTTTAATCAAATTACAGTAGTTTGCTTGTATCTATTTAGTATGAGGTTATAGTTAGTTGCTAACCAGTCAAGTTACGAGTAACTATTCTGGGAAATGGGGAATTTTGTTATTAAGTTTGATCATTTCAAAACAAATACTAACACATCTGTAATATGCATGCAAAGTGTTTGAGGAAATGTCCAGAAGGACACTACAACACCACCCCACCCCTCACCCCCTGCCATTGGTACTAACTACTAACATCATGGTTCATTTTTTATTTTTGAAAATATTAGGGAGATGACACGGATTGGGTAACAGTTGAGTACTTCTCTCCAAATGCAACAACAAATGACTGGATTGCTGTCTTTTCCCCTGCAAATTTTAAGTAATTCTTTTCTCTGAACTTTATCTATAATTATTTACATGTGAAACATTACATACTTTTTATAATAGCTGCCTGTGTGGCTGTACTGGATGAATGGTTCTTGTTCTTTTATCTCAATACAAAGACTTGCATGCAATTTGGTAATTTTATTTTTCTATAGTGTTATTAAATTGTTTCTTGGTTGCAGTTCATCGACCTGTCCAGCTGTCAATGTTGAAGGGCAAGACCCAGATATTTGCACTGCCCCCATCAAGGTTATTTAAGAAAGGAACCTTTTTTTTTTCTGTAATTGTTGTAATTAATTTGATTGGTATTAACTGGAATTACATTTTCAACCTACAATTATTTGGCAAAATGTAAGTTTCCTTGGATCAATGTGACGAGGATCCAAACATAAAAAAGTTGGCCTCAAAATAAGAGCTCACCATTCAAATCAGCATTGAAACTGTAACTGACACTGGTATTGATTTATTCTGAATTTTAGTACCAATTTGCGAACTACTCTTCTGGATATCTTAGCACTGGCAAGGGCTCAGTGAAATTCCAATTGATCAATCAGAGATCAGACTTCTCGTTTGCTTTACTCACTGGTGGACTATCAAAGGTGAGTTCTCTCACTATTATTATTGTCTCACATCTGTAGTATTAATTAAAAATCGAGACCGCATTTTCAATAATTAAAAATAGTTTTCTCTTTTTTGGTTGAATATATTAAAAGTAGTCGTATCAATCATTATTTAATTTAAGAATTAAATATATTTGGAAATCTAAGTTAGTTCATGCCTAATTGTTATTTGGCCTCTTCAACTGTGCTTTAAATTCCTATGCACTAAATTTTATAAAATTGAAAATAATATTATATATCGACTTGTTACAACAAATTTAATAATTAAATGTCAGTAAGAATTTTCGTATCAAGCGAAGCTCGATATATTCCTCTAGTGTATATAATAAATAAAAATGTCAGTTAATGCATTCTAACATTCTTGAACACCAAAAGTTTTGCTAATTTGAACACCATACCTAAACTTTAAGTTGATTGTATTAATTCGTTATCTTTTCCAGCCAAGCCTCATAGCAGTATCTAATACAATTGCCTTCAAGAACCCCAAAGCACCTGTGTACCCCCGCCTTGCACAGGGGAAAGAATGGAATGAGGTATGTCTTCTAGTTTCTTCATACTTTCTCCACACTTCATATTCAATTCTTAAAATTAATAATCAAATAAAGAAATATATTAATGAAATATTATTGAACTTTGTCTCACCTTAGATGACTGTGACTTGGACAAGTGGATATGATATAAGCGAGGCATATCCATTTGTGGAATGGGGTATGTTGTGGGGCCCATCAACACGGACCCCTGCAGGAACCATCACCTTCAACCGTGGAAGCATGTGCGGTAAGTTTCTTATTTGAGTACTACTTGAAGTTTGTTCCATTTAACATAGATTTGTGTTACTGTATCAGGTCCAGTACTTTTTCCATACAGTCGTACTAATATATATCATCATTTTCAGCATTCTAATTTATTTTTTCATAAACCTTCATGTGCTATGCATTAAATTATGTACACTAGCTAACTAGCATATGCTGAGCAGATAATGACTTGTCCTACGCACGTCTTTTCTTTTTTGGAAATTTTCATAATGGGCTTTCCATTCTTTGCTGCGCAGGTGAACCAGCACGTACAGTTGGCTGGAGAGATCCTGGTTTTATCCACACAAGTTTTCTCAAGGATTTGTGGCCCAATAAACAGTACAAATATAATCCCATAACTATAACAATTATATTATTTGTTTGTTTTTTAATTCCCAAAAAGGTCAATAAATTACCAATTTGCTTACTCATTGTTAATTTCACGACTTAGGTACTATTATAAGGTGGGACATGAGTTACTAAATGGAACTATTGTGTATGGCAAGGCTTACACCTTCAAAGCATCTCCCTTCCCTGGACAGAACTCGCTACAAAGAGTCATTATTTTCGGAGATATGGGGAAGGTTTGTCTGAGTAATTTGAATATATTTATATTAACATAAACCTTTTATAAGAGTTCGTACAAAGAGAAAAAGGGAAAAAAAAACCCTCCAATACTTGTAACATTGTTGCTGCTGTTGCTTATAGTTTTTTATTGAGTATCATTTCATATCGAGTCCAAATATTCTAAATTAGATTGGTCGATTTTCTTTGTAATATAAATGCCAACAAATGTCGGGGAAGTTGATTGTAATTAAGAAATAAACAGTTGACCTTTTTAACTCTTATTCCCAGGCTGAAAGGGATGAATCAAATGAGTACAGCAACTACCAGCCGGGGTCACTTAACACTACTGATACCCTTGTCAAGGACCTGGACAACATAGACATAATTTTCCATATCGGAGACATTGTCTATGCAAACGGGTACATCTCCCAGTGGGATCAGTTCACTGCTCAGGTCGAGCCTCTTACTGCCAAAGTTCCCTACATGATGGCCAGGTATGTTGTTTTTTCAGTTTTTATATTTGGCATTGATTTCACTTGCTGAAACAAATACAGTAAGCTTAACAATGTATCTTGCTTTTAATGTATGGGTTTTCTTATTTGATTTCACTGGATGCAGTGGCAACCATGAGAGAGACTGGCCTAACACTGGATCCTTCTATGCGGGTTTTGATTCTGGTGGTGAATGCGGTGTATTGTTGGAGTCAATGTACTATGTACCAACTGAGAATAGAGCCAACTACTGGTAAGCTCATGGACGCCAAAAGTTTTATATTTTCTTCATGATTGATATGACAGTACTGAAATCTGCATACTAGCACCACCTCATACGATCTGAATTTTGTTTAGCATTCCATAATTAGAAAAAGTGGCTGTGTATTACACTGATCCAATACACCTCTGAAATTACTAAAAAGAAGTTTCTAAATCATTGTGCTTACTGTGCAATGATATTAACTTTTGAACATCTGCTAAAAATATTTTCAAACAGGTACCAAACCGACTACGGCATGTTCAGGTTCTGCATTGCTGACACAGAGCATGATTGGAGAGAAGGCACAGAACAGTACAAGTTTATTGAGAAGTGCCTTTCGACTGTTGACAGGAAGCAACAGCCATGGCTGATATTCATTGCGCACCGTGTGCTTGGCTACTCGTCAGGCTACTTTTACGCGAATGAGGGTTCTTTTGCTGAACCAATGGGCAGGGAGAGCCTCCAACAACTCTGGCAAAAGTACAGGGTTGACATTGCTTTTTACGGGCATGTGCATAATTACGAGAGAACTTGCCCTATTTATGAGGTGTGGTTCTTTCTCATTTTCTAACTTAAAAAACTTTTGTTTTTCTTATAATCTTATACATACTTTGGGTTTTGGTATTGGTATGGATGGTGTTTTATGAAATGTACCAGTTAGTTCTTGCATTACAATGCCATATATAACCTTGTTACTGCACTGTTAATTTTACTGCTGATAGGTAAATAATTAGAAACCCAATACTTGATACCAACAAACAAAGTACAGTTGAGCCTGTTATTTGTGGTGTTTAGATTTTCTATTAATATTCTAAAATAAGTTCTCATCCTTTTTATATTCTTCTCACAAGAACCAATGCGTGAGCACTGAGAAGTCACACTATTCTGGCACCATGAATGGCACGATCCATGCAGTGGTAGGAGGTGGTGGGTCACACATAGCTGCATTTTCTAACTCAACTCCTGCTTGGAGCATATACCGGGACTTGGATTACGGCTTTGTTAAACTAACTGCATTCAACCATTCTTCCCTCCTTTTCGAGTACAAGAAATCGAGCGATGGAAATGTGTATGATTCATTCACCATAGACAGAGATTACAGAGATGTGTTGGCTTGTGTGGTTGATAGCTGCCCTCCCAAGACCTTGGCCAATTAGACAAGGAAATTGTTTGTACAAAATTGAACTACTGGATTTTTTTACCCCAGTTTTGAGGAATAAAATTGTTGTTGCTGTTTGTGCATTTAAGATCCACCATATGCGGGTTACTTGAGTGCGTTGTTTGGTGAAAATTTACGTACTTGATTTTTAAATGTAAATCCATTGAAGTGTTCAATTGTGAAGATAACTTATATGATTTTTTGTTTTTTTTTCACACGAAATTAACGTTTACCAAGTGCAAAACAGAAGTTTGAAGCAAATAAATTAAGAAATCAACAATTACGGTGGAAATTTTTCTTTTTAATTAGGTTCCATTCCAGCTCTCACTTGAGCTATAGTTCTGTTGCAAACATTTTCATAATCTATATAGTATTAATATTAAGTAAAAGTAGTGACCGCTATTGTCGCTTCTCGCTGCCGGCACGCGCTAAGGCCCTAATCAAAATCATATTTTCTACAGTTACAAATATAACTTCAACAGTACATATATAACTTCAAAAGTTATATATATTAACTTTAACAGTTACATATATAACTTCAACAGTTACATATATAACTTTAACAGTTATATATATAACTTCAACAGTTACATATATTGAATTTGTATATTTTGTTATTACATGTTACGGTTCGGAATTTCAATAAATTATATGCTGGGAGTAGATATGGTATGATGGGATGACGCTGGATTTGCAATGAGGATGAATGGGATGATTTCATCATCCCTTGGACTTTCTTATTAATGAAGATATGTTAGATAATTAATGAAGATTTGAGGATGATGAGGATGATAGAATCTATGAGATGATGGAAAGCAATTCCCGTTTTTTTACTTACAAAAGTTGAGATTCTATAGAGCTTAAATATGGAGCTTACTATAACTTTCATGTTTTTCTTTTTGAATAAAAGAGAAGTAATAGGGTGTACCCGTACTTGGTTCCAAAAAAAAAAAAAAAAGTAACCACAATAAAAAAAAAATCAATCGGATGAGATGTCATGTTTGGAGAGATTGCCCTCCTCAACTTCCTGCTCAAATTGTAATGGCGGATTTCTTAAGACTACTGGTCACCTATTCTTGCAATGCAAGTATGCAATATCTGTTTGGTCATTAATACAGACGCACTTCAAACTCCCACTTCTTGAATTTATATACACTTGACATTGGTGTTTTCTGGCTCTCTTTCTCTTAGAATCACGTCTATTAAAGATTGGGATATTTTCTGGACTGCGGCATCTTGGAATATTTAGAAGGCGCGCAATAGGCGAAACTTCTCAAATGTCGAGACTACTCCATATCTGTTACTCAAGGATATTTGTGTTTATGTTCGCTCTTGGAAAGATTATGCTTAATTTCTAGTTATTTTCTCCTTTTTCTACCTGTACAGTTGTTAGGCTTTAGTGTCTTTTTTTTTTTTTTGGCTTTTCTATACTTTCTATAATAAATTTTCTTATTAATAAAATTTGTCGGCGTGGGTGGTACTCGCACCTGATCCTTAAAAAAAAAAAAAAAAAAAAGAAATGTCATGCTTGGTTGTTCAAACTTGGTGAACTAAGAAATGTAATTTCTAGAAAAAATATTAACAAAATCATTGTCGCATATGAAAAAGCAGAATAAAAAAAAAAATCAATCGGATGAGATGTCATGCTTGATTGTTCAAACTTGGTGAAAATGAAATGCAATTTCTTGGAGAATATTAACAAAAGGTCATTGTCGCATATGCGTCTAGCTAAGGTAATTATTGGGGACTGTTACCCTCGTAGAACATATTGTTTTGGTCTTTTATTATATCAATTTTAGAAAGCTTAAGTATCAATGAGCTGGTCATTTGTTGTGCAACACCCACCCCCTCCAAAAATGAGTACTCACCAGAAATGTCATGATCTAATGGTGAGAGTTTTTTCTGCCTTTCTAGAAGCTTGCTGCAATGTATGTATCATTCCATTGTGTCAGGATAACATTTCACTGTTGAAGCATCAGTTAGAGTCCGAACAGAATCGTGTCCTAAGGAGCCCTGATTTAACCAGACGTGAAGTGTTCGATTGGATGAAGGATTTAGGCGATGTCAAAAAAAGATCTGAAAATCTTTTGAAAACTCATGAGAACCGGGATGGTTTCTGTGGTTGTATTTCTGCCCATGTTGACAACTACATTGCTGCAACTCTGCTTAAAGAATGGAAGAAAGTCGATAAGGAGGAGCCAGCAGATCCAGTGGCACCAGACAACAGTACTGGTCCTCAGCTCACTCGTAAAAGTAGTGCTCCAGTTGGAACAATTGATACAGAACTAAGTCTGTACCAACCAATTAACAATAGTACTGCTAAAGGCCGAGACGATGGAGACAGGAATTATGGAGAACGGATTCATGGCAGAAACAATATTTGGGTGTTGGATACAGTGGGTTTTAGAGGCGAAGGCGATCAAGTCATAAGTGATTTGGTAAGTATAGTGAGGATGGCTGCCAGAAATGACCGAAACGCAGAAGTGCAGAGCACTCGCATTCGGCTTGTCCGATCCAAATCCTTTGAAATAATCCACGAGGAGAGGAAGGTGAGATTCTGAACAGACGCCTTTTGTGAATTATCAAGGGCAGTGTGTAATGATTCACAAACTTTCGAACATTAATACAGTTTGTGGTTTTTGGTATTTTAAGTTTGATTGTGAAGGGAATGTTTCAGATAATTATTAGTGCATGTATTTTGGATTTGCATATTATATTGTATGTAAAAAAGCCTGGTTCTTCTCATTGACTCCGTGAAGTCTGTGACTATATATTCATGTTCTAAAGTGGTACGCGAAAAATCTAATGAACTTTTGTTAAAGCTAACTCTAAGGCCCATTTTGGTATTAACAATTGAAATAGCCTCTGCTCAGGAATTCCAGAAGGGTGGGAGGATAAACTTCGCTATACTTAACATAAGTTACAAGTTGAGTTAATTTCTTGAGCTTTTCTAACTCAACAAATTATTTTTAGTTATTTTCATTTGAGGGTTTCAGGGAGTAACAAGATATTGTAGGTACAGACTGCTGGCTGGAGTATATGGGATTTCTAGAAGAAAATCTGCAATCTGAAGAATTTGAGTTAGGATCCTTGTTCTTGAGATATTAAAAGTACATTCAAGTTTTTGATTGAATGTAAAAAAAAAAGTCTGTTACATATTCTGATTGGATTCAATTTTCTCAAATCCAACCACTGCTTGGATTAAAAAAAAAAAAAAACAATATTGTGGGTTAAAACCATGTTTTTTCGTTTATTTCTCCTGGGTACTTTTTTTAAAATTAATCCTTGAAAAAAAAAGACAGCTGTATCCTCTATCGCAAAATTCAAGCACATTACAAATCCAGAAAAACTTCTAATTGTGTAGGACTAACATATTGTTTGTAATAATAAAAGCAAGGTCAACATCTGAGGGCCCAACATCCATCTAATTGAGATACTTTTTTTAAATAGAGAACTAATTGCGATTCCCTCATGCTTTGCTTAAGTCTTAGCCTCTGATTTGTACTTAGGATTAGCGTTGCAGGGGATACAGGCAATGTGAGGGTCATTGTTTAAAACGAAAGGTCATTGTTAGATATGCTTGTAAATATCAATTATGTGGTATCCTGGTATTTCCACAAATTGACCAGTCAATTAGTTAATTAATGTGATGATCAATTGTTGATTCCTTTGCAGATGCAAGGCTGGAAATTGAAAAGTATTTTTCTGTAGTCAAACAATGCCGTCTTCTTTTCCTCTCAAATATAAACACTATTGCCAAAGGCAGCTAGAAGAGGTGATGTGCAACCAGAATCGGCTACAAGTTATACAGAGTAAGACAACCAATGCTGAATTAGAATTAATAGTTCTTTTATAAGTTATAATAGATAGTTTAATATGAAGTTATCCAGAGTAAGACAACCAATGATGCAATGTAAGAAGAAATATTGAAAAATGAGCTGGTCTTCTTTGTTGTGCAATTCCCTCCTCTCTCTCTATCAGACACCAAAATGGCCAGAGAGGAGACATCAGAAAATATCATGGAGATATTTTGCTCTGCCATTCTGAAATCTTGTTGTAAAGTGGTGATCATTCCATTTTGTGAAGATAATATTCCACGGTTGCGTGACCGGCTGAAGTCTGAACAGAATCGTGTCCCGAGGAGCTCTGATTTAAGCAATAATGAAGTGTTTGCTTGGATGAAGAGACTAGGTAATATAAAAAAGAGGTCTGAAAATCTTTTGGCAACACATGAGAACCGGGCTGGTTTCTGTAGTGCTATTTCTGCCCCATTCAACAACTACATTGCTTCAAATCTTCTTGAACAATGGGAGAAACTCGATGAGGATGAACCCGCAGGTCCATTTACACCAGTCAGTACTGGTGCTCAGCTCACTCGTGAAAACACAGCCCCGATCGGAACCATAGAGGGAGCATTAACCCTTTACCAACCGATCGAAAATGTTGTAAATGGCAGAGATGAAAGGGATGAAGGAGACATGAATTATGGTAGCAACAACTTTTGGGTCTTGGATTCATTGGGTGTTAGAGGTGAAGGTGATCGAGCCACGAGGGATTTGCTGAGTACGCTGAGGATGGCTGCCGGAAATGAGGGGACTGCAGCAGTGCAGAGCATTCATGGCTTTCGGCTTGTCAGGTCCAAATCTTTTGAGATAATCCACGAGGAGAGGTCTGTGGTTCTCGGCAGACGCCTTTTGTAAATTATCAAGGGCAGTGCATGTTTTCTTTCAACTATAATGATTCAAACATTTTTGTACTAAAAGTTTGATTGTCAAATTTTCAGGTAATTGTTAGTGTGTATACTTTTATTGCATATAACATTACATGTAAAAGGTTGGTCCCTTCGGAATTTTTTTTTTATTACAAGTAACAAGTGAGTAAATTTCTTGCTCTTTTTCTAAAGAAATAAAGTTAATTTTCATTATTCTTATTTCAGAGTATAGGGAATAATATGGTATTTTAATTTCAGGCAGGCGTAATAGAGATTTTACCAGAAAATGTTCAATCCAAGCAACTTGAATAGAGATAATTTTCTTCAGATTTAAAACGCATATCTAAGTCATTGATAAACAATGTCTTAATACAATTATTTTTCCTATATCATACAAATGAATGAATATGAAATTCATCATAAATAAACATGAGATTAATTTAATATTCTTATAATGATTGCCTTTGTAATTCTTTAGGCTTAATCTGAAAACCATCAATAGAGATTTATAATAATACATCAAAGTTCGGACTCCAACACTATGCTTCAGAGAAAGCGGGTAGAAAGAAAGAAAAAAAGTGAGAAAAAAAAAAAATCATTCATAGTGTTTTCAAATTCTAATTTCAATTTAAAAATAAAATAAAAAAATTCTTCATATTTTTCCATTTTTTTTTTGTTTCCCACAAAACGACCGTTATTTTTATTTTTATATTTTCCCTAATAAGGGTCTATGAAGGAACAAAAACAATTAGACTAACCTACAAAACAATAAAGGCCGAACCGAACCCAAACAAGTGCGACTGACCAATGGCCATGGAAACTCGGAGTTCAAGTTCAAGTTCAAGTACAAGAGGCAGACAACGACAGCAACTATGGGGACACAAGCACCTCCCTCTCTTGGTCGGAGCGAGTTCAAAGGACTCTGTCGAGTACATCCTTCAGGCCTTGTGGCGCACTCGCAACACTGGCCTCGACTCCGCCGACCGCTCCATCTTTCGCGATATTCTCCACCTCCCTTCCGATTCCGACCTCGACCCAGTATCTCTCTCTCTTTATTTCTCCCATACCATACTGGGTTATTGGTCTTACATTGGTGTTCGAAATTGTTTGTGTAGCTGTTGGTATGCCTGAGAATGCTGATAAGAAGGTGTGTGTATGAAAACACGACCAAGGAGGAAATACAGAAGCTGTTTCCAGAAGATGTGTCGCCTGAACTACAAAAGCTTCTCACTTTGTTACTTCAGAAGTTCCAATCTGAGTGGAAAGATGATGTACTGAAAGATAAGGTATGCTCTTGAAAGAATGTTTGGTTTTGTTTGAATGAATGGTTCAGTATGTCATATAGGAATTTCTGTGGGGATAATCTTTGTTTTGTACATGTGTACTAAATTTGATATACACTAAGCTTGGTTTTGGTTGTTATACTAGATATTATGTACTGATATCCAGAGAAATGTTCATTTAATGCATGTTATTATGTACCAAGGGCCTAGACTGTTTTTATTATTTATTTGATTTTTTCAAATTTGATTTATGCAGCATCGGGTTGATAAGGAGGCCTTACAGGGAGAAACTGGGGGCAATTTTTTGAGTTCGAAAGGAGATCAGGCATCTGATAATGCAACTGATCCAATTGCAACCAAATAGGCTCGGTACTTCTGATTTTCTTCTCAAATTGTCAATTATTTTATCTCTGGGAATGTGTGGGTATTTTGGTGTTTTCATATGCATTTGTTTGGTAAATATTTGTTCAATTTTTCCGTAAGAAATCAACAAGTCTCCGTGAAGCACCGGAGATAGGTAAGATAGAAAGAGATGCTACAGTCTGAGCTGCTGGGGTTACATTTTTCTATAATTAATAGTTTACAAATTCTCTTTAGCGTGGTAGACTCAATTACACAGATTATATCCTTGTGTGTATGAAATCCGATTGTTGGGCCTGTGCATGCATTTGTATATCTTTTCTACCAACTGATAATAGTTGGGGACTTGGCCCCTAGTTTGACCTTCAGACCTTGTGTGTAACAAATAGGTCTAATGACCTCATCTCATTTCTTAACAGTAACATAAAGTTTATTTCTGGCCAATATGGTAGGAATTGATTCATCATTGGAATAGACTCAATATTTCCAAAGAGGTTGCAATTGCGGAAGGAGAAATCGGGTTGGTTCTGATTTGGGGTTATTCGAATTATGGTTCTGGTTGTCTTAGATTTGATATTATTTTGGGTTCAGATTTTCTAAGATATCTGAATATATTGTGGTCAAGCAGTGTTTTGACTTCAGTCATTCTGGTTTCCGATTGAGTGGGTTTGAGAGTGTGATTGGGGTTACTGTCTTGATTGGTGCCGAATTAAGCCACAAGCCTGAGTTTGGCAGGTCGAAGGAAGTATCAGAGAGGTTAAATTTGGCTTATGGTCTGAATATGGCCAGTTCGTGTGTCATGTCAGTCTGGGTTAGTCAGATTTGGGTCACTAGTTGATAGAATTTGGGTCACACCAGATCTGGTTTAGATTTTTGCGCCTCCTTTTGATTCATGTCAAAGTTTGGCTTTCTAATTTAGTGAACGGTTAACATTTGAATCGACTGTTAAGGGAATAATTGCAAATTTTCATGTCCATTGTAATGTAAATCGAAGTTATTCTGTGATTGTTAATTTTAAGAATGCTCTATAAAGAGACGAAGTGTGCTTATTATGTGTTGCTGAGTACGTGACCATTGACTTCTCCATCCATTGATTGTATTTTTCCTTTACTTTTAGGAGTGCAACTATTTCATAACGATTTTTTATTTATTAAAGAATATTGATAAACACGACCAGAGCTGATTTATGACGTCAATATTAAACATTATAAATTCACTAGAGTTGATAAACATTAGTAAGCATGTCAGAGTTGAGAAAACTTATAAATTTACCCCCTACTTTGTAGTTGCAGTTAGGGGTGAGCAAAAAACTCGTAACTCGTGAGTTACTCGAACTCGGCTCGAGAAAAACTCGTCGGCAACTCGAGTTAACAGGACTCGAGTTCTAACAACTCGAGTTATGCTGACTCGCGAGTTTTATTTGCTGAGTTCGAGTTAGACCCAACTCGACTCGGACCAACTCGAGTCAGCAACATATACCCACAGTATCCATCCCATAGCTACCAACGTAGTGCAATTCTTTAAGCCCAACAAAACTAAGATCTGTGATAACAGGCCGATCTAAATAAAATATCATACCATTTAGTAAGTATTATATGCCGACAAAAATTGTTTGTGTTCAACTATAGCCCAACCCAATGCACAGCTGCGTCTTTTAGTGTTACTCCCTCTCGTGCTAACCCTAGTTTTTCATTCCGTCTCTCTCCTTCGTCCACAGCGTAGCTACACGCACGGCTACACCTCCGCACGGACCCCACCCCACTGATGGATCGCCATTTTCTCTCACTCCATCTCTCCCCACCAGAAACAAACTACTAGTTTTAGATTTCGAGTAGTAGCATCTTTCTTTCGATTTATCCGATTTTGAGAGTGACGCAACTCTCTCGGCAACAGAATTTTCAAGCAACCGTCACCCCTTTTCACTACATTCTCGAGTTGTATACCGAGTCACGAGTTGACTCGAGTTACAAAATAGTGAGTTCGAGTTAGCTTGGATAGCTCGGAACTGCCTCCCGAACGAGTCACGAGTTGACTCGAGTTTTAACGAGTTCGAGTTCGAGTTAAGCTCAACTCGCTCGAACTCGGCTCATATACAGCCCTAGTTGCAGTCGGTCGTTAGATGTTATCCATGTCTCCATGAAGGTGTTAGATGAGGCTTGATGGCAAATTAAGTTGGGAAAAAAAACGTAACTGCAATTATATTTAATATTATTGTTGTTGTGCTGTGAGCGAATTCATCCAAACAAGTGGATGCACATCACCGTGAATTCTCTTTTGATTCGAGGAAAAAATTTTGTTCCGATTGCGTACAGTTTCATGTGTTAGAATCATGAGAGATGTTAGAACGATAGGTCAGTACCTATCTAAAACAACACAAACAAAAGAAGGCAGGCTTTATTCAAACTCCACACCTCAAGCCCTGTAAGTACTGCAAATGCTGAGACTCCTACAATCACTGAAATAACAGGGAAAAGAAAAGAAACCCTTCTGCCTTAACTTCACCCACTAAATATTTATTATTTTCAAATTCACTCCATTGTCTGTGAACTCAGAGCTTAGCGGCAGTACTCCTAACATAGACATGATGCCATGAAGTGTTGAGAATCCCTCTCAGATTCCATATTGACATCACATTCTCTGGTTGCACATTAGCACTCGAGTCCACCTATCCATTTAGAAAATTCATCAAGCTACAAATCACATAATGTTGTAAATGGTAATTCAAACAAACCTGAACTTTAAGATCCTGAAATATCTAATTCCAAGTTCATCACAAGGAACCAGTTCTATGATTCGAACTGGTGAACGCTAAAAATATAGAATTCTGAAAAGAGAAAATATTATTGGTACGTACTGCCTTGACGACAATGTCAGCATTTTCTGATTGTAGATTGACAATAGCTTCAAAGAGGACCCATGCCCACTTGTCACAGCTGCTATCGTCATCAGACACATATGGCACACCAGTCTTCTGGTAGCGGCTGGCCTCAAACCAAGTCTTTCCTCCATCTATGGATACGTCAACTCTCTCTATGCCCCTGCCCCCACCAGATACAGCATAACCAGCAATCCTAACCTGAATCCTTATATATTAGCACATCGAGCTGGTTCAGAAAGATAGAGCCTAACCAGATGGTATGTGGCAAGGTGCCTAATTTGGCCTCATACTTATTGTCAGCATCAGTTTGTTTGGTTCATTAATAAATACTGCTGAATAATCTTTACAAGGAGATGATAAAGGGGATAGATGATAAGGGTGATGGAAGATGGGCATCACCAGTGCTGTTTTTGGGGTTCTATGAATATTCTTGTGATGTGTATTGTGACTTGTTTGGCTATTATTTTAATGGAAATGGCAGTTTATCCACTTGTTTAAAAAAAAAAAAATTCACAAAGAGCAAGTAATGATCACGGCCATCTTATGATGTCATACCAGTCAAATTGGCAAGTGAAGGCCTGAAATATTTCAAATTCTAACCTAGAAAGTGAGCTTATTACTTGTTTAGTTCAATTCAGGCATCATATTTGGCTTTGACTTTTGAACAAATATGTTTTGATGCTTCATCATAAACAATATTAGAAAGCTAAATATTCATATCTTAACGAACCTTTCCTGGTTTGACAATATCCACATCATGTAGGGAGCAAATTGCACTCTGCTTACATCATAGGGTAAAACAAAAAAGAAACAATTCAGTGCATAGTCAGGAAAATAATAATGATGATAAAGCTCACGTTTCAGACACAAACCTGGACAGGAAAGTCCATCTGTGGTCGTCGGGTTGACCAATCAATGTTGTCCCAGTTAACTGATGGTGGAAACATTTTGTAATCCTTTTGCATGAAGAATCCCTATGTGTGTGTGTGTGTGTGAGAGAGAGAGAGAGAGAGAGAGAGAGAGATTAAATTTCTTGATTTGTAGCATAACAAAATCTTAATAGAACACAATAAAGATATCTTGTTGGTACATATCAGCCGTTCTGCAAACTAATTTCCTAGTGAAAAGACCTAAGGTTTATACGAGGAGTCCCTATTCTTTCATGTTGTAAAGACTCTATTATGTGCTGTGCAGTCTAATGAATTCTGGTAGTTCCACAAACACTGGCTAGAGGAGACAGCTTGATTAGTACCTGGCATTCTTGTTCAATAATGGTGATTCTGTCAAGCCATTTAACTGATCTTGCACCAATTACACCTGGTACCACTACCCTCAATGGATAACCATGGTCACGATTAAGTATCTGGAAATAACAAATAGAAAAACCAACATGCAAATTACATTTGAAAATAACTCAGTTTTAGCTGTTTATTATTATTTTTTTGGCGATGAATGTTTACCTGTATTGAGGGAAAAAGGAAAATAAATTATGTGACAAAGTACCACAAGTCCATAACTTAAATAATTTACAATAGAAAGGACCCTGCATACTCAGAAATACAATTTCATGTCCCGGTTGCCAGCTCTGCTAATGTACAAAGAGAGTTCGTATGTAATTTCTAAACAAGGAAGCTTTATTTTTGCCATTTTTTAAAGGCTTTAAATATATTATAGTTAAATTACTCCCATAAAAATTACAGGACAAATCAAGAATAAACTGGTATGTTTGATTCTTCCCCAGTCACATGTTTTATTCAATAGTTGCATTTACTTCTTTACCTCTCCATTCATTTCATAAGCAAGCAACACATCAGCCTCTGGATTAGTAGCTTGGGATAGTGGAACTGATGCCTTGTAGGGCCCGCCTTTCTCCTCCTAAAATGAAATAACAAATAAAACCAACCATTATCCATAGACAACGAGTAAATGGAAAAAACTACAAGGAGGTTTGTTTGAAGTTTCAAAACATTTGATAATGAATAATAAGCATAGCACTGGAAATGAGAAATATAGGTAAAATATCTCACTGTTTGTTTAAACAAACTTATCTCACATTTAACCCGTTAGTTCCCTTCAAGTTGAAACTATTCTTTACATAGGAAGTAACAGGTAGGATAGAACGGCAAAAGTATATAAAAGTTAATCAAGGAACTAACTTTGCATTTGTCAATGCTGATAAACTCGACATGCTTTCCTCCTGATGATGTCACTGAAGTGAGCTTTGAGACACCTACCAATTCTAAAACATCTGACAGTTTTGCCCCTCCCCATACAGCTACAAAATAAAATAAACATATACAAATAAACAGAAAGCATAATATGATAAGAAAACATATTCTGGTACACAATACTGTAACAACAGAATACAATGTGACTTCTTGTATTCTGAGTTTCCTGATTTTGTGGTTTTTTCTTTACTAGTAGGCATGATCCTCTTTAGTTTAAGAGGTCTTGCAAAGCAGTTTGAGGTTTCTGCAGCAGCATATCACAGAAAAAGGTCCCAACAATGAAGCTGATGGGGGGGGGGGGGGGGGTTGGAAATGTACCATTTCCTAAAGCAGATATGTCCCAGCCAACACCTCGTACCTTCAGTTGCTGACTCATAGCTGTCCTTCTATTACCTGCACACTGCATATGAAACATTATTTTGCTGCCACTTTCCATTATACTATCAAGCATTGAATAAATATTCTAAATAAATAAAATAAAAAGACTTTGATGTCAACCTGTAAAGTGGCAGTGACGTTGTACTTAGGAAGCAGCCTACGAGTTAATAAGGATACTTAATTACTTTTTTATTAGACAGTAAGCAACTCATATTACCAGTTCTCAAATATAACTGACACGTTATCATAAATAGGTGGTTGTGCGCACCCCCATTGAAAAAAAAAACAAAATATAGTACATGGAAATTGGAATAACCATCTTCAATCATGCTCAACAAGGTTATAGGTGTAAAATTCGAATTCTTTTGAGGTTTTATATTAATCAATGAACTTGAACCTTATTGATTTAGTACCTGATCTGAGCCATAGAAAGTTGTATAGGCTTCTCAACCAGACCATCAATAGCCAAACTGTACCTGTTTAAAATAATGTAGAAATGCAGAATATATAAAGATAAGGCATGAGAAAGGTCCTCAGAAAATCTGTATGAGCACAACATCAGAAGCAAGTAGCCAACCACTAGTCAGAACTATCCAGATACTGGTATTGGTACCTCATTGGCTAGCTAAAATAAGGACTATTTTAACTATTACTCTGATTTCAGTAAGGTCCAGTCAAGTTAAAACTCACAATGTTGATGAGAATTGGATGTTAAAGTGCAAAACCTGTCAATGTCTTCAACAATTGGAATTGGGCCATGGTTTCTCTTATAAAAATAGTCGACAGGAGTGATGTATGAAAGGATGAGATCCTGACGAGTAGGCTCCGCATTGAATGGTTCCTACATCAAAATTTGAAATGCCCATCTGCCCATTAGTAATAGTTGGTACCGATTACTTAGTAGGCAGTATCACTATCTATTAACTAAACAGCAGGTGGTATTTTTTCATGTGTTTATGTGGTATTATTTGATTAGAACAGACTGTCAGCTACCCAAAATCGAAAATTGAGCGAAAATGATATTGCACGGGTAAACATGAGTGAATCGTTACGAAACTATAAGCATAAATTGAAACAAAAAGGAGTGAAGGCGAAAGGAAAGGAAAGATGAGAGATTTGAATTGATTGTGGTTGTGACCTTGGCGTTGATCTTGAGAGATGGATGGCGTGGTGGCTCGCGAGAGTAATCCGACGGTCCGATTAGGCCTGGCATCTCTCTCTCTCTTTTTCTGGCTCTGTGTTTCCTCGGCCTGAGAACTGAGATGTGGAAAGCTTTTCAGCTTTTAATGGATTAGTGGATGCTGATACTGAGAGAGACTTGGGTTTCGCTGTGGGGGCTACCAATAGATCAAACCGTATGGCATTTCGCTTCTTTGTAGACTTTGTTGGGACTTGATCCATTGGATCAGTGGATTAATTATAACATTAACTCGTTATTATTATTGTTATCATCATCATCGCCATCATTATTATTATTATTATTATTATTATTATTATTATTATTATTATTATATTATCAACAATATTATCATCATCATCATCAGTTCCACATCCAAAATTTATACTTCATATGTTAATATTTTAAACAAATCGCTGTTATCGACTATTTTAATTGATCAATATATCTTTTCGACTAGTTAATACTTGAATTAATCTTTTTATCTAAGGCAACTTTAGCGTAGTTTCACTAGATTTCACCTATGCTCCGGTGAATTTCGACCAACTCGGATAGTGTTTTGAAAATCTCTAACATAAATATTATATCGAACGAGAAAATAACGAATTATACATAATTAACAATATTTTTTTTTGTAATTTAAATAATTAATAATAACAGATAAAATATTTATTATTTTAATTTTAATGAAAAATAATGTACACAAACGGAACATCAAATATTTTTAATAAATTACACATGATAAAGTTAAATAAAGAGGAAAAAAAATAAATAGTCACATCAAAGAAAGAACGAATTTGAATAATCAGTACAAAATTCTAGAAAATTAGAAATAGAAATAATCGAACAAAAAGTTGTACAGTTCTTTCTAGTTCCACATATATATGGCACCCTCTTCCTTTGCCAGATGTGTATTAAACAAATTTTTTTTCTAAAAAGTGCAAGTTAATAATTCTAAAAGATTTGCTGAAATTTAATGACCAAATATGAAATTTGAACAAAAATATTCACAAATCATGTGGATCTGCCATGGGTGCCACTATATGTATCCTACGCTGTAAATAGTGTATAACAAATCAAAAAAATTTTGATGTCCGATTCACTATATGTACTGGACAAAGGATCAGGACACGATGATTCACTGATTCCTTGGCTAAACGAGTGTATGCAGATTCTAGTGGGATAAGTGTACCAAAGCATCGGGGAAAAAAAAAAAAAAACAATTTGTGCCCGTGAAGAATAACAAGTCCGATTAATATTCAAAAAGGTACATGACTTTTGAGTTGTCGACGTTGTATCTAAATATATATAAAGAGGATTGCTAAAATATTATGCACAGCACGGATGACCTTCATGCTATGGATTCGTTCTTGCATTTCATACTTCAAACAATCGATCTAAACCGTTCATTATCTTCTACATATTGAAATCTTATTACAAACCAAATTTTATATATTTTTAAATTTTTTTACTATTTTTCTCAGATTTTTTAAAATCACTGTTATTGAAGGGTCCAGAATTTATTAGATTAAGTATTTTCAAAAAGCTGAGAAAAATACTAAAAAAATTTAAAAAAATATAAAATTTGATTTCTAATGAGATTTCAATATAAAGAAGATAATGAACGGTTTGGATCGGTTGTTTGAAGCATTAAATTCAAGAACAAATCCGTAGCACGAAGGGTATCCGTGCTATGCATAGCATTTTAGCAATCCTCTATATATAAACTACATCATGATACTTTTGTATATCTAATTTGCCTCATTGTAGTTATCATTTTATCAATGTAGATCTACTTTAGCAAATTAAAAATCAGATCATATAAAGAAAGAATGAATTAATTAATGCATGTTGATTTCTTTTAGTACTAGAAAATTGTCTCCGTTTGCGAACCAGTCAGCTGTGAAGTGTGAACGGCATCTTCCTATGCAAATTGATGCCTAAAAAATTGCACCCTTGACTGCATAACAAATGTTCTTAGTGGTTTTGTCTTATGAAATATTATAACAACAAGGATTCTAGAGGCGTCTAGATCGGGGATTTACACTTGACAAAGGGGGGTAGTTGGGGGCGTAGCAGTTTCCAGGATTGAACGAACCCAAAAAAAAAAAAAAAAAAACGAAGATGAACGAACAATAAAGAAAAAAAATGTGCAACATAGTCTTCGTCATTTTTTTGAAGGAAAATACCTGTTTCTGAATAATGTTACATAATAGAAGACAGATAAAGTACCTGTTTCTGAATAATGTTACATAATACATATTCAAATTTATCAAATTATACACACAGGATCACTAATCCCCGCCATGAAAGATAAAAATAAAATTTGTATTTTGTATTTAATTTGAGAATACAAATAATTTTGTATATTATTTAAATTAAAAAAAACTAACAATTTTTAAACTTAAATTATATCTTTAATATATTCAAATCGTAATTTTAAATCTCTCTGAATAATGGCCTTATTATTGACCGTATCTGATAAAAAAATTAAAAAAATATTAGATACATCACGTTGACTGATACGTATCATGATTGCACGTATACGGTATACCCGTAGTTGACAACTATATTGGATTCCGGTACAATGATTTGGAATAAGAATCTGGAAATATTGGTGGTCGTAATTCGTAAATTCCCCAATCCGATCAGAAAATTATATTGCGCGTCAATTCTATTTGACGTGAGGGTCCGGATTCTCATTCCGATCAGGCTCTTACTATTGGCTAGAGTAAACAAGGGAAAAAAGAGCTAACTAAATATCAAAAAAAAATAATAATAAAAATAACTTGCACAATTGTTTATGGCCCGTAGACCTTATATATGCCATATGCATAGTAATCTGGTATCTCTGTTCTAGCCATTTCATGCAATTTCTCTGTTTTCTCTACTCGAAATTTAGGACTCATATGAAATTTACATAAATATTTATCTTTAATTTTTCTTGTGAAGTAGACTTATTGCTTACTCTAATTTTATATATAATCTAAAAAAATAATACATATTACAGGAAAATATATAAAACATAAAAACAGGTAACAGGAAGTACATAAGAAGTGACACAAGTTCACAACATTACAACCAATCCTACTGCCCATCGGAGAGTTCAAGCATATTAACTCAAGGGGCAAAAATAAGAAAATTTGACTCGAAAAAAGGACAAGATTTTTTTATTTAAGATGCTTCTCATGAAAGCAAATCTGAGGAAGTGTCCATGTGAAATTTCCATTCTGTTTTTCTACAACAGATAGAGACATATACTTCTTCCAATCATTCAAAACGCTTCTTAAATCACTTAGCTTATTGCCAAGACCACCGCAACAATTTGACTGCATCGAATAGACCTTGTTTAAGTCTTTTCCATAGTTACAAAACCCGCTAAGGTAATCAGTTTCCAAAAATCGCATCTTCACTTGGAACGTGTCAACGAGCTCTTTCTTGATCTCGTTAAAAGCATTTTGTTCATTCATATCAGGGAATCTATTCCTAGCTTCGTACCAGAAATTGAGCACCTCTGCATTCTTCACTGTGCTCTTCACGTAAAAAAGCCCGGTATTTGGAAAATTACCAATATCTTCTGGTTGTCCGGAATACCAATCACTGGATAGTGTTATGTCATAGTAAACACTGACGAACTTAAAGATGTTACGGAGCCATAAAACATCCAAATCCTGTCAAGAATAATATCCAAAAGGTTCTCTTTTACTGAGGTGTAGTTTTAAGTGTGAAAAATTGTGGGTGCGGCTTAAATTGAGAAATTATTATTGTGAAAACCATGGTACAGCCTTGAAAGAATACAATGTTGCTTGGCTCTGGGAGACATTTGGTCTAGAACTCTATTCAGCCTATATTTTAGGTACATTTTATGCAAGGTATTGTATTTACACTTACAATCATAAAAAATAAGCTAATTATTCAAGATAGAAACAAACTACGTACCGTGAAAACCACATTATATCCGAACTCCACCATTCGTTGCATAAGCTTAATCTTGGTCCAAACAAGGTCAACGAAGCCTTTTGACATAAAAAACTTCTCAGATTCAAAATTTTTACCATCAACCTTGAACAAATAGCAGTGGCGGTGTATAGATTTACATCTCTCAAATGCAACTTGATCCATTGCTATAATAATCAAGTGATCAAGGAGGTGCTTTATGTTCTCACCAACGTGGAAACTCTCGAGGAAGAGGTCAAGAATGGAACCCGGTTTGGCGAACGCATCGTTAACCTCTGTGAAAATTATTGTGTTGTCATCCATGGATGCATTTTTTAGTAGAGGGAGTAGGTCTTCAAAGGTCGTCTATGTATAGAAATATACAAAATTAACTGTAAGTAATCAGGATTTAAAATAAATATAGAAACAATAAACCTCTTTTGAAAGAACCAGACAAAGAGCAGTATGTCTTGAGTAAAATATTGCAAGTTTGAAACTTAGCTGGATGTCTTTTATAGACATTTATTTTAAAAAATAGAATTGCAACCAAAATATACAGAATATTTGAGTACGGCAGAAGAATATAAAGAGCAGAGAGAATTTAAGAAACAGTAAAAAGATAGTTGTAAAAAAATGATATAATGTACGTAGGTACATATATATTTTTGAAAGGCGCAAAATTTATTTTATAATCAGATTTACTTATTAAATCGCATTGACCAGCTCAATATTAGCCACTTGGACCTTAAAAACAGAGATTTGAAGCTAAAGCACGAGTAATCCATGATTTAAATCATTCTAGCCTAATTCTCAAAATACACTCGCTCAACAAATTTTCTAGTACACATAAATTAGAACCAGAGCATATTGGAGGGGGAAAGGAAAACAATATGGAACACATGAATACATGATAAGTGCAAAAGAAAAAAAATGTAACACGTAGATGAGTACATATATATTTATTGTTGCTATTTATTACATATGATGACAGAACCCTGTCATCATTCATACAGAGTCTCATCAAACATATATAGGTCGATATCTTTAGGTTGTTACGAGTGGATTTTTATCTGGATCTCAACTATTCGATCAAACTGATAGAGAAGTTAGGAATTTGAAGTACCTCAGTTTTATTTGTTGGCGCATTCTTTGATTCACTGAGAATTACCTCAGTATTATTTACTGGTGCATTCTTTGTTTCATTGAGACAGACACAATTAGGTTGAACTTGAGCCCCCATTCTCAAGCCAAGATCAAGAGGTGTCTTGTTCTGTTCTGTGGTTATAGAGAAAAAGAACACCACAAAACCGGCTGATATAGCTGCTCCAAGAAGAACATTCCAAAGCCGCGCACAGTTTTTGTTGTCTGACTTTATCATCATCTCTCTCTAGCTCCCTTTCGCTCCCTCTCTTCCCCTATCAAAAAAGTCAAATTATGGCTCTGTAATTTGGGAAATAGACCAAATGATCAACTACATATGGTTCAAAGGATATATATTGGGAAGTAAAATAATACTCTCTCATAAAGATCAAGAGGATTATTTCATATTTAATTAATTATGCAAGAGTTTTGGGTCTATGGCATTAAACCACACACATACTTGTTGCATGTGAGGCATGTCTTGCGGTCTTGGTTAGTTGTTGTGACAAATTGTTATTTATTGTTTTCGCAATAAACTAGTGCAATGCACACATCATTAATATCTGAAGGTTCATTATATATTAATGAACATCTTTTAAACGGTCAACTGTCAAGTTAATAAATTTTTTTGATATATATATATATATATAGGAATGCTAAAATACTATGCATAGCACGGATGACCTTCGAGCTACGTATTCGTTCTTAAATATAATGCTTCAAACAATCAATCCAAACCGTTCATTATCTTCTTCATATTGAAATATCTTTCGTGCTACGGATTCGTTTTTTTTTTTTTACTATTTTTTTCAAATTTTTGAAAATCGCTATTATCGAATGGTCCAAAATTTATTAGACTAAGTATGTTAAAAACTCTGAGAAAAATAGCAAAAAAAAAATATCATTCGTGCTATGCATAGTATTTCAGCAATCCTCTCTCTCTCTCTCTCTATATCTCTACTATATTAAAAGCACCAATAGAAGAATGTAACATCTCAGGATACAACATTGGTCTGAACAATCTACACCGTTGATGATCTATTTTGAACGATCTACACTGTTGACGATTAAAAATGTAAATTGATGAATGGATCAGATGATGTCTCAGAACGCGCGCTATGTTTGGTTCCTTTATACAAGCCTGAGGATCTTTCGTTTAGATTTTATTTTATTCATTTTGAAATTTTATTTTTCCTTACTCCTCATTCCAGTCGCTTTTCTTCGCTGCATCTCTTTGCTCTTCGCTGAGGAGATGGCTTCACCACACCACTCGACTCTCTCCTCTCTTCGATTTTCATTTCTCCCTCTTCCTCTCTTCGATCCCAGAACCCTAGACGCGATGCCCAGTGACAGTCGCGATGGGATGCCCGAGATGGCGGCGACCGACGACCTACGCTAGATGCGTTGCCCTAGACGCCAACCTACGCTAACTCGCCGAACTAATGGCGGCGACGAATTTGAAATCGAAGACGAAATCCTTGATGGATCAAAAAGCGGCTTGGAGACGGAGATGAATGCTTTGATCTGAAAGGCCTGATTGTGCGCTTTCGAGGTAAATTTGAGTCGTCTTTGTGTTCGTATTCTTCTAAATGGAATATGATTGCATGCTATTTTTTATTTTTTATATTCAAATTCATGATTGTGTCTGACAGCTGCTCGATCGTGCATTAAACATATTCAAATTCAACTGGAGAAATTTTTTAATTTTGAAAAATTCTTTCCTTCGTATTTTCAGAAAGTTGATTTCTTAGTATTACCATTATATTGCTATACAAACCTCTCAATATCAGGTGGTCTCAAGAAAAAGATATGTTTGAATTGATGCTCGTCTCCCTTTATTCTTTTTTCAATTTTTATGTTGGGATTAACTTTCATTATTTAGCCGTCATTTTTTTATTCTCTCATAGTACTCTTAAAAATAAGACTGCAATTTAAGAAAAGAACAGAATTTGATTTGATAATGATAACTGACAATTGTTTGGTTTTATTTTCTTTTTGGAGTTCTTAGTTTTATAATTTAGAGATATCTTCTAGAGTACAAAGAATGAATTGGAGAAATAAATAAAATAAAGTGACATTGGAAAACCTCAAAAGAAAATGAAGATGATAAATGGGATAAAATGCATTGTAACCAGGTCAAAGAAATGGACGAAAAGCTAAAGAAATGACAAACCGGGGTAGTTTTGGTGAAAAGAGAAGATAAGAGGCCATAGAAGATTCTTTTCATGAGAAAGTGAATAAGTGGAGAAAGAGAAAAAGAATGTTCAAGGAGATTTGGGATGCCATCACAGAAAACTCGCCCAAGGATCAGAAAGAATTTAAGGTTTTGTTCTTCTGAATTATACATGTCATTTGAATTTATTTTATTTGATCTTAATTATTTTTTTTAGTATGGCACAGGTTATTTCAGTATTAACAGACAAGGAAAAAAACTCTCTATGTGACCAGACCAAATGCTTTAAATATATGAAAATAATGTTTAATTGATACTGAGTCTGTGGTATGTTATTTACCAACTGAATTACTGCACCAACAATTTATGAATCTTGTTTAGAATTGTAATAAACTAGGCTTTAAAATGTTTTTTTATCGACGCTATTGGATAAATTTCTGATGTTGTGTCAATGTATTTACTTTCTTGCTTTCAAATAAAGTGTAATAACTAATAAGTGATTCGTCTTTCCAGGAGGAAACAAGTTTGGAATATGATGAGGATGTTGGGGCGATCCTACAGTCTTATACAGAACTGTTGAACCTGAATAAGAAGAGAAGAGTATCTTAATTTCTCAATTCGGCCTTTAGTCACCTTGGTGAAATTGATAGTTAATTATCATGTTTAAAGGATGTTCTTGTACAGTAGGTTGGACATATAGACTTTATTGAAGAAATATCTCTGGTGGTAAAAAATAAAACAGAATAGATAAAGGTTTTTTCTGGCAACTATACTAGCCTGTCGGATTCTGGTAAGAAGGTAAAGTGTAGGGGTATTATTATAGAAAAATATGGATCTTACTTACCTTTATCTATTTTCAGTTTGCTGAGACTTGCCGCATCTTTTATTTAATTTCTTTTGACTTGAATTTGAATTCTATAGCTTGTAGTATTGTTGCTGATTTACATCTTCTCTAAAAATAGTGAAGGATGGTCATGGCCTGTCATATACGAATGAGTGTCACTGTTGTGAAATAATTGAGCTTCTAACTGGTTCATGCGCAGGAAGAGTTCACTTATGTTATACTGAGAAATAATATTGGACATTTGGGTAAGCACTGTGCATGGCACATGAGAAGTATAGCTAAAAGAGTCTGACGGTGTCTTCTCTTAATTACATTTTTAATAGTGCTTGGCACTTGAGAACTTAATTATATTGGGGACACAATGATGGATAAACTAAAAATGAATTTTGCAATTGCATTTGAGAACTTAAGATGACAAATTTGATTTTACCCTAAATGGTTCCGATGTGCTATCACAATAATAATATTTTACTTATACAATAATGCTTTCAGTTTGATTATGCTGCACCGCTTGGAATTTTTTATTGAACGCAACTAAACAAATGACTCTCCAAAAGATTGCGTATAAACATGGTGTTTTTTTTATGTGAAACTGTTTATTGAGAAATATATTTATTTTCATCGAATTATTTTTTTAGAGTTGTTCACATATCTACTTTTATTTATTGTATTTGTTTAAACCAGTGAATACTGCTACTATCTTTAGAGAGTATATGTTCACACATCAGAAATTTTTATGATCAATACAACGTTGACCTTAAATATTAAAAATGGACAATATATGTTTATAAAAAAAATATTTTGATTTTCACATATCACATATTAAAGTCGGCCCACACATTTAGTGGGTACTATTGCTAGTATATATATATAGAGGATGGCTAATGTGCCATAGATGGCACAGAGGGTCCCGTGCCATAGAGTCATTTTTCAAGATCCAATATTAAAATGTTCAATTCGAATAGTTCAAGTTATTCACCATATTAAAATACCCTTGGAGACTAAATTTTATATTTTTTCGAATTTTTTTACTATTTATTATGATATTTTTAAAAAACGTTATAATTGGAGTATTTCAGACCCTCCAATTTGAACATATCAAAATAAATAGCAAAAAAAATAAAAAAAATGTAAAATTTGGTCTCCAATGGTATTTCAATATGTTGATCAATTTGAACGGTTTGGATTAACCGATTGAATTTCGAATCTTAAAAAAAATGACTCAAAAAGAACATCTATGGCATTGCCATCTATGGCACTTTAGCCCACCTATATATATATATATATATATATAGAGGATTGCTAAAATGCTATGCATAGCACGGATGCCCTTTGTGCTACGGACTCGTTCTTGAATTTCATGCTTCAAACAACCGATCTAAACCGTTCATTATCTTCTTCATATTGAAATCTCATTAGAAATCAAATTTTATATTTTTTTTAAATTTTTTACTATTTTTTTCAGATTTTTTAAAATACTTAATCTAATAAATTTTGGACCCTTAAATAACAGTGATTTTAAAAAATCTGAGAAAAATAGTAAAAAAATTCAAAAAAATATAAAATTTGGTTTCTAATAAGATTTAAATATGTAGAAGATAATGAACGGTTTGGATCGGTTGTTTGAAGCATGAAATGTCAGAATGAATCCGTAGCACGAAAGGCATCCGTGCTATCCATAGCATTGTAGCAATCCTCTATATATATATAGAGAGTTTTGCTACGGTGAGTCGCGACTCACGTGAGTCACACTAAAAAATTCCTAGATCTGGTTAAAAATGACCGATCCAAACCGTCCAATATGATCTCCATATTGAAATATCCATGTAGACCAAATTTTATATATTTTTAAAATTTTTATATATTTTTTTCGATTTTTTAAAAACTATTTTTTTTAACGGTTCAGACTAATTAGATTAACAATTTTTTAAAATTTCAAAAAAATACTTAAAAATTTCGAAAAAAATATAAAATTTGGTCTGCATAGAGATTTCAATAAGGAGATCGTATTAGAAGGTTTGGATCGGTCATTTTGAACTAGATCTAAGAGTTTTAAACGCGACTCACAGACCCTCCGTGATTCACGACTCACCATAGCAAAACTTTATATATATATATATATATATATAGAGAGAGAGAGAGAGAGAGAGAGAGAGTTTTGCTATGGTGAGTTGCGACTCACCAAAGGCTCCGTGAGTCGCGCTCAGAATTTCGAAATTTAGTTCAAAATGATCAATCCAAACCGTCTAATACGATATCCCTATTGAAATCTCCATGCATACCAAATTTTATATTTTTTCAAAATTTTTAAGTATTTTTTTGAAATTTTAGAAAATCATTAATCTAATTAGTTTTGAACCGTTCAAAAACAGCAGTTTTTAAAAATCCGAAATAAATACTTAGAAATTTCAAAAAAAATATAAAATTTGGTATGCATGGAGATTTCAATAGGAAGATCGTATTAGACGATTTGGATCAGTCATTTTGAAATAAATTTCGAAATTTTGAGCGCGACTCACGGAGCCTTTAGTGAGTTGCAACTCACCATAACAAAACTCATATATATATATATATAGAGAGAGAGTTTTGCAATGGTGAGTTGCAACTCACTAAACAGTCGGTGAATTGCGATCAAAATGTCTAAATCTAGTTCAAAATGACTGATCCAAACCATTGAATATGACCTCTTTATTGAAATGTCCATGAAGACAAAATTTTTTATTTTTTTTGAAACTTTTAAGTATTTTTTTTTCGGATTTTCAAAAACTGTTGTTTTTGAACGGTTCAGAACTAATTAGATTAACTATTTTCTAAAATTAAAAAAATACTTAAAAATTTTGAAAAAATATAAAATTTGGTCTACATAGAGATTTCAATATGAAAATCATATTGGACGGTTTGGATCGATTATTTTAAACTAGATTTAGAAATTTTGATCGACTTACGAAACCTTTGATGAGTTGTAACTCACCGTAGCAAAACTCTCTCTCTATATATATACATAATAAATTTAAACAGTCTAGCACCCCATAAATGCTTCAAACCAGACTGAGGCGTTGCACGTCCTATTTAGATAAATAAAACATAAAAGTAATAAAGCAATTGCTACCACCCAAAAGGAATTAATTAAAGGCCGAAAATATAAATAAATGTAAAAAGAAAAGCTAATACAATTGTTTATATATGGCCCACAGACCTTATGCCATGCATTTGCATTATACCACGTTATTCCCTGTACGTCCTGTTCAACTGCTAATATTCCATCTGTCTAAATCTTATTTCCCTTTTCTCTCTCTGATGAAATAGTTCAATTGCTATATACTAGAATACACGCCCACCCAATGTGTGCAAAAATTTCTAATGAACTAAGATCAGGGTCGGAATGGTGCACTAATAGGAATTGATTTGATTTCATTAGAATAGAATTATTTGGTGTTGATTTCCATTGAGGAGTTGAATTACGGTGATTGGAAACACATAAAAATATGAAGGAAATGATTTCGCCAGTTATTGTCCGCAACTTTCTATGAATAGTAGGCATTCATTGCAAACATGAGAAATTTAGAATATAACTAGTAGATTCAGGAGAATACAAAAGTTAAATAAACATTTTTTTTAAGAAAACTTGGTAGTTGCTACCAAGGTTGCAGGATCTCTAAAAATTAGAAATGGAACTAAAGAACAAAACAACTAAACCAAAAGGCAACGGTGAATGGAAAACATCTTTGTGCTCAGAAGCATCAGCATGTACTTGACATCTTACTTGCCAGACAAATCTGATTGAGGAAGCGCTCATCCTGCATCACCTTTTGTACCAATACTTATACAGTTCTGGTCTTATTCCTGAAAATGACTTCCATGTATGACCTGAGGAAATAGTCCAATGGAACCTACGTTGAGACATTAAAATGCACACACACTGTGAGGTGCAAATTCCTCATACTATTTTCTGTTTTCTGGTTAAAAAATCTGACATAGAACATGTCACACCCCGAACCAACTGTGTCCGGGAAGGACAACCTCGCCACGCATACTGATTTAATTCCAAGCACACGAAAGGCTAAATACAAGTAATCAAGCATAGCAAATCACAAACACAAGTATAATGCCACAAACTAATAATGATAATAGGTTTCATAATATTGGAGGGCTGGTCTTAACTTATTTACAACAAAATTTTCCAACCAAACAAAATAAGAAAAGAAACACTGCTATCTAAACAAAAGTGGCATCATCCTTTGGTAACTGGGTTTGGGTCTCTAACGCTGGATCACCATCTTCAGTCAGACCTGTACCTGTCTCCACAAATCAAAGTATTGTGGAATGAGTACGCGAATACTCAGTGCGGTAATAGAGTGAGCCTAAACAAAATTATCTCTTCTAAAGACTAGTTAAGAAATCAAGTGTGAACTTTTAACAATTCTTACAATCTTTTAAAGAAACTTAACTTTATAACAATGACAATCTAGCATGCCAAATAAAAGAGAGAATATGTGGAATAATCATACTATATAACATACGAGAGATAAAACCCCCACCACTCATTTATATCCACTTTTAGGGTAATATAACTGTACCACTGACAGGTACTATGCTTCCAGCACCACTGACATAGTACCCTGGGTCAATGTCTCAAAGCGACGCCTCAACTCTTCCTGCTGAGTAGCGTCCATGAAACGAGCCCGAAAAACACCAGTAAACCAATCCAAAGGAATGTTACGACCATCTCCCTGAAACTGGGGCTGCTGAGTACCCCACCAAAGTCTAGCATCTCTGTCAAAGCGAGTAGCCGCGAGCTCCGTCCAATGCTCAACTGGGGTACGAGCAAGGCGGAAAGTATCATGTACGGCTAACAACCACTCTTCTGCTGCATCATAATTGCCACTACCGTCATACCGCGGAGTCTGGTGCCTGAGAAATTCATGGTATGCAATAGTGAATGGGTCAAGCACCTCCTGTGCTCTACCAACTGCCTGACCAACTAGCTGAGTAAGAACTGCCAAAAGTTGCTGGCCAAGTCCTTCCTGAGCTGCTTCTGGAGGAACAGGGTTATTCCGCGGAGCGGGATTTGCCTGAGGAACGGCATGATCTCCCTGCTCCACAGGTCCACGTCCACGGCCTCTTCCACGAGCCGGAACTTGAGTACGGCCTCTACCACGATTCTGAGACTGAACACGAGCTCTACGTTGCGGTCGTCCTCGTCCACGTCGAGGAGTTGGTTGTTCCATAGCTAACTGATAACACAAAACAAGTTATTTCGTTAATCAGTTAGAATTTTAACCAACTCAGCTTACACGTCCCACGGTCCTAGGGTTAGGTTTAGTGACTTAATCACATATGCTCTGATACCACCGAAGGATGTCACAACCCGAACCAACTGTGTCCGGGAAGGACAACCTCGCCACGCGTACTGATTTAATTCCAAGCACACGAAAGGCTAAATACAAGTAATCAAGCATAGCAAATCACAAACACAAGTATAATGCCACAAACTAATAATGATAATAGGTTTCATAATATTGGAGGGCTGGTCTTAACTTATTTACAACAAAAATTTCCAACCAAACAAAATAAGAAAAGAAACACTGCTATCTAAACAAAAGTGGCATCATCCTTTGGTAACTGGGCCTGGGTCTCTAACGCTGGATCACCATCTTCAGTCAGACCTGTACCTGTCTCCACAAATCAAAGTATTGTGGAATGAGTACGCGAATACTCAGTGCGGTAATAGAGTGAGCCTAAACAAAATTATCTCTTCTAAAGACTAGTTAAGAAATCAAGTGTGAACTTTTAACAATTCTTGCAATCTTTTAAAGAAACTTAACTTTATAACAATGACAATCTAGCATGCCAAATAAAAGAGAAAATCTGTGGAATAATCATACTATATAACATACGAGAGATAAAACCCCCACCACTCATTTATATCCACTTTTAGGGTAATATAACTGTACCACTGACAGGTACTATGCTTCCAGCACCACTGACAGGCGCCTAAGCTAATATGTGGAAATCTCAACCTCACAATACCTGATGAAATGGACCTTCGCCACTAGGGCGGACTAAAAATATAAGTAACCTAGACATCTACCGTTCCCGTTCATATGTGTGTGTACTGATGTGAGACATTCCCGGAGACAGACCCGGATAGTAAACTATCGTCTCGCTCACTCAGCTATATGAACTAAGTAACTCGCGGTACCGTGATCACCTGTCCCGGGGAACAGACCCGGGTAGTGCCTGTAAATAACTCCACTGTCCAAGTCATCTAATCAATAGAAATACTACACAACTATACATATAAATATATCTTGTGACCGCAGAACCGCCTAGCAGTCGGTCTGCAGAGTGGTCGTCAGATCGCGTTACTCGTGATCGCTATCATAAGGAGACCACTGGCAAAACGCTGGGGTGCAATCTCCCGATAATGGAGACCCCGAGCAAAACGAACCTATCCCACTCGGTCTCGCTATCCTGAGCCATGCCATATGATGTGCCAAGTTCCGTCCTGTGAAGGAATTCGCTAGTCTTTGCAAACCGTGCGATTGGTACTTGGTAAATAAATATTACTTTTAAATCTACTCATTAACATTTATTAAAACAAGTGCTTTACTCTACTTCTTAATTAAATGCAATTATGCAAGTTCGGTTTTCAAAAATTTATGCATGAAATATGTTTTTCTAATCTAAAGAAGTTCAAATCTGATAGGCATCCACACCTGAGATGACGGGCTAAGAAGACTACTCCTCTGGGACGTTAGCAAAGTCCTCGCCTCCGTCAAAAGCCTCGTCAACGGGGTAGTAGTCGTCTACTGGTCCCTGATAGTCTGACTGATCACCTGGTGAACGAACTTACGCGTTAAAACTAAACTAACGATTAAACCCATTATCCCTCAATTGGATTCAGGTTCTAGCTACTTTGGTGTTATACCAGACTTAATTTCCTAATCAATTTAAAAGGGATTCTGTTTTAAAATATATTATTTTAATTAAGTATTTAGTTTCTAATAACAATTTGACATAGTTTGGTTTAAAACTAGTTGTGAAGGAATATGGTGTCATATATTTTGGAAATACTTTTATTAAGTTTTATTTATCAATTTATCGTGTCAAAAGATGTGTGTGATGGATTTACAAGTTTTACTACAATGATTAGAGATGTGTGACCTTTAATTTGATTTAGGAAATCATTTGGTATATTTATTTCTATCTCAATAGTGTTTTGCTCAAGTATGAAATACCTTTACTAATTCTTCTTAAAATAAAATCAACTTTATCTCAAAGACTAAAGATAGGAAACATAATTTTATTTGTAATTGTTTTGGGATCATATCGTGTCCGATTGTATCATAGTATCTGTTTTGAAAATTAGTTTGCGGACAATCTAATCATTTCCCATAAGAAATCCAACTTCTGTATTTTCGAATCCAACATAATTAATTCTCGGCCAAAAGCTTTTATCTCAAAATCCCAACCAAATATTTCATGCCATCTTAATTAAACTATCAATTAGTTTAAGTTCTAGTTTTATTAACAAAATCCAAACTCAACAACTTTGGTCCCAAAATCAATAGCCCACGGAAAGAGCAAATGGGCCACGCATGTAAAGCACACAAGATCCAGAAAATCACACAAGTTCAACAGAGAAAAACGAGGGCCACAGATTAATGGGTTTAAACCCAAACAGAAAAGCAACCCAACAAGAAAAAGGGTACGGGTCTGGGTTACTGGGTTTCGGTCCTCAAATCCGAACCCGACAGCAATTAAATCCAATCCACAATCAACTACATTTTCAGTTTAACCCCTCTAGAGACCGAAATAACAGATCTTTGCAAAACAGTCCTCAATACCAGCATTTATCACTGAACAACCCTTAGTCCAATTCAAACAGATTTACAGAAAAGTCCCTGAACCAGAAAGTATTAACAAACAGGTCCTTAAGGCTACATAGCTCGTACCAGTAAGCAAAATGAGAGTGTACCGAACTGGTACCAGGTACTACACGCCTAACAGACAAGCAACAAACCTCATACAACTCATGGAACTCACAAACATTGACATTTATCACAGATAAGCAATCAATCGGCAAGCATAGTTTAGATAGTCAACTTGATAGCACACACATCCAACATTTCAAAGCACAGAACAAATTTATGGCTATAAGCCTCCATCAATCATGCATACATCCACAGAAAATAGAACTAAAAGAGATCAATTTCAAAAGGGGTTTACCAAACAGAGAAGGGAAGAAGGAAGTAAGGGTCGGCCAACACACCTCCTCGCCTCACCAGCGCCACCACCTCACGTAGCCTGGCCACCAGTGGCTTCTCCTCTGCCTGGTCTCAGCTACCTCCTCTTCACTTTTCTTTTTCTTACTTTTTTTATCAATTTTCTGGAAAGAAAATGGGTTGTGTGAAAAGAGAGAAGGAGAGGGGCAGCTCAAGTAGGCAGAGGGAGAGAGGGACATGGGGTCTCGCTGCTGAGGTGGCAGTCTGAAGGAGGGCGATAGGGGCGGTGCTAGGGATTAGGGTTAGGGGCCAAAGGGAATAATTGTGAGCGGTTTTGAGAAACCGATGGAGGAAACCAGGTGCGAAGGCTTTTCTTCGATTGGTTGAGTACTGGGACGAGAGCAAGGAGAGTGGGGTTACGCGGATTTTCAGGGGCGACATCGTCGATTGGTGAGTTGCGAGAGGAGAAGAGGAAGATAGGGGAACGAGTGGGGTCTGTTGATCCGCTACGGAAGAGAAGGGAGAGGAGAAAATAAGAGAGAGGAAAGGAAAAGGATCGGACGGCTGAGATTAAACCACAATTCTAAAACTCGATCAAACGGACAAGATCCAAGGAATTTTGATTCTGAATTTACTGATCAGTGAAACTTAGTATCAAACACAAGTTTAAGCTATATAAAATTTTTATAAAATAGAAAACTAGAATTATTAACATATATGTTTAGGTATCCATCGATTATCTTCATAAAAATTTTATAAATGGCCGAAATTAATTATCGTATTGGATTCGAAATAAAGTCGTTTTCTAGTTAATTATTTGAAATTGATATCCTTGCAATTTACATTAGGTGTGATTTGGTTTCTGATCATTTAAATTTATTTGTTTGCTTGAAGATTTTTGTTTAATTGGATTAACTTATAATTAATATTTTTCGGGTTTTCACAGAACAGTTATGAAAAGGTGAAGGCAGAAAATTGGAGAGCTAGAGAACAACAGAGAAGAACCTGCTGGCACAATGGCCAACAAAACAATAAACTGAAAATTAGAAATAAAACATGTTGAGATATACAAATAATAATTCATTCACCAGTCCAATGTTGAAATGCACAATGGCCAACAAAGCAGAGTCACAATAGGAGAGTTAACCCAACAATACCAGAATAATCATAGATCTCAAAATTCTCAAAATTTCCGTGACTGACCATATTTCTAAAACTTTTAATTTTGAGAGTTAATCAATCAGATTTTAAGACATAAGCTGGAATAATGATAGATCTTTAAATTTAACGATACTAGATATAAAATAGTACCAGCATTTTGTCAGAGTTGATATTATAGTGCAAGACCCCACAACTCCTCAAGTGTTTAAGAGCAACGAAGAGCTGCTTAGCTTAAGCTACCGTGGCAGTTAGGTTTAGTGCCAATATTCAAAACCTCACTATGAAAAGCTTGGCCTGTATTATAATTAGTTGAGCAAAATCAAATAACTGATGGGAAAAAAAGACAAAATCAAGTGAAAAAAATTTCTTATCATATAAAGTGTGAATGGATACTGGCTTCCGGCAAAGAGATGAGGGGCGCGGTGGCACAGTGGTTATCAGTTCCTTTGCGCTTGCCATGAACAGAATGAAATCAATGAATAAAAAAGATCTGGAGATGAAGAGGGCAACAGCTCTTCTTCATTCGCCTGGGACATGCGCTGTAGAAAAAAAAAAGAAAAATTAAGGTGGAGAATCGAACTTGAGTGGGTGGGAAGCGAAACCAATAAGCCTACTGTCCAGCGCACTTTTTCCTTCTGTATTAAATGGAAAACCAAATAATGGTGTTGCTTCGTCTGACGATTTATATCCGACCACAGATCAAATCGATCGAGCCGCAGGTTACGTACATACTAGATCTATTATGTAACACCTCTTGCATCCATGCATTTATAAGTAGCAGAGATATATAACCAATACATTAAAAATAGTACATACTAGAAGAGTAAAAGCATGGAAGTAAATAAGTGACATACATGCATACTATGACATCAAATTCTAGGAAATTTTTTGTCCAAATTATGAACTCTTAAATACTTTAGACAAGGACAAAATATCAGAAAATTAAACTAAAAAAAGCAGTAACAATTTTCAACAAGGCTCTCATTCTATCTATTGTTGTTGTTTCGTAATTAATGCAAACAAATTCGAGGAATTGTCCAGGTAAAATTTCCATTATTTTTTTCTTCAGAAGATAGAGACATGTACTTCTTCCAATCATCCAAGACGCCTTTTAAATCATTTAGCTTATTTGCCAGACCAACACAACAGTTTGACTGCATCGAATACACCTTGTTCATGTCTTTTCCATAGTTACAAAATCCACTAAGATAATCGGTCTCCAAAAATCGCATCTTCACTTGGAACCGATCAACGAGCTCATTCTTAATCTCATTAAAAACAGATTGTTCATTCTGGTCAGGGAACCTATTCCTAGCTTCGTACCAGAAATTGAGTACCTCTGCATTCTTCGCTGTGCTCTTCACGCAGAAAAGCCCCGTATTTGGAAAATTACCAGTATCTTCTGGCCTTCCAAAATACATATCACTGGATAGTGTTATGTCATAGTAAACACTAATGAACTTGAAGATGTTACGCAGCCACAAAACATCCAAATCCTGTAAATAATTCTGACTTTTGTAAAACTACAGTTTTAAAATATATATCGGCATAATGATCTTTAATAAAAAATTGTGGGTACCGCCTAAATTGAGAAATTGATGTTGATAAAACCATGGTGTAAGGTTTATAAATTTGAAGTTTGTTTATGCGAGACATTGTCTGAAACTCTGATGTGCTTATATTGTAGGGATAGTTATGTCTTATGTGTTTGTGATTTGCAAATTCTATACAAGATACAATATTTACACTTGCAAACATAAGAAAACTAATATTTGATGGAAGGAACAAACTTTGTACCGTGAAAACCACATTATATCCAAACTCCACCATTCGGCGCATAAGCTTAATCTTGGTCCAAACAAGATTAACAAAGCCTTTAGTCATATAAAACTTCTCAGATTCAAAATTCAGACCATCAATCTGGAACAAATAGCAGTGCCGGTGTAGAGATTTGCATCTCTCAAATGAAACTTGATCCATTGCTATGATAATTAAGTGATCCAGGAGGTGTGCTATGTTCTCACCAACATGAAAACTCTCGAGGAAGAGGTCAAGAATAGAACCTGGATTGGCGAATGCATCATTAACCTCAGTGAAAATTACTGTGTTGTCATCCATGGATGCATTTTTTAGTAGTGGCAGTAGGTCTTCAAAGGTTGTCTACATATAGAAATATGTAAAAGAAATTGTCA
Source organism: Rhynchospora pubera (assembly GCA_028095005.1). Classification (NCBI taxonomy): domain Eukaryota; kingdom Viridiplantae; phylum Streptophyta; class Magnoliopsida; order Poales; family Cyperaceae; genus Rhynchospora; species Rhynchospora pubera. Next base: position 59,847,136 of record CM051459.1, on the reverse strand, counting down.
GTTCTAAGGCTAAAATAAAATAGATATAGATACAGAGACAATAAACCCTGTCTGAAAGACCTTTTTGTTCCACTTTGGCATCTGTCGTCATCAAGATCATTTCATCAAACTTGTATATATTTTTGCTAGAAATCTTAAATTGTAGTGAACGGATTTTTTATCTGATCTAAACCATTCAATCAAAACCATAGCTGATGTGAAGTCCCATATATATATCATAAAATGGTTGAGGATAAATGCACCAGAGAAGTTGGAAATCTAATTGAAATACCTGAGTCTTATTTGTTGGCGCATTCTTTGTTTCATTGACAAGTACCTCAGTATTGTTTGTTGGTGCATTCTTTGTTTCATTGAGACAGACACAGTTCGGTGGAACTTGACCCTCGATTCTCAAGCCAAGATCAAGAGGTGACTTGTTTTGTTCTGTGGTTATGGAGAATAAAAGCACCATAAAAGCAGCTGCTATAGCTGCTCCAAGAAGAACATTCCATAGAGGTGCACAGTTTTTGTTGTCTGACATCATCGCTCTCCCTTTCTTTAGCTCTCTCAAAAGTTTTAGTAAAGGCTCTGTAATGTGACAAGCTACTTATGGTTCAAAGGATATATTGAGCTATCGGTGTTTAAAATAATGCTTTAACAATATCAACAGGAATCATTGATAGTTTCCTAGGATTTTGGTGAAGCACCTCTGGATTGGGTGTCGCGACAAATTATTATTGGTTGTATTTGTCAGTATTTAATCAGTTTCATTTATTCAAATATGCATTAAATTTTTCGAGGCTAACAGGAATATTTTTAAAAAGTCAAATGTGAGACTTACATATGTATATAATGGCCTATCAGTCTATCACTATTTGACAAGTAATTGTAATCATTTAAACAATCTATGAAATCCCGGTTCCCAAGTTTTAAATCTAGGAAAACAAAAACTTACACACATTAATTGCATCATATTCTAGATTTTTAAGATGTATCAGAAACCGTATTTATACAGCATATATGAATGTATACTTATTTCAGTTATTTGTTTTTTAGATATGCAAAGCCACGGTATATCTTATGAAGGACACCAAATCTAGTGACTTAATAGCAGAATCGAGCACCCACCACACATGCAGTAAGACACCTTAACATATAAGTATAACTGCCAACCTTTTTTTAATTATGATTTTTTGAGTCAAACTACCAAGAAAATAACAACCCTGAACTAAACATAACAGGCAAAGTGGCAAACAGTTTAACAACAAAAAATGTTTTGATAAAAAACAAAGAAACCTAATAGAGTAGCACTGGTACGTGTCACCCTTTTAGTTCCTTGATGACCTCATTTGTTCTGTACCTTGGTATGGTATGATCTGCCACATTTTAATACTGATGTCTGGACCCACCGGTGCTGGAGCAGAAACTGGAATCTGAGGAAGGATATGAACTCGACAAATGATAACATTCCAGTAATCAGGCAAAGTTTGAACTGATGGATGATAACCATATGTATTTTCTCCTGCAAATTGGCATTTTGGTTTCCTTTCCAAAGGTTAATAGATGAAATTATGAAGTACCTAAAATCCTAATTAACTGATAAACCCTCATTTCATGGCCTTAAACACATATTCTGCTAATATCCCTAAAACAATATCAATAAAATGCGTGAAACCTTGAACTAATTTTACGCTATCTGAATCTTAAGAGAAATGCATCTATGAGTAATTCTTGGACTTAACTAAGCGTTTTCTTCTTATTAATTATTGATATATATCTAAAAAAAGAAGTAAGAAATTTTCTTCTTAACGCTAATTTTAACTGCTGCACAGCTAGTAATAAATAAATAAAATTAGCAAGGTATGAAAGCCAATACATTTTTTTTTTCTAAAAAAAGCCTAGCTCCTTAAAGAGAGAACAAATGGCTATGCAACTCAATCAGTAACTTTTTCTAATTTTTCTAGAACTATATCCCAAATATCCAGCATATAATTTCTTAACGAGAACCGAGTCCTTAGTATAGTGACAGAGTACAATAATTTTGAGTATTGGAAATCTAGATCATGTCCTTCAAACATTTACATTATATATAAATTGAGTTGCAGCTTCGACCCCCAAAACAGTTGGTAATTGTGTTAATATCCAAATAAATAAGTAGAATGTGAACTGTATTATTCATATTCACATATATTAATTGCCGGCATTTCTGATTTGACATTGGCAATTTTTAAACGCGACTAATTTTCAAAGAATAAAAGTAATTATTTTCTATTTTCAACAATTCTCATATCTGTTTGGAGGAAAAACAGGATGTTTATCTGCACTATTAATTTGACCACTTACTTTCTCCCATCACACTTGTAACCATTTGATAACATCAAGTACCAAAATCCTATGAAACAGATGAGCAACTAGAAAATAAATAAATAAATGTGGTTAACAGCTTAACAGCTCACCTATCTTAGATTTCGTTACAAGTAAAAATAAGAACTCATTTAACTATTGAGAGTACTTGACTTCCTAGCAGAATATATTAATTTAGTGTATTCTTTTGGTTGGTGTCAAATTCGTACCGCTTGCTAAGTACTAGTACTTCCGAATGAGATCTCGGAAAATCCTAGTAGTGCCAAATAGTACAATTTAAAGAATACACCTTTTATTAACTGTCGAAAAATTTTAAAATAACAACCATATATAAATTATCAACAATAAATTTATTTTTAAATGCTGTTCGGAATGTCAATGGAAGTTTCTAACACAATTGTTAATTAAAAAAAGGCAAAATTGATCATGTACCCCTCAAATCTTTCTTAATTGAATATTTACCCCTCAAATCTTAATAAATAGGGATACATACCTTTTTAGTTATTTTAATAAATTTTTAAATATTAAAATCTGATTATTATATCTTTTGACAGATTTACCCCTGCCCAAATTTCTCTCTCTGCCAGTCCTGAAACACCTTTCATCTTCCCACTATTTCTTCTCCAAACGATATCTCCTCTGATATATGATTTTTTCCCATTTTAAGTTCTTTTTAATCGTTAATTATTTAGAATGTATATTTCTGATTCTCAATTTCCTCTTTGATCTCTATCTATATGCCAAGCAATTATGGAGGCAGGAAATCCCGAGGTCGAGAGTTAGAGCCTCTCTCACCCCATACATTTTGGCCCGAACAAAAAAAACCTATGGAGGCAGAAAATAAGGAAACACGATATTTTAATTCAACACTTTCTAAATCACTTATAAGAATTAAATATTCATATATGAGATTATATACAATCAATTTGGGATAGGCAATCAATTTTGAAAAATGAAATTGGTTTTGAGTCTAATGGAATTTGTTCTATTTGCCGAGGCTGAGCTTGTTTCTTTCACAAGAATGATCAGTGTCAATGTTTACTTGAAGAAGCATAGTAATCTATTGGCCCAATACTAATAATTTCAATTTCAAGTATACAAATCTTGCACAGCATGTTAAAAAGAACAAAAAAAAAAAAAATAATAATAATAATAATAAACAGTAAAAGAGCAATAGATATACTATACAAAAAATCGTTTAGCCTTTACCTCCATGTCATTACAACATCTAATGTTTATAGTTCTTTTTTTTTTTGACTTTTTAAACATATAAACCCTAATCTATTTTAAATATATTTTTCATATAATCAACAACTTTATTTTTTTTCCAAAAATTTGTCCAGGCTCTTAACAATCTATGCAATGTCTTTTGTGGATTGTGGCAAGCTTTATTAAGCAGCTCAGTGATACTCAAATGCCTTGAAAATTGGACACACGGGGGCCATCAAGGCCTTGCACGTGTAATTAGTCATTTTGTGACATTATTAGTAAACAGCTTCAAAGCAAAAGGAAATAAAGAAGTACCAAACTTTCCTTGGTTCGTGTAAATAACATATATTGGAAGAGCATATATCGAAAGAGATCTATTTCCTAATATCGCTTGGAGAGGAAACAACGAGAAGATGAAAGGCCTTTCAGGCCGGTAGGGAAGAGAAATTTGGGAAGGGTAATTCTGTCATAAGATATAAAAATCAGATTTTAATATTGAGAAGTTTATTAAAATAACTCAAAAGGGTATGTATCCCTATTTATCATGATTTGAGAGGTACGTGATCAATTTTAAAAATTTGAAGGGTAAATATTTAATTAAAAAAGATTTGAGGAGTATGTGATCAATTTTGCCTTAAAAATATATATATCTTGTAAGTTGTAAACACAGCATAATGCAGGACCACGTCTAGGGTCTAACTATGTGCCGCATAATTAAATGTTTTGGCTCGTAATACGAGGATACTAAACGACAATACAGATGTCAACGTTCTCCTCGATCGGTGATTTAACTTGAGGAAACTAACAGTAAATTCCTCTGTTACAGTGTCGAGTCAAAGAAAGTTTGGAGGGAGACCCATTTTATTGAGTTCAGATCTGGTGCCGCGCGGCACACCGTGTAGCGCGGCATCGTAGCCGTCTGATCAAGATCCAATGGACAAGGGAGCTCCGTGCATGTAACCTAGATTGATAGACCCGTAAAAAATGAATCGTCCGATCAAGATCAGACGGCTCGTACGCGCGCTACACGGTGTCCCGCGCTACACGGGATTCGGGTCCCATTTTATTCGGAACTGATACAGGACGTCTCCGAAATTTGACATCCTGCCATCTTATGGGGTTTGACAAAAGAGGACCTGATTTTGGGCTCTGCCTCCTGCAGCTTTCTCTCTCCTGTCTCTTTTTCCGCTCCTTTTTTTTTGTTGCTCCTCCTTCCACCCTGACCATCTATAGTTTTTTCTTCTTCTCCATCACCTCTCTTTCTTCTTCTATTTTTTCTTCTTGCTCTTCATTTTTTATACAACCGTACATAATAATTTAATATAACTTTTAATTTGTAATAAATACTCCATTAAGTTAAGTAGATATTCTCTTTAGTCAAAAAATATACTCATTTATGCTGTAATATATTAATAAGGTACTTCTTTATGTAAATATAATTACTCTAATCAAACAAATTAATTACTCTTTTAAAATAAAATTCACAACTAAAAATACATTTGACACTCCCTTAATAAATTTTACATGCTCCCTTAAAAATAATTAGTTACTCTCTTAATACAAATTACGTACTTTCATCATAAAAAATAAATAAAAATATTTTAACACTCCCTTAAAAATAATTATTTACTTATTTATCATAAATTACGTACTTCTATAATAAAAGATAAATAAAAACATATTTGACATTCTCTTAATGAATCTTACATACTCTCTTAAAATTAATTAGTTATTCCCTCATTACAAATTACGTTCTTTCATAATAAAAGATAATTTAAAATATATTTGACACTCCTTTAATGAACTTACATACTCTCTTAAAAATAATTAGTTACTCTCTTATCATAGATTATGGACTTCTATAATAAAATATAAATGAAAACACATTTGGCACTACTTTAATGAATCTTACATATTCCCTTAAAAATGTTTAGTTACCCTTTTATCACAAATTACGTATTTTTATAATAAAAAATAAATAAAAACATATTTGACACTCTCTTAACGAATTTTACAGAATCTCTTAATAATATTTAGTTACTCTATTATCATACATTACGTACTTTCATAATAAAAAATAAATAAAAATATATTTGACACTATCTTAATAATAGAAAGGATGTTGGAGAAATGAGAGAAGGGAGAAGGAGAAGGCATTGGAAGAGACAACAAGGAAGAGATGCTAGAGAAGAAAGAGAGAAAACGGAGGGGGATCGAACCAGAGGCGAGAGGAGCAGAAGAGAGTAAGCGAAATTTGAAGGAGACCGCAAGAGACGGATGCTGGAGAGGAAAAAGGAGGGGAGAATGACAGAGGGGGAGGAACAGAATGAAGTGAGCGAAATACTGGGTTGGGCCAAGTTTCATTAGGATGGCATGGATGGCGAAATAGTCGTGATGTCATTTAGGATATCCACATTTTATTTGCAGTGTCAACATTAAATAAAGAGGCCCAAAGTGGGGAAGCGGATATCATTGGGTTCAGTGCAAAATAAGCCCAGAATGTAGAAAACAAAAGAGCAAGACCAAAAACAGAAAATTAGTGATTGATATAGAATGGTTGATTCAAATTAAGACTGCTGAATCAATAGATTCTGATTTATTACACATTTGCAAAGAGCTTATAGTCCTTGGCATCCAAGGTTATTTGTCGAATTGCGGCTACATTTGCTAGCACCGTCACAATTGTAAAGACGACAATGAGAGTAGTGTTCAACCAAAAGATAATGCTCCGTTTCGACGGCTTGAAAGTGATGTTGTAGAAGATTGACGGCATAAGAAAGTCTAGTGGAAGAAAACCAAAGGCCCCTATAACAGCATTGATATCTCCAAAAAAGGGGAGCATAGCTGCAATTGTAGTTGCTACAGCAACTGATATTGATCGAAATAAGAGTCGGGGAATGACGTTTCGTGCTGAAAATTGATCCTTCGTCACATCTCCAAAGAGCCCTTCAAGCACCTCATTTGTAGGTTGCAAGTAGATCTACATACATCCATTCACAAAAAAAAAAAAAAAAAAGTACTATTAATGTAGCACATGTTTGGCAAGCAAAAGTGTAATAAATTGTCATTCATTCTAAAAGAATATGGTCCAGCTTTTTTTCCTTCAAAAATTAATTTACTTCATCTTGTAATTCAGACAAATTAAGGGCTCAGTATAAAAGAACAGAGATAATTAATACTTTTTCTTTGAGGTAATAATTACCAGTGCAACAGCTGAGAGCTGGAGAAGAACAAAGACATTGGTAATTGTGAGTAACCACTTGGGGATGAGATTGACCCCATCTACTGTGAAGTTACTAATTAAGGTACCAGCAGCTTCATTACCAAAAGCCCAGTACCCGGATATCGCGACACTAAAGAATGTTGCGACGACGATTGTGTAACAAAGGCACAACCCCTTGAACATCTTTCCTTTCACGGGAAGAGCAATGGTAGCCTGGAAATTAAGCACAATTTACAAATAATTAATACGAGGAAAGTTATTCTTAAACATATTTAAATAACTATAACATGACAATTCTCTTCATCGGCAGCTAAACCTCTGTGTTTACATTACGTGTTTATGTTCCTTTTCAGTATGTATATTAGTATATGTGTTGATTTATCTTCAAATGTAATTGTTACCTCCATATTATATACAGAAATAATTATTTTTAGAAAAATGACATTAAATTCGAAACAAAATTGTTGCTTCATTATTTCACTCATTATGTCCATGTACAACCAGGCAGTAGAAATCATTGCCAGGTCTCAAATGTAGAAATTTGGGGGACATGTACATGCCTGTATCTCAGGGATAATTCCATTTCCATATGAGGTGGCTATTACTGCAAAGGCATTAAAAACTCCGAAAACACGATGAGTGGTACTGCCTGAAATGGAGTAATCTCTTGTAGGGGCACGATCCGAGTGTCCTAAAATTTATTATGATAACATTGCAATAAACAATGTAAATATCACTTTTTACTCAATTCAATTTTTACTAGTAGTAAATAGTGGATATTTAAATAGAAGCTTTGATGTACCTGCGTAAATGGAACCGGCTGTTGCGCAAATGCTGTAGGCAAGACAGAGCACAAGGGAGACAAGATTAATGTGCCTCAAAGAGTGAAACGATGGCATTTGAGCCATAATTAGCATGAAAATCCCAAAAATAATCACAAATTCATAGAGTTTCATTGTTCCCTCGGGTTTTGCAATTAGATATATAGCCTGCAAATAGTGGGAGCTAAATTATATTGCATGCATATGTAATGTATTCAATTTACATATGGAAATCTGTTAAAGTGAGAAAGCTTTATGAAAAACGCTGTAAAGTTCAATAGAATGAGGTAGTGAAAATTTGTAAATACCTTCATGCTCTGGCCACCAAGAAGGGTATTTCCGACAACAGCTCCAAAACATACCGCAAATTGAATAGGACCTACACAATACCGTCCCCATCCTGGACCTGAAATTACAAATATGGTGTAAATCTTGTTAATAATTTGTACTTATTGAATTTATACTGAACTTCGTATGGGGAGTTAATTAATTATATCATAATTTATTTCTGAGGTGGCAAAAGTTAATTTTTTAAATGCCTTCAGCTCAGAATTAAACCAAGGGGGGACAAAAAAAAGATCTGCCTTAGAGAAAGCCAGTCTTGCCTCCAGTTACTTTTAATATTATTAATTCTGGTTTATAAATTTTTGGCTTGAATAATTAAAATAAAAATGTACTGTATCACAAGAGATCTTCCCCCCTAATATGAACTCTTTGACTCTGTTTTGCACACTATGTACTTCTGCATTTTTTGATCTGACTTATTTTTCATGTATATTTTCGAAGCAACGTTTGTTGATTTGCTTGTTCTTTCGGCCGTATTTTGGGAAACAAAGCACACTTGAAAGTCCATATTGTCGTGTTAATTTAACTTTCCACTTAGTTACCAGTTAACAATACATACAACCGCTTTAACTATCCACTTATTAATTATTAAAGTCAAATACATAACTATTAACGTATAACGACATTATAAATTATATACAACCGTTTTAGATAATATCTGGATGTTAACAATATAAAATAAGTTCAGACAATAATTATTAATAATAATAATTACATATATAGATAGTTCAATATACAGGGCAAAGATTAAATTTAAACTTTTGCATGGAAAAAAAGATGATGCGACTTGTTCAGCACCACAATTATTAGTATTTTATACTAGGAAGGCGTGTTGAGGCGTGTTGACTATTGACTAATGATACTTTAGATATTTTGTTGAATTGCTAGTTTGCTACTTTGCTAGCTTGTTTTTGTTCAGTCATGCCTTTTTGTTTTTATCCACCTGTCAAGTCAAATACGACAAGATCTAGATAGCTACTTTTTTGTTGAAGAAAAACCGCTTACGTGTTTATTTTATTTTGATTGGTATCTTTACGTTCTTAGATTGAATTGCTCCTCTCGATTGAATTGCTTCTCTCGAATAAGATTCCTTCCGGAAGGATCAAGTTTTCTGGTGAAATTTATTAATTGAATGTCGTTTTATTTTTGTGGACCTAATAGTTTCCTTGTGTTGAATATTCTATGGCGCAAATTGTCTGCGTTTCTAATTTTCTTTATGCATGTTTCGCACAAGACATAAGAAATTTCCATGAGTGGAAGGTCTAATATACCTTAAGAAAGCCAAACTTAATTAAACCGGAATATGCCATTTAAAAAAGAAAAACAAAATCGACTTTTGGAGATAAATTATTTGTGGCATGTATTGCACATCTAAAAAAGGAGCTTAAAGTAAAGCAGCTTTTGTGTCGCCATCACCATCTTTTAAAACCAACATACCTTATGCACATTATTGCTTATGGATATAATATTCTGCTTTTTGACTTAATTAGATTCGTTTTACTTGTGTATTAAAATACATAAAATCTCTTCATAAAGACGCATTTTTCGTTTTCCCAGGCTTGAGATTGCTCTGCTTACTTTTGCAAGGTAGGAAGGTATCAATTATCAATTTATCATTTGATTTGTAGTACTTATGTTAACGAATATATATATAGAACACTAGTAGTGAATACATATTCAATATATATAAACATATCTATGAACTAACCATTCAAAAGGAGTATACTGGGCGTTTGGCAACACCATAAGTTAGTGAGGTTAGAGATTAAAGCTAGTATTTTTGGGATTAGTGTTTGAGATAAAGTTAGTAAATATTAGTTCTAACGTGAGTACTAACTTCGTTGACCTCAAAGTCGTTTGGCAATTGTAGGTTAACAAGTTAGGCTACTAACCTAAATGTTAGGCTAATCTAATGTATGCCAAACGCCCTAATAATGGCTAATGAAAACACATATAACAAACGAACCTAGGATGTCATCAGCCATATCCCGGAAGCGGAGTTGACGACGGCCGAGCTGTGCATTGTGCTCAAGCACTAGTGAGATGAGGTTATATGAGTAGAACGTGATAATTGCAGCCAACACAAGGCATATTATTCCAGCTTCCCATCCTAACGATGCGAATGCGAATGGCAAGCTCAGGAGTGCCGGAGCCACAATCGATGTTGTCAGATGGTACCCACAGTGCAGCCATGACCCTACATCAATTTAATTAGTATCATATATCAATTTATGTCTAGTTGTCTATGGCGCAATTCAAATACTGGCCTTTTCGATGAGATGAAATTCATTACTATCATGATTATTATGAATAATTATGTAAACATAATTACTACTTGGAATAATACCATGTGTTTTAAGACTTGAGAAGGCACAATAAGTAAACCAACAAGCAAGCTCTTAAATTAAAACTTCTAGGAATTCTTTCTTAGGAGAAGGGGAAAAAAAGAAGAGGAAAAATCATGTAACGAACCTTTGGACTGGAGAACAAACAGAGCACCAGCATCCAAATTCTCTTTCTCAATTCCAGTTCCATTTCCAACACTCTCTTCATCTGCCACTCCATTCCCTCTGTTTTGGTCCCATGCTCCCATGTTTGCACTTATTAATTGTGTGTGCAACTTATTTGCCTTAAAAATCCCTTCTCCTTGATTAGGTGTGATGAAAAGCACATGGAGGTAGTTAATTATAATTAGGTAGCAAATGGAAAGGGAAGAGGTGCACAGGTGTTCCCATTTGCTTTGCCAAGTCAAAATTCAATAGCCACTTGTGGGGTGGATCAAACTATTTGCAGTCCCTTTCAAGAGGCCAGTTGATTTCGATATGATATGGTATTCCACGTTTCTTTGTTCACCTCTTTGTTGATCTTTTGATTTCATTTCAAAGTCAAACTATGTATTTGTTTCATCGTACAGCTTCCTATATAGCACCAAATAAGAGATGTTCGGTGGAGGAGAATAGGAATTGCCGATTCCAATTTTACTTTTGGATTTGCCTCCATTCCAATTTTACTGATTTCATAGTAAAATTTCGTACAAATTATCCTACCTTTTGTCTGGTAGCACCTTACTATATTCTATATATTGAATGGTTTAGTACGAATTTGATTAATTCTATATCAAATAATTCTGTGCCTTACAAAGTTGTCTAACACTAAATAGTCCAATTCATTTGAAAAGATCTTTGTTGTGAATATTGTAATTTTGATTTAATCTGAACTGTTCGAGTGTATACGTCAGCTGATTCAGCTCCGCGCCTCCACGTCAGCTCAATGTGTTGCCTTCGCCTGATTTCGTATGGGCCCAATTTATCATCTCACTATTACAAATTATTCTGGGCTCCTTATCGGCTGGAGATAGCACAGGAGGGAGTTATCAATATGGATTCAGCCATGGTGGTCATGTTGGGGGAGACATTGATGTATGATGAGTGAGAAGTTGTACCAGTTCTACCAGCGCATATGGCAGTTATGGAGATGGCGAAATTTGGTTTTTTGTTGGGTTTTGAGTGATGTCATTTGTAAAAAATGGGGGTTTGTCATTGGCGAGTCTGTTTTTAGGTTTATCATTTTTCTATTTCTTTGGATTTTAATTTCGGGTTGGAAATAGTATTGGCGCACTGGTACCAGTGCGGTATTAGTTTGTTTTGGTATTGTAATTGTAAATCGGTGTAATAAGTCTGCTTCTTTGAAATGGAAGTGGTAGGCCTTTTGAGCCTACTTGTTTTAAAAAATTATTCTGGGCTGACTTTCGCCAGCCTCCCATACAACATTTGCCAGGTCTCAAAATTGGGACATGAAATGTCTAACGGGCCAGAAATATGACAAGCATTTAGTATCCAGACGGACCGAAAAATTTAAAAATAATATTAAATTAATATTATATATTAAAAATAATATTAATATATTAATATTTTTTAAATAGTATCACAAGATCGGAATCTGAGATTCCGACCGCAATTACGGAATTCCGGATACCGATCTTAGCTAAGATCGGAATTCCGGATTCCTATCTTAGCTAAGATCGGAATCCCGGATTCCGATCTTAGCTTTAAATATTAGAAATAATATTTAAAAAATAATATTTAATTAATTAATTAATTTAATTAAATATAAATTTAATTAATTTAGTTAAATATAAATTTAATTAATTTAATTAATTTAATTAAATATAAATTTAATTAATTTAATTAAATATAAATTTAATTAATTTATTAATTAAATTAAATATAAATTTAATTTATTTATTTAATTAAATATAAAATTAATATATTTATTTAATTAAATATAAATTTAATTAATTTATTTAATACATATAAAAATCATTTTGTGGCTATTACAATTTAGTTCGAGGCAAATTAGAGACACATTTGAATCATCTTTCAACTTTCGAGTCATTGTGAGAGGAATAGATGACGTGCATGCCTATGGAGGACATCGAAACATCACGAAATAAGAAATATTTGAGTAAGGACATGAGAAAAAGTGAGACAAAGAGGAATAAATAATGATAAACGGGTGGGTTGGACTATACACAGGTTTACTAGTACAAAATCCGCAACCCAACCCGAAATATCGGGTTTGTCAAACTTAGAACCCGTACCCAACCCAATATCATACTAACTCGGTAAAAAACGGTTCGGGTCGGGTAGGTTGAATGGATTCACGATTTTTTTGTACACCCCTACATGCGTGAGAAGGGCCGAAGACAGAAATACAGTAAAGAGAGATGTCGGTATTTCCTTACCGGGCGTGAAATTTCTATTGGAGAAAGAATACCCGAATGTGGTACCCACTTATAACAAGATTTGGCATAGGCAAGAGAGAGATCAATCGAACATCTTTTCGGATCGTGGGAAGATTCGTACAACAAACTCCCAAGTCTTTTATTGGCTATACAGATGACGACACCCGAGACGCAGATCAAATGGTTGTTTAAAAATTTATAATTTTAATGTAAATTAATTAAAAATAAAAAATTTATAACTTAATTATTCATTTTTTAATTAAATAAAATAATTATTTATATTTTAATTAAATTTATATTTAATTAAATAAATTTATATTTAATTAAATAAATTAATTAAATTTATATTTAATTAAATAAATTAATTAAATTTATATTTAATTAAATAAATTAATTAAATATTATTTCTAATATTTAAAGCTAAGATCGGAATCCGGGATTCCGATCTTAGCTTTAAATATTAAAAATAATATTTAAATAACTAGTTAGCTAAGATCGAAATCCGGAATTCCGATCTTAGCTAAAATCGGTATCCGGAATTCCGTAATTGCGATCGAAATCCCAGATTCCGATCTTGTGATACTATTTAAAAAAATATTATTATATTTATATTATTTTTAATATATTATATTAATTTAATATTATTTTTTAATTTTTCGGCCAGACGGACAAGACATAGAAGAAACTAACAACAAAACGGTCAGGGCCCAAAAAGACCCGGATTGAAGAAAACAAAAAAGAAATTTATCAGAAGTGCAAATGTGCTGTGTGCAATTAGTAGGGCTGCAAAATAATCGAGACGATGGCACAAATGAGCTATTGTGTCGATCGTTTCGTCCTATGCGACGAAACAAATTTTTATTTCATTGATCGATGAAACGATCGAAATTGACGAAATTTTCGTGATTTACACATGGACGAAACTATTTCATTGTTTCGTCCAACCAAACGAAATCGTTTCGTTGTTTCGTTAATCGTTTCGTCCGGACGAAACGAAACGAAAAACGGTTAAAACGACTTCCGTTTTCAGCTAAAGTTTTTTCTAACCGTTTTCCAAAAAACTTACAAACAACGAAACGGTTAGACATCACTTAAACAAAATGAACATATAAACTAGATACGTGAATATTTAAATAATCAAAGCGAAAACATACAAAAAGATCAGTTCAATGAAAATAAGTTGAATATGCATATGAAAATATGAACAACAATACAAAAAAATCTAAATATGAACAACAATACAAAAAATCTAAACTAGATAAGTGCTTTTTGTATCTTTTCCAATCCAAAATGTTTCTCAAATCAGCAGTCTTGTTCCCCTCTCCAATACAGCAATTCGCATGGATAGTGCACATTTTCTTCACATCAGAGTTGAACTGGCAGAAACCGCTACAATAAGCTGTGGCAATGAACCTTATCTTTACATGATATCGACTTGTTTAGTCACGCTTGACTTTGTTTAGAACTTTTTGATCATGCTGTTCTGGGAATTGTTTTCTTGCTTGATGCCAGCTCTTATAAAATTTCACTGTCTCATTGCACGATCGCACGTATACAAATCCTTGATTGGTCACGTTTCTTAAATTTTCGGCATTGCCAAAATAATAGTCACATGCAAATGTCAAATGGGATGTTGGAGAAATATTTCATAGGATTTCGGAACCACAAGATGTCTGCATCCTGTCACAGAGCAATTAAACTAGGTGGGTTTCGATAGTTGAAGAATAAAATTAAGAATAGAATAAAATTAAGATTAGTTATTCGGAGTATAAAATATTATTTTTAAATGATCGGGAATAAATTTTTTTTATCTAAGGTGTTATATTTAACTGATTCAATATTCAGATTAAATTTTGGTTCCTAAGATGTTTGAATCATCTTCTGATTAAAAAATTATTGAGACCACTTTTTAATCCGGATTAAAAAGATGATTCAAACATTCTAAAATTAAAAATGAACGAATAGAATGCGTGGGTGTGTTTAAAAGAAAATGAGAAGAGAGATCCATTAGCTCATGGATCGAAGTTGAAGAAAAATAATTCAAGAGAGGGGTTGGTTCTACTGATGAGCAAGTTGAGGTGCTGAGAAACAAATTTAAAATTTTCTTAGAACAAATTATGCAGTGGACTGAACTTTTAAACGAGATTTATTTTTTTTTATCATTCATTTAAAATTGTGGACAAATATAATTCATCAAGCCTCAAACCTGGTTTAAAATTTCAGTTCACAAAAAATTATTTTATTATTATTTACATATGATGTTAGCATTGAACACACGAAGGTAATTTAGAAATAAAGAATTTGATTTTTGAAAAACAGAATTTTTTAAGTCTAAAAACAATGCTTTCATTACTACTGCTGTTTCAGCATATTTGTTAATAGAGGCCGGTGCTCCCAAATTAGACTGTCCCAAGTTATCACAAATCAGTAGTCGTTAGATCAAAACATGATGAGTGGTTCGGATTGTAATTTTATTAATTGTTCTATCGCTATGTACTAGGAGCAACAAAAAAAAAAAAAATAGAAAACCCTAAGCCTCCCACAACTCACTCTCTTCCTCCGTGGCTGCTCAATCACAACTCGCTCTCTAAACGTTGACTATTTAAAATCAGGAATGATAACTGCCATATGTAGTATTGTCATTCCTGTCATTGTTAAATATAAAATGAACATATACAACAAGCAAGGTAAACTTATAGACGATCTAAATGAACACTTATAAACAAATAAGTGTTATCATCACTTTTTTGAATTTTACATGCATATTCAACTTATATTCATTGAACTTATTTGTTTGTATGTGTTCACTTTGATAAATATATGTGTTTATCTTATCTATTTTATGTGTTCACTTTGTGTTTAACAACGATAAGGATGGTAAAAACTGCTGATTACAGTAGTGAAAACAGGACACTCTTAATCAGACCACCCGACACCCGACACCCGCAACACGATAAATTAATAGAAAAAGGCCACATAAGATAAGACGCAGAGAGCACATTAGACCAAGGGACCATGCAGCTACACCTCTGATAATTCGCATGTGTTTTGATCTGTTTGTTCCTTGTCAATCCACTCGTTAAATCCTCTTTTTGTTTAACTACTAATGTCTGAAAGAAGGTTACACTTATCAGTGTTGTGATCGCGTTATTCTCGAATTTTTTATATTTTATTTGTGTTGATACTTGATAAACATTAATTATATGCAATTATACTTACAGTCTACCTCCTGGGTTTAATTCGCATATTTTGATGTGATTTACATATTGACATATATTAATACTAACCACTAGAATTAGTAATGAACAGCGATTAAGAAAATTGTCGTTCGAGACCGGTTCTTGGTCTAGTGACAAAGAGCAGCGCTTCTTCAGCCGAGATCGTAGGTTCGAGACCTGGCCGTAGATTCTTTGTGACATTTAATTTTCAAATAAGTTGGAGGACTTGACCCGTCTTATCTTAAAAAAAAAAATATTTGTGATCGGAGCCCACTGTATTTGTGCAAGCACGATCAGCGAGACATCAAATCAGATTACTATGCGTAATGAAATGGGCCGGTTTGATTCACCGAATTTTATGTATTTTCAGGAACATTATGTCTGCCAACCAAATTAGTTGCCCCAAGTCACAAAATCCTGTCCGTTGGATTTAGTTTTGATCGACGGTCCGATTAAATCTAGAAATTATATCTTGGTTCCGTTTGAATGAGCCCTAGGACTTAGGAAATAAGAAAATAAGAGAGTAAATTTATTATAAACAATTCAAATTCTTCACAAAATTACACACTTCCCAATACTTCTTCACTACTTTTTCCTTTATTTCTCTTATTCTCACACCATCCAAACGGAGCCTTTGTTCTTTCTTTCTTCTCCATTTCACATGAATCTAAAATTCTCATCACAAAATTGGCAATCTCCTCTCTTTTGTGCTCGCCTTTCGCTCTAAAGATAGCTCACGCTTCACCTCTCACTCGCAATTTTGGCCCTGTTTGGTAGCAACTTAAGTTGTTTCTTAAATTAAGAATTTGTAACCACTTAAGTAGCTTTACTCCACCATAGTTAAATTGTGTTTGGTATGGATTTAAGAATTAATAACAGATAAGTTATTTAATTTTCTATTAGTTTATGAATGGCTAATTATAAAAAGACCGAAATAGCCCCGTATAATTTCTGATATTGTCTCCTTCAAGCCTTCGTCTCCCTCCGCCAATCAACACACCTTCTCTCCTCCTCCAATCTTGCCTTCTCACCTCTCTCCCTCCACTCACTCCTCGACCTCCTTGCCGCCGGCTCCACCGGCCCCACTCATGAACAACTCCTCTCGTTCCTTGGTTCCCCTCTGGCATCCGACCTAGGTTTATCGCCACTACACTTTTTGGTACGGTACCAACTGGCTCGAATATCTGGTACATGGAAAAGTAAAAGTTAAAGAGCTTAACTGCTATTATTTTACTGCATAGTTATTTCTATTTGAATTTGAATTTTTTTATATTTCGAAGCATTGAAAGTTAATTAATTAGTTGCCAGAATGAATTTTTTTTATATTTCGAAGCAATTCGAATTAATTAATTAGTTGTCAAATGCATGACAAACAAACTGCGGGTATTTAGCCCAGCTTGCAGGTTGACGGAATTTCAAATATATATATATATTGAATGTCATCACTTATACTGGTATATTCAACCAAGATGGTAAATATTCGCTGAGATATTAAACTTAAGGAGACTTCCACTGTTACTATCCTAGTGGTGAATCCAACAATATAAATTTCCACTGTTTGCGCTCTGCTTGTCATGTCCGTTCGGTACACAGAGTTTGGCAACAATAGGTTCCCGGAGGTGCAACCAGAAAAATGTGTGTCGCCCACGTTGGCCATTGAAAACGATATACCGGTAAGGAATATTTCTCTCGATTTTTCTATTTTGAAGAGAGGAGCATCGACATTGGAGCAGCGATTACTCTATTCGGAAGAGAAGAAACGAGCAGCGACATTGGTAAAATTAGAAAGCTTTTTTCAGACGAGCGGCGCAAAATACGGAGGGCAAAGATGTAAAATTACACGAGCGCTTCAGCGATTCTTAATTTAAGACGCCGGTTACGGTGTCTTAGTTTAAGGCGCCATGTCATCGTAATTTTCCGTAACTTCAAATCCTAGTCAGCAGTTAAGTTAAGTTACCGATTCAATTTTAAGACATGTTTGGTGTCTTAACTCATTCTTAATTCATTTAAGAATGACTTAAGTTGCTACCAAACAGGGCCTTTAGTTCTGTGAGAGGATAGTAATTACAAATTTCGGGATATAAATAATAAAGTGAATGCACATTAGGACCAATGCAATAACAGGTTTACGCGCTTCTTCTAAAATTAGAAACAAATTTTTTTTTGAAGTCACTAAACAATAAACTTCTTCGAAGAATTAAACAACAAAGATATAAGAAAGCAAGATCTTTTAGGTGCATGTGATAAACTATAGTCAGCTTTCACGACCTTTAAAAAATAATAAAAATAATAATCTAGTATGATGCGACATGTTTGTTTGTTCTTTGAAACGAGATGGCCATTTCTATACATATAGGCGTCCACGTTCATAGGTTTATACTTTGCTTTTATTATTTGCCAATCAGTTTCGGACAGAAAAATATATATGTTAATCAGAAAAATATTGCATACGCCATACTATTCCCGACTTATGCTTAATTAAACTTATTATTATTGTTGTTTGTCTTGTTGTTGTGACATGTGTTACGAATTTTGTAATAGACAAAGTAATTTGAACTATGGTAATTGGGGTCTCATTACTTGGATCATCAATTTAATACTAAAAAATTATATCAGTCTAAAAATAACTTTAGACTTTGCCGAAATTAACAAAATCAAGTACCCTTCAACTATTAGACTTTGCCGGCATGGAGTTTTCCTATGTTTTTTTTATTATTTTTTTTATTTTTACTTTTGCGACTTTGTTTTTGTTGTATCTTTATAGTTTATCCAAAAAAAAGTACCCTTCAACTATTACTATTTTAGTGGAATCCGGCCTTCTTTTATTTAGACGCTAGCTAGTGGTCAGTTGTTGAGCATACATTCTTCACATCATACAAAAATTATTCTTCTGAAAGAAATGGATTGACTAAATAATAAATTAGGTGAACTTCAAAGATAAAGAATCTCGTCACTTGGATTAAATTTAATACTTCATAAATTTACATCACTCGGGGGAAAAAAAACCTTCAGACTTTGCCGAGATTTAACAAATCAAGTAGCCTTCAACTGTTATTAATTTATTATTTTAGTGGAATCAAGTTGTTGACCATCATGGGGGGAAAAAAAGGATGGACTAAATAATAATAAATAGTTGTCCCTCAACAAACCATGAACGTAACCAACATTCCTCAATTATCAAGACAGGTATTACTTATAAAGTTAAAAGCCAAATTTTCTTTGCACTAGACATTTGAGAGAGATATCTAGAGATAAGAGTTATGAAATTCAAAACTGATATTCAAGTTCAATTGCCGATGTTCTGTGTCGGAGGCTTTGTTGCCGCTCTACTCATCCTCTCCATCCATTATACTAAGCTTGGTGATGATAAGTCGCCGGAGGTGGTGACAGTAACAAGTGGGTCCCACAATATGGCTGTCGAAAGCTTTACACTGGTAGGCAATTTTCATTTCATTTTTCGTTATTGATATTATTTCTCGTTTTACCAGGACATACATTGGTTCTCATTCTGAGCCTGTGATGAGTTTGATAGTGTATTTTGTGTATTCGAAAATTCAAATTTCTGTTGAAGCTTTGAGATATCTAGAAGGAACATTGTACCAGAAGGAAAATCGGGAAACTTTAGGCGCACTTCTTGATGAATTTGTCTTCCAGATGTGCCAAACTTTTTAGTATACTAGTGCAGAGAAAAGATACAGATATGCGTTCAGATATTTAAATACCATGTAATAAGAATTCATGCTCATCCTTTTCACCTAAAATTTATTCGCCTGTTTCAAATTTGCAGGGAGTGAACTCTCCTTTAGCTCCACCAATGTCAAAAGAAAATTTGCCCAATAACTCCGCAAGTACCTCAGAACAAGTAAACATTATAACCTCTTACTTTCTTATTGTTCTTAGGCATATGTATGCCATATGTTTTTCCGAAATGTTTATAAAATAAAAAATTAAACACTAAATTGTTAAGTCTGTCCATGTTGAAATACATATCAAACAGGTACAGAAAGCGGATCAGGATCCACTTGCGGAGGTTCTGAAAAGTGCAGCAATGGAAGGCAACACCGTGATACTGACTCAGGCCAATGAAGCTTGGATGGCTCCAAATTCTCTCTTCGACCTCTTTCTCGAGGGATTTCATGTTGGTGAAGGAATAGAGCATCTTCTGAACCACCTTGTCGTGGTGACAGAAGATAAAAAAGGTTTCGAAAAGTGCAAAACAGTGCACAAGTACTGTTACTTTTTGAAGACGAAGAAAAGGAATATTGGTAAAGAAAAAGTATACATGTCTAAAGAATACCTTGTCACAATGTGGGCCAGGAACAAGTTCCAGAGGAGAATTCTCAAGCTGGGATACAATTTTCTTTACACGGTACATCTAGTTCATTTAGATTTTTCTTCAAAATATTCCAAATTCACAAATTTTTCAAATGATAATCTGAAACCAATGTTGTTGGAAAAATTAACGGAAATGCTATCCAGCCCATTTAACCAGTATTTTTTCAAATTTTAGCAGATACTGTTGTTTCAGTCTCTGTTTTAGTTTCTGGTATTACCAGAATTTTCTGGTATCCGGTGCGGTCTTTAAAACTACAATTTGGCCCCTCAATGTTATTAATCCAGAGAGATCCGGAGGTGTTACCAACTTTTATTATGGTATTGCTCAATACATTTTTTTCGTAGTGCCCTGCACAGATCAATAAATAGCAGTTGGGACATGGAATTTAAACTGACAACGACACTGGAGTTT
The DNA here is from genome assembly GCA_028095005.1 of Rhynchospora pubera. NCBI lineage: Eukaryota > Viridiplantae > Streptophyta > Magnoliopsida > Poales > Cyperaceae > Rhynchospora > Rhynchospora pubera. The sequence goes on along the minus strand of CM051459.1, from coordinate 59,826,486 downwards.
TGTTTTGGTCATATTAATTTTTCCCAAGACTTTTATATTGTTCATACTTATCCTACCTTATTATAGTGTCAGCCGGTGAATTTAATTGGTTGATGTGACAATGTCATGCTAATAAGAAGGGGCTAAAAAAATAAAATAAATAAAATAAAAATGCACCAAACATTATATCTGGTTTAGTTAACATAAAAATGCCGATAGACATTTATAGTGTCAGCCGGTGAATTTAGTTGATGGCAATATCATGCTAATAAGAACAGGCAAAAAATTGAAAAAAAAAATGGAATGAAAGAAAAATGCACCAAACTTTATATCTGGTTTTGTTAACAAAAAGACGCTGATAGACTTTTCTGATTTTTCTGTCATAGGACATGGATATATTGTGGCTTAGAAACCCGTTGAGGCATATTGCCATAACATCTGATCTTGCTTTTGCAAGTGATTTCTTCTACGGTGATGAAGATAGCATAGAGACATCGACACCCAACGGTGGGTTCATGTATGTGAAATCCAGTAACAAGACGGTCCAATTCTTCAAGAGCTGGTATGAGCAGAGGGTCAACTATCCAGACCAGCATGATCAGTATGTACTCAACCAAATAAAGGTGGAGTTCACAAAGAGATTTCAAGTCCGGATGCAGTTCGTGAACTCATTGTACACTGCTGGGTTTTGTGAGATGAGCAAGGATATTAGTAAAGTTTGCACAGTACATGCCAACTGTTGTGTCACCATTGGTGCGAAGCTCCAGGACCTGCGGAGCATCTTGGAGGATTGGAAGACATATAAGTCGATCCCACCTTGGGTGAAGGAAAAGGAAAATTTTAGATTTAGAGACCATGGTATATGTCTCCATCCCATGGGGAAGTAGTTGAGATTCGAGAGTACTACAACTATTAATGTTTCCCCATGGAAATTCATATATATAGTTTCCACTTTCCACTTTCAAACTCTAGTCAGTCCATTTATTGCTTATTGCGAATTGTTAAACATTTGGTATGTTTAGGAAGTATAGTAGGAAGTACAGCTATTTTCTGGAATTGAGAACAATTCAATGCTGCTATTTTTATGGTTGATAATATATTATAAATTTGGCCCTGAACTGCAATTTAGCTCATTTATGTCATGAAGTACTTGTAAGCGTCGTTATAATATTCTAAGTTATTGTGTATTTTAGGCCCGACCGTTCTACTGATCAACTAAGTTTTCTCCTTATCATGTGATTAAGCTCTCCCTTCAAATGAAGTCAGTTCCATTACAACATATTATCACATTTTTCAAGGTTGACTGAACAAATTAAGGATTAATTCATCAAAAACAGTTTTTCAAAGATTAAAAATTTTAAATAAAAGCTTAGCCATAATCTATGAAATATAACTGTTAAAAAGACCCAAATATAATTAACCTGATTTATCTTTTTAAGTACATTAAAAACTTCGATACAAATAATGATCGTAATTTTAAACCTTTATTATTTATTATTTGACACAAAAAGTCAAGCGACGGTTTCTGTGGTAGTGGGAGGATTGAAGATTTGGCACGAATATGGGTTACTTTTTCTTGAAATTTTTTTCCGTTCAGCTTGTTGTCATTAAAGCTAGATATTACTCCATTCTGTATTTTTTTTAATTTCCTTTATTTTCTTTTTTATCTTATTTTTCCGTTTCTTTGATAAAATTTCAGATAGGTATTTCGCTGCCTCTCCTTAAAAAAGAATTGAGCTATACAGATATAATTTTAAATAGCCATTAAAAACAGTTTTTTTTTTTTTTTTTTTTTTGTAATTGCTGGTTCAAGTATAGAGATTTCTGTAAATACCTTACGGCAATGAGATATCATGTGAAATATATTATATATTATTTAGGGAAAATTGGATCAATGCCACCCCAAAAGTTCAAAATTAGAAAAATGCCACCTCAAAGTTTACTCTTAGTTAAATGCCACCACAAACTCAATTTATTTAGTAACTTGCCACATTGACTGTATAAAACATCTTCCAAATACAATCTATTTTAGTAATGACCAAAATGCCCTTATTTTTAATTCATCTTTTTATTTCTTTTCTGAAATACATCTTCTTCATTTACGATATTTTCATTATAGATCCCAGACCTAACTTCGCGCTTGCGTCGTCAATTTGTTGTCCCGCGCGTCTCCGCCGCCCCTCCGCCCCTCCGCCTTTGCTTGGCCTCTACTTCGCCGGCCACTCCGCCGTCACTCCACCATCAGTCCGTCGCACCTACATTTTGATTTCTTCCTTCGATCCGGTACTGATTTTTTCTTTTGCGTTCACTATCTTGCGTGCTCACTATTTTGATCCGAACCGTTCACTATCTGCTGTAGCCAAATGTTTTAATACCTCCATTTTCACCTCCACTTTCCTTTTCGTCATTTACTGCTCTGCACATTTAACCTCAAGTGCAAGTGAGAAAATCCAAGTTCAAGAGAATCTCAAGAGCTCATTTGACTCTTCTGACAGCCCCGATTACAAAGGAGAAAGGCTATCAATTTATACTATTTTGTTTTTTTTAAGGTAGGGAGACGGGTGTCTCTCCTACGATTTCATTGAACAAAAAAGTATTGTTACAAATTAGCTTTCTGAGAACTTTTGTTTTACTGGTAAAGAGAGACTTTTAGAGAGAGATAAAATAAATATACTTTCTTCATTAATTACACACTAGTATTACAAAATTATAGAAAGAAAATGCAACGACTAACCTTATTAAACCATTTTAATTACACTGGTATCTCAAATTAGCAGCAAAATATTAGAATAAGAGTCCATTTTAATTATACAGCAAAGCATGTTATGTACCTTGTTAAACAAAATTGAATTGTGCAGTGACTAACCTAACGTGTTGTTATTCATTAATTAGAACAATGTGATTCTATTATTACTAATAGTGCTGAAAATATCATTTTGAATCTGCAGGTTCTCGTCGATTTCTCAATTACCTTAGAATTAGGGAGTACATTTGAGGTGTGAATAATATGGACATGTCCTGGCTTCCTAGTGGGTAAGTAATAGATTTATATTTTAATTTGAAATATGTTGCATGAATTATGTTCAAAGTAGTGAGTAATGTAATACTATTTCTACAATTTAAAATAACAGTATTTCCACAATTCCATATAGGTTTGATCCAGAAACTGCCTTTCGGATAGAGGTTAAAATTGAAGCATTTCTCAGCAAGCAAGATGATGGTAGAAAGGTATACGTTAAGGGAAAGATACTACGATGGGTGGTAGATTCAGATAGGTTCTCTTTGTGTGATTTGAATAGCGACTTATCTAATGATATATCTTGGGGGAGTTGTCAAATGATAAAAATATGGATGTTTGATAAAAATGTGGGCAGAGAGGTGCTAGTTTTATCGGAGTCGCAAATAACGGAGATGTTTATGATGTACCAAAAGGAAAGAAAAATCTCACTTGTTGTAGTAGTGTGTGATTTAGAAGGAAGCTCAAATTACAGTGGCAGTCAGAATCAAGTAGAGAGCTCTCAAGGATGTAAACTTTCAAGGCAACCTGAGCAATTTGACGACCCTGATGAATATGTAGGATTCAATGATGAGGGTATGTATGCTTCTGATGGTGAGGATGTTGTTGCACATGATAGTGCTAACTATGCTAAACAAGAGATACACATTGATCCAGAGGTGAATTTCTTGCATAAGGATATAACTATAAATGATGTTGTTGAGTGTGAACCTGTCATTGCATATGATCCTGAAAATCCTATAATAGAGATCAATGCATTATTTCCTGATGTTAAAGCCTTCAGGCAGGCATTAAAACATTTTGCTATAAAAAATGAATTTGAGCATTGTGCACGAAACATCTCCCCAAGCTATTGAATTTGTAAAGAAGAATCACAAGCAACTTTGGTGTAGAAGTCAGTTCTTTGAGTTGAGCAAGTGTGATTATGTGAATAATAACATATCAGAGAGTTTTAATAGTTGGATAAAAGACTTGAAGGATTTGCATGTTGTTAATCTCCTTGATCAGATTAGGCAACGGATTATGGTAAAATTTGATCAAAGGAGGAAGATAGCGGGTAAATTTAAAGGAGTTATTCTTCCAAGTGTGATACAACAATTGAATGCAAAGAGCAGGGATATCAGGAAGGTCAGTATTAATAGAGGTGGTGATAGCTGTGCAGAGGTGAGTGGAATGGATTTGGAAGGCAATCATTGGAGGCATGCGATGGAGTTGGATAAGAAAGAGTGTTCATGTAGAGAGTGGCAAATCAGCGGACTACCATGCATTCATGCCATTGCATTCATTTGTTCACTTAGAGGAGCTCGTGTGGAGGATTATGTGCATGAGTATTATTCACTTGATAGATTTAGAGCTGCATATGCCGGAGTGATTAGACCCATGACTGACAAATCTCAATGGGTCAATCTTGATCTTGGTTTCAATGTTTATCCACCTAAGATGAAGAGACAACGTGGAAGACCTAGAAAGCAAAAGATTCGTAGCTGTTTAGAGTTGAGATCAAAAAAACAAAGATGCAAAAGGTGCAAGCAACTTGGCCACCAACAAAGAACATGCAAAGCCCCACTTTTTGAAGATGCAGAATAATAGGTAATTTGTATGAATGTGGTCATTTGTAAGTTCTAAATATTTTAAGAACATAAACAATTGAGTTACTAAATTGTTACATACTATTGAGTACTATTAATCATGTTCATCAGGATTTTTTTAAGACTGTTTTTGCTGCTTTTCAGGTATATATGGAGCAAGCTTTTCAGCAGCAGGGGACAGTTTTTGAGCAGCACAACAATAGCGCAGCAATGCAAATTTGGATGCAGGACTTTTCTATGTTATTTTTGTTGTATGCAAATTTGGATGCAGGACTTTTCTATGTTACTTTTCTATGTTATTTTTGTTGTAAGACTTGTTGCATGCTTTTAAGGATACAGATGCTCGTATTACTTTTGTAAGACCTACAATTGTTATCATATTGGATTTTTATAGTCTATTTGTACTAAAATATCATGTTTAATAGAAGTGATACCATGTCTTTTTTGTTTGCTGATAAATAAGTACCAATAAATGTTAAGCACTTGTTAAATATACACTAAATAACATGTATGTGGTACCAAATGGTACCAAGTGACTGGCTCCAAATACAAATATTAAGCACTTTTTCGTTTTGTTGATTGCTTGTAATTCACTATTTATTTATTTAGTACCAAATGGTACCAAGTGACTGGTATTACTTTTCCTTTTTATTTTTTGTTTTAAGTCTAGCTTAGAGCAGGTTTTAATCTTATTTGGGGTTTAGATAATTTAGAAGGATGTGTGCTAGCACTAGTATGATCTCCGTGGACATACTGGTATGGTTCTAGAAGATTTATCAATTTGCATTTAGGCCTGGATAAGGCATTGATCTGGCATTTGAAGCCATATAATATACTGATGTAGCTATCAGTTATATCATGAATAATTTGATTTTATAACAAATTCATAATTTTAAGTTGGTTGATATGGTTTATCATACTATCTCCTTCGCAATTCAGGTGACTAATTAGCAACTTGCATCCATTTACTTGCGAACTAGTATAAAGAATTACATGTTAACAGAAAGCACACTGGATTTATTATGACCTATAACTGGCCTATGTGAAAAATGAGAGAGGAATTTGAGAACGTGTAATACACATGTCGCTGGTCTCTGTACATGTGATCAACTAAATACTAACAATCGAGGCCAATCTGACCTCTCTATGTGTTCGCGATATTGGTACAGGCCTTGTACCAGCCTCAATCGAGACCTAACAATATCTGGTACCGATCTGGTACGGTTCCCGTGTAAAAAGCGAAGTCAGGGTCACAACTCAGAAATAAAGAGATGAATTAAAAATAAGGGCATTTTGGTCATTACTAAAATAGATTGTATTTTGGAGAGGTTTTATACGGTTGGTGTGGCAAATTTCTAAATAAATTGATTTGAGATGACATTTAACTAAGAGTGAACTTTGAGGTGGCATTTCTAATTTTGAACTTTTGGGGTGGCATTTATCCAATTGCCCCTATTATTTATTATTATTTTATTTAATTATTTCTCTTTTAGGTGAACCTAGCGCATGGCTCTAGATGTCCCTATGTTTCAATCAGTCGCATATAATGGTAGGCACGACTGCATGTGCTTGCAACCCATTAATTAGAGTCTTAGAGACCACATTGTCACGTATTAGTTGTGGGAATACACGAATCGGCCGGAAGTATATTAATTTTGCGAAGATTTTGTATGTATCAACCATTCAGATATAATGACAGACACGACTGCATGTTCTTCATAAACTTTTTAAGACTAAATAAGCGTCGCAAGGGAACCAAGTTCATTGTGGAGATTCAGCTTTCTTATGTAATTTGCATAGAATTCCCAATAAAATATTATTAGATTGATTCCTTAAACTATAGTAAAGTATATATAGCAGTTTTTTTCAGTAATCATGACGTAGATTACTTGATCATGAGGTTGATTAATATATTGATCCATCATCTAACCCTGATCTAGTTTAAACCTTCGTTAATTTTCCTTTTTTCCACAACAACACGAATTAATTAGTTGCCAAATGCATGAGAAACAAACTGCTGGTATTTAGCCCAGCTTGCAGGTTGGCGGAATTTCAAATATATATATATATATATTGAATCTCATCACTACGATAATCAAATTAGTTTTATACTGGATTACTGGTATATTCTCAACAAAGATGGTAAATATTCTCTGAGATATTAAACTTAAGGAGATTTCCACTGTTACTATCCTAGTGGTGAAACCAGCAATATAAATTTTTTACTTATAGAAAACAATGGTCGTCAATTGTGAACCTTGCATTTTGCTCATCGTAAAAAATGTTCTCTGTGGAGAAAATGATTCCCTAATTAATAAATGAATAATTATTCTTTTATCAACCATGCAACCAACCATGAACTGACTAGTCCTCAAGCATCAAGACAGAGGTATGTCTTTATAAAGCTGAAAAGCATCATTTTCTTGCATAGACCCTAGACAATTGAGAGACAATCCAGGATAATAGTAATGAAAATCTTAAATCATTTTCAAGTTCAATTGCCATGGTTCTGTCTTGGAGGCTTTGTTGGCGCTCTGCTTGTCCTCTCCGTTCGGTACACAGAGTTTGGCAACAATAGGTTGCCGGAGGTGCAACCAGAAAAATGTGTGCCGCCCACGTTGGCCATTGAAAACGATATACCGGTAAGGAATATTTCTCACAGTTTTTCAGTCAATATTTTAAACCAGAGCTACTTTGGTTCTCATTCTGATTTCTGAGTCTATGCCAATTGTTTGGCCAGCTTAATTAGTGGTTTGGAAAAGCCAGAATCTCAACTTTTCACCAGCACTGTGTGATTTTTGTTGAGCATTTAGTTGGCAGTTGGCAAATTTTGAAAACAAACCCTAATTTAATTAAATTTAATCAAAACACAGTCTGCAGGCACATTTGGAAAATAAACCTTAATTCCACTAATATCAAAACAGTCTGCTCAAAGACTCTGCAAGTACCTCAGAACAAGTAATATTATCTTTTTTTAGTAATCATAAGTATAATGCCGCTGTTTCCCTAAATTTTTCTGAACAAAATAAAAAAAGGAATTCTGAATTAAATTCATGTTACACTGCATATGAAACAGGTGAAGAAACCAGATCAGGATCCACTAGCTGAGGTTCTGAAAAGTGCAGCAATAGATGGTAACATGGTGATACTGACTCAGGGCAATGAAGCATGGATGGCACCAAATTCTCTCTTCGATCTCTTTCTAGAGGGTTTTCGTTTTGGCGAAGAAATAGAGCATCTTCTAAACCACCTCGTTGTTGTAACGGTAGATCAAAAAGGTTTTGAAAAGTGCAAGACAGTGCACAAGTACTGTTACTTAATGAAGACAGAAGAAAATTTTTCTGATGAAAAGTTTTTCAGGAGTAAAGGTTACCTTGATTTGATGTGGATCAGGAACAAGTTCCAGAGAAGGATTCTCGAGCTGGGATACAATTTTCTTTTCACGGTATCTATTGTTTGCTTAGATTTTTTTTTTCTCAAAATGAATAATATATGGAAAATATTATATCCATGCTCTATGAAGGATCCAATACAAATCAGGTCTTTAAACTTTTCTTTTTCCTTCTTCCATTAAACATTATGCATGGGCAATCTGACACCAGTGTAGTGGCATGATCAGAACTGAACCAGAATTCCATTTTGTTCACAATGTAATTCCCTAAATTTTTTGTTTTGTTCAAATTTATCCAACAACTGTTTTATACTGTCAACTGGACTCAGTTGATTTTCCAAAGCCATACTAATATTAAGAGTTTAAAATTTAAAATAAGAAAAGAAAATACTAGAAATGCAGTAACTGTAAACCAAATTACCAAACAATACTGATAGATTTTTCTGATTATTCTGTTATAGGACATGGATGTATTGTGGTTTAGAAACCCATTGAGGCACATCGCCATAACATCTGACTTAGCATTCGCAAGCGATTTCTTCTTTGGGGATGAGGATCAAATAGAGCCATCTGCACCAAATGGCGGGTTCATGTACGTAAAATCCAGCAACAAGACAATCGAATTCTTTAAGAACTGGCAAGATCAGAGGGTCAACTACCCAGACAAGCATGACCAGGATGTTCTCAATAATATAAAGGTGGAGTTCAGCAAGAAATTCCAAGTTAAAATGCAGTTTGTGAACACATTGTACACTGCTGGCTTTTGTGAGATGAGCAAGGATATCAGTAAAGTTTGCACTGTGCATGCAAACTGCTGTGTCGGCTTGCAAGCAAAGCTCCTGGACCTGAGGAGCATCTTGGATGATTGGAAGGCATACAAGTCAATTCCACCTTGGGCTAAGGAAAAAGAAACTTTTCGATTTAGAGACCATGGTATATGTATTCACCCTATTAAGAAATAACAGAAATAAAAACTCTTTTTTTTGTTTTCCCTTGGTAAAGCACATCTTTACTCGGTCTTTGTTTTCGCTTGGCCGCCTCCCTCTCATAGTTTGAGGGACCTAAAGTGTTTCCGACGCTCTTTTTCCCGAAACTGTGAAGGGTTTCAAATATTTTAAATATAGTAATTTGGCCATGAACTTTTACAGGAAAAAAAAAAGGATACGGATATAGTTTTGACAGTATCCTATCCGTACGCATCCGTATATGCATATCCGATAGATATTAATCTATTTATTTTAACGGCACAATATGAGTAATATAATTACTTCTCTACATTATAGAAGACTTTGAGTTAGATAATATTTAATTTTATTGTTTTACAATAATAATTTATTTTGGATTAGTAATATAAAATTAATTTTATTTTCTATTATAAAGATGATTATATATGATAACAATATTAAAATTAGATTTTTCTCTAATCATGATGATTACATATTGTAACAACCTAGAAATACCAGACTTAGTTTTACTGTGACAATTATACTAATTCTTAAAATAATATCAGGAAAAATGTAATTTTAAAACTAATAATCTTTAAACCACTAATTTAATTATAACAATAAAATTTATTCGAAATCGAAATCTTTTAATTTGTGTAGTATCTAAAAATAACTTAACTGATTTTGGCAAAATCAGAGTTAATTGAAATTCAAATCTAATATTCAAAATAATTAAAAATGTAATAAAATAAACAATTAATCAACCCATATGAGTTGCAGCATCCTTTGTTATAAAGTGGTGGCCACAGAAGATCAGGAGGGTAAAAATTTGGGGTAAATTTTTTCGGAGGTCACCAAAGTTTACACAGTGTCCATATTTAGTCACTAAATTTTAATTTGTCTTATCGGAGCCATTCAACTTTGATTTTGTCCGAATTAAGTCATTCCGTCGGATCCCAATATTTTTCCGTCAAATACATCACGTTAGGTGCAAACATTTAGGATACAAATCAAATAGTTATATGTCAGACTCGTCTCTCGCTCTCCCTTAATATTTTCGCTCTCTATTTTCTCAAACTTTATTTCTCACTCGATAATTCTCTCCACCCACCTCTCTCACTCTCTCTCGATAAATCCCCGCTGTCGAAACCCTCTCCATCAAGCGAGATGAATTCTGTCTGTCACTCCACCTCCTCCGACAAACTTGAGAAACCCTAGTCGGTCTCTCCACCTCCTCCGACGAACATCGGAAACTCTCGTCGGTCTCTCCACCTCCTCCGACAAATTTCGAAAATCTAGTCGGTCTCTCCACCTCCTCCGACGAATTTCGAAAATCTAGTCGGTCTCTCCACCTCCTCCGACGAATTTCGAAATCTAGTCGGTCCCTCCACCTCCTCCGACGAACATCGAAACTCTCGTCAGTCTCTCCACCTCCTCCGATGAATTTCGAAAACCCTAGTCGGTCTCTCCACCTCCTCTGACAAAATGAGGCATCGATTGCAATCCAATGAAGAGCCAAAATATGGTAAGTTTCAATTTGTAAGAATGTCTGTTGCTGTCTGAAAAGTGCTGGTACAGTACTATTGTACCAACGGCATACTAGTATAACTTATTGAATCACCATGAAAGGTTAATTTGGGAACAAGCAATATCATTTTTGACAATATTTATATAATCAAGTCTATCGAGATGAAATAATGTTGTCCGTATATATCCCACCATCCGGGCTTGCTCCTCCCAAGCTTTCTCTACGATAAACTAAAAAGGACAATTAGTTTGCACCCCTATTAACTTCAATCGTATCAATTTTGATTAAAGTGAAATATTAATTTTGTAAGTGACGGTGATATTTGATGGCTATTTGTTGTAATGCCAAGATATTATTTGACGGTGATATTTGTTGTAATGCCAAGATATTAAAACTAATGTTTGATATTGTGCTTTATGTTTGACGGTGATATTTGATGGCTAATAGAAGTTGAAACTAATGTTTCTGTTTTTCTTTTTTCTGCATAATGCATTGCAGGCTTTCCTAATAGTGAGCATAGATTTTGTGTGAGACATTTACATGATAACTATTAATTGCTGGACATAAAGGAAAGGCTCTCAAGAATGCTTTATGGGCTCCAGCAATAGCTACTTATGTTGCAGAATTTGAGAAGAAGATGAAGGAGCTTTAAAGTTCTTAAAGCAACAACTTTTGTAGTGCTTGTTTATTTAAAAGTTGTAATGTTTTTTTGTTTAGATGAAAACTGGGTTGCTGGATTTATTTTACTGTTAATCCATATACTATGCTTGTTGCTGAATTTATTTTACTGTTAATCTATATACCATGCTTGTTGCTGAATTTATTTATTTTTTTTCTGAAATACAGTCTCTTGCATGTGCTTTCAACAAATATATAGTCAAAATGGTACAGATATAGTGTAATTGGTACGGGCATATTGTAAATGGTACAAATAAATTGGTATAGTGTCTTGTGTGTCTATCACGTGTAATTGATGGTACAGGTAAATGGTACAGATACATTGGATCTATCATGTGTAATTGATATAGTGTCTTGTGTGTCTATCCAATTGGGAATTTTTTGTGTAATTCGTACAGATTAGCAATTCTAGTTTGCTCTCTGTTGATGATATTAGCAATTCTATTTTAAGATGTAATTATCATGCCAGTTCAGTTCTAGAAGGAGATGGCCTTGTTCTGCATTGTTTGTTGTCACAACTTATTCAAAGTGGACCCGTAGAAGCTCTAAAAGTTAATTGTAATTATGGTAGTTATCAATTCCTTTTCTTTGTAATTAATGATAGCACTTACAATTGGTACATATATAGTGTAATGGGTATAGACTTGAGCCAATTGACATGGTCTGTTTCAATGCCAAGCCAATTCCATTTATTTTTAAAACATACTTGATAATCTCCTTTTCCAATTCATTTTCATTTTAAAACACAATTGATTTATCTACAGTAAATTTTTTATCCAATTTTGTTTAACCGTTTGTGAAGTAAAAAACATTTTAGAGGCTTCCATTCCTTTTCACTTTGCTGGCACCATCGGGATAGAATGTAATTACCCAATTGTAACCACCGACAGTAAAAACATCAGAGTAGATACATTTGCCACAGCCAATCCCTTTAGTAAGGGAATAGCCCAATATCATAAACATGTGCGATCCAATTTCGGCCTCAGCTCGAACTACGGAGGTTGTAACAGATGAACCCATGAGCGATTAACTTGTGCTCAAGGCGTTTGTGAAAAAATAGAATGCTTCCTCGCTCTACAGGAGATGGTTTTGAGAGAGAGAGCAAGAGAGACCGTGTTCTGAGAGAAAGAGAGAGTGAGGGAAATGAGGTTTGAGAGAGAGTGAGAGAGATAGAGAGTAATTATCGAGAGAGAAAGTGAGAGAGATGATTCTGACAGAGGTATTTGATTCAGCTCGCACAAAATTTGCACCTAACGTGATATATTAGACGGGAAATATAGAATGTCTGACGGAATGATCAAATTCGGACAAAATCAAAGTTTAATGGTTAGAGAAGGACAAATTAAAGTTTAGTGACTAAATATGAACACTGAATAAACTTTAGTGACCTCCCAAAAAAAATTTACCCAAAAATTTGATAAAAATTCAATTTTCACCGTGGCACCATCTCCGTTTTCTCTCTCTTTTCCCTTCCTTTTTTCGCTCCGTTCGATTTTTCTCTCGTCTCTCCTCTTCTCCGACGAGAGAAATTCTCGAAATTATCGATGGGATGGGCTGTGACCAGCCAGTCCCACCGTGCCACCCAGTCCCCCTCCTCTGATTGGCTGGCTTCGTTTGTTCTTATCCGATCGAGATGGTTGTGTGTGACGTGGCTTTGAGATACGAGCTCGAAGGATCTCTGCCGTTGGCTTCTTCCTCCCCTCTCCTCTCTCCATCAGCCATATATAAACCTTACCATCTCCTCCATTCTTGGGTTAGCTAGGTGATTAGGGTTCCACCTTGAAAAGAAAGGAGAGAGAAGAAGGACCAGAGAGGGAGGAAGTAGTTGCCAGAGATCCAAGGTATATCCATCTCTTTGTCTAGTAATCGATTTGATTAAGTTAATTTCTTGATTTGTTGGCTGATTTTGGGAAAAACTCAGGACTTGAGTTTCTGGTTTGTGCATGGTATTATAGTTGCTTTGGATGCTTTAATTACTCTTTGGCAGACAAATTTAACCCTAAAACAATAGATTTAGCAGTGGAATTGAATTAAGATTTGAATTTCTATGTTTGTGTTCTGTTACAAGCTTAATTCAGTAAAATTGGATGAAATTGAGTGTAATCTTGAGTTATTACTCTGGTTGGGTATAAAGGAGACTTGTGTGAGTCTTACGACTGGGTTTTAGGCTTGGTACCAGTCTTTGGTACCACTGTGGTACCTCTGGTATTTTTCTGGTACGATGTGTACGTCTCAGGGGCTGATTTGTAAGGAAAAAGGACCTATTTGTAAAATTCTGGGGGCCTGTTTGTAAGAAAAAGGATTGGAATATAAATTATTTTGATTTAGGGGCCCCTGGGAAAAATGTGCTGTGATAGCGGGTCGGATCCTGACCCCTCCTTATCGGATCCGTGCGGACCCGTTACGGCTGGCTCAGGTCAACTGGGTCAGGTTGACCTGGCTCAGTCTATTCGAGGATTGGGCCAAATTCTTTTTGGGCCGAGACTTTCTGGGCCAAGAAGAAAAGAAAATTTTTTTGGCTGGGCTCAAATTTTCGAAAATGGGCTGAAATTTTAGAAATTTAAAAGATAATTATAAAACTTAATCTTTGATTAAGTTAAATTAAATGTGGGCTTAAAATTTACTTAATTAACGGAGAGGCCATTAGAAATAATTGGGTATTCCTTTAATTACGCGGGATTCGAATTTTTCGGGAGATGATGAGAATAGTCTGAGTGAGTCAAGAACAGATACAATGACAATTAAATCACCGACTTTCTGATCCCAAACAAATAATCAAAATTTCAGTTTTAATTGTGTTTCTAAATTATAATTTTGATTTATATTTTTATTTCTATTTTCTATTTTCTATTTTCTAAATTATAATTTTCTAAATTATAATTTTGATCTATATAATTAACTAATAAATAGAACTCTAACATTAAACATTTTAAAATTTATACTAAAAACCATTAACAAATAAACTAAGATAATTAGGATAGTAATAATAATACCATCTTAATAACAATGATAATATCAACATAAAATCTATATCAATTCATAATTAAATAATTTAAAGAAAAATATTTAAATAATAATAAAATTTAAAAGATTACTGAAAACACAAGCAATTACTATAAAACAATAAACAATACCGATCTAATGAGTAAGCCAAGTCTGTTAACCTAAAGATTAGAAAGGGAAAATCCAATAATTAAGTTTTAATAACTTTTCAACCAAATTACAGGAGACTTGACGGACCCGAGTTTTGATCCAACCACAGGTGCGAAAACGTGGACTTTTATAGAAATTTGAATCCTGGTAAAGTAAATCATGCATGGCATGTTGATGATCCGTTTTGATTGCATAGAATTAATTGTTATTTTTAAGGAACAAATATTACAACTCATGTTGAATATAAATACATATCATTATTTTAAGTTGCTCAGTAAACCAGGCAAGTTCGTATATTCCTTTGTGATCCAGTGAGCTGGCATAGCTCAATTATCCTTGCCTGAAAGGTAAAAGTTTGTGAGATACAGAAGATCGCGGGAATTTGGATTGAATATGTAATCAAAGCCACTCTCCGGAGTCGGTTGGCCCCCCGGCTTCGGCCAATTCGATAGCGCTATATGGATTTGGAATCCTCTTTCGCCACTTGAGTAAGGGATGGATCCCTTTTGCCACTCAAGTTAGAGGAAGGTCTCCTTTTGCCACCCAACCGGTTGGGTTAGGGGATCTGAGTGAGTCTGAGATGTGATGAGATATGATATGATATGACTTGATTGTTGATCTTCTGAGACTTACCATTTGTTTATTATTGCAAATTATTTTGCAGCATGGTTCTGATCGGACCCTTTTTATTCCGTTGTTCGGTATGCAGCTGACTACAGACTTGCATCACTTTTGATTTCATCATCATATATTCATTTCAGTTTATTTATTTAATTATTATTTTCTTATTATTTATTTTATTATAAAAGAGTATTAGTTCTGGATTAAGATTTCGACAAGAAATCCACGTCTGGAACTAAAACTCGCACTGAGAAATCATTTCTCACTCGCGTTTGTTTTTGCATGTTCCTCGATGGTTGGGGGTTCCAGGCGGCACACCGTCCAGTAAGGTCACAGCCACTGGCAGTATTCGATGGATCCCATGTACATATTCGTTTTTATGTACCCCATCTCCATGCTACTATAGGTTACCATGTTTCGCTTGCCCCCACTGGTATGTATGTGTATTTTGAGTACCCTGATCCCCCTGTTGCTCCAGCCCCACCTATGCCCCCAGCACCTCCACCCACTCCAGAGCCAGTTGCACCCAGTCCCGTTATCCAGATAGATAGTGATTATGAGGATGACCCCGACGTGTTCTGAGTTGTGATGTAGTGAGATGTGTTGTGAGGAACTGGAATCAATTTTTGATTTCACCAGTACTAGTTCTTGTTTATTCTGTGTGTGAACTAGACTGAGTGATTGTTTATAGATTCCAGTTTCCTGAGGAAAACAGTAGTCACATTTTGAGGAGTATGTATGGATACTGTCAGCAGTACTTGTGATGTTACAGACTCTATGTTTGTTGTGTTGGTATTTCTTTCTTTCTTCTTTTACTTATTTTGCTTAATTTAGGGCAAGATAATATTTCTATTATATTATCTGTTGCGAATGAATTTTAAACTCGAAGAAAAAAAATATTATATCACTATGTATAAAAATACATGTGAAACGTCCATAGATAGTTTAAGCCTTGCGAGAATACAATAATTTGTATTTTCGTGGCGGGGAAACTGCCCTACCCCATTGCGGGCTGTGACACATATGATTAATATACTATTTTGATGTATGATGACATTTGATATTGACATTATATCTTGTTTATTTATTTTATTTCTAGTAGTTCGTTAATTTATAAAAAATTATTTTAATATCCGAAATATATTCGTATTCGTATTTGTATCTATATCTGACAATATCCGATCGTATTCGTATCTGTTTAATATCCGAATCGTATCTGATAAAGAAATATGGTTACGAATATGGTTTCACCACTATCCGATCCGTTTCCACCCCGACATGAACTACAAGATCTCACAACTTTCGCACTTTATTTTTTATTTATAATTAGAAAATTTAAAATTTAATCTTTTGATCCGAATTGTTAAGCTTATTAATTTTAACACGGATGTTTTATGGTAAAATTTTATAATTTCTAAAGTTTATTTGATTCTTGATCAAGATATAAAAAATGAACGATTCTAAATAAGTAATAAAATTTAATACTGATATGCTCAATTTTTTACCTCTTGATCGAGTATCAACAAATCCTAAAATTATAACATTTTGTGACAAGGCATCCTTCGTTATTAATTAATAAAAGTAATAAAAGTATAACATTTTGTGACAAGGCATCCTAAAATTATAATAAAAGTAAATGTTGCATTTGTGGCATCATATAAAAGATGCGACCGAACCTTGCTCAGAATATTTGTTTGACTACCTGGCATTCTGAGCTGTTTTTTTTTTTTTAATCTGACTATTCTATTCATCAACTAAGTTTTCTTGTAAGTAATTAATTAAACTCTCCCTTTATATGAATTCATTTTCATTGAACACCATATTATCACATTTACATGCCGGCTTAGGTTTTGAATCCATTGCAGTAGTTGAGCACTGGACCAAACTTCTAGTTACAAACTAATTATATGGCATAATTTAAACAATATCTCAAGTAATAACATAAGAAGCAAAGTCATAATATATGGAATATATAATGAGCTTTGATCGAATGAGCTGTTTCCCCTTCTTCCAAATTTTTAATCTCACCTATTTATTCCAACATTTTGTTGGATTAGTTCATCCAAACTCGGGTTTGGAGTAAACCTTTAAATTTAATCCTAAGCTGTTTGTATTGTCAATTAATCCAGAATAACTATTTACTCCATAGTAAGTCTTATTCCTATCCATCCAAACGCCATAGACGTCGTCAATTGTGAACTCTGCAATTTGCACATCATTAAAAAAATGTTCCTCTGGAGAAAAATATTGCCTAATTAATAAATGAATAATTATTCTTTTATCAACCATGCAACCAACAACGAACTGACTACTCCTCACGTATCAAGAAAGAGGTATGTATTAACAAAGCCGAAAGGCATCATTTCCTTGCATAGACCCTAGAAAATTGAGAGACAGATCCAGGATAAGAGTAATGAAAATCACAAAATATTTTCAAGTTCAATTGCCATGGTTCTGTATTGGAGACTTTATTGGCGCTCTGCTTGTCTTCTCCGTTCGGTACACGGAGTTTGGCAACAATAGGTTGCCGGAGGTGCAACCAGAGGAATGTGTGTCCCCCACGTTGGCCATTGAAAACGATATACCGGTATGGAATATTTCTCTCAGTTTTTTTTCAGTCAATAGTGTTACATTTAAATCAGAGGTACTTTGGTTCTCACTTCTCATTCTAAGTCTATGCCAATTGTTCGGCCAGCTTAATTAGTTGTTTGGAAAAGCCAGACTGAACTTTTCACCAGCACAGTGTATTTGTTTTTTGTTGAGCATTTAGTTGGCAGTGGGCGCATTTGGAAACCGAATCCTAATTTAATTCCATTACTATCAAAACACAGTCTGCTGGCACATTTGGGAAATAAAAACCTTAATTTAATTCCACTAATATCAAAACAGTATGCTCAAAGACTCTGCAAGTACCTCAGAACAACTAATAATATGTCCTTTCAAGTAATCAAAAGAATAATGCCGCTATTTCCCAAAAATTTTCTGAACAAAATGAAAAAAAGGGATTCTGAATTAAATCCATGTTACACTGCAGATGAAACAGGTGAAGAAACCAGATCAGGATCCACTAGCTGAGATTCTGAAAAGTGCCGCAATAGATGGTAACATGGTGATACTGACTCAGGGCAATGAAGCATGGATGGCACCAAATTCTCTCTTTGATCTCTTTCTTGAGGGGTTTCGCGTTGGCGAAGAAATAGAGCATCTTCTAAACCACCTCGTTGTTGTAACGGTAGATCAAAAAGGTTTCGAAAAGTGCAAGACAGTGCACAAGTACTGTTACTTAATGAAGACAGAAGAAAATTTTTCTGATGAAAAGTTTTACATGAGTAAAGGTTACCTTGATTTGATGTGGATCAGGAACAAGTTCCAGAGAAGGATTCTCGAGCTGGGATACAATTTTCTTTTCACGGTATCTATTGTTTGCCTAGATTTTTTTTTTCTCAAAATGAATAATATATGGAAAATATGATGTCCATACTCTATGAAGAATCAAGAACAAATCAGGTCTTCAAACTTTTCTTTTTTCCTTCTTCCATTAAACATTATGCATGGGCAATCTGACACCAGTGTAGTGGCATGATCAGAACTGAAACAGAATTCTATTTTTGTTCACAATGTAATTCCCTAAACTTTGGTTTTGTTCAAATTTATCCAACAACTGTTTTACTGTCAACTGGATTGAGTTGATTTTTCAAATCAATACTAATATGAAGAGTTGAAAAATTTTTAATTAGAAAAGAAAGTACTATAAATGCAGTAAACCAATCAATACTAAAAGATTTTTCTGATTTGTCTCTTATAGGACATGGATATATTGTGGTTTAGAAACCCATTGAGGTGCATCGCCATAACATCTGACATGGCTTTCGCAAGCGATGTCTTCTTTGGGGATGAGGATAAGATAGAGCCGTCTGCACCAAATGGCGGTTTCATGTACGTAAAATCCAGCAACAAGACAATCGAATTCTTTAAGAACTGGCAAGATCAGAGGGTCAACTACCCGGACCAGCACGACCAGGACGTTCTCAATAAAGTAAAGGTGGAGTTCAGCAAGAGATTTCAAGTTAAAATGCAGTTTATGAATACAGTTTACACTGCCGGGTTTTGTGAGATGAGCAAGGATATCAGTAAAGTTTGCACTGTGCATGCAAACTGCTGTGTTGGCTTGCAAGCAAAGCTCCTGGACCTGAGGAGCATCTTGGGTGATTGGAAGGCATACAAGTCAATTCCACCTTGGACTAAGGAAAAAGAAACTTTTAAATTTAGAGACCATGGTATATGTATTCACCCTCCAATGGGGAAGTAACAGAAATGAAAACTGTTTTTTCCCCCCTTGGCAAAGCACATCTTTACTCATTCTAATCAACTGATGTATTGTTTTATTATTTAGTGTGAATTGTTATACAATTGTAGATTAAGGAGTTGTTATAGCAACTACAGCTATCTTGTGGAAATAAATTAATTAAGACATGCTTTCCTATCAAATTTAAAAATATAAAACAGCAAGTCTACAAGCTACTTAATACTAAAATTACAATAGACCTAACAAGGAGATTTGACCGGTTATAACTTATAACACGTTATGGTTGCAACGCATCACAGTATATATCGATTGTGCACCGACTGCTCCGATCCAACAGTGTGCACTCAGGGTCGCAGCGACCCACAAGCCGCACACTCACAGCCACATAACTTTCATGGTCGTACACCTACAGCTATCCCACGGCTACACAGAACATCCTTGGCCGCACAACTCCCAACATGACCAAAACCGCACCTCAACTGTCACCTGGGCTGCGCACCCATCACAAGCGCACCGCACCTCGGGTGCACACCCACGATAGCTGCACTGCACAAACGACCGCGGCACCGACCGATGGATCTCACTGATTAGACCGGTAGCAGTTACAAGAGAGGAAAGGAGGAGGTGGAGGTACGGCAGGAGGGAGGCCGCCTCTCCTAGTTTGAGGCCTGAGGGAGCTAAAAGTGTTTCCGGACGCTCTTTTTCCCGAAACTGCGAGGGTCCGTATCCTCTAAAAGGTTGGTAGGGTGCCGACGTTTGATCCGAGCCGTTAGATCTAATATCGACGGTTAAGAATTTTCCAAAAAAATAATAAATAAATAATTTAAGGGATCCAATTCTGTAATTTTTTTAAAAATATAATAATTCGGCCATGAACATATGGATGATCGGCATCCGGATCCTCAGCAGCCGGAAAAAAACTCCTCCAAGCAGTCTGGTTTTTTTTAATATTTAAAAAATTTAAAATTCAAATGGAAAATCTAAATCATTGATCTTGTTAAATTTTACCGGCCATGTGTTTTCATATAAGTTTTATAAAAATTGAAATTGATTTGATACTTATTTAAGTGACTAAATTATGAACGTATTAGAATTAATCTAACCAAATTCGTTCATTTGTTGACCACTTGATCTAGTATTAAATCAACTTTAAATTTTATAAAACTTATATGAAAACGCATCGTCGGTAAAATTTAACAAGATCAATGTTTAGATTCTCCATTTGAGTTTTAAAATTTTTAAATATTAAAAAAAAAGAAAAGACTGCTTGGAGTAATTCTTTTTTTGACCATCGAGGATCCAGATGCGCGATGATCGTATCTGAATAAAAAATTTGGGAGTGGCTAGTGTCAAACAAATAGGACACATGCACTTGTCCAACATGACAAAATTTTAATTTTTAATATTAGATGGCCGATCCAAACAGCTCAAATTATTCTACGTTATGAAATTTCCATAAAGACCAAATTTTATATTTTTTAATTTTTTTTTACTTTTTTTTTGAATTTTTGAATATGGTCATTCTAAAAAATTATGAACCCTTCTTGTTTTGAAAATTCGAAAAAAATAGTTAGAAAATTTGATTTTCAAGGTTATTTCAATATAGAGATCATATTGAGCAGTTTGGATCGGCTGTTTAAAATTTTAATGGTCGACATTTGAATCGTGTTTGACGTCCTATAAGTTTGATTCTAGCATTACTCCAAAAATTTAGTGTAATATTCAAACCGTACCTGTATCTGACAAAAAAATATGGATACTGATATGGTTTTCACATTTTCTGACCCGTATCCGTATCGGACAAAATAATATGGATATTATCCATATTCGATAGATATTAATCTATTTATATGTATCCTATGTTGCATGAATACGGATTCGAGTATTAGTATCGGGTACGGCACAATTACAACGGTCCGAAAATTATCAAAATCTCCGGTATGGATACGGCGATATATATTATATTTTAAGTTATTTTCAAATATGATGAGAGTCGCTATACATAAAAATTTTGAAATTTCTCATGAGATTTGCTAAATTATTTAAATTTTTATACATCTATAATTAGAAAATCTTATCAATGAATATCTCACATTTTTGTGAGCACTCGTATAAATTTCAGAGCCGAATAAATTTTTAAATACTTCCAAACAATTTTAAAATTATCACATCTTTATAAAAAATAAATTTATGAGATTTAGAAATTTAATCGAAAATCTATAATTAAAAAATTTTATATCACCGAATTCTTCATATTCATGTGAGTATGCATATAAAATATTGTAGCCAAATGAAATTTAAAATCCTCCAAACAATCAAAAAATAAAATCATATTTTAGTAAATAGACCTATCCATTTTCAACCGTACCAAGCCTTACCGAGACCGTACTCACTGGTCAAATATATCAAAATAATCTGATACGCCACGTGGCGTATCCGTACCGGATTCGTATCCGGTACCGGTACTCCTGCTTATTAGAGTACCAGACTAACATAGTCTATTTTTTTATTTATGATTTCAAATTTTAAAATTTAATCTTCTGTTCCAAATCGTTAAGCTTATTATTTTTAATACAGTTATTTTATCATAAAATTTTATAATTCCTAAAGTTTATTTGATTCTTCATCAAGATATAAAAAATGAACGAATGTAAATAAGTAATAAAGTTTAATACTGATATATTCATTTTATAACTTCTTGATAAAGCATTAAAAAAAAATTTAATTATAAAATTTTGTGACTCGTTAAAATAAACAGGAACTTTCGGATTAGATAACGATATTTTAAATTTTGAAATTTAAAATAAAAAAGAGTAAAATGTTGTAATTGTGGTACCGAACCTTGTTCATTATGTCGTTGACTATATAGCATTCTGAGCTGTTTTTTTTTTATTATTGAATCTGACTTTTCTATTCATCAAAGCATAATTAATTAATTAAACTCTCCCTTCATCAACTAAAAGAATTAACTCTTAAGATTGATAGATTTATACATTTTCCAATCCTCAGTTACACTCTTGATAAGAGCAAACTTCATCTCGTCCGTTTGGATGGGTGCAAGAATAAGAGAATAATTTTTTTCTACTTCTAAATTTATTATAAACAATTCAAACTCTTCACAAAGTTACACACTTCCCAATACTTCTTCCCTTATTCCTCTTATTCCCACACCATCCAAACAGAGCCGAATTCAAGTCCAACAAGGCAGCAGGCATGAAAAGTCGAAAGCTTACTGAAGTCCTTCCGAGGTTGATAAAAATTGCCCCAGTATTCTGTGCTCACATACTGTACCTTCAAATCAAACTTTGAAACCAATTCATACTTGATTTTGTCATAAACAGTTTGCTCATGCATTGTAGGAAACCTTTTTCTGGCTTCTCGCCAGTACTTCATCACCTCAATATTCTTTCTGGTAGGTTTCGCAAACACCAAACCTGTGTTGGGATTGTTATTGTGATCCTCAGGGTTTCCATAGAAGATGTCAGCAGCTATTGTCATGTCAGCGTAGAAAATAATGTGGCGGAAGGGATCACGGAATCACATTGCATCCACATCCTGTGAAATTAAAAATAAAATTTTTTTCTTAAAATGTTAAGATATATGCTAGCGCTGGAATTTTACTGAAAATAAAGCTATAATTTTAAAGCAATTAAAGGCAATTGCCCTGGAATTAAGGGTGGATTAAGTTTTGATTAAAGGAAAAACTAGCGCTGGGATTTTGAAGGAAATAGAGCTGAAATTCTAAGGAAATAAAGGAAAGAGAACTGGAATTATGGGAATTAAATTGTGATGAAACGAAATCAATGAATGATTCAATATGTTATACGGGGTGATAAGGATCATTCCCGATATTCATCATCCCCATCATCCCCATGCGTTTTTCTATTTTTGGCTCTACGCATTTTCTATTTCTGGAAATCACTCTGTTTTCCTCCCTGCTGCGTACGCTCGTCCCCCTCCCATTCCTCCCGCGTACGCTCCCCCTCCCCCTCCCCTCTCTCACAGACACTATATATTGATTATAATTGTTGAAGTTAATATATATAACTGTTGAAGTTAATATATATAACTGTTGAAGCTAATATATATGCCAACTTCAATAATTTAAATTTGCCCACTTCAAATATTACCTTCAACATTTAAATATGCCTAGTTCAACAATTATATATATTAACTTCAACAGTTATATATATTAAATTCAACAGTTACATATATAACATATTAACTTCAATAGTTACATATATAATTTCAACAGCTACATATATAACTTCAACAGTTACACATATAACTTCAACAGTTATATATATTAACTTCAACAATTACATATATAACATATTAATTTTAACAATTACATATATAACTTCAACAGTACATATATTAACGTCAACAATTACGATATTACCTTCAACATTTAAATATATTAACTTCAACAGTTATGTAGTGTGTAGGAGGAAGAGGAGAAGGGTGGGGGGGGACGGTGTACATGGAAGGGAGGAGGGGGACGGGGGACGGCGTATGTAGGAGGGAGGAGGGGGACAACGTACGTGGGAGGGAGGAGGGGACAGGGGCGGGAGATAGTGTACGGAAGAGGGGAAGGGGAGAGAGTGTATGCGTGAGGGAGGAGTTAGTTACGTACGCGTGAGGATGATGGGGATGATAGAATCAGAAAGATGGTCCTAAGCAATTCCGTATGTTATATTAGATTCTAGATTTTAGATTTTACATTAGATTTACATTTAGTATAGATTTAGCTTTAGAGTTTGCTAGTGTGTTTGGCAAAATCTTCAACTAGGGACAAAAACTTGAACAACTCTTGTTCTATAGTTCCTGTTCCTTGTTCCATGCATGATTTTGGAAGTTCTTGTTCTTCCCTTGTTTGGATTTTTGAGAACTAGGAACAATAGTTCTTGAGCATGCCAAACACATTAGTTTATCAGCAAGTATTTTTATATTGCGTGTGACTGTGTGTTGTGAGCAAATATGAGGGAATTCAGACTCGTATTTGAGATTTAATAAATAGGGCTCTTTTTCAATAATTTGTTGAATGTAAGTAAATAACACCACCATTTCTATTAATAGAAGTTAGAAACCAAGAGCAATGCATCTTGAGTGAAATATCGCAGATTCGAAGTCCGACTGAGATTTTTCACAGACATTTAATTTAAAAATAAGTTGGGACGCTTGACCCAATTTATATAAAAAAAAAAAGTTAGAAACCAACAATGACAACAGTATTTTAGCCCTTACTGTCCACATCTACGACTCAGTTCCAGTTCAGGTTCTCACAAGTCACAACCATAAATAAATATCAATATAATTATGATTAATCATGAGAAGTAAAGTTCCTTCGTACCGTGAAAAGAAAACTATATCCGTGCTCCAGTGTAAATTGCCACTGACCTTGCTCCACACGAGATCTAGATTGTCTTTACTCATGTATACCTTCTCAGAGCTCAAGTCACTGCCGGGTTGTTCATTCAAATAGCAGTAACGGTGCACTGACTGGCATTTCTCAAATGCCGTTTGATCCATGGCCACGATAATAAGATGATCGAGATGGTGCGCAATGTTATCTCCATTATGGAAACTTTCAAGGAAGAGATCAAGCAATGAATTTGGAGCCGCAAATGCCGCATTGACATCAGTTAAAATTACTCTCTTGTCATCTGTCGCTGCTTTTTGTAACAGCAAAGCAAAATTGTCATCGTGCCACTCCTATTAAGTGAAATTAAAGAAACATTAAGATATTTTCCTCAATTCTTAAATCATTTGTGGATGGTAACATGACTAAGTTAAACAGATTATAAAAAAATAAGTTTACCGAAATATTCATAACGCACTGAAAAGAATCAACACTACTTCTATTTTGAGATGAGTTGGACCAATAAAAAACAATACTTTAATTTTGAGATAAGTTAACCTAAATGGCTAAATCATTTGTTTATACTTTTTCGAGAACAAAATAAAAAGCGTTCAAAAGGAAAAATTAAAGGAAAATTAGTGGCAGCTTTTAAGTTGAACTTGTGGAGGAACCAAAATCTTGGTGTGAAGTTTCTCCATCTCTTCAGTCGTTGTGCATTGTTCTTTTGCACCAAGGCAATCGCTCCTAAGTCCATCTATGGATATTTTGCTAGCTGAAGGAAACACACACACTAATAGAACAGCAGCAAGAATTACTGTACCAATAAGGTAGCAAAATACTGGTCCTTTTATCTTGTCCATGCTCTCGCTAGACTTCATGTTCTTTTCAAAGATGGAATTGTATTTGTGTGTTTGCTCGGTATGTTTGTGTCCGAGAGAGATATATAAGAGAGAAGGTGAATTATTAAGAACAATGCAACGAACGCTCGAACAGAGAGATATTTCGTGTTGTCATTTTTGCATAGATAGTTTAATTATAAGAGAGAATGTTTTTGTTTCATATCTTATTTATTTCAAAAAAAAGAAAATTAAATTTATTTTTGTATATTTTATACAACGAAATTCAGCAGAACCTTATATAATCCACAATTTTTTCAATGATTGGATTTTAGTTATATGTCAACAATTAATTGCGCCGGGGGGGGGGGGGGGAGCAAGTAAAAAGAAACTATCATCGTTCACAGCTTTTTTTCCGAATATAATTCAAATTTAGCTTTCAACGGGTAAAGATGAACGATGTTGTTTTATATTTCAAAAATATACATTCATAATAAAAAATTGTAAACTACTAATTAAGTTCGTTTTGTTTGCATAAAAATATCAAGTTTCTTTTGATTGACAACAAAGATGGAAAATTCAATTAATTGTGAAAAATATTCAAAAATATATGAACAAATACAATTGATATATTTACCTTAAATGAAAACGATTCCATATATTTGAAGTGATTTTAATGGAAGTTGTTTATCTTGGAAATAAAAGAAGATCAATGGTATAAATTTCTTATTTGGAATTAAACTTTTGAATTATCAATGAAAAAAGGTATTGTGCATTTGTGCTATACTGAGACGCCGATATTGTGATCGATAATTGGAACCTTTCAAGCAATAAAGGCTATAAATTAAAAATTAATATTCAATTTAACAAACAACAATTAATGTCGACCTGAAGTGGAGATCACATTGGCAGTATTAACCTCCATATATATTTTTTCTTAAAAAACGGAAAAAAGAAAGTTCATCTATCTAAACACGTAATCATTGACTCCAGAAAACGTTCCGAGACATAAATTGTCTCTCCTCTTCGTGTGCCCTTTCATTGCAAGAAAATTCTTATTTTAACTAAGCTTCAGCTTTACGTGGCTAGATAAACGAACTTAACTTTTTGTGTTTATTTTAAGATAAAACTGGTGGCCTACCCTTCCAATCTCACCACTTCAGCTCATGTTGTCTTTAAGGTCTGCTTCAGAATCTGGTGGCAAAGGGAAGGGGAAGGAATGGGAAGGAAAGAGAGTACACCTCAAATTTGGATGTAATCACAAGTGTACATCTCTTCTTTTTTTTTTTACATAAGAGTTAAACTTAATTCTCCCTCATTTTCTTTGACTTTCCTTTAAATTTTAATTTCTAGAGCAGGGTAAAGGTCTAAAAGTCTTGGGTAGGAAAAGAGCAGTTCATCTTCTCCCTCATCATGTCTCATTCATTCCTTCTAGAACCCTTAGCAACTAAATTAAAAGTTAATTTTTCATACTTAGATTATTTTTTTACATGAAAATGTTCCAATTATCACAACATTGTTGCCTCATGGCTCATTAACTCTAATCCGAATAAGAAATTTAAATCATTGATCTACTTACATTTTGATTTTTCTTATTTTATTCCTCATGGGTACCTCATGCTTCCTTAATTTTTGAATGTTTTCTTATTTGTTCTTTAGAAAAAATATAATAACATAAATTATTATGTTCTAAATTAATGTTGTACGTCGTTTTCGAGTGTGTTGTGAATATTAATTTTAGGTATCTTAATTTTTTAAATATACTAAACCTATTTAGTCATTTTCCTACAGGTTTGAGGTAAATAATTTCTTAAACTTTCATTAGTGTCATTTAATAGGAGTGGCACAATGCAATTCTGGTTTGCTGCTACGAAAAATCAGCCACATAATAAGAGAGTAATTTTTTTAACCAAGGCCAATAAGGCAAAAAATTTCAATGCTTGATCTCTTCTTCAATGGAGAAGACATTGCGCACAATCTTGATCATCTAACTATGGTGTCAATGGATATTCGAAAAACGCAATTCGGTTAATCGGTTAATATCGTCACTTCTATTTGCATGAACAGCTCGTCAGTGATATGAGCTCAGAGAAGGTATATACTTGAGTAAAGACTACCTTGACCTTGTGTGGAGGAAGGTCAAGACTAAACATTTCATCCTAGCGGGTTCGGTCGGTATGGATGGTACCCGCTACAGTAGTTATTGGATCTAAAAGTGACCAGCTGTCACACAAAGACTTTGATCAAAGAACGAATAATTCAAGATTAGAAAACGAGGAAGCATGAGAATTGAGAAAGAAAGAGCGAGCCGTTCCAGGGAAGAAAGTATAGAATAGAAGTTTGGAAGTTGGTACTTTGGATTTAGGACCATATGAAAATTGGGCCAATAGGTTGTATCTCTTTTATTTCTTTCTATTTGCTTCCTTCCTCGTTTTACATTGTTTCGTTTGGGCCATTTCAGATTTTCTTGTTCGACCTTTACCAAATAAATTTTCTACTATTGATTTTGAACGTCAACATCAGCTTTTGCAAATGGAAATTGGAACAATAACGTGATAAAATTAAATTGCAAGAAAGAACTGTTTCAATTTTGAATTAAAAAAATATTGGAAAAGCAACATTAAATTCTCATCTGACATGTACATGCCCAGCAAATTAAATCCTCATCTCTTTTTTTTCTTTTTATTGCAGGGAACACATTATAATGATAAAGTTAAGCCTGCAAAGAGAATTCTTGCCGCATCAAAAAAAAAATAATAATAAATAAATACATAAAAAGAACTTAACTATTATGGTTTATTGATTTATACATTTTCCACTCCTCGATTACACCCTTGATAAGAAGAAGCTTCATTTCAAGACCAGTAAGGCAGCAGGCATGGAAAGTCGAAAGCTTAGTGAAATTCTTCTGAGGTTGACAAAAATTGCCCCAGTATGCAGTACTCACATACTGTACCTTCAATTCAAACTTCGAAACCAGTTCATACTTGATCTTATCATAAACAGTTTGTTCATTTGTTGTCGGAAATCTCTTTCTGGCTTCACGCCAGTACTTCATCACCTCGATATTCTTTCTGGTCGGTTTCGCAAACACCAAACCTGTATTTGGATTGTTATTGTGATCCTCAGGGTTACCATAGAATATGTCGGTAGCTAATGTTAAGTCAGCGTAGACACTGATGTGGCGGAAGGGATTACGGAACCACATTGCATCTATATCCTGTGCAAAAAACTTTTTTTGAGAAATAAAATTAAAATATTCAAAACATCAAAATACAGCAAAACTAGCACATGTACGCAGTTTTAGTCCCAAACTCCCAATTAATACATAATTCCTCGTATCACCATGCCGATTAAAATATTCACAAAACCCTGATATTTTTTTCTGTTTTTGTCAAGCAATTGTTAATTGCATGTTTTTGTCAAATATGAGGGAATTCAGACTGAATTTTTGAGATTTCGGACTATAGATCTCTGCCCTTATTCGTTCACTAATTAAAACAACTCCACATTTCTATTTTAATAGAAACCAACCATTACAACAGTATTTTTGTGCTTTCTGTTAACAACTAGGACTCAGTTCCAGTTAAAGTTCGCACGACCATGAATAAAGTTTAATTATGCTTAATCACAATAAGTAAAGTTGACTCCTTACTGTGAAAAGAAAACTGTATCCCTGCTCCAGTATAAATTGCCACAGCCTGACCTTGCTCCACACAAGGTCGAGGTAGTCTTTACTCAAGTATGCCTTCTCTGAGCTCATGTCACTAAGCTGTTCATGCAAGTAGCAGTGACGGTGCACCGACATGCATTTCTCAAATGCTTTTTGATCCATCGCCACAATAACTAGATGATCAAGAAGGTGTGCGATGTTATCTCCATTGTGGAAACTTTCGAGGAAGAGATCAAGCACCGAATTTGGAGCAGCAAATGCCTCATTGACCTCGGTTAAAATTACTCTCTTATCATCTGTGGCTGCATTTTGTATCATCAAGGCAAACTTTTCATCATGCGATTCCTATTAAGTGAAATTAAAGAAATATTATGAACTACCTCAAACCAGTAGTAGATGGTAACATTACTAAGTAAAACCGGTTCAATGAAAAAAATTAATATACACAAAGTACTAGAAAAATCAACATTATCCGTTGTTATTTATACTTTCTTGAGAATAAATAGTAATCAGAAAGATAAATTAAAGGAAAAATTGGTGGTAGTCATATAAAACTACTTGTTGAGGAACCAAATTCTTGGTGTGAAATTTCTCCATCTCTTCATCAGTCGTTTTGCCTTGTCCTTTTTCACCAAGCCAATCCCATCTAAGTCTGTCTAAGGATCTTTTGCTATCTGCAGAAAACACATACACTAATAGAACAGCGGCAAGAAAAATTGTAATGCCATAGTGAAATATTGGTGTTTTTCTCTTTTTCATTTTCTCGATAGAGATCCTGGTTTTTGCAAACTAAAGCGTATCTGTGTGCTTGCTCCTTGTATTTTTGTCCGAAAGATATATATAGAGGGATGAGGTTAATTGAGATGTATATAGACGGCGAAGGTTAATCATCAAAGACAAAGTAACAACATATATTGAAGAAGGTTAGAACTAACAAGGTCACATAGTTTAAGTTTTAAATTGATGGTCTGTCGACGATTTGGCCCTTGAATTTAAATAAAAGGTCTAGATTGAATCTTACCGTACACTTCTATTTATATATCAATGACTCATTGTAATGGCCGTAAGTAAGAATTTTTTTTCATCAAATCCGACACTAATTGCAAAAAATATGCATTGCGTAATTGAATAGAAAACGACACTGAAAATTATAGAAGCAATCAGTGTCGTTCGTATATATATTTCATAAAGAAAAAAAACTGACAATTGTTAAAAAGAAAAGGGAAAACAAAAAAGTAAATATGGAGCGTATTTTTAAAAACCAACTCTAAAATTTTAGGAACAATCAATATTACATATAATTCACAAAAAAAGAAACGACTCAAATTATAGAACGAATTGTGCCACATATCTTAAAATCAATATTGATTTTATAATATTTTAAGTCTAGTATGTATTTATAAAAGGCCTACACCAATCATTCATAAACATAGTAAATTATCACAGTCAATTTTTTGCTTATGCGTGGCTTTACTAAGGTGCACGTATATATATTTCATAAAAAAAAAACTGACAATTGTTAAAAAAGAAAAGGAAAAAAAAAAGTAAATATGGAGCGTATTTTTAAAAACCAACTCTAAAATTTTAGAAACAATCAATATTACATATAATTCACAAAAAAAGAAACGACTCAAATTATAGAACGAATTGTGCCACATATCTTAAAATCAATATTGATTTTATAATATTTTAAGTCTAGTATGTATTTAAAAAAGGCCTACACCAATCATTCATAAACATAGTAAATTATCACAGTTAATTTTTTGCTTATGCATGGCTTTACTAAGGTGCACTTAATTGTGAAATTTTTTGTTTTGCTTGATGGTAATAAGTAGCTGAATATGATAAAATAAAATTTATGCCACTGGATAATTAATTTGACAATTATACTCTTTTAAATATGTCATTATAAAATAATAAAAATTTAAAATATGTCACTGTAAAACATTAAAATTAAAAATATGACACAATTACGCCAACAACTACAGAAATAAAATTTCAAATTTCAAATTTTAAAATTCGAAAATTTAAAATTCAAAATTTAAAATATTTTGAAAATTTTGAATTTTTTATTTTTAAAATCTAAAATTTTAAAATAAAAAATTTGTAAATCAGAAATTTTAAAATTTAATTCATGTCAATAAATTTCTTTTTCATTTCTTAGTGAGAGGGTATTTTGGATATTTTTTAAAAGTTAGAGAGGCATTTCTCTAATTTAAATGGTATATCTCTAATTTTGACCGAAAATAATGACATAAAACTAATTTGCAATTTAACAATGACATATGTCTAATTCTCTGGCAAATATATAATTATTCCTTTCTAATTTGACCAACAATCTTGTTTTTCATTTTTTTTCTTTTATTTTTTCTACACAATCTCAAGAGTATTTTCGTCCTTCTTTATAAATTTGGTATTAATGGCATATGCATTGTTATGAACTTATAAATAGAACAGTACGAGGCATCTTCATGTGACTGGCTGTTTAGAACGATAAATGTCATAATGGTGCAATTAACAGCTAAAGAAAGTCAACTTTTATACATTGAAATTTGAAAGGATTTATTTACGGTTTGGATTACGAATTTACGTGAAGGTCCATGTGCGCGTTAATTTGTTTATTTTTCATTGAACTATGTGTCTGTGAATGTGACGTTGTTGGAATCCGTACCGTTGGGAAATTTAAGTTTTCTTATATTAGGCCCATGGGCTTTTAACTATACCTACTCGGCCTCAAGGGCCCGGAAAAAAATTGAAGGAACGCAGATCAGTATTTGGTTGAATGGGGAGTCGGATCCTCTGGTCGGCAACTTAAAAACGACCAGGTGGTCGTTTCCTTATCCGAGCAGTCGGATAAAAACGGACGGATACGATCTCTACACCCTTTTTCCGTCTAAAAAAACGCGTATACAGTTCGTAGTCCCTTTCTTTCCTTTGTACAGAGCCGTTTTTAGAGAAAAAAAAAAAAGAGAGCGAGAGAGAAAGAGAAAGCAAGAAAGGAAGGAGATACGAGAAGCGATCATCGTCGAGGCTAGGCATCGTGGAGGCGAAGCGATCAGGTAAACACCCTAGATTTGCGTGGACGGAGAGACTGAGAACCTAGGCTGAGCTCGGGCCCTTTTCGAGACTGAGAACCTCCCTCTCTACCTCCCCTTTGTAACAGTACTACTACTCAGAACCTCTCTCTCTCTCTGTCAGTTGTCAATTTTGCTTTACGATCAAACCAATTATGACGGATTGATTGCTTGCACAAAGAAATTATGAAATAGCAATTGTGACCTTATTCATACGAAATAGCAGTTGACCAGGAAATTATGTAGCTAGATACGAAACCTATTATTATGAAATAGCAATTGACTAAAACGAAATCAGATGTGCAATTGACCAAAAAAAATATGAAACAACAATTGGAGCAATTGATGTGTACCTGACATCGCCTATAATTAAGTTTTTTAAGTTTGCAATTATGCTAGTATATGCCTTGAAAACAATTATGCTTACAAGTGATATGAGTTCATCATACTGGTAGCAGGTGCTCGAATGGTACCAGTACATTGGATAATTTTCTTTCCATCTATTTCATTCTCTCTCTGTTGTAATAACACAAAATCCACATTTTAGTACCAATTAATGGAGTCTCAACGGCGCCAATTATGCTTTCTATTACTAGTTTTGATGCTTCTACTCTCTTGTTATGTGCATCTGTAGAAGGCTCAAGATTGCCGAAAGAAAACGATGGCCATACCTCGATTTCACGGTTGCTAACAATAGCAAGGGCCGGTCCAAGTCCCCGGGTGCGGGGCATCGAAGAATTTTGAAATGGAAGCTTATTCTTTATTTTATAGTAATTCATCTAAAATTTTCTTGTGACTTTACAATTTGCAGATTACTGTACTTCTTATTGTTCATCTAAATTAAAATTAAAATGGAAGCTTCCTTAATCACTGAGTTGGAGTTGGGGTTCTTTATTCTAATGTAAATCTTTACTTGAAACTTTTCTTTGTAAAGTTTGTTCTTTTGTGCTCAGAGAGGCTGTTTGTCTTGGATCTGCTAAATTCAGCTTAATTAGTGTTATAAAATTAGGTTCTTCAAGTGATTGAGACAACAAGCTTTTGTAATTCTTGCCTTAATCTTGAACCCGCTATAATTGAGCTGCTACATTAGCTATTGACCTTTAAATGCCATGTGCAATTTATTGAAATGAGTAAATGACCATGATTATGCAAAATTTGATACTATCCAGTGGTATTCGTATGCTGATATGCACCAGCTAAACCACTGTGCCCCTTTCTAGCTTATTCTTTATTTTAATTTCTTTCATAATTTAGCTACTATAATTAAGTGTCTTATTTAGCTAATTGGAGTTTTGACTTTTCAAGTAATTACAGATGTACAAGGCAGTAGAGAGCTGGAGGCCTGAAGTAGATTAGTTAGTTGATAATTGAGATATCTGTGTGTACAGTGTACTTATAACTGCTAGGCTGTTAGCTTTGACTATAAGCAGTTAGCTTTCTGATGAAGTTTCTTTGCATGTTTGATTATGGTTTGTAACATCAGATTTGATGTTATACTGAGCTTGCCTTGTTATGAATATGACTGCATTAGCTATTAATTAAGGCAGAACATGACACTAATTCCTTATTAGTCAACATTTGTACCATATGTATCTGGTTTTATTGGATTGATTGTTTATTTCCTGACCATTGTAATGATTATGTATTATGTTTTCGCATATTATACTAATAAAAATCAAATTAAAATCCTACAATATTCATCCCATCATTTCAAGTGGCACCAATAAACATACTCTTAAGCAAGATACTGTCATAAAATAGCTTACTGGTAAGCTACTGTTACAGGTACCAGCATAATAACTGATATCGCTGGGTGACTCAAGCATCCATGGTTTATAAAAGCTTATTTGGCTTTTCTGAAGAAGTTTAATGTTGGTAGTTTCTCTTAGATTTCGTAGTTATGACTTACTTTTAGTTTGTTTGCATTTTCCTTACTGTATGAGTCATTTCTTTATGACTCTAAACCTTTCTTTTGTTAATGATATTGGGTACCCTTCTTGGGGTTCTTCGTTTCAAAAAAAAAAAAAAAAAAAAAAAAAAACACAACATTCAAGTAATTCAAAAATTAAGCTTCTTCGAACAATAGTCATACAGTACTTCTGTCAAAACCAAATAAGCTAGAAAAAAGTAAACCCAACCAAAAGAAAGTCAAAGTTGAAATTGTGTAGGCCATGCAGTCGCCATTAGCTCCTAACAATTGATAAAATCATTACTATACACTTAAAAATCATTTAAAAACAAACATTAACAACTCATTAACTGATAGATGCCTCATTACCTATGCCTCATTTTGCTGAAACACACAGACTGTTTGCTTCGATTTTCTGCGATTTGCTTCAATCAGCGGAGAAGGAGATAGTTGCGGAGATCGATTTTCTGCAATTTGCTTCGACGAAAAACTAAGTTTTCCTCTCGAGATCGCTTTGTCTTTTTCTCTCAGAAAGTTTGAGAAGGAGACGGAGAAGGAAGACTGCTATACGGAAGAGAAGATATACGCTGCGTCGCGCATCTGTGTTTTTCTTTTTTTTTAAGACGGAAAAAGGGGTGTAGAGATCGGATCCGTCCAATTTTTATCCGACGGCTCGGATAAGAAAACGACCACCTGGTCGGCTTTAAGGCGCCGACCAGAGGATCCGACTCCGGTTGAATGGGGAGGTGGAGGTTGGTTGGATGAGCTACCAGTACTCCACTATATATGCTGTTGGCGGGACGTGCGCGCGAGCAAGGTTAGCCAGGAGGTGAGCCGGCCTGACAGCTTATCGTCGGGTAAAATGAAGGTAAATGTGATAGTAGTGGTTTTGGAGAAGGGAACTGAGTTCATATATAAAAGTCTCCATCTGCTTGCCAGTAAGGTAATTTATTCAGCTGCTCCTATCTCTGAAAGTGCATCAATGAGGTTTTTGCAGTCAGAAAAAAGATGATTACTCGGTTAGTGGGTGGGTCAGAGATACTAATTTGATGTTTGACTTGGACTGCATGTAGGATGGCTAGGATTTCTGCATAAAATACAGATCATACTGCACTTGAGCAATTCGAGAATGGTGATATCCCATGATGCATCAGTCAGTATGATAAATGAGTTCGGAGGTATGACAATTTTTTGAATTACTGGAGAGATATGAGGTTTGCTCAGGGTATATTTGTAGGTTTGATGCAGGACTTGAACTTCATTAAGAATGCTCGATCAGAGGGTTTTGTGATTTCCCTCTAAATAAAAAAATTGCAAAAATAGGGAAATTAACATGCAAACAGGTAGTTGTTTGTGAACTCAGGTTGCAAACAGGTCTGTTCTAATAGAAAGTTGTGATGAAAACCAGACCAACCGAGGTATATGGCACTTAAACAACATGTGTGTGGCAGTTTCAATGCATTTTCCACAAAGCTGACAAGTGGGATCAACTTGAAGGATATTATTGTGCATTTTGTTGATTGTCAGTAAACCATCCTGTAGGGTCCTCCATATAAAAAGTTGAACTCTCGGCAGAAGTTGTTTGGAGTCCCAGAGGTGCTGTCATTGTGTAGCTGATAATGTAGAGGTCTGATTGGGTATTGATGGCTTCAGTGAAGTAATAAGGAATTCATACCCAAGTTTAGATTTATATTCTCTATTCTTAGAAAACGTCCAGCTGAGCTTGTCATCTAATTGTGGGTCTGATATTGGCTTGTTTGCATGCTGAACAATACTTGTACAATGGTTGGAGGCTTGGAGCTGACGATTTGCCTCAAGGCTGAAAGATTCCAAGTTTGTGTGTCATCATGAAATACCTCCGAAAATGTTACTTGATACTTGATAGGTTGTTTATAATCTCTAGCTACTTGTAAAATAATAATTTCTTTTTGTTTGCTTCAAATAAATCAAGTTTGTTTTGATCGAGATCAAAGATGAACTGTTGATATATTTAATTTTTATTGATATAAATTCCATATAATTTAAAGTGCTTTATCGAAAATGTTATTGTGGAAATAAAAGAAAGTTAAACTTTCTTTTTGAAATAAGAAATTTTTGGTTATGAATGAAAAAAAGTACTGTGCTCCTACTGAGGCACCAGTATTGTGATCGATGATTTGAACTTTTTCAAGCAATGAAGGCTTATGAAAAGCTAAAATTTTATTTAGTGACCAATAACAGTAACCTGAAGTGGAGATTACATTGGACGAGGTAACCTCCATTTTTATCGACTCCAGCACCATCGTGTTCTTTTGTATTAAGCTCCAGCGTTACGTGCTTAGATGAACTCAAATTTTTGGTGTTTATATTAATTTAAGACTTGTATGGAGGTTACTCTTCCAATGTTGTCTCTTATTCAGCTCATATTTTCAGTCACTAAATTAAAAAGTTAATTCTTCATACTTAGAACTGTTTGCTTGGAAATGTTTCCATTACTAAATATTGGTGCCACATGCATGACTAAATTATTAGGACGACAATACTTCTTTTAAATTAATAATTAAAACTCTAAATTGCAAAGATTAACAATTTGTCCTCATAATCTCATGACTCCTTAAAATGGAGCCTCATATATATGTGCCTCGTTAAATTGTTCTTTTTGATTTTTTTTTTTAAATTAGTTCTCCAAAAAATTATAAACATCATTTTTCAGTAAAGTAAACTAATATTCTATCCATAAAATATATTTTACGAAATGTTGTTATTTTGAATTTCTGCTAAATATTTTGGTTATATATGTATATAATAATTATTACACCTGTTTAACTTAATTAGCTAGGCATTTTCCATCTGGTACTGTTTTGAGTAAATTTAATAATATCTTTTTAATTTTACTTTATAAATATTTTGGTTATATATGTATATAATAATTATTACACCTGTTTAACTTAATTAGCCAGGCATTTTCCATCTTTTTGAGTAAATTTAATAATATCTTTTTAATTTTACTTTATAGGAGTCAAAGCGATGACAATTTTGCTGTTCTGCCACAAAAAGCAGCCGCATATATATGATAATACAGTAACTTTAACCGAGGTTTATAATGAGGCACTTTTTTTTGAAAAGGTAATCCTAGATAAAATTAATACCAAAATGATACAACACTGGTTTTTTGTATTGTGCAATCTTTTATTCAGAGTGCAACAAGAGCCGCCTTGATTTTCTTTTTCATGTAATCCTGGTGTCTTTAGGACAGTATGTAGTATCAAGTATGTCTTTTATATTGGTAATTTGTGTTTTTGGATTGGTTGTATCTCACTTGTTTTTTCTTTGTATTTTATTTTCTAGTGTTTGTAGGGTGCGATTAGGGGTGTCAACGGCACCATTTTTGACGTTATGCCGTTTCGTTTATATTAAATGGAACGGTTTGTAGCATGAAATTTTATATCGTTTTCTAAACGAAACGGTATGTGGCACAGTTGATTATACCGTTTAGACCGTTTCAATCCCATTTCAAACCGTTTTATGTGTAATTTCTAAAGTGGAACGGTTGATGGCACATAAATCTGTTTCGTTTAATAAACGGAACGGTAAATGGCATACCGATTTCGTACCGTTTTTAAGTGGCACGATAACGGTAAGGGGCGAAACCGTGGTCGTTAACCACGTTAGGCACCCCTAGGTGCGATTTGTTATGGGATGTGGGTTAGTCCCACACCAGGGTTTTCTTCTCATGATTTGCTGGCGAAGTTATGTTGTAAACTTTTTATTTAATGGAATTTATGCTTACTGGCTTTAATTTTGTTGTGAGTTTGGATTTGTTAACGTTTTGAACGTTATTCCGTTAAACAAATACGGAACGAAAACGTAACAGATTTTATTTTCGTAGTAAATACGGAACATAAGCGGAAAATAAATCTCTAACGTCAAATATAACGGAACATAAACGTAACACAGCATTTCTGTGCCCGTTGTGCACGTTTGACAGCGGAGGCTTTAAAGCAGTTCCTTTGAATATGATGTTGTTTCTCTCTAACCAAATAGTCCACAAAACTGCAGCTAAAATAATAAGAGTATTAGTTTTATCTGTACTGTGTAAAGAGATACGTTGATTCCATACTGAATGCAAAGAATCAAAATTCAAAGGAGCCCTATCAGTTCTAGAGGAATTAAAGAAAGTCCAAAAACTTGACACATAAGAACAATGAAGGAAAATATGATCAACCGATTCCTGGACCCCGCAAAAAACACATCTCTAGAATCTCCGACCCAGCCTTTACGCAAAAGGTTAATGAGGCACTTGAAGCGCCAAATTCGGTACTTATCTCTTCAAAAATTTCCACAATGGAGATAGCACGATCGAACCATCTTAATCATCTAGTTATCAATTTATCGTGGCGGACTGGCGGCCGGTGGATCAAAAGACCGTCGTCAAAGCAGGTTTGGTCGGTATTATTGGCAGTTTGGCACCCCGCCATAGCAGTTATTAGATCCGAAAGGAGCCAACTGTCGCACCAAATTAAGACTTCAATTGTCAAACTAGGGCTGTCAAACGTTGGAACGGACCGAACTAGCTAGGGCAGTCAAACATGGCTGAAATGCATGGAACAATTTGTTCCGTTAAGAAAAGCAGTATAAGATTTCATTTCGTTAACCGTTCCTTTTTTTAAACGGTATAGAATATCATTTCGTTATTCGTTCCACTTCAAAATTTACATATGAAACAGTTTGAAAAGAGACGAAACGATTCGAAATGGTGTGATTCTGCGTTTTGTTATTGGAACAGAATGAAAATCGGTTCTGTTATTTGTTCCGTTTCGCTTAATCGAAACCGAAACACGTGCCATTTTATCACGTTGACAGCTCTAGACCGCACGGTGCAGAAATAATCGGAGTTTGGAACTTTGGACATAGATCCTTAAAACTTGGGCCATCCGAATGTTTCTGATTTGTTTATTTTCTTTGCCTCCTTGTTCTTTTACTTTGTTTCGTTTGGGCCATTTAGGACGTCCTTTCTCGACATTTACAAATAAACCTGCAAAACGATCGAAACAGTGACGAATTATATTTTCAATTTTATTAATTATTTCGTCCAAACGAAACTATCGAAATTAATGAATTTTTCGTGATTTACATATAGACGAAATTGTTTCGTTATTCTAGCCGTTTCGTCCAACCAAATGAAATCGTTTTATCGTTTCGTTAACCGTTTCGTCCGGACGAAACGAAACCAAAAACTGTTAAATGGACTTCCGTTTGCAGGCCTATTTACAAATTGAATTTTCTGTTGATTTTAAACGGTAAGGTCAGATTTGCAAATGGATTGTTGGAACGTCAAAACAGAAAAAAATAATAATAATAAAAAGAAAAATGCAAGATAAAACCATTTGAATTTCAGAAATCCTAGCAAGGAAAGCAAAATTAAATCCTCATTTGAGTACGCCCATATAAGGCCAGCAAATTAAATCCTATTTCAATGCTTAATTTTAACCTTACATCTAAAATTCTTGCTGCAAACAAGAAGAGATTAAATTTTAATCTAAAAAAATATAGTGCATCAAAACTGCGATTTCCACGTCTATAACTCCACTCCGAAAATACGGGAATTGTATTGACTTGACTCTCCATTTTAGCAATACATTCCTAAATCCTAATCGATCGAAAAATCTCTTTTTACTTTTTTTTCTCTCTCTCTTTTATTTTTGTGGAGAATTTCAAGAGTATTTTCGTCATTTATAAATTTGACAGTGTATTGCTAAAATTTGAGTGTCAAATGAAATGCCCCAAAATATATTATTGTTATAAACTTATATCAAAAGACAAAATAAACAAACAGATAGCAATGTTTTGAATTGGACCAGCCAGTTGAACCCGTCCGACTGCGAATGGGGAACCCAGTTCCAAAGTGACCCATAGGCCATAACCATATACCATCTCTCAGCGAACACAAAAAAATCGGACCAGTCCGGTCCGGTTCGTTAGAACCGCTTAACTGGAATGTTCTTTTTTTTTTTCAAATTGGTGCGTTTATTTTGCAGTTCAAAGTTCAAACCTTCAAATTTTCTTCGAAGTTCGAACCTTTTTGTTTCGTGCATGACTCATGAGCACATGGTGGGACCAGCTCATTAATGTTCTTCTTTGGATGCTAATTCCGAAGGAATTCTTTATTGTATTTAGGGCTGTGCCAGAAAAAAGAAACCCATTCGACCCGATTAATTCATCTGACCCGATTCATATTTTAATGGGTTATAATTCGGATTGGTTCAAATTTTAAATTTACTAATCCGGTTATATATCGGGTTATATTTTTACCATTCATAATCCGTTTGTACCCGACCCGTATAATTTTATTATCAATGCAACAGCTAGTTCCTAGGCGCGACGTGTTGGTTGCTTCCCTTGTAATCCGTTGATTTGTGCATCTGGTACGAAGAGTGGAGTATTGCTAAGGTGAGTTGCGACTCACAAGAGAGTTCGTGAGTCGGGTTCAAAATTTCTAAATTTTTTTCGAAATGACCGATCCAAACCGTTCAATACGATCTCCCTATCAAAACCTCCATGTTGACCAAATTTTACATTTTTTCGAAAATTTTAAGTATATTTTTGAAATTTTAGAAAATCGTTAATCTAATTAGTTCTAAACCATTCAAAAATAGCAATTTTTAAAAAATCGAAAAAAATACTTAAAATTTTTGAAAAAATATAAAATTTGGTCAGTATGGAAATTTCGATAGGGAGATCGTATTGAACGGTTTGAATCGATCATTTTGAACAAGATTTAGGAGTTTTAAGCCCGACTCACGGACCCTCTTATGAGTGGCGACTCACCATAGCAAAACTCACGAAGAGTGTACACCTCCATAATTTTTTTTTTTTACCGGAAACAAATTAACAACTACATCATGATGTATTAGCTCATACCACAATCAGATGTATTTATTGGTTGTATTTAATCTTTTAAATTTTGTTATGTTTTTTTATATCAAAAGAATTATCAACTTTCAACCGACTTGTTGTAAATCATTTTACTGTACAAACTGCGCAGGAAAAGTTCAATTTCATTTATGTGATCATTTTATTTTCGCACCATTGAATTCACAACATTTGACCCGTCTAATCCGTAAAAATCATTCGGGTTGGATTGGGTTACGGGTGAGTTAGTACAATTTTTTTTAACCTGATATAATCGGGTTAGGTTAAAATTTTGATAAAAAAAAATATTGACACATCCGTTGTACAACCCTAATTGCATTGTTTTTTAGTCATAAAAAGTGCCTACAGTACACAGGCAAAGGCATGTTTTTTTTTTTTTTTGAAGTCAAAGCCTGCAACAATTTAAAGAGAGAGAAAAGTAATATATTCCTCAGTGTTTTGAGATAACAAACTCATTTATTTATGTTTTGTACTAACAAACTCATTTTCTTAACTAAAAGGTTCGATAAATAGCCAACAGTATTTATTTTTCTAAATTCATTTATTATTTACATGGATATTTAATTTGTGACATAATATTCTTAAATGACAAGGGATTGTAAGGTATATTGGATTATTTGAACATAGGCTTTGTTGTGGATTGTAAGGTCAGTTTTATGAATATTTTTTCATACAATTACATGTATATATTATAAATATGGATCATCGGATTCGCTCATGAGTTCGAGCAATCGATCCAACCTATCTGACTGGTCGAACCATCGATCCATAAGATCCGCCGGTCCGATTATAATTTATAAATATGCTTGACAGAGACTTATAAAATGGGTAGTGCGCCATCATCAGAAATAATAATAATAATAATAATAATAATAATAATAATAATAATAATAATAATAATAATAATAGTAAATGGGTAGGGCGAGGCATTTTCATGTGGCTTGCCATTTGCAGCGGGAGAAAAGTCAACTTTTATACATTTAAAGGATGTATAATTTACTGTTTTGATTGATAACGAAATCACAATAAAGGTTCATGTGCACGTAAATATGTTTATTATTGAACTATGTTACGATAGTTGTAATTAACATTTACCTTTCGTAATTTAAGTTAAAAGAATATGAACTAGTTTTTGTTCTAGGTTTATGATTTTGGTAGAATTAGAAAAAAGAAAAAAAAAAAAATTAGCCAGACCTTATTTTAGTTCGGAATTTATTTGATTGCACACGAACCACTAGTTCTTGTGGTCGGGTTTGCCAAACATAACCTTATGAATGTTTCTTCCAAGAAGGTTCTTTCACTTACAAGTTTAATTTACATGCGAAAAATTAAAAGCGGCGAAGATAAATTAAAAATTTGTAGGTAAAAATTAAGCCCTATTAACCCAAAATGAAAAAAGAAGAGAAGGTTTAATCCTAAAACTATAGTACAGTTTACGGTTCCAATGATACATCTAGTTATTATTTCTGGTTTTAAGAGTCATTGAAATTGTTTTAAGAAAACAATGCTGTACACACATGTGGTCAACTTTTGAGTTTCGAATATCGAGATCTCTTAAATCGTTTGGTCTACAAAGTAGGAATCATTTTGCTAGATCAAATCGATCTGTTCGATTATAAAAGAAAGCTCGTACATCTATTTCAACTATCTCTCGGGAACCAACATATAAAGTAAACCAGCAATTAAAGAAAATTGTTTTCCAAATTAAAGAAGATAAACTGGAATTTTAAAAATAGGGCTGTCAATAAGTAGGGTAGGGTACGGTAAAAACATTTTTGTTACCCGTATCCGTTAAATTTTTCTTTACCTATATCCTACCCGTGCCTGTTAAAAATTGACTTACCCGTACCCTACCCTTATTCGTTATGAATTAACAATAAGGATAGGGTAACGGTAGAAAACGAATAATGATGATAATAATTAAATAATAATGATGATAATATGGATAAATAAATAATATCAAATAAGTATATTACTAAACTGCAAGATTGAATAATACTTTAATTATAATAAAATCATATAATATTTTCTCATGTCAATTATCACAAAAAATATATATAACTAATTAATAATTATACAATATCAAATGAAATTGAGTGCAAATCAATTTGTTCATCAATGCAAATAGATTTGATAAATGATTTAAGTGCTCCATCTTCAGTAGCGCCCTCATCGGTTGAACACATAGCAAGTTGAGAATATTATTTATATAGTTGAATAAATACTCATATGATAAATTTGGGAAAAATATACATACCAACTACCATACCTCTCAACCAATCTTGAGAAATGATATTCCATAATTTATTTTCTATGATGCACGAAGTGTAAAGCAATAAAAATTATTAATGTACTTGCCTCAAATGTAACAATCTAATTGTCTTATTAGTTATTAACATATTGAATGAATATTCTAATCATATATTTTCTCATTATGACAAATATTATAAATTATATATTATATATATAACGGTACGGGTAAATAAAGGGTACGAAATAGT
The DNA here is from genome assembly GCA_028095005.1 of Rhynchospora pubera. Lineage (NCBI taxonomy): Eukaryota > Viridiplantae > Streptophyta > Magnoliopsida > Poales > Cyperaceae > Rhynchospora > Rhynchospora pubera. The sequence continues at coordinate 59,783,014 of CM051459.1, read as the reverse complement.
ATTACCCATATCCTTACCCACTAAATTAAAAAAAAAATTACCCATATCCATATCCGATAATTTAACAAAAATAAAATCTTACTCATATCCGTCTTATCGAATACGATACGGGTAGGATAAACGATTAAAAGGATACCATTCACAGCCCTATTTAAAAACACCCAGTGACCCACTACTATTGATGGTTGATAGGGTTAAAAACACCCACACTGACCGTAAACTATACTAGTTTTTTAGGATTAAACCTTCTTCTTTTTTTTTAAATAAATTTTGGGTTAATAGGGCTAAATTTTTACCTACAACTTTTTTTTTTTTTTTTGCAATTTGTGGTATATTCAATATTTTTAAATTTAATTATTATATTTAAAAAGTTAATATTCAAGCGATCAGATTCACACATTATCTTCTTCAATCTCATGAAAATATATTTCAATAAAATATTTATAACATTTGAACTAATTTCATATTAATTAGACGAAGGACTCAAAGTTTCATCGATTGAAGTTTTAATTATATATAGTGATCAAATATTTCAAGCGTCAGATCTAATATGTTATTATTATTTTTTTAATCTCGTGACCTAATATCAATGTATATTAAAACAAATTTTATTGTAAATGTTCTCTCATGAGCGCTTGAATAATATTCAGATCTGACGTACTGATTTATAAATTCTAAATATAATTAAAATATGATGTTATTGAAACTTGTGGCACCACTAATTGATTGTATTATTGGAACCATCCTCTTGGATGAATTTATTTAAAAAATTAAATTTTTGGGAACTTTGTGAACAAAAATAAAATTCTGGTTCAGTGATCCATATATGGCACTTTATTTGTTGGTGTTCATATATAATATATTTTTAATGAAAGAAGAAAAAAAATAAGCGTGCAGACCTGATTTTATTATTTTTCATATATAACTATATTTTTATTTACTATTCAAGTTTGAGGAAAAAGAAATCTAAATTGTTCAGAATTTACAAATTGAATTTTCCACATTTGATTTTAAACGTCAACATCAGCTTTGCATATGGAAAGTTAGAACAATTAATAACGTAAGAAAATATTAATGCAAGAAAGAACCATTTAAATTTTTGAATTTCAAAAAATAAGCTAGATAAGCAAAACTAAATCCCTATCTGACATATGTACGCCCATACAAGGCCAGCAAATTAAGTCCTCATGTCTTTTTTTTTTTTTTTTTTTTTTGTTGCACGGAACACAATACAATGCTTAAATTAAAGCTACATATAGATATCTTGCTGCATAGAAAAAGAACTTAACTCTTAAGATTGTTTGACTTGTACATTTTCCACTCCTCGGTAATGTTCTTGATCTGAGCAATCTTCATTTTTAGTCCAATAACGCAGCAGGGATGAAAAGTCGAAAGCTTAGTAAAATCCTTGTGAAGTTGGCAAAAGTTGCCCCAGTACTCTGTACTTACATATTGTATCTTCAAATTAAACTTGGAAGCCAGTTCATACTTGATGTTGTCATACACTGTTTGTTCATTCGTTGTGGGAAATCTCTGTCTAGCTTCAAGCCAATACTTGATCACCTCAATATTCTTTCTGGTTGGTGTTGCATACACCATGCCTGTGTTTGGATTGTTACCGTGATCCTCAGGGTTACCAAAGAATCTATCAGTAGCTATTGTTAAGTCCGCGTAGAGACTGATGTGGCGGAAGGGATCACGGAACCACATCACATCGATATCCTGTGCAAAAACAATTTTGTAAACATTAAAGTTACAATACTAAGAACTTCATGATACAAAAAAATAGCACATGTGTGCAGTTTAAACTTTTAAACCCAAACTCCAATTATTACACACATCTATTAATTGAAACCAACCATTTCAACAGTATTTTGCCTTTTACTGGTTAGCTTTGAGAAACAGACTGAACACCCGTGAAAACATGCATAACAAGGGTTGGCAGGTGACAAGAATCTGCCCTATTTGTCGACATGCTAATGAAACGGGTCTGCACCTTTTCATGCAATGTATTTTCGCCTCTCATATCTGGGAGCACTTCCTAATACAAGGAATACAGCCAACATACCAGGAGGACTTATGGGAATTTTGGTTGACAAACAGACTCCTAACTTCGACAACTTATTCAAATAACAGGGACACGATCTGGTTGGCTGTCACGTGGAACATATGGAAGATGCGGAATGCAGTCGTGTTTGAGGAAAAAGGCATAAACCTACGGGAGACTATACGAAAGACGATTCAAGATATTAGAGCTTGGATAGTTAACTCTTAATTCCTTTTGTGGTTTTTAGAGTGCTGTAAGTAGGTTCACTGTATAGATACTTAGTTCTTTTCCTTTTTTCTTTTTCTTTTCTTTTATGTACGAAAACTTTTCGTTCAATGAAATTGTAGGCGAGGTCCCTCCCTACCTTAAAAAAAAAAAAAAAAGTATTTTGCCCTTTCTGTTAACTATATATGACTCATTTCCAGTTAAAGTTCTCAGAACATATTTATGCTTCATCATGACACAAGCAAAGTTGACTCCTTACAGTGAAAAGAAAACTGTATCCCTGCTCCAGGATAAGCTGCCACAGCCTGACCTTGGTCCACACAAGATCTATATAGGGTTTACTCATGAACAGGTTCTCTGAGCTCAAGTCACTGCCGAGATCTTCGTGCAAATAGCAATAGTGGTGCACCGACTTGCATTTCTCAAATGCTTTTTGATCCATTGCCACGATAATTAGATGATCAAGGTGATGGGTGATGTTATCTTCTCCGTTGTGGAAACTTTCGAGGAAGAGATCTAGCATCGAATTTGGAGCAGCAAATGCCTCATTGACCTCGGTTAAAATTACTCTCTTATCATCCGTGGCTGCTTTTTGTACCATCATAGCAAAATCGTCATGACGCGACTTCTGGTAAGTGAAATAATGAACGATTAAAAATTTTAACCCAAACCAGTTGTACATGGTAACATGACTAAGTTAAACAGGTTTAGACTTAAATATATATTCAAAAATATTCAGAAGGCACTAAAAAAATCAACATTAGTCTAAGTTTTTTGTACTTTTTTTGAGAACAAAATAGAAAACATTCAAAATGAAAAGTCAAAGGAAAGAACGGTGGTAGTAATTCGAACTACTTGTGGTTGTGGAGGAACCAAATTCTTGGTGCAAAGTTTCTCCATCTCTTCAGTCGTAGCGCCTGGTTCTTTTGCACCAAGCCAATCCCGTCTAAGTCTGTCCAAGGGAATTTTGCTATCTGGAAAAAACATACTCACAAATAGAACAGCGGCAAGAAAAATTGTGAGGCCATAAAGAAATATTGGAGTTTTCCTCTTCTCGATGCTCTTGATAGACATTTTTGTCTTTGCAAACTAAAAGTGTATTTGTGTGCTTGCTCCGTGTGTTTTTGTCCGAAAGAGATGTATATATATACAAAGGAGGTTAATCATCCAAACAAAGAAACGATTTAAAACTTATTTTAAAAATTATTTCATGGTTTGCCGGATTTACCCCTTGAATTTATATAAATGATCTAGATTGAATCTAACTATATATTTCTTCTTACACATCAATGACTGCCTTTAATGGATCTTGGACAGATTTTTCTTCATCAAATCGACACTGATTATTTAAAATGTGAAACCGATTTGTAAAATTTAAGGACCAATCAATGAACTTTCATGGTTGTTGAAAGGTTTCAGGATCATTTTGTGATGCCAGAAAAAATTGAGGGGCCTATTCAAAATAAATGAGAAGCTGTTGCATTTGATATCCTTAATGGATGTTGGGTTGTAACCGGACCCAGTAAAAGTTGGACCCCGATAGACCCCAACCCACTGCCATTTCAGACTGAAAAAATTAATACTAACTTTACTGTTCATATTAATTTTGATAATAACAAAAAAAAAATCGAAATTTTAATAATAACGTTGCTGCATCGTCATCCCAGTTGACGAAAGCCCAATACTCTTGGATCGTCATCCCAGCTGACGATCCAAGCTTGGATCGTCATCCCAGTTGACGACCCAAGCTTGGATCGTCATCCGAAATGACGATCCAACGATCCAACAAAAAACCACATATTTTAATAATATTCTGAAATTTTTTTTTAAATGTAAATTTTTCATTTTAGCCCCAAAATTTTTTATTATTACAAAATATATAATTTATGATTAAAAATTAAATATAATTAAAATATCTACTATAAAAATATAAGTATATAATTAAATTATGCATGTTAAATACATAATATTGTATATATTTGTAATATTTATTTATACATATATATATAATGTAACATATATTTTATATATTAAATACATATTATTGTATATATTTAAAATATATGATACATATTATTATGTACATATATTTCTATGTATATTTATTTATACATTAAAAAAATTATATGAATTTTTTTTAATGTATAAATAAATATACATTAGAAATATATGTACATAATAATATGTATCATATATTTTAATTATATACAATAATATGTATTTAATATATAAAATATACGATATATTATATATATATATATATATATATATATGTATGAATAAATATTACAAACACATACAATATTATGTATTTAACATGTAATAATTTAATTATATACTTATATTTTTATAATAGATGTTTTAATTATGTTTAATTTTTAATTATAAATTATATATTTTGTAATAATAAAAACTTTAGGGGCCAAAATGCAAAATTTGCATTAAAGAAAATTCTGAAATTTTTTTTGACGATCCAACAAAAAAAAATTTCAGAATATTATTAAAATATGTGATTTTTTTTGTTGGATCGTTGGATCGTCATTTCGGATGACGATCCAAGCTTGGGTCGTCAACTGAGATGGCGATTCAAGCTTGGATCGTCAACTGGGATGACGATCCAAGAGTATTTGGCTTTCGTCAACTGGGATGACGATCCAGCAACGTTAGTATTAAAATTTTGATTTTTTTCTATTATTATCAAAATTAATATAAACAGTAAAGTTAGTATTAATTTTTTCGGCATTTCAGAACCGTTCTTATATCTGTGTGGGAAGACAGCCGGTCAGCCAGACAGGGAAGTGCCCATTTTTATATTTGGATTTTGGGTCGTTTCTCTCCTTGTTTATAACTCCAGAATATAGAGCAAATTCAGGCCCAATTTAAAACATCTCTCATTTCAGGCCCAAATTAATTGAAATAAGTCCTGGGCCGGAGTAATATTACTAAGTAGTAAGTACTAACTTATCAGCAATTATAAGTGTAATCGGCAAATATACCATCCCAGCCATCGCTATATACAAAGTGAACATATACAGCAAATAAGGTTAACATAAAGACGATCTAAGTGAGCACTTACAAACAAATAAGTGTTGTCATCACTTGTTCAGAAGTTTACATGCATATTCAACTTATTTTCATTGAACTTATTTGTTTATATGTGTTCACTTAGATTGTCTATATGTTCAGTTTGTTTGCAGTATATGTTCACTTTATATTTAGCGATGACAGGAATGAAAAAACTGCATATGGCAGTAATCGATTTCGCTAACTTATTTATGCCGCCGTGCGTGCATAATTCATCCGAATATTTTCAATCTCGCTTGCAATCCTGAAAATTACAAAATAATGAAATTTCATATTTATTTTTTTCCTACAAGAGTACAAACCGAGCATCTCATAATTCCTCTAAATGAGTTAGATGATGGGTTCTCTGTTGGACTTTCATATGACTGTATTTCTGGACCCTTATGTAGACCGATAGGGCTGAAAACGAAACCGTTTTAACTATTTTTTCTTTCGTTTCGTCCGGACGAAACGGTTAACGAAATAATAAAACAGTTTCGTTTTGTTAGACGAAATGATTAACGAAATAATGAAACAGTTTCGTCCATGTGTAAATTTACGAAAATTTCGTCCATTTCGATCGTTTCGTCCATCAACGCAACTAAAATTTTATTTCGTCAACAAAACGAAACGGTTGAACGAAACACACTAATTTTGTCACCGTTTCAACCGTTTTGCAGCCATATAGACCGAAATATATATCATTAAATCATCAGTTCATCAGGCTTAAGTAATATTAATTTATAATTAATGAATTTAGCTTAACAATTAAAAAAATAAAAGATTAAGATTTAATTATAATTAATTTACCTTACAATCGGCATAATTAATAAATTGATTAAAAGTTTGTTAAATTAATTAAAGGAAATGCTAATCTAATCAATTTGGAATTTCTTTAGTTAAAAATTTGATTTCGGGTTATGATTAACCAATTGTTTAATCAAATAATAGAACAAATACTTTGACAAATATTCAGACTCTCCGATCCCAATCTAAAACAACAAATAATTTCCTGATCTTAATTTTGATTTGGTTTTGGATTCTAATTTCTCGACTAATTTGAATTAATCATTTTTTTATTATGAACTTTTCCATATTAGATAAAAACATAAAAATGAAATAATAATTGGCAAAATAATAATAAAATAAAATGAAGTCACATAGAAATAAATCTTGGATTTCAAATCTAACTAAATTTTAAATTGATATATCGAAATTAGAACAATAAATACCAAAATTCTAAGTTTCTTTCTTTCAGAACCTTTGAAAATATAACTAATAATTTATACAAATTAAACAAATGAAATCCAGTTAAAAATATATTAGTGACTGGAAAGGCAAAACTAAATTTTTACAAACTACAATTAGATATTTCATAATATATTTTAAAACAAAATCCTCTTAATTGGAAACCTGATTTGACTACCCAAACGTTGACTAGTCTGGTAAAAGCAATATCATTTGTCTGGTAACTTAGGAATGACCTAAGATTAATTTATGTAAGTTCTACCTAGAATGTCTTAGAAAATCGTTAATATTAACGGTCAGGCCCTAGGAAACATGATAAGGATAGTTAGACATGAAGAATGCCAGAGAAAAAGACCGTCAGGTACGAGGACGTAATACACGCATCATAATTTTCATAAACCATAATTGGGCTCATCATTTCACAAGTGTGGAATTACGATGGATATTTATGTTATAGTTCAAGTATTTTTTAAATTATTTATGATTGCACAATAGTATTTCTGCATAAATTAGTCTCATCATAAACCGTATATGAACTGTGCGGAAAGCAACGCCCATTTTGGCACCGCAGATGCTCTCTTGTTTAATCTGTTTGATTGTTAATTGCTGAGAATATGACATTTAGCATCGATAAATTAAAACTTTGTAAACTCTTACTTTTATTTATTTAATTAATTTAAAATAGGGGCTCGACCCCTATTTTCTTCGTCAAAAAAAAAAAAGTTTTGCAATTTGTGGCATATTCAATATTTGGGAATTTGTTATATTTTAAAATTTAATATTCAAGGCTCTGTTTGGATAGGTGTGGGAAGAAGGGAAGAAGGGAAGAAGTGGGAAGAAGTATTGGGAAGTGTGTAACTTTGTGAAGAGTTTGAATTGTTTATAATTTTTTTTCTTCTTCTTCCTTCTTCTTCTTCTTTCTTCCAACGATCCAAACGCATCCCAAGCCATCAGATTCAAACATTGATCTTGTTCAATCACATGAAAGTTATATTTCAAAAAAATATTTATAACATTTGGACTAATTTCATATTATTTAGACGAAGGACTCAAAGCTTGAACGAATGAAGTTTTAATTATAATGATCCAATATTTCAAGTGTCAAATGTAATTTGTTATTTTTTTTATCTCGTGACCTAATATCAATATTAAAACAAATTTTATTAGAATGTTATCTCATGCATGCAATTGAATATAATATCAGCGGTTCAGATCGATCTGACTGATTATCAATTCTGAAATATAATTAAAATCTGAAGTTATTGAAACTTGTGGCACCACTAATTTATTTGTATTATTGGAATAATCCTCTTGGATGAATTTTATTAAAAAATTACAGTTAGAGAACTTTGTGAACAAAAATAAAATTCTGGGTCGGTACATGTCAATATATTTGTAGGTGTCAATTGTTCATGTATATATATATAATGTTTATTGGGAAGAAAAAAATAAGTGTGCAGGCCTATTTTTTTTTTTGTTTTCATAACAATATTTTCATTTACCATCAAGTTTTAGAAGAAGGAAACTAAATTGTTCGGCATTTACCAATTGAATTTTCAATACTATTGCTTTTAAACGTCAACACATCAGCTTTGCAAATGGAAAGTTAATTGGAACAATAACGTAAGAAAATTAAATGCAAGAAAAAAAAACATTTAAATTTTGAATTTCATCAAAATATAAGTTAGATAAACAAATTAAATTAAATCCTCATCAGACATATTTATGTACGTCCAAACTAGGCCAGCAAATTAAATCCTCCATCATCTCTTATTTTTTTCGTGCTCCCTTTTTTCGTTGCAGGGAACACATTACAATGCTTAAGTTAAAGCTGCATATATATAGATATATATCTTGCTTCACAGAAAAAGAACTTAACTCTTAAGACTGATTGATTTATACTTTTTCCACTCCTCGGTCATAATCTTGATCTGAGCAATCTTCTTTTCAAGTCCAACAAGGCAACAGGGATGAAAAGTCGCAAGCTTAGTGAAATTCTTGTTAGGTTGGCAGAAGTTGCCCCAGTACTCTGTACTTACATATTGTATCTTCAAATCAAACTTGGAAGACAGTTCATACTTGATCTCGTGATAAACTGTTTGTTCATTCGTTGTGGGAAATCTCTGTCTAGCTTCACGCCAGTACTTGAGCACCTCAATATTCTTCTCGGTTGGTTTCGCATACACAATACCTGTGTTTGGATGGTTACTGTGATCCTCAGGGTTACCAAAGAATCTGTCGGTAGCTATTGTTAAATCAGCGTAGACACTGATGTGGCGGAAGGGATCACGGAACCACATTACATCGATATCCTGTGAAAAAACAATTTTGTAAAAAATAAAGTGAAAATATTCAGAACTTACAAGACAACAAATTAGCACATGTGTGTAGTTTTAACTTTTAACCCCAAACTCCAATTAATACAAATCCTCATATCAACATATATGCCGATGTAAAATATTCACAAAACTTTTATACAATTTCTCCTGTTTCATATATATATCAGGCCATTCTCTTTTGCATGTTTTGAAATTTGATCAGATATGAGGGAATTCAGACTGATTTGAAATTTAGTACAGTATATAGATCTCTGCCATTTTCTTTTTCAGCGCGTGGGAGTAAAAGAACTCCACACATCTATTATCAGAAAGACAGAAACCAACCATTTCAACAGTATTTTTCCCTTTCTGTTAACTATGACCCATTTCCAATTAAAGTTCTCACAACATATTTATGTTTAACCATGGGAAGTGAAAGTTGGCTCCTTACTGTGAAAAGAAAACTGTATCCCTGCTCCAGTATAAGTTGCCACAGCCTGACCTTGGTCCACACAAGATCTATATAGGCTTTACTCATGTACACGTTCTCAGAGCTCAAGTCGCTGCCGACATCTTCGTGCAAATAGCAGTAGTGGTGCACCGACTTGCATTTCTCAAATGCCTTTTGATCCATTGCCACGATAACTAGATGATCAAGAAGATGGGTGATGTTATCTTCTCCATTGTGGAAACTTTCGAGAAAGAGATCAAGCATCGAATTTGGAGCAGAAAATGCCTGATTGACCTCGGTTAAAATTACTCTCTTATCATCCATGGCTGCTTTTCGTATCATCATGGTAAAATTGTCATCATGCGACTCCTATTAAGTGAAATTAAAGAAGTATTAAAAATTTTAAATCAAACCAGTAGTACATGGTAACGTGACTAATTAAAACAGGTTTAGAATTTAAAAAATATAGATATACACAAAACAAAATATTGAGAAGGCACAAAAAGATCGGCATTACCCTAATAGTTTTTTGCTTTTTTTAGAACAAAATAGAAAACATTCAAAAAGAAAAGTCAAAGGAAAAAACGGTGCTATAGTAATTCGAGGTATACTTGTGGTTGTGGAGGAACCAAATTTTTGGTGCAAAGTTTCTCCATCTCTTCAGTCGTGTTGCCTGGTCCTTTCGCACCAAGCCAATCCTGTCTAAGTCTGTCTAAAGGATTTTTGCTATCTGGAGAAAACACACACACAAATAGAGTAGCGGCAAGAAAAATTGTAATGCCATAGTGAAATATTGGTGTTTTCCTCTTCTCGATGTTCTCGATAGACATCCTGGTCTTTGCAAACTAAATGTGTATCTGTGTGCTTGCTCCGTGTATTTTTGTCCGAGAGAGATGTATATATGCAATGAAGGTTAACGTTTATACTTTATCATCAATAACAAGGAAACGATTTAAAAATTATTTGATGGTTTGCCGGATTTACCCCTTGAATTTAAATAAATGATCTAGATTGAATCTAACTCCATACTTCGCCTTACACATCAACGACTGATTTTATTAATGGATCTTAGACAAATTATTTTTTCATCAAATATTCCAACAGTGATTGTAAAATTATGCATCGCATTATTTAAAAACATAAACGACACTGAAAATTCTGCATGGAAACCCAATCCTTGTTTTAATATGGAAGATAAAAGCACCTACTAATATCCAGATTATTCATTTGACTATTACTTTAAGACAAATTTTTGACACAAACTAATTTGCAGTAGATTAAAGATGATGAGTTTAGCTACGGTGAGTCGCGACCAAAACTCCTAGATCTAGATCAAAATGACCGATCCAAACCGTCCAATATCCCTATTGAAATCTCCATGTGGACCAAATTTTTCATTTTTTTGAAATTTTTAAGTATTTTTTTGAAATTTTAGAAAATCGTTAATCTAATTGGTTCTGAACCATTAAAAAACATCAGTTTTTAAAAATCCGAAAAAAATACTTAAAAATTTCGAAAAAATAAAAAATTTGGTTTGCACGGAGATTTCAATAGGGAGATCATATTGGACGGTTTGGATCGGTCATTTTAATCAAAATCTAGGAGTTTTGGTCGCGACTCACCGGATCCGTGAGTCGCGACTCACCGTAGCTAAACTCTAAAGATGATTTGATTAGTGGGTTTGAAAGATTCCAAACTGGAGTGTCCATCTGACCTTGATTATGTGAGTAAAGCAAGTTTTGGTTATGATTGAAGAGTTGCATTAGGCCAAGTAATTGTGCAAAATATTCACAAATGAACAGTTGATATATTTACTTTTTATGAACGAATTTCTTAATTTTAAGTGCTTTTATAGAAATTGTTTATCTTGGAAATAAAAGACGATAAATTGTATAAATTCCATATTTTTGAATTATCAATGGAAAAATGTTTTGTGCTCTACTGAGACACCGATATTGGGATCGATAATTGGAATCTTTCAAGCAATAAAGGCTATGAATGATATAGTATTCAATTTATCTAAAAACAATGTCGACATGAAGTGGAGATCACATTGGCAGAAATAACCTCCATTTTTTTCCTTAAAAAACAGAAAAATGAATGTTCATCTAAGCACATAATCATTTACTCCAGCAAACCTTCCGAGATACAGAAATTGTCTCTCTCATTCATGTGCCTTTTCATTGGGAGAAAATTCTTTTTTAATTAAGCTCAAGCATTACGTGGTTAGATGAACTTAATTTTTTGTGTATATTTTTACGATAAAACTTGCGGCTACCTTCCAATCTCACCACTTCAGCTCATAGTTTTCAGTCACTAAATTAAAAATTATTTTTTCATACTTAGACTTTTTTACCTGAAAATGTTCCAATTATTACAACATTGTTGCCTCATGGCTCATTAACTGTAATTTGAAAAAAAAAATTAAATTGATCTACTTACATTTTGAATTTTTTTTTTAGTTTTTTCATCATGCCTTCTTAAAAAGGTACCTCATGCCTCCTTTCTTAATTGGTTGCCTCAATATGCCTCTTTTATTTTTTCAATGTTTTCTTATTTGTCCTAGAGATATGTATATATACAATGAAAGTTAACTTTAGTCTACACAGAGAGAGCGGGAGGGGGGGGGGTTAAAGTAGACTCAGTACGCATATCGTCTTGAAGTCGTTTTTCGATATGAAATTCAAACAATCGATCCAAACTGTTCAAATTATTCTTCATATTGAAATTTTCTAGAAAACCAAAATTTATTTTTTTCGAATTTTTTCATTATATATATATTATGCTATTTAAAAAAATGCTATAAAGGAGTATTTTAGGCCCTCCAATTTGAAAACAACATAATATATAGCAAAAAAAATAAAAATATATATATAAAATTTGGTCTCCAAGGATATTTTAATATGGAGAACAATTTGAACGGTTTGGATATGTTTCAATTTCAATATAAATATATAGACAAAGGTGCCAAACCAACTATATATACATTTAGAAATATTAACCTAAAAATAAAATTTGCAGAAATAGAAGCGTTAATATGAAAATTACAAATATATAAATTAAAGCACATATGAAAAGTATCAAATTAGTTCAATATTCAATTTCCGATAATAATATATGGATTAAGGGACAAATATATAGACCATGCGATCGAAAATAAATTGTTAGATCTAAGGCTCCAACAAAAATTCCTTCTTTCGAAAAAACTAAAAACTAAGCCGCATATCGGCATAGATGTCATGTCCTTTTGGAAAATTTTTGAAGTACGAAGCCCTCTTTGATATTTCAATGAAATTTAGGCTATTTGGGAAAACAATCCTAAATACATACCTCTGTGATAGTTAATCAGTTTATAGTGGATTCCTGGTTGACAAAAAAAATAAAAAGTTGTATATATTTATCTATTAATTGGTCAATCTTTAATCTTTAGTTTTTCAGAGAGGAACAATATTTTATGATGATGAGAAGAATTAATTAATTGATAGTTAAATAACGGATCGTTATATCATGAAAAAATAGGATACTAGACCTGTTGCTTAACGCAACCTCGCTTGACTTACTTTATTTCAAAAACAAGTGATGTCGTTACACCTTTATTGTTTCCGTGAGGAACGATGAACAGCTTGTATACTATCCTCTCGTGTAACAGCGCTTGTGCTTCCCATGTGCATTATAAAATGGCATACCGAGGGATTTTCATTTGACTTCCGTTTACAACGATAATGGTCCAATTAATAGCACCAAAGTCTACTTTTGTACATTATAAAATGATAATAACGGTTTTGATGACGAATAATTTTTTACAATAAAGGTGAATGTGCGCGCGTAAATGAGTTTATCGAACTACTACTACGTGACGATATATATTGTTGAACATGTACCTTACCGAATTTTTAAGTTTCTTCTAATTAAATACATATATATATATATATCTTCCTAAAAATTTTAAAAGGTTCCTTCATTTAAAAAATTCAACTTTTGAAAGCGGTGAAGATAAAATTTTATAAAAACTTAAAAAGCAAGCATGTTGGCAAAATTAAGCCGTATTAACAATTAACCCAAAATGAAAAAAAAACAAAAAGAAAGAGAGAGAATATAATTCAAGAAAAAAAATGTTGTGGATGCATTTGTTTATCATTGATAAATTAAAGTTACAATATGCAAAAGAGAGATTGGCAAAGTGTCATATCTAAAAAGATCTAGTTGTATTTCGCAAAACAAAAATAGCAACCATAAAAGCAATCAAATCAAAATCAAAACATATATTAAGGTCCAGTGAGGATCCGGGTTTAAAATCCGAATTCGATACTGTTCAAGAACAGTACATGTTCTTCGTACAGTACATTTGACTGGATCTTTTGTTGCTGCAGCCCAAATTGTGAAAGAGTAAATGTCACAGAAAATCTAATGTCCAGATCGGGCACGTGATATGTCTCCGATTTGGCCTTTAGATGTGAAAGGTGTCCGAGCCGTACGATCCGATCTCGACGGTTAGATTTTTTCGGATCTTACAATCAGGTTACATACACGGGGCTCCCTTATCCATTGGATTTAATTTGGACGGTCTGGATTTCTACGCTGCACGTTGCCGCGCGGCACAGGATTTGGTTCCGGGCAGTTGGGCTGGATTCACCGCTAACCAGTAACCACACGGTCATCCTAGAGGCCTACAGTCTAGAGAAACCACTGATTTATTTATTTTTTTGAGAAACCACCTCGATTATGTTTGTGCCACTTATTAACGCAATTTCTGAAAATTTACTTTAGATTACTAATTAGTTTAGAAACTTAAAAAAATTCTTTCATGTATGAAATTTTAAATTCATGCAAACAGAATATAAAAAAAAATCCAGTGGTGTATAAAACTTAAAATCATAGCTAGACTTCTAAAATATTCTAAATAAATTTTCGAGCTTACTTTTATTTTTGTAATTAAAATTCTCTATCTAAACAGTGATTACTTATAAATTTATAAAAATTCTAATGATGTCAATATTTTAGATTATAGGTTTTGAAAATCATAATGACAAGATGGAAGCAATACTTTAGCGGAATTGCTTAAGACCATTCTCTAGATTCCATCATCCTCCATCATCCCCAGTGTGAACACACATTTTTGGTCCCCACTATTTTGGTAAATTTATTCGAAATTGTTATCCCTCTCATCCTTTCTATTTTTGATCCACACTGTTTCTCTTCTTCTCATCCTTTCCTATTTTGGTCCCCACTATTTCTCTCTCTCTCATTTTTTCTATTTTTGGTCCCCACTGTTTTTCTTAATAGTTTATATATATAACTGTTGAAGTTATATATGTAACTGTTGAAGTTAATATATATAACTGTTGAAGTTATATATGTACTGTTGAAATTATACATGTAACAGTTTAGGTTAATATGTTATATATGTAACTGTTGAAGTTAATATATATAACTGTTGAAGTTATATATGTAACTATTGAAGTTATATATGTAATTATTGAAGTTAATATGTTATATATGTAACCGTTGAAGTTAATATATATAACTGTTGAAGTTATTTATGTAGCTGTTGTAGTTAATATAAGTAATTGTTGTCCCAAATATATTGGAGATTGACTTGTATTCCCACTGGAATAGGAGGGAGAAAAATAGTGGGGACAAAAAATATTCTAAAAATAAAAAAAACTAAAATGTGTTCCCACTGGAAATGATGGGGATGATGGATCTTGGGGATGATCCTTATCATCCCCGATACTTTAGATAGTCTTATGTGTTGGTGTTAAAAGTACTAAATATGTTAATGCTTTAAATAGGTTATGCTAATAATAAAAAAAATTCAATAATTGATATAAAAGTTTTAAAAATAATATTTCGCGCAACGCGTGAAAAGACCACTAGTTCTATATATAGGCAAATTGGCAAACTGCAAAGGGCAAACAGATATCTTATATCGAAAGAAAAACTGATTTTTGCTTACTGTTCATGATGTCAGCGAATTTCACAAATGTTAAAACATGAAAAAGGAGAGATCATTGGCGATGAACCGTTTCTTTAATTATTGCGTCGACGAAGATAACAATAAATCCTCTTAACCAAAGTATTTATTGTAAGAATTTTTATTTTGCTAATTGCTATCAAGCACAAATAAATTTGATAAGGATAGAGCGAACTAGCGGTATATATGGCTGCATAACGTCTAAAACGATCACGAAAACGGTCGATTTCGTTAACCGTTTCGTTTTAAAATGAAATTGATCACCCATTTGCGTTAACCATTTCGTTTTGGACAAAACGGTCGAAATCACGAAAATACACATGGACGAAACTGTTCTAAGCTTTCGTTAACCGTTTCGTTTATAAAACGCAACAAAAAATCTTAACCGTTTCGTTTCGTTTTGGACGAAACGAAACGAAAGGACGGTTGAAACGGTGACCGTATTCACCCCTAGCGGTATAAATTCAAGTTGGGAAGGTCCCTTTTCAAATAAAAGCATAGAGCGAACTAGCGGTATAACTTCAATTAAAATTAAAATTGCAAGGAATTTGATAAGGAGCTAAACAGATAGTTTAATTATGCTTTATTGAGCTAGATGATACATACAGTATATAATGACTAATGAGTTACGTCCTTGCTCCAATCGAAAAAAAAAAAATTAAATACACTATTGCGATTTGCGAACCTATTTCTTGATTTGTGGTCCATATAAAACTTGGCCCAACAGGATGTTTCTCGATCTCTTTTTTTCTTTTTTATAATTGCATGTGCGTCCACCCTTTTCTGTTTCCTTGTTTAATTTGGGCCATTTCTTGACTTCCCTTTTTTAAATATATATTTAGTGGAAATTGCAGTTTTCTCATCACTTGCCATCGCTAAATAAAAAATAAGTTAAATAAAAATTAGTTGAATATGCATATAAAAAATCTAAACAAGAGATGACAACACTTATTTGTTTGTACGTGTTCACTTTGATCGTCTATATGTTTATCTTGTTTATTTTATGTGTTCACTTTGTGTTTAGTGATGGCAAAATTTCAGATGACAGTTATCATTTCTTATATTTAGCATTTGAATTAGAAAAATGATACAATTTTACAAAATGAAAACATAAAATAAACAAGGTGAATATATAGATGACAGTTATCATTTCTATTGTTTGAACAAAATGAAAACATAAAATAAACAAGGTGAATATATAGATGATCAAAATAAACACATATAAAAAAAATAAGTTTTGTCATCTTTTGTTTAAATTTTTATATACATATTCAATTTATTTTTATTGAAGTTATTTGTTTATATGTTAACCTTATTTATTTTAAAAGTTTATTTTGTTCAAACGATGCCAAAACTTTGTGGATGATAGTAATCAATTTCCATTGAATTTTCTGACTCCTAGTTGCAATTTTTTTTTTCTCATATTGATTTTAAACAAAAGTTCGCTCTTTCGTTTCTCCTACTCATTTCTCTTCCCCTTTTGCAAACCTGTTAGGATAACAGATGCCTTGGTTCAATTAATGCTTGAATACTTCTTTTCACTTCACAGGTCTCGATCGTCTCTCTCTTTCCCATCTCTATGGCCCCTTTCATTCTGAGCTCGCAATAGTTTTCAAATTAATTTCGAAATTGCGTGTAAATTTAGTACAGCAACTTTTGTGATGGCTTGAATAGATACGATACCAGTAAATTCATGCTTATAATTGGCCATTGTATGTTCCTTTTACATGGTATACTAGTCACTTGATTCCGTTCTTTATTTACTCGTCACATTTTTTACACTAGATGTATAGTTAATCTACTGTATAATAGCTGAAACATGTCATTAGATTCTTGTGAAGTTGATTTGTCGAAATTTTGTTCTTGCTGATCAATTGAGGACTGGTGGCCTTAGTCATTTACTTCAGCAGCTTCAATTAATTCTCTCTGTTTTTTTTTTTTTTAATTTTCAGGTCGTATAGTGTATGTAAATTCAGTAAGAATCTGATAACTGAAACAGAAGATACTAATGTACTAGCAATATGTCATAATTTATAGTTTTATTATCATACGTTTCCAGTTGACAGCTTAAAATGAAATTTCTTTCTGCTACCTTACCAAAATTGGATGTTCCATCGAAAGCAAATTGATAGGATTGACAATTTGACATCAAAGAGCTCCCTGAATAATATCATCTAGTCGAATTGGTCTTTTGTTTTCAATCGCCCAGCCAAATTTGAAATACTAAAGCCCTAATTCGCTTTTTGAAGAAGTCACAAATGTGTTTCTTAGATATTTCTCTAATTTTAGAATGTCAATCATCTCAGGAATGGGGTAAAAATGAGGCCATTATGAAAGACAAGAAAGGTTTTTTTTTTTTTTTGTTCCTTTTTTTTTAATTTTTGAGTACATTGTGCTTAACAAAGAAAGAAAATGCTTCTTGCATATAATGAAAGAACTTAACTCTTAAGATAGATGGATTTATACATTTTCCACTCCTCAATTACACTCTTAATGTGATCAAGCTTGATTGTAAGTCCAGAACGGCAGCAGGCATGAAATGTTGCAAGCTTGCTAAAATCCTTCTGAGGTTGACAGAAATTTCCCCAGTATGCAGTACTCACATACTGTACCTTTAATTGGAACTTTGAAACCAATTCATGCTTGATCTTGTCATAAACAGTTTGTTCATTTGTCGTGGGAAATCTTTTTCTGGCTTCACGCCAGTACTTTAGCACCTCAATATTTTTTTTGGTCGGTTTTGCAAACACTAAACCTGTGTTTGGCATGTTATTGTGATCCTCTGGGTTTCCATAGAAGACGTCAGTAGCTAATGTCAAGTCAGCATAAATGCTGATGTGGCGGAAGGGATCACGGAACCACATTGCATCAGCATCCTGGGCAAAAGTAACTCATTTTATTAAGCAAAGTGAAGATATTCTGCTGTAAACTCCAAGGTATTCCAAATTAACGCATTTATCCATAAAAGGCATATACATTTTCTCTCTTTTATCGAGCAATTTTGTAATTCCTATGTTTTGTTAAAGGATATGAAGAGGAATTCAGAGGCAATTTTGTACTTTAATGGAACTTACACCCTTTCTGTTCACATCTATGATCAATATCTTAATGATTCAAAGTAAAGTTTTCCCATAATGTAATTATGAGAATTACATTTTACTGCCAATTAATACATATTTTCTAAGCCATGTCTTATGTAAAATGTCCCCAAAACCTTCTACATGTTCCCCTGTTTTATCAAGTAATTGTGTAATTTGCATGTTTTGTTTTTAAATAGAATGTGAAGGAATTAAGAGTCATTTGATATTAAGCAGAGTTCACATATATGACTTAATTTAGTTAGAATCCACAATAACAAAATTAATCGTGCTTAATTGTGAGAAATAAAGTTGTCTCCATACCGTAAAAAGAAAACTGTATCCCTGCTCCAGAATAAATTGCCAGAGCCTGACCTTGCTCCACACAAGATCAAGATAGTCTTTACTCAAGTATGCCTTTTCTGAGCTCAAGTCACCGGCGAGTTGTTCGTGCAAATAGCAGTGACGGTGCACTGACTTGCATTTTTCGAAGGCCTTTTGATCCATCGCCACAATAATCAGGTGATCGAGAAGGTATGTAATGTTATCTCCATTGTGGAAACTTTCAAGGAAAAGATCAAGCATAGAATTTGGAGCAGCAAATGCCTCGTTGACCTCAGTTAAAATTACTCTCTTATCATCCATGGCTGCTTTTTGTAGCATCAAAGCAAAGTTGTCATCGAGTGACACCTAGTAAGCCAAATTAAAGAAAGATTGAGGACTTAAAACACTATTGGATTGTAAACATAACCTAGTTAAACAGGTTAAATATAACAAACAAAATAAAAAAAATGTAAAACTATTTAAAATATAGTTAAACAGGTTAAACATTAAGTTTTTTTTTAGGGCACTAAAAAAACATTATGATAAGTTAAGATGATATGTTTATCAATTGACATGTAATTTTGTGCTTTTTCCCAAAAAAATAAAATATCCAAATTAAAAAATATATATATATATTTTTTTTGTTTTTTTGAAATAAGTGGGTGAAATCCCACCACTTTCCATTAAAATGAAACCTTTATTAATTGTGGAGGAACCTTGGTGTGTAGTTTTCCCATTTCTCCAATGGTCGAGATGGGTGTATTGCCACCATGCCCATCCCCTGCTACTCTGTCTATGGATCTTGTGATAGGTGGAGAAAACACACACACTAATAGAACAGCTGCAAGAAAAATTATACCAATAACGTAGTGATATATTGGTCTTTTTTCACTCTTGTTCGTGCTCTCGCTTGACATCTTGTTCTTTTCAAAATAGAAGTATAGTTGTGCTCTTGCTCGGTGTGTTTTTGTCCAGAGAGATATAGATAGAGCGAAAGTGAATTAATCAATTAACAAAAACAAAGCAGAGAGAGAGAGAAGGTTTGATGGTTTAAATGGTCAAACGTGTTGAAATCCAATAATACCTGTCTCATATGATGGTTTGCCGGAATTGGCCCTTCAATTTAAATCAAAAGGTCTAGAATGAGTCTAACAATGTACTTCTTCTTGCATATTATTGGGACCACCCATTAGTTTTTGTACCATTATAAACCAGCCTAGACCCCTAGCTTTTTTTATTTTGCTGATTTTTTTTTTTTTTTTTTGTTCTTTCTGCATTTAGAGCCCCATACACTTTCTCTTAAAAAAACCAAGTGTACATCCATATACTATTTGCATAAGATACAGGGAAGATGGGAAATGTATGACCAAAATACAAGATATCCTTTATTTTGTTGATTAATGGCACGTAAATTTGCACACAAGACAAAAGTTAAAATACTTTATGGAAAAAGGTTATAATGTATTTTTTTTTTTTTTTTTAGAAAAGCTTGGCAGCGGCTACCAAGTAGAAAAAGGTTATAAAGTCCTAAGTCCTAACTAGCAATACTTTATTTTTTTTTCTATCAAACACATGCAGTACCCATTTCTCTTGTGTAATTATTTTTTGAACGTTTTTGTTAAACAATACTTCGTCCTTTGAATGAATAAATGTCTAATTATTCTGATAGTTTTGATTATGTCACGGAATTTCAACTACATATTGTGTTAGGTTATGAATTTCGTCTACCAAGTTCAATAATGATCTGCCCTTTTTTTCTTTATTTGTTTTGCTCAGTGACAATTCTTTTTTTGTTGAAATTAACATGAAAGGAATGTATGGTTAAGCAATCACATCTATACCACTTGGCTCAAAAATTATAGCGGAATGCTCTGGGATTTCTGCGGCTGAAGGTGCCTAGGTTTGTTAGTTCTGTCAACTATAAAAATTAAAATATAAGTCCCAATTGATAAAATTTTATCTGTATTTAGAATTCTAAGCATAAAGTTTGTTCACCCTGCACGTTGTGCTAGTTAGCAGTTATTTATGTGTCATGTACAGTCAATTTTTAATTCATGTAGTTTTAAAAAAGAAAACTAAACCTATGTTTGAATGGTTTATAAAGCAGGTAAATATACAAACTGAAAAATTGCATAATATTATTATCCACTAGTTTTTTCATTGACTCGGCATTAGTTATAAGACTATGGCAACGGCGCTGATCTCATGATCACAACTTTTCTTCCACTGGAATTCAAAATTTATGATTCGACCGATAAGAAATGAACTGATCATGTTTTATTTTTAAAATAATGCATTATAGCAATATCATAAAAATATTGAATTCATTATATATACGTAGGAGACCATCATGTTAAAAGACGAAAAACAAACAATATTGGAAATTATTCACAAATGAACTATTGATATGTTTATCAATTATCAAACTAACACCCTATGTTTTTTTTTATTTTAAACGAAAGTGTTTCATTTAGAAATAAAAGAAGACCTTTTGTTTACATTTCTAACTTTGGGATTAAAATTTTTGAATCATCAAAGAAACAAAAGTATCGTGGTGATCATAAAATGAGGTACTAATATTGTGATAAATTGGATCATTATCAAACTAAAAGTCTAAGTATGAAAATTTTAGCTTTTGTTTAGCGACTAAAACAATAATCATTAATTGGAGATCGTATTGGAAATGCAAAATCCATCTTTATCTGTTTTAAAAGTTAGTTGCCAGACCCAAACCAACAAAAAATTATTAAAAAAAATTAAAAGAAATTTACAAGTACAGTAAATAAATAAAAAGAGAGAGAGCTAAAGACATCTAAAGACCTCAATAAAAGTCCATAACAACAATTAATGAACCAAATGAACCATTGTCTCGTGAGTCGTGACAATAATGTGATTATATCACTAACTAGTCTAACAGATGCTGAGAGCGGTTCTTGAAGATTCTGGTATTATATGTCGCTCCTTGTAGATGAGCCAACGTTCTCTTGCCCAAGTTGAATCCCAATAACAGTTGTGTTATTCCTATTTATCAACCATATATCCATAATGTTATTGTGACATACATGATTACTTGACCTCATTTATCTTTAAAAAAATTAAATAAATAAAGAATAGCTAAGCATAATTTTCTAGAGCTCGACCCTTATCCTTTTTTCAAAATAAATATAAAGCGAGAAGAAGATTCTAATTAACAAATAATAATAGCAAAGTCTATGCATAAGAACGTTCCAACCTCTCTCTATTATAAAATTCGTCATTCCCGTGGAAAGAAAGAAACAACCTAGACATTTATTTTTAAATGGACACAATCGGCTATGAGTGACTTAAACATGCAAAAAGTCAAAAGAATGTTTCATATATTTCTATTTTATACTTCTTTAATATACTTTATATTTTAATAATATGCGCATACCTAAAACACTTGCATTAGCTTTAAGTTTTCACCGCAAATTTAGCCCTTCCATGATTCCATCTTCCTAACCCAAAATTTGCAATAATCTTTCAATTAAATCTAAAGAACTGGTCGAATCTCCAGATAAAAAAACTTTCTGAAAAAACAATAATCAGGAGGAAACAAAAAGGAGATATGATTAATTACTGCAGTAACTTACCGCTCTGTGGGGGCGAACTTTCAACTCTCAATGTCATACAACTAGAGCTGTCAACAAAATAAAAAAAAATACGTTCTGCCGTTACATTATTGAATAACGGAACGAATAACAGAAGCGAAATGTTTTTCGTTAACTAAACGGAACAGAAAACGAAATAGACCGGCATGTATGACACATAAACATAGCGGTAAACGTAATAGGGTGTTCCATTTTCGTTATTTCGTTTTCGCATATAGTATACTACGAGTTTAGAATTATTTTAATAACAGAGAGTGAACAGAGATAACGAGAGACGCCTCGAGTCTTCTTCTCTATTTTTCCGTCTCTCCCACATCACTATTCCCTGTCTTAGACAGGTTGTCTTTACACCTCAAGAAAAATCAGAAAAAGAAAAGAAAAAAACAGAGAAAAATAAAAAAATCCAAGTCTCCATGGAAACCTTCTCGGCGACTTGAGCACCGTCTCCGTGGAAACCCTACCTATGGCTACTCCTTCGTCTAGGTCGCCTCTCCGCTGGGTGCTTCCGTCTCCACCACCATCGATGACATGTTACTGATGAAGAGAGGTTTGCCGGACTGGACGATCAAGAAAGGGACAAACTGGAGTAGATCTCGGATTGTGGTGTGCTAGGAAGGCCATGTTCTAGATCCAGTTTTGAGCTCCAATTTGGAAAATGACAGAGGTGATTTATTAGGGATAAGACCAAGTGTAAATTCATTTTCTGTCAATTTTTGAACTAAGAAGTTTAAATTTGTCATTTATTGTCCCTTTTCTGAGAATTTGATAAAAAGTATTTTTTTTCACTACTAGAATACTATCAATTAACTAGTTTGACATCCTAAAACATAGATTTATTTGTCTGTTTCTATCGAATCTGGGGCTATTTGAAATTTGTATTGTTGTTGGCAAATGTAATTGATTTTTGTATTGATTTGAAATTTGTAATGTTGTTGGCGAACATATACACGTTAAATCGTTTAAATAAATGAAACGATTAACGTAATTAATTTTTGTGTCGTTTCATAAACGATGTGGTTAACGGTAAATTAAGCTGTGACGTTTAATTAAACAAAACGATAACGTTTACAATTATTTCTGTAATCGTTAGCCACGTTTGACAGCTCTACATACAAGTGAACCCATGTCAACAGAAAATTCAACAATATTAATTCTCTGTTCTCTGAGTTTTCCCTGAATTTCTAACAAGGCATATTTTTCGATTGTCTGTGATTCAAACTCTATAGCCTAATATGAAGCAGGTGCGAAATAAGTGGCGCTGCACTGAGTGCAGGTAATTAATACTTTGGTCTTTTAATTTTCAATTGAAGAACTTTCAGTTTTTTTACATAAAGGCGAATATAATAATTCGGATTGTCATATATCGTCTAATTTTATGGGGTACGTACCATACCGATTTTTTTTTTTTTTTTTTGACAGGCCTAGGTACCATACCGAATGTGAAGTGATCAGTGTATTATTATTGAAATAAGAGTGAAATAATAATAAAACAATCCAAAATAAACTCAACTTTTGGGACTGGTCTGACACGTTTACCCCAGCGCACCTTGAAACAAATCATGTACACTTTTGTCTTTTACCAAACTAAGAAAATAAATATGCGTATTACAAGCCTAGCAAATAAAAAACAGCTTCTTCTAGGCTCCGTTTGGATAGGTGTGGGAAGAAGAGAAGAAGTATTGGGAAGTGTGTAACTTTGTGAAGAGTTTGGATTGTTTATAATTTTTTTTCTTCCTTCTTCCTTCTTTCTCCTTCTTCTTCTCTCATCCAAACGCACCCCTAGATGTTAATTTTTTTCACAAAATTAATTTTTCATTTATTGAATAAATCACGTCCTCTAGCGCTGCTTTTCTTGTCAGAGAAATATCGTTTCAAATGCTCGAACACAAAAATAAAACATTCCTCACAATACACAATTTTAACATTTTCTTTTCCAAAGTCGATTAACTAACAGATAAATAGCGCATGTGACAATTTCTACTTCTCTAGTATCGAGATAGATTAATATGATCAACTGCAAAAGTGCAAATGAAATTCGAGCATATCAGCTGGTCGAACGGTTTAAAGAAAATCTGAAGAACAACAGTTCGGATTAATTTCTTCAAATAATAGAAAGTACATTATGAGTCTGAATTCTGTACAGAACATTTTGTGAGGACCGGAATAGATAATATACCGCTAATTCATGCCATAATTAGCAATGGTAGGTTATATTTAGGCCCTGATCAAAATGTTTTTAATGCGGAATTTCATTTCATTTCAATTGATTTCACATGATTTCGTTGGATCTAATTTTATGAAAATTCTAACCAAATGACACCAAATTCATTTATTTTGATCAAGAATATTCCAACGAAATGAAATTCCATGTTAAAAAAATTAATAGGATTTCGATCAGGGGCTACATGGTATGCATTAGATCCATTGTTAATCTACTTCATTACAGAAACTCCATCTGTATCAGTTTCTCATGAAATTGCGTTGACAAATTAGTACTTGCTCGATTTGAGGATTGGTGAGCGGTGTCCTTTGTTGATCTATTCAGAAGCTTCAACTAATTTCAGTGAATTAATTATTTATATGTTTCGATCTTTCTTGGGTCGTATAGTGTATCACTGCATCTAACTTCTGTAAAAGTCTGAGAACTGAGTTAGAAGGTACTACAGTGCTGGCTGAACTTTATAACTGCTTAAGTAAACTTTTTTTCTGCTACTTTTTTCAAAAAGAAATGTAAGACCTTACTATTCAAAATCAGACCGTCTTATGGAAAGAAAATGAGCCACTTTCACAACAAAGAGCTCCCTGATAATGCAATCACTTGATTTGGTCCATTCTTTTCCATCAGACAGCTGGATTTAAAATAGTAGGTTCCAAATATTCTTTAAAAATAACAAATATGTTTCTTAGATGTGGTTCTTTAATGTTTAAAATGCCACTCCTAGATGTCTACATATGTTTGGGACGTTGCAAATGAAAAGCTTCTTGCATATTAAAAATAAAATCAACTTTTAAGATAGATGGATTTATACATTTTCCACTCCTCAATTACACTTTTGATATGAGCAAGCTTGATTGCAAGTCCAGAATGGCAGCAGGCATGAAAAGTTGAAAGCTTAGTAAAATCCTTCTGAGGTTGACAAAAATTGCCCCAGTATGCAGTACTCACATACTGTACCTTCAATTGAAACTTTGAAACCAATTCATGCTTGATCTTATCATAAACAGTTTGTTCATTTGTCGTGGGAAATCTTTTTCTGGCTTCGCGCCAGTACTTGAGCACCTCAATATTCTTTCTGGTTGGTTTCGCAAAAACTAAACCTGTGTTTGGCATGTTGTTGTGATCCTCAGGATTTCCGTAAAATACGTCAGTAGCTAATGTCAGATCAGCATAGACGCTGATGTGGCGGAAGGGATTACGGAACCACATTGCATCCACATCCTGTGATGCAAAAAATAAATAAATAAAATAAAAAATCGGTAGTGTGTTCATTCTTTCAATTCAAGACAATTTTTGCTATCAAAACAGTACCATTGGTATGTAAAATATCCTCAAAATCCTTATACATGTTTCTGTGTTTTATTGTGTCAACTATGATTATTCGAAAAAATATTCCCAAAACCTTCATACATTATTTTCACTTGTTATTAAGTAACTTTACAAAGACTTTGGTAACAAGGTTCTTATCACAGAAGGCCTGACTGGCAATTAGTTCCCCCATTTATCAGCCCTGAGTAGTATTGCCTTAAACTCATTTTCATAAGTGGAATGCCCCATGCCTTTTGGACCCAATGCCTTTTCTCCTTGTCTTATTGAGTTAACTTAGTAATTTGCATTAACTGAGCATGAAACAATATAAAGTCACTTGAGTTTGTAGTTTTGTACAGTAGAACTTTGATCCTTCCAATTTAAAAGACGACTTGATTCAGGTTAAAATTACTAACCACTATATAATTATGCTTAATTATGAGAAATAAATTAATCTCCGTACCGTGAAAAGAAAACTGTATCCCTGCTCCAGTATAAATTGCCACAGCCTGACCTTGCTCCAGACAAGGTCTAGATAGTCTTTACTCAGGTATGCCTTCTCTGAGCTCAAGTCACTGCCGATTTGTTCGTGCAAATAGCAGAGGCGGTGCACTGAGTTGCATTTCTCGAATGCTTTTTGATCCATCGCCACAATAATTAGGTGATCAAGAAGGTGTTCAATGTTATCTCCATTGTGAAAACTCTCAAGAAAAAGATCAAGCATCGAATTTGGAGCTGCAAATGCCTCGTTGACCTCAGTTAAAATCACAATCTTGTCATCTGTGGCTGCTTTCTGTAGCATCGAGGCAAAATTGTCTTCGCTGGACTCCTAACATTAAGTGTAATTAAAGGAAAATTAGGAATTTGCCACAAATTGATACTAGATTGTAGATAACCCGGGTGAATATATAGGTTAAATACATTAAAAGACCAAAATTATTGGATATAACAAAAATATATAGATCACATTCAAAACAACATGACTCTGATGTTTTGTTTCTAAGTTCTAACAATGAATTTCTCAAAGACCAAATATATTTGCTAGTCCTTAAAGAATTAAAGATAGCTAGAACATACAAAAAGCAAGAGAAGTATGTTTTATTAACTTGAACTTCTTGGGTATGAAGAACTTTACTGGTCTGTAGTTTTGGCATCTCTTCAGCTGTCCTACTCAGTTTTTCGGCACCATGCTCATCTCTTGCAACTCTGTCAATGAATTTTGTGCTTGGTTGAGTGAACACATACACCACTAGAATAGAAGCTAGGAAAGTTGTACCGATAGCATATTGAATTATTGGTCTTTTGGTCTTGTTAATGCTCTCGCTTGTCATCTTTGTGTAATCAAAAGGCCAGTGTATTTTTCAGTGCTTGCTTTTGGTTGTAAAAGCAGAGAGAGAGAGAGAGAGAGAGAAAGGGGATGCAGAGGGGATGGAGAGTCAAAAAAAAATGCAATGTTCTCCTCAATAAGAGGAGAACAGAAAGTGGTTCAGTAGTTCTGAAAAGATTTAGGGTCAAATAATTAAAATATATGAAAATTTTCTTTCTAATGTGCAAAATATCCTTGGATGGTATGCTAGATTAAAAATAAGTGGGATAGCTGGTTATTGGGTTCATGGATAATATTTGTCCGTACTGATTTGAGAACTGTCCTTTTTAGCTTATCCCAAACGAAATGACTGAGCACAGATGATATGCAATATGTATAATTGATTTCAGTAATTTTTTTATTTTTAATTACAGATCAATGGTTTAGATAGGATCTCATTTGCATAACTACTCCTTGCATTCATGTCATTCAATTGATTTTGGTGATATGAGATCTAGATTTTTATGAACCGTCCGATATTACGTAAATGACTCATCGCTTACTACCCTCGAGACGCCTAAATATACTTGCTTTTTATTGCATTCAGTAAAGTGGCAAATGGTTTTATAACAGGAATTATAAGTACCATCGGCAAATATACTATTCCAGCTATCGCTAAATACAAATTGAACATATATAGCAAATAAGGCGAACATATAAATGATCTAAGTGAACACTTACAAACAAATAAGTGTTGTCATCACTTGTTCACAAGTTTACATGCATATTCAACTTATTTTATTGAACTTATTTGTTTGTATGTGTTCACTTAGATCGCCTATATGTTCACTTGTTTGCTGTATATGTTCACTTTATATTTAGCGATAGCATGGATGGCAAAACTACAGATGACAGTAATCAATTTTTATTTTATAACGTCCTCAAAAGTTTTCACGTATTTGGGGTGGAGTTGGAATTGCTATCTGAAGAGGTATGATCTTGTACTATTAACTATAAATTCTTGTTGTTTGGTTTTGAATTTTTTTTATTTGTTGGTTGGAATTGGATGTTAGAATTTTTTGTTCTAATAGTTATGGTGTGATAAATATATACCCAAAAATTTCTCTAAACATTATATTGTGGGCCAATTCGGAATAGATCCGAATCAATATATATATATTTTTTACTTCGGTTCTTAAAAATAACTCATCGAACTTCAATATTTATGCATAATATATATTTTAAAATATTATTTTGAATTCATATTTGATATTATTACAACATGAAACAGCAAAAAACAATTTGGTTCTTCGGAAAATTTTAATCAGTAATAATTTAGTTGTACTAGATATCTATATAATAAATTGAATATATGTAAATATAATAAGGTCCGTATTTGGGTCGACTAAATTAGTATTAAATCTTATTGACCATACTGCTTATTCAAATAACGTTAAAATTGAAAAAAAAAAATTCAATTGATAATCATATTTCTAATATAACTTAATATATTTTAAAACTTATTTACATTCTTTTGATTTGGTCCAAATGAAATCCGGTTTGTTTTTTTTTTCTTTTGGATTAAAATTGGATCTATGTAGTTGAGCCAAAGCAGCAGCTCTTCATATGGTTGAGCAAAAGCTGACAATTGTTAATTTTTGGGATTTTTTTTTTTAAATGTACTGCGGCTGACGAATAAGAAAGGTCCACCTTATGGAGTAGTTCAACTACATTTTTGCGTTAGGTACGCTACCAATTTGAATATTTATATTTCAGCTAATTAATTACTTCTGACAGACCTGTTGAACTGCTGGATTACGTGCAGAATCAACCAAATGATAATTTTTAATTTCACGTGCAGTTTAATATTTCTTTTACCTACCACATTAGCTTCCTGAAGTAATAGACTTCTCGTCACCTAATATATTTATATTCATATATATTTTATATTTTGTAATTGATTGGTTAATTACTTAAATTTTTGGACATCCCATTGACATCATGTATGTATATTTATTATATAATGCCCGGCCTGATGAAGGGGTCAGATAACAATTAACAGAGAGATAGATAAAAATCAGTCACGATTGACGGATGAACTCGTCATCTGCGATTGTATCTCAACTTTTGAAGTTATAATAGCTAATCCCAATCGTTCAATGTGTTCTCCATATTGAAATTTCATTGGAGACCAAATTTTACATTTTTCTGAATTTTTTTACTATTTTTTTTAGATTTTTAAAAATCATAGTTTTTGAATGATCCAAAATTATTTAGATTAAGAATTTTGTAAAATACCAAAAAAATATTAAAAAATTTCAGAAAAATATAAAATTTTGTCTCCAACAAAATTTCAATATGGAGAACACATTGAATGATTAGAATCGACTGTTAGATCGTAGATTAGTCTACCTCAATGTCAGAACGTCATGCTAAAGATTCTGTACAGTGTACATTACGAATTTAGCTCCAAATTACTAAAAATAATGATGATGATGATGATGATAACAAAATGCATTGACTGTAATCATCAATCATCACCCAATCACTGGAAAATTACAGAAATACCTATATATTTATCATATTTGCACTTTTTTTTCCGCTGGGAGTTGGGGGTTTGGGCGGGCTTGCCGAGCGAAATTTAATCAAATGCAAAGTTTTGTTATGCAAAAAAAAAAAAAAAAAAAAGATAGTTTATTTTTAGCTCTTTTTAACGTGGAAAGCAGGGAAGTTAAATTATAGGAAATTTCCTCATAATAATTAGCAGAGCTTCTATTTATTAGAAAACAAAAAGAAAAAAAAAGGCTCTGTGTCAGAACAAACCAGCTGGATCGGTCTACCTCTACGTTTCCTTTTCTTCGTACTTTCTTCCTTTTAAAGAGGTGTAAACTCGCGTCTATTTATGAAATAATTAATCAATTCTTAGTGATCTACTGATCTTAGAAGTTATAAGAAGTATCAATTAGAAAGAACTTTTTTTTCTAATAATTAATGGAAGTACATAATTGTCAATGAAGTGTTAGTGCACTTTAATTTGTCAACGAATTGTACTATTAAAAAGCGACAAGAAATCTATCGACATCAAAAAAAAATAAAAAATAAAAAATCGACCACAACATGACTTCACAAACCAAGCTATAGTTTCTTCTTTCGATGATCCTACAAACAATCAAGTTCTAGTCACCAATATTGGGCAATATGATAGAAGGGAATCATAAATGGGCAATATTAATTTGAATGCACAAATTAAGTAGAAATCGATTCACCAGGAGAAGTTAAATCATTAATTTGTGGTGGTTCAGCTTTCCTATCATAATTTCAACTGAATTCTTTAATTTTTCATCTAAACGTTCGCCAACTATCCTTAAGACAGTAATTTTACAGAATTTTCAATAAATCATTATTCGATTGATTCATTAAAAACTATAGTAGCACTTTTTTCAGTATAACGTAGATCGAATCATTAATATTATCCACGTCACAATGAGTTTGAAAGCTTCATTTTTTTTTCTTTTTACTTAACAACCCGAATTAAGTACTTGACTAATACATTACAAACAAATTGCTCGTAATTGACAAAGTTTACAGAGTAACCGAACTTCAAATATATATCATATCTGGGAACACATTACAGGTATTATTTTCATTTACCTTTTTTCCTTCATGGGAACACATTACAATGCTTAATTTTTAAGCCCATATAAGACCCCAAATTAGAGGAAAGAGAGGTATTATTTTCATTTACCTTTTTTCCTTCATGGGAGTACATTACAATGCTTAATTTTAAGCCCATATAAGACCCCAAATTAGAGGAAAGAGAGGTATTATTTTCATTTACCTTTTTTCCTTCATGGGAACACATTACAATGCTTGACTGAACTCTACAAATAAAATGCTTGTTGCATACTAAAAGAACTTAATTAACTCTTAAGATTGATGGATTTATATATTTTCCACTCCTCTGTGACACCCTTGATAAGAGCAAACTTCATTTCAAGTCCAACAACGCAGCAGGCATGAAAAACTGAAATCTTACTGAAGTCCTTCCGAGGTTGACAAAAATTGCCCCAGTATTCTGTACTCACATACTGTACCTTCAAATCAAACTTTGAAACCAATTCATACTTGATTAAGTCATAAACAGCTTGCTCATGCAATGGGGGAAACCTTTTTCTGGCTTCACGCCAGTACTTCATCACCTCAATATTCTTTCTGGTAGGTTTTGCAAACACCAAACCTGTATTGGGATTGTTATTGTGATCCTCAGGGTTTCCATAGAAGTTGTCAGCAGCTATTGTCATGTCAGCATAGAAACTGATGTGGCGGAAGGGATCACGGAACCACATTGCATCCACATCCTGCGCAAAAATAAAAAATTTTCTTAAAATATTAAGGTGCTAGCTCTGGAATTTTTACGGAAAATAGAGCTATAATTGTAAAGCAATTAAAAGGCATTAACTCTGGAATTAAGGAGGGATTAAATTTTGATTAAAAGAAAATTTAAAGGAAAAACTAGTGCTTAGGGCTGTAAATTGGTACGGTACCGTACGGTAGAAAATATTTTCATATCCGCACCCGTTAAAATTTTCTTACCCACACCCTACCTGTATCCATCAAAAAATGACTTTACCCGCACCCTATCCGTACCCGTTAAGAATTAACGATAAGGTAGGTTAATGGTACATAATGGTTAATAAGAATATTATTAATTTAATAAAAAAATAGATAATGTGCTAAATAAATAGCATCAAATAAATATAGAAATAAAGCACAATATTTAGATAATACTTTACATATAACAAAAATCATGAAATTTATTCTCATGTCAATTAACATTAAAAAAATCTATATAACTAATTATAAATTATAATATAATAGAGTGCAAATTAATTTTTCCATCAACATAAACAAATTTCAATGAATATCAAAACCAATACCATATCTTATGAAATATACTAATTACATGATTATATATTACATATATATTTGTAAAATTTTATCCGTTAATCTAACGAAAATAAAATCTTACCCATACCTGTCTTATTGAAGGCGGTATGGATAGGGTAAATGAATAAACGGATTTCATTGACAGTCATACTAGCGCTGGGATTTTAAAGGAAATAGAGCTGAAATTTTAAGGAGATCAAAGGAAAGAGAACTGGAATTAAGGGGATTAAATTTTGATGAAACGAAATCAATGGATGATTCAATATATTGTCGTGGCATAAATCTAATTATTTCTATAGTTGATATTAGATTCTAGATTTTAGATTTACATTTTAGATATAGATTTAGCTTTAGATTTTATTAGTTTTCCTTTTATCACCATGCCTAGATAAAATATTCCCAAAACATTCATACAGGTTCTCCTATTTATCAAGTATCAAGTATTTTTATAATGCGTGTGACTGTGTGTTGTGATCATCAAATATATATGAGGGATCAGAATCATTTGAGATATAATACAATAGATTTTTTTCAATCATTTGTTAAATATAAGTAAAGTAAAACAGCACCACCATTTCTATTAAAAAGAAGTTTAGAAATTTACCAGCAAACATCTATGACTCATTTCCAGTTCAGGTTCTCACAACCATAAATAAATGTCAATATTATAATTATGATTAATCATGAGAAGTAAAGTTTTCCTTCGTACCGTGAAAAGAAAACTGTATCCCTGCTCCAGTGTAAATTGCCACAGCCTGACCTTGCTCCACACGAGATCTACATAGTCTTTACTCATGTATACCTTCTCTGAGCTCAAGTCACTGCCTGGTTGTTCATTCAAATAGCAGTAACGATGCACCGACTGACATTTCTCGAACGCCGTTTGATCCATCGCCACAATAATAAGATGATCAAGATGGTGCGCGATGTTATCTCCATTGTGGAAACTTTCGAGGAAGAGATCAAGCATTGAATTTGGAGCCGCAAATGCCGCATTGACATCAGTTAAAATTACTCTCTTATCATCTGTCGCTGCTTTTTGTAACAGCAAAGCAAAATTGTCATCGTGCCACTCCTATTAAGTGAAATTAAAGAAACATTAAGATATTTTCCTCAATTCTTAAATCATTTGTAGATGGTAACATGACTATATAAGTAAAACAGATTATACAAAAAATAAGTTAATGAAGATATTCATAACGCACTGAAGAACATCAACACTACTTCAATTTTGAGATGAGTTTGAACAAATATGTTTTTTTGAAGATAAATTGGAGGTCTAAGCCACCCAACTTATTTTTAAATTAATTAAATGTCTATGAAAGATCCCCAGCCGGATTTCGAACCTGCGACCTTTCACTTAAGGAGTTAAGGTGCATTGTTCTTTGCCACTAGATTAAGAGCTAGTTCTCATTTGAACAAATATGTTGTTTATACTTTTTCGAGAACAAAAGAGAAAACGTTCAAAAGGAAAAGAATTAGAGGAAAATTAGTGGTAGCTAGTAAGTTGAACTACTTGTGGAGGAACCAAAATCTTGGTGTGAAGTTTCTCCATATCTTCAGTTGTTGTGCTTTGTTCTTTTGCACTAAGACAATCACTTCTAAGTCCGTCTGTGGATCTTTCGCTAGCTGGATAAAACAGACGCACTAATAGAACAGCAGCAAGAATCATTGTACCAATAACGTAGTAAAATACTGGTCCTTTTCTCTTCTCCATGCTCTCGCTAGACCTCATGTCCTTTCAAAAATGGAATTGTATTTATGTGCTTGTTCGGTATGTTTGTGTCCGAGAGAGATATATAAGAAGGTGAATTATTAATTTTTAATACGAACAACATATGGAACGAACACTCGAAAAGAGAGAAGGTCTTTGTTTAATATCGTATTAATTAGGAAAAAGAAAACTAAACTTATTTTTGCAAAGTTTATAAAGAAAATTATAAAACGAAATTCACGCCGCGCAGAACCTTATATTATTTAATAACAAGTTTTTCAGTGATTGGATTTTATTTATAAGTCAACAATTGGCTGGAAAAAAAAATAAGTAAAAAGAAATTGTCATAATCGCGCTTTTTTTCCCGAATATATTTCAAATTTAGCTTTCAACGGGTAAATTAAGATGAATGATGTTGTTTTATTTCAAAAAAATATACATTCATAACAAAAAAAAACTTGTAAACTACTAAGTTCGTTTTGTTTGCATAAAAAAATCAAAGTTAATTTTGATCGAGAACAAAGATGGAAAATTTAATTAATTGTGCAAAATCTCTATCTTTATCTCTACTATTATAAAAGCACGGAAGAGGAGATGTTACACGCTAGATCTAGCATGTAAACATGTATTTATGTCATTCGATCGATTTGATCTGTGATCGGATATTAACTGTCATACGAAATAATAATATATTTTGATTTTCCGTCTAATAAAGAGAAAAATTAAATAACATATCTATTTGTATCAATGCTAGATTAAACAATATATTTTCGGATGTTATAGGTACAACCTCAAGATTTACCATCATGTCCAAAAACGAAAACGACGTTGGGAAGCGTCTTTCCGTTTTTGCGCCTCTCTTTCACTTTCGCTCCCCTCTCCACTCCAGCGCCTCTTTTTCACTTCCGTTTTTGGAACTTGCGTCTCTTCCGCCTCACTTTCGTAACCTCCTCTCTGATCCGTGTAATAAGATGATCCCTTATATGATTATATTAAGGTGATCCCTTCTTTTGCCTAATTGATCAATTATGCTTATAAGTTGATCCCTTATTACATCTTATAAATGCACTAATAAGGTGAACTTTTGTTCCATCTAATTGATCATGCTTATAAGATTATCACTTATTATATCTGATAAAATTTTATAAGATAAATCCTTATTATAACAATCTAATCATTTATATTTATAAAATGGTCACTTATTATATCTAATATATGCACTTATAAGATGATCCTTTGTTGTGACAAGCTTATCATTTACACTTATTAGTTGATAACTTATTACAACATTTTTAGGACTAATAAAAACGATTTAGAAAACAGAGAGGAAGCAGATGGAGGAAGGGAGGTCGGAGGGAGAAATGGAGGTTGGAGGGAAGAAGGACGAAGGTCGGAAGGAGGAAGTCCGGAGGAAGGAAGGGAGGCTGGAGGAAGGAAGACCAGAGGGAGGAGGCCAGAGGCCGGAGGAAGAAAGGGAGGCTAAAGGGGGGAGGGAAGAAGGGAGGTCGGAGGGAGGAAGACCGGAAATCAGAGGCAGAAGTTCGGAGGGATGAAGGTCAGAGGGAGGAGGTCAAAGGTCGAAGGTTAGAGGTCAAATGTCGGAGTCAGAAGAAGGAAGGGAGAAAGGTCGGAGTCATGTTTACACTCTTATAGTCTTACTTACCGAATGAGGAGAAAGGAGATTAGAAAAGATGATACAGGATGGTATCTAGGGGGATTGCTTGAAGCAATTCTCATATATTTTTATTATTTAACATTATTTTAATTTTTATTATAATTGAGTTATTTGGAATCTTAATGGAAGAGTGTAAACATGAGTAAGGTCGGGTAGGATGACGAATGAAAACATGTTCTGGTATTAATGTATAATAAGTAATATGCACATCATATGGAGAAAATTTAATATGCACCATAGTGCATAGGAGTTTCTATGCACCACGAACTTTTTCGGGGTTATTTTTGTAAATTGACAAATCTAATTTAATCAATCTAATTTACATATTGAAATCTCATAGCAAACAAAATTTTATAATTTTTTTTATTTTATTACTATTTTTATCGAATTTTTTAAAACATGTCATTTTAGG
This sequence comes from Rhynchospora pubera, assembly GCA_028095005.1. Taxonomy (NCBI): domain Eukaryota; kingdom Viridiplantae; phylum Streptophyta; class Magnoliopsida; order Poales; family Cyperaceae; genus Rhynchospora; species Rhynchospora pubera. The sequence goes on along the minus strand of CM051459.1, from coordinate 59,747,078 downwards.
AATATTGTAAATAGTATAACATTCCAAAAATGATATGTTTTAAAAAAATCGAAAAAAATAGTAATAAAATCTAAAAAATTATAAAATTTGGTTAGTTATGAGATTTCAATATGTAGATTAAAATGGTTAAATTAAATTTGTCAATTTACAAAAATACTCCCGAAAAAGTCCGTGATGCATAGAAAGCCCTATGCACTATAGTGCATATTAAACTTTCTCCATCATATGGTATTTCTAAGAGAGAAGACAAGTACATATTAATTTATTGGATGCATTTAATAAGTGCATATTACTTCAACCGATTAACTTAATGTCTGTTCTCTACCTCACTATGAGGAGACTCGGGAAATATATATTTTTTTGTCGAACAAATTCGTTGTTAGTTGTGACTTGTGAACCTCATCTTTCAATTATTTTAACTAATGATACTATTTAAAAAATACTGGTGATAAAATCCCAGAGGCAACCAGTCCTTTTTGTGGGATTTTGGCATATGTAATGTAAGTATGTAACCATGCAATGTTCAAGTTTCGCTAAATTGGTAAATTATGTATTTTAATAGGCTTTGTTTATTGGAAAAGATTATACGATATTCCCAACAGGCAAGGCCCGCATCACCTGCTATGCTTATTGACAGAATGGGCCCACAACAATCCAGACATAGGATTTGGGTTAAAGCGTTTCCTTGTTGTCAATCCAAACATTGCGGTAGTTCATTTTAAAATTGACTGAGGTAAATACAGTGGTTTTATAATTAGGTCTGGAATCTGGATTGATCACATATCCCTGACAGTTTAATATTATTTGAAATGAAAATTGTCATTTTTTATAAGTTTCACTAGAGATGGTATATATTTTGCTAAATTTTATCAAGTCACAATGATAAAAATAAATTAGAGAAAAAGTGAGCAAAAATGACAATGAAGATATGTGCAAAGTCCTTTAACGAATGTATTTAGTAGTACTAACTTTCCAAAGTCACAATAATAAAGATAGAAAAATATGCCAATATGCAATTTAAGGTTTGAATTGATTGCAAGAAGACCTGATCTGAAAAAAGTCCAGCTGGATACATTTTATTTTGAAATTGTACTTTCTTGTATACAAAAAATAAAAAAATAATAATAATGACAAAGAGAAAAAGACAAGAAAAAAGTTGAAGCGGCGGTAGGAGATTACTAAGCTGCTAATTGCTAACTAATATACAAATATTTTAAGTATACAGAATTTTATTTTAAGGAATAGAAACAATCACTTCAAAAGTTAACCTATATGGAAAAGAATGTAAGTTCTGCTATTCAGCTCCGCTTTTGCATATGTACTCTTAGCAAAAATTCTGGACATAATTCTCTTAAATGTAAACATTGCAGCATATGTGCACAGCTCTTCAATGAATGCATATTCCAGGAACTTTCCACTGGAATTTCTTTCCTTTCCTCTCCTCCAGGGAAAAGGATTTATAATACTTCCAACTGTTCAAAACATTTTTCAAATCATTTACTTTGCTTCCAAGTCCGACACAGCAATTTGCATGCATTGTGCAAATTTTGTCAAAATCATGGCTGAGCTGACAGAACCCACCGCAATAGGCAGTGTTTAAAAATTGTAACTTCACTCCAAATTTTTCAGTGTAATTTTTCTTGATTTGGTTGAACACATTTTGTTCGTGCATTCCAGAGAAATCATCTCTAGCATTGTGCCAACTGCGATAAAATTGGATTGTTGTATTGCAAGACCGAGCATAAAGTAAGCCACCATTTGGGAAATTTGATAAGCTATCTTCGTCTCCAATAAAGAAGTCGCTGGAGATTGCAATGTGGGATGTTATGGCAATGTGGCGCAAAGGATTTCTGAACCACATTATATCCACATCCTGCAAAAGAAAGAATTGGATTTTTAAATCAGACTAATGCTATAATTAATGCTACAAATGTTAGGGGATTACGGCAAGTAGTAGTATTGCTAGATTATTTACTATTTGGTCAGGTACTTTTTCTGATACCAAAGTGGACAAGTGATACTGTTTGAATTTGATTTGAGTCAGTTTTGGAGTTTCTGTCAGCATTAGTTCATCTTATAAGAGTTCTAGCATCTAGCCCATAACAGTATATTAGATAATTGGTATATCTAAAATTTTGGTTATTTGGCTTGAACATGATTTTATTTTAGATGCAATCCTCAAATTATGGATCAGATTATAGTTCAATGAAAGACTGCCTGAATATTTAGTAGAGTGAAAAGATCAGCGCCGTTGGTACTAATGATTCTACTTGCTGGTATTTGTATATCTTCAGTAAAAACATGAAAAGTCAACAACCAAAGACAAAGAGAAGTATATACCTACCGTGAATAGAAAGTTGTATCCAAGCTCTAAAATGCTGAGCTGGAAACCATTGCGGCCCCACATCATCTCAAGGTAATCTTTTGTCATAAAGAATTTCTCGCTTGTGTAATTCACCCCTTTTGTCTCCAGAAAGTAGCAATAGAAATGCACCTCCTTACATCTTTGGTATGCCTTTGGGTCCATTGCAACAATCACTAGATGGTTCAGAAGATGTTCAATTTGTTCACCTACGTGAAAGCTCTCAAGAAATAAGTCAAGAAGTGAGCCTGGCCGTGCAAATGGCTCGTTCAGAGAGGTTATGATGACAGTGTTATCATCCATTGCAGCTTTTCTTAAGAGGACAGATAATTCCTGGCGTGCTTTAATCTGCATATTTACATGAGATATGTTAGTAATAAATCCTATTCGGTGGCTATTCCAGATTTCTGTACCTATTACCAGTTCTTCACTTTTGTGCTATATAGGTACCACAAAACCAAAGCCAGTAGCGGTATATGTCTGATCAGTGGCGGAGCCGGGATTAACTATAGGGGGGACCAAAATTTAACTGTCCGTGAATTGAGACTTATCTGACACCAGGAAATGGGGCGGGAAAGATGGATCGTAGTCTATTCGGTGGCTTTTTCAGATATCTGTACCGATTACCAGTTCTTAACTTTTGTGATATATAGGTACCACAAAACCAAAGCCAGTAGTGGTATATGTCTGATCAGTGGCGGAGCTGGGATTATACTATAGGTCCTAGTACTAGACTTAAATTAATAGGTATAACAAAGTCATAAATATAGCTTTGGCATTCATACACTAAAGTGCCAGTGTAATTTACAGGTGTAACAAAGTCAGAAACATAGTTTTGGTATGCATAGACTGAAGTACTGGTACAATCATCATCTGCAACTCTTCGTCCAAGTCCTGGAGATCGGTCTTCTGTTGGTTGTCTATCTATTATTTGCATTTGACAAGTCATTTGTATTTTATTCTTAATATATTATAATTAATAAATCCACTGTGATCAATTTTCGCACTTTTTGCTTGACTGATCAAATCTATCTTTTTTTCTTAAATATTTTCATGGTAAGGACTAAGGAGCAAGGAGAAGATGATTCTAACTGGGCCTTTGAGAGTCAAGGAGATGCAGCTAGCCATGTAGAAATCCAAAAAGGCCCAATAAAGATCCAAAAGGAAGGAAACTCTATGGGAGTCTGAAAATTATTTCAAACAAGTAGCGGTACTTCACATTTTTTTTTTCCCCCTTTCTGTTTAGGGGAAAAGATAATAAGCAGAAAGGCAAGGCAGCAACATAGATGTTTTTTTCTTCAAATGCTTAGCTTATCTCTCAAAATTCATAAAAAAATAAATTTACAAATTCACCTCTTAGGATTCAGAAAACATCTTCTTTATGTAGTTTAGGACTTTAGGTAAGGAAGGTGCCAACCATTGCCCGAATAATTTTCTGGTAACTTATCCATCAATGTGCATGTGCCACATGCCTGGTGTCAACTATTCTAAGATGGAGTGTGAAACGTGTACATAATAATTCGCACTTAAGACAAACATGGTTGATGCTTGAAGAACATATGCGCATGTCTGAGTAAACAGGAGACAAAATTGTTTCTATCAATTAAAATCATTCCTTCTGGATAATACGCCTAAATGCAATTGCCAGGAAACGAAACAGTTCATATATATAGTTGAATTGTTGAATTTTCGAATATGGCTAGGCCTAATTTGACACCCTGAATTTCAAATCTTCCAAATGGACCAAAGGTGTAAAAGGTACAGGGAAAAGAAGATAGCATGACACAACTGTTATACAAATTTACCATAATTGTTAGTGTTAATCAATGGTTCTAGCAATCTACTCGAGTAAATTCAAAACATATATAATCAATATAAAACCTGTTGAATTTGAGCTCCTCTGTTTTATTGGACTCTCTAAGGTATTGTTTGATACCTTTTCAGCTGGCTGGTACTTCCAAGTTTTGGAAAATACAGCAAGATAAAAATAATAAAGACTCCCATCACATAGCTTCCCAAATTATAGTAAATTGAATATAAATTATATAAAAATAATCTAAAAGAATGAACAAACTATTTTAGACAAAAAATAAATTGTACCTCTTTAGTCTGAGCCAACTGTTGTTCATTTATCTCCTTGAAGGATTGCATCTGAGCTCCATCTCTCCAAGAAGAAATTGGAGACCATCTCTCTCCTTTAGAGTTTGCTGTGGTGTAGAATATAATACATACAGCTGCCATGGCTGCCCCAAGTAGGAAGGAGATCAAGGATTGTAGAGGGCTTGTGTCACCCATCTTCTTAGGCAGAGAAAGAGAGAGAGGGAGAGAGAGGAGAAGTTTTGCCAGCTGCCTATTTTGGCAGCCTCTGTGTAATTAATTGGTCATAAAGAAAACAGGGAGTAGTTCATTCAAATTCAATAAACAAAAAGAAATGAATCAAGGATTCAAGGACCTCTGTTTTTAATGAAACTCAGTCCTCTGAAATTATCAACTCTACATTGCTTGTTGAGTTGTTTCACTCTATGCTGAGAAGCTGAAGAGTTTGCTTTTCCAACTATGCCGATGAAGAGATTTAAAGATATAAAAAAAAATTTAAATATATTTAATTAAATTACAGAAAAAATTTACTTCTCAAGGGTCTCATGATCAACTATAAAATTTTAATCACCTTGACAGCTTCTGTCAAGTCTTCGAAAAAAAAAACTATAAAATTTTAAACAAGGTTTAGACAAATTTATTTCTAACATGTATAGTGCTAATTCAGATTAACGAATATTTTAAAATATTACTTAGATTTAAAATTAAATAATTAATAAATAAAAATTCAGAATAAATGATAATTCATATATTCTAATAAAATTTGGATAAATTATTATTCTAAAATCCAAATTAACGTGCTACTTCAACTCATTAATCAAATGTATCTTGTAAAACAATTATGCAATATAAAGTTATGGGTTTTTGAAAAAAAAAAAGCAGCAGTAAAAACCAATTGAATTTCTTTTTTTTTAGAGCTAGATAGGGGCTATAAAACCAATTGAACTTTATTGGAACATTATAGATTGAAGAGTTTTTTTAACTAGCTCTTATTCTTTATTTAAATCTTCATTATTTAAATACGACCTATTAAAAAATCAATAGGAATTAAGATATGACTTATTTATGTTGCTATTCAAAATCTAATTAAACAATGCTGTGTGAAATCTAATTCTAGATCATGCATAAAGAAACTTCTCTATGGGGCCGTTTGGATCGCTTAGGAATTTAGGAAATTTGGGGAAGTTGCAATTCCTAAGAATAAATTTATTGTGAAGTGTGTAACTTTGTGAAGAGTTTGGTTTGTTTATAATCCGTTTATAAACGATCGAATTAATTTTCCATTGACCGAAACTTTTAGGGGCCGTTTGGATCGCTTAGGAATTTGAGGAATTTGGGAAAGTTGCAATTCCTAGGAATAAATTTATTAGGAAGTGTGTAATTTTGTGAAGAGTTTAGATTGTTTATAATAAATTTATGGTAGTAAGATGAAATTCCCCAAAATCCCATGGGATCCAAACGGCCCCTTAGATTCTTTGGATTCTACTTGGATGATTCTAGAGGTACCCTATCCAACTTTGACTTATCCTTGGGCAAAGAAATTGGAACCTAGAAGCTATCTCGCTGTTACTCGTCCATTGTCCAACTTGCATTAATTGTGCCGACCATCTACGTCATATCGAGTCTGCACTGACTGCGGATATTGACCGTGTGATCAAGAACCGACAGTCCAGATCTAACTCTCATTTATAATTCGATGTTTTTAGTTTATTGGAGGTGCTTAATCTGTCGTGGATAATCATCATATTTGATCGAAAATTACCTACTATGGAATATGACACAGACCTTGGTTTTTGTAGTAAATAACTGAAGATGGAACACTTGCTCAATGACTATAGCTAGGCAATTGAGAGTTTGAGACTATATATCTCGCGTGTTATTCAACTGTTACACATAATAATTATGATTATATTGTGTAATATCTTATGGCTGCTATATATTATTGGCTTAGAAAAAGTTGTCAGAAAATATATATGCACTTGTCGTCAAAATAAAATCATTAAGAAAAAAAACTAATGTCTGGTCCTCCATATTAATCGCTAATTTTCCGTTCAAATATTTGAAATCAACAATCCATTTTTGTCGTTAAATGTTTGCTCCATATAATGATTCGGTAAGTTGATAAAAGACTTAGATTCTTCTTTAAATAACATTTAAATGTTTCGAGTAAAAATTTAGTTTCTCTATGGTCGGTTCACCAACCAACTATTTGGTATAAGAAAGCTATAATTTATTGATATCATTTTTTATTCTCCTCACTACTAAACATCTAGAAAATTGATGCAAAATTATTCATAATAGAATCTCAAGTGGTAATGCAAATTATATATTATTTAATTACGTGGATATGTTTTTGCTTTAAATTTTCTTCAAGTTAATTATTATTTTATTTTAAAAAATAAAATATTTTAAAGAATAAAGTACTTAAAAATCTCATTTTTTTATTGATTATTCCCTGATATCCTATAAATAAATAATTACCATTATATAACTACTAGTTCCATGTATTTATGGCTTGTCTTTAAAAATTTGTAAATATAGTCGTTTTATATAGAACTGAATCTTCAACTCATAACTTCTACATGAAATCATCACACAAAAAATATAGTTCTTCACACTGCAAAGATTAGTATGAGAAATTTTTAAAAGCGTAATAAAACAATAGCGATGATTATCATGGATTGTACTAGTTATCCAAAAACATTTGCAACGTAGGATCGGAATTTTTCTAATTTTCCTAATCAATTAGACTAATTAAATCAATTGATCAAACTTCCATCAAATAAACTCTGCTTCGATTTGTATCCAAATTGAAAAAAAAAATACACTAATTATCTATATTGTATTCGTATTTGTATCCGATACAAAGGCATGAATACAAATATGGTCTGACTACGATCATCCATATTCGACAAAAAAAAATATGCAATTCATTCCAAATATGATCTTTATCCAATACGTTTTACTCCCTAATTAAATTAGTGCCATAAGATGATTAATGTAATTACTCTTTTAATGTTGTAGAGAAATAATTTTGATTTGATAACACTTACTTTTTATTAGATATCTTTCTTTACAATAATATTTTGATTTGACTATTACTGTAATATGATGATAACATAAAAATCAATCATTTATTTTCTCTTATTGTGATGGCTATCAATATATGAATATATGATTTATATATAGTATTTGATATATGATGACATCCTATATATATTATCGAGCTTATTATTTTATTTATTTATTTGTATGTCAATTAGTTGTTGATTTACATATATCCATTTTAACATCTGAAATGTATCTGTATTTCTACCCGCATTTAACAATCTTCAAACTATATCTGTATCGGATTAATATCCATATTGTATCCATATCCTGATCATATTCGTAGTTGTATCTATATACAATAAAAAAAAATATGGATACAGATACAAATACAAATAATCTAGATAGAATATAATATAATCTAAATAAAAACATTAATTAATTATATTTCCAACATATTTTAGACAGCTATATAATGGAAAAAAAAAGTAGTTTACTAATTTTTAAAAAAATTATATATTGGGCGATTTAAGCAGTTAATATATTTAAATGGATAGAATATTAAAAAAATTGAAGTTTTATCTTAAATGAGTTCTCATCAAATAAGATCAACTATTTAAATTCATCATTTAAAACTATAGTTGTACACAGAACAAAGACCAAGGAGGCACGGATATTATGCTAAAATTATATTTTCCTAAAAAGGCCAAAGATCAGGTGGACGCCACTTTTTGGGAGTAGAAAATTTTGACGCAACTGTTGTTTAAGCGAGCATTACTGCAAACAGTTGCACTATGATCATGTACTTATTTTTCTGTCAAAATCTTATTCTAACTCTCCAAATCACTTTATGAAAAAATAATTTTACAATATAATTGTCACACCCTAAACCAAGCGCAATCTGAGGAGGACAACCCCGTCACGTATGCACAATTTGCTGCGCACTAAAACAGTGTCACAGATACAAATATCACAAATAGATAATCACATAATAAAGGTAGTTTGTTCATACAACAAAAGAGACTGGTAAATATACACACATCAAAATCTCCAGTCATCATACAAACAAAACATAGGGCTCGTTTGGATCGCTTAGGAATAGGAGGAATTTCTTATTCCTAGACATAAAGTATTGGGAAGTGTGTAATTTTGTGAAGAGTTTAGATTGTTTATAATAAATTTATGCCTAGGAATAGGAAATTTCTCCTATTCCTAGAGCATCCAAACAGCCCCATAAGTAATTATGCACAGCGGATAACTACTATTCCAGCTCGGCTTGGTCTTCTGGCAAAAACTCATCTGCTAAATCTACCAAACTTGAACCTGCTCCACAAGCAAATTATGTGGGCTGAGTACGCGAATACTCAGTGGTGGAAAAGGATAAACCTAAGGTTCTAGTTAAAAACTAGTTAGTAACTACACCATACTTAAGTTAGCTCATTTTAATTCCTATATTGTAATTTCTAAGTGTAAGTATAATTTAATGATACCACTAATCCACACATAATGACATGCCAAAGTAAAATCTGAAAAGTATCTGGAGAAGCGGATAATAATAGCATAATAATATACAGAGTTCATATAATAATACGAGAGTAGAGCACCCGCACTCAATGGTTAAATCATAAGTCACACAAAATCTAGAATCAACTCACAAATCCCAATATATATGACATGAACCGTGCCTACAGATCAACCTAACGTGTAGATGCTCGACAACTCGTAGGTGCCCCATTCCCACATCCCCGCTAAAGGAGTGGACAGTAATACTCGGTACCGGTAAACTGAACGCATGGGGGTCGAGAGGCAGTCTGGTATAATGGCACACGCAGGGCCCTAAGGTCGTGGGTTCAAGTCAAGTCAAAGGAATATAATAACACAAGTCAAATGGATATAATAATAACACACATAACCATCAAGTGACCGCAGTACCGCCTGACGGTCGGTCTGCTGAGTGATCATCAAAAACACGTTGCTCGAGATCGCTATCATAAGGAGCCCATCAGCAAAACGCTGGGGGTGCAAACTCCCGATAATGGAAATCGCGTGCAAAACGCCCTTATCTCACTCGATCTCACTATCCTGATCCGCACCAGATGCTAGTGTTGATTTAAGGCACTTTTAAGTTTATTAATCACTTCATTAATATGAATGCATATCCTGTTTATGCAAAACTAATCTTTAATTAATGACATGCTCTTAACTGTTTACTTAATGTAGATGACATGATATGCACATTTTTAGTTAATGATCTAATTACTAACTAAGAATTAAACAAAACCTAAGGCATCCATATTAGTCATAAAAAGACAATCCACACCTGGAAATGTCTGAAAAGAAGCGACTACTCCTCCTGATGGTCGGTGGTGTCCTGTCTTGCATCACCGGCCTCGTACTCTGGGTAGTACTCACCTACTACTCCGGAGTAGTCCTCGTGCTCACCTAACGAAAGATCGACTAATTAGAACGGAAACTAAGACCTAAACTCTCATTCTAACGATCACTAAATTAACCCTCTATTTGGATTGAGATTCTAACTACTAGGATTAAGGATTTGGATTATCTGAAAAGAGGATTCTGTTTTAAAATATATTATTAATTTGGAAGAAGTATTTTATAAAATTTTGACATAATTCCACTTAGAAAACAGTGTGAAGGAGGTCGTTCTAACATGTTCCTACGGTCCATTTTACGCGTTAGAGACATAAATAGAAACTTACAAAATCCTTTAACAATTTAAATTGTGGATTAACACTTTTAGTCAAATAATAAATGAAACTTAAAAAGTATACAAATAAAATATAAGTAAACTAAACTCAAATGCCATTAGAAATAAATTAACTATAAATATACTAAGCAAAGATAGGAAATAATTAGTCTTTAAATTAAAATTATATATAATTACTGTTTTTAATGTTTTGAACGTGTTGGTGTTTTAATGTGTTTGGGATCACACGATTCCAGATAGTTGTTTCCATTGTATATGTAATTTCAGAATTACTTCTGGACTATTTAAAATCCTATTTCATCTTTAAGTTTACGTATTAATTCGATTTTTTTAATTTAGGCAACTATTTTTAATTCGGGTCTGAACCTTTTCTCGGTCCACTAAGCTAGTATCAACTAGTATACCATTTTCTCACTTTTAAGTTAATCCCTTTTTTAATTAATTTAATTACTTCTTTAATTATTCCTGCATTTTTAATTCTGGACCTGGCCCAGTCCAGAAAACAAATCCCAACAAATCAGGTACGGGCCCAACCATAGAGCCCAAACAGAGAAACAAGCACACAGGCCTCACGGCCCAACAATACAAGCGACAGAGCCCAGGTGAGGAAAATAGGGGCCTCACCTGTCGGGTATAAACCCAGCGGGTTTGTGGGTTGCGGTGGTCAAATCCGAACCCGCGAACAAAAATCCAGATCCAATAGTATTTCTCAGATCCAACCCGCTAACTCAACAAGTTTTGCACAGAGGACCTTAGATCATTTTTATTTACTGAACAATTACAGATTAGACCCTAGTAACAGAATAAGTTATAGAGAAGTCCTGACACAGTTCAAAAGTGTTTACAGAAGGGTCCTAATACTCGGAAAACTTCACAAATAGGTCCCTGGCACACAACACAGCGTACCAGTAAGGAGGCAAAGAGGTACCAACCTGGTACCTGGCCTGAACCAGCCTAGGCACCAAGCCAGAAAGCAACACACGACACAAACAAAGCCAGAATGGCTACACTAAGCCACTCCGAGAGGAATGCTAACTGGTACCAAGCTTATACCAGCCTATGAACCAATCACAGAGCAATACACACACAGATATAACCTAAACACAAGCATGTTTCCTAATAAAAGCTATCAACAGTTGACAGATCCAGAGACTAAGTCAAGCAAGCATTCTTAAGTCATCTGCAACTCAAATTGAAACAAAAACAAGCTCATCTAGTCCTAACACAGTTCAATTTGATGTCCAACAGTTCAAGCAAGTCAACAAGCAATCACACCAGCAGGTGCACAAGTCAGAGCAATATAAAGAGAGGTTATGCACAATAAAACATTCCATCAATCGATTCAACAGTCTATGCAACAATTTCAGAGCAACAGTTCAATAGTAAGTGCATGCCTCAACAGCATTCATCACAGACCCAATTGAGATAAGTCAACAACACACAGATCAAGTTCAACAGAGGCCATGCACGATCATCAACAATCATTCAATGCAAGCAATCACAGATAATAGATCAAGTGGGTGCATGCCTCAACATCACTTATCCTATCTCAACACAGATCAAACAAGGAAAAGAAAGAGAGAAATGTCAAACCGAGATAGCTTAGCAAAGAGGAAGGGGGGGAAAGGAGCTGTGCTAAGATGCTGCCAGTCGTCTCCGTCAGGCCACCACCTGGCACCAGCCATCAGCCACCGTTGCCATTGTCGAACAACACAAGTAACAAAAGAGAGAGAGAGAGAGAGAGAGAGAGAGAGAGAGATGCTTAGGGTTTAGCCACAGTAGTGAGAGGGAGAGACAATAGGAGAAAAGAATGTGCACAGAGAGTGAAAGAGAAAGGCAGTGAGGAGTGAGTGTCGGCTAGGGTTTCCTCTTGGGAGGGAGGAAGGAGACAGGGGTTTTAAAGGCTAGAGAAGGGAGAGTGGTGGGTTCCAGTGGGGCTCGATCGGATTGGAGAAGAAGAGGAGGAGGGAGGGGCCCTGGTGCTGAGCCGAGAGATAACAATGGGAATTGCTTCCTACACTCAGTTTTTGAGATCCACTCCATTTTAGACGAAAATACCCCTCGAATTTCTTCATTTTACATATCTCACTTCACATCCCGATGAAATATGAGGGGTATTTTCGTCTAAAAGGAGTGAATCTCCAAAAATTAGGAGTGCCGGAAGCAATTCCCAATAACAATGGGAAGGAGTGGGGACCTTCAATTCCATTGGGGAGAGCAAGAGAGAGGGAGTAAGAGAGGAGAGGAGATAAGGAGAAGGGGAGATGATCCAACGACTCAGAAAATTCCAGAGAAAATCAACTTGATCGGACGGTCCAGATCACAGGAAACCAATTGAAATTTGTAATTTGATTTATTTGATCAGTGAAACTCAGTTTTTAATCCAGTTTTAACCCACAAAAATTTCATGAATCTGATATTTGAATCTTTGCTAATTAGATTTATTTGTTTACTTGAAGTTTTACTAAATTTTACGATTTAATTAATGTTTTTAAACTAGATTTTATCATGATTTCTAAGAATTTCTCTGTTAATATCATATCAGTCATTAGTTTTAATATTTTAGCTATTTCAGAAATTAAGTATCAAATTTAAAATTTAAATTCTATTTTCTAATTTTTTTACGGGTTTTCACAATAATAGAGCAGGAAGAGCTACTCCAAGCTAGGAGAGATTTAATTTTTTTACGGGTTTTCACAATAATCCTCGTTCTGTTCTTTTTGCCTGTAAAGAACTTTCATATATTTAATCTACTCTTGAGATAGCCTTAAAACTAGGAGATAGATATATAGCAGCTATCCGAGCACATTTGAGAATTCATCAGTGTGACTATTTACCATTTTCGACTCGTAAGTCGTAACAGATTTTTAAGTTAGGTTTGTTATAATCAAGAAGCTCACTAATTTTTCCCCAGAGGAGCTGGCCCTAATTAGGGGCGGAGCCAGAGTTGGGGAGGGGGGGTAATTTTTGTATTTTTCAATACACTTACCTCCACCCTTGCCCTAATACGAGAAAATAAAAAGATTAGTATTGTTCGAATCAAATTGAACAAACAACAACACGGAATTTGTGGACAAAAGGATGGGATCATAAACCAGAAATATTCAGTCTTTGAAATCGAGAGTGACACAGTTAGTACTTAGTAGTATCGCCGATAGCATTTTCTAATAAATAATGCACCTCACCAGTATCAACAATAGCAACGATGCTTACAGTAACACTTACCACAGTAAAGTTAAAGACGCATAACCGAGAAACTCTCAGTCTCGACCTATATTTGTTGAAAAGGCACAAACAAATAGATCGCAAAAAAGAATTATCAAGAGATAAGAAAGGAGAGAATGCAAATACACCTGCGGTATTACTCTCCCAATATCACAAAGAACCTTGTACAAGTACACATTTCAAGCTCATTTTGCCCAGAAACATGCCACAGACAGTAGCCTCTTAAATCTAGGCTCAAATTTAACTACATTAAGCATTTTCTTAACAAAAAAAAAAAAGTATCAGTTGTCAGTACCAAAGTAGCGATCTCCAAATTCACCAAGGCCAGGTATGACCCGGTATTCCTCATTCAAACCGACGTCAATCTCTGATGTCACAATCTTTACAGCAGGGAAACGTTTGCACACAGTGTGTATTCCTTCTGGTGCCTGGAGCAAGCAAGCCCAGAGAGTATTCTATAAGATTCTTTGAACTCCTGTTTACTTGATGTGCAACAACTAACTTTAATATTTTCAAATTATTTTACTTTTACATTAACTCTAGGTGTACCGGTGCCAGGATCAGTCATGATTAATACCAGCATTAGAGACTTAAAAACAGATTGAATATGTGCCAAGAAATGGATGACCTATTTTTCTTGGGAGTTGGGATAACAGTGTTCGCCAGAAGAGCAAGAATACACCATTGTTCCCCTTTTCAGATCTAATATAGAAAAGTTCTTAAAAAGAAAAGTAAAGAGAAACCATACGGATATGAGATTCAGGAAAATGATGCGGTTCTCAGGTACTCCTTTGCGAATAAGTAGATCTATAGCCTGATTTGCACAGTTTCCTGAGAAGAGAGAGACACATGGAGAAAGAGGTTTGCTTAAATTTGTCAAGTTCTCGATCAAACAATCAAACTAAATAAAACCAACCAACAAGCACAGCAAGTTCTCAACTTGCATACAGTCAAAAAGGACCATGCTTTTTGTATTACCATAATACGAAGAACTAAATGGTACAAAAAATTTACTGAAACCTAACCACAATCTCTGATTAAAAAAAAAATCATTGCTACCAACTTCATAGAAGTTTCAGGTTAAATGAGGATCTCAACTAATAGTATTAGTTAAAACTCCAGGGACTGTTATTACACTTTCCAACGCGAAAAGTTTACATCATTTTCAAACAGCAGTTCAGGTAGACTTTGGAGTCAACTTTTAAAGGATTTCATGCTAGTTCCTTATGGCTGACTTTGGAGTTCTAAAAAGGATAACCATCCATTCAGATTCAGTTTCACTTTATGTTAACATAGTTTCTTTCTTAAAGATCCATGTCCCGGAGCCATAACTTAGGACTTTAGGGGGTGGGAGTAATGTCATAGGTTTTTAGATTATAGTTTTAGCTTACGGTGAGGATGTAGTAGTAGTAGTATTAGTATTAGTATAAGTATTAGTAGTAATAGTAGCATAATTTTTATTATATTTTTATTCTTTGGTGATCTTCTTCTTGCTGGGTTTCATTTCTAGCCTACCCCAACTTGTTTGGGACAAAAGGCTTAGTTGTTGTTGTTGGTCTGCAAATTTTCATTCTCTATAACAATCCTTGTTATCTGTCTTGCATGGTTTATCCTATATTTGGTTGGTTCTTTCGACTCCTTTTATTATTATCCGAAATTTTCCATTATGGACAGGATGAAAGAGCCTGCCATACGTACATCCAAAGCAATTTAAACTGAAATATACAGAAAAAGGTGCAGGGATTAAATTGTACATC
The DNA here is from genome assembly GCA_028095005.1 of Rhynchospora pubera. Classification (NCBI taxonomy): domain Eukaryota; kingdom Viridiplantae; phylum Streptophyta; class Magnoliopsida; order Poales; family Cyperaceae; genus Rhynchospora; species Rhynchospora pubera. Next base: position 59,731,861 of record CM051459.1, on the reverse strand, counting down.
TAAAATAAAATAAAAATAACCTGTCCCAAGCACAGGGTCAAGAAGAAGAACACGTCTCTCAGCAATGTCCTTTGGAAGCTTCTCATATATTAGCTGAGTAACAAAATAGAACACTTCAGGGAAAAAAAAAAACAACTCAACAGGAAACAATGTAGGAACAAGAGAAGTGACAAAATAATTCTAATGATAACACTAAGCCTTAGTACCTGTTGACCATTATCACCCTCGCGATGGATTAGAATTTTCCCAATTTTTATCCCTTTGCAGCATGCTCGCAGTGCATTTTCCATACTTTCACCACTGTAGATTAATTAGCACTAGTAATGTTACATCAATTGGTAACTTAACAAAAAAACTAATACTGGTACTAGCAATATTGCTATTTGAAACTAGAGGGCTAGAAAAGAAAGAATAATGAGTTTACCTACGCACAACGGAGACACCACAAAGCTTCTTGCAAAAGTCAACGCCCATGTAAACAGACCCTAAATACAAAGAAACGAAGATTTTGACAAGTGAACCAGAAATCAATCACGGAGGTACATGACCGAGTTTCATTAGGCATTTGATACAAGACTAGGAATTGTTTCCCACATACCTGTTGGAGTAACAACCTGCTTCTCAGTGAAAGGCAAATGCCCAAGACCATGCTCTACCACCTACAATTCATAATGAGTTGTTGTGAATAATTATAAGATATGCACAAAACATAGAATCTGAAGACCTTGTGCAAACGGTACAAACCAGACGAATAAGGCGATCAGAGTAGAATACAAAGTCAGGGGTGGTAATGTCCTTGTCTCGGATTAGGGTATGCATCCCTCTTATCTGCATATTAAAAATACTTAAATCTTTCAATATGCCACCAAGAGAATACAAAACTTGGTGCAAACCCCAGATGCTCAATGAAATGCTTCTAACACAAAGCAGTATAGACAAACATATCTAATCAAATGGTCGAACTGGAATTGATTTTTTATGTATTTAGCGCAAACCAAGTGAAGAAAAACCTTTTTAAGAATGAAGGAAAAAGGAAATACCATAATGATTGATCAATGACTGGCACATACCAGTTTTCAGTAATAATGTACTGTCAAGGTAAAGGTATAGGGGACTCATTTTGGTAGCAATATGGGCGAATGATTTCAGTAATACCATAATAATTGATCAATGACTGGCACATACCAGTTTTCAGTAATAATGTACTGCAAGGTAAAGGTATCCCATCCCTTAGGGGACTCATTTGGTAGCAATATGGGCGAATGATTTCAGTCAGCATATTTTGAAGGGACAGTACAAAACCACACGAAACTTTAAACACTATGCAATAGACATCCCTACTCTATACAGCAGCGAAAACAGAAAAAAAAAAAAAAAAAAACCTAAGAAATCTGATTCAACAAATGAAACTAAGAGCATGTAGGTGAGAAAAACTACATGAATATGAAAATAATATATCCACATGACCAAACCAAGTCAACGAAAAATCACCAAAAATAAATATATACATGAACATGGAGGTACCTAATTAACACAATAACAGCAAAGAAAATAGGTATGTACTAAACTCCCCTATTAATAGTGAATACAAAAAATTAATATCAAAAACACGTACAACATGTTTTTGCACATAAATTGCCTACAAATCCACAAATGAGATGTACATTCGTTCAAGATTACTCAAATCAAGCCAAAAGAATTCCAAAAACTAAAACTAACTTTAAGCATTAAAATTAGGCTTTAACATGGCTTATTTACAAATATTTTAAGTAATCATGTATCATTTTACTGTTCATCAGATGGCAAATGCAGACATTGCATATCTCAAGTTGAACCATGACTTGTAAAGCATGCATCAAAATTCAGCATGTTTTAGTTTGCACGATATAACTTCACACTGAAATCATATCAAGTGTGTTAGATATTAAATTTAGAATTTCTTCATGCCGGCCAACAAAATTACCAAATAAACAAGTTGTCAATTGTACTACATCTAACCTGTTAAATAATGGATCCAAAAAATTCACTAACTTCTGTTTCTCTTCTTTAAAGCAAAAACAAAATGAAAGGTTATCTAAACCTAAAAGAAAAATCAGAAAATAATATACACATGCACTCAGCTTCACCATTACTAACAGACCACCAATGGTAAGAGAAAATAAAAGACGTGCAAAATGACAAGATCACGCAATTAAAATTCACTTATTACAAATTCGCCAACAATTATGAGCCATAATAGGATACAAATGTAATTCACCACAAACTTTTTGCTGACTTCTTTCCCTCTTTGAGAATATAAGAACCTTACAAAGTTAACATACCAATAAAAACAAGCTTCAACTGTCTAAAGCTTACAATAAAACTAAGAAAATTAAGGCCCACTATTAAATTAAACACTACGAAACAACATTTACCTGAAAAGTAGAATGTATGACATACACATTCGGGTAGATCTTACAAAGATCATGCTGACCAAGCTTTGTGCGTATGTGTTGTACAATTAGGTCAATAGCCACATGGTTGTCGCCACCACGTGGGATAATAACATCAGCATACTTTTTTGAGGGAAGCACAAAATCATCAAATGCTGGTTTCACAAACCTCCCATACTATAAAAATTACAGCAAGAATAATCCCCATTAGAAAATGAAGATACAGATTATATTAAATTTACTGATTGTACAATTCATTGACAACTCTGTTCTTTTTATTCTCTCTGTCCTCCTATTTCTGCGTTTATTTCAAAGTTTCTGAAGAAGTTGACTTTGGCACATGTGGTAGATGCAGGACAGTATGAGAACAGCTTGGTGAGTTCTAGTAATTGTGGTTACTAGCAAAACCTCAAAAATGGAATAACTAATTTAGCGCCAAGAACTTCCGAATCATCACTGGCTTGTGACCCATACAAAATCATATATTTCTCATATACTTCGGGCATACAGAAAAATACTATACAAATGGTATATACATAAACATGAGTGGCGTATGGAAAATGGTTGTACCATAGGAATGGTAATGCTTTAATAGGAGATCATTATCATTACTGGTTTTTTCCCCTGAAAAAAAATTGGAAAATACCTGTTCCAGAACTGAATTGACATCTCTGCCTCTTTCAACTGTATCTCTTCGAATTCTTCTTGCAAGTCTGATATCAGCATCTAATTTCATTTTTAAACACACAACAATTGTCAGAAAACGGGGATAGTAATTTTTGTAGATGAAAAGTTGAACTAAAATAGAATCAAAAGTTGTAAATTTTTGTTTGTATCCTCGAGAAACTCATAGTTTCTACTGCACTCTCTCTTCCTATTGTTTCCAAAAAACAAAAGAGCCGCACAAAATAACCTTAATAATCCTATATTCTCAGTAGAATGAAAAGCATAAGCATCCAGTAAAATTTTTGAAAGGTAGTTCATGCCTTCTACTTTTTCTGTTTACATGACACTTTTCCTGTGTCTTAGGAAGACTAAACCAAAAAGACATGTATAAAAGAAGAGAAGAAACACCTGTATCAACAAAAATTTTCATGTCCATCAAATCACGAACCCTTTGGTCATGAAAGACCAAAATACCCTCCAATATGATCACATCAGATGCATTAACCTACCAAAGCAAAGATAAATTAATTTCTATAAGCTTTACTTTTTTCTTTGGAATGTAGAATTATCTTTAACATTAGAATCTTGGAAACTCAAGAAAGTAACCAAAAAATTTTAATTAGGAATATTTTCCAAATGCATGTGGTCTAGTAGCTCAGGTGGTAAGAGCACTGGGCTCTCTTCTAAGAGGTCCAGGGTTCAAGCCCGCATGCTTGCGATAGGCTTGGCGAGCCAGCATAAAAATTCAGCCATATATACAAGAAATGACCAGGGTCGGGGTGTCATTTCTAGCCTACCCCAACTTGTTTGGGACAAAAGGCTCTGACTTTATTATAGGAATATTTTCCAAATCCATGACATCGCAGATTTACTTGTTCCCAATTTCAAATCGATAATCATTTAACCGCATAACGTCTCGTTGCTTAACAGGACCCTACCCGTTCATCAAGTTGATTCTGTATTTCACAACACTGGCTGGCAGGCATATTTGATGTTTTACTGGAGCTTATTTTTTTTATTGTTTAGAAATTTGACATGCACCAGATGGCAACAGATTCTTTGGAGTTTGCATTTATAATCTTCCACAAGCATTTTGAGGGAAGAGAATGGAATTTGAAAACTTCAAATTACCTTCCGGAAGCTTTCAGAGCATCTACGGTGGTTTTTGAAATCATAAATCGGTACATTGACAGACTGGCCACTCTTCAGTTGGTTCATGCACTCCAGCAATTGTTCAGTATCAAATGCTTCTGCGGTACCAACAATCAAAATACAACGGTAAAAAAAGGTTTTCTATTTTTACAGTATGCTTAAAAAATCAAATATTAGACAAATTTTCCAGGCAGATTGTATTCTGTTATTATCAGCTAAAAATCATCCAGAATACATGCTGCTACTGCCTACTGATACTCAAGGCATCACTGTAAGGACTGGCGACTCTTAACATAAACTAACTGGTGAGTGGTGAGTCCAACCTAAACTAATAAAGTACACTTTTAACACCACAGGATCTGATAAAGGTTTCATGACCCAATGAACAAGTAGGAGTAACTCACTCATTTGCATGTGACTACAACTAAAAAAAAAGGTAAACGTTCTATTTGCCAGATTTCTTACTTTAAGAAGCTTATGAACAGAGAAAAAGTAATAATAATATTAAACTCTAACATGTACACAAAACTAGTGCTATTATATAATAACAATGCTTGGCAATGATCCACACCGGCTGCTGTTCACTGGTTGGGCAAGACCAGCTTATTTTATTTAAGAAAATAACACTGAATGAATCCATTCTCATAATCACTACTGGTATCACATTCAAATGCACTGAAGAGGCTATACATTCGTTAATAGGCTACAAGCATACTTATTTTAAACATAAAATGAAGAACCTGGATGGTCAAAATTGTAATCTTGCACACGCTCTGACTCTTCGGCTGTCAGCCCGCGATAGAAAGAATCCTACAAGAAAACCAAAGAGATTGAATAATCACAACCAAAGGAAGCCTACAAAATAAGTAAATGTAATTGCAACAATTAAGATTCTTTATCTTGATAATTGAAAGATGACAACTAGGTCGATAACACAAACATTCATCTCTTCCATATCTAAGGAATGTTGCATTTATTTTGTATTATCATCTGGTTTGCGTGTTTCATTTAAGTGCTATATTTGGAACTCTAAATAGTAAGGAAGTTTTTAGGCTTTAATCTAACCCAAAGAGTTCAAATATTTAAATGCTAAAATAAAGAAAAAACAGTAAACAAAGAAAGAGTTTCCTTCTAAACAGTATCATATAAATACACTACTGATATAGTGGTCAATAGAACACAAACTGCCTGGGTCTAGAAATCCTTTTGCGTAGAAATAGTACATATAAATAAAGCTGAAAGGAATAAAAAAATAGATATTCTACCTGATTGACAAGAACAACTCGATGGTCATGTAACTGTTGAATGATCATATCACAAACTGTCGTCTTACCAGAAGCCGTACCTCCTGATACACCTATAATGAAAGAAAACACAAAATTATGATTCTTCTTTTTGTGTGCATATCAATGGGAGGTGATCTTAATGTAGAATACAGATTCAAACAGAACTCATAACCCCCTTCCCCCTAACTCTCTTTCGATTGACAAGACTACCCATCACAAAGACCTCTCTCACCACAGAACACATACTAAAAGGAAGACGAAGAAAAAGGAGTATGGTGCAAAGAATTTGAGGCAATCAGTCTCTTTAGGAAGGTGTAATAATACTTCTAATATTATAAATGCCAGGGTGGCCTCAGTAATATCACGCCAACGACGTGACGTAAAAAAAAAAAAAACTGAAAAACCGGTCATGAAAAGCTGCCAACAAAAGTTGTTTTCTTTTGGCATCTTCCTACTATTAGCATAATTAAATTTTCAGGAAATATAGTATGTGAATACTAAGCACCCAAATAATATTTCTTATAATCTTCTAGTCTAAATGAGACAATTGATCCATTGTATGAGCCCTTCCACCCAACAGTGCATCGAGTCCCGAAACAATAAAATCAATAGTGATGTCAGTTTTAAATGAGACAGAAAACTTTTTTGTGCATCTGGTCCCATGCCAATTTTTCTTTCCCAAATTTGATGCACAATTAAACTCAGCAATAAGACCCTACAATGATCATTACAGAGTCCGACATACATATGCAAATCAACAGCAATTAAATAATTCCCTTGTTACAGCAAATGGCATCGGTCTCCAGTAGGGAAACGAAAAGGAGGGAAGGAGGAGGAGAAGGTACATACCGATGACAAAGGGCTGCTTGGGAGCGTCGACAGGAGCGGGAGAGCCGCTGTAGGAGGCGGCTTTGGCGGAGGAAGGAGAGGAAGGGGTAGACGAGGAGAGGCGCAGCGCCTCCAGTCGGAGCCCGCTGAAGTGGGGCACACCCGCTGAGTCGATCACATCCCCCATCGCCTCTCTCTCTCTCTCTCTGACGAGTGGGACCAGCTGCAGTGTACTAGTTGCTTGCCTTGATCGGGTGCTTGGCGTTTGTTTGTTTTGTTAATTAGATGGATGGTTTTGTTTCTCTCTCAATCTACGGATTGTTGTTGTTTGTTTGTTTTTGTATTAGAGAGAAAGAGAGGAAGGGAAACTTGGTTCAGCTTCGACTTTATATATCTTCTCCAGTCGAGACGACAACCGACTGTTTCTAGATAAAATTGTCCGCTTCGTCGTATTTACGGACTGATGCCAAGTTGCCAACGATATAAAAGGAGTACTAAAAAATAATTAATAAATAAATAAAACAGAGAATCGTATATACGGACTGATGCGAATTATATAAAAAAAATATTCAAAAAATAATAAACTATATAAAACACAGAAAGATATAAGTGGAGAGAATAATTTTTGTTGTGTAAATTTTGTATAATTCTTCATAAATAATATATAGACCCGTCTATTAATAAATATGTTTCAGGCTTGTCTACAAGTGTAAATATTATATATCTTAAACATCAATCATGTAAAAATTCACAGTTTAGGTATAATTCATTTTTAACAATAACAGAATTACGTTTAACAGAAAGGTGATACTTATAAATGACGATATATATTTATTGATAAATGAGTCATATGCAATCAGCCAATCATGCAAGTAATCTTTTTTATATAGAGAATTTAAATGTTAAATTTTGACCGCATTGCCATGCATAATCACAACCAATTATAGACTTTTTTAATTTTATGTTTTTATTAAAAAAGTTATTTTTCTTTAATCTGATTTCTTTCTTGCTCTGTCAACTTTAAAAATAAGATTCGCAAGCGATGCTAGCAGGAACAGGAAAGAAAATTTACTCTATGGCATATAAGTGGGTTTCAATATCATCACTTTAATCAACATAAAAAAAGGTGTAATAATACTAATAATAATAAAACAAATTAATTATCATAAGTCTAAAATTTTAAATAGCAAGTTCTACGCATTACTTTGTGGTTTTTCACAATTGACCAAATAATAAATTTAATTTTTTAATATTCCTATGTAGTAATATATGCTACAAATTATTTTAGTAAAAAGAGATAAAAATAAACAGGGCGAGAGCACAATAAACATTAGGACACTTTAGGGAAGTTTTTATTTTTAACTGTTCACTTTTTTTTTAATGTGTGGAAGGATAGAAAGGAAAAAAGATGGACCTATTTTTTTACGAGATTAAAGAATTTTTAAATGATATGTGAATTGTGATGTTTTTTTTTTATTTTTTAACACCGTAAGTTGGTAGGTCCGTAAAGACGGAGTAACAATTTTTTTATTTTATAATCTCTACTATTTGAATGATAGAAATAATCCCTCAAGCTTTACAATAATAAAACTGAACAATATATTAATTACAAGCGTATAATTGTTTTTAACTGATGAATAGATTTTAATAGTCTCTTTTTTAGCGTAATTGTTTATAACTAATGAATGGATTTTAATAGTCTCTTCTTTTAAAAAAAATTGTACGCAAGATATAATTTTTGTCATACAAATATATTGAACGAAATGTTGGAACGAAAACTATTGAAAAAAACGATAATTGGTTATTTTAAGAGCAATTATTTTGCTATTATTATGAAACTAAGTTGCGATACAAGTGTACAACCAAATTAGTTGTTAGGAAAATAGATAATGCGGCCTTCTGGACACTGGAGAGGACATGGAGAGAACAAGCGGCTTAGCTTTAGATTTTGGAGAAGAAAGCGATTGAATGGACCTGGCTTTCACATTATCCATATGGACCATCATTATAAAATAGCAAAAATGAAAAGAAAATTGTATTTGCTATTAGCAGATGATTTACTTGATGACAAACTTATCAAAGTTTCGGTTAGAACAATATCAAGTAAAGTATGCATTTTTTATATATATAATTGCGATGACAAATTATCATATAATTAAATTGATTGATTTGTTTACATAGAAGTATTATTGGGGCCTATAATTTTCACAAACTTGGTGTAAATAATAAAAAAAAAAATTCATGTGTCGATTGTTCGTAAAACGAAAATGTGTTTTCCTTAAAAGATAACTTTCTGTCGTTAGTTTGAAATAAGTATTAAACTGTTAAAATATTAACAAGTACCTATTAAATACAATATAGAGACAAATACTTATATAATATCAGATCGATAGAGAAATCGAAATGTTATGATATTTTATACAATACCAAAAGTTGACATCATGTTTTTTTTCCTCCCGATAGTTGAAAAGCCTCCATCAAGTATAACCGTACAACCAAGTATATCAATTAATTTATTTTAAATTTAAAATTTTATATTATCTTTCATTTGACTTTAATATATTACATATAATAGAAGGTACAGAAAATTAAATACAAAAACATAAATAATCTTGGTTAGTTTGAAATTTTATGCAAGTCCATTCCCTCAAGAAACATAATTTCGTGATGGAAAGTAAAATTAAATATTTTAGTCCATAAAAATAAACATTTTCGAAGAAAAAAAATATACAAAGGCATTTATTGAATTTTAATTAGAAAGGGTTTTGTCATTGTCAACTAGCAAGACCACACGCATGGCATTGAAAGCAAGGAGTTACCAAGCACTTTAGTTCTCTTAGCAAAGGATAGATAGACTAGGTATAATGGGGAAAAGATGCGGTTCTGGTTGCGTTTATTCCCTTTTCTCGTTGGAGTGGGAATAAGCAAAGTGACCTTTCGATTCTGTACTTTCCTTTCTTTCTAAAAGACAGTTTTTCTGTGCAAAGAAATTTTTTTTATCTTTAAATAATGTAGTATCAAAATTCAGACTTTATGTTGTGCTTCTAGAGAGAAAATCGACAGGTGTATCGCTCGCCTCATTTTACTTTTTTTTTTTTTAGTTGGGATCTGATTGTTTGGAAAGAAAGTAGCAGCAGAAAATTGTTTTTGGTAGAAACATGTGTTATGAGTGTTTAAGGGGGAATAATTTTTTTTTTCTGATGACGCTGGCTAAAGTTGTCAAATTTTATCAACGAAAGTTTGAAATCATAGCTGTTCTGTTGTCAGCCAAATACTTCATCTATCGATGCACTGATGTTAACAGCTTAATAGTGATCTTTATCTTTGTATTTGCGTAATTTCTTCAGTTGCTATCAAAGTATCAAAACCGCATATATAAATCTTTTGAAGTCTTCTTAAAATCAACTAGGCATAGGACCAGGCTGATTCAGCCTTTGTATATGTTTTTTTTGTTCTTTTTTGTACAATTTTACTTTAATTTAATGAAAATGTTGTAGGGGCCACCCTACCCAAAAAAATATATATATCAACTTGGTATGACAATTGCGCTATGTTTTTTTAGATGGCAATAATTCAACATGAACTATCTTAGATTTTCAAATATATTTAATTCTTAAATTAAATAATAATTGGTACGACTATTTTTAATATATTTAATCAATAAAAAAGAACTCTATTTTTAATTATAGAAAATGCAAAAATAGAAAACTATTTTTAACTATAAAAATGCGATTAATTATAGATTTGTTGAACAAGAAAGTGAATATTAGCAACGTTGAAAAAGGTACAAAAAACACTAAAAACACAAATATCTCATGGTGTTGTATTTGATGACTAACCTTTATTTATTTATTTTGGTAGAAATTAGGCCCTAATTAGAATGACTTTTTTTAAAAAAAAAAGCGGGAACATAGAATTTCTATGTTATTGAAATTTTTTTATCAAAATATATAAATTTGTTTTCAATAGATCGGAATTTTTATATTTATTTAATCCAGTAAAATCCAAAAAAGTTAGATATGATGGAAGAGTTGAAATTATGCGTTATATCAAGACTCAAGACTCAAGAGCTTCTGCTGCAACTAGTAACTAAATTACGAAATTATTTCTGACCGGATCTGATATGGGACATCCTAGGAAAATGACATCCCAGGACATCCCATACGATCATGGCCCAAAATACATGTGCGCTGGTTCAAATAGAAGAGCGGTGCACTTCCAGCACGATTCTGCGATGCTGACGTCATTCAAAAATTAGGAGTACTTAAATTAGTGTGAAGGAGTATATAAATGTGTTTTCTAATAAAATAAAAAAATTTAAATATTATTAATATATCAAATTCTGTCATTTGGAGCAAACAGTTGGAAATAGAAGGAAATAAATAATTCTGCGTAAGGGAGTATATACTTCTGTATATAGAATACAAAATTAGCATTTAAAAAAATAGAAAAAAAATGTGCAAAATCAAATTTGAAAATATTAAGAAGTATATACTTCTTCTGAAAAAAGTACATACTTTTCCATACGGGAGTATATAATTTTTGATAAAAACGTTCAAATAAGCATTCAATATATGAATTTGAAAATAAGAATAATCATATAAAAATTGAAATATTAAGGGAGTAAATAATTCTCTATACGGGAGTATATACATCTACATATAAAATACAAAATTAGCATTTAAAAGGCAGACAAAAAATGTACAAATAAAAATTGAAAATACTATGGATTATGGAAGTATATACTTCTATCGAGAGGAGTACATACTTTTCCATACGGGAGTATATAATTTTTTATCAAAACATTCAAATAAGCATTCAATATATGAATTTGAAAATAAGAATAATCAGATAAAAATTGAAATATTAAGGAAGTAAATACTTCTTCGTAAGAGAGTATATACTTCTACATATGGAATACCAAATTATCATTTAACAAGCAGACAAAAATTGTGCAAATAAGAATTCAATATAATAACATAGTATATGATTCTTAAAAAGAGAGTATATAATTTTTAAAAAGGGAGTATAAACTTCTTCATAAGAGTTCAAATAAGCATCCAATACTAAATTTTCATTTAATCATGTTCAACCATCAAGTTATACTCAACAAACAAAAACAAACAACAATAACAAATTATACTCAACCACCAAGTTACACTCAAATTGTATAATTAATGACTCACAAGTTACACTCAACCACCAAGTTTTGCAATCTTCTCGATCAAACACCAAGTTCAATCTTCTTCCTCAATATCAAGGAGAACACATTCACTTGTAGTTCTGAATTTAGGCTTCATTTCATTAATAGGATCTAGTAATAGCTCGTAAGCAACAACTCGCTTATCATTAATGACATTAATCTGCAAAATATAGAATTGTCCAATTTTGGAACAAAAATTCAATACAGTTTATAATTTACTCTCTTATCCTATATTTTGTACTTCTTTAAGCCTATATTAAAACACCAAGATAGAATATGTATTACAAGTTTGATAAACTCACCACTGACATCTCCTTTTTTAAGCCTATACTAAAATACCAAAAACACTGTCAGGTTCTTGATATGTACTCACTTGTTGTATATTATTTACTCTCTTATTGTATATTTTGTACTCCTTTAAACCTATACTAAAATACCAAACACACATGTCAGGTTCTTGATATGTACTCCCTTGTAAGATATTATTTACTTTCTTATCATATATTTTGTACTCCTTTAAGCCTATACTAAAATATCAAACACAACTTTCAGGTTCTTGATATGCACTCCCTTACTAGATATTATTTACTCCCTTATTCTATATTTTGTACTCCTTTAAGCCTATACTAAAATACCAAACACACATGTCATGTTCTTGATATGTACTCCCTTGTTGAATATTATTTACTCCCTTATCATATATTTTGTACTCCTTTAAGCCTATACTAAAATACCAAATACACCTATCAGGTTTTTGATATGTACTCCCTTGTTAGATATTATTTACTCCCTTATCCTATGTTTTGTACTCTCCTTATTCTATCTTTAATAAAACCATAGAATACATACTCCCTTATCCTATATTTTGTTAGATATTATTTACTTCCTTATCCTATATTTTGTACTCCCTTGTTAGATATTATTTACTCTCTTATTTTGTCTTTAATAAAATCATAGAATACATACTCCCCTTATTTAATATGTTTAAACTCCATAATTGTTAATATATACTCCGTTAGGAAATTATAATCTAATGTTGAACATATTTTACTCCATATTAGTTATAATGCATAATATATACCTTCATTAAAGAATAAAGATATATACTCCCTTAATTCTAATATTTACTCCTTTAATTCTAATATGTGCTCCATCGTTCAGAATACATACTCCTTATTTGTAATATTTACTCCCTTGATCAACTATATGTACTTCTTAATTCAAGATGTATACTCCCTTAATAGTAATATGTACTCCCTCATTCAACATATATATACCCCTTATTTGTAATATTTACTCCTTAATTGTATTATTTACGTCCCTTGATTAACTACAACTACTCCCTCCTTCAAGATATATATTCTCTTAATATATACTAAACTTGCAATGTATATTTACTCCCTTATTTTAAGTTAACTACACACGTAAAAAAACATACATAACTCATTAATAATTCATCGGTTTAATATATACTTCCTTATAATATATAGTTACTCTCTTATTCTAAGATAACTACACTTGCAAAAAAAAATAATAAATAAAAGAAAATACAAAACAAACTAATAATTATCTTTCTAAATATATACTCCATTACATAATTTATTCACTCTCTTATTCTAAAATAACTACACTTGTAACAAATAAGAACAAAAATTACTAATAATCAATATCTCTATTAAGGATGAAGCTTACATTTTCTGTGACACCTCTCATTAGGAACTTGATTATATCAGTGGAGTTTACAACAAGATTAGTGCTCTTGTAGACATTCGAGGATTCAACTTTCTTCTTAGCCAACGCATGAAAAATAACTAGTTTTTCCCAACATATCGATCTTTGCATTGCAAATGATGACAGTATTAACAGCTTTCATCAAATCAACTGTTATAGAGTACAAGATATTTAGTAATTTAACCATTGCAAAAAAGATCAAAATATTATTTTATTTACGAGATATAATAATCAAAATATCTTAAATGTTAAGCTAAGCAGTAGTAATTTAACCATTAATTAAGTATCATTCATGTACAACGCATGAATATTTTAGGGATTGAATTGTTTCATGAGAAAATATCAACTAATTGGCATCAAAATCTCTTAAATAAATGAATCATTTCTAAACTTTTTTTAATTATGAGTAATTAAGATTATAAAATCTAGATAAATGGATCTATTCCCTTTCTTTTGTATAAGTCTAAAGATCAAAATTAACCTAATAATGCCATATCAACTAAAAAATGCTTCAAGATAATTAAAGAAATCAGTTTTTATTAGTACTCCCTCTAGCTTATTTATTTACTCCCTCAGAATTATTTATTTACTTCTCAGTAAATGACATCAAAGCAATCAATGTTATTTATATAGACAATTATCTTAGATAGATACACCTGATCGAAGGGGAAACCAAGTCTCAAAATAAAAACCTCGTGTCTACCGATCTAATCGTTTGTAGAACAGCTTGAGGGTCGAATCCACAGGGACGGTGTTGGAATATTAGTCTTTTACTTTACTAAACTAGTTAGACGGTTCAACTCTTAAGTGAATTAAGGGTTGCAGGTGAGCCTAAATCCTAAGTCTAGTTACAAGGTCAAAACAAGAATTAATGAGAGAGATTCAACAAGTCACGAAATTCTAGGGTTTCTGGTTGCTAACACTTCTTCTTAGTCCCAGTTCCAGCGGCCCGCTGACTCTCGTAGCGGCCCGCTAAAAGAACTTAGGTCGCTGATCTATTAGACTGGTCGCTGGCTACTTGGCGGGCATAGACAACCTCGCTGATTCACTCAGCGGCCCGCTAGAATTAGCGATGTGAATGCAAATTGACCTAATTCAGTTGATAATTGTGCAGGGATAATGGCTTAATTAAGGTCCTAGATCAAACTCTCGTTTAGGTCTGGTTATCAATTAATTAACCCAATTTCCCTCGTATAGAATCTAGATTTCAACTATCGTTTCTTGGTCTAGTTTCTACAAGTTTATACCTTTCTAACCTATGAAATCCTTGAGTTTTCACTCTTGGAAAGGACTTAACTCTCGTTAACTAGTCCTGGTTTAACCTTTCAGTTTACAACCTTCATGTTAATCATAATCATGCCTAATAATCTAAGTTTATTTGGACTTAACCACCTAGCAATTAAGCGAGCTCTACTTAAAGGGTGTAAACAAATCTACTTAAATATTTATGGCATAATCAATTCAAGCAATTCAAGCAAGATATAAAATGCAAAGATACCAAATGAACTAAATAAACATGCAATCAACAACTAAGAATTCGAGTTTACAACCATAGCCCTAAAACAAACAATCAACAACTAAGAAACATCATACAAACACAAGAGAAAATGAGAATAAGGAAATATTACAACCAATTGCTCTTGCGTGTGTCGAAATCTCCTATCAAACACGTCTCTTGCTGTCGCAATCAACCTGCTTGGCGCTGCCTCGATCTGGACTTGAGACCTAACTCTCAAATAACTCAATGTCTAACCCTAACTTGACCTTGGATTTGGTCTCCTTCTTGTTCTCTCTTTTGTTCTCCTCAAATAGGTCTTTTATAGGCCTTGGGAAGGTCTAGAAACGCTGGAAATAACTGAAGACGTGCTCTGGATGCACCTGGAGTCGGTAGAAACCGTCATCCAAATATAGAATTGCCAAATCGGGCGATTCTGCTAAATCTGGCAGTTCCAGGCCTGCGGGCCGCTGGGCCTTTCAGCGGGTCGCAGGAAAATGTCAGAACTGCGTCCTGTCAGTATTTTGGGCATATCTCCTTCATCCGAACTCCGTTTGAGGTGATTCAAGATCCGTTGGAAAGCTTAGAACGAGCTCTTCAACTTTATGGACTCATCCAAGTCATTTCTTGTCCAGAATCTGCAATAAAATTAGAAACTATGGTAGTAACTCATTCTTGACACAAAAACCTAATTAAACTAATCTAAATTCATCTAAACTATCTAAACTATATAAACTCAAGGCAATTGGTTTAGTTTGGAGACAAAATGGTACTTGAATATGCATACAAAATCCACTCATCAAATCCCCCCAAGTTTAACCTTTGCTTGTCCCCAAGCAAATATCTATCTTAAAAGGATGGTTTGGCTCTAAACTAAAATAATGACTTGAGACTTACAAGTTATGAAGATTCTTAACATGCACCAATATCATGATTTGATTGAATTATTTAGACAATTTTACAAGCTTTTTCAAATTGAATTGAGTTGTCCCAAACGACCCACGCTTACCCCACGGGTGAAACACTTAGGATACTTGTAACTATTGCCCATAACTTACCTTGTTCAATTCCTAAACTTATTGATTTTTCAAAGTTTGACAATTGACTTTGCAAATAGACCCGGGATCACACCCTACCAACACAAATAACATATCATATCAATTTATTTCACAACCAAGCTCTTGAGTACTTGAACCGCTATATTGATTTTCGAAAACGCATTGGAAATCGAACTAAAGTGAGGCGGAAAAAAGGGTACAACTCCTCACCCATTCTATTCCAAAGTTTTTGGGTTGGACTTTTTAACTTTTCTCCCGGGGCTAGGAGGTTTTCCCGCGGTGGAGAGGTTAGCCAAATTACGGTGGATTTATTTTCGAGATTTTTCTCGTTTTTTTTTTCTTTCCTTTTTTTTATGTCATGAGCCTTTCTGTTTTTACTCATGATTTATGGAAGTTCTTCTATCCACCATAACCTATAGCTTCCCGCAATGTCCATGGCATTGCACGCTTTTTAGTTCCCCTTTTTATTTACTTTTTCTCTTTTTTTTTATATACAAGGGTGTGTATTTACATCTTCGACTTTTAATAAACTTGAAAACAGCGGTTGTTTGACTCTAGACTTAGTGTTTATTTCCTTAGTTGACATGCATTTGGGTCGGTAGAATCGATCTTGACAAAATTTGGAAATTAATTCAATTGGTGGTTGTCTTGGTTACCGATTTCTAATTGGTCAAGTCATTCATACTACTTATCAAATCATCAAATTTAAGTTTCAATCAAGATAGATTATGATACAATACCTACTCATTTCCTAATGTCACAGGGGCTAGTCGATCAATTAGATGACCCACAATTCAAATCGAAATTTTTTTTCTAAAACCTCCTAAATAATTCATTCAATTCACGATATCAAAACTTGTTAAGTATCTTCCTAACTTATCTAAATGCAATCTATATGAAATTATCATGCAATAGAGACAATTCCTAAATGAAATGCACAATTATACCTGTCAGTTTCAGTTTAAGCTACCCATCGAAAATCTCAGCGGGTCGCCGATACACTCAGCGGGCCGCCAAAAATCTCAGCGGGCCGCCGATACTGGGACAGATGCAAAATGAACACCTAATATGCATGATGCAAACCTAGATACAACTCCTATTCTCTCCCCCCAAGTTTAAAACTTTGCACTGTCCTCAATGCAAGGAAAACATAACTTAAAAGAGAGAAAGGAAAGGAAACTCATCAAATTATTGTAGTGGTTATGAAGTTCGCATAGGGGTTGGTGCGACTTGCAAAACGGCTTGTATGCTCCTTCATGGTGTATCCCCCAAGTTTGAGCTCTTGCATACAATTCGTGTAATGGTGCTTCCAAAAGCTGATTTGTCACTTTTCTTCAAACCTTGGGTTGCCTCCCAAGAAGCGCTTGTTTTAGGTCACTAGCTTGACCACCTTGCATTTACTCATCTTATCTTCATTTTTCTCCCTCTCCACGCATCATAGTTCTCCCAAAAGTGATTGAGCGGATCCTTTGAAATATGCTTGGAGTGTTCTTCTTTGGATTTCATCTTCCTCGGCTCAATTATGATGTGATACTTGATTTGCGGTTTGTTGTCTTCCATCACATCAAGTTTCTCCAAACATCTTCTAAGAGTGCACAAGTCGAATTGGTTGAACTTCTCATTTGTGTTGTCGGATGCCTCGACTTTGAGAGTAGTGTCACCATCTTTCTTCTCTTCAAGTTCATCATTCATGTTCTCAATTGGAGGATGCTTCAATTCCAACTCATTAGATTTGACAATTTCAGTCCTAAACAATCTTTGTGGAAATGGAATTGGAGGGATATAGGGAGAAGGTGGTATGTACTTTAGTTCATCAAATTCCTCTTGTACTTCCCTATTCTCAACTTGTTTGCTTTCAGTTTTGTTGGTATCTAACCAAATTTGGGTCTTCTTGGAACTAGAGTTTTCAATTTCACAATCACTATGCAAAGTCAATTCATTGTTTTGTTCATTATGTGGCCTATATGAAGAATTCTCAGTCTCTAACATCCTTTGATGATGGGTAATGAGAGTATTGAGAGAAGATGATATAGATTTCATTTCTTTCAAAAGTTTCTCATTAAATTCGATTTGGTTCATTTTAAATTCTTCAAACCTTGATTCAACACTTGACATTTGCGTAGATGATCGGAAATTATCAAAACTAGGAAAAAAAGTAGACCTATGGTATGGTTGAGACACTAAACCATCATTGTTCAAAGCAAAAGAAGGAAAATCATTCAAACCAGAATCGCATGTCTGTCTGTTGAGGTTCCAGCGGGTCGCAGGATCTCCCAGCGGGTCGCTAAAACTGGCAGTCATGTTTTGTGCTTCAGGTTCCCTCCATATGAATCTCGAACGGTTTGTTTGACAGTCAAAAGGTTCGTCGAATCCGATGTGGTTGCTGAAGTTCTGGTTGTCTCCACATGCAATATTGATCGTGTTTTGCACGTTGTGAAAAGCACGTTCAAATTCACTCATGTTCGCATTAAGTCCGAATTGCCTATTCATGTGGTTGATTTTCTTCCAATTATCCTCCGCCTCTTGCTCACGTACCTGAAAAGAAGGAAACATGGTGATAGAATTTTTTTGGTTTTTTTTTAATAAGATAAGACAAAATAAGTAAGATACAAGGATACAAGGGTGTCTATGCTAAATTACTAAAGTAAAATGCCAATATTCGAGCAAACCGTCCCCGGCAACGGCGCCAATTTTGATCGAAGGGGAAACCAAGTCTCAAAATAAAAACCTCGTGTCTACCGATCTAATCGTTTGTAGAACAGCTTGAGGGTCGAATCCACAGGGACGGTGTTGGAATATTAGTCTTTTACTTTACTAAACTAGTTAGACGGTTCAACTCTTAAGTGAATTAAGGGTTGCAGGTGAGCCTAAATCCTAAGTCTAGTTACAAGGTCAAAACAAGAATTAATGAGAGAGATTCAACAAGTCACGAAATTCTAGGGTTTCTGGTTGCTAACACTTCTTCTTAGTCCCAGTTCCAGCGGCCCGCTGACTCTCGTAGCGGCCCGCTAAAAGAACTTAGGTCGCTGATCTATTAGACTGGTCGCTGGCTACTTGGCGGGCATAGACAACCTCGCTGATTCACTCAGCGGCCCGCTAGAATTAGCGATGTGAATGCAAATTGACCTAATTCAGTTGATAATTGTGCAGGGATAATGGCTTAATTAAGGTCCTAGATCAAACTCTCGTTTAGGTCTGGTTATCAATTAATTAACCCAATTTCCCTCGTATAGAATCTAGATTTCAACTATCGTTTCTTGGTCTAGTTTCTACAAGTTTATACCTTTCTAACCTATGAAATCCTTGAGTTTTCACTCTTGGAAAGGACTTAACTCTCGTTAACTAGTCCTGGTTTAACCTTTCAGTTTACAACCTTCATGTTAATCATAATCATGCCTAATAATCTAAGTTTATTTGGACTTAACCACCTAGCAATTAAGCGAGCTCTACTTAAAGGGTGTAAACAAATCTACTTAAATATTTATGGCATAATCAATTCAAGCAATTCAAGCAAGATATAAAATGCAAAGATACCAAATGAACTAAATAAACATGCAATCAACAACTAAGAATTCGAGTTTACAACCATAGCCCTAAAACAAACAATCAACAACTAAGAAACATCATACAAACACAAGAGAAAATGAGAATAAGGAAATATTACAACCAATTGCTCTTGCGTGTGTCGAAATCTCCTATCAAACACGTCTCTTGCTGTCGCAATCAACCTGCTTGGCGCTGCCTCGATCTGGACTTGAGACCTAACTCTCAAATAACTCAATGTCTAACCCTAACTTGACATTGGATTTGGTCTCCTTCTTGTTCTCTCTTTTGTTCTCCTCAAATAGGTCTTTTATAGGCCTTGGGAAGGTCTAGAAACGCTGGAAATAACTGAAGACGTGCTCTGGATGCACCTGGAGTCGGTAGAAACCGTCATCCAAATATAGAATTGCCAAATCGGGCGATTCTGCTAAATCTGGCAGTTCCAGGCCTGCGGGCCGCTGGGCCTTTCAGCGGGTCGCAGGAAAATGTCAGAACTGCGTCCTGTCAGTATTTTGGGCATATCTCCTTCATCCGAACTCCGTTTGAGGTGATTCAAGATCCGTTGGAAAGCTTAGAACGAGCTCTTCAACTTTATGGACTCATCCAAGTCATTTCTTGTCCAGAATCTGCAATAAAATTAGAAACTATGGTAGTAACTCATTCTTGACACAAAAACCTAATTAAACTAATCTAAATTCATCTAAACTATCTAAACTATATAAACTCAAGGCAATTGGTTTAGTTTGGAGACAAAATGGTACTTGAATATGCATACAAAATCCACTCATCAACACCCATAGATATAATTAATTACTCCCTGACACAATATATTTACTCCCTTGTACAATATATTTATTCTCTTGCACAATATATCCACAAAAGAAACAATATATTTACTCCTCTGGCACAATATATTTACTCCCTTCAACCACTAGAGTATAGCTCAGTACAAATCACTAATTTAATAGTTCTTATATGTACAAAAGAAAAATACCTTGAAATATGAAGAAGATCGATAACAATGACATTTGAATTAGTGATCTCGCTAACATCACCACTCCATTGTCTGTTCAAAAGTATATTGGATTGGAAAGCATCTTTTTGCTTTGCCTCCTGAGAAAGCCTCTTTTTAAGCTTGTCCGTTTTCTTTCTATCTGCTCGAGATATTTTCGTATTTTATAGAAACCATCTCATCTTAGCTGGATTACTGGGCAAGAACTACTAAAGGGCATGTCAAGAGTAAAGGAAAACGATCAAATAGCACATACGACCATGGCAAGAAACTTGATTGCTTCATATCTGAGAAGGAGAGAGAGTACCTTAGCGATATCTTTTCAAATATTAACTGAGCAAACCTATCTTCGTTGCGAGGAAGGAGGCGGCGCCTACTTCCTCGTCAGTGACTCTGACAAAGATCTATCTTCCTCGCGACGGAGGTCCATCGCTGCCATGGCAAAGCTAAGAGAAGAGAGAGGTCAGATCTGGAAGGAGAGAGGTTTGGTCTGACAACGTGTGAGATCCGATAGAGAGAGAAAGAGCGCACTGGCTTCGTAGAGAGAGAAAGAGCACACCGGCTCGTTGAGAGAAATTAAAGATTAATGGGAGTAGATGAATTTATGGAAAGATTTAAGAGGTATTTAATTGTCTCACATAAGATACACGTGACTACGAAAAATTAATGGACTTCAGCCCGTAAAGATGGCAGGATGGCACGTCCTTAGAATGTTACATAGGATATCCGATTTCCGACTGAGCATTGGTTTGTAGGCCTATATTTGTCGCAAGTAGTTCTGGGCCGCTATGTTACATGACGATTTTTGG
Organism: Rhynchospora pubera; assembly: GCA_028095005.1. Lineage (NCBI taxonomy): Eukaryota > Viridiplantae > Streptophyta > Magnoliopsida > Poales > Cyperaceae > Rhynchospora > Rhynchospora pubera. The sequence continues at coordinate 59,710,646 of CM051459.1, read as the reverse complement.
TTGCCGAATTGAAGTCTCTTTTATTAGTAAAGTTTACAAAAAAAAATAATAATTTGATTACTGCAGTTAGACTGAAAACGGAAGCTGTTTCCATCGTTATTTCGTTTCAAAACGAAACGAAACAGCTAAAGAATATGGTCATGCTTCAAAAACGAAATAATAAAAGGGGCCATTTGGATCGCTTAGGAATAGGAGGAATTTCCTATTTCTAGGAATAAAATATTAAGAAGTGTGTAATTTTGTGAAGAGTTTGAATTGTTTATAATAAATTTATGTCCAGGAATAAGAAATTCCTTCTATTCCCAGAGCATCCAAACAGCCCCAAAACGATTTCGTCCATGTGTAAATCACGAAAATTTCATTGATTTCAATCATTTCGTCTAAAATGAAACGGTTAATGAAATTAATAATTAGTTTCGTTACCGTTCGTTTTTGCAGCCGTATCTGCAGATTTGTCATTGCTTGGCATCGTTTAAACAAAATGAATAAAATAGACAAAGTAAATATATAGATGATCAAAGTGAACACATACAAACAAATTAGTTCAATAAAATAAGTTGAATATGCATATAAAAATCTAAACAAAGGATGACAAAATTTATTTGTTTATATGTGTCATTTTGATCATATATATGTTCTTCTTGTCTCTTTTATGTGTTCATTTTGTTTAAACGACGACCAAACAACAGACTGTTATCATTTCTCATTACGAAATATTAATAGGGCTGCTTGTATCATATGGGAATAGGAGGAATTTCTTATTCTTAGGCATTAATTTATTATAAACAATTCAAACTCTTCATAAAATTACACACTTCCCAATACTTTATGTCTAAGAATACGAAATTTCTCCTATTCCTAAGCGATCAAAACAGCCCCAATAGTAGCGATTTCCAAGGATATGCATGGGTCCCTTTATTTATAATTTTTTTCACAATCATGCAACGCTATTCATTCAATTAATCGGAAAGATATATGATTCAAAAACACACGACGCCAAAATTACGCAGAGTTGAGCTTACTGAGCAGTAGAGATCACAAATTTGCACAAAATTAAGATCATGAGGCGACATTAAGTGAGAGAAAAAAAAACTTCTATTTAATTTTTTATTCTTTTTTCAACAAGAATGCCTCAATTTTAAGGCATTATTTAGGTCATACGCACAAGAATATATATTTTACAACATCTCCTCACACTTATATTATTTATCATGGTCGTGAAAGAAAGATATCATAGAAGGATACACAACTTGCTTTGCTGTGACACCCATGACAAAGTCGGCATGTGCAAAATCTTTCAAGAATTGCACCGAAAGCTTGTCGATTTTATGCAGCTTGAGATCGTCTAACAGCTGCGCTACATCACTAACATCAGAGAGAAGATCCTTACCTCCATAGCTCAAAAACAACGGTAGGTCTACTGGTATGTTTGTTAAATTATATACTGGCGGGCTCGTTTGGCCATAGTTCTCCATGTTTAGATCTCTTCTTTCATAATCATACTTTGTTAAGACACCATCTCTAAATGCTGAAAGAATGATTGGAAGTTTGTAAATGCAGTTGTTACAAATTACAAATTTATGCTTGATATTTGATTGAATGTGTTACGAGTGAAAAATGCAAAGTGCAAAAGATTTAAGACTGTCATATCAGTTAGGGGTAAATTCCTCGTTTTTTTATGGTTGTTTTAGTTGCTCTATGGTTTTACTCATTTATTGAGCAAAAACAATAGGGTTTTTTCTTTATATTTACTAATATCACTTCTATCTCACCAAATATTTAACAAAATATTGGCATTTTTACTGGAACTTACTGTAATGGGATGAAATGCAATCCAAATTAAGTGTACCTATTAGAATTCTAAAAGGAAAGGTAATAAAATAAATACAAAAGAAGCTATTTAAAACACAAAGAGCCTTACTCTGTGCTAAATGCACCATGGTCTTTGTTGATGTTGGCTGTGGTTCATACTTCAAGAATAACTCAACAGTAGATGCATTTAGACAACAATTGTTCCCTACGAGAATATAGTTTAATTCAATTGAGATCAGTATATAATCTGTTAGTGACTGATTAAATTTTTTTTTTATTTAAACAGACTTTTAAGCTTGTCGGGTCCCAATTCTAATACAAGACAAAAGCAAACTAAACCAAAAATTTTAAGCTTCCAGGAATGCTGGCATGCTGTACTGTACAGGTACGATCCCAATTCTGGAATTTGATTGAATTAGGTACAGAAAACCCTTATTAGGTATATTTTGTTAATTAGAAAGTTATGAACTCAAAAACTAATGAACAAAACAATCTATAAACTATAATAGTACCTGTAAAAGATGTCATGAGGTCATAGCAATCAACACCAGGCTGATTACAGAATCCTTTCAGTAAATTGACCACTACCGCACTGCACAATTTGGAGTACATATATTTAAATTTTATTTTATTTATTTATTTTTGCATCAACTTCTTATAAGTAGAAACTTGTTCATACGAAAATTGTTTAGAACTTTAGATAAGAGGAATTGACAATAAACTGACCAACCTTGCAGGATTGAACTCAGACACCCCGAGCCAATTAGTTATTATCTATTTCATGGAGGAAAAAAAGAAAAAAAAAATCAGATATAAGACACAACAATGCATATTAGATGGAAGCAATGAAAGAAGTCTTATTTCCTGGCAAAATCGGATTTTAGCATCAACCAGATTACTTATTTGTCGAGAAATTAATTTGGTACGAGACCAGTTAAATGTAATCCAATCAATTCTCTTATTATTTTGTCAGGATTGAAAACATTTTCAGTATCTTTACTGGTGCTGGTAGTTTTACTGGTACAAGAAGTAGAAATTTTTACCTCCCCCACAAAGGCCTTGGCACAAAGAATTCCCAGAGGGGTTTCCATGTGGGTCAAGTATGCTACTGGACTTAGCAAAGCAGCTGATTTTAACTTATCTACCAATTTCCCCTCTGAAAATGATGCCAATGCTACCAATGTCCCCTGTACCAATACATAAGATAAATTATTTTTTTAGGATATTAACTAAAAGTGAATCCCATGATCTGAAATTTGTCATGTTTTGCTTTAATAAAGACCTAATGCTGTAACAAATAGCTAGCTTTTCTTTGTCCCCAATTAAGCATGGTTCAGATCACTTTTGTTAAGCTTATTGGAGATTGATTCTGGATTAAGCTGATTGAGATCAAAACAGGAGAACATAGAGTGATATTTTTTTTATGGCTGATTTTAGATAGTTAAATGTCAATATTAGAAGAAGCATGTCTCTCTGAAAAAAATAAAATAAGTACAAACGTACCAAAGAGTGGCCAACATAGTGAAGCTTCTGACCGCTCTGTTTGTAAACAAAATCAACAATTGCAGGGAGATCAATTGACACCAATTCATCCCATGACCAATCCCAGTAGCTCTGTCCAACAAAATTTAAAAACAAATAATAGATTATAGTTAATCAAATTATAACGAAGTTCAGTTATAATTTTGAAAGGAAAAATCAGAAGAAGCTTGTTGGTTTTTGTAACTTTTAAATCTACGTATAGCTTGAAAAGCATAATTCTACAGGAAATGATCGGTTTTCATTTATGCTTATTAATTGGTTTGTACAAGTTAAGACAAAATTTACACTAATAAATGGCATTTTGAAATTGAAAGGTTAGCTTACCCTGCTTTTAGGGTCTAGGGAGGTGTGTTGGCGGCTAAAACGGGTGCCTCTTGTGTTAGATATCCACACATCATACCCGCTATCAGCTAAGATGAAGGCAAGGGATTCTTGTGGGGAGTTCAGTAACCATGTTATTCCATCCTGTGATTTGTAGTCATGAAAATAGTTTATTGGAGAATTGATATTTTGAAAAAAATTTGAAATTAAAAGTTAACAAATAACATTATCTATATGCTGTCAAATTCTGTACCAAACCACAACAACAAAATAGAGGTATATAACTTCAATTAGCAGCTTTAATATCTATAATCATGTCCAGCATAATACTTTGACAGACATGATGCCTATATGAGACTCTGTCACTCACTCCTTATTTATTTATTTATTTTGTGAAAACTACCTCTGTCATTTGCTCCAATTTTTTATAACTTCTAACATGCCATAAATGAGACGTTATCTATAGGCCTGAGTGGCAATGCTCCAAAATACAGTTTCAAAGTTTGGGCCATAACTGGGTAGAGTCTATTTGCCTATGCATTGGATTCAATGATAAGCATTTAATTGGAGAGACCATTTAATAAGAAGAAATACTTCCTACCCACAATGTTGGAAATATCACATATTCACATTTATCCTCACACTATACTAAAAAAAAACATTGCAGGAAAATGAAAGAGGTCACTTTACTGTGTTCTTTTATTATTTTCATTATTATTTGTCTTGGTTTTACAAGGATCGCAAAGTCAATTTAATTTGTGGTTCGGGGAAATTTCAGGAGAATAACGCAAGCGATATATAAGTGACATTGTCGGTGCATATATAATATATTGTTACATGCTTTTCCATGGACAACAAAAAATATCACCTAGGGATGTTTGAATATATATGTGAGAGAGAATCGTTACTTGTTAATTTCAAGTATAGTAACTTTTTCTGTTGTTAGAATTTATTTGTCAAACACAGAATAATTAATCCTTATAATAACATTATTTCATTAATCTTCTAAAAATCAGAAGTAATATAATTTTCGCAGTAGTATTGTTTTGTTATTCCAATTATTTGTATCCAAATGCTCTCTATATTATTATAGTAACGATTATACAGTAACTGTAATTCACGGTTTAATCTCTTTGAATTGAATTGAATACTTCGTATTTATTATTATTTTTAAGAAGCTTTTAAGCTCTGAACCCGATTGCAATTAACGGCCTAAATTGGGAGTCAATGTGAATTCAAATCTAAGTTATATAACATTACGTTCTTTTTAAACGAACAGTACATGACATTGTAAATGCTGCCATCATCTTTATTTCCCTAGAAGACACGTCACATGATGATCAATAATTATCATTCAGGTTTTAGGAAAACCTACAATTTATCGGATTTTCTATTTATATATTTTTAATCATTACTTAAAATATGCATCTTTTCTGGCATATACACATTCCCCCAAAAATTACAACTTATCTATATGATGATAAAAGCTACAAGATATCATCGGACCCTAGCTAGCCTTGATGATTCTATTCTGCTAGCACGTCCCAAAACAAATATTCAAATTCAAGTTAGGTATTAATGCTTCAGTTTACACTTATGAATCGGCCATATGTATACCCAGCGCAAAATTAATTAAGGTAAAATTAATTAATTAAACATACCACAAGGACACCATGTTGTAAGAGCACTGGCTGCCGGCGGGTCCCACCAGCACCTCTATTCCTTCCAAATGGTATTCTCTGCATGCTCAATATATAACCATCTGTAGTGACCACCTAGTGAATGTAGATATATAAAACAAAACTAAATAGTAAGGATCAACGAACGAAGTATATATTTAAACATTTTACTTTTAAAGTGCATATAGCATAGATGCTCTAAGTTGGAACAAAAGCTGTTCCACTTGCAATAGTGCTATAGCATTATGTGACTATTTTTAGCACATACTGTAGAACAATAGAAACAATTAATTAAATCTAACTTGGGTCAAAAAAAAAAAAAAAAGAAAATAGCTGTATTCATCATAAAATGTTGATGCTACGCTGTAAATTGCAGCGTATCAATTTAATTCTATTCAACCATATAAGCATGCCTTTGCTAGCTATTTTCATATATAATGTAAAAAGAATAAAGTTTGTTATCTCCTCCCACCTGATGTTCTTCACACTTGTATCCATGCGGCGCAACAGCCAATGCGCAAAGGCCCGCACTAGCGTCGACGTCTCCTCTGCCTACCGCCATGTCCCACCATCTTGTCAGACGTGACCCGGAGACTTGCACAAAGAGACCAAGAAGAATAATGTGGGAGAGGGTCAAAATCTTGCCATAATATGACATTGTTTTGGGACCTCTCCTCTTTATTAGGAGAGAGTGATGGTATCTACTGATGTAGGGATGCCACCGTGCTATGATATATTGATATATGGTGGCTTTTATAGAAGAGCAAAGGATGGAGCTAGTAGAGAGGAGAGATGAACGTTAGGAGGAATGGGGTGATGGCACAAGTGTGATCATTTGTGCAATTGTAACATGGTGAGTGTGGTGTTATTTATATTAATATATATGCGCTGCTCTCCCAATTTGGATGGGTCCAACTATAGTAAAATAAAACTATTAATACAAGAAGAAGCTTTCGGAGTTATTTAGAAATTAAAATAGGTAAAGAGCTCAAATATTTCTATTTTGGCATTTTTATATGTAAACCTATTTTTAAAATTTAGATTATTTTAACTTGAAATTCTACTCATCAAAGCATAATTGTTAGATATATATCATGTATACATTAACTTACTTAACATATATGGTGCTTTTCTATTTGATGAAATCTCGAAATTGATGAGAGTATCAAAAGGATTTTAATATACATATATATACTCCATGGATATCGTGTGCAAGAAAAGAATAATGAGATTTGATTGAAATTTTACCATTCATAAACATACTATGTGTGCCTTCGTGGGAAAGCCAACATGTATTATCATACAGAAATCGATACACAGAAACTAGGTGGTCAAATAAATGACTTGAGAGTGCGCGCGCGTGTGAAAGCAAGAGGGTTGGATCATGGATATTGCCTTTATTTTGTTCCATTTTTTTCAAAAGAAGATAATAACTGACCCAAAACCCTGCCTTAAAATGTGGGCTCTTAAATTTTTGTGATGTTACTTCTTTTCGTCGATTCTTATTTCATCAGCTTAAAAAGAGTTCGACATTTGTCGAAGAATTTCATCGCCAGACATTATATTCTTTAGAGATCAATGGCCATGCTGCCATAGGTGCAGAAGTACCGTACGTGCAAGTCTTTTGGAGTGTTTTTAGGTACATTGGATCAGATTGTGATCAGCATATATTCGATGCTTTGAAATAAATACATGAACGTGTCCTCTCTTTGTAATCAGGCGAGATGAATTGATAAAGAATTAGCTTGATTGTTGTTATACTCTATGTTAAACTTATCAGAAATTCTGTCAACATAAAGAAACAATTGTACAGTTTCGCATTATTGTCAAATTGAGTACCAATTATTGTAATTTATATATTATTTAATTATCAACATAAAATAAAATTGGGTCCTGAAATATTTAAATTATGTTTTTCCTATAATTTTCTGATTTGTATAAAGTTCATGTTCGATAAATACACATATATTTTAATGTGGGCTTGAATTGATTTGAAACTTCGATAACTTGAAAATATTTTAACTCAAATTACTAAGTTACAAAAATAAAAATGTTACGAACATACTATTGACCATAAATATGAAAACCGTCTTTGAGAATTTTATGTAACGTCAATGTTATTCATACTTCATTAAAAATTATTAAATATTAACTGTTACAAATTTCAAGTTGTTTGATACATAGTATAACTTAAAATCAAATTTATTTTTTATGTATATGATGTTCATGACGATCACATTTCAAAACGGAATTCAACTTACAAATGAATTTTAAAATGTTATTAAAATTGTTGATTAATTTATTACTGATTTTGGTATCTATATTGCATTTCTCAAGCTCATGGCATGAATATTCTGTCCGTTATATAATTGTTGTTCTTCTCCCACGAGGAGGTTTCTTCAAAAAAAAAAAAAATTGTTGTTCTTCTTCCGTTTTGTCTTTACCCATTTATTGGTAGAATGAGAATTTTTTTTTTCCCTAAAAAGAACTATTGCGAGGATCAGAATTGGAGAACCTACTCTGAACTCTCCGGAAGGGTACAATACAACATTTCTTGGCCTTTTTCTTAGTTTTGCATGCCACGTAAGGTTGGAGTCTTGGATTGTCAGATTGGCACAGAATTAGAAGCGAGAAGAAGACATCACTTGATATATAATTCCAAATATTGCCCCAAATTTCAAACACTGAAATTTTGTGCAGTTGGAGGTATTTAAAGAGGTAAGAATTAATATTTTGCTCAAAAAATAATAACAAATAAAATGGAAAATGGGATCGAAGCAAAATATCTACTCTGCCTTTTGCATTTTTTGGCAAAATACTGTCGCGCCCAAAAATATTACCTTACTAATTCCACCCAATTAGAGTGCCTAAATACGCGTCCTTTAAAAGTTTAGGGAAAAAAATAAAAATCCTGGGTGTTTTTCATTGAAAACTTTGATTGTTAGACTCTTCTTTTTTTTTTTTTTTGGCAAATTGTTATTGTGAATTAAACGGCCATTAAAAGGGAAAATATATTGTCTTCGAATGGGGACGTAGATTTCAAATTAAAATATTGTCCGACCATTTGTTGTGAAAAAAAGACAACGTATGAGGTCATATCAATTGCAAATAATTGATCAAGATTATTTGGTGTTGAATTTATTGAATGCGAGAAGAGACATTTAAAGTAATATCAGTATAATTTCTTCTTCTTTAATTTGGTCTTGTTTCCTTTCAAGTCCTATGAATAAAAATTTCTTCTCTTCTTCCAAGAGAAATGTGCATCTCTGTTTTTTTGCTCTCCTCCGGAAACAGTACAGTAGTACCAATTACCAAAACACTTCTCTGTGTTTATGGCTCTTTTGTTCCTTTTCACTTTAGAGGTTTCTTCACATTTTGATCCCTATTGCGGTGTGAAAACAAGCCATTTAACAGGTCTCGGTCATCACAGTACTAGGACATACTTTTTCAGTCAATCTAGCTAAGTCTGAGGCGCACTATCAAATTTCACACATCTAATATTCCAATTAGGACCGTCAACGGTATGCCATTTATCGTTATGCCGTTTCGTTTAACCGAAATGAAATAGTTTGTGGCATAAAAAATTATATCGTTTTTTAAGTGGCATGGTTGGTTATACTGTTTCGACCATTTCAATCTCATTTCAAACCGTTTTATGTGTAATATACGGTTGATGGCACAAAAATTTGTTTCGTTTAATAAATAGAACGGTAAGTGGCATGTCGGTATTGTACCGTTTAATAAGTGGCACGGTAACGATTTGGTGTCATTCCGTGCCACTTACCGTGTTTTGACAGCCCTAATTCCAATATATATTCCACTTAGAGTCTTATTAGTCCATAATCAGTTAGAATTTTTAATTTCGATTTTTTTTCTTTTTGCAAGTCAATTGTCAATTCATCTTCCAATTTCCGAATTCTTTCATAGGATTCTATGTTTTCCCTTTAGCAGTGAACGAGTTGGCGATTTTATTTTTATTAAGTTTACTATACTTTACATAATATTAAAAATCAAGAGGTGAATGCTATTCAAAAAACTTGTCTGCATCACTTCTGTTGTAGAATTTATACTAATTATAAGGCACACGCTTGATCCAACGTGCACGGACATGCATCAGAAAATCAACACACAAGCAAACGGAATTAATGCTAGTTATATTACTCTTAAAGGACAATTATTTTTGTTGATTATTGATTTTTAAGCAAACAATGTTTTCTTCTTTTTGATGAACAATCATCTTGATTTTCGAGGTCATGGTCATCGGTTCTTCTGATAATCCCAATATATTGTTGTTAAATTTTCCATTCCCATTTTGAATTTTGAGCACACAATGGTAATTATTGCCTACACGGAGCACAGAGCAAACTAGTTTCTCAAGTTCACACTCAATGACTCGATTCAAAGGTAATGTGAACTCCAGTTGTTAATCTGACCTGTCTTCACAAATACTGCTTATTTCGGTCACTTAAGAAAAAGTTGAAGTTGTCTAGTGCTCCATCGCAAAAGTAAAAGCATCTCATGAAGATCTCAAAAGCACCAAGTACGATCATATTCTGGAGACATGCAACGTGCAAAAATTCTTTTACTTTTTATCGGTATTCCTTCATAAAGAATTTCTAACTAGACGATGCTTTTTCCAACACACGTTGCTTGGGTAGAAAGAATTAAAATAAAAATGGAAAACTGTATATTCTTAAGTGTCTAAATACCGTGAACTCAGGCGTCTATCTTTAGTTCGTTTCTTGTTTAATCAAAGAAAAATGGAACATGCAACATGTTCGATTCTCGAGTAGGTTAACAACATATTCCAATTCCTTGAGAGCCGCTGTCAGGCATTTTTTTTTTTAACATGTTTCAATTAAATTATGGGTTTTTTTTTATATAAAGAGAAGGGTTTCAATATATTCCATCAGTATCTTAGGTTCCATTTGGATAGCTTCTTCCCGGAATAAGGAATAACCACTTTTTACCAATAAATTTATTTCTAATCATCCAAACTCTTCACAAAAGTTACACACTTCCCAATAAATTTATCCCTTCCCAATAAATTTCTTCCCTTCTTTCTTCTTCCTACCTTATTCTCAACGCATTCAAACGGAGCCTTAGAGAGTCACTAAATTCCCCAACATCATTTTTAATTAATATATTAAATTTTAGAATTCAAACTTCAAAATCAAACTATTGCTTTTGTTCAATTTCATGAGAAATGTGTCATTATATATAATTTTTGTAAATTTTAAAGTTCATTCTCGATCTACATATTAAATACGAACCTATTAGAATTGACCAATTATATTGTTAATGAAATTAGTTGATTTTTTCTACCCTCTTAATCAAGTATCAAATGAGACTCCATAAATATTATGATATGTATTTCTCGTAAAATTGAACATGATCAACGATTTTAGATTTAGATTTTGAATTTAAAATTTTGACATATTTGTTAATAAAATTAAGTTATTATAACATTATCTTACATTTATGTATTAAAAAGTCGTATTATACATGAGCTCCAATTAATCGACAGCATTATGATTAATATCACAAGCGTTAATTGTCTCGTCCATCTGACAAACGCATATCCTTTCTACTGCACCGAGTTTCTGTGCAAAATTTATTTCCAAACATGATCTTTACCATTTTAGAGGGTTCTGTGCTAGGCTCTAGTGCATTTCCGCTACGTCGACGTAACTTTATTTTCGTTCCCAAATTAAGGTACTAAGCACATATTTAGATAACATATATTATATCATATTTTTTTTCCCTAGTACACTATATCATTTTATTTTTCGTTGTCAAATATAATAACAGTATTTTAGAGAATATTCTATGATTGTTGGTTATTATTTTCCCACTGCTTTCTGACCATGTTTCACGATACTCTTTCAAGTATCATTTTTGCTAGTACTAACCAAATGATTCCTAAGTAATTTGAGAATTTTTTTTGTTAAAATTTTTCTTTAAAAATTATATGAAAATTATTGCCCGAAAAGTATAAAAGATTAAAAGGTGACAATAATATGAACGATACAACTAGCTGCCAGCTTGCCACAAAGAATAAAGGCATTTTGAGAATCAGTATTTTGAACAGAGAATAATTTTTTTTCTCGGGTTCACACAAGGTAAGTATCAGTCATTCGGTAATTTTCTTTTAGTTATTTGTGAGTTATATTCTGTGCTGCCCGAGTCAATATTAGAACTTTCATTTATATATCTACTGTTCATTTTAGAATATTGTATTTTAAATTTTAAATGGATGATAATATACTTTAAACTGAGCGCATACTTATGATTAAACTGATGTTTCAATTTTATGAAAAAACTTGAAAAATTGGAGTACCCATAATTTTCTACACTCACAAGTCAACCCGAACGTCATGCATTGAAGAGTCTTGAAAACAAACATGCATTTCAATTTGCCAAATAAAAAATACATTTCAATGTCCTATATATTATCTCGTACGTACTTGTGAAATTTCTTTCTACGCGCGCTAAATGAAGAATTTAAGATTCAAGACTTATGGGACAAGCCATATCATTAATTCAGCATGTACGGTCATGAGATCAATCATGAGATATTGTTATATTTTTATATGGTTGAAATGTTTTTAGCTATTATCTGATAAAGATTAATCATTGTATGGGGTCTACGGTATTCAATGTATGGAATATATTGTTGTGTTTCTTTTTCGAAGTTTCTATGCATCTTTGATGGTGTATTTTTTGATGGTAACCTCTCAATTAAAAACTTCAGTTTATTTTGCAACATGCATTCTATTCCGTGACAAAAGTCCAAAAATAGTCTTAGCATTCTACAATGTTTTAAGAATTCTTACCTATATGCCAAGTAATTAATGGTTTTGATTTGTTTGATTATGTCTTTCTCCCCTATAATCCGTATTGAAGGGTTCAAATTTCTCATATTCTTCTCAATTAAAAATCAACATTGTCTAATGTGTCTATATTTTGCAAGAATGTTTTGTCCGGCGTATTATGTTACTTTTCAGTATATATTTTTTCAGCATTTTAAAAGTGATATTATTTATGTCTAAAATTTGACAGATTTTTTCTGTAGAATTTTTATCATTCTATACATTCGCATTATCCAAAAGAGATTTCTTTTATCAGTGGGAAATTCGAGGAAGGACTCCGGTGAATTAACGATTACTTCACAAGTGCTATATTATAACTTGTACATTTAAAATTTTATTTTTTTAATTATTAAAGTTGAAAAAATCATAATAAATATTGTTAATTATTCCAACTAATTGAATAATTTTTAATATTAAATTCACGATCTTTTTGGGTGTTACTTGGATTAAAATAAGCTGGCCACAGCACACGTACCATAGGCTCCGTTTGGATAGGTGTGGGAAGAAGGAAAAAGTGGAAAGAAGTATTGGAAAGTGTGTAACTTTGTGAAGAATTTGGATTGTTTATAATTTTTTTTCTTCTTCTTTCTTCTTCTTCTTCTTTCTTCTAACGATCGAAACGCACCCATAGAAACCAGGCAGCCCACATGTGCGATGAGATATTTCCTACAAAATTATTTGGAGCCATGCGAGTAATTAAACGTTTTAAAAATATTGATAATTGACCAAAAAATTGGACATAGGAACTAGCTGCAAGCTTCAGACACTTTGATATCTGATTAAAAAAAAAAGACACTTTAATATCTAAAATATATGAATTTCCCTATAAATAATTACCACAACTGTAAGAACTACATATATATGTTTGGAAATCCATAGAATAAGAACAAAGGAATAAGAACAACCTATTTCTTGTTTGGCACCATTTAGAACAAGGAGAATAAGAACAAAATGAACCTTGTTCTTGTTCCAACAAAAACATAGAACTAAAATAAAAACAAAAATAAATTTGTTCTTGTTCTTGTTCTTATTCCACACCACTTCTTGTTCTTATTCCTTATGTTTGACAAACTCATGAACTAGCTAGTTCGCGAGCAACCAAACATATCCTGAACTAGAACAAGGTCCTAGTTCCCCTCATTGTTCTAGTTCTAGCAAAATCATGGAACAAGAACAAAAACTAGAACAAACGTTGTTCTAGTTCATGGGTTTGCCAAACATAATTATGAATGTAACCACACTAAGTTTTTTCCCCCTTTTACTCTCCAATATCTTTTTTTTTACTTAAGTGTATGCAGTATTTCGCTAAAAATTTTAATAGTCATTAACACTTTAATTTTTATTTTTTTTTATATAAGTAAGTTGGCACACACACTCTATTTATATATACCTCCTAAGACTAAGCTTTTATGATAATAATACATTCATAGATTTTTATTACGAGCAATCGCATACACCCACTCAATGTACGGACAAATTGTTGATTGAAGAAAAAAAATAAAATTATGTATTTTTTTTAAACAATTACCAGTAAGGGATGATAACAATGTTAAAACTAAAGTGAAATGGCAAATGATATACTCCAGTAAAAAAAATATTAAGAAAATATATCATTGGTCTCTAATAAAAAAAATAGATAGTTATTGATTATTGTGTTTTTGGTGATCACACTTGCCAATTTCTCTCCCTCTGATATTAGTTCACATGTTATTTTGAAAAAAAATAGACTACAACCAAGAATAATATTATTTCTATTTAAAACAACGAGTCGCTAAACTTATGTTGATTTACATCTAGTCATTAGTCAAATTAATCAGATTTAAAAAATCAATGGTCCACAACATAAACATATATCATAGACTATTATTTACACTTTTGATCTAATTATTTGGCCTTATCTTTGACTGACCGACTGTAGTATTCTGTTAATATTAACAACTCAATTGTAAGTGGACATTTAATAAAGATGAAAGTACAGTTGCCAAATAGAAAAAATACTTCACGTTGCATGAAACCAATTAGAAATTCTAATTTGTTATTCAGATGGCAAAAATTTTCTTAAAAGAAGTTAACTTACTAAATATTTTAAGACTTTTGATGCTTTTCTATCACTGAATATTTGACGTGTAAAACTATAAATAATTTTTTCCATTTTATTTCATAAAAATAGCAAATAGATATAATTCAACACATATTCCCCCTTTCGGCCTTTCCTGATTTTGCGCACAACTAAAAAGTGCCCGGGTAATAATTGTACTACTATACAACCGGGACTATAACAGAGGAAATGTTTCAACCCGAAAATTTGGGACAATGGAGCGTGCAAGGGAAGTGGTCTTTACAGTTTCGGGTCCCACGCTACATGGCCACCACCATCTCTGCTAAAGTTCTCCAATAACAGGTACACAATCCTGCATTTAGGGCTGTCAATGGATACGGTACGCGTATTTTTATTACCGTACCCGTTAAAATTTTCTTTACCCGTACCCTATCCGTACCCATTAAAAATAGTTTTACCCGTACCTTACCCGTACCTGTTAAGAATTAACGGTACGGATATGATAACGGTAAAAAATGAATATAATAATAATAAAATTTGTACACTATGTATAAATAAATTATATCAATAAGTATATTAATAAAGTGCAACAATGATGGCGAATATTTTAGGTTTATGCTTTTTTATTTTTTCGTACACTGAATGGAAAGAATTATAAATCTTAAATAAAATCTAGCAATATTTGTTTACCAATCATGCAATATAAGATGTCATATGTATCATGTAATTGTATCTTTTTAATTGTGGCAATTACCCGTTATGAAAACGGTACGAAATAGCTTTTATCCGTACCCGTACCCGTTAAATTAACGAAAAAATTTCCTTACCCGTACCCGTACCCGTTAACTTAACGAAAATAAAACTTTACCCATATCCGTCTTATACGGTACGGTACGAATTGAATAAACTGGTAAACGGGTTTCATTGACAGCCCTACCTGCATTTGGTTTCTCCCTGTTTTGTTGGATTGGTCAGATTGAATTATACCAGGGTTGTAAATTATTGGTTCATATTTCAGAAGTACAAGAAACAAATTGCTTTTACTGGATAAAATGAAAACAACTTCATCGATACCCTGTTCATATTTGGAACTTCATTTGAATTTTGAAGCGATAACATTTTGGATAAACATTGTTGCGTTTAAGAAAATGTGACTTTTTTTTTCAAGCGTGTTCGAACAATTAGAAGATTTATACGTCAATACATGTAAGAATACAGACCTGCTGAAGCTACTAGATTGCATACACACTGTAACACACATTATATATCTTCTTTTAGTTTGGTAATTAATTGGTAGTATACGAGTATATCTAGTAAACTATTTGCACATTTTTGGAGGGTGTTAGCTGAAAGAGAACTGTAAAATTAGGAATTAACAAATTTTTTTTTGATGGCACACATATAACTATTTCATTTTATAATTTTTACAAAAGTGCTAATACTATGGAAAAGTGATTTTTATAATCATTAAAAATCTGTAATCATATCACGGAAAATTATACATCCACAAATCTCACCATTTTGTCTTTTTTTTTTTTATTTTGATGGTGGGTGGTGACTTAGCATTTATTGGTGATAAAACAGCGATAAAACGGACAAAACGATAGTGCAGTTTGAACCAAAACTAATAAAACAACGATAAAACAAAAAAAGGAGTTTTTAAAAAAGCTTGATTATCTATACTTCTATACTACATATTAAAGTACGCATACCAAGAGGTGTGACACGCTAGGTCTAGGACGTAAACAGATGTTTCTTCCGTTTGATTGGTTTGATCTGTGGCTGGATATTAATCGCTAGACGTAGCAACACCATTGATTGGTTTTTCATCTAATATAGAAATGAATTGAATAACACATCTATTTGTATTATTGGTAAATTAAGAAACATATTTTTATTATTTAACATTGTTTTGTTTCTTTATTTGTCCACATATGAGGGCATCTTATGCTAGTATGTTATAAGGGAAAATACTGATTCCAACAATTAAATCTCTATTTAACTTATATTCTATAAACATTGCAATATTACATTTTAACTCCTTACCAAACAGTGACAAGCTTAAAAATGGATTATTATTATTATTATTGAAAAGTAACAACATTGGATTTACGTACGTATGAAGTCATATAAACATGACAAACCAAAATAATTTTGAACTCAGGCTAATTTACCGAGAAATACCAATAGTATATGACTTCCTAAATTAATTATAACTTATTAGAATGAAAAATGAGTATGTGCTTCACTAAAAACAAGTGATACATGGTCCATCATTTATGAATTAATTGCAAAATTTAATGTTTATCAATTAAACCTTTTACATCTTTTTAGGAACCACGGAGAGGCGTGAGGATCAGAAATTCAGAAGTTCAGAGGCCTGACCCATCCATGTCCTCTCTCAAATTAAGACTCAAAATCAATCTTTATCCAATAGAATATTTACATTTTCTTTCGAAATTTCAGACTCATAGAAAAAGGAAATATATGATAGTTGCATGGAATATAGTTATTGGTTAAAGATAGTCACGCGGACCACACCGCGCTAGTCATACAAGAAATTAGAAGACACGTGTCGAACAAATACACGCGTCAACAATTATAGTGCTCTCGCACTTCAAAAATGGAGAAATGCATATAATTTTTTTTAATAATAAAATGGCCGGAACATAATCATTTATTATTGGGCATCATGGACCATTGGACCTGCCGGTTGACACGTGCCGCCCAAGTCGTAATAAAAAAAAAATGGTATAACTTGGTATCATTTAACCATGATGACTTGGTATCATTTGACCATGAGGTAGGGTAACTACACTTAAAAGTATCTGATTTTCAATTGATAATGATGAATTTGATAAGAGCTTTTAGAGTTCACATCTGTACATGCTACCGAGATAATACTGGGAGAGTTTCAATTTGGTTGGTTATGACTCCGCAGATCAAATTTTCATGCACTGGTATAATTTTAGAATCAAATTATAAATAGGCCTGAGTTTAACCTAATATGCTTCAATTGCAGCAAGAAACGTTTTAAGTTATGCTAATTGATTACGAGCAAATTGAGTGAAGCTTTAAGACTATTTTCTATAGTGATTTGTTTACTAAATTGATTAAAATCAGAATTAAAATTTTAAATAGTCATGATGGGTTAGATAGATTCTTCATAAACTTACCTCTTTCACTTCAATTCCCTAATGCAACTCAAGAAGCTCTTGCCAATATTTCTTCAGATCACTCTCCTCTTCTTTGCTGCTTCAAATCTAAATTCAGGCCTTCAAACTTGTTTAGATTTGAGAATTTCTGTCTCAAATTACCGGATTTTCATGACCTAGTTCTGAATTTTTGGTTTTCTTCTCCTCCTGCATCTACTCCTCAACTTCTTGATGACAAACTCTCCTTACTTGTCAAGGAAATCAAGTCTTGGGCAAAAGGTAGAATTACTGCAGCAAGAGAGCAATCCTTGCTTATTAGAACATTCATTTTGAGATGTGACAGAGTGATGGAGTCAAGGTCTCTAACTCTTCTTGAGAAGCTCCTCAAAGCCATGTTAAAAAGGAGATTTATTGACATAGCTGCTACTGAAGAAGCAGTTTGGAAGCAAAGATCTGCCTTCAAATGGAGGTTAGAAGAAGATCAGAACACTGCCTTCTTTCATGCTAAAGCCTCTAGTAATAAAAGAAGAAATTACATTCAATCCATCAATGTGGATGGAGTCACTGTCACTGTCACCGATCAGAAATCAAAGGTCTCGCTTTCTTCAAGTTCTTCTGTAATTTGATGGGCTCAAATTCTACATTGGTTTCTAATTTTGAACTAGATTGTCTTTATTCTCATTTTGCCTCTTCTGATTTCTCATCTTTGGAGGCTCCAATCACTCAGGATGAAGTTTGTGAGGTAATTTCCTCTTGGCCTTCTAATAAATCACCAGACCCTGATGGTTTCACTAGTGACTTTTTTAAAGCTTTCAAGAATAAACTAGCTCCTGAAATCAATGATGCTCTTAATGCTATTGTGCTTTCTAAATCCTTGCATCCCTTAAACTCTTCCATCATTGCTCTTATTCCAAAAACTCAAGCTCCTCTTACTACTGCTGACTTCAGGCCAATCAGCATAATTCACTCTATTTAGAGGATATTCTCCAAAATTCTGACAAAAAGGTTAAATCCTTTTCTTTCTTCCTTGATAACTCTTAATCAAACATGCTTCATGAAGGGCAGAGCAATCACCGAAAACTTTGCTTATGCTCAGGAGATCATTCACTATTGCTCAAAGGCCAAAGTTCCTCTGGCTGTATTCAAAGCTGATATTCATAAAGCTTTTGATACAATAAGCTGGAATTTTCTTGCAAATATTTTGCTTGCTTTGGGGTTCTCAGGGAACTTCATCTCTATTGTTCTGGGGTGTATTCTTCAAGGTGCTTCCAGGGTTGTGTTAAATGGAGTGGCTGGTAAAAAGATCACTCTCAAAAGGGGTGTGAGGCAAGGAGATCCTCTTTCTCCTTATTTGTTTATTTTAGCCTTTGACTTCCTTTCCAGATGGGTAACTAAGCTCAATCGTATAGGAGCAATTTCTATGCCTTTGCAAGACATGTACTCATCAATTTTCTATGCTGATGATGCCTTGTTCTTCTTCAAGCCTTCCTTGCAGCAAGCTACCTTTCTAAAAATCATGTTTCAAGTTTTTGGAAGCCTCTCTGGATTAACCATCAATGCTAGTAAATCAGATTTATTAACCCTAAGTTGTTCAGACACTACATCAATTTCTCTAGCAGCTGTCTTGAGTTGCAGAGTCTCCTCCTTTCCTCTGACCTATTTGGGTTTACCTCTCTCTGACAAACCACTAACTAGAGCTGATTACCAACCTCTTCTCTCTAAATTTTCCACCAAACTCCAAGGCTGGTCTGCATCCCTTCTTTCTATTGCTGGAAGGGTGGTGCTTATCAACTCTTGTTTATCCTCTTTACCTACTTATTTTATGTCTATTTTCAAATTGCCTTCATGGGTAATTAAAAGGATAGATTCAATAAGGAGGAACTTTCTTTGGCATGGGACACATTCTGATAACAGGAAGCTGGTGATGATCTCTTGGAGTTGTGTGACAAAGCCGAAAAAAATTGGAGGCTTAGGAGTTCTGAATCTTTCAGCTTTCAATGATGCTTTGCTAGCAAAATGGTTGTGGAAATGGTCATCTACTTCTTCTTCTTTATAGAAGTCTTTGGCTTTTACTCTTCAATCCACATCTCTTTCACCTTATCCTCTTAATAGTAAATTTACCAACATCCTCAGGCGTCAGATACACTTCACACTTCTTCAATGTGGGGTTGATTTTTCAGCATTTTGATGGCAAAAACATTTTATTCTGGCTTTATAACTGGACTTCACAAATTCTTCAATTCACCTTTCCTGATCTTTTTTCCTTTGCTTTGGATAAATTCATCTCATTGCAGTTGTTTTGTTCAAAGCTTCATGAGGTACCCTCACTCTTCTCACCCCTACTTTTCACTTCTATGGCTGTTGTGCATCAGTTAAACTCTCTCCTTCTCATTGTAAATGCTTTTATTCTCAATGCTTCAAACTCTGGTAAAGATGAGGCCTTGTGGAAGCTGGATAGTTCAAATATTTTTTCTACTAGCTCACTCTACAACCTTATTACTTGCCATCCTTGCCATGCTTCTCCACTGCTCAAAATCTGGAAGATGAGAATTCCTCCAAGGTTCAAGATTTTTCTTTGGTTAATGTTCCAAAATAAGATAGCCACTCTGGATAATTTGCAAAACAGAGGTTGGATTTTGCCAGACAGGTGTATACTTTGTGGAATTGAAAGTGAAACTGTTTTTCATATCTTTAATTCTTGCCAGTACTTCAAAAGTCTAATGGATATGTTGCTCACCTCTCCAAGTGTGCTTTCACGTTTTGTTGGCTCTTCTCCTGGTTTTCCTACTGTTCACACAGCCATTTTGCTCAACCCTGCTATTCTGAACTTTGTTAGGGACTTATTTGCGATTTCTTTCTTTGTCATCTGGAGAAAAGGTGCTCAAGAACCTTTAGAGATTTAAATTTTGCAAAGCAGCCTTCTGACCTGCTTCAAGAAGTGCTTGTGGAGTATAATTTTTTCTTTAAATAGATTCTTTTTAAGTTTTATTCTGACTTGTGAAGTTTTAAAGATAACTTCTGTTTGTTATTTTTAGTAGTTTTTTTATTTTTCAATTAGCACCTTGCTAATTTGTAAACTTTCATTTATGATTAATAAATTAAGATAGAGGCTTGACCTTTATTTTTCTTAAAAGAAAATAGTCATACTCAGTTGTGGACCTTGTGGTGACAATATCTCTACTAATCTTTATCTAAACTATTTCCAACAACTGGCCTAAAATATTTTGTCACACACAAACCCACAAACACACATAGAATAACAGTAGAAATAAGGCAAATTCAGGACTAAAACAAAAAGGATGAACACAAAGCACTTGTGAGCCAAATACCACCCATATTTTATACAAGAGGTTGATGCATTGTACATTCATACCACTATTCACCTTTTTCTTGAGCAAGACTAATTGCCTATACACTGTGTTCCCATAAATTGCGTCTGGTGCATGTGAGATATATTTTTAAACTAAACATATTTTCAGTTTTAACATTTTCAACAAAGGATGACCCTCAAAAAAACATTTTCAACAATGGAGAAACCACTGTTAGAAACAATGGCTCGATCTCATCTCAGCCCCCCATTTCCTGTATCTGATTAGATCTCATTGCATCTACGAAGTTGAATTAGTTTCATTATTTCAGGGCCTTTTTGGGCTGGCCTGATTCTGTTGCTCAGTTTCTCTCAACTCTCAAGTTGCTTCTTTAAATTCATCTTATCAACATAAACCCCATAAAATTATTTTTTCACAGTTGTTACCATCATCATGCATGTCTATTAGCTTCATCATACTTTCATATGCTTCAGATAGGCCATACCAACAAGGAAAATACTTACGCCTGCACGGTTGCACCCATCAAAAGCTAACAATTAAACAAATTAATTTTTTAGGCCCATGTTAACTATATTTTTCAGCTGCCAATCTAAATTAAGCACTTTCAAATGATCCTTCTTCTAAAGTATACAAAATACATATAGTTGATCAATCCGCCAAGTACTGTGTTACAATAATTACATTTTTCAAGTTGCAAATTTTTATTTTTTTTCATTTTAATTTGAACATCAATCTTTGTACTGTTAGGTCCTGTGAATAAATTCCAAAATTTTTTTTTAATAATTAGATTATGTTATAACTGAATTCGACATTACAAGTTAAATGTTTGGTAAATTATAAAATTTATTCATTTGTTCATTCTTAAATATGATTTTTATGCCACTTGCCTTTGAACACCTTTAAAGGGTTAATTCATATGGTCGGAGACAAATGTAAAAATCGTTACTCTCTTTGTATTATCTCTTGTTCCTTACTTTCTTATTGTAGATTGAAACAATATTTCTACCAGAAAAAAAATTGAAAATGTGTGTCTCAAAAATTTTGAAGCTTGTAGAATTAGTTAAATTAATGAGTAATGCTAGAATCAAACATATAAGATGTCAAATACGATCCAAACGTGGACTATTAAAATATCTAACGGCTGATCCAAACTGCTCAATATGATCTCTATATTAAAATATACTTGAAAATCAAATTTTATGTTTTTTTTTTCAAATTTTCTAACTATTTTTTTTCGAATTTTCGAAATTAGAGGATTCATAACTTTTTAGATTGAGCATATTAAAAAATTCCAAAAAAATAGTAAAAAAATTGAAAAAAAAATATAAAATTTGGTCTCCACGAAGATTTTATAACGTATAACAATTTGAACGGTTTGGATCCGTCATTTTAATTTTAAAAATTAAAATTTTATTATGTTGGACATGTATTTTTCCTATATGCTTGACACTAGCCGCTCCCTAATAAATTAATTATTCTCCATTGCTGAGATTTTATGTAGAGAATATAGTAGACTTTGAGATGTTATAAAACACATGTTACATATGTAGTTCAAACGAGTATGCTAAATTAATTTTTCAAACACTTTTTTTCCGGATAATTTGTGTTGTTGACAATTAAATTATAATTTTCTATTATGTTTTTTTTTTTTAATGAACTGTCAACTCTACATACATTTCTTTTTCTTTTCATATTTTTTTAAAAAAGAACTCCAAATAAAAGGAAGCGACATGTTTAACCAGCAGATAGAAAGATCATCAGTATCTTTCGTGTAATATATATCCGTGCAATGAGTCGTTTTCTCGTTCTCTTTTACTCAGTAGACTCGCTATAGGATTTTCACTCCCACATACATCTGCAGAAAATTAGTTAGTAGTCTCTAAAGACTTTGTTCTCCTCTTCCCTGCTCACCTTTTCGTCCTTCCATCTGAGCTACAGAGAGAGAGAGAGAGAGAGATGGCAGGGGTAAAAGCGACAATAGCGCCATCCATGCTCTCTTCAGATTTTGCAAATCTAGCATCTGAGGCTGAAAGGATGCTTGAATTTGGGGCTGATTGGCTCCACATGGACATTATGGTACTAATTTTAAACATTTTTTCGTATATTCCTTCAATTTGAATGGAAGATTTTCTGACTTCTTTTATTTTTCTTGTTTCAATATTATTGTATCATGTGTAAGTGTGCTACCTAACATTCTATTACTTTTTTGAAATTACAGGACGGGTGAGTTAACACTAGGCTTTTATTCATCCATTCAAGTAACCTCTAACATGTTTTAAAAGGAATTCAATTGAATAGTTTGCTACTGCGTTATGGAATTATTAAAGCTTATTTATTTGGAATTCTCATACAAAATTAAATCTCAGATTAATATCATTGGGAGGTTGATTTCGTGTGTTTGAGTGTGGTATTAAGCTATCACTGGTAAACAAGACTGTCCATCGTGAATATTAAACTATTTTGTTTTGCCCTTTTTTGATAGAGCTGATCGTTAAGTCGGAATCAAGGAATTAAACCCCCAGAAAAGACAATGAAAACAAATATAAAAGAAAATCACCATGTGAATGGGATATGGCTGTACTATTTAAGTATACTGGTAGCCTCCTGATTATAGCAGGATTTGTATATTATATCAATTGATATTAACTGTCGTCTCTTTCACTCCATCTCTTCTGCCCTCCTTCCCTTCCTTTTTGCTCCAAAAAAAAAAAAAATAGGCATTTTGTACCAAATCTTACGATTGGAGCACCTGTGATCCAGAGCCTCAGAAAGCATACCAAGTATGTGATTTTCTCCACCTCAATTACTACCCAAATTCAGTGTCTTTTATTCCTAATTTCAATATATTTTTTTTTGCCTTTTTAAGTGCATATTTGGATTGCCATCTCATGGTCACAAACCCTCTCGACTATATAGAGCCGCTAGCCAAAGCTGGTGCTTCAGGATTCACATTTCATGTTGAAGTATCTCAAGGTGCACAGCAAATTTAATACGTTTTTTCCCTAATACACTATGAAACTTGCATATGCATGTACCATTGAAAAACTATTCTATGCCCAATGGTTTCTCTTCGAACATTGGGATGCGTTTCTGAGCAGTTACAACTGTTTGTCCAGGAATCAGTTGTGTACCAGTAGTAATCATAACCTGTACTATGCAATGATAGTGTACCACTGTATACAAAACAGAAGTAAACATAATTTGCACCAATGCCTTATTAGATCTAAAAACAAATTTGGAAAATTTC
Source organism: Rhynchospora pubera (assembly GCA_028095005.1). Lineage (NCBI taxonomy): Eukaryota > Viridiplantae > Streptophyta > Magnoliopsida > Poales > Cyperaceae > Rhynchospora > Rhynchospora pubera. The sequence continues at coordinate 59,686,630 of CM051459.1, read as the reverse complement.
CTAAGGGCTTTAATGGAAAACCACCTGGTCTACTGTTATGGGACACGAAAGGCCTCAGGTCTTTCAATATTTTACCAGTTAGTTTTGGTCATTTTAATTCTTTTTATGTAGAAAATTGGCAAGAGCTTGTACAAAAGATCAAAGCAAAGGGTATGAAGCCTGGTGTGGCTTTGAGACCGGGTACACCTATTGAACAAGTTTTTCCACTAGTAAGTCTTAAAAAGGAAAAAAAAAAAAATCTAATCTTCCTTTTGTTATTCTCTCTTTGTGGTAAAAAAAATTTTATGTAAAAAAGGCCAACAGGCTTTCTTTTGATTGCTTCTGTAGTGAAATGGTATGTGTATCGAAATTTTAAAATTGGCACCTACACTTTTATTTCATAATTTGAAGTTAGTACAGTAAGGACTGTTTATCTCAAATTATTATTTTGCAATTTTGTACTTGGAAAATTAGGTGGAAGCAGAGGCACCGGTGGAGCTAGTACTTGTCATGACAGTAGAACCTGGCTTTGGCGGCCAGAAGTTCATGCCAGAAATGATGGATAAGGTCACATATAATTTATTTCATTCATATTATTTTGTATGATTTTCTGCAGACGAAAATATTGCCTGTACATATTCCTGAATTTTCTTTGAAAATGTCTCAACGTACAGCACTTAAAAATTGACATAAGGTTACATTTAGATCTTTGCTAGTTTCTGAGGAGTACAGTTTATATCCATCACGCTTTAAGTCTTATTTGCAGTTACTTTTTGTTGTATATATTTGTGAAAAAGTTTCAGGTGGCCTCACTCAATGTATGAGACCTCTCAGGAAATTATTGGGTTACACTGATAAATCTGCAACCATAATCGTAAAATTTCACTTTTTAGCCCTTGATATTTTGTAATTGCCAAAATTCCATATATAATATTTAGAGTCTAGACATGTCAAACATGGCCTACGTAGTGATTTGAGCAATTTGTGAAAAATATTTTTTGCCATATTACTTCAAAACTTTGTTTTCCATCAAGTCTAACTTGGTGGATCTTTTTCCAAATTTTTTGTTAAATGCAGGTTCGCGTGTTAAGGGAGAAATATCCATCTCTTGATATAGAGGTTATACTCTGTCTTACTTTATTTGAGCCTCAAATTATTTATATTTTATTTTTGTGCATGCTTAACCCATTTTGCCTGGTGCTTTGCTGTTTGGTATCAACATAAAAGTAATGCCTCTTTTGCTGTTTGGTACCAGCATAAAAGGTAATAACATGTTTAGTCCAGTTGGACCTAACTGTCCATGAAGCTTGTAATTCAGCCTAATTAGGGTCAATTTAATCTCAATGTGGTGTAACTGACTCCAATTTTCAACAGCAAAGAGTGTTAGAGGTTAACTGGTGAAATAAATATTGGTAAAGAATTTCCAATATAGCCGTCACAAGGTAAAATATTCAATTAATTTGGTATAGGTTGATGGAGGCTTGGGTCCCACCACAATTGATGTAGCAGCTTCGGCAGGGGCAAATTGCATTGTAGCTGGGAGTTCAGTTTTTGGAGCCCCAAGTCCACAAGACGTGATTTCCATTTTAAGAAAGAGTGTAGAAGGAGCTCAATGCAAAAGCTAAAAATATGCTTCCTTGGAACTGATTATACATTAATATATATATTGCTGTGTTCTGGTTGCTTTGGTTTGAGAGATGTTAGAATAAGCGGTTGAAAGTGCTATTTAAGCACTGAAGGCTCTTCTTGTGGTATGTTTTTTTGAAACAAATATGGGGGTCAAGACCTTGTGGGATGTTGTAAACTTGTAATTGAGATGGTACATTTTGACTTCATCGAGAAAATATTGAACAAATTTTATTTATTTATTTTAGCTCAAAACGGTTATCTTCTTTCATAAATTCAGGTCCTTCATAAATATTTGATCCATTAAAGTAGAAAACTATCAAATATTAATTGAAAAACCATATACACTATATAAGGATTTTATAGCTTACAAAGTATAATATGTGCATTGAAAAAACACATGAAATAAAATCGATATCGTCCAACAAATATTTGCCATCAACTATCTGCTATAGCAAATATCAAGGCTGTGAACCAGGCTAACCAGCCATATGTTTCATTTTCATTTTCTTATTTATTTTAAGAAAAATGGAGGTCAAATTTTTGCTCTTTGAGATTTCATCATCCTAGAGATCTCAAATTGAGTTGATTGGCCCCACGTCTTCATAATTGGACCAATATCGAAACGAGATGAAATCTAGAATTTAACAAAAATTAGTAACTGTTACTTGATTTGCCATGATATGCGGAGTCAAATTGTGAACATGCCAATGTTTGAACTATTTAGGCTCTGATCGGAATCAGATATTTAATGCGAGAAATGGAAACCGAACTCACTTTTCTCCAAATCCACTCATAAGAACCGACGGAGGCGCAAGAATAATTTTTTGTCATTGATCTGGACCTCCAGCCTCTGGTTTATCAGCAAGGATTAGCAATACAATCGGCCGGTTAAACTACAAAATTAGGCTTCAAAGCTAGTAGCTGTCTGTCAACTTTTCATACAAAAATTGTATATAGCTTTTTTGCTTAGTTTTAAAAATTTTGTTCAAATTTATTTTTAACTACTGTTACGCAACTATGACGAACTTATAATTCGTCTTTTTCTGTATAGAAAAATCTCAACTAGCTTGATATTTTGAGATCATTTATTGAAGAGAAATCTTTAGTGCACCCACTATGGCCATCTCTCATATGCATTCCAAAGTATTTGCATTTCATATTAAAAAGTATTATGTACTAAATGAGAAAATATTTACTTATTCCAAAGCGTGCAAGTTGAGATAGTATAAAAGTTAGAATTTTATGGAATAAACAGTATTAATCATAAGACTATGTGTCAATACATGCAAACATTATATATTAGTTAGGTAGTGCCATCTAATTTCCAATAATCTTAGAAAATGATATGTTTCACTGACAAGTCCATGAATTGAAAATATAAATTCATACCTCCAAATGCACAAAAGAGTTGCATATCCTACAATCAAACTCCAAATATGGTGAAAAGAAAAAGATCAACAACATTGCAAATAGCGTTGCAATTAAACAGCATAGGAGATCACCAACAAACTAACATGAGACCCAAGTAACATACATAGTTCTCAATCCTTTCTAAGCTCCAAATATTCACGCTTGATGCCAGAAGCATTGATGACCACTATTTCTAGCTTATCTCCCTATAATTTGGAAATTAAAAAAATTATCATCAAACATTAGTAGGATAGATTGAACATTTTATAAATCCCTATAGAGAAAAAACATGACAGAAAAATATTAATTAATAACAAACAATTACCGTGTAAATATCCCTTTCAGTAGCTGAAGCAAAAACATCCTTTACCAAATCAACTGCCTCTGTTTCTGATAAAGGTGTCACTGCATCCTGTTAAAAATTCAAGTAGCAAACAATAGTTGTGAGATATCAAATACTGTGACGAACAAACCAGGGTCAGTTTAAACCAAAGCAAGGAAACCATGCAAACTTTAACAAGTTCAAACTTTATTATTGAAACCAAACTGAAAATCAATCAGAAGGTTAAAGCTCAAGCTATAAAGATATGAAGGATTAAGAATTTCAACTATAATAATATAAAAAAGATTTCAACTATATCCAAATAAATATCTTCCGATAAAAATCCCCAGTAAAAAATAATGATGATCTGCTTTATCTAACAAACAAGATTAAAATTTTGAATGTTAGAAGAATTCTACCCTGGCTGGAAGCAAGAGAGGACTAGGGGATTTAAGCTGATTATCCAAAACAGGCATAATAAGTGATGACCCACTTCCTTGGGTACTGTAGCCAACACGTTCATACGACCCAACCGCATCATAAGTGAACACGCACCCCTTCCCTATCAATCAAACAAGCGAAAGGTTAAAAAAATTGGCAAAGAAAATTTTAACTTGTGTTATTGAGAGGCCTCACAGTACCCATCACACCTTGTAAGACTGATAGAACCAAAATTAATGTTAGTAAATATATCTCTTGAATGAATGATGAAGCAGTGGATGGATAGAATACTTCCCATATCTTCCAGCTGAATCACTTCATTCCTTAATAATTCAATTGAAAATAGAAAAAGAGAAACTTTGAAACTTAGGGACCAAAGTAGAAAATTGTGTTAACTTACCCAATTCACTATATTGGTCCATAAACAAACACAGAGACAAAGAGAACCCAGTAAAATAGAAGGAAAAAAAAAGTTAAGCAAATGGCACTGAAGTCTGGGTACTATACCTTCATTGTCCAACCCTCCAAGCACGTTGAAGGCATAGTATGGGAAGAAGCGTTTGTAATAGAGTGTATTCGACAAAAGCTGACCCATGGCAGGACAACTCATCTGTTTGTTGTGTTGGTGCTGATACAACTAGAGAATATAATGGTAAAAGTAATGTCTCAGTTTCCATTCATGGGCTGGCTGACCATTAGGGATCTCACATAACTACAACACAATCAATCCCGAAAATGCACAAACAACAGGAAGGTAATACATATTTGTTAACTAGACTCCAATTTCACAGTAACTTCACTGTGAATGTTCACACTTTCTGAAATATTTATAACAATTTAACTCAACTATGAATTGATAGGATTCAATTTTGATTCTTTTCTGTAAGGATCCAGATAGCCGATTTGCTTAATGATCAGTTTGTATGGATTGGTATTTTTCTTCCTTAAATTTATGCATTACTGGCAATTTTCCAAAAAATGCACTTCCTACAAATATCTGAATTTGGTTTTGCAAAATTTTCAAGCCGTTGTTAACTACTTTTCCATATAAAAAACTCTCCAACTAACAGACATGTCTGCTAAGAGAAGATGCTTACTAAGTGCCTTGCAGCCAAGTTCTTGTGTAAAGCTCGTATGTCGCCTTGAAATCCAGATGAAGCCAATACAACCTTATCAGCTCTATTTACAGAATGAAAGTAGCCCATTATTGATGCAAAAATAAAGAGGGCAGACAAGCCAAGAAATATAGTCATGTTAGTCAAGTATTGCCTGAGCAAACAGATGATGCCTTGAACTGGCAAGAAAAAGAGCCCTAAAACAAACTGGTACCAGAGTAGTATGGTACTGGTATGTATTAAGTAGGAAAATAAAGAGTCCATCCAGCAGGGCAGATAACAATACAGCAAGATGCTATATAGTTTATATGCACTTTGCCAATCTACAACTCAAGGAAAGATGCTACATAACATTAATCTCTAACTTTCCAGAACTGAAAATCTAAAAGGATCAACAACTAAAATTTATTTCATTTACAAATTGAAGGTTACTGAGACCCACAATTCTAGATATATAATTGAAAACAATTAGGGAATTTATTAAATTCTTAGATTAGAAACCTTAACGGGTTGTCAGATTACAAACTTTATGACTTGAATAGTTTTTGTAAAAAAAAAAAGGTAAAATGCTTAATCAGGTCAAGTACTGTATAGCTTAAGTCTTAAGAATTCCAAGAAGGCCCCAAGGATTGGGGCAATAACTGAAATAACAGCATAGTTACCTATATACTTCACAGTTCACACAGATTCATTGCATTGCTAAAACACCATAAGGCCTAATCAACTCATGTAAAGTACCATCAGAACTAAGCAATAAGAAATTGACCCAACCAAAAGCCTTCATTGAAGTTCTCAGAGTTGAACCCAACATTTATGATAAAAATTATATAACTACACAACTAACTCTCAGGTAAATCACAAAGAAACAAAAATCAGGGAATAACGTCGGATCAAGCAGCTATGAGAACCCAATAAAAGAGATTAGCTAAACAACTTACAAGGAGCAGATCTTAGAGTGATCACGAGTGAGGATATTATAACCCACTGAGAGACGGGTATCCGCAGCGACAACACAATAGTCGATTCCAGCAATCGCCACACAGGTACTGTCGCAAGGTCACATCAGATCAGAATCGAAAATTTGACGAAATTGGAAGTTAACAGTAAAAGAGAAAAGGAGAGTTTCAAGGAACACCTACCCGCCATTGTTCTCGTACATCCAGTCACCTCTGAGCGCCATGGTTGGAGATTTGATAGAGGAGAGAAGAGAGAGAGAGGAGGGTTTTGCTTTTCGGTGTTTGCCTTTGAGCTTATGCTCTGCTTTTCTTTCTTTCTCGACAAGAAATGGACTGGTTAGATTGAGGGAAGAACTAATTGGGCTGACAAATTAAAGAAACTAATTGAGCGCAACTATTGAACTAAACTAATTGGGCCTAAATTGTTTAGTTCACCCATACTGCCGAAATTTTAAAAAATAGTATTAAATTAATATAATATATTAAAAATAATATCAATATAATAAGTTTAATATAAATAGTATCACGAGATCGGAATCCTGGATTCCGTACGTTAGATCGGATTCCGATCTAAGCTTTGATCGGATTCTGAGTTTCCGATCTAAGCTTAGATCGGAATCCAAGATTCCGATCTTAGCTTTTTAATTTTTTTATATGTTATTTATTTATTTATTTAATTTATTAATTAGTTAAATAATTAGAAAAATAGATAATATATTGTAAAAATATTGAAAAAATATGGAAAAAATCAGAAATAATTAAACTAAATTTTATATGTAATTTAGTATTTTTTTCCTTTTATTAGTTTATTAATTAATTAATTAATTAGAAAAATAGATAATATATTCTAAAAATATTGAAAAAATATAAAAAAATCAGGAATAATTAAAAAAATTTTATATGTAATTTAGTATTTTTTTTTGGAAAATTAATTTTTTTTTCCTTTTAATTAATTAATTTAATTAAATATAAATTTAATTAATTTATTTAATAAAAAAATGAATAATTAAGTATAAATTTTTAATTAATTTAAACTACCATTTGATATGCGTCCCGAATGTCGTCCTCTGTATATATTATTTTCATATTATATATTAAACAATCATATCGAGTCTCATGATCAAGGAAGCACTTTCTGGATTGCGTTAGAAAGGAATCACACGAGATTGATGTTTTACTGAGACGGAGAAGAAAGACTAAATTCACTTGATTTACTGCATTCCTCTTTTTAATGATTAATTTATGATTTTAAAAACATTTTTAGTAGTTTAGAGTGGTTTTTAGGTTTGCAAACTTTCAAAGTGGTTTGCAAACAGTAAAATGTGTAGATCTCGTCGCCAGCTTTCCGGATTGTCCTCGATCGCCCCAAACGGACCTTCCTATCAAAAGTTAAGCTTGTTTAAAGTTTTAATGTTCAAATTATGCCTTTGTATCCCTGCAAATGCAGAAAGAATTAATAAAACTTTGAACATTCTGAAAGGATTATGCCTTTGTATCCCTGCAAATTCTAAAAATTTATAATCCTTTTTAAATGGTACAATTCATTTAATTAAATAAGTTATAAAAATTTATATTTTAATTAAATAAGTTATAAAAATTTATATTTTAATTAAATAAATTAATTAAAATGGAAATAAATTTGATTTTCCCAAAAAATACTAAATTACATATAAAATTTAATTTAATTATTCCTAATTTTTTCCATATTTTTTCAATATTTTTACAATATATTATCTATTTTTCTAATTATTTAACTAATTAATAAATTAAATAAATAAATAAATAATATATAAAAAAAATTAAAAAGCTAAGATCGGAATCTCGGATTCCGATCTAAGCTTAGATCGGAAACTCAGAATCCGATCAAAGCTTAGATCGGAATCCTGGATTCCGATCTAACGTTCGGAATCTAGGATTCCGATCTCGTGATACTATTTAAAAAAATATTATTATATTGATATTATTTTTATTATATTATATTAATTTAATACTATTTTTTAAAATTTCGGCCCATACTGCCATACATATGGACTGGCCCAAGTATTTTGTTCATTCTTCTTTGCTTTACGGGGATGTTGTTTTGGGTCAAAATGTTTGCACCAGAGAGGATCAGAGGAAGAGGAGGGATCAATTCACGATATTTATTTTCGAACAAATTTAAATGAAAAAGTTTAATATGCACAACAGTGCATAGAGGTTTCTATACACTGCGATTTTTTTCAAAATATTTTTATAAATTGACAAATCTAATTTAACCAATCTACTCTACATATTGAAATTTCGTAGCAAACCAAATTTTACAATTTTTGATATTTTGTTACTATTTTTTTTCGAATTTTTTAGAACATGTCATTTTTGGAATGTTATACTATTTACAATATTTCAAAAATAATGTTGAAATTAGAGTAAGTTCATAAGTATATTATCAGAGATATAGATCACATAAGGATATAGCAATTAAATTTTTTAGAGTAAATCTATTGTGAACCATGATGCATAGAGGGTTTCGTGCACCACGACCGTTTTGGTCGGTGGTTCCATAAATTGTCAATCTAATTTAACCAACCCTATATATATATATATATATATATATATATATATATATTAAAATTTCATAAAAACAATAAAATTTTACAATTTTTGAAAATTTTTTACTATTTTTTTAGAATTTTTTACAACTCGCCATTTTTTGCTATAAATTAGTGTATTTGTAGCAAAAAAATACAAGTTTTAAAAACTTCGAAAAAAATACTAAAAAAAATAAAAAAAATTTTGTTTTCTATGACATTTTAATATATAGATTGGGTTAGCTAATTTAGATTTGTCAATTTACAAAATTACTGACTAAAACGATCATGATGCACGGAACTCTCTATGCATCATGGTTCACAATAGAAATTCTCAATTTTTTACAAGATAAGTATTGTTTGATAATGCATCTAGGGTACCTAATTAATTCCAAATTGATGAATATTCAAATCAATTAATGAATTGTAAAACCTACACTAATTACATGATGAAGCTAGTAAATCATAACACAGAATTAAGTATTGCATTTTATATTTGAAAATTATCAAGATTGTTTAAATTAAATAATTAGAAAATGGTCTCTCCTCAAAGAAAAATTACACGTTAGATCTTGTATGGCCCATCAAGCAAGGTTGGCTTGAGCATCCAAAAGAAGGTTTTATCTCGAATCTGCACTGAAAAAGGGCAATAAGCCGTACTGGAATTAAGTACTCGATCGTAACAAAATGTAACATGATCGCCACGTCAGGTGGCTAATCAGGTGGAATAAAAGGTGAATTAATAATGCAGCACAAACTAGACGAAATATCACGTAAGAAGATTCTTGTTGCTTTTAGACAAATATATGATTATCTCATACATATTGTTTAAAGTTTGCTCGGCTAACACCTACATCTGATTAATTATTAATAAACCCATAGTGGATGGTTAAATAAAGTGGATGCGTTCTGTAAAACTTCCAAAACCAATTCTCTTGACTTCTTTTTTTCAAGCAATTAGAAGTGGTCAGCCATTTGCAAATATTTTGAAAATCGAACTGTACACGAACTAGCATAGCTATATCGGAGAAACAGCTCTTGGTCTAGTGGTCAAGAGCAATGCACCTTGACTCATTGAGTGAAAGGTCGTAGATTCGAAACCCGACTGGGAGAGTCTTTCATAGACATTTAATTTAAAAATAAATTGGATGGCTTAGACCTCCAATTTATTTTTAAAAAAAAGTATAGCTATACCAGTTCGACTTGCAAAAAAAGAAAAAAGATAAATATTGATATAATCAGATCAGGTTTAGGGTTTAGGGTTATATTTTTAATACTAACTCTAACCAAGAAAGTTGATTTAGTAGGGTATTAATTTTTTTTTTCCGATCAGAATCCAATTCAAACCCAAGACAGAGAGTCGGAGGAAGAATGGAAGATTTAAGAGGAGAGAGAATTTGATTCGCATCCCAAATTTTAAACCCAGACGCGAGAAATTAGACAGAAAATAATTGAATTGTGACGGAATGATTTAATTTGGATAAAATTGAAGTTTGAGGGTTCTCCAAGGATAAATTAAAGTTTAAGAATTAAAAATGGACTATGTATAAACTTTAGTGACCTCTTAAAAAATTTACTTTTTTTTTTTCACAAAACAGGGACCGGCTTAAACTAGTTTTTTCGATGTACCGATTTGTCCAGTTCATCTTTTAAGCCATTGGCCGATTACTTTTTAATAAATATAAAAACATACCTAAAACCTCTTCATGCATATACATGCATCTGTCCAAAAATGAACGTAAAGTGGAAAGCACCAACGATCAGCCGCTGCAATATGCATGCCAAAATTCTACTAGGCCGTTTGGATCGTTTAGGAATAAGAGGAATAGTTTATTCTTAGATGAAAAACATTGGAAAGTGTATAACTTTGTGAAGAATTTAAATAGTTAAAAATAAATTTCCGTCTAGAAAAAGACTATTCCTCTTATTTCTAAGTGATCCAAACTAGCCAAGCTATTTTACAATGAAGGCAGTTTTTTTTTTTAATAAGAAATATGCAATTGGGTAATACCAACAAGGCAACAACATAGAAAAATAGTTGACAAACTTGCTATGCAACTTATGGCAAAGATGCTCCATTTACTTTTACCTGGAAAAGGAAATGATAAAGGTAAAAAAGAAGAGGCAAAATCCAACTTGATATTATTCACCTTGTATCTGCTTCCAAAGCAGGTTCTAGAAATTGTCTGCTTATTGGTTCCCCCACTTCAATGAATCACAGTAACTGTATAACTGCAAGTTTTTTTTTTCATCCCCAATTTTAGTCAAAATTTTTTTTTTGAACATTTCTCTTAAAATTTGCAAACGAAGCTAAGAAAACGGTAAGAATAAAGGACAAACCTAGAAAGTTTGGAAACAGATTTTTTTTTTTAAAAAAAAAAACCCAAGTAACAATATATAAAGCTCTCTTTAATTTCCTGTGGCGATGACCCATGTGGCCAGTGACCACCATACAGCGGATTACATTGCGGAAGGTTACACCACGGACAAAAATATCCCATTAATGTAGGTGAGCTTCATTCTTTTTTATTTTCTGTGTATATGACCTGTGTAATTACAGAACAGGTCAGTAAGTTATTAGTCGATTATTTCTTTTCATATTTTACCAATTATTCATCAAATGTAGTTTGAACTAGTTGTTTAAAATATTAATAATAACACTGTATTAGGCTGTCAACGGAGTAACGTTTGACGTTTTCCATGCCTGTTCCGTTGAAACGGAACAAAATATGTTTTCGTCATAAAAACGAAACGGGTAAATGGAATTGTGTCTGGTTTCGTCAGATGAAACGGACGGTAAATGAAATAGTCTCATTCCGTATTCGTTTATATCCGTTCCGTCAATCTTGAGTATGGAATAATATTTGATAGTAGATAACTTTTAGGTGGAGTAAACGAAAAGTCCATCCTTGCACTCTGTTCAATGCTATGGAGATTGTCATCATGTCATGTGTTGTTTTTTTTTTTTTTTTTCTCTTAACCAAACTATTTTGTTTCCTTGCCCTCTGTCCGATGCAAAATTTTGGTAGAAAATAGTTGTGTCAGTTGGGTAAATTGTGCTCTCGTCCTTCCTGGCTGTTTCCAATTCCCATATCCTCACTGTACTCTCAATCCCTCCTCCATTACTTCTTTTCTTTCCCTCCCAATTTCAATCCTTCCATCCCAAATCAAATGCTCCTCCATTAATGTTGCTTTCTTTCTTCCTCTAAGCAACCTACGATAGATCATCACAATGGACTATCAATCTCTCCCACCAACGTTGCTTAACGTTGTGAACGTTTAGTAAAATGGAACATCTACGAATAAAAAATTTTGTGCCGTCCATCAAACACGATGTATAACAGAAACAATTTTTCCACCGTTGATCCAACGTAACGAATTATGAAAACGTAATTTTCCGTATCTGTTGTCAAAACGTTAGATAGCCTTACACAGTTACACTGCATGCATGCGGACACACAGCTCGTGGAATTTTATGTTGTTTAAATATATCGGAAGTTGGTGCTCCAGCTAAGTGAGCAACACATACAAAAAAAATGTTCCTTCAAACATAGAAAAGAAATAAAAAAAATCAAAGACACATGTGCTGGTATCAAATTTTCTTACGAGTTGCATGTATTGGAGTACTCCTTCAATATTCTTCTGCATATGTTTTTTTTGAGAAAAAATTAAAGTATGGGTCATGACATTACCTTTTCATATTGAATTAAGAAGTTTACAAAGTACAATACAAAAGTTGTAATTGCATTTTTTTTTTTTTTGCAAATGCGTAAGATCAATAATTCTATGGAAACCGGAAAGCAAAAGTTGTAATTGCATTTTTTTTTAAGAATCAGCTCTTATCTAGTGACAAAGAGCAATATATCTCAAGTGAGAGATTGCAGGTTTGAAATCCAGCTAAGAGTCTTTATAGACATTTAATTTAAAAAATAAGTGGGAAGGCCTAACCTCCAATTTACCTTAAAAAAAAAATTCAAAAGAAAATATCCTTCTGCATATGTTAGTGCAGGTATCAATTTTTTATGAGATTTAGTTGCAAATGCGTAAGATCAATAATTGTATGGAAACTGGAAAGCAAAAGTTGTAATTGCATTTTTTTTTTGAATAATTTCATTCAAGCAGGCCAAAAATGTAATTGCATGTTTCGGGGAGAAAAAGAGAAACTGAAGAAAAGGAAAAGTATTCTGTTAATTGCTAGTCGCCACTTTATACAAAGCCAATATGAACTACAATGCAAACTCTAACGCCACTCTACAAGACACCCTCGCAACTCGCAAGCATATATATATAACTGAATTTGTAGTACTCCACAAACTTTTACCAACTTTGACCTAAATTAAAAATGAATTTTATTCATTTGACCAGTCAATAATATTCATATCTTGTTGACCGAAAGTATATAAAAAAAAATTAACCTTTTTGACCAAAGTTGACTTTAATCAAAGTACCATTAGTTGTTTTGTCCATTTGTTGTCCGAAAGTAAATTCATATTATAATTTCGATGCAGCTCATTTTGGCTTTGTTTGGATGAGCCTAGGAATAAGAGAATAATTTCTTTCTACTTCTAAATTTATTATAAATATTTTAAACTCTTCACAAAATTACACACTTCCCAATACTTTTTTTCTTATTCCTCTTATTCCCACACCATCCAAATGGAGCCATTATACATAGTTCTGATTTGACCAGCTTTGACCGAATGGAAAGAAATAAACTTACTGCCACCTGTTCACTGCACCCCTCCCTGGCATCCACGTAGCGCACCTTTCTCCTTTATAATACTTGGACTGCCCATCTCTCTCGTGCGATATGTGCCCGATTAGTAAACCCCCTGCATCTCTTGATTAAAAACCTCCTCCATGATTATACAATCAGTTTGTAGTCTCCTCTTGTTGATGCCTAATTAATGATCGAACCCAATAGAAATAAAAGATTTTAAAACTCAATTGGAAAGCTCGATTTAGTATCGTTTACGTCGCAGTTCTATTGGATAGTCTCCTCTAATAGAATTCTAGTTTACGTCGCAGTTCTATTGGATAGTCATTCCGATTTTATCGTGATTTTAGATTGATTAATCAGGTAACTAAATTTTTTTATATTTAATTTCGTATTGAATGATTGATTTAATATCGTTTGATTTTTTTTAGATTACATTGACGACAGCGGCTGTCAACAGAAATATTATCGTTTAATTTTGATTGAATCTATTTATCGCAATCGTGATGGATATATTTGATTTTCTGAATTGTGCTATCAGTCGTTGGCAATCTTCGTAGAAGGTGATTCGCGGCATAAACTAATTGATTGTATTGAATAATGTCATATAGATTAATCCGATGTTATTTGAATGATATTATATTAATTAAGTATAGAGAAGTTGCGCCATAAATAACCAGTCACTAAAGTTTGTATCTGACTCTATTTATTTTTTCGTTGCGACGTAGGTTGACGGGCCATTGGATGGATGCAAAAAATATCGTTTCTTTCTCGCGTCCAGTGACTGTCGCTGCGGGTGAGACAGAATTTAGGTCATTTACTCATCTTCAGGAACTATATTTCTGATGTTACTCTTCGGAAAAACTAAGATATATGCACACAAAATTTCATGATAAATTTTTTTTGCGATCCGTTTTAATTCATATTATCTAGTAGTTAATAGCTTCAAAAGATTAATTATAGAAATAGATGTTTGTTTAGTTATATATATATTTCTAAGTCTCCATTTCTGACAGTTTGTTCATACACGTACGCACAGGATTATTAGAGAAATAGTAATTTAACAAATAAAGGCCCAACAAAATTTTAAATCGAAACCACTAATTCTAACATCATATCAATCAATTAATTGTTTTAAATACTTAAAACTAACATACGAGAAGATATTTTCTTATTCCATCTTCTAATTTTTTTAAAACTACTAATTTTAACTCAACTTCAATTTGGACCTCAAATATATTAATCTCTGTTATCTTTCTCACTCTCATTTATTTTTCTGAAGTACAATTTTTTACTATTCTCCTATTTCCTCAAGTATCATTCAATTTATCATTTGATACTCAAAATTCAATATTGGTCATACTATTATTATTTATCAGACATTTTGATGATATTTCACTTTGCAACGCTAAAAATAATGCTTTAATAGATGAGATATTATTTTTTTGAATGTATGTTAAAAGTAGGATTTATTTGATAAAAATAATAAAAAAAACGAAGGAATCGATACTTTTCAAACTTTGAGAACTAAAACGATTTGTAGGTTCTTTCACTGCCATTGTATGTAATTTACACTTAAGAACGAGTTAATTTTATATCCATCCAGCTCGCTTGCTGCTTTCTTGAAAATAGTCCAACTGCTTAATTTCAAGTCGCCGCAGTGATTATTTCTAATGATAAATTTCAATCCGTACACCATGTTTTGAAAAAGTACACTATCATTTTCCATCTAAAAATATGTAAAGGAAAGCAGAGCACTTGCAGTTGTCTTTCATAATAAAATAAGAACATCCATAAATATATTGTCGTTTGTAATTGATTCATTTCTAAATTTCGTTTCACGTTGAGGTGGACGAATATATTGTAAAAAAAATTCTCCCGCATCTTGTCTAAGGCTCCGTTTGGATGGTGTGGGAATAAGAGAAATAAAAAAAGAAGTGGGAAGAAGTATTAGAAAGTGTGTAACTTTGTGAAGAGTTTGAATTATCTATAATAAATTTATTCTCTTATTTCCACACCTAATCCAAACACAACCTAAGACACGGAATAAAGTGCCCTTGTTTAGTTTGACGGAGAAAAAAAATGAGGTGCCACGTTTCAGTTGCAAAAAAATAAAATAAAATAAAAAAATACAGGGAAGAGATATATTTATAATTTCTTTTTGTATTGACAACTTATAAAATAATTATTAACTTAAAAAATGTACATATATATTTTTGTGTAATTTAGATGGGTTCATATAAAAATTTGATGCGTTTTGAAAGCCATTTGAGTGACAATCGGTGGGGTTTTTTCATTGTATCCGAATAGCGAATTAAGATAAGATCTCCAATTGAGATCTTTTTTTTTTTTTTTTTTTTGGGGGGGGGGGATGAGTGTGGCTTAAACATTATGCTTCAAAAATCTTAAAAGCATTAAGCATGTCGCTACGAGATTGTCCATGAAAAATAAAAAAATCTTGGGGGATATAGTGGCACTTATCCGGGAACCGTTGTTAGTGCTCAAAAGCAAATTTCCACGGGTATTGAACTTTATATATGCGTGGAAGCTCTCTCACTATATAATACTTTCTCTCCTCTTCTTCATCAAATTGTATTGAACTACTGATTGTTCATAGTGGAAACCATCAAAACCAAATTTGGTTTCCCTCAGCAATTCACCAAATAGGAACATTTAGCGTTAATGGTGTGGACCGCAGTCAGCAGGTAGCTTTTGCAATATAAATTTATTTTATTTTCCGAAATTTGGGTGCATGTTATGTGAGGTATTTTGGGGGGAGACCATATATTAAATACAAATTTATTTGATAATTATAACATTTAACGTCAAAATTTTAATTCTGTAATTTAATTCTTAAAAATTGACTCTATAGGTTATGTTTTTTGTATATCAAATTTGATATAATAATCCTAGTTAGCAGTTATTTTCCTTAGATTTTGACTTGTCACCTTTAAATTTTAATTTGGCCTGTTGTAGCAATCTAAATTATTGTGAAAAAACATTCTAACTTATTATTTCCATAATTGCTGAAACAATAATTTCAATAAATATTTTATTTGGCGTGTCCTTCCATTATGAAATATGACTTGATAACCATAATGATCCTATTAATTTCCACAAAATATTAGCTTCTTTCTATTTGGCAGGAATGGAATGAAAGAAATTTTAATTGGAAGTGGTAATATACGGTAATTACCGGGGCAGAGAATATATATATAGTATACCATGTTCTTGTACCACCTCACGCCAGTTGTAGGATAAACATTAAAGGAGCATTAGCTTGTTGGGTCATAAAACTAAGTAGACAGCTCTTAATTACTAGGCAAGCAGTTCTGAGTTCAAGTGCTTTCTCCATCACACAACACTCTTCTGACTTCTGATTTCATGTGGCTGATCTGCTAGTATGGAAAAGACGAAGTTTCATTCATTTTTTTTTTCTCTTTTTGGTTGGCTATAAGTGAATTAGCTATCTACCGTTTCTAGGTTTGACAGAATTTAGGAAATTAATAATACCAAGTTGTGAACTAATATTGACTGTTCATATAATAACATATTTAAACTAGTATTGGTCATAATAATTAATTAACATCTTTGATTGATTATAGTTGATCTTTTTTTAAAGAAAAATTGACTCATGCCTCAAACTAGGTTACCCTGTTTTATACTCTTTTGCTTTTCTTTCTTTAGTCCGTGCTTTTATACTTAACACATGTTCTGTCAATCTTGCTAAACATGATAGACATTATCATGTAAGCCGTTGCACACTATAGTGGGTGTAGCCTATCCAAGAAATTAAATGAGACATGAAACAAATAAAGATCAGAAAACAAGAAAGAAACAAGTTTGCTTTGCTCATGTAAGCATATGGAAGGGGAAATATTTAATTTCCGTAACTTTTTAATCCTTAAATCCTAATCCTGTGCTGTATCAAACCAACTATATATAGAGACAGAAACAATACCGACGTGTCATAAACCTAATAGTATGAGGCACATCAGCCTTGTGTAACAAATAAGTGATTAAACCCTATTAAAGGCCTAATCTCTAAGAGACAATGATAAGTTGGTGTGATTTGTACAAGGTGGTAAGTGCCATGGTGCCACTATATGTGGCACTAGGGCTCGGTTACGGATCCGTACGGTGGTGGAAAATATTCACACCAGAACAATGCGACGCAATCAACCGACTTGTTGCATTATTCACTATTCCATTTTTCACCTTCGATTTCACAGTTCGTACAAACCCATATACAATGAACTATAGGTTCATAACCGCTGATGCAATGTCTAAGATAGTTATAATACTGGCATTAGTGGCATGGGCTAAATGGTACAAAAAGGGCAGCTATGCTTGGTCTTTAACTTGTTTCTCTCTCTCCACTCTAAACAACACCCTTGTTGTGGGGGTACCTCTTGTGATGGCCATGTATGGAAAGTGGGCCCAGGACCTGGTGGTCCAATTGTCAGTGGTGCAGTCGATTGTTTGGAATGCAACTCTTCTTTTTGGTTTGGAGCTTAGAAAGGCACTTAATAATGTTGATACTATGAAAGAAACACAAGTTAAAGATGTGGAGGCAATCGTAGAGTCAGATAGTAAAATTTCTCTATTGCCCTTGATGAAAGTTGTTTGGCTGAAGCTTGCGAGAAATCCTAATGTCTATGCCAGTGTACTTGGAATAACATGGTCGCTAATTGCTAATAGGTACAGGATACACAACCTCATTTTATTTTTCCAAATTATATAGAAGAGAATGTTCATAGTTTGAAAGGCAACATCTAATAGTTAAAGGAAAATAGTCAGATAAAAATTTGGGTTGCTCTTATATATTGCATATATTTTCTTTTTGTGATAGGTGGCACATTGAGATGCCAACTGTTGTCGAAGGCTCTATTCTTATCATATCCAAGGCAGGGGCTGGAACTGCAATGTTTAGCATGGGTTTGCACATCTTACTTTTCTCATTAGATTCTTTCGTTTTGTTGTTTATATATAGTTTACCAGAATATCCACAACTATATTGCTTTTACATAATTATTATTGGGCACTGTTTAAATTTCAAAATCCACTTTTTCCCTCGACTACACCAGTAAAGGTAACCATAAATAAATGACCAACGAAACAGAGGAAAATGTGATTGAATTTTGCACAAAAGAAGCTATTATTTAAGATATACAGTTTCGGGTAATCTGAACATTTCTAAAGAGAATAAAAGTGTGTACTTTGGCTAATTACAGGGTTGTTTATGGCACTGCAAGAAAAGGCAATAGCTTGTGGACCATCATTGACTGTGCTTGGAATGATATTGAGGTTTATTGTGGGTCCTGCTGTCACAACACTTGGAGCTTTCGTTATTGGACTCCGGGGAAATGTTCTCCGTCTAGCAATCATACAGGTGAACACTGATTTTGTGATATTTTACATATTAACTTGTACATAATTTTTTTTATTCATTTTAGTTTACCTTGAAATCCATTATTTATTTTTACATTTGTACTATATCCTCAGGTATCCTTGATATTCTTGAATTTAGTGATATAAAAAGAAAATTATAGAAGTTCATTGTGAAGAAATGCAGTCTGATCATAATTTCTTCAATTTGGTCTAACAAAATATTTTTTATTAGATTCCTGATTATATTTTCTGGTAATAATAGTTAACCATCATTTCAAATGTAGGCTGCACTACCTCAATCTATTGCCTCATTCATATTTGCAAAAGAGTACGGATTACATGCGGAGGTGCTCAGTACAGCGTAAGACTGTTTTCCTGTCTCTATTCTAAATTCTGTACGTAATTAAAATGCACAAGCTTAGTCATTGCGGAGAAAAAACCCAGTGCAACATGCAAAACCCAATTAACTAATACACAAACTAGTGAGCGGTGAATGAATTATGGCTCTGGTTATTCTGATTTCTTATTTATAATTTTTTGACATGTTTTTGTACATTTTTCAGGGTCATCTTTGGAACACTTGTATCTTTGCCAGTGCTAATCGGATACTTCATAGTTATAGGGTTCATTTAATTAACTCATTGTATTTATTTCCAAATTAATTACACAGCATCCAGTAACTATCACTCTGCCGTGATGCCATTTGTGTCTGATATTAAAAACATCTTACACTTCCTTTTCAATTCATCTCCTCTTTTGATTGCATCTGAAGATTGGTATTTTAATTTTGTGAAATATGTATGAAATTTGGTGCAATTAGATATATATTAGGGTGGTAACAATAGTGAAGAAAATTGAGACAACTTATCCCCCCAATATTATTCACAGAACTTTAGTTTGTTAGTTAATTTTTTAATAACTTAATTATTTTCATTTATTATATCTGCATTACCAAAAAAAAGGGACCATCCCTGAATTAATTAAGCTTATATTATAGTGAATCACTAATTTCAGTCAAACCGAATTATTTCCTAAATTCTGAAAAATTGTTACCACGTTTCTAAGTGTGGATCAGAGGAACCCACAAATTATTTGAGCTTGTATAATCTGATTTACCATCACCTACGGTCTTGAATCCCCAGCCGTGTTTTGTTAGTTGCGAACAATCTATATCTAAAGTACTATGTATACCAGGTATTTTGGCAAGAAGATACTAATGACAGAATACACTATTCTGCACTCATTGATTTCATCATGTATCAGATGCATTTCTCTAGACAAAAAAATACGAGGATGTAATTCTCACGAATAGTATTGGTTCAAAGAAAGGTTGATTACATCAGAACAAGTATCAATTGTTGGAAGTTAGTACAATTTAAACGTACGAACTGACCAGAAATACACATTTATAATTAAAAACAGGACAAATAGAAACAGTATGTCGTAAAATAACAACCACTATCAGTCTCTAGTGGAGCAGGCACTAACTGATGTCTGAATTTGCTTACGAGGATTTGGAAAAGTCTAAAAGTTGATATAAAAAGAGTATATTTAACTTAGGATATTTCCCATTATGTTTAATGGATCAATTATAGAGTTTAGTTAGGGGAAGAACTATATTTGGTAATATTAGTTGCAAGAACGACAAATTAGGTTGAAACTATTAAATGCTTGCACATCTGCATATTTATATATAGGCTTTTAGTTTCCCTATATATACTAAGATTTCCACACTGATAGGTCTTGAAACTAACTGATTGACTACCTGATTTAATTAATTTGCAACGTATATGAGTATATGACATGGATCTTTGAAGAATCTGACCTGAACCCGTTCCACATAGCATTAAGAGGAATTTTCTTTTTGCACAAATTTAATTTGTTTAGCATCCAAAAGAGAACAAGTATCCAATGCACCAGCAGGCAATTCTCGTCCTTTCTTTTTAAAATTCTTCTTGTCTCCTCCTTCCTGCTGGCACCTTTATTCACATATAAATACACTTGCATTTTAAATTCTTAAAACTAATCCAACCTACAATCACAGAAGGGAACCATGATAGAGTGGAGAGATATCTACAAGGTGGTCACTGCCATGGTGCCACTATATGTGGCACTAGGGCTCGGCTATGGGTCAGTACGGTGGTGGAAAATTTTCACCCCGGAGCAATGTGAGGCAGTAAATCGCCTCGTCGCTTTATTCATTATCCCTTTCTTCACATTTGATTTCACTATTCATACTAACCCGTACACAATGAATTACCGGTTCTTAGCATCAGACGGAATTGCTAAAGTTATAACCATATTAGTGCTAGCTATATGGGTCAAATTTGGTAGAAAAGGAACCTATGGTTGGTCTCTGACTTGCTTCTCTCTCTCTACACTAAACAACACCCTTATTGTCGGTGTGCCGCTATTCTATGCCATGTATGGCAAGTGGGCCCAGGACCTGATTGTCCAGATATCAGTATTGCAGGCAATACTATGGTTTGGGACACTACTTCTTGGACTTGAGATCAGAAAAGCTGGTACAATGTTGCCATCAACGAATATAGAATTAAGAAATGTCAGTTGTACTGAGGAATCAGAAGTTAAAAAAGCAGAGGTTGTGGAAGTGATGGAAGTAAGAATTCCTCTGAAGCAGTTGCTGAAGACAGTCTGGCTCAGGCTCTCTCGAAATCCTAATGTACACGCGAGCATCCTGGGCCTTACATTGTCCTGCATTATAAACAGGTAAAAATACAAACAAGTAATACAACTAGTTAGAAAAAGTTAGCTTCAGAATTAATATGCATATAGTGCAAAAAGTTATAATAGAATAAGGAGATGCGGTCAATTGTAGTGAAATTCCTGATTTTTACTTTAAATTTAGAGTCAAGAATGCTGATATAGAAAGGGTTTTACCATTTTGCAACAAACAGATCGACGTTTCCCACGGATTTTTATATGCCGAAAGGATATGTCCAATTTTGTCTGACCTATTATTTGATTTTCCAAGTAGGCCTCAATGTGCTTACTAAGATTGATCAATGAATTTAACCTGGTAGTCTCTACCTGGTATCTCCAAAAAAAGATTGATCAATGAATTACCTCAAACAGCAATTTGTTGCTTGCTATACATAGCAATTCAATTCCTTCTTGGATAACAACAAGAAATGGCTTTTCAATAAACAGGATTAAGTCCTGAGAAAGGAGATATAATGGTGGGGTTGCAGAATTTATCGAAATACAAAAGTGAAAAAAAGGAAAAGAATTGAACTTGAAAATAAAAAAAATAACATTTTACTGGCAAATTGCTCAAGGAAAGTCTTATTATTATTATTTATTGTGAAGTACTTAACTTAAATGTCAGGGCGGAACATTAGATTCTAAAGGATGCTGTTCTTATGTATAAAATAAGGCTTAATAAGAACTTCATAGCCAAATTTATTTTTGAATTTAGAAAAGTAAGGTGTCAATTTTAGATGAACCTTATAGCTGATTATAAATTCTTGCACAGTACAACCTCCAAAGAACAGTCATCCGTGATAGTCATCATCATGATCATCACTTTATTTCATAAGAAAAATTGTACATCGTCATAGATTGTATTATTATGTTATATTAGATGTATTAACTATTCTATCTACTCTATGTACAGGTGGAAATTCGAGTTACCAAGTGTGATAGAAGGCTCAATTCAAGTCATGTCACGAGCTGGGACTGGTTGTGCAATGTTCAGCATGGGTAAAGCACTTCAAACAAATTCAATCAATTGTTCCTTCACTAATCTAACCATGCTAAATTTATCACAAAAATTTTAGGACTATTTATGGCACTTCAGGAGAAAGTCATAGCCTGTGGGCTCGGTCTAACCATTCTTGGAATGGTGTTACGTTTCATTGTGGGGCCCACAACAGCACTGCTGGGAGCCTTAGTTATGGGACTACGCGGCAATGTCCTTCGCTTTGCCATAATTCAGGTAAATAGATGTGGTGAAGTTATTTAGCTGCAACATATTGAAGGGGTAAATACATAATACAAAAGTGTTCAGACAAGTTGATCTGTATTCCAGTTTACCAGTAAGGGATACATTTTGTACAGTGTCACCCAGTAACAGGTAAAAATGGGTCTTTTAAGATTCAATGTTTTTCTCAGACACAAATACAAAGACACAAATATAAAGCATTCTCAAGGTTGTTGTTATCTCTGATAAGTATCTCTTTTTGCTAATTTGTTCAATTGTTTCCAAAGGTATGACAGACATTTCCACATAGGTTTGTTTGGTGCTCAGTCCAGACTGAGAAAATATAAAATAAGAAAAAAAAGCATTTTCATGATCTTTCTATTGAAAGCATATAACTTTTTTTGACGGTCGGGTGGCAAAGTACCACTGAAAGCATATAACTTAATTGATGAGTAATGTTATTTTGTTTTTTTACTCAGGCGGCACTACCTCAATCTGTAACTTCGTTCATTTTTGCAAATGAATATGGATTACATGCTGATGTGCTTAGTACTGCGTAAGTCATCACTGTTTGTTCTTTTTGTTTCTGTATCTTTTGTGCACAAATGCATCCTCATGAATACAAACCTATATATATATATATATATTGCCAACTTTGAATAATTCCCTTGCAATAAATGAAAAAAATTAATTATGTTGTTTTCCAAACAAGATGCTGAGTTTGTAAAACAAAGGATCTGACAAACAATTTTTTACTTGTGTACGTGCAGGGTTATTTTTGGAACACTCGTTTCGTTACCAGTGTTAGTAGCTTACTATGTTGCTCTAGGCTTGATTAATTAAGAATTCTGTGATATTTTTCATCATACATCGAGTACAAAACCTCTGTATTTGGGGCCCAATTATAAGATAGATTTAGCAGGAATTTTCAAACACGAGCATTAATTAAAAATTCTGTATGAAAAATCGTATTATTGTTGCCAAATGTTAATAAATACCACATTATTAAACGATATATACTATCGGTGGACACACCTTTCTATTACAACAGACCGTTTGGTCGTAAACTTTGGTTTTTCTATTCTGGCAATATACTGTAAATTGCTCTCTCAGAACTTGGAGTTTTTCTAAACATAGAAAAAATATTGTTTATTCTTACAATTCCGTTTCTATTGTCACATTAATATTTGTAATTAGTTCAAATAAACTGCCTACCCGCTTTTAGTTGCCAAAAAAAAAAAAAAAAGAAAAGTTCAAATAGAAATCCGCTTGGAATGTGAAGAGTTTTTAGACCTTTTTGAGCGAACATTTTAATATTGAGACTTTCGAATATCACGAGGACCTGGGCCCGTGCTTTTTTTTTTAAATTATTATTTACCAACTTGATTTTTCTTGATGATCATATTTTGTTACATAAAAATTTTTCTTGCAATGTTTCAATCCTTTTTCTTTTTTTAAGAAGAAGAATTGAAAAACATAAAGCCGCTACATGAGGGGGAAAAAATATTAAGCAACGCATCACCAACATGAACTGACAATGAACATTCTAATCGATTTGGATCCATCAAAAAAAAAAAAAGAAAAAAAATGCGATACGTATTGTTATAAAATACAAGCAATACGTTTTAAAAACATAAAATATGCCTACAAATATGTATTTATGTTTTAAGCATTTTTAAGAGTTATTTAAAATATAATTTTAAAAACTTATTACTTGCTACTATATAGCTAATTATGTTTTTTTTTTTCTAAGAAATATGGTTATATAGAATCATCAATCCATCTTACAAACATTTGATTATTTTTTAAGGAAGAAAGCAATAAACACTCATTACTCAATTATATTTAAAATAAAAATGTTTCAAACACTCATGTCAGCAACACACATACCAACATAGCCTATTCATACTAGATCAATCCCCATCAATATTTATATCCAGTTTGCTGAGGCCGTTTTGGACTTGACCCGCATGTAGGGAGTCAAAATGAACATTTTAACCGGTGCCGAATTTTTCTTTTGATTAAAAAAAATACCAGTTGGCCACGTGCTAACCATGGTTCTGAAATTCGAAATTAGACAGTTGGACCTTGACCCGGAATCGGAAAAATCAGAAAAATAGGCCGATTCGACTAAAAAAAATCGGTTGTTTTCTTAAAACGTATTTTTATGCCGTAAAAAAATCTGAAAAAATAGAAAAAAAATATATTTTCATAAATAAGTAAAACAAAATTAAAGATTAGTCTTAAAATTAATTAAAATAACTTAATATGTCTTAAAGTCAAGTAGACAGACTACGCACATCATCCTATAATCACTTATATATCTTAAATAAAGATAAATAGACTAAGAAGTACATCATATCATCTAATTATACAATAAAGAGGCATAAACTACCGATATGAGATAAAATATAAGCCATAAACTAATAAAATAAAAATCTTGTGTTCTTCCTTGACCGCTATCCAAAAATAAAAGGAATTATAAATTTAAAATAATTAAATATAAACAATTTTGTATAAGAAATTTTTCTCATATTAACTCATTATTCATTAACAAATTTTCTCACATGATTTACACAGACGAAACTTAGATGGGCGAAACCATTCGCATCAAAAAAAAAAAAAAAAAAAAGATGGGCGAAATCAGACTCAAACCCAACTTCCCACTACCAACCAGAGCCAAACCTAATGGCGAAACCATGGCTAAAAGAGAAATGAAAAGAAAGAAAGATCGATGCTCAGTCACCAAGCCAAGCGGCGATAGGCGATCAGCGATGGTCCTCCTGAGGCGACAAGAAGGTTGATAGCCGCTAGCCACTCTCTAGAGACTCCAATTTCTCTTCTCTACAAACTCAGTCTCCCCTCTCTTAGTCTCTTTCCAGTCTCCACTCTACACCTCCAATAATTGCTTGGCTTCAATAATTGATCTGAGAGACGGCAAGTTTTCCTTTCGAATTTTTTTTTTCAATTTTCACTTTTTCATACCTATTTCGGTTGATTCGGGCGATTCCGGCAGATTCCGATCGATTCCGGCCGATTTCAGCCAGAAAAACGTGATTCCGCCCCAAACCACCTAAAATCGACTTAGCACTCCCCGATTCCGATCCGATTCAACGATTCGAATCGGAATCGGCCGATTTTTTGAACCATGGTGCTAACTATCCATGCCAGCCAAAAGCCCAAAACCTCTCGATGTTTAAATAAACATGGCACACAAAAAACTACAAAATAATGCTACAGCCTTCAAACAGAAAAAAAAAAATAAAATTGATGCGTCTAATCGATGCAAAAATGAGACCCTCTAGAGCTTGTAATGTTATTCGCTGCACTGCATGCTTTGCTACACGAAGAATACAGTTAAAAAATGTGGAGAAAAAAGGTATCCAGTCATCCGCCGTTTGATCGGTTCCTCGCTCTAATCTCGGTAGAAGATCAATGGCCCAGATCAATCAATGACGCTTGCGAGCTTGCAGCTTTTACCCTGCTTAGATGCAAGAAAACACCGCTAGAATTGGAAATGGATTTCAATCGGAGAAGTATGAGAAAAGAATCGATTTCATTTCATTCGGAACGATATAGAGAGACCTCTCAAGCAAATTGCCTTCGAAAATGTAGAAATTCAATGTGCTTTCATTTCGCTAGTTTCACACTTCTCCGCTGTTTATTGGTAAATTCTTTTCTAATTCTTTCCCTATTCTTTTTTTTTCATCAAATATTTGACAATCTATCTCTACTTTTGTTCAAGTTGATGACGAGTACAAGTAAAAGCTATTGTTAAGAATCAAGTTCAAATTGAATATGATGCTGCAGGTAACAAGCAGATAGCCTTGGCACTACAAAGGTATATATTTTTTTTTTATAGAAAACTTGACAGCGACTGTCCAGGTGGCACTACAAAGGTATTAATCCACTGGGTACTCTCTATCTAGTTGTTCTAAAAAAATAAAAGAAAAACAAAACTATTAAATTATAATTTGAATATTTCCTTATTAAAAAAAAAACTGTTTGTGGAATCGGCATATGGGAGTGTTGTATAGTCAATTAGGTAGTCCTTTATTATAAAAAAGTTTAAGTCTTTTATTTCAAATAAGTTGAGTAGGCTAGAAATGACATTCTGATTCTGGTCATTTTTTGTATATATGGGTGAGTTTTTACGTTGGCTCGCCAAACCTATCACAAGCATCGGACTTGAACCCTGGACCTCTTATAAGAGAGCCAAGTGCTCTTACCACCTAAGCTACTAGACCACATGCTAAAAGTCTAAAGTCTAAGTTTTTTTATCCCAAACAAGTTGGGATAGGCAAGAAATGACATCCCGACTCTGATCATTTCTTATATATATACCTAAGTTTTTATACTGGCTCGCCAAGCTTATCGCAAGTATGCGGACTTGAACCCTCGACCTCTTAGAAGAGAACCAAGTGCTCCTTTATTATATATAATAAAGATTTGATTTGTTGATGTCATGATATTTTTAAAAAAGAAAAAAAATCAGCCATATATCCCTCAAATCTTCTCCAATAAACCATATACCCTCATATTCTTTAATTTTAGTTATTTACCTCTCTAATCATTATTGAAATTGATATTTTCCCTTTTCATTAATTTAAATGAAATATTCAACTTGAATATTTTTTTAAAAAATTTAAGACAAAAATGTCCCCTGCCCTTTTTGAAAGGAAAAAAGCTTGTATCAGCAAAACATTAGATGCGATCAATTTCGAAATATTAAATGCAACTATTCCCAGCTGGTCGCGACTTCGTGAGGAGACGTGTAGCTAAATGGTAAATACTGTAGATGAACATAGTGAATCGTTGGCAAAATTAGGAACATTAGACAAACCAAAAGCATTACTCAAGCACAAACACCGAACAAGTGAAGTGTTTTGAAAAAATGAGAATGGTTAGGCCAATAAGGTGCTGTGTGGCTCAGGTTTATCTATTGTGTGTGTGATTTGTTTTTCATATTATATTGTATTTTTTATTTCATATCATTAATTTGTCTAAATTTAGTTTAGAAAAATAAATCGAGGGTCTCAACTCTGAAGGAAAAGCAGAGAGAGAGAGAGAGAGGCAAGGGCAATTTTGTCTTAAATTTTTAAAAATCAAAATTCATGAATTAATATATCATTTAAAATAATAAAATGCTAAATACCAATTTTAAGGATGATTAGAGGGCTACATAAGTAATATTAAAGAATATGAGAATATGCGCTGATTGGAGAAAATTTGAGGGTATATGGCTAATTTTTCCTTCTAAAAAGTGTTAGTGATTCCTAGCTATGTAGAGGTTGACATTGAAATTTAATTGTACTTTAATATTGTTTAAATTTTTTATTGGTACCAGAACTAAATCGCATAATATAATATGAATCAAAGGATATAAATAGTGAAGGAGGATGGATATATCTTATATATGAAGTATACAATAATATTATATATATAAGGCAATTCTTCGGTGGATATAATTTTTTTTTACACGGGCTCAGATCTGAATCATTCATTCAAGCTCTATTCAAATCGCGACCATTTGTCATTCTGAATGAATGGTTTAAATTTAGGTCCATCTAAAAAAATAGAAAATTGGTTAGTACCATCGCTCATTCTACCATCGCTGTCATCGCAAGAAAGCGCCTTCTATCCGATGGACCCCTCTCGCTTCGCTCCCCTCCCTCTCAAGCGATCTCCTCATCCAGTGAAGCGCTCCCCTCTCCTCACCCAGCGATGCACTCTCCTCTCCTCACCCGGTACGCTCCCTCTCCCTTATACGCACTCTTCTGTCTCTCTCCCTTTCCTCTTTCTTCCTTCTGTGCATCTCTCTTCCTTCTCCCTTCCTTCCTTATGTGCGTCAGACATTGTTCACTTTATTTATTGTATCTGTTCAATTTGTTATTTTAAGTGTTCATTTTGTTTTGTTGTGCATCAGATTTTTGTATTTATTTTATACGTCTCACTTTGTTAGTGTAGATATTCACTTTGTTCATTCATATGTTCAATTTGTTACTTTTATGTGTTCAATTTGTTTTGTTGTACGTCAGATTTTTGTGTTTATTTTATATGTCTCACTTTGTTGGTGTAGATGTTCAGTTTGTTCATTCATATGTTCAATTTGTTATTTTTATGTGTTCAATTTGTTTTTGTTGTGAGTCAGATTTCTATGTGTATTTTATGTCTCAGTTTGTTGGTGTATATGTTCACTTTGTTTATTCATATGTTCAATTTGTTACTTTTATGTGTTCAATTTTTTTTTTCTGTGCGTCAGATTTCTGTGTTTATTTTATGTCTCACTTTGTTGGTGTATATGTTTACTTTGTTCCTTCATATGTTCAATTTGTTATTTTTATGTGTTCAATTTGTTTTGCTGTGCGTCAGACTTCTGTATTTATTTTATACGTCTCACTTTGTTTGTGTAGATGTTCACTTTGTTACTTCATATGTTCAATTTGTTTTGTTGTGCGTCAGACTTCTGTATTTATTTTATGTCTCATTTTGTTGGTGTATATGTTCATTTTGTTCATTCATATGTTCAATTTGTTATTTTTATGTGTTCAGTTTGTTGTTATAAGTATTCACTTCGCTACTTTGCTGTTATAAGTATTATACTCTCTCAAGTTTTTAATTTGTTGATTTAAATGTTCAGTTTCTTGTCATATATGTCTTCTTGAAAAATTGAAATAGCTCTGAGAGAGAGGAGAGAAATGAAGAGAAAGGAGATGATCTAGGGAAGGAAAATCTTGAGAGAGAAGAGAGGAGAAACAAGAGAGGAGCGTTAGGAGAGAAAAAAATTGCGATAGGAGAGAGAGAGAGATGCAGAACAGAGCGCGCGGAAGGGAACAGAGGGTAACGATGGTAGCGATGGTAAATTTAGCGATGGTGGTTATAATTCCTGAAAAAAATATCCATGACAGAATTAGTATATATATCAGTATAAGTAGATTTACACATTTTGTTCATAATAAACAGTTAGTATTGAACAATATATATAGCATGCCTTTCAACAACAATAACCACACTACTCTGAATACATGTTATTACTAAATTTCAGAAGATATATATGAAACAAGTGGGGAAAGGTTTCCCAAGGCATAAAAGAGTTTCAAAACTACAAGCTATAGCATTGTACTGAAGTGTACACTGAAATGGAAGAAAAAAACTCATCTTCGTTCAGAATTTTTCACAGATCTTTTGTCTAGCTATGTCTTACTTACATTCCTTAATTTAATGCTTTCTCCAAGTAGTACGCCCACGGTTAGTTTCTTGTCCTGTGCGTGACAACTTGAGGGAATGAAGGAACTGGCGATGCTTTCTGATATAGTCAGATTATAATATGGGCCTAATAGTTACGAAAAGTCCTGTGTGAGGCCTTTTTTAGAGAAAGGAGCCCACGAGTCGTTATGATGAAGGTGGGTCCGAGGTCGTTGCGCTCAGAAGGGGGGTCAGGAATCGTTAGAGAGAGCTCTCGCCAGTGGGCCCCCTAGAGGAAACGGTTTCTGAGCATGGATGTCCTTTCCTTAACGGCCGCGGGATGTTCTGTGACCTTTAGGCAATAGTCATTCAGGAAGCCTCGACTCAACCTCGCACTCAGCCTCGCCTGGATGAACGTTGGCCATGAATGAGAAGGAGATATGTCGAGGTTGAGGGAGGCCGCGACGACCTTCATGCCGCAGTCGAATAAGGAGGATGAGGACACGACGAGGCCACAAAAGATCCGATGCGACGGGGGACCACCAGATGACTATAAATAGGAACCCCCCTCCATAGGGAAAGGGGGTTAGACATTCTGTAAACAAAAAGATCAATACATTGAACTAATAAAGGAAATTTCTTACTCCTCTTGATCTAAACTCTTTGTTGAGACCTATGAGCTAGATTAGGGTTTATCAACTGGCGCCCACCGTAAATTACAGGAGCTCATCTTAACAATCGAGAAATACGACTTTTTTCTTATTGTTTGAGCTCCAATTCGTATGAAAGGGAGTAGGAATATTCATCCAAAAAAGTTAGACTTTAGTACACCATCAACAAAAACCATGGCAACCAGCACTGCAACCTTCAACACTCCAGCTACGACCCCACAACCTCCACCTCCAGGAACGGAGCAAACTTCCGATCAATCCGTTAGCATTTCCTTAGCCCCAAGACACAACCCCCCTACCATCACCAATGCTGCTTTACATGACATGCGCAATTATCAACCACCACCACATGTTCTCCCTTTTACAATGCCTTCCCTTACACCCTCCTCCGTCCACAGCAGCCACAACCATCAACCGCAACCGCCCCTTCCTCAGCAGTCTCAGGCCCCCCGCGATCCACCGTACCAACCTCCAGTTATCACCCCATCTCCCCCTCAGCAGTATCCCTACCAACACCCCATATTCCCAGCCGATCAGTCAGGGATACCAGCCCAACCATCCAACCAGACACACACCCGACTATCCAATAGAGAGGAATTAGCTTTGCACAGCGAAGATTACAGACCGCAGCCGTCTCACAGGCGTCCTCACTACACTAACATCTCCAATCATTCCTGCTCTCATACAAGAGGTCGCTCCAAATCTCGTTCACGGCGGTCCAAAAGACGATCACCATCTTCGGGATATGATACTCGTAGTTCGAGCGAACTGTCTTCCCGTAAGTCGCCTTCCAGGAGACGTCGCGGTCGTTACAGCACTTCAACTAGATCCTCGTCTCCAAGTCTTTCTCAAACAAGTGACACTAGCGACGGGAGATCCAAACCGCGCACTCACCGTTTGCGCAAAATCCCCTGGAAGCGGCATGGTAGCCCTTCTCCTCCTCGTGGAGCCTTGGCTCGACACTTATACAAAGGAAAGGCCCTTCGTCTCAAGGATTTTGCCAGCCTCGACAAGTATCCTGCTTATCCAGCTCATGATGCTCGAGCCTTTGTTAACACCTTCCGGGAGTCTATGCTCATCACTGGAGCATCTGAACGAACCATGTGTCTCGTTTTCCCTACACGATTAGAGGGAGTTGCTTGGGAATGGTATGCGCAACTTCCTCCTGGCTCGGTGTCCAGTTACAGAGACCTTACCACCAAGTTCCTTAAAAGATTTGCTAGTGTTCGAGCACCCCCCAAAACATGCATGGACCTCATGGGCATTCGACAACACCCCTCCGAGCATACCCGAGATTACCTCGATCGATTTTCCATCGAAGCCAACAAGTGCGGAGATTATCGGGAGGACATGGCACTGTTAGCTGTGCAGCGCGGGTTACTGGAAGGACCCGTCCAGTGGGCAGCAATGACGGAAAAGTTCTCCGATTTCGCTGCATTCAGGGAACGCGCTGAGCACCTTATTCGCGCAGAGGAGCACATCGCGGCCATCCAAGGTTATCGTCACAACACATTTGCTGCACCATATAACAGACAAAGCACATCCCCCAAAAAGCCACAGCCCCCAAGTTCACCTCGTGATCGTCAGCGCAGTCGTTCCCCACGACCTCGACGTCGAGATGCTAAGCCTTCCAGACGAAACCGTGGCCGTCGCGCTAACTCTGCAGAAGACAATGCGCCATATTATAAAATGTACCACGTCACAACAGAGCCTCAGGATCGCGTGTATGATAGAATCAAGCATAACAAGGAGATGAGAAGGGCACCACCTATTACCAGGACCGAAGTTTTTGACAGGAATAGCTATTGTGAGTATCATGGCAGCAGCGGACACCGAACCAAGGATTGCCTTAAGCTCAAGGATGAGATTGAAAGGTTAGTGCGCCAGACAAACATCCTTGAACATTTTTTGGCAAAGGACGACAAGGGCAAAAGAAAGATGCAACACCTTCATGAATCGGGGACCAATGCAGACGATCGTCGCACTGAGCATCCCAGTAACCCGCGGCCCCAAACAACCGCATCTGACAGACAGCAGCGCATATCCCCTCCACCAGTAATGTTCATCGAGGGTAAAGCAGCTGAAAATCCCCGCAGGCAGCAACCTTTCCACGTCTTCCAAATTGAGCACAGATCAGAATCTACCCAGGTCATCTCATTTGGTCCGCATGATTATGATGGTGTTCAGCTGCCTCATGACGACGCCATCGTTCTAATGCTCCGAATTAACGGTATTCGGGTAAAGCGAATCCTCGTTGATACAGGCAGTTCCGCCGACGTGATGTACTTTGATGCTCTCAAAAGAATGGGCCTTGGAAAGTACCCCTTGCAGCCGATGACGACATCACTTGTCGGTTTTACGGGTGATAAGTTGAAGCCTTTGGGGACCATCGACTTGGACGTCTCGTTCGGGGACGCACCCCGAACGGTGGTCTCTAACGTCCGCTTCATCGTGGTGGACGCCCCATCCGCCTACAATGTCATTTTGGGACGCACTTCCCTTAACAGCATCGGAGCAGTTGTATCCACTCCGCACTTGATGATCAAATTCCCAACCCCACAAGGAGTGGGTATAGTGAGAGGAGAACAACAAATGGCCAAGGAATGCTACCGAATTACAATGGCACCTCAGATCGCTCACATCGAGCGATCTAGAAAACACCGCCAATTCGTGGCTAGCCTAGGCGAACTCAGCACAGAACCGCTAAAGACCCCGTCAACAGAAGCCATGGAAGATACGGAACCAGTCGTCTTACGAGACGGACAAGTAACTCAACTTGGCACCCTGTTACCTGCAACAGACCGACACATGGTAAGAGAGTGTTTGATTGCCAATAAAGACATTTTTGCCAACGAGGACGACCCGATGCCAGGTATTAACAGGGCCATCGCAGAGCATCGCATTGATACTTATGAAGAAGCACGTCCAGTTCAGCAAAGAAAGCGCAAATTAGGCCTGGAAAGGAGGAAGGCTGTACAAGACGAGGTAGATCGATTACTTAAGGCAGGGGCCATAAGGGAAGTGGAGTACCCCCGATGGTTGGCAAACCCCGTCTTGGTGCGCAAATCAAATGGAAAATGGCGCATGTGTATCGATTACACTGATTTGAATAGGGCTTGCCCCAAAAAGCCCTTCCCATTACCAAGCATCGATGCCATGGTCGATTCTACCGCCGGCTTCAAATATCTCAGCTTCATGGATGCTTATTCCGGGTATAATCAGATACATATGCACCCTGATGATGAAGAGAAAACAAGTTTCATAACTGAGCAAGGATTATTTTGCTATAAAGTTATGCCGTTCGGTCTTAAGAATGCAGGAGCTGAGTATCAGCAGATGGTGAACAAGGTTTTTAAAGCCGAATTGGGCGGAATCATCGAAGCATACATTGATGACATGGTCGTTAAGAGTTGTACTGGCGAAGAGCATGTGCAGCATCTCAACATGATATTTCAAAGAATGAGGGATGTCGGCATGCGCCTCAATCCAAAGAAGAGTTTCTTTTGCTTGTCTAGCGGAAAATTTTTAGGTTACATCGTGTCTGAACGAGGCATCGAGGTGCATCCCAGCAAGTGCCGAGCTATCATCGACATGGAAGCTCCCAGCACTGTGAAAGAAGTGCAAGAACTTACAGGGCGAATAGCCGCGTTGAATAGATTCATAGCACGATCGGGGGAAGTTTGCAAACCTTTCTTTCAGACTATCAAGAAGGCCAAAAAATTTGAATGGATCCCGCAATGTCAGGAAACATTCGAACAAATCAAGGCTTACTTATCCAGTCCACCAGTAATCAGCAGGCCAATCAAGGGAGAAACTTTATACCTATATGTCAGCGCTTCAGCGGTCGCAGTTAGTGCGGCCTTGATTCGAGAGGAAGATGGAGCGCAAAAGCCTGTATACTTCGTGTCCAAGGTACTGCGCGATGCCGAAGAAAGATACTCAACAGTTGAGAAGGGTGCTTTTGCCGTACTCATTGCCGCCAGAAAGCTGCGCCCTTACTTCCAGGCACACCCGATTAAAGTGATCAGCGATCTTCCCTTGAGAAAGGCTTTAGGTAATCTTGATGTATCAGGGCGACTCTTAAAATGGGCAGTGGAGTTATCAGAATTCGACATTTCCTTTTTGCCTAAAGCAGCATACAAGGGACAAGTGCTAGCAGACTTTGTGGTGGAAAGTACAGGAAGGACGGAAAAAAGAGATCAGGAGGCTTGTGGCATGTTCATGTCGATGGCGCCGCCTCTGAACGAGGGTCGGGCCTCGGAGTACAGGTCAAAGGACCCAAAGGAGAAATCTTTTATTACGCCATTCACATAACCTTCCCTGTCACTAATAATATGGTTGAGTATGAAGCGTTGATTGCGGGTCTGCGGCTGGTAGAAGCAGTTGGTGCGACTAAAGTCAGAGTGTACATGGACTCCCAGCTCGTGGTACACCAGATCAATGGGCAGTACGAGGTACACGATCCAACCTTGGCAAAATACTTAGAGAAGGCCAAAGAGGTCTTAGCAACATTTGATGAAGCCATGGTCGAACATGTTCCGCGGGGAATGAATGAAATCGCAGACGCCTTGTCCAAGCTAGCAAAGGGATCGGACATGAGCAGCGAGACACCTATCACCATCATGGAAATACCTGAATCTTGCATTACAGCGACGGAACTCAAAGTACTGCCAATCAGTGCCCAGCTTGAATGGTACACTCCCATCTGGGACTATCTCACCACAGGACAGTTACCAACGGACAAACTTACTGCGCGAAGAATTAAGAGATGGGCGCCTGAGTTTACCATCTTGGAGGGGGAATTATTGAAAAAGGGATATCGTAAGCCCTGGCTCGTTTGCATCAGTGAGTCGCAAGGCAGAAAACTGATTGATGAGGTACATGCTGGCATATGTGGCAGCCATCAAAGCCCCTACACCGTCGACAAGCGCATCGAAAGGGAGGGCTATTTCTGGCCAACCATGAGAAAAGACATGATCGACGTCGTGCGACGATGTGAGCGATGCCAATACCATTCTCGTGTCTCACGAAGACCTCCCGCCTCTCTGAACACCATTGCAAGTCCCTGGCCTTTCGATATAAGGGGAATAGACATCCTAGGTCCCTTCCCGACAGCAAGAGCGAACCTGCGCTTCTTAGTCGTAGCGGTCGAGTACTTCACCAAGTGGATAGAAGCAAAACCACTCGCCCTGATAACCTCCCCACGGGTAGCTGATTTTGTCAAGCACAACATCGTCTATCGTTATGGCATACCTCATACCATCATATCTGACAATGGTCGTCAGTTCACAGGCGCGCCATTTCAAGATATGTGCGAAGGTTTCGGAATACTCTCTCTCTTCTCTTCAGTCAGTCATCCTCAGACCAACGGATTAGCTGAAGTTTCCAATCGAACCATTTTGGAGGGACTTAAGAAAAAGGTGGAGGGCAGCAAAGGAGCATGGCCCGATTTTCTCGATGAGATCCTATGGTCCTACAACACCACCCCAAGAACTGCGACGGGACGATCCCCCTTCGCCATGGTATATGGAATGGAGGCTGTTACCCCTATGGAAATCGTGCAACCCACACTGCGCACCATCGCTTATGAGTGGACCAAAAACAATGATAAAAAGTTGGTGGAACTGGAAGCGATTTACGAGCTACGCGAGGAAGCGCGCGCAAGGATGGCCGAGTATCAACGAAAAATGCGAAAAAACTTCGACAAAAAGGTCGCCCCAAAACACTTCCAACCCGGTGATTGGGTATTGAGGAGTGTGGAAGCAACTGGGAAACACATTGGAAAACTCGATCCCGCGTGGGATGGCCCCTTCATTGTGACTCGATCCATAGAAGGACGAGCATACAGGCTGCAAGACCTAGCAGGACGCGACCTTCCCAATGCCTGGAATGCTGTTCATCTGCGTAAATTTTACAAGTGATCAGCAACCCCCCCCCCAAGCAATTGACTTCGATGGAGTAATACCGTAGCATAGGCCTCCAGAGACGAAGTGAAGCAACCTTAGGATCAAATTAGTTAAAACTTGTTCCTTTTTGCATGCTGTTCAATTTCTTTTTAAGCAATGTGAAACGATGAAGCATATCAAAGTGTACTTTGCCAAAATTCAGTAAAATATTTTCTTTCCACGAGTGACAAATGGTCTTTACTTTGGAATTCATTGTTGTAAATTTTTCATGAATTACTTACATTATGGTAAGACCTTAGCCGCATAGGCCATGCGCAGTCTGCCATCACAACAGACCTTAGCCGCATAGCCATGCGCAGTCTGCCATCACAACAGACCTTAGCCGCATAAGCCATGCGCAGTCTGCCATCACAACAGACCTTAGCCGCATAGCCATGCGCAGTCTGCCATCACAACAGACCTTAGCCGCATAGCCATGCGCAGTCTGCCATCACAACAGACCTTAGCAACAGACCTTAGCCGCATAACCATGCGCAGTCTGCCATCACAACAGACCTTAGCCGCATAGCCATGCGCAGTCTTCCATCACAACAGACCTTAGCCGCATAGCCATGCGCAGTCTGCCATCACAACAGACCTTAGCAACAGACCTTAGCCGCATGGCCATGCGCAGTCGGCCATCGCAACAGACCTTAGCCGCATAGCCATGCGCAGTCTTCCATCATGACAGACTCTAGTCGCATGGCCATGCGTAGTCTGCCATCACGACAAACTCTAGCCGCATGGCCATTCTCCATCTGCCATACCGCGAACGTTAGCCCCATCGTCAAAACAGACATTAGCCACAAAGTTATCCGTCCCCAGTAACACTGGTCAACATTAATCCTACGATTTGAGTAATCGGTCATACGTACAAATTTATCCAAATTTAGCAAAGCCTTTTCGTCAAAAAGCAGATATTGGTTTCCCGACATATACGGCGGAATTTAAGGGTACAACCCAACTGCCTCGGGCCACAATTAGTATCCAGCATTTAATACGCCAAGTCTCGCATTTATTTCAACATGACAAAAGGGGGGCCCACCATTGTCGGTGCCGGGACATCTATAAATAGGCGGGTTACCCCACAAACACTTTCGTCCCAAGAACCCCCATTCTTCTTTCCTCTTCCCACGATCTTAAACGCCACCTTTCTTCCTTAGGATACAAGACACAAACAAGAACTTGGGAAAAATGGCACACACACAAAAAAAAAAAAAAAAAAAAAAAGGGGAAGGAAAGAGAGAAAAGAGCAGGAGGTATAGTAAAGCAGCTGATGAGTTCGGGAAGGTATAGTAGAACAGCTGAGGTAATCCCTTCAGTTGTATGCTAAACCTTCCCTATCGACGGGTAGCCTTGCTTGACCGTGTGCGCAAGCAAGACATCCGTCGAGTGGGTTTGGGCGGCGGAGCAGAGAGTAAATGAAAATAACACAACTCAGCCGTTTCAAGCCCACATAAACGAAGACGACGACGGTGACAGAGCGTTATTGCAAGCTTGGCCCCCGATGCAGGCGACCTTACCATGTCTAAATTAGAGGTCGCCCTCGAATAGCCGACAGCCAACCATCAACGACAGATGGGGAATGCTCGGCGCGAGAGAGAGGGCAAGCTTTTATCATGGGTCATTCCCTTTGGAGAGGAAGGAGCAAGATCGCCGCAGACACCTCGTCAAAGGAGGTATCAACTTCGACGCCAATAAACGGCGCGGCGATGCACACTTTCTACATAACCAAAGGAGCCCAATCCAAAGCAGCGTCGTCTTCAAACGTGATGGTAAAAGAGAGTAGCTCTCCAGTCGACCTCCATCACGGTGAAAGGGGAGTCATGAAGACAAAAGAAAGTCAACATCCCTTATATGCAATGACTCCCCGCCCCCCTTTTAGCTAGGAAAGAAAGTCAACATCCCTTAGCCTCATCAGGCATGCATCAACAAAGATATGACATAATGTACATTTATGAAAAATGATGAGTTAAAGACTGTTCGTACATCATCTTCTTTTACATTACTTTCTGCATGTGCTTCATTTCTTTTCAGACTTCGTCTGTGTTATGTTATATTTTCGCCGCACTCATCTCCCTAACATCGTCAATCAAACACGCATTCTTGTCTATGTTTCATAATGCGTCCAAACATTGTCTTGCGCGTTAACTTCATCGCTTCCCTCACTTTTACTATATAACATTTCTCGTCAAAGTTCAGACTTACTTTCGCAACGTCAAGCCACAATAATAACAAACAACAACAAAACAATTGTATGATTCAAAACACAGCAACAAAGCAATTATGTAATCAAGTCGCACAAGATAAGTCTTTACTATAATCCAAAAGGTTCACGTTTACATAATAACATACAACAAACGATAAAACATGGAGCAGTAACTCAAGGCTCTCCATCTACGTCACCGCCTAAAGAGCCACCAGGAAGACTAAAATCACTTAGCTGGAGATCTGGATGCAACAAGTTATACTCCCGCTGTTCGTTCAACATCTGGTCAAATTGTTCGGAAATGTTAAGTGATCCGGCCCCCTCGGCATGATGCGGGGAAAGGCGAGCAAGATCCTCAGCCAAATCGGCAACAGGTCCGGCCTCCCCAAAGGTGTTCACCCCCGCAGACCTCTCCTCGTCAGATCCTCCCCCGTCTTCGTCTTCGACTTCAATTTCCTCCCTAGAAGGACGAGTTATGTCTGAGGGCCAAGCAGCGCCAGAGCTTGACCAAGGGTAGCGAGGAGTCAAGAGAGGTTTTGTCACTTCCATACCTAGCTCGACCACTCGGTCACCTTCCTCATCTTGGCAAATGAGATCGCCACTTTCCTCATCCCAGCGGCACTGCGATAGCGCGACATCTGGCTCTGGCGCAGGGTCCATAATCCCAAACTCCTCCCGGGTGAATGGATAGTATTGGCGCAGCTGATCACACTTCAACTTCAGCATGTAGTGAAGACCTCCGCAAACAAGGCGGGTAGCTGCAGCTTGGGCACCTGTGGATTGAAGGAAGGCCTGAAGAAAATCATGGGAAGAGCAGACTTCTCCCTTATCAATACAAATCTCTTTGCCTTTGGAAGTGGCAGGAAGAGACTTCAATCTTTCTATCTCGGCTTGCAGCTCAACAAGACGAACAGAAGATTCCTGCAACAGCGAGGAGGACTGAATAACCTCAGAGTGTAACTGGGCCTTTTCAGAAGCTAGCCGATCCTTTTCAGACGCTAGCTGATCCTTCTCAGACGATAGTCGGTCCTTTTCGGCTTTCACCCGAGATACCTCTTCACCAAGACCTGCCAATTCTTGGTCCTTCTTCTGAAGCTCGCTTAGCAGTTCCTCAGTCTTCCGTCCCAAAGCCTCGTTGGTTAACTTCAACTTCGCCAACTCAGTTATTCGCTCTTTCTCCTGGCGCGCTACCTTCTCGCATGTTTTCTTCCAATCAGATATGGCCCCATCTCGTTGGAGAATAAGTTCTTTGGCTCTCTCCAATTGTTGGTCGCGTTGGTCCAGCGATATTTGCGCCGCAGACAGCTGATTCTGAAGGTCAACATTGACGCGGGAGGCACGGCCCAGCGTCTCTGACATCAAATCTTTGTCCGCTTCAGCAGCCTGCGCACGAACTAACAAAGTATCCTGAGCAGCGGCAAATTTTTCAAACAACGCAGTCATCTCAGCCCGATCTTCATCAGAAGCGCGCTTCGCAAACGAGAATTGCGACAGATCCACCTTAAAGCCCCAATCCGATTCTTGCTCTCCACGAAGCACGCGAAGTTCTTTGTCGATTTTGGCATTCCTTTCCGCCAAAGAAGATAATGACTTCATCCAAGCACTTCCAAAGTTGCGGGATTGACCATGAACGCTCGCCTGGAGACATCCCAACTCCATCAGTAAAGAATGCATTCGCATGAACTTGTCATCCATTGATAAGTCAGTAAGCGAATTACTAATTTGTGGACATAGGTCCAAAGACACGCGATGCAGGGAGGCAGCAAGACGAGGCACCTACGCAATTAAATAACTGCGTCAGTTCGAAAAAAAAAAAAAAAAAAAAATGGTGAGGATGGACGAGCTAAACAAGAGTGAAAACCTGAATCTTGGAAGGATCCACGTTTATACCAGGGAGGCACAGAGAAACTCTCTCATCTTCATAAATCTTCCTGACGCGAGCTGTGCGCCAGGAATCATCCGGAGTAGTTAAGCGACGCTGGGAAGAAGAGGAAGGGTGAGCCGACGCAGATTTCTCACCAACAGATGCCTTCCCAGATGTTTTTTCGAATGTTTGCCCTGGGACAGCCGGCACCGCTAATTCATCACCAACAGACGATCCAGGGAAGTCTGGAGGAGTCGGCGAAGAATGTTTCGATGAACCTTCGACACGCTTTCTCTTTTTAGTTTCCTTTGCCGCTGACCCTACCTCGGCCAACACCCTCTCCGTTGGGGCTTTCTCGAGCGTACGCGCGGTTTTGGGATGTTGAGAGATGCGAGAAGAAGCAGGCTTAGAACCCTTAGAGCCGCCCCCCTTAGCAATTTTAAACATCGCAGAAGCCTTGGGGGCGGAAGCAGACGCTTTCTTGGCAGGAGGAACTTTTGCAACAGTAAGAGCTCTAGCGGTGGGAGACTCGGTCGGCGGTGGCGACCCTTCTCCTTCCTCTTCAGGAGGAGGGGAATAGTTAAGCTGCTGCAGAGGTAGCTCCTCGTCTGCGCCATCATCAGGCTCGATGCACTCAGCGAAGGTTCGGTCATCTGCTATAGGGCTTCCCCCATCCCAACACAAATGGTAACCCGCCTGAGAGGTCCTAGCCAAATGGGCTATTGTGGCATACTCATCCTCGGTAGGTTCTGGGAATTCTACCTTGGTGAACCCAGTGGAATTCATGTTCCAATCCAAACAGATGCCCATTCCATCCATCAAGGTCCCTCGGCAGAAGGCGAAGTTCTCTTCCCAGTTGCCTATTTTCCTGGGTTTATTGGCGAACACACGGTGCACAGTTCTGATGGTACAGAATTCGTTATGACGGCAAAATTTGAAGTAATATCCAAACAGCCCCACCGTGGGGGTAATTTTAGCCTTAAAACCTAAGTTTGCAAAATTCACCGTAAGCAGACGCTCAAAGGAAGTGATGCAGCACCAAGCGACGGGAAGAAGTTGGCCTGGAGGAATTTTCACCATATTGAGAAGTGTGCATTGAAATGACGACAAGGGTAGGCGTATCCCCCACCATGCAGATCTGGCAAAGAGCACCCTTCCCTTTGAAGTTTCAAAAGGACGATCCAATTTACCCGCTCCTTCTACATACAACTCGCTCTCCTCTGGATCATCGAAAACCAAACTCCTTTTGAATTTAGCTACTTTTGAATCGATCCAAGGATTAGATTCAAAACCTCTAGACGTTGGGAATTTGCTCCTAATCTTCTTAGAGTCTGAATTCCTGAAAACCTTCTTAGGCATGGTGGAACTAAGCAACAAAAGAAATTTAAACAAAACGATAGTAAGAACAGGCGAGTAGGCTACGACAAAAGCAAAGTAATAGAAAGAAAAGCAAGAACGAGGAAAAGGTTAGTACCAATATTCAGCAGTCGCCGTCAGGCAAGAACAGAAGATGAAGGAGAGAAGAGAAACAATGATAGAGGGTTCACCAGAGTAAAGGAAAGAAGAAAACACCTACAGGGGCACGGTGAATGTACTGGAAATGGAGAGAGAGAGACAAATGAAGATTTTAGATCTATATAAGACACGTCTCTTCGGTTTTCCCGCCTAGAAGGGAACTTTATCCCTTTCTCAAATTCCAATGAGAAGACAAATCGTCTCGACTCGACCCCCCAAAGGATACAATGATGGGAAGATCTTGTAGGATCCCTATAGGAGATCTCGTGGCCCCCGCCTCCTTTCTTTATATTATCAAATTCACCAAATATTTCTTCCAACCTCGCACGAGGGCTCGACAATGTCAACCTTCACTGCCCAACTGCGTCTGGCGGACTCAGATACTAATTAACACCGTCACTGTGCGACTGTGTCGTATGGATTCGGATATCAACAAACACCTCCTGAGGGCTTGCGGTTTACGAGGGCCCCGCGGGTTTCGTCGTCTTCTTCCTTTCAAAGAATTTAGTCGATAGGTAAACATCGCTCGAACATCACCTGAAGCCCAATGACGCCACCTAGAAACTGCTATAAAGAACTTCTGATAAAATGCAAGCATTTACCAGAAGCTCGAGGGCTAATGATATAGTCAGATTATAATATGGGCCTAATAGTTACGAAAAGTCCTGTGTGAGGCCTTTTTTAGAGAAAGGAGCCCACGAGTCGTTATGATGAAGGTGGGTCCGAGGTCGTTGCGCTCAGAAGGGGGGTCAGGAATCGTTAGAGAGAGCTCTCGCCAGTGGGCCCCCTAGAGGAAACGGTTTCTGAGCATGGATGTCCTTTCCTTAACGGCCGCGGGATGTTCTGTGACCTTTAGGCAATAGTCATTCAGGAAGCCTCGACTCAACCTCGCACTCAGCCTCGCCTGGATGAACGTTGGCCATGAATGAGAAGGAGATATGTCGAGGTTGAGGGAGGCCGCGACGACCTTCATGCCGCAGTCGAATAAGGAGGATGAGGACACGATGAGGCCACAAAAGATCCGATGCGACGGGGGACCACCAGATGACTATAAATAGGAACCCCCCTCCATAGGGAAAGGGGGTTAGACATTCTGTAAACAAAAAGATCAATACATTGAACTAATAAAGGAAATTTCTTACTCCTCTTGATCTAAACTCTTTGTTGAGACCTATGAGCTAGATTAGGGTTTATCACTTTCCATCATTTGGATTGAAATCCAATAAGCATGAACAATCAGATAGCCCATTTAAGGCTACTCTCTCAACTTCTGAGCTTGTATATGAATCTAGAGAGTCGTCAAATTGGAAATGTTGACGGTAGTCTATGGTAATACTACCGAGCTCATAGTTGTCGATTATGTCTTGAGGCACACTCTATAAATGCTACCATGTTAGCTAAATTAAAAATAATGGCAAAATGACCCACAATACAAATTTGTAATTACTTAATTTGACATGGTGTTATATGCAAATGCCTTCAACATAGAAATGTTTTGGCAAAATACTTATTATTATTTTATCTTCATAATTGTCTGAAATTTTTTTAAGATCTACCAGGGATGTAATCCTATTTTCTCTCCATATAATTTGCAGATTTTTTTCCTTCCTGGAAAACGAATTTGTGGAAACGAAAGACCAAAAATAATGGATATAAGTAATCTAATAATTATCACATTGAAGGAAGTACGTTCAAACCTCGAGGAGGAAACTGAAGCACGTTACGCTGTTGACATGGCCATTCATATTCAAATCTTGTCTTCTTGGCTGCATCAATCATATATTTCAGAAATTGATCTAAGAAATTCAGTAAGTTTTTTTTAGTGCTCTGTGTTGCTTGAGGGTAATTAATTTCCATCTTGGATCTTTAGGTATAGCTCAGAAAAAAAATTGACAAGGTCAATATTCTCTCTGAACTGGCAAGCAATATACCAGGCATATTCTTGAATGTTACGAAAAAAAATTTTCTTGAGGGAAGGGTGGCAAAGCGCAATGTTACGAAATTTTAATTAATTAAGATAGTATTCATTGGAAATTTTCGAAAGGTAACATTGTCTGTGAAGGAAAGGGAAAATAAGATAACAAAGTACCACAAGGCCTAATTGTGAATACTCAGCAGGCTCATTAAGCTTTGGAATTTTCGTCAAGCTTTTGTCATTCCCTTCTGGAAATGCTAATCTACAAAAGATATGAATTGATTTTAATTTTTGTCAAACAAAGAAAAGGTAACTGGTAAAAAAATAAGCTGCTTGAAATTTGGTATGGATAATTTAACATTAGCATAAATATCTAATGATATCTAAATTATACCTGAGCTGATTCATTGTAATAAAACGAACATTACATACATATGGCTATTGGACGACCAGAAAAAAATTGTCAGGTGGTAGAAGACAGTAGACATACCTGGAAAACTTGGGGCAAAAGGCCAAGTACTGATCCCACACTTGCTTGCTTATTTT
Organism: Rhynchospora pubera; assembly: GCA_028095005.1. Lineage (NCBI taxonomy): Eukaryota > Viridiplantae > Streptophyta > Magnoliopsida > Poales > Cyperaceae > Rhynchospora > Rhynchospora pubera. The sequence continues at coordinate 59,642,310 of CM051459.1, read as the reverse complement.
CTGAGGCTTGTATGTATCTTTGTTAATCATTACCCACTTGCTACACACGTAAAATAAACCAAAATGAATCAAAATGATAAATGAACATAAAACAGTATTTATTTATTAATTTCTATGAAACTTTAAGTTTTAATATTCTTCTCATTCCGAGATATGAAGGTCAGGTATATTCTACTACTGTGAAAATACTGTGGCATTCTTCCATTGTCAATAACTTTTTAATTTGGGGCTGTGCACTTCCAATGTTCTTATTTCCGTCCCCGAACATATAATATGAAAAATCTAGATTAAAAAGAAGAAGAACAACAACAATAAATGACAGCGACCTTGTGGCACGGCCAATTACTTCGTTGGTGGACAAGAGCTTGATGATATAGTCAAACCTCCCAGCTATTTTTCCTTCAGCCTCACACCAATGTTCAATTTCCACCACATCTCCCCTATAAAAATGGACAAATAATAAGCAGTATTCACTAATCAAAGCTATGCAACTTACTAAATATGGGTCAGTATCTCTCAACTCTAGGTGCCCAGCAAAATTATACCAAATGTCTCAAGGACTATAAGTACAAATTGACTATAGTAGCATTCCAATTTTGTGAAGAACTTTATTGGCTATATTAAGTTATTAACTAACGACCAAACTCTTTTAAGTAATTAATTGCTTATGCAGATACTAACTAACATTACAGTTTATTCTCTGGTTCACAAGCAGTTGCTGGCAATCACTTGCTATTACCTCTGGCGAGAGAGGTGCTTCAGGGTATTCAGAGATACCATCTCCGCACCTGTGGTCGTAGCTAAAGGGGTAACTGAAGAATGGCGAATTTTGGAGGTTCACTAGAAAGCTTACCAACTATCCTTTTTTTTTTATTTTTTTTAGCTAGCAGCTTACTGCTATTTTTTCTCGTTACTTTTAAGCCACTGGCTTTACCTGTAATGAATTTCTTTTTTATATACAAAAGGCACTGGACATTTCCCATGCTTTTATTTTCAAAAAAACATTACAGTTTATTCTTTTTATCGCTAAAACATACCAGCCGGGGTACTTGTTCATCTCGACATGCATTTGGTAATTTGCCCAAGAAAGTCTGTACTTATCCATAGAAGGTAGAGTGGGAAATTCACCCTCATTTGCCCATCCCTAGCTTTGTGCGTGATTATAACTCGTTTCCTGTAATTGAATTTGCACCAGTTGATATACAGAGAGTATCTTTCTTCGAATTAGTCTAGCCAACATAAAAACCCTTTCTTTCCCATGTTCTATCTCGGCCAACAAATGTTTAAAACATTTATGATTTATCACACTAGAATTTTAAAACAAAATTTTACCAGAATCAAGTTAAGCATAGTCTCCATTGTGGCAGCCTTGTTTGAACCTACTTCAAAACTCCTAATAACAAAGGATTCCTTGTATGTGAATCTATCCTTTAACAATCTCCCGAATCTCATCCTCTCCCCAAGCGTCAGTACACGCGTGGGATCCCTCTCTGCTACCAGTGCCTTCTTTGTTTCTCTCCTCTTCGCATCTGGGACAGATGCACGGTATGCAGTTGTCGATCCATTTTGTGAGCCACACATCATCCTTAGAGAGGGCTGTGGTTTTCGAGTCATTGTGTAAGACTGGCATTTTAGAGATGTTGTGAGGCCAGATGGAGAAGTAGAGTTCATACTAAACATTCTGGTTTTTGGATTTTTCTCTTATGTTTTGTTCTGTTTTTGTTTGATATTATTGTTTCGCCTTTTGTTTTGTTGCGTAAACATGATGATTTATTCACATAGATATAGGATTCAAGAGGTGTTATATCTAAGGAAGATGGCTTCTATGTATTTCTCTGAAAATAATTTTTAAACCATGTATTGGTCAATGTTGCAGTTTTTTTAGATAGACTATTTTCTATTTGCTTTTTCCTTTGACGATTTAGTAGTCTCAGGTTGTCAATTTTTTATTTGCTTTCTGACTTATTAAGTAATACTATGATCCATCGCAATCGGGAAGTCAAGGACAAAGTTACTTGAGCAGTATTATTAAAGATAGAAAAAAGTAAATGATTATGATACCCAAATATAATTCATCGCTTCAGATTAATTCATTCTTCTCATATCTTGGTCTCTTCTTTATTTCTCTATAGATACAAAAAAAAGTAATAATAATAAACTTGCTTTAAAAGTTAATTTCTTACTTCAACAAAAGTAACATAGGCTCCGTTTGGATGAGGTGTGGGAAGAAGTATTGGGAAGTGTGTAACTTTGTGAAGAATTTGAATTGTGTAATAATTAATTTGGGCCCTTCTTTTCTTATTCTCTTCTTTCCACTCCAATCCAAACACAGCCATAGAGGCTTGACATTAATGAAACATGATTTCGCTTATCTAGACATGTGCCATTAGCCCATTATTATGTTAACAGCGACCATATACACCAAATAAAGTTTGGCGATTCTTTGCACCTCGAAACTATGATTTAACTTTTTATATAATTTCCAAAATATTCTGTACTTGAAAAATGTCCTCTCGGAAAGATTATTAGCCGTGCAGCATCTGAGGACTTATTTAATTAATTTATATATCTATAATCTTTGCCATGTAACGCCAACACTAATGAACAGTAAATGAACAGTGAATGAACAGTGTTTTCGCAAGTTAAAAACCATCCGATCTCCATCCAACGAATGTTACGCGGCCACAACAATGATTCCCTGTGAGTGTGTATTCCTGCTGTGACGGGTAATACCGTAATATTCCATCGAAAAATAACCCAATGACGAAGCCACACAAAATTCTCCTCTACTAAGGCAATAAAGATCATCCTTTCATACTATGGGCCCACCACCACTTACACTGCTTTGGATTTTTTTTTCTGTGAACTAGGTTCATCGGGTTTAGTATAGACCATGTGGTAGATACTTTAACAATTCATTTAATTGTGCGGGTTCACAGGCTTTATTTATAGTCTGTCTATTTGGAAAAAAAATTAAAAGAGGAAAAGTCCTGTTTTACGTCTTCCTTCTCATCGTTTCCTTCATTTCCCTGAACGAGAAAGCATTTTTTTTTTTTGGAATTTACATACTGCCAGCATCCAAGAAGTAAGCATAATCTCAAATTGTTTGAGGTTTTATTTGAAAAAAAATGTCATCTTTAATTGTTGCTAGATATACAATCTTATTTGCATATCCTGATATTTTTGAAAAAAAAAAAAACAAAAAAGCAAGAGTTTCTCAGGTGTCAGAAAAGCAATAGTTTAAGCATGTACGCAATTAGACAGTGATTTAAAATTAATACCTACTCATTGCTATTAGAGATGTATTACGGTTTAACAGCTGTTCCAAATCACTATCTTATATTGCAATTGTTTCGAGCATCTTTATTCTTAACAATTGCTATTATTTGACATTGGTTTAATATACATTTCCCTACGATTTTCTCAATTACTTCTCGGAGGCTCCAACTTTAACGTTCGACCATGCCATAAATTTTATCATAATTTTTCTATTTAGCATATGTTTTTCTCCATAGCGAGGGATCTGGATATCGAGAGACTAGCAAGAAAGCATCATGGCAAAATCTTAAGAGAAAACAAACATATTTAATTGAGGTTTGATTATTGGATTCAATTTAATTAAGGATCAATTAATGGAAGTGTAGATTTCAGAGAGTGCTCATGGTTATCAATTGCTACTATCGGTACCTAATCATTATTAATATGAAAATTTGACTCATTCATTTTATGTTACATCTACTTTGTATACGATTATTGAAAGTAGAACACTACCAATTTCAGCAAGAACATGCTGGTATTATTGTGCGACCCTATCAAGGTTTGTTACAATATAAGATTACATGACCATAACACTGCAGCAATTATTTGAATTTCAGGTCTTTTATTTTCACGTTGTTTGGATTTAGACAATGATAAAAGAATGGAGTATTCTCATGAGTAAGTGCCTGAAATTTTGAGCACCTCATGATCCGATATTGTATTATTATTGATTTAATTCTAAGCGGTAAATTGTTGTTGATTTTACAGATTATTAGGCCAACTTAGGCTCATTGTTATTTGCGTGGAGCAAACAACGATTGAATTGAAGAGTGTTCTTTACTCGCCCTTTTGTTATTGAGATTACTTTAATACTGTTCAGTATTAATTAATAGATGTGAAGAGTGTTAGTTAGTTTTGCTTACGAGACTGGTCAAAGGGGAGACCCTATGATTCTGATGGCTATGTACTAAGAACGGTTGTTTCAATTTGTCTATATTTAACTCTTTGATTCATGGTTGGCAGGAAAATAAAGATTACTGGTCTCAATTCAAAGTTATTCTCATGGGAAAGTTATTTCTATTTTGTGGCTGGTTTTGTTTTTTCTTTTGTCATATTTTTATCTCGATTTTTTCTAATCATAATTTATAGGAAGCAATACTATATTGTCAAGTTTTGAAAAAAAAATAGTGATTATTAATACTATCATTCCTTATTTTGATAAAAAAAAAGCGATTGTTATTACTTTTGTTTTTATAGATCATTATAAATTTCTTATTGCCATCTGGAGTTTAAGTCATATTTCAATTTTTATTACCCTAAAAAAATCTACCGCTTCCTAAATTATCCTTCAAATTTACTAGCCTAGAAAAATATGCCACTTCCTAAACTATCTTTGAAGTAGTTTGTCGATTGCAGAATTAACGCATAAACAAAATGGTAATCACCGGTAATCATAAACATAGATAAACACAAGAGACCTATAATAACACAGATTGTTGTTCGAATTTCATCGCGTGAAGTATCTAATTTAACCGGTTCATTCTATCAATGACTAGTAGGGGCATAATTGTCATTTAGTCCAGCTGACATATTCTGAAGCACACATGTCAGTATATGTTTTAACATAACAAAAATTAATAGTTGTGTACGTTTGTGACTTTGTGGTGAGAACTTTTGTTCGACTTAGTTTACTGCGACCTTTTTTTTGGCAGTAGTGGAATTGGGGTTGTAAGGAATTTGGTCAATACGACTTGCTAGCTATATCAACTTGAAAACTCAATCTATAGTTATGGATGTTGGACAATCATAATTAAGGTGTACATGTGCACATAGTTTCTTTCGCTGGCGAGCTTAGGCAGTAGGTATGTTTGCATCATCATTTTATTTTCTTTATATTGAATTATAACAATGCTTCAATTTAAAGTCATTTTCACATTAAAAAGAGAACTAGAGATATTTAACAGAGTTTACACCTTCACCATATGTAACTGGAAACATAGACCTGATATCAGGAATATTATTGCTATATATCTTCTTTTGGTAATAATATTATTTTCATTGTTGCAAAAAGGACATTATCTGTTTGCACACTTCAGACAAAAGTGTATATTACAATAAACATTTATTCCTTCTCTTTCCTTGATGAGGTTTGTCAGACACTAGATGTGCCTTATGCTGATATATACACTATGGTACATATCTTCACCAAAGATTCTAGCTCTTGCAAGGGCATTATTTGTAGAAAATAGGTAATGTATTGCACATTGATCCTAATTGTCAGGAACTTAAATTTTTTTTTTCTTAAGTTCGTTATAATGGCATTCTAACATTTTAAGATCATGCATAGAGTCATTCTTCATCTGATCATTTCTTTCTCCTTGCTATATCTTTCTATTCTTATCCTCGACATGCAAAGTCAAAATCAAAATCAGAGGAAGAATAAAGGAATATTAGGAGCACGATAGCATGTCATGGTCATGACTCTTGCGAGTTAGGCCTACCAAATGCTTTTCCTAAGACACTCCCGATACCGATGTCATAGTCTCCTTGAAATTGCAGGTCCTCTTTCTTCATTTATCTTTTACTGAGATTTATGTAAATTGTAATGTAAACACAATTTATTATGTGGATGAGATAATTTCTGCTGGTAATGTGCCATAAGAGGTGAGGAATCATGGGTGTATTTGCAAGAATCGTATCCTTTAATTAAGTAATACAACTTTCAGCGAGCTATAACTCAAGTAAATTACAACACATTTAATTTCTCTTCTATGGAAATGCTTTTATTTGGTTTCTTGCACCATAATTTGTTGCATATTGTTGCTACAATTAGATTGATAGTTAAAAAAACGAAAGTATTCATAGTTCTTAAAATTATGAGTATTTTTTTAAGGTATTTTTGCAAAATTTATCTGATGCATGCTAAATTTGGAGAATCATTAATTATTTTTTAGGCAAATGGAATTGGTATTGTAATTGTGAATCTATTAAATTTAGAATTCATTAATTCAATCTATGGTGCATCTAATGGCTGCTGTATTTGACATACAACTCATGTATTTTTTTTTTTAAAAAAAAAACTCATCCCCAATTCTTTTAAACATAATTATTCACTGAACTTCTTTCAACGTAGACAATAAAATAATTGATTCCAATTTTTTTCCGAGCAATTTGTTCCGGCGGAGCCGGAAGGGGTCCATCTAGTTGAATAAAATGTTGTTTCAGTGTATCCCCTTGATGGTATCAGTTTTTTGTGCTTCTATTTCGGCCTTCTGCAGAATTAATCTACTTTGTGATGGCCGAATGCAATATGGGCTTTGGGCCTTTGTATCTTACTTTTTATGTACCGAAATATTGTTATTAGGTTTAGATTAATTATTTCCTTTTAAAATGATTATCTAAATTAGGTTGTAATGGAAACGAGATAAAAAGGAGGCGGGGCGACGAAAGAGACAGAATTCGTTTTTTTTATATCGGCAATAGCCATTATTTTTTATTTGAGAATCTGTGTGATCTCAATCAAAATCCTCCACGAAGAAGGGGAGGAGTCAGAGTCCTTCAACTCTTCTGAAGCAGGCGGCGAGGAGGATTACAACCCGTGGGGGAATCCAAATCAGGAGCGAAACCAGAGATTTCGACCAGAGCCTGAACAATCCTTTCAAAACCTTGGGGTGAAGATTGATATTCCAGAGTTTGAAGGTAAATCTCATCCTGATGAGTTTATTGATTGGATGCATACTGTTGAGCGGGTTTTTGATGTAAAGAACCTGACTGATGATCAGAAAGTGAAGTTAGTAGCCATTAAATTGAGAAAACATGCCTCAATCTGGTGGGAACATGTGAAAAGTAGGCGTGTTAGAGAAGGAAAACCAAAGATCCGAACTTGGGATAAGATGAAAAAGAAATTAATGGCCAAATTCCTACCTACCCAATACAAACAGGAAGTTTTTATTGATTATCACAACCTTAAGCAAAGAAACCTGACAGTGGAGCAGTACACCAATGAGTTTGATATGCTGCGGATGCGATGTGATGTGGTGGAAGAGGATGAACAGATTGTTGCTCGATTTCTTGCCGGGTTAAGACCAGAAATTGCTGATGTGGTGTACCTACAACAATATTATTCCTTTGAGGATGTATGTAGGTTGGCCTTGAAGGTTGAATCACAGCAGAAGAGAAGGGTTAATGGTTCTAGATTTCAGGGTCGTTCTTCAGGAATTGAGATAGACAGGAGAGCACCTCCTTCAAAACCTAACCCGACAACAACCCAGATCCAAAATTCCAAAACCTACCCAGAGAAAGGACAATCTAGTAGAGGAGGTTCCACAAACCGGCGATGTTTTAAATGTCAGGGTTTAGGACACCTTATTGCTGACTGCTCTAACAAGCAAATTGTCACACTGGTTGAAGAAGATGTGGACCCAACATATGATGATTATGGGGATGATGATGAGAACCCTTTAGCTGAAGATGAGGATATCACTTATGCTGACTCAGGTGAATCATTGGTGGTTAGAAGAGCATTGAGTGTTAATATTGGTGAAAATGAGCTATGGCTACGACACAACATCTTCCATACAAAGTGCACCAGTGGAGGTAAGGTTTGTAATGTGATTATAGATGGGGGTAGTTGTGAAAATGTAGTGTCTAATACCATGGTTGAGAAGTTGGGGTTGAAAACTGAAAATCATCCACAACCTTACAAGTTGTCTTGGTTCAAGAAGGGTAGTGAGGTGAAAGTGTCAAAGCGGTGCCTTGTGAAATTCTCAATAGGGAAGAAATATACTGATGAGGTCTGGTGTGATGTGGTTCCTATGGATGTTTGTCATATTTTATTGGGAAGGCCATGGCAGTTTGATAGAAGAACAAAGCATGATGGGTTCAAAAACACCTACACTTTCCAAAAGGATGGTATATCCATTACTCTTGGTCCTTCAGATTTGCGAAAAGAGGCGAAGAGTCAGTTGTTATCTCGGGTGGAATTTCAGAAGGAAGTGGAGCAAAAAGGTGAGGTGTTTGCCTTGGTGGTGACAGAGGCTAATGATGATGGTCAAGAACTCCCTCCACAGGTCATGTCATTAGTGAAAGAGTTCGCTGATGTGGCACCGGCGGAATTGCCGTCCGGATTACCACCTATGAGAGATATCCAACACTGCATTGACCTTGTGCCAGGGGCTATCATTCCTCATAAAGCTGCTTATCGCATGAGTCCGAAGGAGCATGAGGAGTTGCAGAGACAAGTGCGTGAGTTATTGGACAAGGGTTATGTGCAGGAGAGCATGAGCCCATGTGCAGTGCCAGCTTTGTTGGTTCCAAAGAAAGATGGCTCATGGAGGATGTGCATAGACAGTAGAGCTGTTAATAAGATCACCATCAAGTACCGTTTTCCAATTCCTCGGTTTGATGATCTAATTGACCAATTGCATGGAGCAACTGTGTTTTCCAAGATTGACTTGCGGAGTGGTTATCATCAGATCCGGATCCGACCCGGAGATGAATAGAAGACAGCTTTCAAAACTCGAGATGGCCTCTATGAGTGGAAGGTGATGCCATTTGGGTTATCCAATGCACCGAGCACATTCATGCGCTTGATGAATCAGGTTTTTCGTCCTTTCATTGGTCAATTTGTGGTTGTTTATTTTGATGACATTTTGGTGTACAGTTCTTCTGAGGATCAGCATTTGCAACACTTGAGACAAGTCTTTGAGGTCTTGCGAGTGCAGAAGTTGTATACCAACACCAAGAAGTGCCACTTTTTCTCTGGTGAAGTGACATTCCTTGGGTATATAGTGTCTAAGGAAGGTATTCGGATGGATCCAGCCAAGGTGGAAGCAATCACAGGATGGTCAACACCGACAAACCTCCATGATATCAGGAGCTTTCACGGTCTTGCCTCATTCTATCGAAGGTTCATTCGTAACTTCAGCACTATCATTGCTCCTATTACCGACTGTATCAAAGGAGGCAAGTAAACTTGGACCAAAGAGGCTGAGGAGGCATTTCAATTACTGAAGAAAAAGGTAACTGAAGCACCCGTTCTGATTTTGCCAAATTTTGAGGAGATTTTTGAGGTGCACTGTGATGCATCTGGTGTGGGTATTGGTGGCATGTTGAGCCAGAACGGTAGACCAGTGGCATTTTTTAGTGAGAAACTGAATGAGGTCAGGTTCAAGTACTCTACTTATGATAAGGAATTTTATGCCATAGTAAGAAGTCTTGAGTACTGGCGGCACTATCTCATTTCCAAAGAGTTTGTTTTATACTCTGATCATGAAGCATTGAAGTACATCAATGGGCAACACAAGCTGAAGCCAAGACATGCCAAGTGGGTTGAGTTTTTACAGGCTTTCAGCTTCTCTATTAAACACAAGGCTGGAGTGCTGAACCAGGTAGCAGATGCACTGAGTCGGAGGCATTCACTGATAACAACTATGCGGGTTCAAGTGAATGAGTTTGATGCATTCAAGGAGTTATATGGAGATGATCCTGATTTTGCAGATATCTGGCAGAAATGTGAATCGGGTCCTTTTCAGCATTTTATCCGACAAGAAGGCTTTCTTTTCAAAGGTAACTGCCTGTGTGTTCCTAAAGGCTCGTTGAGGGAGGCAGTTATCACAGAAGGACATGCTGGAGGACTTGCAGGGCATTTTGGAGTTGATAAAACACTGGCATGGTTGCAAGACCAATTTTATTGGCCTAGAATGGAGCGAGATGTAGCCCGATTTGTGGGGAGATGCAGGACTTGTAAGCTGGCCAAAACACGAGGGACTAATGCGGGTCTATATCAACCTCTACCCGTTCCAGTAGCTCCTTGGGAAGATGTCAGCCTCGACTTTGTTCTCGGGTTATCCAGAACTCAGAGAAACAAGGATTCAATCATTGTGGTGGTGGACCGGTTCTCTAAAATGGCACACTTCATTGCTTGCAACAAAACCTTTGATGCTTCGCAGGTAGCTCGTTTGTTTTTGCAGGAAATTGTCAGATTGCATGGTGTGTCCAAAACAATCACCTCGGATCGAGATGTGAAGTTTGTAGGTCACTTTTGGCGCACTCTCTGGCGCAAGATGGGCACTCAGCTGCAATTTAGCTCATCTCATCACCCCCAAACTGATGGACAAACGGAGGTGGTCAATCGAAGTCTGGGAAACCTGTTGAGGAGTCTGGTAGGTGACAGTCCACGCCAATGGGATCTCACCTTGCCTCAAGCTGAATTTGCCTACAACCGATCACAGAGCCGGACTACAGGAAAAAGTCCCTTTGAGGTTGTTTATGGATTCAATCCTATAACACCTCTCGATCTCACACCATTGTCTGTCCAGCGTCAATTCAGTGGTGATGCAGAAGAACATGCTGAACACATCAAGCAAGTGCACTCACAGGTTCGTGATCAGATTGAGAAATCCAATAAGAAGTACAAAGAGCGAGCAGACAAACATCGCAAGAAGGTGGTGTTTAAAGGAGATCTAGTATGGATTCATTTGAGAAAGGTACGCTTTCCAACTGGCAGGTATGGCAAGCTACAACCTCGAGCAGATGGACCATTTCGAGTGCTTGAAAGGATCAATGACAATGCATACAAGGTAGACTTACCAGGTGAATATAATGTGTCGGGGACCTTTAATGTGGCAGATTTATTCCCATACATTACTGATAGCGAGAAAGAGACATCTGAAGCAGAGGATGAAGTATCAGATTCGAGGACGAATCTTTTTTCTTAGGGAGGGAGAATGATGGCCGAATGCAATATGGACTTTGGACCTTTGTATCTTACTTTTTATGTACCGAAATATTGTTATTAGGTTTAGATTAATTATTTCCTTTTAAAATGATTATCTAAATTAGGTTGTAATGGAAACGAGATAAAAAGGAGGCGGGGCGACGAAAGAGACATAATTCGTTTTTTTTATATCGGCAATAGCCATTATTTTTTTATTTGAGAATCTGTGTGATCTCAATTAAAATCTCTCTTGTTCGTATTTTTCCATAGTCTTTCTCTATTTGTTCGTGCATCACTTTGTTCGATGAAATTTGTTAAACATTGCTACCATCAACTCAGAAAAAAAACATATATTTCATTTATTTCTTTAATAAAATAAATTGTATATAACATTTGTTGCAAAACAATTGTGCTCTCCGGAGTTCATTATTTTGAACATTATATTTCTAGCACTTTAGCGCAGTTGCAATATGTACTTAAAATTAGGTAAAATCAGAATCAGATGTATGTTGATGACTTGATGTCCTACAAGTCGAAATTATTCTTATAGAAAACCAGACTAGCTTGTACACTTTAAGTCAGAAAATCATCTCAGCTGAGATATTTATATATCAATTATATGCAACCAGGAACAATGAACCAAAGGTCAACAAAAAGAAAGGTAAAATAAAATACGTTACTTTCTTCACAATTTTCCGTTTGTTAAGTCTATTAAGCTCTAACAAACAACACAGACTCAAAAGTTTATTTAAAAATGAGCAAGGAAGTCAACGTCCACCAAAAAAAAATAAGGGGGAAAAAGTGATGACTATAGAATTAGCTGTCCCCCCCCCTAACTATTTTTCTTCACTTTATTTAATAAATGATAATATTATTTTCTTCAAGTTTTTGAAGGAAAGGAATTATTAATTGTAATGGTCGTATTTTATTTAAATTAAATCGGAATTTCTGGATCTATATTTTTGTTTAATTAGGATCTGAATGATAGCTTTCTTAACTGCCATTTTTTTAGTTAACATGTTTACTGCATATTTATTTGATAATGTGACCGCCGCTTGATCGATGTCATTAGCAAGTGGCACTAACATATAGAACTATAGAAGCCCAACTTAAATTGGTGGTAGAAAGTAGAAACAAAAAGCGGAATTCCAAGGAAGAGATTTTGAGAAAAAAGACATTTCCTTGGGCAAAAGACATGTGAGCCCAACTTATATAATAAAATTAACATAGATAGAAGAGAATTTGCAGTGGCCAAGACCTACAAAAAAAAAATAATAATAAGGCCATGTTCCAAGTAAATTATTTTGGAAATTGATTACTGTCATCTGCAATTTTGTCATCCCTGCCATCGTTAAATATAAAGTGAACATATATAACAAACAAAGTGAACATATAGGCGATCTAAGGGAACACATACAAACAAATAAGTTCAATGAAAATAAGTTGAATATGCATATAAACTTCTTAACAAGTGATGACAACACTTATTTGTTTGTAAGTGTTCACTTAGACTGTCTATATGTTCACCTTATTTACTGTATATGTTCACTTTGTATTTAGCGATGACTGGGATGGTATATTTGCCGATGAAACTTATAATTCCTTGAATTATTTTATCCAAAGGAAAAGTACGAGCTGATTTTAGCAGTCACGAAAGTCAAATTTAAAATATACTTTACCCGGTAGCAATTAGACGAAATATTGTCTATTTTAAATACTACGTCAGAACTGCATGTGGATCAGTGCTCAAAAAACATTAATAAAGAAGTGTAATTTATAAATAGATGACAATAAGATAGGTGAAAGTTTGATGTGATATGTGAAGGAGATCTGATGCATGTAATACACGGATGTCAGATGTTAGGAGTAACAAAGAATACGATAAACGATTAATATAACAGAGTAATTATTGATCTAAAAATTTGTTACGAAAATATAGACTTTCTGATTTTCAAAATATTGCTTCTTCTGTAATGAATTAGAAAGTTACATATATATATTTTTGAGGTAGGATGAGATGCTTTGTATAATATTAATAAATTTTAATTATTTATTTGAGTTCACATTTTTCATTTTAATAATACCTTTAAGATTTTAAATATTTTATATAAGACAGAGTACGTACGTTGCGCTGCTCTAATTGTCCAAAGTCCAACCCTATTTTACAGATTACTTTGCAAAGGAGTGGAGGTGTGATTTTGGTCCTTTTACAACAGCCAAAATTCTAAGTATCATCCATAAAATATTTTATAATAATAATAATTCTGTTTTCAAGCTTAGTGGCTGTACAATTTTCTGAGTTCTTTTTTATTGCTTTATTTTTTAATAAATCATTGCCATAGTACTGACGTTCATTTCCAAAATACACTGGGAAGGCTTTAAGCTATTGATGAACCAAGGTCAAATAAATTTGGACTTATTCTGTAATTTTCATTTACGTAAGATATACTTGAAAATCAATTTATTTTGAAATGCTTACTATAACTCTGCAAAATGAAAATACAGAAATCCAAGCTAGAAATCAAAATTCTAGAAGAACTCGTATACACTATTATAAATGCTTAAATGCAATTTAAGCCGTACACCCCTTCTAGACAAACATTTCCAATAAGATAATATAAAATTGTCTTTAATTTTGCATAACCAATAATCAATTTTTCTCTGAACTCGTCATGCATTATAAACGTTTAAATGCAATTTAAAGCCACACACCACTTCTAGAGACAATTTTAAACAGATAAGATAGTTTAATTTTTGTCTATAGTTTGTACATAAACAATTATCAATTTTTCTCTGGAACTCCAATCCTAAAATATTATCCTACTTGAGTAAATTTATCATACTGAAGGCGCTTAAGTCGCGATGCACTTGCTACGGTTCACATAACATATATTCAACCATTCCAGACAGAAATTTCCATTATATGGTTTTTCTAGAACTCCATATTGACTATGGTCTGTGGACTGAAGCAGTGTTTCTAGATATTCGTTAATTTGTGATATATTTTCCTGAAACCAGAGAAAATTAGCACGTGCATCCACAATATATATACCAAGCAAAATATCAAGCAGTGCATCACCAAAGCAACATACTAATTAAACAGGAACAAGTAAAAAGCAAAAAAAATCAAGAGAGAAAAAAATGTTCAGCCTTTCCTTTGCACCTACATCTCTCAGCACAGCATCAGTGCAGTACCGCGGCCGGTACAACCTGAGTGGAGCAAGCAGGCAAGTGAAATGCTCTGCAGATGCAGGGCAGTCCATAGCCTACTCAGTGCCGAGTCTAGAGAAGGAGAAGGCGACGACGAGGGAGCCAGTTGTTAAACGTGAAATGACACTTGGTGAGAAGATGAGGTTCGGAGGCTACGAAGGGGATGAAGAATTGGTGTATAAAGAGTGCTTCGTTATGAGGGGCACTCAAATTGGTTCCAAGAAAACTATCACAATAGAGACCATTGCTAGTTTATTGCAGGTAAGTTTATCTCATATGATCAAGTTTACGGTAGTTATATATATACCGCTTTGTTCAATCAGAAAACTTGCATGTTATGTTCCACGAGCTGTTCTTCATACGAGCTGTCTTGTACATAATAGGAAACAAGCTGCAACCGTGCTCAACGGTCAGGATGGCTGACAGATGGGTTTCCTACTCCACCCACTATGAAAAAGCACGGCCTCATTTGGATCACTTCGCGTGTACATATCGAGATGTATAAGTATCCTACCTGGTATGCTATTGTTTCATTATATGTACAATTACTCTAGTCAGCTTACATATATAGTTAAATAGATAAATATTAAGGAATCCATCAGGAAATATTAAATAACTAAAATAATATATTATCACAATTAATATATTTATTGTTATCTCAATCATTTATATATACCAGGGGTGATGTGGTGGAGATAGAACACTGGTGGGAACCAGATGGCAGAATTGCTGCAAGATTTGATTACATGATAAGGAATTTATCTACCGGTGAAGTGATCGGACGCGCAACAAGGTTGTTTGGTTGTTTAATTTTATTTATTTATTTATTTTTTTTGTATATCTGTACACCTTGCACCATAAGGGGCAAAAGAAAAATACTGTAAAGAATACTGGATCTAAGTAGTACGTATTTGTACGTACCTCTCTATCTGACTTCGCCCAGGCCAGAATATTATCACCTAGAATTGGTGAAAATTTGGTCAACACCGAGTTACTGACACTAAAAATTATATAAAGTTGGCCATGCATGAACGGGTTTACAACTTTACATTGAATGACTAATTGATTATAATTTATTTTGTAATCTGCTTTCTCAAGTGAGAACTAAATGCCACTCAAGTCATAACAAGATAATATTGAAATGCTTAAGGAAGATAGCTAGTAACAGTGCAGCCTAATTAATTGGAAAGATGAGTTCACAGTTGATGTAGTTATTAATTGTGTAGTGAAGTAGTGATTCTGTTATTGTCTTGCTTATCTGTGTGTCTATATATTTCTTAATTTGTTTTTGTTTATTCCGGGATGCAGCAAGTGGTTGATGATGAATCAAGAAACACGCAAGCTACATAAAATAAGCGGAGAGGTCAGAGAAGAGTATCTTGCTTTGTGCGTAAGATCTCCCAAGTAAGTCAAAACTTTTTTATTTTTTTTCAAAAGAAGTCAACTTATTGGCTTAATTATTTATTTATCAACTCCTTTTACATCGATCATTGATTTACCTTTCTATAGATAATTAACTTTATCAAAAAAAAATCTTTTAACCAATGCCAGCATGGACATAAATATAAACTTTTGTATTTTACAGATCAGCTTTTCCAGAGAAGAATAGTAGAAGTTCCAAGAAGATACCTCAGCTCGAGGAACCAGCAGACTTCTCTCAACTTGGCCTTTCGGTATATCTACCCTTAATTTCTTCACTTATTTATTTGCATTACATGCCTTCAGCCTCTATTTTAACATATAATCTTCACAGTTGTATTGCTTCCTTAGCAAACAACATTAGCAATTTAGCATTCAGCACTTTATGTAATAAAATGCCTGATACATTATTTCACCCAGAAAATTGAACACAGAATTAGCCTCAATTTCGGATAGAAACCACTCAGATAAAATAATGCAGAAGTAGAATTTTTTAGAAGCTTAATTACAGAGTATTTTGCATTTTGTATGGCTAATGTGCAAACCTGTCCCAAATTGAACATGACCTTAGGTTGTAGAATATTAGTGTTGAATATGTTTTTAATCCTTTTCTGCCTAAATGAACATTCATATATAATTAATAGTACTCATGTAGTGCTTTCATATAACTAAATGATAATAATGCTGCAGCCAAGAAGAGCTGATATGGATATGAACAAACATGTCAACAACGTAACCTACTACAGTTGGCTTCTCCAGGTGTGCACCTTGCCGAATTTTCACCATATTTCTTGTTTTATTTTTTTTTTCATGTAAACCTCTTTTAAAATAAATTCAAAATGTTGTTATTGATTTGACTATTAAAGTCATATATATTCACCGAATTATTTTAATCTGACAAAATGATTTTATAACAGAGCATCCCGCAAGATATAGTAGAAACACACGAGTTAGAAGCTATTACAATTGAGTTCCGGCAGGAATGTCACTATGACGACTCTGTCGATTCCCTCGCCAGCAATGAAGTGGAGGTAGAAATGGATTCAAATGCAGGTTCAGAAGACAATTACCAGTTTGTTCATTTACTGAAGTCAGCCGGCAGCAATCATGAAATAAACCGTGGTCGTACTGTCTGGAGAAAGCTTGAAAGATAAAATTTAATAAAACTTGCCTATAATTTTTTGTTTCAGTTCCTTTTTTTTTCCCATTGTAATGTGCTCAAGTTGTAGTATTTTATAGTTGGCAGTAGTTTGTATTAATTTATTAGTCTGACATATTGATCACAAGAAGCTCCTTATAGTGACAATTAATTTACTCAATATAAGTGCAAAGCGAAAACTAAAGATGCATTGCTCTTTATGACTATTTGTTGTTCAAAACGATTTTTTGATGGTTTCGAGAACAGTGGCAGCAGTAAAAAATTTAAATGGGGTTGCTTTGCTTTTTTTTTTTTAAAAAAAAAGGTGATCTATATGTAATTGTCGTATCAACTTTTTTTCATCTCTAATTGTAATTGTTGATGTAAAGTCTAGTTGTGGTGTAATCTACTAAAATATTTAACTGTCACGTATAGTAAACGTTTGTATTTTTCCTCTCTCTGTTTCAGAAAAAATGGTTGTTTCGAAAACTCTGTTTTGGCGTGTACATTTAGTTAACTAAAAATTTAAATTCATACAGAGTTGTTTTCGTGGGTGTTAACTCTGTACACATTGTACAGTTAACTATAAAATGTTAATAATTTGAATTTAACTATATTAACAGTTGACACTTACAAGGACATTCTGCAAAACGACTTAGGATTCAATAGGTGGTGTGTGCCAGTGCCAGCCGAGGGCAAAGGTACATCTAAACTGTTTACTGCAAGTCAATAATTAATAAATATCACTAAATATTAGAGGTCAATTAAGCAGCGTTATATCAACTGCTAATTTAAAGATAGTTAATTCATCGTAATTTTTTTTTGTTAAACACCGTTAAGTGTTAACTTAATATTTGATGAAGTCTCAACCATTTCTAAAATTAAATGAGAACTAGTTCTAATCTCGCATGTTGCGCGATTCATTTCTATCCAGATATGTGATGAAACGTTTTAATGAGGGTGGATATATTATGAAAATATTTAGTATCATTACTTAATAAAATGGGATTGACAACCTTGTGGTTAACTAATTATGAACAGAGCATATGCAAATAGATATAAATGCATGCTTATATTAAGATATG
The DNA here is from genome assembly GCA_028095005.1 of Rhynchospora pubera. Lineage (NCBI taxonomy): Eukaryota > Viridiplantae > Streptophyta > Magnoliopsida > Poales > Cyperaceae > Rhynchospora > Rhynchospora pubera. Next base: position 59,624,483 of record CM051459.1, on the reverse strand, counting down.
TCATCTTGGCATTACCAACATAGTATTTTTTTTTCCAATTATTGTGCGTAACTATAAAAATATATATATATTTCCCTCTTTAACATGATAAATACCAAGTGGAAGTAACTAAAGCTAAGTACATATAGATCAAGGACATATGGTGAACTATACATCCATACTCACATGCACACTCTGGAGTTTATTAATCAAAATAATAAGGGAAAAAACTAACACCAAAAAACACAAATATAGAAATAGGTTCGTGTTCCAAGAAAAAAAATTGTCTAAACTCTAAATGTCATTAAAATTTCTTGTCATGAACTGATTTTTAATAGGCCGTGGTTCTCAATTTGGTGCTTACAATTTATTGATTTGTATTGTTTTACAAAAGTTTCTACAGTAGATTGATAATAGACAATCAACCTGAAATGATGAAGAATCAGCGAAGGTAGGAAGGTAACCTATTCTATGCAATAGATTCATCACAGTTGCTATATATAGTTGTAAATGTGTAGCTTATTTTTAGCGATTGAATGTCTTGAAGTATCATCTAATCTGCACATGAGTATTTCAACTGTTGTCAAGGTATATACTTTCAAACTGAACCAAGGGAGAAAAAAAAGATTGGACTGAATTGATGAATTACCTTAATAGAGCAAAATTTATATATCCAAAACTCTTAAGTTCCTTTCTAAGACATGCATTTCTTTAGCTGCCATGTGAATAGTAGGTTTATCACCATAAAGAAACCTATAAAATATCACATTATCTTTTATTTGATTTTAATTACATTTAGACCTTTTTATTCATTTTGAGTTTTGGTTTTGTCTGAACCAAGTGTAATATACACCTAGCACATGGATAACTGTATGGTTAAGTACCAACACACAGTATTGAATATCGAGCTCCGAGATCGGTTGGGTACCTGAGACTCTTTTGCAGTAAGCTAATCTCTTTCTTTATCGTCAATGCCTCTATAGATTCCTGTTAGCATTCAAATACGTACGATTAACATTGTTGGAAGAAATTTTGCAGAGAAATAATAAAATTACTCAAAAAGAATATAACAAAGCAATAATTAAGTACCTGGGTTTGGTTAAGCTCAATAACATTGAGGTGATCTTCCCCACATGCACACTTGCACTTCTCAGTTAGACCCTCTAAATTTCTGTTATGATGCAAGGAAAGGATACAAATTCATTTCTGAAATATTTCTTTAGAAAAACCTACAATATAAACTTGTTTTGAGGGGCGCTTAAAAAATTGCAAAACAAAAACCTATCAATATAAACTTGTTAGGATTCCACCAATGCGCCTCTGACAAGCCAGGAGCCTGAATGCAAAATATTATGAAAAAAATAGGTTTTCATGTAATGTCCAATAATTTATTTTTCCTCACTGTATATAAAGAACTCATATATATATTCTCAAACAAATCCTATCATACACTTTCTGTACATGAAAATCTATTGCAGATGAAAGATATTTTTACTTTCCTTGGGTCTTTTTCCTTTTTACCACTGCATCCTAAAATATAAATGTATAAATAACATGAATAATCAAATAATTGAATATAGAGGGAAAAAATGAATGAAAGCCCAAAAATAAAGTGTACCAATACAAACTTTGGAATCCAAACTTGAACTAATATTTTTTGCATGTAAGATGTTTGGAGAGTAGCACAATTTGGTAGTAGTCGGTGAATAGAACCATGATATTAACTCTAGTCATTCTCTAATTTAATTAAATCTTCCTTGTAGACTGCCATCAACAATGCAAAAAAAAGAAAAAAATAATTAAAGAAATAAACAAAACTAAGGAGCTACATCCAAATTTGGCAACAACTTTCCAACAGGCATGACAGACAACAAAAACACTGCAACATAATGCACACAATACCTTTTGAGCAGCAAAGCAAGAAGAAAGGTCAGCAATTAGTTGAAAGCAATCAAATGGACACCGAAGAATGCAAGAGCCTGCACAATAAAGAGGAAAACAAAAAAGATAAAGAGTCAATAGAAAGAAAAAATGACATAAATAATCCTATTATTTCTCTGACTGGATATCGAACACTGAAATGATATTCATCAGGGGTACCTACCTCCATGAATAGTTATGATGATGATTAAAATGTATACCTCTGAAATAGCAGCAGACATAGAATCCCAAAAGATCATGGGATTGGCGAATTGAGACTGGCCAGGCCAATCCATTATGCTAATATGCACAAACCCACTATTCTTAACGGATTTAATCGTCTCAATCCATCCTTGAAATGAATCATGTACAAAAACATACATTGGATGATATCTACTGACTTAGAATCATGCTATAAGAATTGAAATTCATTTCTCGTAATTTACTCTTGAATTTGCAAACCGCTTGTAAATTACTCTTGAATTACTTTCCTTTGAGAAAGCAACACATACCAATTGTGGGAACTGATGACGTGCCTTCACTAATGTGCAATTTGTATGGTGGTTTATACCAGCAGCATCCTACCTCAGCTTCACAACCTAAAACAAAAAAAAGAAAAGAAAAATGGATCATGTTATGAAAGTAATTAGGCGTACTTGAAAATATCAAATTAGATGCTAATCATCTTCATGAGTTTATTCTCCGTTGTTAGATGCAACTCTTCAGATTTCACTAAAGATCTCCAACACATGGTGTAATATATCCAAATGAAAAGAGTGTAACCACAGATCAAATCAATACTAACATATTTTACTATAACAAATTGGCAACTGTCTGTTTGTATATCACGTACCAAGTGCATACCAAAACTGTATAAATAAGAAGAATATGACATTTTTTTTAAATGATCCATTGTTTTTCTAGGGTCTAAACTATCCACTAACACTGATAAACAACAATCTTACATAAAGGATATGAATTGTGCTGCCACACCAAGGTCCCAGAGTAGAATTAGAAGAATCTGAAACAAAAGCTACACACAGATGAGAGGATTCAAGCATGGCAAAAATTACAATATTCATCTTTGAATTAGACTATCATGTGATGAGAAATATAATATTTCTATGTTTGTATTTCTCAAATGATTACCATGAGTCTATAATAACATAATATAAAAGATTGAATTTTCTTTTATATCCCACCATACAACTATAGTTTTGGCAAAATTACTGAAAAATATAGTTCTTGAACTATTTATCAGATTTCTAACAGTGAACTGGTGCCTCTTTCTAAACTCTAAACGCACCAGCTTTTGTAAGAGCTCAATATTAGTTAATTGCATAATTTTCATTTTTATGATTAATTATTCCTAATTAGCCACAAGCAATCATGCAAAACAAGATCTAGTACTTAGCCATCCACACAAAGAGAAAGGTTCAAGATTTTACCTCTCTTGATATAGTAATCAAGAGGCTCGAACCGGCTAGGTTGTAGGTGGTGCTTGCGTCTAGCTCCTCCTCTCATTCTCTCTTTTGCTCATGTGTTGAGCTATTTTCTCTCCACTAAATCAAGGTTGTTGATTGATGCAAGAGAGAAAACCATAAGGATTAGGCTTGTTCTTTGGGTATGATAGCACGTACCTTGTAGAACGTGATTAATCCTCCTTGGTACTGTTAGGAAACTGCTCAATTTTAATTTTGTGACTAATTACCCTTAATTAATCCAATTAAACAAAGAGCAAGAGAGATCTAGTACATAAGCTCATTCGACACAAGAGATAAGAGGTGGAATTTGTACCTCCCGCGAAATCGTATTCGCGGGGCTTGATCCTACGGCATGGGAATCGATGGGGTGCTCTCCTTCGCCTCCTCCATGTTTGGCCTCGAGTCCACTAAGGTATTAACCAAGTTATTCTCGAATCGTGCTAGCGATGAGAATAACAAGTCTAATCCCAAAGCTTTCCCCTTCTTGCAAATAATTCACCAATTGATTTGTGGAAGAGGAAGCTCAATACATGAGCAATAGAATGGGGAGAAGAGAGAGGGAGGCGCATGGCCATAGAGGGAGAGAGGGGCGGCTAGGGAAGGGAAGAAGAGAGCCATCTAAGGAGCCTCCATATAGGTCCTTATATAGCCTCCAAACCCTAGCACAAAGTTCACACTAATTACAAGTGTCCCACCCCACCTACCACCATAATAGGGCCGGCCTCATTAGTGGGCCTAGATGGGCCACTAGCTCTTCTATTTAATGCCTCAATTCAATTAATTAAAGGCCCATTCAATTGCTACTTAAATTGGACATTTAATTTACCAATAAATTAAAGCCCAATTAACTTAATTAAATTAAGTGTGTTGTTTATAAATAATTATTAACTTAATAATAATTATTTAGAGATTAGACAATGCATTAATTTATTTCTATATGATCCATTTGATTTAATTAATTATAACGGTCCATAACGTTATTTAATTAATTAATCAACTTATCATATTTTGCAATACTCACTGTTGCAAATAAATAAATAATGCACGTATGGTTAAACACCTTATTATGTGTGACCCTTTGAGGATTTATGCTACGTTGGACATGGAATTAAATCATTATTTAATTCCAATAATCATAAGCGGTATCTAGCAACACGTTATGATTCCCAATTCGCATAAATAGTGTACTGCTACAATATTTCAATCCTGCATAAGAGAATAAAAGTATTTCTCTATTTTGATTCTTATGTCTCACGATATCATCGTATAATCCAAGATAGGAATGTGTCATTCTTGCAGATTATACGTTTCTTGATCTAGAGTTGATCGCTTAGTTGCGCGCATACGATCCAACTCCATCAAGGGGCCCAAACAGATATCGTCACTCACTAAGTGAATTAATGAGGGACATACGGTTTTCTTGATGATTAGCTTTTCCCCGCACAATTCAAGAGACATAAATAAAGTCCGTATAGCAGCCCTTATCGGGAATCAGCGGTAGACAATATTTATTGAACCTATCCTCATGTGGAAAAGATAAACATCTCAAACTTAGAACCAAAATCATAACGAAATAAACAATGACACATAACACAATCCATATGTTTATTTCGTTGGGTCAAGTCATGTACTATGTTCCATAACATACACATATGCAATTAAGTTGGTAACTCTTTACCTATGATTTGTAGAACTTAATCATCACTTAACTTGCATACTAATCTTATATGATAATTAATGTTCCTTGTTAATTATCAAGATTATGGACCGTTTAGATTTATTATTGTCATTCTAAAGAATGATCCACAGAGATCTATAATTCAGATCCTCAACCTGAATAATCTGTCAATAATAAACCTAGGAACAGATGATAAAATATCATCCATAACATAAACTAATATTTAAGTCATTAAATTATTGACTCCTAGGACATAACTCCCAACAACCTAGCCGGTTCTTTTATAATGCTCAAACCCTAACAATAAGTTCCCTTTATTTACCATCATGCCACCTACCTACCACACCCCTCTATGGCCGGCCATATAATGGGCCTTTTGGGCTTTGCAAGCTCTCCAAATTGATTATTAAATCAATCCATTCAATCCACTATTTAGTGCTCTTCATTTGGGCTATTTATTCTATAATAAATATCGGTCCATTAATTTAATATAACTATTTATATTAAATTGTATTGTGTTGAATAATTATTAACTAATTAATAATTACCATGGGATTAGCTTATGCATTTAAATCATTTCGATACGATCCGTTTGAATTAATTAATTATATCGACATATAATCAATTAATCAACTAATCATATTTTCGCAAAAGCACACTGATGCAAATAAATGATTAATACACTGTTTGGTTATATTTCGATCTGTGTGACCCTTTGAGGATTTATGCTAAGTTGGACATGGGATTAAATCGCTATTTAATTCCAATAATCATAAGTGGTATCTAGCAACACGTTATGATTCCCAATTCGCATAAATAATGTACTGCTACAGTATTTAAATCATGCATAAGAGAATAAAAGTATTTCTCTATTTTGATTCCTATGTTTACGATATCATCGTATAATCCAAGATAGGAATATGTCATTCTTGCAGATTATACGTTTCTTGATCTAGAGATAATTGTATCAGTTGCTAGTAAACAATCTATCTCCATCAAGGGGCCCAAACAGATATCGTCACTCACTAAATAAATTAATGAGGGACATACGGTTTTCTTGATAATTTAGCTTTTCCCCGCACAATTCAAGAGAACATAAATAACGTCCGTATAGCAGCCCTTATCGGGAATCAGCAGTAGACGATATTTATTGAACCTATCCTTATGTGGAAAAGATAAACATCTCAAACTTAGAATCAAAATCATAACGAAATAAATAATGACACATAACACAATCCATATATTTATTTCGTTGGGTCATGTCCTGTACTATGTTCAATTAACATAAACATATGCAATTAAGTTGGTTACTCTTAACCTATGATTTATAGAACTTAATCATCACTTAACTTGCATACTAATCTTATTGATAATTAATGTTCCTTGTTAATTATCAAGATTATGGACGCTTTAGATTTATTGTTGTCATTTACTACTAAATGAAACCAGTGATCTATAATTCAGGTCCTCAACCTGAATGAACTGCCAACACATAAATCAAGGAACAAATGATATAAAATCATCCATGACATAAAACTATAGAAGTAGCCAAATATGATTGGCTTCTAGGACATATCTCTAACAATCTCCCACTTGGCCTAGAGTCAATCAATAGTGACTTCTAGCCAGTGCATAGTACTCAATGTAATATCCAAATATACATATCTCATACTAACGCCTAAATAAAAGATACAACTCAAAGCCAATCAGGCATACGCCTAATCCCCATGGATGCAACATGCAACTCATGCGCAGCTCGAGACAAAGGCTTTGTCAGAGGGTCCGCTGTGTTCGCGGCACCGTCCACCTTCTTGACCTTGACCCAACCGTCATTGACCAACTGACGGATGAGATGGAATCGTCGTAGAATGTGCCTAGTATTCTGGTGAGACCTAGGCTCCTTAGACTGAGCTATGGCTCCCGTGTTGTCGCAGTAGATATCCACTGGACCTGAGATGCTTGGGACCACCTCTAGCTCGGTCAAGAACTCCTTGATCCATACGGCTTCTTTTGCTGCTTCGCCAGCCGCTAAGTATTCCGCTTCGATGACGGAATCGGCCGTAGTATCTTGCTTGGAACTCTTCCAACTTACGGCACCACCATTAAGCAGAAATACAAAGTCGGACTGTGATTTGGAGTCATCTCGATCGGTTTGGAAACTAGCATCGGTGTAACCAGTTACAACGAGCTCTTGGTCTCCACCGTATACGAGAATGCTCTTCTTGGTTCTCTTGAGATACTTGAGGATATTCTTGACTGTGGTCCTGTGTGGCATGCCTGGGTTGGCTTGGTATTGACTAGTCACGCTAATCGGATGTGCCACATCGGGGCGAGTGCATAGCATGGCATACATAATCGATCCGACTACAGATAGATACTTGAATCGCTTCATGTATTCCCGATCTGTCTCCGTTGTCGGACCTTAAGTCTTGCTCAAGTAAATGCCATGTGACATAGGCAAGAATCCCTTCTTGGAATTCGCCATGTTGTGTTTTTGCAACACCTTGTCAATATATGCATCTTGGCTCAAACCTAACATCCTCTTTGATCTATCTCTATAGATCTTGATTCCTAGGATGTAGGCGGCTTCGCCCAAGTCTTTCATTGAGAACACTTTCTTCAATGAATCCTTGACTGCATTCAATTCGGGAATATCATTCCCGATCAAGAGTATATCGTCAACATATAAAACAAGAAACACAACCACGCTCCCACTAAACCTCTTGTAGACACAAGGTTCCTTTTCACTTTGAGAGAAGTTCAATTTCTTGATTTCTTCATCAAAGCGCTTGTTCCAACTCCTTGATGCTTGCTTCAAACCATAAATGGATCGTTGAAGCTTGCATACTTTGTTAGCATTCTTTGGATCCACAAAACACTCGGGTTGTGTCATAAACACATCCTCTTCCAAATTTCCATTTAGGAAGGCGATTTTGACATCCATTTGCCAAATCTCATAATCATAGAATGCGGCAATTGCTAACATGATCCGAATTGACTTGAACATGACAACGGGCGAGAAGGTTTCTTCATAGTCAATACCATGAATTTGCTTGTAACATTTCGCTACAAGTCGTGCTTTGTAAATGGTCAAGTTGCCATCCATGTCGACCTTTCTCTTAAAGATCTATTTGTTCTCAACGGGTTTTACTCCGTTGGGAAGGTCAACCAAAGTCCATACCTTGTTGTCATACATGGATTGCATTTCAAATTCCATGGCTTTTAACCATTCCTTGGAGTTGGGTTTCTTTCTCATGTCATCAATGGTCAAAGGCTCATCGTTCTCCATGACGAGAACGTCGTGCAAACCTAAATATCTTATAGGTGGACAACTTGGCCTTGCCGATCTTCGTAGGGTAGATGCTTGAGGTTCTTGAACTTCTTCCACAACGGTTTGTGGACTTTGTTTTTGAACTTCAAGTGAAGGTGCTTGCTCAACATCATCGACTCGCGATATGTTTGAGTTTTCATTTGAGGGAGCTTGTTCATGAACCTCTTCTTCCACAACAACTTGTGCAATGGGTTCGGCTACAATCTCATTCGGTGCAACCTCATTTGGCACCACATTGGGAACAACTACATTGCCTACTTGAGGCATGCTTTGTTGTTGTGGTTCTTGAATTTCTTCAATCACCGCGTTGCTCCCACTACTTCTTCTTGAGAGAAATTCTTTCTCTAAGAACACACCATAACGAGCAACAACTATCTTGTTCTCGTTGCGGTTATAGAAATAGTAATCCTTCGTTTCCTTAGGGTATCCTACGAAATGACATTTGTCCGATTTGGGTCCAAGCTTATCGCTCACTAGCCTTTTCACATAAGCTTCACAACCCCAAATCTTGAGAAACGACATGCTAGGTTTCTTCTTAAACCAAAGCTCATAGGGCGTTTTCTCAACGGACTTTGATGGAACACGGTTTAATGTAAAAGTTGCGGTTTCAAGGGCGTATCCCCAAAAGGACATAGGCAAATCGGCTTGACTCATCATTGATCGAACCATGTCAAGCAAAGTTCGATTCCTCCTTTCGGATACACCATTCCATTGTGGTGTTCCAGGTGGAGTGAGTTGTGGAACAATTCCACACTCCTTTAGATAGTCGTCAAACTCATGGCTCAAGTACTCACCACCTCGATCGGATCGTAAGACCTTGATCTTTCGACCAAGTTAGTTTTCAACTTCATTCTTAAATTCTTTGAACTTGTCAAAGGATTCGGATTTGTGACGCATCAAGTAGATATACCCGTGTCTACTATGATCGTCGGTGAATGTGATGAAGTATGAATAACCACCACGCGCACAAATGCTCATAGGTCCACATACATCGGTATGTACAAGGTCTAATAAGTCATTTGCCCTTGTCCCTTTGTTAGGAAAAGGCGCTTTGGTTATCTTTCCTATCAAACAAAATTCGCATGTGTCAATTGGCTCGAAAGCGAATTGATCCAAGAGACCAACGGTTTGTAATCTCTTGATGCGTTTCTCATTGATATGACCTAAGCGGCAATGCCACATCAAAGTTGCATTCTCATGTGAAATCTTACGTTTCCTATTGTCATTCTCAACTCTCAAGATAAGTCCGCTAGAATCAAGCACATAAAGACAATTCAATAAATGCGCATCACAAAAACGAACTTCATTTCGAAACAAGGTCAACAACTTGTTCTTTATTACAACATCAAAACCATCCATGTCCAAGCAAGAGATAGAGATAATGTTTCGAGTGATAGAGGAAACTAAAAATACATCCTTTAGTTCCAACCTGAATGAACTGCCAACACATAAATCAAGGAACAAATGATATAAAATCATCCATGACATAAAACTATAGAAGTAGTCAAATATGATTGGCTTCTAGGACATATCTCTAACACTCAAATATCAATTCATTTGAATAATAGAATGCTTTAACTAAAAAAAAATAAAATAAACACCTTAAAACTACTTATCAGATTTCTAACAACTTTTGAAGTGAACTCTGGTGCCTCTTTCTAAACTCTAAACGCACCAGCTTTTGGCCTCTTCATCCATGAGCTTACAAATTAGAAATGATAAAAATAGTAAGCAACAAAAAAAAAAAGAAGCACAAAACACCTTACATGACACTGAGAAGAGAAGAGCAAGGCTGCAAGCAATTGATTTATCAAGCAATCACAGTTACAGATCAATTCAAAGCAAGATTGCAAGCAAGCATTTTATCAACTAATCAAGCAATCAATTTCAGAAATGGAAGTTCAATCTCATGTGCATGCAAACAAATCGAGCTCAGTTAGCTCGACAGAAAAGAAAGAGAGGGAGATGAAGTTCAAACCGAAAAAGGCAAAGGAAGGGAGGAGGAGAAAGGGTTAAGGAGCCTCAGCCACAACCGTCGTCCATCAGCAGCTATTGTCCGCCTTCATCATCCTTACTAAAATCGGTTGTCGAAGCTGATTTTTTGGCCAAATCGAACCTCTATTTGAAGAAGAAGACCCGATCTACTCGTCCACACAAACGACAGTCAAGAGTGGACGCCGGAGGCGCCTGAAATCCGATGAAGAAGAGGACCGACTGCTTTTCCTTTTTGGACCCATGCGTGAAAAATTGAAATGATGGGAAAAAAAAGGGAGAGATGGTTGGGATGCGAAGAGAGAGCGGAGAAAAAACTGGAGGAAAAGAGGTAAGATGTGCGTGGAAAAAGCAAAGATGGTGACAGAAAGGGAATTCTTCTCGCAACAACAGAGAATGGAAATAGACGAAGGAGATGATCTGAACTAAAATGAACGACCAGGATTGCAATACTGTTCTAACCACAGTAACAAAGGGCCAGCACGTGCATTTCACGCCACATCAAATGGATATAGTTCTAATGCTACAGCCAAGAAGGTAGACCTTGATAGTTGACTAGTGAGTCATAGCGCGTTTCGCGATTTATTTTTGTAGTCTGATTGATTTTGAATTGTGCATGCACAATATTTGTGCCACTATATAATAAACAAAAAATCATAAATTATAACATTGAATATGTTATAAAGATTTTGGGCGAGCAGACTTATCAGTACAAAAATTGATGTTTGTTAAACCACCGAGGTCAGGATTGATGATATATTTGATCAGCTTCACGATTCTATTTGATCTTAGATCGGGGTATCATACTAGGCCAAATGATGTTCCAAAGACAGCCTTTCGAACATGCTACGGGCATTATGAGTTTTTAGTCATATCTTTTGGACTGATGAATGCCCTAGGCCAAATGATATTCCAAAGACGGTCTTTTGCACACGCTACTTGGATTCATTTGTCGTGGTGTTCATTGATGATATTCTAATCTATTCTAAAAGTATAGAAGAATATGAACATCATATGAGTTTGGCTTTACACAAATTCTTAAACATCAATTGTATGTCAAGTTTTTCAAGTGCGAATTTTGGTTGGAACAAATTTGGTTCCTTGGTCACGTCATTTCCAAATATGGGATAATAATTATGTAAAAATAAAAGGTAGGATAATAATTATTATGTATTTTTTTTAAAAAAAATTAGTCAATAGTAATAACGGATTATATTGTACAATTAATAGAGATAATAAATAATGATTAATGTTAATAATATTATTATTAATTTATACACGTTTCATATTACTTTTGATAAAATGTTATGACGGGATTATAATTTTGTTACTTTAGTTTTATTTCTATTAGTTTGTTAATTTATAAATATTTTATTAATTATCCCAAATAAATTCGTATTCGTATTCATTGTCGACAACATCCATTTCGTATTTGTCGTTGAACGTATCATAACATATTTATATTCGTATTCGTATCCGAGAAAAAAAAATGCAAATATAATTTGACCACTGTCCAATCCGTATCCGATCCATTTTCATCCCTAGGCACACAAGAATATAACAAATAACAATCATACAGATGGTTTGGAATGATTGTGTTGTGCACGTCCATCTCGTTTTGTTCTCTTTAAATCCATTTATTAAAATTGATTACTATAACATCTTCATCAGAAAATTAAGAAAGGACAATTTGGCATTTTGCAAAAGAGAATACTGTCGTATTGAAAAAAACATGAATATAAACTAATACAAGAGCATTTTAATTAGTTCCAGAAATTAAAAAAGGAACAAATATAATTTTACTTTTGCTTTCTGCTATTCTTTTTTTTTTCTGTTTTGTGCACTGAATTGAATAGGATCAATTATGGAGGAACTTGCATTATAATTATTGAGTTTTGCGAGTAGAGCTGATCTTTGCAAGTATATATGAATATATACATATAGAGGCAAAAGATAGCAATTTATTAGAGCCATCACTGAGAACATTTTGCGAGACCCTAAGAGCAATTAAAGGGGTTGGTGAAATTTTCTTGATTCTCTTATTTCGTCAACGTACATGTGTAATACCGAACAATTACCATGCTAATAATATTTGTATTAGTTCTGAGCTTCGCTCGATCGTACCTGGCCACGATCTTTTCATCGTTACAAAGGAAGAAGAAAAAGTTAGCTGTGTTTTTTTTTTTAATTTAAATTTAAATTAGAGCTTCGGAAAAAATTGTTACTGGTGACTTTAAGGAACACATTTGCAAACTGAATTGCAAATTATCAGTTAAAAAAGGTAACAAAACAGGCAATATAATTTAAATTTTGCAATGCAATTGTACATATATACAAAGGTCAGCACTCGTCTCTTTGCTCATTAAACACGTGCATTCTGATGTTCATCCCCTATAAGCAATAGGAAAGGTATCACTAATTCTAGTTCACCCATCAGCTCCACCTTAATTAGTCAGCGCATACTAATTACAATGTCATGTCCCTCATTCTGTAGACCACCGCCACACCTTCAGTTCACCAGCCCCATCACCGATGAAAAACAGTCCGTCGGGTCCTGTTAGCATCGCTCGTACCTCTTGCTTTGCAAAGATTCTCCCCCTCTCCTCAAACCTGTCCAATTTAAAATTAAATACAAGGAATAAATAAACAAATAATGATCCAGGTTGTAATGATAGCCCCAAACTATGTGATCCCATATAATATTAAAAGCATTGTCGACAGGTTGTATCAAGGGTAAGGTTTAATTAGGACTTATCCCTTTTTGAATCTCAAGTCCTCAATTCAAGGAAAACAATACCCCTCTGTAATGAATATACTAATCAATTCAAGTCCTCAATTCAAGGAAAACAATACCCCTCTGTAATGCATATACTAATCAGTACATCTGGGTTAGCTCCAATACTCCCAGAACTAACATGCTACTGTACTCTTATGACCATCATACTTGGTTAACAGATGTATGATAAACATACTACAAATTCTCATCCCTGTCTTGGCTGGGCTATTTTTAAAGACTTAATAATAGAATACTAAAACTATTAGGACAATATATGCTTACGAGGGAAGATCAAAGAGCCGGATGCTGTAATCACTCAGTGAAGCAAACAGAACAGGCTTTCCATGTAAATCATTCATCCCACAAAGCCCGAGTAGTCCCTGATAATAAAAAGAACAAAACAGGTGAAAACAAGACAAGCTATTACTTTTCTTCTTATTATTATTTTCATGCACCAAAGCACCAACACATTCAGTTAAAAGTGTAAGAAACACAGAAATATTTGCTAATACAAACAACAGAGGGTTAAAAATATAAAATTAAACAGAAAAATGCTTACATGTTCTTCTGTATGAGTATATGTCAGCTCCAGCTTTCCCTCATTATTCTTATTCCACACCTAAATGTGATGAAAAGAACAACAAGTATATTTAGCAGCAGCATGCAAACAACTACCAGATTACCTATTTGATAACACAAAACAATCATGACAACGATTTCTATTTTCGTTCCTCGTAATACAAAACTGACTCCTACTGAATAATTTTCTAACAAAAAAAATGAAGAAAGCCGACCTTCACGGTGTTGTCCAAGGAGCATGATATTAGAAACTGATTCCAGGACAGCAAAGCCATAACCCCTTTTGTATGGTCAGACAGGGTATGGACACACTGCAGTGTTGTCAGATCCCATTCCTAAAACAAATTTTGAATCATCATTTAGCACACATATAAATTATTACAGGAACATAAAGAAGCAGAATAACTACATAAGAAAAGATCAATCTGCGAGCCTCTTCTCGCAGATCCCTAGATTACTTATGAATAAAATAATCACGCTTAAACGGAAAGACACAAATTGATTTTTGCAACCACATCTATAGAGGATGATACTATGCCATTCAAAACAATAAACGAGAAAGCATTATAAGGCTGTGAATACCCAAACTTTGCTGGTACTGGTCACGCCATACCACGAGGTTGACACTGTCAGCTAAAGCACAAGACTGCCAATACTTATACCGGACAGGTAACATCAGGTCCCGAGGTTGGGACTGTCAGCAGCACAAAACCGTCAGTCAATACCCACATTGTACTTGTACTGGTAACATCATGCCCCGAGATAGAGATTGTCAGTTAAACACCAAACACTGCAAGTTAAAGAACAAGTAAACGCACCTACCAAGGTATTTCTTTTGTTTGGTAAATACCAAGGTACTGTATCAACAAGAAAATAAAAGACGGAAACATAGTGGGAACTCATGAACTGACTTTGATCGTGCTGTCCAGGGAGGCAGAGTACAGCGTGGCCCCTTGTAGGATTATGGACACGACTGCAAGGCAATGACCCACGAGACAGGCAGCTGGCTCGTAAAGATTACTTGCTGTACTAAGTCTCCAGATAAGGATTCTGCCATCCTACAATTTAGTCCGTAATTACCATCTGATTAAAGTTCAACAGAAAGTTGTAAAACTGAAGTAACTAAAAGAATAAAAAGGGAAACTTACTTGTGTACCGGCAAACAACAAGTCGCCATCAGCAGCTAGTGCAGATACCAGCCCAGTGGGCCCAGAAAGATACATTTCTGCACCTGTCTGGATATTTCCTGCCTAAATAAATGGGGCAAAAACGAAAAGAAAATAACAATTAGATTTGGAAACATATATTTTAAGTGAAGGTTGAGCAATTGCCTTGAAGTGGTGTTATTTGCAAAATGAATTATTAAATAGGGCTAAACCGTCAATGAATGGCATATATCATATATGAGTCAGATTTTTCTCATAAATCTTATCTTAATGGGTTTAAATTGTGAAAATACCAGAAAACTATGCTATTGCAAATCTTCTTGAGAAAAGAATTTGTAAAGTAGTACCTTTATGGAGTCGTGCATGCCGACGATAAGCCAGGGGCCGTGAGAGAGCATAGATCCGACCTGACCAGCCAAGTGGGCAGTTGCAGCACACTAGCAAAAGCATAAACATACACAATAATGAATAGAGGTGAAAAAGTATAGGTCTTTTGAAATAAAAAAAAAATAGTAATTTAAAAGTTGGAAAGCTAAAGGTACCTGGCCTGTTTTGTAGTTCCAGGTGTTGAGGATGCCATCAGAGGTAACAGAATAGAGGTGGTCAGATGGAGACGGCAACTGGATTGCTTGAATAGTCTACAACAATTATATTAATGATTAATTAATAAGTAGTGGCAGACAAGACAAGTAGATAATATAGGATATTGATTAAATTCATTAAATTAAATTGATCAAGTACAAGTAGTGAAAGAACCTTTTGGTGTTGGTGTGCGTGGCAGGCGGTGAGAAGAGAGAAATCCTTGCCAAGGGACCATGTATGCAAATAATGGCAGCTGTCAGCAGCAAAGGGGCAGAAGCCGGACAAAAATTGCTTGCACGGTGTATTGGAAGCTGAAGCGGGCGCAGGCGCAGGCGCATTGCTAGCGGCGGGGGCATTGCTAGCAACCGCAATCTCGTCTCCTCGGGTTGTGGTTGTGTTAGTCCCACAAGCGGTACTGCTTCCAGTAGTCGAAGAAGAAGATGTAGAAGTAGAAGTAGAAGTAGAAGTAGAAGTAGCAGTAGCAGTAGCAGTGACAGTAGCAGTAGCAGTGTCGGGATTTAACCATACCAAACTCCTATGGTTGCCCCTTCTTTTGCCAGATAAGGCTAGAGTTGGGTTAGGGTTAGGGTTAGGGTTAGAGTGGGGATTTAGGCTCCTCCTTCCATTAGAATTGGAATTGGAATTGGAATTAGCAGGGTTCAGGTTCAGGTTAGGATTTATCCACACAAGGTTCCTCCTGCGCCTGTGGTTAGGGTTTTGGTTTTGGTTTTGGTTTGCTCCGAAGTAGTCGTACTCGAACGGTAACGGTGCGCTACCGTTAGTACAAGTCGATGACGGGTGGCGGGTGCGGGTGCAACAGTGCCCGGCCCCGGCCCGCCATTGGAAAACCCCCTCTGACGCGGATGCGGCTCTCTTCGTCGTCGCCATTTCTCTTCTTTCTCTATTTTCTCTTTTTTCTCTTTTTTTCTTTCTTTCTTTCGAAATTTCGCAGCTCTTGACAGAAAATATGCAAATGAAAATAGGGAATGAGACACGGGACACAGATACTTTATTAATTACCTATTACCTATGACTCCATTTATATTACATAACATTTCGGCAATAATTACTCTATATATATGACTCTAGTCTATTTATATAACATAACATTTCGCCCCTCCTTCCTTATATTAATTACCTATTACCTAATATAGTATAGTATAGAGATTCAATATTGCCATCATTTTTCCCTTTCTTTCAATTCAATTTTAAATTTAATTTACATCACGTCTACGGTCTACGGTCTACGGTCTACGGTCTATCCATCAATCAATTTCTACGCTACCGACCAAACAAACTTCAACTTATACTTAATCTCAATTTTAGTACATTCAATTTCTTACTCCTAAATTAAGATAAATATTTCTAAATCACATGTATCAATCAAATCAGATAAAAATATTTGACCTTCTAAATCCATAATTAGTCCTAACAATTCTCACAAATTATATTCACGTCAAATATAATTTAGTACATTTCGAATAAATACTTGTGTCGCGAGAAATTTACGAAATCAATAAGAAATATTTTTTTTATGATATTGTCCTTGGAAGTATCATCACTGACAAGTGACCCCACCTAAAAGAAAGAATTTTATAGTCATTATACTTGATACAGCCGTAGTGAAAAAACAATTCTTACATATACTTGCTAATATTTGTTTTAAGATATTGTTCTTATAAGTTTGGGTCGTCTAAGAATAAAATTAGAATTAGTTATTCGGAGTAAAATATATTGTTTCTATACAATCAAAAATAATTTTTTTGGTAATCTAAAGTGTTATTATATTTAAATGGTCCAACATCCATAATAAATTTTTATTCCTAGTGTGTTTTGATCAACTTCTTAATATGGACTAAAAAGTTGTTGGAACCACTTTTTTAATTCGGATTAAAAAGATAATCCAAACACTCTAGAAATAAAAAATTTATTCCGGATGTTGAACCACATAGAAATAACACTCTAGATCTAAAAAAAACTTATTCTTAATCATTTAGGAATAATATTTTTTACTCAGAATAACTAATCCTAATTTTATTCTTAAATCATCCAAACGCCCCCAATATTTTTCTCAAATATTTGACAATCTATCTCTATTTTTTTTTTTTTTTTTGAAGTTGCTTCATGGGGCGAGTACAAGTAAAAGCTATTGTCAAGAATCAAGTTCAAATTTAATATGATTCAGAAGGGGAAAAATTTTATATAGAACAAAACTGCGCTCAACAATTTTAAAATTTAAATAGAATAAAACAGTACTATTTTTTTTTTAATAAGAGCACATCTATAGCGGCACTAGAATTGCCGTTATAACACAGCCTTATAACGGCATTGGAATTGCCAATATAAGAACTATAGCGGCAATGCTAGTGCCGCTATAGTCTTTTTTTTTTTTCGGCTGAAAAGTTAGTTAGGCTTAGGCCGTTATATGAACATTATATTCACTAAAAACAAATGAAGGAACACGAGAGACGCTTGGGTTGGTGCCTTGGGATTTGGGCAAGGGACGAACAACATTGGAAATAATGGGTTATTAGTATAAACACCTGCTTTTTTTCGAAAATTACAATGTTTCAGTTAATGTAAAATTTTTAGTAATTATTACACTATTTTTAATGAATTAGTCTATGTATGTATTAAAAGATATACTTATTGTCACCTCAATTTAAATGCATGCATTAATTATATACTAGTGGGATTTCGCGCCTTGCGCGAACTATTTTTTTCATTTTTAATATTTTGAACCATTAATCATAATTTTTTTGGAATAAAACAATATCAGAAACTGAACATTTAACTTAAAACATGTAACAAAAAATATTTAATTTTTAATCATATTTTTTTATAATTTTCTAAATTACTTAGACATGATAATTAATTTGATATATCATTTCGTTGAGAACATGTCGTGTGACTTGTCATAATAGTCGGTCATATTAACGAAATAAGTTCATTAAATAGATATTATAGCGACTCATATAAGAGTGGCGGATCCAAATACAAACGACCTCAGGCAAGCACTGGATTGTTTTTGAAAAATTAAGGACACAAATAATAGAATTTGATAGGTGCCCAGGTTTGAAAAATCATAGTACTTAGACTAAAATTCAAAAAATATTGAGCATGCCTAAAAATAATGTGTTGTTTTATTTTTTTTTGTATTTTTTTGGTGATCGATAGAGAAGTAAAGATCACAAAAAATTGATTAGATTTATTAAAAAGATGATGCATTCTGTAATATTTCAATTATATATGTTTAGAATGACTTTATTTACTAAAATATTATTTATTTTATTTTTTATTTTTATTATTATTATTGTGCTTGGGTTAAAATTTTTTCTGGATCCATCCCCGGACTTGAGAGTGGCGGATCAAAATACAAGCGACCACAATCAATTACCTGGGTCATTTTTGAAAAATTAAAGATCCAAATAATAAGATTTGATAGGTGCCCGGATTTGAAAAATCATAGTGCCTAGACTAAAATTCAAAAAATATTAGACATGCCTAAAAATAATGTGTTGTTTTAACTTTTTTTGTGTGTTTTTTGCTGATTAATAGAGAAGTAAAGATCATAAAAAATTGATTACATTTATTAAAAAGATGATGTATTTTATAATATTTTAATTATATATATTTAGAATGAATTTATTTATTAAATTTATTATTTATTTTATTTTTTAAATTTTATTATATTAGAAGGACTTTGTTACATGTCGGCATGTTAAATCAAAGTTTTTAATTAAGTTCATCTACCTTCCGTTTTTTTTTTCAATACCTGAAAATAATATACAAGATCAACAATACTCCACGGATGGATGAAGAGAGAGAATGGGCATTCTAAATTTGTAAAGTGGGCCTAAGTCTAACTGCCTAACCAACTTTTCAGCTGAAAAAAAAGACTATAGCGGCATTAGCATTGCCGCTATAGTTCTTATATTGGCAATTCCAATGTCGCTATAAGACTGTGCTATAACGACAATTTTAACGCCGCTATAGCTGTGCTCTTATTAAAAAAATGGTGTTATTTTGTTCTATTTAAAATTATTGAGGACAGTTTTGTCATATATAAAATTTTTCCTTCTGAAGGTAACAAGCAAATAGCATTGTCACTACAAAGGTATCAATCACTAGATAGCCTCTAACTAGTTGTTTAAAATATATATATATAAAGAAAAAATAAAACTGTTGGGTGATTTAGACCTCTAATTTATCTTAAAAAAAAAAAGAAAAAAACAAAACTATTAGATTAAAATTTCAATATGAATAGAGTTCCGGTGCCATAAATTTTGGGTGCTACCAAATGTCACGACTTTACTTTTTCATTAAAATTTTAAATTTTAAAATGTAAATTTCAAATCTAAACCGTTGATCTTCTTCGTTTTAACGAGCGATGCATTTCCTTATAAGCTTTATAAAATTTTGAGTTGACTTGATACTTGATCCATAGGTCAAACCATGAACGTATTATATTTAATCTGTTATAGTTAACCAAATTCTTTCATTTTTTAATCTCTCGATCGAGTATCAAATCAACTTCAAATTTTATAAAACTTCTATAAAAATGCATCACTCATTAAAACAAATAAGATCAACGGTTTAGATTGGACATTTACATTTTAAAATTAAAAAAAATAATGAAAAATTAAAATTGTGACATTTGGTGGCACCGGAACCCTCCTCTTTCAATATTGCTTTATTAAAATAAAAAAATCTCTTTATGGAATCGGGATATGGAAGTATTGTACAGTCAATTTGTTAGTTCTTTATTATATATAGTAAAAATTTGATTTATTGATGCCATGATATTTTTAGAAAGGAAAAATCTGCCACCCGTCAAATCTTCTCTAATCAATCATATACCCTCACATTCTTTAATATTAGTTATTTGCCCCTCTAATCATTATTAAAATTGATATTTTCCGTTTTCATTAATTTAAATTAAATATTGAATCTGAAAATTCAAATTTTTTTAAAAAATTTAATACAAAAATGTCCCTGCACTTTTAAAAAGGAAATAAGCTTGTATCGGATCATCATATTATATCAGCAAACATTAGATGTGATCAATTTCGAAATATTAAATGACGTTATTCGCTGGTTGTGACATCGTGAGGAGATGTGTAGCAAAATGGTTAATACAGATACTACTTGTGGATGAACATATAGTGATTCATTGTCAAAATTGGGGCCTATAGACAAACCAAAAGCATTACTCACACTACGCGAAATTTTGGTTTCTGTAACGGTTAATAAAAGAGTTCTGTAACGGTACACGAAACGTTACTGTAGTCCCCGTTACAGAATGTCTAATAACCGTTACAGATCTATAACGGTTATTAGACAACAACCGTTACAGTAGCCCCCTCTTCTGTAACGGTTATTATCTAATAACCGTTATGGTATACGCAAGGGAAAATCTGGTACTGTTTTTTGTAGAACATGTGTAACGGTTATTAGATAATAACCGTTACAGAATCCAGTCTTCTGTAACGGTTATTATCTAATAACCGTTATGGTATTGTGGACGGAACAGGTGTGGTGTTTGGAGAACTTCTGTAACGGTTATTAGGTAATAACCGTTACAGAAGACTTGATTCTGTAACGGTTATTATCTAATAACCGTTACAGATAATATTTATAATTAAAAAAAATAAAATTATAATATTCTGTAACGGTTATTATCTAATAACCGTTACAAAAGTCTTAATTTTTTTTTTGAGTTTTGCCTGTTTGATTGGCTAGCCCCAATTTGCTAGCCGAATTGGTACCAAATTGGTACCCAATTTACATTAACAAATGCAGCATATATATATATATCACAAAGCACACATATATCAAACATATATAATCATGCATATCACACAAACAATAAACAAAGTATTTACATATATCACAAGTATAATCAAACATGGCAAGTCATCAAATAACACATTTTAATCAAAATAATACCCCTTGCATGAAGTCCATAACTTCTGTCACGACACCATCAATCATTTCTTTGTTGTATGGTACTCCAACCGGCTCGATCATCTGCATATTATGATAAACAAGTCAAAAATATTATTAGTTAGATCATGAAATTCTAAAATCTAATTGTTTGATCAAATGTTATTAGTTAAAAGAATAAGTTACTTACATGAGGTATTTCCTGAATTGCTATCCAATAAGATAATATGTTTTTCATGGCGAGCATTGTGAAATATCCACATTCTGTGCTGCCCTTTTGTATCGGACACTAATTAAAGATCCAACAAGAAAGATAGTTAAGATTTTGCACAGTTTCAGAAACCCTAGGTAGCTAATATATTTTTTTAAGTCTCGTACCTGAATTTTGTACCAATCAAATGTTGTTCGGGTCCTTGCGTTATATTTTCCATTTTCCATAAGGTATCGCTTGTATATCCTGCATACAATATCATTAATAGCTTAAATAGAACCGTACTTAGTCCTTATCTCAATATCAAAATTTCATTTAGAAACGAAAACTTACTGGGTTATGAATCCCTTAATCAATATCTTTGGATTCTTGCGCTCGATAGAATCTGCTATTTGAACGGTGCGCTTCTCGACATTAATAACAAGAAGGACCCAATGAAAGCTGCAAGAATAGAGATTATTGTTTTCATGAAAATGAAACAAACATGTAAACGAGATAATTGATATTTTATTAGTTATAATTGTCCTTACTCTTGTAATTAAGGCAGAACCATATAATTGGATGAATATTGCGCGAATAACTTCATCAAGTAGTCCGCAACTTGGTTTTGTTCTTGTTTGATTTTAGGAGCAGTCAACATCTCTGGATCTAATACGGTGATGTTGTTTTCTCCCTCTGAAAGTTCATTCATCCAAAACCTACACTCACGGATATTAATTCATACATTTTTCACCTCCAATTGAATACGGTACTTTAAAAAAATATTTTAAAGGTTGAAAATTCATACCAAGAGTACAACTTGACGATCGACACGTTTAGAGATTCTCTTCTAAAGCATTGGAGGATGTCGCACAATTCAACGTTGAACTTAACCTCGCCGCTGTGTGTACCCCAAACATCACATTTATGCAACTCAAAATTTTTCTCAAGCTCTGGTTGGAGCATCAATAGTTCATACAATTCTCGTTCGGATGGGGTAAGCTTTTCAATTGCATCATGCTCAAGTAGCGGATCGCGAGCAACAATCGACCCTGAAATAATCAGACACAAAAGAATAGATTATTCGACGTTGAACAACAATCTACCCTGAAACAATCAATTGAACTAATTAGGTTTTGGATGAACCTGCACTTGGAACCTTTGGACTCTCGATCACCTTTTTCGCCACCGCCTTGCTCGCATCTGGCTTCTTTTTTATCAAACTCTGCATTCAATGTCATCACATAATTAATTAGTGAGTTCTAATAGAGATGGATGAAATAAATTATCATAATTAAATAAAACGATACCTTGTGGCCTATCTCCACCAAAAATGACGGCCATGGGAATCGCCCTCCTATATTATTTCCTAATAGCTCATCTGACCTACCTGGGACTTGCCACTGACGAAAATCATCGCCTACTCGGAGAAGATGGATATAGAGTTGTTGATCAGTTAATGGCACGCCGTGTACGATCTGACCAACAACACTCGGAATAATATTTCCCTCGGCCACCTTAATCTTCTGGTTAAGATGATCAAGGGAAAAGAGATCGCACGGCGTTTCTTCCTGAAATTCAGTTCGATCAGAAACCCTAATGCTAAGCCAAACATAAATCTAAATAGAAAAGAGAAAAGTGATCAATATGAACCTGAACAACGCTTCTCGGATCCGGAGGCATATAGCTTGAGGCAACCGTTCGGAATAACTGCTCGTTTGGCATTCCTGAGTCTACCTCAGCTTCAACGAATGGCTGGTACGGCGTCACAAATTGTTGCGGTGCTTGAAACTGCAATCCGCTACTGGCCAACCATTGTTTCACCTCCTGAAAATTATCAAGCAACCGGATGATGAATAATAATTTTCATTCATTTTGATTACATTTTGACTGTCAAAAAGGATTACCTGAAAAGCTTCTTGTCTCGCCGCATTCATTATCTCCTCGGAGTGAATCAAGTCCCTTTTGGTTTTCTCAGCGGCTTCAGCTGCAACCCTGCTCATCAATTCTTCAATCTGGTCTAGTGCCATCCATCCTTCATGCGCATCCTTTCTAGGCTTTCTTTTATACACATCTTCCTTCTTGGTCCATAAAGGATATCCCTTGATTCTTCCTGGATGTTCTGGCCTGTCAACCGCCCGATTTAAGATTTCTTGTTCCGGTATTGACCCGGAATTGATTTCACCAGACATGGCACTCAATCGACTGAATGCCTCAATAGTCGACGAATCAGAGCTATGGAACGTGTAAGTATCTAACAAGCAACAAACAAATCTTATTAATAATCACAAAACAGAATGTGAAGTTAGCATATATAATAAGTATTTACATGTGTAAGTACCTTTATCCTTCGTAGCCACAGTCCTTCCCATGAAATACCTTTGACTCCTCGGTTCCAAATCGCAGATGGTAATGCTCGTGGAACCGGCCTCTTCAAAATCTCCGGGTATGACAATCTTGTCTGTAGGTTTCCATGAACCTTTTTTTCCTCTATAGCCAGTGGAACCCATCCTATGAGGCTCTTTCCATTTCTTTCTCAACTCCTTCGCTTTGTTGCTCTTTTGTACAAAATCTGCACCCGTCCTTTTCTTGAAAAATTCTTCCCATTTCTTTTGTGAGATTGGGTGTTTATCGCATGGATTTTTTGGATTGTTTGGATCGGTATTTGTGATGTACTCCTCAGCAATCCTACTTCTATAAGCCCTGTGACTTATGCCCATCGCTTTGAGAGTATTGTTCATGGCTTTATCATCTTCGATGTTGAACATTTTCTGAAACATAACGAAACGTTAGTTAATTGGTAGCATAGAAATTTAAATTAGATGATTTAAGTAAAAATTTATTCACCTTGATGTCCAACCACAACTCAAGTCTGGTTTCCTTTGAAACGTCCTTCCGTCAATCATTAATTGTGATTGGCACTCTTACTCTAGCCAGATACCCGCAATATGATGCAAATTTGTTCACCGCCTCTTCAGTACCAATTGGCACTCCTTCTTTGTCAAATTTAATCTCATACTTTTCCCCAGCAGCTTTTTTCCTCCTAAACTCTTCCATTGTCGTTCTGCTCCTTTTCTTTATTTCGAACGTTGTGACCTCCTCATCGCTGGATTCTGTACCAGCCTGTTCACCCTGTAAATCTCTATCTTGGTCTCCAGACATATCTATTAACAAATAATTAACAACAATGAAAGCAATCAAATCAAGTTAACATAAACATAAACATAAACAAACATAAACATAAACATAAACAAACATAAACATAAACATAAACAACACAAACATAATATATTAACATAAACATAAACATTAAACGACAAGTTCAATCTCAAATAACAAAATACATTAACATAAACATAAACATTCAGTTGGATAAGAAACCCTAATACTAAACCAAACATAAATCTAAATCCTAAAACTAGTCTTCATCATCCGACAAAATAATGACTTCATCATCATCATCCGACAAAACAATGACTTCTTCTCTCCATTCTGTGTACGGTGCCACAAACTTGTCAATCAAAAGCTTGAAAAAAATTGCATGTTTTTCATATTTTGAGAGGCTCGGTTGCCCCTGGTTTTGAGAGGCTTGGTTTTGGTTTTGAGAGGCTTGGTTTTGGTTCGTCTGATTTTGAGAGGATGGATTGGCACGAACATTGCGCCTAACATAGACTCGTTCGATCGGCTTTTTCCCCTTTGAATTGCTTCCTTCACCTTTCTCCATTACTACCTAATTAAAACACCATATATAATATATATTAATGTTTGGCGCAATGTTCAATTTATTCAAACATGAACAAGTTTAAAATTCAAATAATTAAAAATACATAAATTTAAAATTCATTTAATTAAAACACAATAATATTCAAACATGAATTCATACACAAATAACATAAACTTCAAATTACATAAATAAATTTCACACAAAATAACATAGATAATTTTATTAATTCCTAAGACAATTCAACCCTAATTCTTCTCTTCCTTATTCTTCTCCACCTCCTTATTCTCACTGGATCCCTCATCTATTTTAACTCCCATACTAAAATCAGGGCCCCTTTCACAGCCTGGAGGAAGACGACGTACAGCCGAGACAGCCCTTCTTTTGAGAGGTCCGTAAAATGGGACCCTTTTTGACACCACCTTAGGTGTTTCCTCCCCCACCTTGGATTCCTCCCCCACCTTATTGACGTTTTGATCCTTCTCCATCTAATTTCCATTTTAAATAAAATTCTTAACTCCTTATCCATAATGAATTCACAATGCATATATATATCTAATAATCAATTCACAATTCCTTATCCATAATCAATTCATATGCACATCTATTCCTAGCATAGTTCCTTATCCATAATCAATTCCTAGCTTTTTTGCATTTCAGTCCCTATTATTTGCATAATCAATTTCTAGCATTTTTTGCAGTTTAGTCCATATTAAATAAATTGTGCTTTATGCACCACAAAACAGCCCAATATTATCCCAAAACAGCCCCCAAACAGTTCAAATTTATGCACATTAGTCCCTAAAATTGTGCTTTATGCACCATAGCAACAAACAGCCCAATATCATCCCCAAAACAACCCCCAAACAGTTCAAATTTATACACATTAGTCCCTAAAATTGTGCTTTATGCACCATAGCAACAAACAGCCCAATATCATCCCCAAACACAGCCCCCAAACAGTTCAAATTTATGCACATTAGTCCATAAAATTGTGATTTATGCATCACAGCCCCATATCAACCCCAAAACAGTTCAAATTGTGCATTTCAGTCCAAAATAAAACAGTTCAAATTATGCAAAATAGTCCCTAATTTAAACAGTTCAAATTTTGAGAGAAAAAAGAAAGGGATTACTTGAGAGTTGGGGGTTGAGAGTTGCTGGCTGGCTGTCACAGCTGAGAGAGCGACAAAGGGATTGCTAACAGAGAAACAGTGAAAGGGAGTCAGTGAGAGAGAGAGAGAGGAGACAGAGAGGGAAAGGAAGAGGAGACAGAGAGGGAAAGGAAGAGGAGACAGAGAGGGAAAGGAAGAGGGGTTTACCTTCGAGAGAGAGAGGGGAGTTGCTGGCTGTAGGAGTTGAGAGAGCGGCAGAGAGAGAGGGATCGAAACTGCACAACAAAGAGAGACAGAGAATGAGAGGGACTCAGAGAGAGCGAGGGAGTGAGAGGGGGAAGGAGGGGAGAGGGATTACCTTTTACGAGAGAGGGCCGCCGAGAGGGAGTCAGAGAGGGAGGCTAGGATCAGAGAGGGAGTCAGAGAGGCGCCGAGAGAGCTGAGTGCTTCTGTCGAGAGCTAGGGTTTTAAGAAAGAGGCGAGATCGAGAAAGGAAAGAAGTGACGGACAGACGCCAGGCTGGGATAATAATATAAAGGGTTTGAACCTTCTGTAACGGTTATTAGCTAATAACCGTTACAGAAGAGCCTAATCTGTAACGGTTATTAGCTAATAACCGTTACAGAAGGTCAAACGTTTTTACTAATAACATTCTGTAACGGTTATTAGCTAATAACCGTTACAGATTAGGCTCTTCTGTAACGGTTATTAGCTAATAACCGTTACAGAAGGTTCAAACCCTTTATATTATTATCCCAGCCTAATCTGTAACGGTTATTAGCTAATAACCGTTACAGATTAGTTTAATTTCATTTTTTTTTAAACTTTAAAGTTTGTGTCTGTTTTAATTTCATTTAGTACTGATATTTTCAGTGTTGGTTTATCCATGCATGTTATTAAGTGTTTTGACTGAATTTAATTTTTGTGTTGGTTACACATGAATTTAATTTTGTTTTACATTTTTTCTAACAAAATAAAATTACAATTTAGAAAATTAACAAAAAATAAAAATACATTAGCTCCTTGTTAACAAAATATTTCACCAATTAATGACCTGCAAAAAATAAAAATAAAATTATTAACTTAACAATTTAGCATATCTATGTTAAGTTTAATTTATATTAGCACATAACAGTTTTTTAAACTCACATGTGATTATGTAGCTACTTTCTTTTTTTTCCTTCGTGTGTCGACCCACACGCCTTCGGTGTTATCTGTACGCCTACAACTGATCGATACTGGCTGTGGTGTATCGTCGATACCGATAGAAAAAGGAGGTATTTCCTCGAAGTGGTCGTATTCTTCTTCATCTACGACATCACCAACACCGACAATACGTCTTTTTCCTGAAAGTGGCAAGTAATAAATAAGATGAACATTTGTACTCAATAAGGTGAACATTTGTACTTAAATAAGATGAACATTTACCTTGAAGCACAACATGTCTTTTCTTATCCGCCGGATCTTGAATGTAAAAAACTTGCATTGCTTGCTTATTTGCAAGTATAAAGGGATCGTCTCGATAAGCCCTTTTATTGAAGTCAACAGTTATAAATCCCATCTTGTCTTTTTTAACTCCACCGTGACCGTTGTCGATCCATGCACACTTGAATAAGGGTATCTTAAATTTTAGGTAATCTAGTTCCCAAATCTCCTCGATCCACCCATAATAATTAGCCGACCTAACATTATCACTAGATAAAGCTACAACAGTGACTCCACTATTTTGCACAGCACTTTTACCATCCTGTTTCCTTGTGTACCAGGTAAATCCATTCAAGTCATACCCTTGGTATGTCTCGACCACGGCATCAGGACGTCTTGATAACCATTTCACGGTTTCATCGACCTCTGTTCCTTCTTTCAACTGGGACTGTACTTTATCTTCTAGCCATTGGACAAATTTTATTTCATGCTCTATGGTAATCAAGTTTTCGGTGTAAGAAGGGTATTGTTCACGTAACTCGATTAGATGTTCATTGATGTAAGGCGCCACAATAGCAAGATGTTGGAGAACTTTCATATGTGCTTTGGTTCTCATTGCAAGATCCGGTATATGAGTACTAGCTCCAATTGTACCTGAAAGGTGAACAAATATTGTGCTTTAAGTGAACATTTGTGCTAAATAAGGTGAACAAATATTGTGCTTTAAGTGAACATTTGTGCTAAATAAGGTGAACAAATGTGCTAAATTAGGTGAACATTTGTGCTAAATAAGGTGAACAAATATTGTGCTTTAAGTGAACATTTGTGCTAAATAAGGTGAACATTGGAAGTTAATGTATAACATTTTCCTTCAAGTCTACCCTCATGTCGAGACTTTGGAAGACCGATTGGTTGTACATCCTGCAAATAATCGGTGTAGTACTCAATAACCTCCTCGGCCACATATCCTTCCACTATGCTTCCTTCTGGTTTAGATCGGCTACGAACAAGCCCCTTCAATTGACCCATGGCTCTTTCGAAAGGATACATGTATCGTAGAAATACAGGACCACACATTTTTATCTCTCTAACTAAATGAATGGTCAAATGCACCATGGAGTCAAAAAACGATGGCGGAAAGTACATTTCCAGCTCACATAGGGTTAGTACAACACCTTCTTGTAACTTGTCCAAACTATTCGGATCAATCACTTTAGAGCAAATGGAATTAAAGAAAAAACACAACTTAGTGATGGTTTTCCTCACTTCTTCCCTTAGAATTCCTCGAATTGCGACCGGAAGTAACTGGGTCAGTAGGACGTGATAATCATGTGACTTCATACCAAGTAATTTGTTGTCCTTAATAGAAACCTTTCTTGATATATTCGAGGAATAACCAGTAGGAACCTTAATAGATTTCAGGCATTCTAATAAGCTTTTTTTCTCTTGCTTTGATAAATTAAATTGTGCTGCAGGCAGCCAAGTTTGGCTTTTTCCCTTATCTTGTGCCGCTAGTTCTTGCCGGATCCCCATTTCAACCATGTCCTTCCTCGCATTTACGCCATCTTTAGTTTTCCCTTGAATTTCCAACATGCAACCGATCAAAGCTTCACATATGTTCTTTATTATGTGCATCGCATCTAAGCAATGCCTAATCTCCAAACTCTGCCAATATTCAAGATTCCAGAATATAGACTTCTTCTTCCATATCCCCTTGGGTATCTCATTTGCAAATTTCTTACCAAATTTTACATTAATGTCCTTCACCTGTTGATACACCCATGAACCGGATAACGGTATTGGGGCCTTGTCTTTTTCTACAGTACCGTCAAACCTTTCCTTGTCTCGACGGTAAGGGTGGTTGCGGTTCTTAATAAACCTCCGGTGTCCCAAGTAAACATTTTTTCTGGAGTTTTTCAGGTACACAGAATGGGTGTTTTCCATGCAAATAGGACACGCTTTCGCTCCTTTATTCCTATACCCTGACAGGTTTCCGTATGCAGGAAAATCATTAATTGTGCAAAATATCATGGCACGGAGGTTAAACTCACTTCTAGAGTGTGCATCATATATTTTCACTCCATTCTGCCACAATTCACCAAGGTCATCTATTAATGGAGCCAAGTACACATCTATATCATTACCTGGTTGCTTGGGACCAGAAATCAACAAGGGCATCATCATGTATCTCCTTTTCATGCATAGCCAGGGAGGAAGATTGTAAATACACAACAAGACCGGCCACGTAGTCTGTCGGCTACTCATGTTGCCGTAAGGATTCATTCCGTCTGTACATAAACCCAATCTCAAATTTCTAGGTTCACTGCCGAAATCTTCAAATTCCATATCTATATTTATCCAATCTGGAGAGTCTGCTGGGTGTCTGAGCATGCCATCGCCTTTTTTCCTGCAGTCTGCGTGCCATCTTAACAATTTGGCATCCTTCGCGTTAGAGAAAAGCCGCTGGAATCTTGGTATTATTGGTAGATAAAACACCACTTTTGCAGCTGGTCCCTTACTACCTTCATCTTCAATTTGATCGTCCCTCGGTTTATACCGTGACGCATTACACTTTGGACATTTATGCAAGTCTCCGTACTCATTCCGGAATAATATGCAGTCATTTGGACATGCATGAATTCTCTCAACTCCAATTTTTAAAGGACATAACATCTTTTTAGCCTTATAAATTGAATCTGGCAACTGGTTATCTTTTGGAAGAAATTCTTTATGTAATAGTTTGAGCAAAGATGTGAAACTTGCATCACTCCATCCATTTTTGGCTTTAAGATTGAACAGTTTGAAAACAGCATTAAGTTTTGACAATTCACAACCAGGATATAAAGCTATTTTATCTTCTTCACGTAACATACCAAAAATTTCAACATTATCAACAAAATTTTCATCCACATTGTTCACAATTTCATCTAAATCGGCATTAAATTCTGAGTTATCTACATTTCTATCATCATCTACATTCTCATCATCAAATACATTGACATCATCAATTTCATCATCCAATGATACATTTTCTTCCTCATACACAGAATCCAATACATTTGTGCTAGTACTATCCCCCCCATTCTCTCCATGGAGTGTCCACCGACTATAATCCGGTTGAAATCCATTTATAATCAAATGAGCCTTCACTTCTTCAAAATTAGACCACTTCAACAAATTCTGACAAACACGACAAGGACAATACATTTTATCATCTTCTTTCATTTTCAAATTCTCTTTAGCACAAACCATAAATTCTTCAAGTCCTCTCAAAAATGTAGACGAGCATCGATTACTTGAGTACATCCACGTCCGATCCATCTGAACAATAAAATTTATGCAAATTATTAGGGTTTCGGACCAATTTGTCATATTAGGTTTTCGGACCGGTCACAATCCTAGCCCGCTCTTTGGATACTCTGTCTCATTAGCGAGCGTACGTTAGATGCAATGTGCTATCTGAGAAAAATTCGGCAGCATTTCCCCTTATGTTCCCTGAATACGTCAACACACGATTGCTCGTGCGTACGTATCCGTGGGAACACAAGGGAAATGCCGCCGAATTTTTCTCAGACAACACATTGCATCTAACGTACAACTCGCTGTCCTAAATGAGACAGATCGTATCCAAAGAGCAGTACTCCCGACCGGGAGTACTATCCGAGATTAATCCCTAATGGATTAATCTCGGACGGGCAATGACCTAAATTCAGTTGAGTTCCGGTATTTGGTTCCTATATGACAATACAAAATTCATGCCTATATATATATATATGCAAATTATTAACGAAATGCAAATAATTTAAAAAAAGAGAAGTTCATGAAAATATACTTTCAATTGTGTGCCTTCCGATCCGTTGAATCGTGCGACTTATCCGGCCGATGTAAGATCTTCTCCTATTCAATGATATCTTAAAATATATAAAAAAACAAAAATAACCATAAAATTAATGAAAAAATCGAAATAAATAAGAAAAAAATGTAAAAAAAAAATTACGGTTCAAATTTAATTTTTTTTACCTTAAATCTGCTCTCCTTCTTATTCTCTTTCTAATTATTATTTTTTTCAGAATTTTTAGAAATTTTTGGCTATTTTTTTGGAGTGAAGCCACCACCACAAATTCGCAATAAATGAGAAGATCAGAAAAGAGTTAAGTGATGCGGCGCTCTAGCTGTGAGTTTGTTGGGATGGGGAGAAGACCTAAATACAGAACTATTCTGTAATGGTTATTAAAAAATAACCGTTACATAATCATAAAAATATAAAAAAAAGCCGTTACAGAATCATAAAAACATTAATAAAATTCGTGCTAAAATATGTAACGGTTATTAGAAAATAACCGTTACAGAATCATTAAAAAATAAAAAAAAACGTTAACCTACTGTAACGGTTATTTGCTAATAACCGTTACAGCAGATGGTTGATATTAATATATTTCTTTTTTCTTTTCTGTAACGGTTGATGGATAATAACCGTTACAGAATATAAGAAATCTGTAACGGTTCTAATCCAACAACCGTTACAGAAGGTTGATGCATTTTTTTCCCTGGCCATGACGGAAATGTTATTACGGTTGTTTAATAATAACCGTTACAGATTTGTGGCGCCAATTTTCCCGCCTAATGCCTCACTATTCTGTAACGGTTATTTAAAAAACCGTTACAGAAGTGCCGTTACAGAAGGTCCTTTTTCCCGTAGTGTCAAGCTCAAACACCGAACAAGTGAAGTGCTTTGAAAAAAAATGAGAATAGTTAGGCCAATAAGGTGCTATGTGGCTCAACTTTATTTATTGGACGTGATTTGTTTTTCATATTGTATTGTATTTTTCATATCGTTTATTTGTCTAAATTTAGTTCTGAAGAATAAATGAAGAGTTTCAACTCTGAAGGAAAATCAGACAGAGATAGGCAAGGACTTTTTTTTTTCTTAAATTTTCAAAAATTAAAATTTCTAAATTAATATATAAATTTAAATTAGTAAAAAGTCAAAAAACCAATTTTAAGGATGATTAGAGGGGTACATAACTAATATTAAAGAACATGAGGGTATACATATGGATGATTGGAAAAGATTTGAGGTCTATATAGCTAATTTTTTCTTTTAAAAAAATGTTAGCGCGCGATTCCAAGCTATGTAGAGGTTGACATTGAAAATTTAATTGTACTTTAATATTGTTTAAATTTTTTATTGATACCATAATTAAATCACATAATATAATAGAAGTCAAAAGGATATAAATAGGGAAGTAGGATGGATATATCTTATATATGAAGTATGCAATAATATTATATATAAGGTAATTCTTCGGTGGATTTGATTTTTACATGGACTCAAATCTAGATCATTCATTCAAGCTCCAATCAAATCACCTTATATGTATCTGTATAAGTAGATTTGCATATTTTGTTCATAATAAACAATTAGTATTGAACAATCATACCTTTCAACAACAATAACCACAAAGGCATAAAAGTGGAGAAAGGTTTCCCTAGGCATAAAAGAGTTTCAAAACTACAAGCTATGGCATTGTACGTACTGAAGTGCACACTTCCTCCTTTCCCTTCTAGAAAGGACATAATAAACTAAAATGGAAGAAATAAACTCATCTTCTTTCAGATGTTTTCATTGATCTTTCGTCTAGCTATGTCTTACTAGCATTTCTTAAATTAATGCCTTCTCCAAGTAGTACGCCCACGGTTAGTTTCTTGTCCTGTACGTGACAGCTTGAGGGAATGAATGAACTGTCGAAGCTTCCCATCATTTGGATTGAAATCCAATAAGCATGAACAATCAGATAGCCCATTTAAGGCTATACTCTCAACTTCTGAGCTTGTATATGAGTCTAAAGAGTCGTCAAATTGGAAATGTTGACGGTAGTCCATGGTAATACTACCGAGCTCATAGTTGTTGATTATGTCTTGAGGCACGCTCTATAAATGCTACCATGTTAGCTAAATTAAAAATAATAGCAAAATGACCCACAGTATAAAATTTGTAATTACTTAATTTGACATGGTGTTATATGCAAATGCCTTCAACATAGAAATGTTTTGGCAAAATGCTTATTGTTATTTTATCTTTATAATTGTCTGAATATTTTTGTAGAATCTAACAGAAATGTAATCCTATTTTCTCTCCTTATAATTTGCAGATTTTTTTCCTTCCTGGAAAACGTATTTGTGGAAACGAAAGTCCAAAAATAATGGATATAAGTAACAATTATCACATAGAAGGAAGTATGTTCAAACCTCGAGGAGGAAACTGAAGCACGTTACACTGTTGACATGGCCATTCATATTCAAATCTGATCTTCTTGGCTGCATCAATCATATATTTCAGAAATTGATCTAAGAAATTCAGTAAGTTTTTTTTTTTTAGTGGCCGTCTGTGTTGCTTGAGGGTAATTAATTTTCATCTTGCATCTTTAGGTATAGCTCAGGAAAAAATTGATAAAGTCAATATTCTCTCTGAACTGCAAGCAATATACCTGGCATAATCTTGATTAATGTTACAAAAAAAATTTCTTGAGAGAAGGGTGGCAAAGCGCAATATTGTTACAAAATTTTAATTAATGAAGATAGTATTTGTAGGAAATTTTTGAAAGGCAACATTGTCTGTGAAAAAAAAAAACAAGATCACAAAGTACCACAAGCCCTAATTGTGAATACTGAGCAGGGTCATTAAGCTTTGGAATTTTCTTCAAGTTTTTGTCATTCTCTTCTGGAAATGCTAATCTACAAAAGATATGAATTGTTTTTAATTTTGTCAAACAAAGAAAAGTTAACTAGTAAAAAAATAACCTGCTTGAAATTTGGTATGGATAATTTAACATTAGCATAATATCTAATGATATCTAAAATTCTAAATTATACCTTAGCTGATTCATTGTAATAAAACGAACATTGCATACATATGGCTATTGGACGACTAAATCACTCAAACCCAAAAAAAATTGTCAGGTGGTAGATGATAGTAGACATACCTGGAAGGCTTGGAGCAAAAGGCCAAGTACTCATCCCATACTTGCTTGTTTATTTTCTGCGGCTTATGTGTATCTTTGTTAATCATTACCCACTTGCTGCACACGTAAAAATAAACCAAAATGAATAAAAATGATAAATAAACATAAAACAATATTTATTTATTTATTTCTATGAAGTATGAACCTTTAAGGTTTAATATTCTTCTCATTCTTAGATATAAAGGTTAGGTATATTCTACTGTGAAAATACTATGGCATTCTTCTATTGTCAGTAACTTTTTAATTTGGGGCTGTGCACTTCCAGTGTTCTTATTTTGGTCCCTGAATATATGATATGAACAAGCTAGCTTAAAAAGAAGAAGAATAACAACAATAAATGACAACGACCTTGTGGCACGACCAATTACTTCGTTGGTGGACAAGAGCTTGATGATATAGTCAAACCTCCCAGCTATTTTCCCTTCAGCCTCACACCAATGTTCAATTTCCACCACATCTCCCCTATAAAAAATGACAGATAACAAGCAGTATTCACTTTAGCTACTCACTGATAATGTACTAAAAAAAAGATCTACAAATTACTAAATATGGGTCGGTATCTAAACTATATAGGTGCCCAGCAAAATTATACCAAATGTCTCAGGACTAAAAGTACCAATTGACTACATTAGCATTCCAATTTTGTGAAGAACTTTATTGGCTATATTAAGTTCTTAATTGATGACCAAATCCTTTTAAGTGATTAATTGCTTGTGCAGAACTGCAGATACTGAGTTGTCTAACTAAAATTACAGTTTATTAATTTTATCGCCAAAACATACCAGGCGGGGTACTTGTTCATCTCAACATGCATTTGGTAATTTGCCCAAGAAAGTCTATACTTATCCATAGAAGGTAGAGTGGGAAATTCACCCTCCTTAGCCCATCCCCAGCTTTGTGCGTGATTGTAACTCGTTTCCTGCAAGTGAATTTGCACTAGCTAACATAAAAGATGTGAGAAAGTGCTGCAAAAGATCAAGTTATGGATCGAATGCATGGCACAAATTATTAAAGAAAAATAGACAAATTGTCCTTACAAGTTGTATAACTTGAGGGAGAGTGTTAAAACATGAAGTGTGGCAGTATGTGCTGCCATAGAAGATCAAAATAGGGCATTCGGCCAGGTGTTTGGCCAGGTCCAGCCGAATGGTTGGCAGAACAGACGCGTTTTTCATTCAAGGAAAGGTCCAGGCTGCACCAAAGTTGGAAATACGTGTATGGCACGTCCAGGGGTGTGGTTCTAGTATGTTGGGATAGTTTCCTTGTAAATAAAATGCCAAATGTAACAAATAAAGAAAGAAATAATGGGGAATTATGGAAAGGGGGTGTGTGCCTCTATAGGATAGTTTTCCTATTTAATATTCATCTTCTCCATGTAATATGTATCTCAGACATTAACAGAAAATAATAGAAAGAGTGTGCGTGTGTGTGGAGGACGTAGGCACCAAGTTGGTGCTGAACCTCATTAAATTCTCGTGTTCTCTTGTATCTAAATTGTGTGATTGTTGTACTGAGATCCTCGTGCTGACTAGCCCTAAGGGGCACGGTTGTTGTGCAAGTTGCACTTGGATCGTGCCTCCTCGAACCTAAAATCTAACTTCCGCTGCGTAGACGCTCGAATTCTTAACATGGTATCAGAGCGTGGTTCAGAGATGGGAGGACAAAACGAAGGCGATGGAAGGCGAAGAACGACTCGAAGCTAGTGCAAGGCGGGTGTTTCTTCAACCAAAAAGGTGTATGGAGATAGACAACCGTTCGAGTGGCTTTCTACATCGACTTTGGAGCACGAGCAGCGACATAACTGCTGAAAACAGACTATTCGGCTGTGTGTACGGCCGTACAGGATCAAGAACAGGGTTATTGGCTGTGTGCGCGGCCAAACGGGACCAGAAAAGAGGCATTCGGCTGTGTGTTCGGCCGAACGGAAGCCAGAACGGTCACGTCCCTGGTGATTAAAGGTGTTTTTGAGTCATATGAAATTGTCACGGAGGTATCGCTTGGGTTGTGTGACTTATGAGCGGTGATTGGAGCCCAAATCTACCATAAAGAAGCAGATCTGTCTAGCTACAATAAAAATAAGGTATCTTATTTGTTTTTCAGGAAGATTGAATCAACAAGGTGATTAGATGTTGGTTGGTTGTGTGACCATGGTTTATCCAGAATAAAACTAGTTTATTGTGGTTTGCTTAGAAAAGATCTTGTTGTATGGTTGATTGTATGGTTTGGGTATAGAAAGAATGTGACAATAGATGAAATGACCAAAGATAGAACATCAAAGTAACCCAAGTTGGGTCAGATTGAAGGCTCAGGTCGAGTCGATGAAGTAACTCTAGTTGGGTTTAAGTCTGTTCGGCTGTATGTTTGGCCGGATGGTAGGCCTAATGGTAGGCCAAATGATTTGTCTCATGTCAATTGATCAAAAGTATTGGTTGTGGCTCGAGTCGGGTCCAAATCGAAAACCTAGAACAGGTCAAATGGTCCATGATGGGTCTGTTCGGCCACGTGTTCGGCCGAATGGATGACCGAATGAGTGGTAAAGTGGTCAGTTTTGAAGCAACGAACATGGTCCAAGTCGGGTCTAAGGATATGGCCTACACTGGGTCATGATGGACGTCAAAATCTGGTCTAGTAAGAGGGCCTAAATCGGGACCAACAAGAGGATCCAAGTCGGGTCCAAAAAACACAAAAAGGCAAGTTACATGTGTAACCAAATATCTCTCTCAGGGGGAGAGCAAAATTGAGAGAGATCTTTGGTATCAATCAAGTTGTGGCCCATGACGGGTCAAGAAGAAAGGCCTAAGTTAGGTCTGAAAGGCTCTTCAAGTTGGGGAGTTGAATGTCTTCGAGTCGAGGGCATGTGAAGTCAAGAATTAATCAAGTATGCAAGCCACCAAATATCCCTCTCAGGGGGAGAGTTGAAGTGAGAGAAATATTTGGTGTCCAAGTTGGATATCAAGTGAATAAGCATGAGAGATCAATGGACAAGAGGCTCTAGTCATGTCATATGGTCCATGTTGGGTCAAGTGGTCAAGGCGAGTCAAGACTTAGACTTTAATCCAAGTAACAAAGATGAACTCAAGGAATACTCGGATTGAGCACAAGTGTGCTCGAGTCGGGTGGATATCGTGTCATGCAATGAGCTCTATAAGATGGCCAAGAAGGTAACGATCAAGTCATGTGCGAGTCAAGCAAAGGATGCTCAAGTCTAACATGTGACAGGTCAAAGTATTCAAAACCATTGAAAGGAGAAGTTGAAGATATGACGCGATAGAAGAAGACTAAGAGTAATCTATTTGGAATAAGGTTAGTAAATAATATCTCTCATGTATGATGGTATGATCTGGTAGGTGGCTTGAGATAAATGATTGCTTGGCTGTGGTGTATGGGGCGTGCCAAGAAGGCACGGACCGAGCAAAATGGTTTGATGCAAGGCGCTAGAGTCTAGCACAAGATGTGTGACTCGTGCCAAGTGAATAAACTGATCCATGTGGCGATGTGTGTCGTCGTCGTGTGTGCGACTCATGGAAAGTTTGAATGAAGAACTTGAAGGCATGTGTGTGCCAATGAAGACAAAAGGTGTGTGCCTTAGAACACGGTGTGTACCGGTGTGCAGCACTCCATGCAAGTGAGACATGACAAATCAGTACATGTCCACTTGAGGGGGAGTGTGAGAAAGTGCTGCAAAAGATCAAGTTATGGATCGAATGCATGGCACAAATTATTAAAGAAAAATAGACAAATTGTCCTTACAAGTTGTATAACTTGAGGGAGAGTGTTAAAACATGAAGTGTGGCAGTATGTGCTGCCATAGAAGATCAAAATAGGGCATTCGGCCAGGTGTTTGGCCAGGTCCAGCCGAATGGTTGGCAGAACAGACGCGTTTTTCATTCAAGGAAAGGTCCAGGCTGCACCAAAGTTGGAAATACGTGTATGGCACGTCCAGGGGTGTGGTTCTAGTATGTTGGGATAGTTTCCTTGTAAATAAAATGCCAAATGTAACAAATAAAGAAAGAAATAATGGGGAATTATGGAAAGGGGGTGTGTGCCTCTATAGGATAGTTTTCCTATTTAATATTCATCTTCTCCATGTAATATGTATCTCAGACATTAACAGAAAATAATAGAAAGAGTGTGCGTGTGTGTGGAGGACGTAGGCACCAAGTTGGTGCTGAACCTCATTAAATTCTCGTGTTCTCTTGTATCTAAATTGTGTGATTGTTGTACTGAGATCCTCGTGCTGACTAGCCCTAAGGGGCACGGTTCTTGTGCAAGTTGCACTTGGATCGTGCCTCCTCGAACCTAAAATCTAACTTCCGCTGCGTAGACGCTCGAATTCTTAACAAAAGAGAGTATCTTTCTTCGAATTATTCTAGCCAACATAAAAAAAACCTTTCTTTCCCAAGTTCTATTTCGGCCAACAAATGTTTAGTTGGTGCCAACCTATAATGTTAGGACTTGTATGACATTAAAATTTTTAAACAAAATTTTACCAGAATCAAGTTAAGCATGGTCTCCATTGTGGCAGCCTTGTTTGAACCTACTTCGAAACTCCTAATAACAAAGGATTCCTTGTATGTGAATCTGTCCTTCAACAATCTCCCAAATCTCATCCTCTCCCCAAGCGTCAGTACACGTGTGGGATCCCTCTCTGCTACCAGTGCCTTCTCTGTTTCTCTTCTCTTCGCATCTGGGACAGATGCAGGGTACGCAATTGTCGACCCATTGAGTGAGTTACACATCACCCTTAGAGAGGGCTGTGGTTTTCGAGTCATTGTGTAAGACGGGCATTTTAGAGATGCCGTGAGACCAGATGGAGATGCAGTATTCATGCTAAACATTCTAGTTTTTGGATTTTTCTCTTATGTTTTGTTCTGCTTTTGTGTGATATTATTGTTTCTCCTCTTTGTTTTGTTGGGTAAACCTGATGATTTATTCACATATATATAGGATTCAAGAGGTGTTATATCTAAGGAAGATGGCGTGCATTTCACTTCTATGTTTTTCTCTGAATATAATTTTAAACCATGTATTGGTCAATGTTGCAATTTTATTTAGATAGGCTATTTTCTATTTGCTTTTTCCTTTGACGATTTAGTAGTCTCAGGTTGTCAATTTTCTATTTGCTTTCTGACTTATTAAGTAATACTATGATCTATCGCAATCGGGAAGTCAAGGACAAAGTTACTTAAGCATTATTATTAAAGATAGAATAA
Organism: Rhynchospora pubera; assembly: GCA_028095005.1. Lineage (NCBI taxonomy): Eukaryota > Viridiplantae > Streptophyta > Magnoliopsida > Poales > Cyperaceae > Rhynchospora > Rhynchospora pubera. The sequence goes on along the minus strand of CM051459.1, from coordinate 59,584,364 downwards.
CGTAATCCACATCACTTGTCTGTATATATTACTTGGGAAATGATTATGATACCCAAATAATTCATCGCCTCAGATTAATTCATTCGTCTCATATCTTTTATCTCTGCTTTATTTCTCTGTTCTATAGATACAAAATAATAATAATAATAAACTAGTTTTAAAAGTGGAAACTCGGCTGGGGGTTTTTCATAGACATTTAATTTAAAAATAAGTTAGGTGGCTTAGACCTCCAATTTATCTTAAAAAAACTAACTTTAAAAGTGTTAATTTCTTACTTCAACAAAAGTAACATATATAGAGGTTTGACATTAATGAAACATGATTTCGCTTATCTAGTAATAGCATCTACCAATGGACATGTGCCATTAGCCCATTACTACGTCAGAACTGTGGATCGGTGCTCAAAAACATTAACAAAGAAGTGTAATTTTACAATGGCTGCCATATATGGCAATGCCATCTATTTTTCTTTTGAGTCATTTTTCGAGATCCGAAATTCAATCGTTAAATTCAAACCGTTCAAGTTGATCACCATATTGAAGCATCCTTGGAGACCAAATTTTATAGTTTTTTGAATTTTTTTGCTATTTATTATTATATTTTCAAATTGGATGGGTTTGAAATACTCCAATTATAATATTTTTTAAAATATCATAATAAATAGCATAAAAATTCGAAAAAAATGTAAAATTTGATCTCCAAGAATATTTTAATATGGTAAATAACTTGAACGATTCGGATTGAGCATTTGAATTTTAAATCTCAAAAAATAACTCTATGGAACGTTATCCATGCTCGTGTAATTTATAAATAGATGACATTAAAATAGGTGAAAGTTTGATGTGAAATGTGAAGGAGATCTGATGCATGTAATAGACGGACGTCGGATGTTAGGAGTAACAAAGAATACGATAAACGATCATATATTATACAGAGTAATTATTGATCTAAAAATTTGCTACGAAAATATACACTTTCTGATTTTCAAAACTTCTTATGTAATTAATTAGAAAGTTACATATATATTTTAGAGGTAAAATGAGTGCTTTGTACAATATTTAGAAATTTTATTATTTATTTGAGTTCTAATTTTTTTAAATTCTTCAATTTGAATAATACCTTTAAGATTTTAAATATTTATATATAAGAATAGTACGTACGTTGCGCTGCTCTAATTGTCCAAAGTCCAACCCTATTTTGCAGATTACTTTGCAGAGTGGATGTGTGATTTTGGTCCTTTTACAACTGCAAAAATTCTAAGTATAATAATAATAATTCTGTTTTCAAGCTTAGTGGCTGTACAATTTTCTGAGTTCTTTTTTATTGCTTTATTTTTTAATAAATCATTGCCATAGTACTGACGTTGATTTCCAAAATAGACTGGGAAGGCTTTAAGCTATTGAACCAAGGTCAAATAAATTAGGAATTATTCTGTAATTTCCATTAACGTAAGATATACTTGAAAATCAATTTATTTTGAAATGCTTACTATAGCTCTGAAAAATGAAAATACAGAAATCCAAGCTAGAAATCAAAATTCTAGAAGAACTCGTATACACTATTATAAATGCTTAAATGCAATTTAAGCCATACACCCCTTCTAGACAAACATTTCAAATAAGATAGTATAAAATTGTCTTTAATTTTTGCATAACCAATAGTCAATTTTTCTCTGAGCTCGTCATGCATTATAAACGTTTAAATGCAATTTAAAGCCACACACCACTTCTAGAGACAATTTTAAACAGATAAGATAGTTTAATTTTTGTCTATAGTTTGTACATAAACAATTATCAATTTTTCTCTGGAACTCCAATCCTAAAATATTATCCTACTTGAGTAAATTTATCATACTGAAGGCGCTTAAGTCGCGATGCACTTGCTACGGTTCACATAACATATATTCAACCATTAATTCCAGATAGAAATTTCCGTTATATGGTTTTTCTAGAACTCCATATTGACTATGGTCTGTGGACTGAAGCAGTGTTTCTAGATATTCGTTAATTTGTGATTTATTTTCCTGAAACCAGAGAAAATTAGCACGTGCATCAACAATATATATACCAAGCAAAATATCAAGCAGTACATCACCAAAGCAACATACTAAACAGGAACAAGTAAAAAGCAAAAAATCAAGAGAGAAAAAAAAAATGTTCAGCCTTTCCTTTGCACCTACATCTCTCAGCACAGCATCAGTGCAGTACCGCCGCCGGTACAACCTGAGTGGAGCAAGCAGGCAAGTGAAATGCTCTGCAGATGCAGGGCAGTCCATAGCCTACTCTGTGCCGAGTCTAGAGAAGGAGAAGGCGACGACGAGGGAGCCAGTTGTTAAACGTGAAATGACACTTGGTGAGAAGATGAGGTTCGGAGGCTACGAAGGAGATGAAGAATTGGTGTATAAAGAGTGCTTCGTTATGAGGGGCACTCAAATTGGTTCCAAGAAAACTATCACAATAGAGACCATTGCTAGTTTATTGCAGGTAAGTTTATCTCATATGATCAAGTTTACGATAGGTATATATTGCTTTGTTCAATGAGAAAACTTGCATGTTATGCTCCAAAACATACTGCAGGCATACATGACATATGGTGTAATCAGTAATATAATTATATAGCCCCAAATTATGTCACCGCAATAAACACGTTTTGATACATCATAATTTTTGCATAACTGCCATTATGAAGAACAATTAATTTGTTTCTGACAATATGAATATTTATTAATAATGTTTTGACTTTTGACATGTCTTCTTAATTATACTGTGTTCTTTCACTACGACTTGATAGGAAACAAGTTGCAACCGTGCTCAACGGTCAGGATGGTTGACAGATGGATTTCCTACCCCACCAACTATGAAAAAGCACGGCCTCATTTGGATCACTTCGCGTGTACATATCGAGATGTATAAGTATCCTACCTGGTAAGCTATTGTTTAATTATATATACAAATACTAGCTTATACACAGTTAAATAGATAATATTATGGAATCCGTCAGAAAATTTAAATAAAATTATAAGACTATGTTAATTATCAGAATCAATTTATTTATTTGCGTATTTAAATTATTTGTACTAGGGGTGATGTGGTGGAGATAGAACACTGGTGGGAACCAGATGGGAGAATTGCTGCCAGGTTTGATTATATGATAAGGAATTTATCTACTGGCGAAGTGATTGGCCGCGCAACAAGGTTGGTTGGTTAATTTTCTCCTTTTGTATATGTGTACACCATAAACCTGTAAAATAAATAATAACGGATCTATATTACTATATACCATGATTATCGCGTGTTGAGATGGTGAAATTTTGGTCAATACTGACGGTAAAAATTATATATAAAGTTGGTCATGCATGCACGGGGTTAATTTACTTAATCTGGATGACAAATATTGATTATATTTTGTAATAATCTGCTTTCTTATGTGAGAACTGAACGCTTCATAACTGATAGCAAGATAATGTTGAAATGTTTGGCAAAACCTTACAATAGGAAGATAGCTGATAACAGTGCAGCCTAATTAATTGGGAAAAAATCACGGTTGATGTAGTTATTAATTGTGTAGTGATTCTGTTATTGACTTACTTATTTGTGTGTCTATTTCTTAATTTGTTTTTGTCTATTCTGGGATGCAGCAAGTGGTTGATGATGAATCAAGAAACACGCAAGCTACATAAAATAAGCGGAGAGGTTAGAGAAGAGTATCTTGCTTTGTGCGTAAGATCTCCCAAGTAAGTCAACTGACTTTTTTTTTTTCCAAAAAGATAAAAAGGTCAACTATTTGGCTTAGTTATATCTTTGACATACTCCTTTAATTTTACTTAATTGATTTACTTTTCTCTATAGATATTAATTAACTTAACAAGAAAATAAGTTGTCTTTAAATTAATGCCAATAGGCAACAAATATAAACTTTTTTTATTTTACAGATCAGCTTTTCCAGAGAAGAATAATAGAAGTTCCAAGAAGATACCTCAACTCGACGAACCAGCAGACTTCTCTCAACTTGGCCTTTCGGTATATCTACCCTTAATTTCTTCAGTTTTCCTAAATTTTTTATCTGCATTACATGTTAAACGTATAATCTTCGCAGTTGTTCGTATAATCTTTGCAGTTGTAATAAATTGCCTGATACCTTATTTCACCCAGAAAATTGAACGCAGAAATGACCACAATTTAGTTCCAGATAGAAACGAGTTAGAAAAGAAAAGAAAGGGGGAAAAAAAACAAGAAGCAGAAAATTTAAGAAGTTAATTACATAGTACACAGCATTTTGCATGGCTAAATGCAAACCAGTATCTAATCAAACATGACTTAGCTTGTACATTATTTTTGTTAGATATGCTGTTAATATATTTTCGCTTAAACGAAACATTTCTTAAATAATAGTACCCATGTATATTTCTTTCATATATAAATAAATTTAAAACTTTTTGAAATTAAATGATAATGCTGCAGCCAAGAAGAGCAGATATGGATATGAACAAACATGTTAACAATGTCACTTACTACAGTTGGCTTCTCCAGGTGTGAACCTTGTCATTATTTTAATATCTTATTATGTTTCCTATAAAGGCTTTCATTTTTTTTCTCTATAACAGAACTTGTTTTTTGTTTTATTTTTTTTTCATTTAAACTACTTTTAAATCAAAGTGAAAATGATTTCCTTGATTTGATTACTACATATAGTCGTATTCTCAGAATTCTACTTTAATCTGACAAACTGATATTAACAGAGCATCCCTCAAGATATAGTAGAAACACACGAGTTAGAAGCTATTACAATAGAATTCCGGCAGGAATGCCACTATGGCGACTCTGTCGACTCCCTCACCAGCAATGAAGTGGAGGTAGAAATGGATTCAAATGCAAGCTCAGAAGACAATTGCCAGTTTGTTCATTTACTGAAGTTAGCCGGCAGCAATCATGAAATAAACCGTGGTCGTACTGTCTGGAGAAAGCTTGAAAGATAAAATTCCATAAAACGAGCCTAAAATTTTTGTTTCAGGTTTTTCTTTTCAGTGGAAGTGTGTTCATCTTGTAGAATTTCATCTTAATTGGTAGTAGCGTGTGTGAATTTATTATGTTCGCAGTAGATTCCATATAGTGAGAATTTAATCGATACAAAGTACAAAGCAAAAAGTAAAAATGCATTGCGCTGAATAACTATATATATTGGCATTAGATTAATAACGATTTAATGATATAACAAGTATCAACGGCTTCAAGACTAATTGTTGTTTCAAGATTATTTTATGTTGATATATACTCTTGGTTTTGCTGTAATTAATGAGGTCAAGCCTGCGGGCCTTTTCTACCAAAAAGCTGAAATGAAATAAGAAGTAAGAGATCTAATATCAATTTTTTAATTAAATTAAATGAGAAGAAATGTGTACCATTATAATAATTTGTGATTCAGAAATTAGTCTAAAGTTCGTGGCTTGATTATAATATCAATACAATTAAAAAAAGTTGATACATTTTAATTAATGTTTCAAACTAAACAAGATGTTTTATAAACCTCATATATTGCTGACACAATTTGATAAATTAAAAAATATAGAAAAAATACAATATAACGAATATAATATATATTGTATTAAAAAAACATTGTTAGTATCTGGCTGCAAGAAGTTTAGAAGATATGGCGTACAAATATGGACGATTTAAAACCTCAACAAATTATTTAATACAGTAATTAGAACACAAGGTCACTGTCATTCGTCCATTCAGTCTATCAGAAGAATTAAATTTGAGCTTGGATGGTTACATTATGTTGTTTAATGAGAAAAGGTCCATTTAGATCCCCGCTTGGACTGCTTGTTTTCCACGTTTTCTTTATAGATCAAAGCCATTATTTCTTGACCCAAAATTCTATCTAGAATAGGAACAATTTTATAAGGAAGTGAGCATGAAACACAAGTTATATTACAATTGCCATTGTAAGTTTGTAACCAGTACTGCTCCGTGAAGTTTGCATGTTTTTTGGACTGCGGCTCGTACTGCTCCGTGAAGTTTGTCCTGCGTTTTGTTTTTTTTTTTTTTTTTTTTTTTTTGGGGTGGGGGGGAGGGGGGGGAGGGGTTATTAATTTATTCTCCGGCCTATACAAATCCCAAACTCCGATTTCTCAATAAGCTTAAGTTCATATATATAAAAATTAATATAGTATTAAATTACACTTAAATCTATGCATCTCGATTAAACATGATAGCATTTATATTCCTGTTACTTAAAATAATTGCTAATCCATGTGAAGCAGAGTGTGAAATTGGACAATCTGTTAGTATCGACAGTAATAACTGACCGAGGTCACACTCTACTCGATCAACAGCTTCTTGTAACATTAATCAACTCGAATCAGAAAAGAGAGAAGAAAAGGGAAAAAATCTACGAATGAACTGTAACTGACTCACCTTTAATTATATGTTACTATTTAATTAGGACGAGAACGTTCCGGTGCCTACATTTTTTCGCTGCCTCAAATACCACGGATCGTGAACCGTTCAGTTAAAATTGGAAGAACGGTGCAGATCAAATTTCGCTCGAATACATCGCTTTGTGAAAATAGAAAAGAAAGGAGGAGAAAACCTAAAACCCTCGAGGCTCGACAGCCACCGCTCTCGGCCCGTGTCGCTCGAGTTCTGGTCTCCTTCCCATCGCTCGATCTCTCCTCGGCTCTAAACTCTTTGGCTCTCTCCCTCTCCGTCCATAGCTCGACCTTATCTCGCCTTTCGAGTTGCTCGATCTCTTCTCTCCCTCCGAGTCGCTTGACCGATCTCCTCTACTATCGAAACACACAGAATTCATTCCTTTATCCAACTTCAAATTGTTTTGCTCATGATGATGATGACGAGGTATGCTATTCGTGACTAATGTTCTTGTGTATCTCCAAATCTAATTTTCTAACTGTTGCTCTTTACACATGAAGAGATATCTTTCTGAAAGCAGTAGAATTTAATTTTGTCTTTGCTTTGATTTGCTTTCTGTTATCCAATCACTACACACAACTTCTTATAGTTAAAATTTTCCTTGCGTTTGTTTTCTTTCCCTCAAGTATTAGGGTCTAATTTAGCAATTACACATCAAGTTATGGTCAATTAAATTCCTGAGTGGCCTATTTGTATCGATAGATATCGAGTCAGATGTTATACATGTATGCAATAGATAAAATTGCAATCTTTTTAACTTTATAATATCTAATTGTAATTTTCTATTATTTATTATTTTTTTCAAAATTTAAGGTATAAAAAGTTAAAAGACCTGCTTGAAGTCGTCCCTAGGGCTGAACAGGCGTGCTTAGTGGTTCCAGCTGCGGATGAGGTTATCCGAGCATACCTCATGAAGATGGTTTTCAAGCTCAAGCTGATGAATTTTGCATTTCTTTTTATTCTTGTCTTGCCGTGATTTTTTTAACCCAAAATAACCAAAAATGATTCTTTAATACCAAACCTTCGACCATTGAAATTTTGAAAACAAACATGTCAGGACGCAGGTTATTTGCGCTGGCATGGAGAAGCCACTGGGAGTGGCGCGGGCATGCTGAAGCCACTAACAGTGGCGCAGGCACCATCAGGAAATTTTAGTTAGCCAGTCACGGAGAAGATTCTTGTAATATAAGTAAGGTTTTAAAAAAATGCAATGTCAAAAAATAAACAATGGAAGTAAAAACACGTGAGCGGTCCAAATGGCCTAACTTTCAGTGTGTAAGAATCCATTTTGAATTAGTCTGTATGCGAAAACTTATTATTTTTTCTTAAACACGGACAATGGCAACACATAAAAACATAAAATATTGGTACAATTTCATGAGTATCATAATGTGTCGTCTCTTGCTTAAGAAAAAAGTAATATTTTTTTCTTTGGGGTAATCTTAGATATCATTGAAGATATTAACTTACAAAAATATTTTAAAAATCTTTTAACATTTTTTAGTACTGTACTGCATTGTTGATAACCTAATGCAACCTTTCCACTTATCCAAAATCAATTTTCATATTTTTTTTTAATTTTGTCAATCTGCATGTTAATATAAAAAGTAATTTAAGTACAAATTAACGAAGAAACAGAAAACGGATTTATGATATAGATGAGCTGGGACTTTGTGCAACTGAATGTCGAAATTTATTACAAGATAAGCAGTTGAATGTCGAGATATTAAAAAAAAACGGCCATTATTTATTTTATGTCAAAGGCCAATAACAAAATCAATTGAGAATGCACGAAAAAATAATATCCTCGTTGGATAGGAAATAAAAAAAAAACCCTATTTGCATAAAAAGTGAAATCTCTGTCCGTTTCTTGAAAGCATAATTTGAAAGAACGAATGTCAGACTAAAAGATAGATTTTTTGTTTATTTCAATAATTTTTGTATTTTCAAATTCAGCGAGTGAACTAGGAGTGGATATATATGCAAAATGCAACACAACGGAAAGAGTATATAAATACGCATGGATGTGGGCATAGGCAGAGTCACAAATCATGATGAAGACCAGAAATTAAGAAATGTTCGTTATAGTGAAATGTTCGTTCTAAAAATTTAAGAAATTAAATGAAGTAATTTAAAGTAACAGAAAAATCTGATGGGGTGTCTGATTTAAGAACATTGAAATGTTCGTTATATTTCTAGAATATTTCTGTGTATTTTTCATAATCATTTGACTTCTGAAGTAGCCCAATTGAAATAGTTAATTTACAAAACAGTTTGTCACTGACTCGCAACACGGAATTTTGCATTTCTTTTTATTCTTGTCTTGCCGTGATTTTTTTAACCCAAAATAACCAAAAATGATTCTTTAATACCAAACCTTCGACCATTGAAATTTTGAAAACAAACATGTCAGAACGCAGGTTATTTGCGCTGGCATGGAGAAGCCACTGGGAGTGGCGCGGGCATGCTGAAGCCACTAACAGTGGCGCAGGCACCATCAGGAAATTTTAGTTAGCCAGTCACGGAGAAGATTCTTGTAATATAAGTAAGGTTTTAAAAAAATGCAATGTCAAAAAATAAACAATGGAAGTAAAAACACGTGAGCGGTCCAAATGGCCTAACTTTCAGTGTGTAAGAATCCATTTTGAATTAGTCTGTATGCGAAAACTTATTATTTTTTCTTAAACACGGACAATGGCAACACATAAAAACATAAAATATTGGTACAATTTCATGAGTATCATAATGTGTCGTCTCTTGCTTAAGAAAAAAGTAATATTTTTTTCTTTGGGGTAATCTTAGATATCATTGAAGATATTAACTTACAAAAATATTTTAAAAATCTTTTAACATTTTTTAGTACTGTACTGCATTGTTGATAACCTAATGCAACCTTTCCACTTATCCAAAATCAATTTTCATATTTTTTTTTAATTTTGTCAATCTGCATGTTAATATAAAAAGTAATTTAAGTACAAATTAACGAAGAAACAGAAAACGGATTTATGATATAGATGAGCTGGGACTTTGTGCAACTGAATGTCGAAATTTATTACAAGATAAGCAGTTGAATGTCGAGATATTAAAAAAAAACGGCCATTATTTATTTTATGTCAAAGGCCAATAACAAAATCAATTGAGAATGCACGAAAAAATAATATCCTCGTTGGATAGGAAATAAAAAAAAAACCCTATTTGCATAAAAAGTGAAATCTCTGTCCGTTTCTTGAAAGCATAATTTGAAAGAACGAATGTCAGACTAAAAGATAGATTTTTTGTTTATTTCAATAATTTTTGTATTTTCAAATTCAGCGAGTGAACTAGGAGTGGATATATATGCAAAATGCAACACAACGGAAAGAGTATATAAATACGCATGGATGTGGGCATAGGCAGAGTCACAAATCATGATGAAGACCAGAAATTAAGAAATGTTCGTTATAGTGAAATGTTCGTTCTAAAAATTTAAGAAATTAAATGAAGTAATTTAAAGTAACAGAAAAATCTGATGGGGTGTCTGATTTAAGAACATTGAAATGTTCGTTATATTTCTAGAATATTTCTGTGTATTTTTCATAATCATTTGACTTCTGAAGTAGCCCAATTGAAATAGTTAATTTACAAAACAGTTTGTCACTGACTCGCAACACGGATGGTCACACGGATCTGGCCACAAAAGATTTGCAATTTAAAATTGGAATTTGCGCACGAAACTAGTCTTCATCATAATCGCAATGCGATTATAATCATCTCAGTTCCTGATTGTGCCTGCGCCACTGCTAGTGGCTTGACCATGCCCACGCCACTCCCAGTGGCTTTCCCATGCCCGCGCAGATAACCTGCATCCTGACATGTTTGTTTCTAAAATTCAATGGTCGAAGGTTTAATATTAAAAAATTAATTTTGGTTATTTCGGTTTAAAAAAAATCACGGCTTGTCTTGTGTTGTTTTGTCATTGTTGTGGGATGTAATTTTTTTCCTTCTTTTATTTTGAGATGTTTATTGATTGAGGAGCAATTGTTGCTCAGTTATATTTATTTTGTCTTGAGGAGCTCTAATATTTGTACTAAACTTTTCTTTTAGTTTGATCTAGGTCTCCTTAATTGAAAGTCTGTTTCATAAAATATCTTTCCACTTTCTAATCTGTATTTGCTTTAATGCACCTCTAATGTAACATTTATGAATTCTTAGTGCCATCTCTATTATTATTTTCTTATTAAAGACGATAATAATCTCTATAAAGCGTCACAAATTTAGACCAGTACAACAGTATTGATATAGTGGACTGGTACATAATGAAAATATATATTGATATGAATAGATAAAAGACTGGTTTGTAGTTGCATGATAAAGTCTACTTTGTTTTCATAAACTAAGCATTTCTCATCCACACCAATTTTACAATTGTCATTACAATTTAATTAAAAAGAATTACATCAACCAACCAAGTTAGATTCAACTATAGCAGTGTATGGATTATGAAGATTCTAGAGCTATGGCCATGAGATTGAATGATGATACTGGTATTGAGGTCTATGTGCTGAATGTTAGGATATTAGATTCTGGCTATTTTATGTTTTTTGTTAAATTTTGTTGTTTAATATATATTAAGTTGCTGACTTTATGTAATTGTAATATAAAGATGATTCACTAGTATACATCTTACCACAAAAAAAGATTTATTCCAAAACAAAAAGATAATTAAAAATTGAAGAGCTTCCGATAATTAAGTTAAGGTTAATTCTTAGCCATACAAATACACTAGAATAGTTAAAAAAATAATTAGAATGGTTATTTTTTTTTTCAAAAAATAATAGAAAATTAAAACATACCTCATTATCTCTGATAAGACTTAGAACAATTTTCAAGTTGGCTTCTTAGCAAAAGAACTTGGAGATAGCTCGAGTGACGGAAAGGGAGAGAGCTCAATCGACAGTAGAGTGAGATGTAGGGTTTGAATCGCAAGAGGGGAGATAACTCGACCGACGGAAAGGGAGAGATCTCGAGTAATGGAAAGGAGAGGAGAACTCAAGTGATGGGAGGGAGAGATTCATGGAGAGAAGAGCTTGATCGATGGAGGCAAGAGGGCTCGTGGGTGGGTTGGAGAGGAAGGCTTGACGGAGAGGAGAGATCTAAAGAGGAAAGAGGTTTTTTTTTAAAACGATACATTAAATTAAAATGAAGAGCAATATGCACCGTTTATCCAATTTTAATTGAACGGATCAGATCCGTGGTATTTGAGGTAGCGAAAAAATGTAGGCACCGGAACTGTCCTCAGTTAGGACTTAGGAGAGATACGGTCCATGAATTCTGGACATTTCTGAGAGGATTGAAGCTGGCCAAGGATAGTTCATAGTAGGCACCGGACTACATTTGCAGATGATCATCCACTGAAATTTAAGCTGACGGCAAGTTGCAATAAGAGTAAAGCAACAAGCATACAACCATTTTGAAGATGCATCTTTATTTATAGAATCATTAAAGCTCATATATATGTGTATAATCAGAATACTAAATAAACATGTGTGGGTGTCTGAATTATATTTTTGGTTTTTTTCTTGCGACATGACATCTCTCTTGATAAATATTAGTGATTTATTTCCTTTTCCAATAACGTAGCATTTTGTTTCCAATATGCGCCGAATCAAAATTTATTCCATTACCACAAAAATTGGCTCATTATATCATAAGTCGTAAAATTATATATACATATTTTGTTTTTCCTTAAGTTCTTTTTCAAAATGCGTAATTACTTGGTATTATCCAATTTTTTCGAATATTATGATTTGAATCATATTTTAGACCTAATAGAGAGTTTATATTTAGATTATAGTGATGAAATGACTTAGAATGAATTCAGAAAAAGATGAAATGGTCAAATGATACTCAGAATCAGCGTTATTTGCACTTTATATGCGTAATTAATATGTATAATTCAATCTTTTTAAATAAATAAGATATGAATCATATTTTAGACCATATAGATAGTTTAAATGTAGATTATTGTGATGTAATGACTAAAAATAAATTAAAAAATTATTGAAATGGTCAAATAATACTCAGAATATACATTAATACTTTATATGTGTAAGATCTTAATCATACTTTAGACTGTAAAGAGAGTTTAAATGTATATTATTGTGATGAAATGACTTAGAATGAATTCTGAAAAAGATGAAACGCTCAAATGATATTCAGAATCAGCATTATTTGCACTTTATATGCATAATTACTATTTATAATCCAATATTTTTGAATAAATAAGATATGAATAATATTTTTAGAACGTACAGAGAGTATAAATGTAGATTATTTTGATGAAATGACTTAGAATGAATTTAGAAATGGATGAAATGCTCAAATGATACTCAGAATCAACGTTATTTGCATTTTATATGCGTAATTACTTAGTATTATCCAATCTTTTTAAATAAGTAAGATCTGAATCATATTCTAGACCATATAGAGATATTAAATGTTGATTATTGTGACGAAATGATTTAGAATGGATTCAAAAACAGATGAAATTCTCTAATGATACTCAGAATCAATGTTATTTGACCTTTATATACGTAATTGATTGATATAATCCAATCTTTTTGAATATGTAAATCTAGATCATATTTTAGACAATATAGAGAGTTGAAATATACATTAATGTGATGAAAAGACTTAGAATGAATTCAGAAACGGATGAAATGCTCACATGATACTCAAAATCAGCGTTATTTGCACTTTATATGCGTAATTTCTAGGTATAATTCAATCTTTTTGATTAAGTATGATATGAATCATATTCTAGACCAAATTAAGAGTTTAAATTAAGATTATTATGATGAAATGAATTATAATGAACCCAAAAACGATTTGAATGCTTAAATGACACTCAGAATAAGCATTATTTGCACTTTATATGCATAATTACTTGGTATAATAAAATCTTTTTGAAAATGTAAGATCTAAATCATATACTATAATGCACAGGGAGTTTAAATATAGATTATTGTAATGAAATGACTAAGAATGAGTTTAAAAATAGTTGAAATTAACAAAGATACTTAGAATATGCATTATATTCACTTTCCATGCATAATTATTTTGTATAATCCAATATTTTTGAATGTAAAATCTGCATCATATTTTAGACCGTAAAGAGAGTGGAAATTTAGATTATTGTGATGTAATGACTTAGAATGAATTCAGAAACGAATGAAATGCTCAAATGACACTATGATTCAGCATTATTTGCACTTTATATGCGAAATTACTATGTGTAATTTAATCATTTGAAATAAATAAGATATGAATCATACTCTATACGATATGCAGATATTAAAAGAAGATTATGTAATGAAATGACTTAGAATGAATGCAGAAACGGTTCAAATGCTCAAATGATACTCAAAATATTCATTATTTGCACTTTATATGCTTAATTACTTGGTATAATCCAATCTTGTTGAATATGTAATATCTAAATTATATTTTATACTGTATAAAGAGTTTAAATGTAGATTATTGTGATGAGACGACTAAGAATGATTTCAAATATAGTTGAAATGCTCAAAATACTCAGAATATGCGCATAATATTCACTTTATATGAGTAATTATTCGGTATAATCCAATCTTTTTGAATATGTAAGATCTATATCATACTCTAGACTTTATAGAGAGTTCAAATGTACATTAATGAGATGAAATTACTTAGAATAAAAGTAGAAACGATTAGAATTCACGAATGACACTCAGAGTAAGCATTATTTTGTGCTTTATACACGTAATTACTTGGTATGATCCAATATTATTGAATGTGCAAGAAAATCGTATTCTTGACCCTATAGAGAGTTTAAATGCAGATTATTGTGATGAAATGACTAAAAATAAATTCATAAACAATTGAAATGCTCAAATGATACTCAGAATATGCAATATATTAACTTTATATGCGTAATTACTTCTTATAATCCAATATTTTTGAAATATGTAAGATCTTACACATCTTTTAGACCTCACAGAGAGTTTGCATGTAGATTATTAAGATGAAATGACTTAGAATGAATTTAGAAATGGATGGAATGCTCAATGATACTCAGAATCAGCGTTATTTGCAATTTATATGCGTAATTACTATGTATAATCCAATATTTTTGAATAAATAAGATATGAAGCATATTCTAGAGCATATAGGGAGTTTAAATGTACATTATTGTGATTAAATGACTTAGAATAAATTCAGAAATTGTTGAAATGTTCAAATTATCTTTGGAATATACATTATAATCATTTTATATGCATAATTACTAAGTATTATCCAAATTTTTTGATGATGTAAGATGTGAATCATATTTTAAACCGTATAGAGAGTTTAAATGTTGATTATTGTGATAAAATGACTTATAATGAATGCAGAAAAGATAAGAATTCTTAAATGACGCTCAAAATAAGCATTATTTGCGCTTTATATGCGTAATTACTTGGTATAATCCAATCTTGTCGAAAATGTAAGATATAAATCATATACTACAAGTATAAAGAGTTTAAAGGTGGATTATTGTGATGAACTGACTTAAAATGAATTCAGGAAAGATTGAAATGCTCAAATAATTGTCAGAATTGCAATATTTGCAATTTATATGTGTAATTACTAAGTATAATCTAATATTTTTGAATAAATAAGATATGAATCATATTCTAGACAGTATAAAGAGTTTAAATATACATTATTGTGATAAAATGACTCAGAATGAATCCAGAAACGACAGAAATGCTCAAATGATTCTCATAATTGAATTATTTGCATTTCATATGAGTAATTACCATGTATAATCCAATCTTTTTGAATAAATAAAATATGAATCATATTATGAATATTATAAAGAGTTTAAATGTAGATTATTGTGATGAAATGACTTAGAATGAATCCACAAACGATTCAAATGCTCAAATGATGCTCAGAATAGTATTATTTGCACTTTATATGCATAATTACCACGTGTAATCCAATATTTTTAAATAAATAATAATCACATTATAGACAGTAAAAAAGAGTTTAAATATAGATTATTATGATGAAATGATTCAGAGTGAATCCAGAAAGTCTTGAAAAGCTCAAATTATGCTCATAATTGCATTATTCGCACTTTATACGCGTAATTGCCATGCATAATCCAATTTTTTTGAATAAATAGCATATGAATCATATTATAGACAGTATAAAGATTTTAAATATAGATTATTGTGATGAAATAACATAGAATGAATCCAGAAACGATTGAAGCATTCAAATGATATTCAAAACTGCATTATTTGCATTTTATATGAGTAATTACCTTGTATAATCCAATCTTTTTTAACAAATAACATATGAATCATATTCTAGACGGTACAAAGAGTTTAATGTAGATTATTTGTGACGAAATAACTTAGAATGAATACAGAAATGATTCAAATGCTCAAATGATGCTCAAAATTGCATTATTTGCACTTTATATGCGTAATTACCATGTATAATCCAATCCTTTTGAATAAACAACATATGAATCATATTATGCAAAATATAAAGTGTTCAAATGTTGATTATTATGACAAAATGACACAGAATACATCCAGAAATGAATGAAATGGTCAGAATTGCACTATTATCAATTTATATGCGTAATTACCACGTATTATCCAATCTTTTGGAAAAAAATAATATATCAATCAAATTCTAGGCAGCAAAACGAGTTTAATTATAGAATATTGTGATGAAATGACTCAGAATGAATCTAGAAACTATTGAAATGCTCAAATTATACTCAGAATTGCATTATTTGCACTTTATATATGTAATTACTATTAAAAATCAAATAATTTTGAATAAATAAGATATGAATCATATTGTAGACAACATAAAGTTTTTAAATGTAAATTATCTTCAAGAAATAACTCAGGATGAATCCAGAAACAATTGAAATACTCAAATGATGTTCAGAATTGCATTATTTGCAATTTATATCCGTAATTGCAATGTATAATCCAATATTTCTGAATAAATGACATATGAATTTATATTCTAGACAGTGTAAATAGTTTAAATGTAGATTTGCGATGAAATGACTTAGAATAAATCCAGAAACGTTTGAAATGCTCATAATTGCATTACTTCCAATTTATATGCTTAATTACCATGTATAATCCAATCTTTTTGAATAAATAACATATGAATCATATTTTAGACAGAATAATGAGTTTAAATGTATATTATTGGGATGAAATGACATAGAATGAATCGAAATGCTCAAATGGGATGAAATGACATAGAATGAATCGAAATGCTCAAATGTTGCTCAGAATTACATTATTTGCATTTTATATGCTAAATTACCACGTATAATCCAATTTTTTCGAATAAATAACATACGAATCATATTTTAGACAGAATAAAGAGTTTCGTAGTAGATTATGGATTGAAATGGCTTGGAATGAATCAAGAAATGATTGAAATGCTCAAAAGATGCTTGGGATTGCATTATTTGCACTTTATATGCTTAACTAGGTGGGGAAATCGAGCTTCGCTCGATATATGCTGCACAGATAATCAATAAAGAGGATGAAGAAATTCTATATTTGTTAAAATACATAATAATATAATTACTTAGCAGCAGGTTTTATTATGGAAAAATAAAATAAATATTGAAAAAACTTTTGAATTTTTATTAAATTAATTTTAATTTTATTTTTATATAAAATATTTGTAATTCATTTTTTTATATTTTTTTAGTTGTGCAATTCAATTTTATTTATTTACAACGTGCTGGAAAGAATTTATCTAAATTTGTGGAAATCAATTTGTAACTTTTTATAGACAGTAAAAATATATATATATGTTGCCTAAAAGCTCTAAGTTGTTCTAAATACTAATTTGAATTCACAAAAGGCAAAAAAGTATTATAACAGAGGCATTAAATTTTATAATTTCGATAAGATAAAATAAAATTATTTTCTATGATTTATATAATTTTGTCCATTTGAATGTCAAAAATTATTTACACTTTGTTTCAAACGTCCCAAAAATATAGCAATATGAATAATCTTTAAATATTAATAATTTAAGTTATCGATTCTTATAAAAAAAAGGAAATGCTAGAGTTAATATCTTCTTGCGTTTGCAGAATAACTGATATAACACATCTTATACACATATTATAATTTTTTTTGTTATTTAATTTTAGGACATTGAGAATTTATAGATTGAAGGCATGATGGTGGCAAAATAAATAATTTTGAATGCATCTCATAAAATAATTTAAGGACATTTAGGACATTAACAATTTTGAATTCCTCAACTACAACTTTTATTTGTTTTTTGTAATTAGCCTCTGGCTAATTTTGGACTTACTTCTCTCAGGAAAACATTGTCGAAATTGGAGTCGATATGTTATTGATTTAACATAAAATATTTTTTAAGCTAATCATTCTGTTTATAATATAATATAGATAGTGTTGGTGCAAATTAAAATAAAATCGGCTAATATGAAAACAAAAGGAATAAAAAGAATAAATTTACCCGAATCGCATTAGGCGTTGTCCTTAAGCGTATTACGTCTCAACGTACGACAGGAACCATCACCTTTTAGGGCACAACCATGAAGATGACTGATAAAAGCCTCCAAAAATATCTAGCAGAAATTACTTTGAATATTGGAGAATAGAAATAATAGAATTGGATCTTTTTAGATAGATATATTGATTATTTATTTCACCGATTTTTTTTTTTTTTTTGAGATACTCATTTCAAGTTAATGACTTGTATATATAGCCAATTTAACCAACAACCATGAAATACAAATAATTAATTCCTAAGTTACAGAATGGTAAAAATTTCTGAAGAAATTAATATTCTTAATTGGTCCATTAAACAAAAGTGATGGAAATTAATTAATATGAAATAAAAAAAACTGATATGAGCTATTAGTAAATAATTCATTGTGCTTTAGAAACGGTTAGCAGAAAATAAAGACATTGATGTTTAATCAAAGTGATGGAAATTAATTCGATGGAATTTAAAGAGATAAGAAAGAATAAAAGTAATTTTGAGTTTTCTTGTGATATATTCAACATGTATGTTTTATGTTTCATTGTGAAATTTAATTTGTTCAGTACTAAAGTTTTGTTGCATACTTGCCGTATAGTTGTGTTAATTTGAAAATGAATAGCGTCTCGACAATAATTCAGAAGCAAGATTGAAAATTGAAAAACAAAATAAGGGCAAGATGACTGGTACAAAATTGAAAAGCTAGAAGAATCAACTATAATTTCTAGCTCAGATTTACCATTAATATGTTCTAGGATTTTATCAAGATCTCTTGATCCAGATGTATTTGTGCATGAAACTGATTAGGAAATAAGAAAATTGTAAAAGAAAATTTAACCAAGAAGGAAACCGATTAAATTGCTTACAGATTAAATAAGGAAAAAAATAAAAAATACGAAATTCAAAGAAATATTACAATCAAACGTTAAATATTTCTATACACAGTCAAATCTCAACGAATCAGTGCAAAAAAATAAGTTGCCTATGCAAAAAATATTTGTGAAAAATTTGTACTCGTCAATGGTGTTGGTGAAAAATTACTCGCCATTCTATATTCATGTGTAAACTATGTTTGGCATTTCTTCTGTCTGAGTCTCTAAGATCAAAGACTAAAGTAAAAATAAAAAAGAAAGACATATTGATTTTTTACATTGCCATTTACCATCACTGGTTGAGAACAGGTCATATTGATAACAATATATCGGCAACATGATATCATACAGAGTTTTTGTCTCAACTAATCCAAAATTGTTTTCACCAGATATCTCCCGTTATCAAAAACTTTGCCGTGTCGGCCAGCGCTTAAAATTTTTTAACAGGACTCCCACGTCTTTTTATTTATAATACTGATTACCACGTATAATCCAATTTTTTTGAATAAATAACATATGAATAATATTTTAGACAGAATAAAGAGTTTAAATGTAGATTATTGGGATGAAATGACTCAGAATTAATCCAGAAATAATAGAAATGCTCAAATTATGCTCATAATTGCATCTTTTTCACTTTATATGCTTAATTACCATGTATGATCTAATTTTTTTTTGAATAAATAAGATATGAATCATATTATAGACAGCATATAGAGTTTAAATTTAGATTGTTGTGAAGAAATGACACTGAATGAACCAGAAACGATTGAAACGCTCAAATTATGCTCAGAATTGCATTATCTGCACTTTATATGCTTAATTACCATGTATAATCTAATATTTTTTATTAAATAACATATGAACTATATTTTAGACAAAATAAAGAGTTTAAATGTAGACTATTGGGATGAAATAACTCCAAATGAATCCAGAAATGATTGAAATGCTCAAATGATGCTCAAAATTGCATTATTTGCACTCTATATGCTTAATTATCATGTATAATCCAATCTTCTTGAATAAATAATATATGAATCACATTTAGACAGCATAAAGAGTTTAATTGTAAATTATTGGGGATGAAATGACTCAGAATGAATTCAGAAACGATAGAAATGCTCAAATTATGCTCAGAATTGCATTATTTCCAATTTATATGCTTAATTACCATGTATAATCCAATCTTTCTGAATAAATCACATATGTATCATATTTTAGACAGAATAATGAGTTTAAATGTAGATTATTGGGATGAAATGACTTAGAATGAATCAAGAAATGATTGAAATGCTCAGAATTGCATTATTTGCATTTTATATGCTTAATTACCACGTATAATCCAATCTTTTCAAAGAAATAACATATAAATTGTATTTTACAAAGCATAAAGAGTTTTGATGTAGATTACTGGATTGTAATAACTCTGAATGAATCCAGTAATGATTGAAATGCTCAAATGATGCTCAGTATTGCATTATTTTGCAATTTATATGCTTAATAACCACGTATAATCCAATTTTTTTTGAATAAATAACATGTGAATCATATTTTAGACAGCATAAAGAGTTTAAATGTAGATTATTGGGTTGAAATTAATCAGAACTAATCCAGAAATGATTGAAATTCTCAAATGATGCTCAGAATTGCATCATTTGCACTTTATATATGCTTAATTACCACGTATAATCCAATCTTTTTGAATAAATAACATAAGAATCATATTCTATACTGTATAAAGAGTTTAAATGTAGATTATAGTGGACTCAGAATGAATTCAGAAATGATCGAAATGCTCAAATGAAGCTCAGAATTGCATTATTTGCACTTTATATCCGTAATTTCCAAATATAATCCAATCTTTTTGAATAAATAACATATGAATCATATTCTAGAAAATATAAAGAGTTTAAATGTAGATTATTGTTATGAAAATTACTTAGATTTAATCCAGAAGCGATTGAAATGCTCAAATGTTGCTTAGATTAGTATTATTTGCAATTTATATGTGTAATTACCACCTATAATTCAATCTTTTTGAATAAATAACTTATGAATCATATTTTTAGGTAGCATAAAGAGTTTAACTGTAGATTATGGGGATGAAATGGCTCAGAATGAATCCAGAAATGATTGAAATGCTTAAATGATGCTCAGAATTGCATTATTTGCACTTTATATGCTTAATTACCATATATAATCCAATATTTTTGAATAAATAACATATTAATCATATTTTAGACAGCATAAAGAGTTTAAATGTAGATTATTGGGATGAAATGACTCCGAATGAATCCAAAAACAATTGAAATGCTCAAATGATGCTCACAATTACATTATTTGCATTTTATATGCGTAACTACAATGTATGAACTAACCTCTTTGAATAAATAACATATGAATCATATTCTAGACGGCATAACATATTTAAATATAGATTATTGTGTTGATATGATATAGAATGAATCCAGAAACGATTGAATTGCTCAAATGATGTTGTGAATTGCATTATTTGCCTTTTATATGCCTAATTACAATATATAATCCAATATTATTGAATAAAGAACATATAAATCATATTCTAGACAGTGTAAAGAGTTTTAATTTTGATGATTTTGATGAAATGACTTAGAATGAATCGAGAAACGATCGAAATGCTCAAATGATGCTCAGAACTGCATTATTTGCAAGTTTTATTCGAAATTACCAAGTATAAACCAACCTTTTTGAGTAAATAACATATGAATCATATTCTAGATGGTATAAAAAGTATAAATCAAGATTATTGCGATGATATGACCTAGAATGAATCCTGAAACGATTGAAACACACAAATAATGCTCAGAATTGCATTATTTGCACGTTATATGCTTAATTACCATGTATAATCCAATCTTTTTGAATAAATATCTTATCAATGATATTTTGTACAGCATAAAGAGTTAAAATGAAGATTATTAGGATGAAATGACATAGAATGCGTCCAGAAACGATAGAAATACTCAAATGAAGCTCAGAATTGTATTATTTGCAATTTATATGCGTAATTATCTTCTATTATCCAATATTTACGAATAAATAACATACGAATCACATTCTAGACAATATAAAAAATTTAAATGTACATTATTGGGATGAAATGACTCGTAATGAATCCATAACCGTTTGAAATGCTCAAATGGTTCTCAGAATTGCATTATTTGCAATTTATATGCTTAATTACCATGTATAATACATTTTTATTTTGAATAAATATCATTTGGATCATATTATAGACTGTATAAAGAGTTTAAATGTAGATTATTGTGAAGAAATGACACAGAATTAATCCAGAAACAATGGAAATGCTCAAATTATGCTCAGAATTGCATTATCTGCACACTATATGCTTAATTACCATTTATAATTCAATCTTTTTTAATAAATAAAATATGAATCAGATTTTAGACAGAGTAAAGAGTTAAATATAGATTATTGGGATGAAATGACTCAGAATGAATCCATAGATGCTCAGAGTTGCATTTTTTGCACATTATATACTTCATTACCACCTATAATCCAATCTTTTTAAATAAATAACATATGAATCATATTATATACAGTATAAAGAATTTAAATGTAGATTATTGTGATAAAATAACTTAGAATGATTCCAGAAATGATTGAAATGCTCAAATGATGCTCAGAATTGCATTATTTGCACTTTATATCCGTAATTTCCAAACATAATCCAATCTTTTGGAATAAATAACACATGAATCATATTATAGGCAGTATAAAGAGTTTAACTGTAGATTATTGCGATGAAATGACTCAGAATGAATCCAGAAACGATTGAAATGCTCAAATAATGCTCAGAATTGCATTATTTACACTTTATATGCTTAATTACCATATATAATCCAATCTTTTTAAATAAATAACTTATAAATCATATTTTGGACTGCATAAAGAGTTTGAAAATGAAGATTTTTGGGATGAAATAACTAAAAATGAATCTATAAACGATAGAATTGCTCAAATGCTGCTAATAGTATTATTTGCAATTTATACGTGTAATTACGATGTATAATGTATTTTTATTGGATAAATAGCATACGAATCATATTATAGACAGCATAAAGCGTTTAAATAAAGATTATTGTGATGAAATGACTTATAATTTGACCAGAAATGATTGAAATGCTTAAATGATACTCAGAATTGCATTATTTGCAGTTTATATGCTTAATTACCATGTATAGTCCAATGTTTTTGAATAAATAACATATTAATCATATTTAAGACAACATAAAGATTTTACATGTAGATTATTGGGATGAAATGACTCTTAATGAATCCAAAAATGATTGAAATGCTCAAATGATGCTCACAATTACATTATTTACATATTATATACGTAATTACCACGTATAAACTAACCTCTTCGAATAAATAACATATAAATCATATTCTAGATGGTATAAAAAGTTTAAATATAGATTATTGTGATGATATGACTTAAAATGAATCCAGCTACTATTGAATTGCTCAAATGAAGCTCTGACTTGCATTATTTGCATTTTATATACCTAATTACCATGTATAATTCAATATTTTTGATAAATAACATACGAATCATATTCTAGATAGTGTAAAGATTTTAAATTTTGATTATTTTGATGAAATTATTTAGAATGAATTGAGAAACGATCGAAATGATCAAATGGTGCTCAGAATTGCATTATTTGCAATTCTAATTCGATATTACCAAGTGTGAACCATCCTTTTTGAATAAAAAAAAACATATGAATCATATTCTAGACAGTATAAAAAATTTAAATATTGATTATTGCGATGATATGACTTAGCATGAATCCAGCAACGATTGAAACGCTCAAATAATGCTTGGAATTGCATTATTTGCACTCTATATGCTTAATACCATGTATAATCCAATCTTCTTGAATAAATAAGATATGAATCAAATTTTAGACAGCATAAAGATTTTAAATGTAGATTATTGGGATGAAATGACTAAAAATTAATCCAAAAACGACAGAATTGCTCAAATGCTGCTATCAACAGTATTATTTGCAATTTATACGTGTAATTACCACTTGTAATCCATTCTTTATGAATAAATAACATACAAATCATATTATAGACAGAATAAAGTGTTTAAATAAAGATAACTGGGATGAAATGACTTAGAATGAATCGAGAACCATTTGAAATGCTCAAATGGTGCTCAGAATTGCATTATTTGCACATTATATGGTTAATTACCATGTGTAATACAATCCTTTGAATAAATAACATATGAATCATATTATAGAGTGTATAAAGATTTTAAATATACATTATTGTTAAGAAATAACACAGAATGAATACAGAAACAATGGAACTGCTCAAATTATGCTCAGAATTGCATTATTTGCACTTTATATGCTTAATTACCATTTATAATCTAATCGTTTTTAATAAATAACATATGAATCATATTTAGACAGAATAAAGAGTTTAAATGTAGATTATTGGGATAAAAAGACTCATAATGAATACAAAACCGTTTGAAATGCTTAAATGATGCTCAGAATTGCATTATTTGCACTTTATATGCTTAATTACCACGTATAATCCTATCTTTTTTTAATAAATAACATATGAATCATATTCTATATAGTATAGAGAGTTAAACTGTAGATTATTGTGATCAAATGAATTAGAATAAATCCAGAAACGATTGAAATTCTCAAATGATGCTCAGAATTGCATTGTTTACAGTTTATATGCGTAATTACCACGTATAATCCAATCTTTTTTAATAAATAACATATGAATGATATTTTAGGTAGCCTAAAGAGTTTTACTGAAGATTATAGGGATGAAATGGCTCAGAATGAATCCAGAAATGATTGAAATGCTTAAATGATGCTCAGAATTGCATTATTTGCACTTATATGCTTAATTACCATGTATAGTTCAATCTTTTTTATTAAAAACATATTAATCATATTTTAGACAGAATAAAGAGTTTAAATTTAGATTATTGGGATGAAATGACTTCGAATGTATTAAAAAACGATTGAAATGCTCACAATTGCATTATTAGCATTTTATATGCGTAATTACAACGTATGAACTAACCTCTTTGAATAAATAGAATATGAATCATATTCTAGACGGTATAAAAAGTTTAAATATAGATTATTGTGATGATATGGCTTAGAATGAATCCAGAAACGATTGAATTGCTCAAATGATTCTCTGAATTACATTATTTGCGTTTTATATGCCTAATTTCAATGTATAATCCAATATTTATGAATAAATAACATACAAATCATATTCTAGACAGTGTAAAGAGTTTAAATTTTGATTATTTTGATAAAATGACTTTGAATGAATCGAGAAATGACCGAAATACTCAAATGACGCTCAGAATTGCATTATTTGCAATTTTTATTCGTAATTACCATGTATGAACCAACCTTTTTGAATAAATAACATATGAATCATATTCTAGACAGTATAAAAAGTAATATAGATTATTGCGACGATATGACTTAGAATAAATCTAGAAATGATTTAAATGCTCAAATGATGCTCGGAATTTCATTATTTGCTCTTTATATGTTTAATTACCATGTATAATCCAATATTTTTGAATAAATAACTTATGAATCGTATTTTCAACAGCATAAAGAGTTTAAATGTAGATTATTGGGATGGGATGACTAAAAATGAATCCATAAACGACTGAAATGCTCAAATGATGCTATGAATAGTATTATTTGCACTTTTTATGTGTAATTAACACGTATAATCTATTTTTTTAATAAATAAAATACGAATCATATTATAGACAACACAAAGCGTTTCAATGTAGATTATTGGGATGAAATGACTCAGAATGAATCCATAAAAGATTGAAATGCTCAAATATGATCAGAATTGCATTATTTGCACTTTATTTGTTTAATCTTTTTTAATAAATAACATATGAATCATATTTTAGACAACATTAAGAGTTAAAATATAGATTATTGGGATGATATGATTCAGAATGAATCCAGAAACGATTGTAATGCTGTAACAACCCAACTTTTAACAAATATTATTTCCAAAAATATATATATATATATATATATATATATTTCATTCCTACTTTTGTTCTGACCGGATTTGACTTTATAATTGACCTTTTGACCGGATGAAAATATATTGAATTTGCTCTATCCTTGTTGCCGCCGTACTTTTGATCGTATCCGATTAAAATAATAATAATAAATAAATAAATGTATTAAAAAAAAAGAATGATGAATCACTCTCTTTGCCGACTTAACTTTTGTTCATATCCAATTTTGATCTTATCCTAATTACACGTTCTTTTTTTCTATTGGCTGCCACAAACAAACAAAACAATAAAATAATAAGTTGTCCTTAGAGCCTAAGTATTGGGCTGTATAAATACCTCTAAGCTAAAGCCGCCTCCATTCCTTTTCTCTCATGCGCGAACCAGGCTATCCAAATAAAAGTTCAGCAAAAAGATTAGAAAAAATAAAGAAAGTAGGAAAAGTATAAGAAGGTTTTCAGTTGGCGGCAACATATAAACGATTAAGTTAATCAGGAAATCGCTTATCGGAGTCGGGTGGTCGATACGAGTGAAGATATGTAGATCGTTTTCTCGCTTGATTTTCAGGTGCAGATCCCACACAACTTGATTACATGCTAGAAATTATTTACGCATAACTGCATTGCATAATTTGAACTGATACTTGCACGCATATTTGGATTGTATCATATGACTTATATTATTTAATATTATTATTGCATGTTGAAATGGTTTCGAATTGAATGGATTGTGATAATTGTTGGTACTCTTGTACGGTGAAATGACACTAGTTGGGTTGGGCGTTGGGGTCGCTCCCTGACGTGCCAGTCTCCGTGAATAAGCGCTTATATCCGTGGTTTGACAGTGTTCACGTAATTAGTACCATTTGCTTATCTATTTGTCTGGATTGATGATGAATGGAAGGGTACCGTAGTACGGTGCCGTATACAATATATGTTCTATTGTATACTCAGTCTCCTCTGATCAAGGAGAGATGGATCTTTCGGGATAATTCAGTTCTATTTTGAATGATTGATATTGAACCAGCCTCAGTATTAGATAGTTGACCAAGTTGAACCGACATTTTGTGCTACCATTTGAATATGACAGTTCAAATTGATTAATTTGTCGGGTTCATTTGCATTGCATCTTCATAATGTCATTTTATATTGTATTATAAGATGTATCGATATTTGATTTATACAAATTGTGTGTTTTTCTACCTCAGTCGGTAAATAGTTCCAAAGCATGTAAGATTGTTCGTGTGGCTGGAACTGAATACCGCACTGAGATAAATTATATTTATCTCATTCTTTGCTTTTGCATTGTTTCCACGGTGGTTGTGGGTTCCAGGTTGCAGTTCGAGCGCCGGACAGCAAGACGACAAATAAGCCGTTGGACTGTATGGTTAGCAACCTAAAACATGTGAACCAGCTTATCATAACATATAATATTTTATGTCTATATTTAAAAATTTATATTTGGTTTGTAACTTAATTGTTTTAATGAATTTTGATTAACTAATTATATTTTTTAATTGACAATTAGAGTTAATTAAGTCTTGGTAAAGCCTTGCGGATGCGAGGGCATCCGCGGCGGGCACGCCGTCGTGTACCGTCCAGTCACGGGATGCGACGGGGTGTCACAAATGCTCAAATGATGCTCAGAATAGTATTATTTGCACTTTATATGCATAATTACCACGTATAATCTAATATTTTTAAATAAATAACAAATGAATCATATTTTAGACAGAATAAATAGAAAATGAAGCTTTGTTGTTCAAGCGTTTCTAGGAGATGTTGAAGGAGGTCCACATCACAATTCCCTTTACAGATGTGTTCCCTCCACATCCCCAATTACCTTTCGGTCCTTTTCCTTCAAATTTTTTTGGATATTTAGTTAATTCCAGATCACCTGTAAAGAATGGTGGTACTAGCAATTTTGTCATAGTGATTAGCATAAAATATAACTATGGCTAAATCATTTTCTATTATGATGCTAAAAGTAATAATGATAGTTATTCTGTTCAAATTTGAAATGGAAAGTAGTTTAAATCGTGTCTTAGGAAAGAGAGTTTTTATCTAGATATCGGGGAATATTAACTTTTTCGAAATGACAGAATAATTTGACACTGGAACTCTAATGCTACTTTTACTGTAAAGTTTATGTGTATGAATTTTTAACTTCAGAGGAGTTACTAACGACAAAAAAAAAATAATAATTTTTGTGTTCTTTAATGATTCTTGTAAAGACCAAACTCTTTATTTATTTATTTATTTATTTATTTATTTATTATTCATGATAAAATTCTGACTAGAAATATATATGTCATTATCAACGGCTGGGATGGACATACTAGTTGAATTTTATATGGTCAACCGAAATCCGTTGATCATCTTTTTACTAAATGTTCTTATGCCCAAAGATTTAGAAGGTCAATGCTAGTGATTTCCCCTTTTGGTAAATTACTATGGGTTATGGGTTTATATAAAGGCAATTAGGCAAAAGCAATACAGCATGGACGGATATTCCAATACTGATATTCCAACAACTCCAAACAATATGGAGGTTCATTTAACCTATTGACGATGAGTCCTCGTATCATACAACAAAATTAAAATTTCCATTATTAATATTCATCTTATTTGCTAGTTGGATAAGATAGCTTGAGGGCTACCCAGGAGTACATGTTATTATTTTTTTTTATTTGCATTATAAATACGTACTTCTATTTCAGGCAGGCTCCTTAATTGTATTGAAACCATAAAAAGGAATGGAAATTACCAGAGAATAGTCAATTTGAATAAGTTCATTTTGGAACAAATACGTACTTCGAATTCAAAGGTTCCCCATTTTTTTTTACCAAGTATGAAGTATCAAAAGAATAAATAATGGAAATAATATATTGATTGTCAGCTTGAATTTGGTTGTCTTCCTTTATTCATTATAAATATTTTTAGAACCTTAAATTAAAGTACAAGTTAATAAATGTAATCTATACGCAAAATAATTACATATAATAAAAATTAAGGATGTCAACAGCACAAAATATTTTTGCTTTTGAAGAAAGATTGAAGTAAAATTTTCATAAAAAATCTGTTAACCATGTTTTGAACATACGACCTGCACTCAAAGAATTCTTTGTCACTAAACTAAGAATTCATTTTCCTACAACTCAAGATATTAAAATAGCAATGTCATGCAAGACAGTCGTTTCTTCCCTTATTTTTGTGTCTTTAAATTCGAACGTTATCATTATTAGTTTATAATAAGGTGACTATGTACCTGCATGACACAAATTATGAAAATGAAAAGGTTTGCTTCTAGTAAGGAGCCGGCATTTTTTAATTTCTTTTTTTTTTTTTTGTATCATGCAGCTGTACAACATAAACAATAATCAATGAAGTGAACTATTAAGAATTTTTTGGAATCTTTCAAGATTCTTAACTTCTTGTTTGAGTAAACAATATAACAAAAGTACGAATTAGAGATTGAGATGGTACTTGACTTTAACGATAAAAAAAATATAGAGCATATCAAAAATTCAAAACTTATAATATTTCTTAATTCTTATGTTTTATACAATTAAGACGAAGGCATGTATAGGCCAACAGCCTAGTTATATCAAATTTATATTTTGACATATCAACAACATGAATGAATATATCAAAAGGAATGCACCTCTCTATAATATGACATCTCAAATTTATATTTCAAGCAACTATTTAAAACATTCACTTGGTGGCCATTACCAAAGCATGTCTAAAAAACAAAAAAAAGGAAACAAACTGTAAAAGAGAAATAACAAAACAAATGTGTGTTCGTGCACGTAGTTCACAATATTCTTGGAAATCAACTCCTGCTCCAAATAAACATTGTTTTGGCCGAATATCGTTATTGCAAGTTATCCCAACAGAAATTCTTTATTATATAATAGTATATATTTATGCAAAAGACATCAGATATTTTCGATATTTGCAACTCGTCAAACATATTATTATTTTTATTTATTAAAAAGGGACTCCCCTAATTTATGGAATTAGAATAAAGTATTAAAAAAATTTGGAGAATTAAAAAAAAAATCGAAAGATCAGAATAAAAAGACCTTAAATCTAATACTGCGGAATTTACTTATAAAGTGTGGCCATATTATATACTGACTGATCAAACATTTCAGTTGACCATAATATAGTTTCTAAAAGTTTTATTTTAAAATGTTAATTAAACTATCTTTTAATTGCTCCCAAAAACAAATTTTATTTGTCTATAAATGATATGAACAATTGTTAAATTCGACCAAAATTTGTATTATATAATTTGTGAATTCAATAGATTGTTTTGACAATATATTAATTTAAGAACCATTGAAAAAAAAAATCAAACGAACAAAATTTTGACTTCGTGCCAACTAGATGCACCCAAATGAAGAATAATAAATATTCGAACTTTTTTCCGGCGGCAGTGTAAATATTTGAACAATAATTATAAAAAAAATTAATTTAAAAATACTGTACATTCAGTAAAGAGATAGACTAAAATGAGTCGGGACTAACGGATGAGACCCTCAGTTACGATCAAATCTCAATTTTCGAAATTCTAACAGTTGATCCAAACCGTTCAATGTGTTCTTCATATTTAAATCTCATTCGAGACAAAATTTTATATTTTTCTGAAATTTTTTAGTATTTGTTTGATATTTTACAAAATTCTTAATCTAAACAATTCTGGACCCTCCAATAACTATGATTTTTAAAAATCTCAAAAAATAGTAAATAAAATCAGAAAAATATAAAATTTGGTCTCTAATGAAATTTTAATATGGAGAACACATTGAACGGTTCGGATCGACTGTTAGAATCTCGAAAATGGAAATTTGATCATAGCTGACGGTCTCATCCGTCAATCGTGGCTGATTTTAGCCTATCAAGTTCGCATGTTCGAAACCAGACTGGGAGAGGGGCCTTTCATAGACATTTAATTTAAAAATAAATTGGATGACTTAGATCTCCAATTTATATAAAAAAAAATTATCAAAAAAATTTGAAACAGGGAAGGTGTTCGAGTCTTCAAGGTAAGATTTTTTGTGACATTTAATTTCAAAATAACTTAAAAATTTAATCCTACTTATATTAAAAAAAAAAATGTAAGAAAGGGAAAGAAGCACACCTGACTAAGGCGTCTACCTGGGCTATATGAGATTCTAGAGTTTTTGCTGTTTGGTTCGTACAGCGATTGGTGCTGTAGTCTTATTTATGGAGTTGGTGCTGTAATCTTATATATGCTTTGACCCGCTACATGATTTCTTACTATTTTGCGGAAAATACTAAAGATCAGAATTTTGGAGAAGTGAGCAGTTCGTTGTCAACTACATGATGGCTTCACTATTTGCTGCTACTCAATATCCTAGATAGTTTATCAAAAAAATATCTTAGACTCCGTTTGGATGGGTGCAGCCGTGCAGGAATAAAAGAATAATTTTTTCCTACTTCCAAATTTATTATAAAAAATCTAAACTCTTCACAAAGTTACACACTTTCCAATACTTCTTCCCTTATTCCTCTTATTCCCACACCATCCAAACAGAGCCCTAGATAAATTTGTGTAGCCTTTCGTGAGGCATATTTCAAATAGATAAATGTGATCTGTTACACTTCTGCCACAAAGGTCGCTGCCACTAAAAATAGAAATGACTATCCACCCACACTCCCACAGCAACTCCACATTCGAAAACTTATATGTTATAGATTTGAGTAACATTGGAAAATTTTTATCAAAAGACAAAAATATCTCTAACAATTTTAAAAAAAACAAAGAAGTACCATTTTTTTTAATAACAGCACAGCTATAGCGGCATTAACATTGCCGTTATAGCGCAGCTGAATTAATATATTTTTTTTCATTTTACTTAGTAATGCCGCTATAGCATTTTTTTTTTTTGCGTTTTACTTTGCATTTAATTAATGTCGGGAGATTTTTTTCCGTTTTACTTTATTTTTTAAATTACTTTTGTTTATTACAAGAATAAATTTTAATGCAATTTTACATAATTATTATAATATTTTACATATTAATATATTTTTTTCATTTTACTTAGTAATGCCGCTATAGGACTTTTTTCGCGTTTTACTTTGCATTTAATTAATGTCGGGAGATTTTTCTTCCGTTTTACTTTATTTTTTAAATTACTTTTGTTTATTACAAGAATAAATTTTAATGCAATTTTACATAATTATTATAATATTTTAATATTTTAATGCATTTTAATATTTTATTATAAAAAATAAAGAAAAGTTTCTGACACGACGTGTCAACACGACACGACATGATTGTGTCAGTCGTGTCGTGTTAGAAATTTTTAAGTGTCATTTTGCATATTGGCACGACACGACATGCGCGTTGGCATGACACGACATACGTGTTGGCACAACGCGAGTAAGGAATTAGTACGACACCATTGTGTTACGTGTCGTGTCAAAATCGTATCGTGTTGGCAATCTTGAAAAATTAACAAGATTTGACACGACACGACCAACACGCAACACGACACGAATACGAACTAACACGATACAACAACACGCATTTAATTTTTAATATTATCAAAAATAGCATCATAAACATTTTCTTTTAAATTATTTTTCTAAAAAATATTTAAATTGAACATCAAATTATAACTTTACTTTCATAAAATATTTTATTTTTTTAATCTATTGAATCAATAAAGAAATGAGTTAGCAAATAAAACATCAATTAATCTTTTAACACAAAAGAAAAAAAAAATTCCTGACACGACGTGTCAACACGACACGACACGACACGACTGACAAATCGTGTTGCGTGTTAGTGTCATATTGGTTCGTGTTTGTGTTGCGTGTTAGTCGTGTCGTGTCAAATCGCGTTAATTTTTCAAGATTACCAACGCGACACGATAATACGATCGTGTGTGCCAATCCCGTACTCGTGTCGTGCCAGCACGCATGTCGTGTCGTGTCATTTTGAAGAACCCTTTCATATAAATAAAATTGAATAATTTAAAAAAATATTAATTATACATAAATGTAAAATTGCATTAAAATTTATTCATATAATAAACAAAAATAAAGTAAAAAAATAAAGTAAACGAAAAGAAAATCTGACGACATTAATTAAAATACAAATAAAAACAACAAAAAAAGGAAAGTCAGCATTAGTATTGCTGCTATAGGCAAAGTAAAATGAAAAAAAAAATTCAGCTGCGCTATAGCGGCAATGCTAGTGCCGCTATAGCTATGTTGTTATTAAAAAAAAGATACTTCTTTATTCTTTTTAAAATTGTTAGAGGTATTTTTGTCTTTGATAAAAATTTTCCGTTTATATTAATTCAAATAAATATATTCACCCGTTGCTTATCTTATTTAATTTTTCGTACAAATGAAATGCGAGCAAATATGTTCGATTAAGCCAAAGTTATATGCATCAAATTTCGCTTATGGTCTGTAATGATTCAGTACGAGCAGTAAGATATCATGACCACCGTAAGACGATATTGGAAAATTTTCTCAGGTGTACATAGGCCTGTCGGTATTCCGTTTCGTCATGGTGTTTCGTTCCATTCCGTCCAAACGGAACGTTAAACGGAAAAAATTTTAATTTTCGTTTCTGAAACGAAACGGAAACAGAACTGAAATTTATAAACGTTACTGAAACGGAAAATAAAATTCTACTGAAATCAATAGTAAATGAAGGACGGAATGGAAAACTGTTACGTTTGACGAAACGGAACGTTAAACGGAATCAATTTCAGTTTCGTTGACTGGAACGGAACAGAAACGAAACAGACCTGTTCTATGTTCTGTTTCAACGTTTGACAGGTCTAGGTGTACATCAGTACATGTTTGGATGTAGGCTAGCTAGAAAAACGAGCTTTGTTCTTATTTCAAAAATTTATCGGAACAAAGAATGAAATTTGTTGTTAGATAAACTTGTGATCATAACTTCAAATACGTACAATTAAACTTGGAACAACGTACGACTTGTTCGAACAAGTTAATTCTCTTCTTCGCCCATCCAAATTCAATATATATATTCATATATTGCGACCAAGCTTAATTCGACCCATTAATATGTCCACCCTGCTGCCTTGGGAATCCTCATCCGCTCCCGCGCGGGACCGTCCAGCGCAGCCTATGAACCGTCTGATCTGATCTGGATGGTTCGGGCCTATCAATCTGGTTACATGCACGGGACTCCATTTGCCATTGAGATTAAATCATACGGCTGTGATTCCTGCGCTGCACAGTTCCGCGCGGGACTGGATTTCGTTTCCTGCCTTGGCCCATTGTATATTAGGTTTGAACAAAGGACTTGTTTAATTGTGTATTTATTTCTCACTTGATACCTTCTATCAAGTATTTCGAAAAAAAAAAAGAAAAAGAAAAGTGTACTTGAGTCTGATTTGAACTATATTATCATCTCTAGTTGTAGTAAAAGTTATCATGTATGTTAGATATGGGATATTAAGGTAAGGATAAGATAATATTTCTTATCTTTTAGAGCGATATTAAGAGTTAATTCATTTAAACCAGGGGTGTCAAATGTATCTTTGTGTTAGGTTAGGTAGGAATATTAAAAGTAAGGACAAGATGATAATTCTTATCTTTTCAGGAGAGGTTATCCAATTAAACTAGAAGTATTAAATGGATCAGACATGCATTATTACGGACTCGTGCATACTCCATTTATCATGGAATACAAGCGATCCATCGATCTATATTTAATTAACCTAGCAGATAAATAGGCCAATCTGATCAAACAAATTTAATTACCAAATATTTAAATTTATTGTTAAATAAAATTATTTATATAAAAGAAGTAAATTAAGTAGGATGATTATCTACTGGTTTTTATAGTAAATTGTTCAAGTCTATTCAAGCATTTATTTTCTTTAACCCATCAAATACTACTAAACAAGCTAAAAATAATCATTAAAAAAGGTCAACATTAGAAAAAGAATAGTAAATCGGTCATTCGGAGTACAATCTGCCATAACCCGACCCAGCTGATTTATAAATTAATCAAAATTGTTTGACTGTTTTAAATTCATTTATCCATACACAAAATCTGATCGAGTGGGATTAAATTAAAATAAAAATTGTCAGGTGAAGACAAGAATCAACATCACTAATTTTATTTATTTTTTGTTAGAGAACTTGGCAGCGGCTTCCGGCTGATTTAAACTTACTCTCGTTCGTTTTATCCGGTTTAACCTTCCCTAAGGAGTTGTTTACACACAAAAATTGTTAACATCTTCACGTCATGTGCTTTACCCGGATTGAATTGAGTAATCTAATCAAAACAAAATGAATGTGCAGTGACGTGTGGGGAAAAAAAAAAAAACAAAATCAGATTCAGTGGTTAACCGATACTTACAAGTCGGGTGCCCTTTGAAGCAATCTGAAAATTTGCAATACCAGTTTAGATCTAACTGCTGTTATTTATTTTTTAACTCTTTATTTTATGTTCAATCCTTTTTTTTTTAAATGCATGGAACCAAAATTATACAATTTGCGCAGTTTTCCAATCACAAAGTAATATAGTGTTTTATCGATGATAAAATGGTCAATAAAACGTTGTATTATGTCATTTATTAAAATAAATACATCATATATTCAAATTTATTGAACATAAATTAATCATAAATATGTATTAAACAAGATTAAATTGAGAATTCATGCTTAATAAATATATTTTGTACAAAAATAAATTTTTGATGAAGATATATTTGATAAAACACCTAAATATATTACATTGATTCCAGAGCACAAAATTTACAACTTTTCTATGTCTTAGGATTAGGATCAATTTTTGACTCTAGTATCATTTTGTTTTAGCTAGGGGTGCAAAAAAAACCGTGAACCCGCTCAATCCGTTCAATCCACCCGACCCGAATTGTTTTTTACCGAGTTAACATGATGTTGGGTCGGATACGGGTTCTAATTTTGACAAACCCGTTACATTGGGTTGGGTTATGGTTTTTACACTAGTAACCCGCGTATATTTCAACCCACCCGTTTATCACTATTTACTCCTCTCCACCTCACATTTCCATATGTCCTTACTCAAAGATATCTTCTCTCACGAAGTTTTGATCTCCTCCATAGCCATGTACGCCTTCTATACCTCTCACAAGGTCTCGAAAATTGAAAGATGCTTCGAATATGTCTCTAATTTGTCTCGAACTAAATTGTAATAGTCACAAAATGACTTTTGTGTGTATTTTTATTTGATTGAAATTTTAATCCGCTAAACCCGTATGACCCGCAAAAATCCGTACGAAAAAAAATTGATGGATTGGGTTGGATTACGGATGGGTTAACTAAATTTATTTTCTAACCCGGCGTTATCGGGTTGGGTTCAAATTTTACTAAAATATCATCAACCCACCCGTTGTACACTCCTAGTTTTAGCATCCAATCAACGGCAATAACACGGTTTTATTGCGAATTATCGGTGCTAAAACGGTTTTATTAGCGAACAATATTTTTCTGAAAAGATGTGATGTTATCGTATGTTTTGCCTCCAAATACCGATAAAACGATATTATCAGTGATAAAACGCGGCAATTTAAAATTTTACATGGAATAGATTCAAAATAATTCTACAGTAATATGCATTGGTATCCAGTCCGTTCGTACTAACTGAAATTTATTGAACATGAAAAAACAATATATATCTAGCTATAGTTATTAGTATTTTAAAATTTAAATAATGAAACGTTGAATCCAATCTGCTTTTTGTTCAATTCAAAATGTGGATTTATTTTATATAACTTTTATAATTTTCGAGATCATCTAATAAATTGAAAGTTCATGATGTGCGAGAAAAATAAATTCATTGGTGATCTGAACGTAAGATACTCAAGTTGAGTGTGTCTTTAAAATAATCTGAAAATTGCATTACTAATTTATTGGACCTGTTTCTACTCTTATAAAAAAAATAATTAATGTCTAATCCGTCTAACTTAAAATGCATGAAACATATTTAATTGCACAAAGCTTCATTTAAAGCAAAATTGGAAAATAATATAGCTTCATTTAAAGCTTGAATAAAGCAGAATTGCAGAAATGAAGCAAAAGAACTTTGGGGCCGTTTGGATCGCTTAGGAATTTGGGGAATTTGGAGAAGTTGCAATTCCTAGGAATAAATTTATTGGGAAGTGTGTAACTTTGTGAAGAATTTGGATTGTTTATAATAAACTAGCAGCAGTGCCCACCCAATGTGTGGGCGAAATTTAATATGCGAAAATATTATTTGATATGAATATATTATCTATTTTAAACATTTAAGGTCGATGCTATTTATGTTCTTAATCTACTGCACAAAATCTAAAACCATGTCCGATACAAATACAATATTGTGTGATAAAAAAAATATAATTATGAGAAAAATAACAAGTAAAAGAATGCTTTTACCTGCCATGCTTTAACTACAGAGTCACCTTCACAAATACAATATTGTGTGACCAAATTTCAACACGTGAATTAAATATGTCAAAAAAAGAGAGCTATATATAGAGGAATCTTGATTACAGAGTCACCTTCACTTTTCAAAATAGGATTACGCATATGAAACAAATCCCAAACTTTTGAAAGAAAATGTACCATGTGTATTAAATCGTTAAATAAATGGAAGATGTTCATCAAATGGTCAAAATGACTATGAGTGATGAAAACCAGAACAAAAATAGCGGAAGTAACCTTAATTCTACAATACCATAATTTTGGACACATATTTAGAAAGTAGAATCCACTTTACAAACAACATATTACTTCAAACTACAAAACGTAACATTCATCAAATCCTTCGTTTTTTAAATTTTAAATAGGCATCTGTGACTATCAACTAAACCAACAAACTCCCATGACTCATCAGCCCTAGCTGAGTCATTTGAACTTCCTAATTGGAGTTCTTTGTGGCATTTGCAATTGAATAATTTCTGTGCGGGCATGAGTTCTCTTGCTCAATAAATTTCTTCTAACCTGTATCTGAGATTTTGACAGTGAAAACACCAGAGAAAAACAAACAAAGTTAGAGGAAACAAAATAAATTTATCTTGCTAGAGGGAGTACCTTCTAGTCCCTGAAATCTAATATTTGCCAATATATATAAATTACTGACAAGCATTCAAACATCTCATGCCAAAAAAATAGATAGAATCGACGTGATATTTCCATATAGACCAGCATGCAAATCTCCATGCTCATGCCACTAATTAAATTCAAAACAAGAGGGCAAGACTTAATAAGAAAACTAACGCCATCCGCTAAAAACAAATGAGACAGAACACACCAGATGCTAGTTCTTGCTCAATAACAAATGATTTCTGGATTAAGCATCTTCCTTATTCATTTGAATAAAATAATTATACTCAAAACAAACATGATCAAATTGAATAAATAGTAAATTATCTAATGTCCTAAATACCAACCTGCAACGCAACCTTTTCGTGTGTCAGATTATTGAAAATTAAGAATAGTTTTGAATGAGATTACAACTCAAATGTAATTATTTCGATTTGAACTAAAATCAAGGTGTATTATCACAAACAGGCACTAAAGGAAAGGTAATAGAGGGTCATATTGTACCTCAACGGTCCCACGTGAAGAAGAGGCACCATGATCTCTGGGAAACGTTGACACCTTAATTGGCTGTGGCAATTGTCGCCTCAAAGAATGTACGTGCATGCCACGTCTCAACTCTCAATATCCTTAGGAATGAACACAATTTAACCAAATGCATGTTGGCAATGTGCCAATTATCTTGACCTCGTGTGTCTTTAGATTTTCAAATTGAAATAATTAAATAATCAGGAAAATATGTCATAAACAAAAATAGAAGGTTCTCAATATATATTAAAATGGAATTGAGCAAATTTTTATTGAATTTATATCATGGTCAAAACACACGTCCAGTAAATTATAATTTATTTGTTTCACCTGAAAATATATTAAAAGCCACGGCACCGTTGGCCTCAGCCCACACAAGCATTTTATGAAGAAACCAATCAACAAATGCCACAGTTATTGCAGTGAATTTGTTGTTATTCAGTCTACAAAACAAAATAAAATTGTATAAATCAAACAATTTTCCAACAAAAAAACATTATTATGTTCTAACAGATCATTTAGATTTATGTACAGAGGCTTGCTCAGTAATTAGTAACAACACAGTAGAAGTGTATACAGAGTTACAGACAAATAGCAGAAGCAAATGACTTGCAGTAATTATCTTCAAAAACACCACAACTTGATGCGTAAATCTAAACACCAGTCCAATACATCTGGTAAAAATAAATAATAAAGGCCAAAGAGAGCTCACATTATCATCATAGAACTTGCACATCATTGTAATACTCCCCATGTTAACACCACAGCTTTAACAGATCTTTGTTGCCTGAAAGACAAATTACAAAATTATTTCCAAGGTTTCCAAAGTCAGCATAGAGAAAGAATGAAAAGATGACATATACGACAATCTCAAGATATAGATAACCTCACATATGCTAATAAAGGACTAACAAATGTATCTACAATAAAAAATATAGTTTGTCAATGAACCAATAGAAAGTTGGTAAATAACTAAAATCGACAAGATATCAGAACTTCCTTAAAATTAAATCTCCAACAGCGCCTACTACACAAATATCTCCCAAATCGCCAAATTAAGGAGCAAATGCAAAGGAATGAAGAAAGAAAATTGGGACCTCGAAGATGTGAGAAGCATTCCAGGAGTTCTCGCTGTGGCGGTGAGATCTTGTATTATCTTCATTTGCATGACACCTTGTACAAATCATTTATATGAGGTTGTGACAAGTTGAGAATCTGCATCAGTAAAAATAACGAAATATTTGAAAACCATACCTGTGACTAAAACAAAGTCATATATGACATCCAAATACCAAAAAAATGAAGAACCTGATAATCATGTGTGTCCAATCCACTCCTAAATTGAAAACCATATCTACATCTGTATCCACCTCCAAATTTAAGTATCCAATTTAATTAAATTTTCTTCAAAAAGTTTGTCATTCGGTAGCACAATATATTCAAACATCTAAAGAGAAGACTTGAATTATTGATTACTTGTCAACATGAATGAAAATTTGAGATAGTTTAAGAAATTTGAGACATCAAGTATAAAAAAAAAGCTAAAAAAGAATCTTAAATTTAAATTTAAAAAGAGAAAGAAAGAATTACTAATTCAATTACAAGGAGCGCCTTGATTCCAATGGAGAACCAAACAACTCTAGGGTTAAGGAGGTGGATCGTGAGAACTTACGACATATGATCAATTTGTGCAAAATTTAAAAGAAAGACAAACAATCCAGTCAACATAAATAAAAATCAAAACCATATAATATGTAAACTATAAGAAATGGAATTTTAAATGAAAGGTGCGAACCAGAATGAAATTATGAAATGGAGATTGTGCTTTTCCCCTCTCCTTTTCAGTCGAACTCTCTCATACTCGTCGAACGCGAGCGCCATTTTGCACTTTTTTTTCGCTCGTTATTGCCGAAGTGAGAGGGAGAGAGAAAGACGGCGAGAGGGAAGAGAGATATCTACACTCCATGTCGTGGTGGTACAGATCATCACAGAGATAGGAATATGTGTTGCAGTGAGGCGGTCTAGAGTTTCGATTGGTTAAGTACAAATGGGGAGAGAAAGATTGTGGGAGAGGCAATGAACAATCAAATTCAAGGTGGTGATGAGTACCGGTTGACAATCGGTGCAGGTGAGGTCATCCCTGGTTGGGATGAGAGGCGGAATTGGAGAGGTCACGCCGATCTGCGTTGACTGTGAGAGAGAAGGAAAGAGGAGAGATTTAGCGAAAGGTCGGATAGAAAGAATAAGAGGGGGTTTCGTTTCGTTGCGAAACGCAACAGTTTTAACTTTTAAAAGTATTTTAGCGATCAAACGAAACGAACGCTCTTTCCAATCCAGCGGTCCAAATGAAGAGTTAAATATCGCTTCCTTCGGACATAAAATCTAGTCCGCATATCAAATCCGAAAATAAAATCTAGTCCACATATCAAATAATCTATGGTGTAGATCGTTCAGACGAAGGTTGTATCTTGAGATGTTACATCCTTCCATTGGTGTTTTTAATATAGTAGAGATAGAGATTTATGGTAGGAAGATGAAATTCTCCAAATTCCTTGAAGAATCCAAACAGACCTTTGAGAAGTGGAACATGGCTAGTCATGGGTAGTGCTATTAGCCTACTAGTACTACTATTGTATAATTGTATTCCCACTGCACTAACAAACAAACAAACAATTCAATAAAACCCGGTTCAGGACAAATTTTCTTCATCGGTACTATCGACCGACCGAAACAGCACCGCTATAAAACCCTCAAAATCCACATCCTCACCTCTTCCTCTGACATCAGTAATAAT
Source organism: Rhynchospora pubera (assembly GCA_028095005.1). Taxonomy (NCBI): domain Eukaryota; kingdom Viridiplantae; phylum Streptophyta; class Magnoliopsida; order Poales; family Cyperaceae; genus Rhynchospora; species Rhynchospora pubera. Next base: position 59,542,950 of record CM051459.1, on the reverse strand, counting down.
CAGCACAGAAATTAAACCATTTATTTAAACCAGTTTGAGAGAGAAAACAAAAAAAAAAGAAAGCGCACTTCTTTTCTCTTTCCCGATGCTTCGGAGCCACGTAGCAGCTCCATCTGGCGCCGCCTCGTCGTGGCAATGCGGCCGCCGTCGCCTAAGCAACGCATGGAGAGGCGCCACAGTGGTCACGTGCGACGCGCGTGTTGGAAGGGTCTCCGCCGCGTCGAGCTCTGTCGCGAAGGAGATGGAGGTGACCCACGTGACGGAGAACCGAGGTGCACGTGGGGAGCTTACGCTTGGGGAGAAATTGAGGCTCGGGAGCTTGTTAGAAGATGGGTTGTCGTATAAGGAGAGCTTTGTTGTGAGGTGTTGTGAGGTTGGAATTAACAAAACCGCCACTATAGAGGCAATTGCGAACTTGATGCAGGTCAGTGTGCTTGATCTTGTGGTTTAATTTGGTATGTTTTTATGGGTTGTGTGATTTCCGTTTGGCATGTTTTGATTGGTGATGTATTTTGGGTGGATTTGAGTTCAATTTTTGGATGAAGATGTTACCCTGCATGTTGAGATTGTTCTGAAGGAAAATTGGGTTTTTGTGATTTGCTTTGTTAAATGGGACTTGAGGAACTTCCAACACCAATTAGGCAAATTTGGGAGGAGGAATTTTGTTTAACAGTTTTGAGTGGTTCGTTTTGGGCGCATAGTTGATTCAAGTTTCTGTTTATGTGATTGAATTTCGTCAAATCTGGGAAATTTATTTCTATCTCGTATATTAGGATTTTATTGGGAAGTAGATATTCCTCCCTTTTTAGTTGGCAAATATTTGCCTTCTACGGATTCATTTGGTCCTTTTGGTTTGTGAACTACCAGATTATTATAAAATTTGGTTTAGACCACATTAATAAAGTTTGATAAATGCTTCCTATGGCATTGTGCAGGAAGTGGGATGCAACCATGCACAAAGTGTAGGATTCTCGACTGATGGATTTGCAACTACGACCACCATGAGAAAGCTTCGCCTAATCTGGGTTACTAATCGCATGCACATTGAGGTCTACAAATATCCTGCCTGGTATGTTGTGCTGTTCCAGTTGGTACCTCATGAACACCATTTAGTACTTAGTACCTAATATTTGTAATTTCTAAGTTATTTTATTTTTTTATTTATTTTGTTTTCTGGTGCCTAAATTGTCCTGGTATGTGACTATTATCAGTGGCATACAGCTGTCTGCGTCATACTACACGGTTGCATTATCTTTCTTGGTAGTTGTCACCTCTTTGATTTTGGGGTTTTCTTTTTGTTGAAGAATTCACATTGGACTTCTTCTAAGCTAGTTATTTAAAGTAATTGACTCTGGTTTCAAATATTGGTTGTTGGTGATTGATTTGTGACTGTATTATTTCCTAAAATTAGGGGTGATGTCGTTGAAATAGAAACCTGGTGTCAAAGTGAAGGGAGAATCGGCACACGGCGTGATTGGATCATCAAGGATTTGTCTAATGGTGAAGTCATTGGCCGAGCTACGAGGTCAATTTCATCATTTGTTTCAATATATAAATATATTATAGGATTGATTGGGTACAAAATGCTTGTACTTTACAAGCACCAGTATTCATTTCATGTTGGGTGCGAATGAATTGAGTGCTAGGGCAGTTTTCCCGGTTTATCACATTTATTATTTGGGAAAGTATGCCATTGTTGCCAGCATTCACGGCCTACCATTATTCCCAATTTGCCTTTGCAAACTGTAAAGTTCTTGCAATTACTCCTCATTAATGCTTGGTCATCTCCTTGTATTCTGCAAGTAAACGGCAAATGACGCAAATGGGATTTTCGAGATGGCTAGTTGGGAGTTTTGTAGGATAAAGAGAAGGAAGCAAGAGAAACAGTAACAAATAGTGAATTCAAATGAGGGGTACTAATCAATGAGGCTCTTGTAGTAGCTTTCTGTAATTATGTTCAAGCTTCATATCATCTGCTGTTGCAGTTGGTTATTTGCAACATTTTTTCAGGCTTAATCGTGTTGCCTTGAAGGCACCCCACTGGCTAAGCAATTTATTTGAATGCAAAGCAGACAAATATGATGGAACAGTGGATTTTTACTTTGAAAACAAAAAAAAAAAACATAAAACAGTGATTTTCATAGAGGCAAATGGTTAGCTTGTTGAAAGGGATGAGATACGGATAGAGATAATAGTAGTGTCATCTTTCACAAATCTGAAAAAACATTTGTTGATCATGAAAAAGCATTATTTTTAAACTGTTAGAACATTTGAACCTGAAATGATAACAAAAACACACTGGCGAAACTCTTATTTATTTGTTAAGACTTAGTAAAATAATGTCGCTGGCTCACTGCATATTATTGAAGGCATCTCTCTAAGGAAATTTTGGCTAGTTTGACCCATTGATCAACTGCCTAATCAATCCAGCATTGTTATTTATAATGTTGCTCGAATTAATTGTGTCCTGCCCATAGTTGATGACCTCATCAAACTTTTATCAAATGCGGACTTAGTTTTGGTTATTAATAAGCCAACTCAAATTAAGACCGAAGCCAGACTTGGACATTGACTTTTTGGTAGAATTTTTAAATTACACCACTAAAGGGCCGTGAGTTCGCATTATGTGAAATATTATTATTATTCTTATAATTATAATTGTATCCTTTTTTTCTGTAGTAAGTGGGTGATGATGCATCAAGACACTAGAAAGCTTCAGAGAGTGAGTGACGATGTGAGAGAAGAGTACCTTGTCTTTTGCCCCCGAACTCCTAGGTATGCCATTGCTTTCTTGTAGTTTGCCTTCATATTGTTTTGAATATTATGTGGATATCTTTTGTATATTTTTTTTCTGAACTCTTCATCCCTTGTCAAATATAGGAAAATTTTAAAATATGAGTTGTGTGCAGATATGCATTTCCTGAGGAGGATAATGGTAGCTTGAAGAAAATCCCTAAGCTTGATGAACCAGCTGAGCACTCTCGCCTTGGACTTGTGGTACTTGTGCCTCTTTTGCATTTTTGTTATTTTATTTCTCATGTAATTGCTTTCAGTTTCCCCTTTGAAAAAATATCAAAACTAAACTTTGTGCCATTGAATTAGTGTTCCCCAAGTTATGATGTTAAATCTGCTAGTAGCAAACTTTTATTTTCTTTTGTTTTTTTTAAACTTTTTGTAATGCGGAATGTGTAGCACTTCATGTTTATGTGTGAAATTCCCTGACTATGCTTCTAGAACTGTGTATCAAAATTATTTTACTTCTATTGTTCCTGGATGTGTTGCAGCCTAGGAGAGCAGATTTGGATATGAACCAACATGTCAACAATGTGACCTACATTGGCTGGGTTCTTGAGGTGTGTTCTTTGCTTAAACTAATGTTTTGTTGACAATTGTTTTCAACAGAAATTCCTGTTTAATGTTATTTGTTATGGTAACAAAAATCAACAGAAAGTGAGAGACAAAAATAAAAAGAAAAGAAAAGAAAAGCTAAATTGCCTATTTGCCTTCCATTACTCGAAATATTAAAAGACGGTAGCATACAATTGTAAAAACCTAGTAATTGTTAGTTTGGTTTGCTACCAGAACTGGCATTATGACTCCCAAGTGCATTAGGCAGCAAAACAGGTCCGAAATCTCCATGTAGAGTTACAATAGGAGCACGGGTAGTTATGATTATAGCATCTCACTAACAGGAAATAACTTGTTGATGCTATTAACAGAGCATGCCACAAGACATAATAGATACTCATGAGTTGGAAACCATAACCCTAGAGTACCGTCGTGAGTGCCAGCATGATGATTCAGTTGACTCTCTCACCAGTGCTGAATATGAGGGTGCCCTCGAAAATGGTTCTTCTAATGGAGTTGCCCTTTCAACCATAAACCCAAACCAACAGTTCCTTCATTTCCTCAGATTATCTGGTACTGGTCTTGAAATTAATCGTGGTCGTACTACCTGGAGAAAACTTAAAGGTAAAAAATAAAAAAAAAATATTAAAAAAAAAACATAAAAGACTTGTCATTTTCAATTTTTAGCTTGTGTTTTTGTTGTGTGTGGGGCTGAGTGTGTTGTTTCGTAAATGTACTTTAGTTGTGTGTTAATCTCATGCTTTCTGTTTTGTATGAGGCAAATAGCGACCCAGGTGACGTTTGCTAAGTAATTTATAAAATGCAAAGACTTATATGCAACTTCTGTTTCTTAATCTAAAGTAGGCTTCCTTTTTTTTTTTTTTCCTGTTTGTTATTTTCCTTGGTAATATTTTGCTGGGATAATGATTGGTACAAGGAATTTTTTTTTTTTGGTGCAAATGCACCACCAATTTGGTTATTTATTTAGGAAATTAAAAATAAAGTAATCATGGTCTCAGAAAGATTCCATCAGGTTGAGAAATGAGGGATTTATTTCAGTATCTTAGAGGAATATCTAGGAAAATGCCAAACTAATTTAGTAACCTTTTCCAAAAGATGGGTAAAAGCAAATAAAATACAGGACTGATAACCATCATCCAACAAAAAAACATCTGCGTCATCTATACGTTCTCTCTGTCTCCCCTCGCGATACGTTCTCTCTGTCTCCCCTCGCGCTCCCCTCTTTCTCCCGCGCGACCTTCCCTCTTTCTCTCGAACGACCTTCCCTCTTTCTCTCGCACTCTCCCTTCCCTCCATCGCGCTCTCCATTTCCTCTATTTCATGTCTGATGCTTCCTTTTCTCTGCTTTGCCTCTTCCTCTCCTCCCTCTTCTCTCTTTCATTCCATCACACTTTCTTTTCTTTGTTTCTAACATGTGCACTTTATTTTATTTTTTTAAATGAACATATACAACAATAAATTGAACAGATACGAAGATAATATGAACATATAATCAAAATGTATATATCCAAAAATAAAAATGAACATACACAATAAATAAACTGAACATATGTATCAACTAATTGAACATAATTAGCAAATAAACTGAACAGATGCAACAAACAATGTGGACTCATACAAAAAGTAAAAGTGAGCAAATAAACTGAACAGAAATGACAAATAAATTGAACAGTTAGAACAAATAATTTGAACAGATATAACAACACATGCTGAATCGTATAAGAAATAAACAATAAACATAAATTGAACAGATAAAATACATAAATTGAACATATACAACAAACAAATTGAACAAACATATCAAATAAACTGAACATATGCAACAACAATGTAGACTCATATAAAAAATAAAAGTGAGCAAATAAAATGAACAGAAATGACAATTAAATTGAACAGTTATATCAAATAAACTGAACATATGCAACAACAATGTAGACTCATATAAAAAATAAAAGTGAGCAAATAAAATGAACAGAAATGACAATTAAATTGAACAGTTATATCAAATAAACTGAACATATTTAACAACAATGTGGACTCATATAAAAAATAAAAATGAGTAAATAAACTGAACAGAAATGACAATTAAATTGAACAGTTATATCAAATAAATTTAACAGATATAACGTGAGATAGAATGGAGAGAAAAAAAAAAGGAAGGAAGGACCAGTGAGAAACCAAAAAAATCAATAGAGAAGGAAAGGAGAAAGAAGAAGGGAGCGAAGGGACTCACACCTGGGAAAGGAGAAGTGAGAAAGAAGAAGGGAACAAAGAGAGTGAGGAAAACTCACGAAGGAAGAGAGCGAATGGAGAGGGAAGCCGTGTCTTGGAGCGAAGGGAGGGAAGATAACGCTGGAAGAGGGGAAGGTAGCGATGGGAGAGAGAAGATAGCGCTGGGTGAGAGATTCGCTCGGATCAAAAGGTGTGCTCGGATCGGATCGCTGAGTTAGGTGCGGAAAAATAAAGAGAGCGCTGGACTTAGATGGTTTGAATGACAATGAGTTGGATAGTAAGTAGTAATCAGTATCAGTATTATAAATAAAAACCCGTGGGAGTCCGGTTAGAATTTTTTTCATCAAAACTCGACACGGCTGAGCATTCGTAAATGGGTAAATTGGGTTGGTAACAAATTTCAATTATTTGAAACAGAAACTCTGTTTGAAAATATGTTGCTGACATAATGGTCATTTAAATGACCCGTTTACACAAGCTACACATAAAATCAATACAATCCGAATTCCGAATCACAGCTCTCCTTCTCTCTAGGTTTTAAACAAGCTGCGAGATCTAGGATTTCTTTGTTTTCTCCTTCACTCTCCTCTCTCAATCATGGCTCCTGAATTCCGAATACACAAGAAAAACGAGTTAAGAAAGACGAGATTCATTGGCTCCTGAGTTCCTCACCGTCTCAACCTTTTCGCCCTTCTCCGTTGCTTCTCTCTTCATGGCTTCTAGATGGAAAACGAACACAAGGGTCGTTGCCTCCTAAGTTTACTTCAGCTGCTCTACTCTAAAACGAAGGCGAGATGGACATATTCCATGTGCGTGAAATTTTTTTGGTTTAAATATTTTCTGCTTTTTTTTCCTGATTTATATGGTTTATTTTTTGTGTTAAATTCTTGCCTCTTTCATCGAGCCCTTGAAAATTTTCCACTATTGTTTCATTGGATCATTAGTTTAATAAATTTTTCACCAACATGTTAATTTGTATTTTTTTTCACTAGAAATTTATATAGGTCATAGTTGCAATTATGCTGGAACTAATTTCGAATCATCTTACGATTAAAATTGAATTCCATATAATTATAAAAAATCAATTATTAAATGATTTTTTTTAGATACACAACTCTTGAATTTAAATTGTTATTATCTTTACCAGATATTGATTATATACATGTCATGGATGCGGTTAATGGTCATCTTGATGTTCTTCGGATCTGTTCTTTTAGATTAACATTGCTAAGACAGTGGTGAAAGAATAATTTTTTGCTATTTTATTTTGTAGTCTCTAACAATTTTTTTCCCCTTTTTTTGTTAATACGAAGTTGGTGTTACCAGATTATGAATATGAAAGTAAGATGAGCATTTGGGAGTGCATATGAGGTGTTTGATACAATGCCCAAGATAAAAAATGTCCAGATTATGAATATGAAAGTAAGATGAGCATTTGGGAGTGCATATGAGGTGTTTGATACGTTCATTAAAGTTCACTTATAATGTTCAGTGATTAGTATTTTGGATCTCTTCAATCAAAGCAATTAATTAAGAATTAAATGTCATTGGAAACCGAATAGGCATAACAACTCATATCTCTTTAATATAATAATAATAATAATTTAATAATTTGGGGAACCGTCTCTGTACTCCATACTCAAACGTCTCTGTACCCCAAATCAGAACGCTCATGCATCTTGCTCTTAGGTTTGACAATTTCTCCTGTATTTCATATGCTAAGAACAAATTTGATTCTATTTTTTTGCTGTAAACCTTTCAATACATTTATTTTTCAAACCTAGGTAGAGCATGCCAGGCTAGAAGGATGATGGTTGGATTGGTAAATAAAAGGAGACCAATGCCATAGAGAAAAAGAGAGATTAGGAGAAGCTAAAGGGATTCCATCGAAAGAAAAATCACCCTATTGATTTCCCCTTTGCATCGATATCATGATTTCTCCTTTCTATGTCCTTTAAGATACCGTATACATCTGCCTTTATCACTCTCCTTTTTTTTAATTGTTCTTCTTTTTAACTGATTGAAAATCATGGGATTGATGCAAAGGGTCTTTTGTAAATTTGACACTAAAGAAGAATTTTTGTATCAAATTACAACTAAATTGAAATCATGGATCTTTAATTCTGGTTGCAGGCTGCCCATACACAACTTCAAGCCAGGCGAAAATGCATATGTGCATGACTTATGCGAACATTACATATTTTCTTTTTTGTCTCTACTTGGCAGCTTCTTCCAAGGTTTCGAAAAAAATCTTCTCATTTGTTTGGTAAGTCCAAAATCAACATGCTCTGTCTCTCTTTCCAATACTCCCCCTCTTATTGTGCACTCGACTTGAGTGATTTTAAGAAACCAGTATATAATTTACTCATATTTGTTTTAATTTTTTTTGTAGAGATATTTCGCTAGCATTTTTGAAGAGAATAATGCATATTGACCCAATCATGACTATTGTAATGAGAGGGCTACTGTCGTAAATTCGCCAGTATATAATTTATTCATATTTCTTCTTCCAAACTTACTATTTATTGATTTTCTACCAGGTCTCTCTTACTCATCAATTTTTGGTAATGAGAGGGCTATATATTATTGTAAATTTAGAGCATATAAAGGCTATTATCACTATCACTGCATCTGAGGTGTTTTTGTCTGACTCGAGAGATCCTTTGGTCAAACCTGTGCGCAGGGAGCTTGAATCAAGACTTGCTGGAGGTACACAAAAGGTGATTTTTTATTTTTGCGCAAGAATGTGTTGATATTTGTTAGTATGCACAAAAAATTGCTGCACTGAAATAAGAAAACTGGATTGGACATAATTTGAGCAGCAATTAAATTCAACACAAAGCATAAATTGTAAAAACGAATTAGGAAAAGCTATGTCATATTTTATGCTGGTACCAGATTAATATCATCTGAATTGCACCACTCATAACAAGATCAAAGTGTCTAACACAGGTTTGTCGAGTAGGGCCTTCGCAAAATTGCATGGTCTTTTTTCTTAATTAATTAAGTTATTTTGCTAAATCGAGAAGATATAGACCTAATAAGAATTTTCTACACATCTTTATAAAGATGAAATCGCAATAACTATTAGCTTTCCACATTTATAACAATGCTTCCGACTTACGCAACCCCTAAGTGCAGAGTGATACTCTACTTGAATGATTATTTACTCGCTCTATAGAAACACATCATATACCAACCTCATCACATAGATTGACCACCACACTGCCTACAAACCACAAGTTTCGAAGGAACTACTTCATTCACGACCTTGATTTTCAGATGTTTGTTCTTAGGCATGTTTACATGGAAGACCATTTCGATATGGAGAGAAAAAAAAAATTTATCTTAAGAACAAGTCATATGAGCTCCAACAAGAAAAGTTGCTCTATAAATTTATTTCAACACATTACAATATCGTTTTTCACACATTGTTTATTTCCTTATTTCAACACTTTCTGTTTTATAGCTTTCTATCACAACATAACTTCTTTAAATTTTATTTATTCAACATTGATGTTCGGTACTATAAAAGTTTTTTAACTTCAATACGTCCCCTAATTAATTATAAATCCCTATATTTAATACTTACAAATCACTGCCACACTATTGTATTACTTAATAAACGACAACTCTTTGCGTATTTCATGACACAAAATTTATGACGCCCGCTCTTGATTTCTGCCATTTAAATGGCAGTCTCCATTGTTATAATTATTATCAATCTTAATTGGATCAGTAACGTTAAACTTTCATTTATATATAAATATATATATATATATATATAATTTTACATATAAACATTGTTTTCTTTATCATGATCTATCGTCATTGAAATTATAGATTTTTTTAATGGATTCTTCATTTATGATTTTTTTTTCATTACAATGATAATGATGGTAGTTAATTTTACCGTTACATAATTCGATAATAATTAATAATTTTAATTGCATTTCATTTCAATCTTTCATATTCCATTGTTACTTACGTATTGACCATTTAGTTCTATTTTCATACCGTACTGTGTAATTACCATAAAATTTATTCGTATATACATATTGTGTAATTACAATGGTATTTAATTATACCGTATATCCGCTACCTGTTTGGCATATTTTCGAGGCATGAGCAATGCTATACATGCATACTGTGTAATTACGGTTATTAACTCCATTATTTGTTTTTTTTGAAAAATTTCATCTCTTTATATCAACTATCACTCAATACACAAGTCAGTCATCCATTTCGGAGTATCTTTTTATATCAACTATTGTATACATAATTCTCATTCTACAAATGCTTTTTACATCCACTATATGTTATTCGCATGTATGTTGATCTTCTTCTTTTTAATTGAGATATTGCGTTTACAACTTATTTTTGCTTTTCTTCAAAGGTACTTACATTTCCTCCTTATTAGCCAGGTTACATTTTCTTCCAATTCTCTTACCTATTTCTATACATGACGATTGCAGGTGTGATAATCTTTCACTTCTTCCTCCATACAACAACATTTCAATGATTACAACCGACATAGATATCAAATACGACGACTATTTTAGGGATGACGAGGACAATTTCTCTGATGAAGCGTCCATTCATAGCTTTGAAAACCTACAAATATAAATTTTGTTTTTTTAGTTTTGTCCTCATTAATATCTCCATTATCTTTTTCTCTATCATTTTCTAATGTTTGTTGTTTTACTATCCTTTTTTCTCATATTCAATAGAATTGTTCATTTTGCCATTACTTTTTTTTTTAAAAAAAAACAATCCTTTTTTCTCATATTCAATAAAATTGTTCGTTTTGCCATTACTTTTTTTATTTCTTAATATTTACTGTTGACAATTTTTTCAATAATTTATTTATTTCTATAATATTGTTTGTCCTAAATAATTATATTAATACGTATGTTAACAACATACTGCATATTTTTTTTTTAAAAAAAATTCAAATTCTCTACTTTCACATCTTATAACTTTATCTCAATGTCGTCGTCTATACAACTAATATTAATTTGTTTACTGCTGTAAAGATTTACACATACTAAACTTCGCAAATTTATCATTTATTAATTACATTTTAATAAATTTAATATTCATATATCGAGCGAAGCTCGATTTTCCCTCCTAGTTACCAATAAAATACGTTGTAGTGTTTTTCAATTCCTGGAAAAAGGAAAACAGCGCTGGCGTCACACATAATACAATGAAGAGATGAATTAAACTATCCTGTTATTTATATAGGTCAGTTATATGAGCAACGAGGATCATGCTATTCATCATTGTAATTGTCATGCAGCGTTTGGACGTGAACCTTCCTATACGCTGATACAAAATTGAATCAAAGAATTACGATCCGTACGCAAATGAAATGGTCAAGGAACAAATAGAGTGGTAGATTTTCCAATGAAACAATATAAAGTTAGCATTTTTTCCAAGAACCAGTTAGCCTGATTTAAATCAGAAAATAACTATACATTATACTTCCAAACTTCGAAATAAAAAATGTATAATTTAGACCTCCAACATCTCAACAATTACCAAGTGCAAGGGGATTATCTTAAAGTTGCAAGTAGGTACAACAACAACTACTACTACTAATTAGTCTTTTGTCCCAAACAAGTTAGAGTATGCTAGAAAAAATTAATAATAGTAATAGTATTAGTAATAATAATGATGATGATGATGATAATGTTGATAAAACCTACAATCTCAACAGTAATCTAATACCGTGACCAATAAACAATATGACATTACTCATATCTTAGGCTAAGGTGTGGGAAGAAGGGAAGAAGTGGGAAGAAGTATTGGGAAGTGTGTAACTTTGTGAAGAGTTTGGATTGTTTAAAATAAATTTATTCCCTTATTTCTTTTTCACTTCTTCTCAAATGGAATCCAAACGCAGCCTTAGATTTCTATGTAATGGCTCCGGTACATGAATGACTAATTTCTATGCACTCATATTGAATGCCAACTCCTTGGGACACTCCTTTCTTTCAGGTCCTTTTTATTGCTTCTTTCCATGTCAATCTTGTTTTACCTCTTCCTCTCTTTGGCTCCGTTTGGATGAGCCCTAGGAATTAGGGAATAAGAGAATAAGAGAGTAAATTTATTATAAACAATCCAAACTCTTCACAAAGTTACACACTTCCCAATACTTCTTCCCTTATTCTTCTTATTCCCACACCATCCAAACGGAGTTGTGTTTTCGAAACGATTGAGAATTATGCTACTAAAGTTGCAAGTAGTAAAATTGCAACAAAATAAGGTTCAAGAAAAAAATAGAAAGATAAACTATATACACGTTGGCAAACAATTTCTCCAAATTCAAGTTGCCTCCTACAGTTTTTGAAAAGTATTATAAAATTAATTTCCTACTGCTACTAGCGCTACAATCTATAATAGATTAACATAATTCTATAGTTTCCTGTGCGGCAGCTACTGCCGACCAACCTTTACTAATAAAAAAAAAAAAAACCCAAGAAACATTGTTTTCACTTTTCAATAATGGATATTTAGGAATCGATCAAACATAGATTTTGTGGTTTATTTTTGTAGGGCTGTGTCGGAACGAGGGGAATTGCTTTCCTCACGTTCAAATTTGGAGATGTACTTCTATCTGGACTAAAATGTCCCTCTTCTATTTTTTCTTTTGCACTGCGGAAATGGAGTGGATGTTTAAATTGTAGAGTATACGAAGCATATATATTTACACGAAGTCTTTGCAAACCAAAACACACATGATTACTCTCCCAGTAAATCTTCATCTTCGTACAAACATATTAATTGTACATAATTTACATTCAGCATATATGTACTTTATATAATCTTTATTACGTATATATAGAAATTTTGATAAATGATGCATGGATAATGTTAGATTTTTTATGTAGGTATTAAAGATAAAGTTGAAATAATATAAAAGTTTTATTTACACGTAGTATAATATCTGAAACAATTAGTTTAATATAAATTTTTACAAATATAAATCTTTACTATTTAATTTTATCAGTATCAAATTCTTTGACATTTGGTCTATGCTACTGCCAAGTTAATAATGCAGACTAATGGCTCCGTTTGGATGGTGTGGGAATAAGAGAAATAAGAGAAGAAGTATTGACAAGTGTGTAACTTTGTGAACAATTTGGATTGTTTATAATAAATTTGGGAGTAGGAAGAAGCTATTCCCTTATTCTTGCACGCATCCAAACGGAGCCAATAGTGAGAGTTTTTGTCCCAACAGGCCTAATTTTTTCCTTGTTGAAATTACTTCTTAATTGGCCCACTAAAACGAAGAGATCGCTGTGCGTCTTTACCATTGATTTGATGAGAATTATTATGTGCTACGATCACATCAGTAGATAACAGTTAACACTGAGGAGGTGCAGGATATGAGAGAAGCCGTGGGAAGAAGATGAGAGACATTTTTTTTTTTCTTTCTAGAGTTCTGAATTTTTTTTGTATTGGACAGTCTGAGCATGTTAATTAGCTATTTATATATAGAGGAGAGCAGCACAAACTTTTATTTATTTATTTATTTATTTTTGATGTACGCGCATGAATTTTGTACTCCTAGCTCGGGACTTTTAATGAGACGACTTCGAGAAAAGTGCACTGTTAAATTAACTAAATATTGATTTTATCACCTCTTTCGCATCATATAAAATTTATCCATTTCATTTTCTTCCGAATATATAGTCTTAGAAAAACTAACTTTACTTTTGAGATGTCAAATTTGTAGTAAAGTTCAGAGCTATTATGGAAGAACTACCGTATTATATGTACCAGGGTATCCGGTCGGTAAGGGCAATTTGAAAATCTAAAGTGGTCAACATCAGCACCAAATAAATAAGAGTAGTAATTATTTTGTAAGATCCAAAACCAGAAAATTTCATTTCAAGAAGACTAATTAAAGAGCACATCACGATTAACAAGTTGTTACTAAGTGGACTCATGGCAGTAAAACAGATGTAGTAAATCTCTACTACTTATAAAAGCCGGTGGTGGAGCCAGGACTAATTATTTGGGAGGGCCAATTTGCAATTTTTGAATTCTCGGGACAAAGTTCTTACACTCTGATCGGAAAGGGGACAAAATAGGAGGGATTTGATTTCAATAGAGTTGAGAGGAGTAGAGAGGAGAGGATTTGATTTTGTGAAATCTAATACATTGATCGGAAAGAAAGAAGAAGAAAGAAAGGGATTTGATTTCAACGAGATCGTAACCCGATCCATTGGATTGAATGAGTGAGATGAAATTCCATCAAATTTCATTGTTTTGAAGAGAATTTTTGAACGTAATTTGATGGGATTCGAAGAGGTTGAAATCCCATCAAATCAAATCCCATGATAACTTTTTCTTTATTCCGATCACATGGTTTGCATCAAATCCAAACTCAATTCCAATTCCTCCTCTAAAAATTTCATTCCGATCAGGGGCTTAATATATACAATTTTTTTTCAAAATAAGCAAAGTTTAACAGCCCTTTTGATATCATATTCAAGAGCTTAGAGTGCAGTTTTAACAGGTGTCTGCAGAGGGCCTTGAGAACCAGAAATTATGAACTAAATTTTGAAACTGTGAAGAATGCATGAAGTAGTTCTCAATTCTTAAGATGTTAGAGAAGAGAAAGGTAGTTCTGAATGAATACAAAGTCAATCAAATAATTAAAGGAAAATTTAGTTTTATGCCACTAGAAATTTTGTCAATTTGGAAAATGTCACTCTTAGATTGCTATTTATATTTATGCCACTATAAAATTATTGAAATTAGTTTTATGCCACTATTTTTCAAAAAAAAACATAATAAATTTTAAAAATGGCATCATTAATTTGTCATTACTTTTATTAATGACCAAATTGTCCTCGTCAAAAGAAACCCTAACCTAAAATAAAAAGGCGGCGCTGAGGGAAACATGAATGTGCGCAAGTAAAAAAAATTGTCATTATATTCTGTTCATTGCAATCATGATTTTTTTCGTTCATCTTTATTATCTTCTTTATTTAATACATAACGACCTTAATTGATTGTGTGAAAATATGACTAAACATTCCAGCGTAGCATAGCGTCCATTATCAACTTGTATTCCTATTCTTTTTTTTTTTAATCTCTTGAAAAGATGAATCTTAAAATAACGAAGTATACTTATTTCAAGGCATGCATCTTAATCTATTTGATTTATAATTGCATGATACTCGTTATTTTATTTGCGATGGCATATTTCAAATTTTTTTAATTTTACAGTGACATATTTAAAAGGGTTAAATGGTCATATCAATCATTTAATGGCATAAAACTAATTTTTATTATTTTGTAATGGCATAAAAATAAATTGTGTTTTAGTAGTGGCATTTCTCTAATTTCAAATTTTCCTAGTGACATATATCTAAATCACCCATAAAATTATTATGACTAGGGGAGGACATCGAGCTTCGCTCGATATATGAGTTTATATTAAATTAATTTCAATATATTTTTATAATGAAGTTATGTATAACTAAGTTATATTTATCTATTATTTGTACATATAATATAATTTATTTCATTGGAGAAGTTTGTGAAATTTTTGGTAAATTTATTGATGCTTGTAAAACGATGACTAAAGACATGAGGCTGCAATAATGATAAGCTAATTTGAGAAAATATTAATTTGTGTACTTTTAATGGGGAGATTGATTAAGCAGAGACTATGATCTATTTTGTTTCAATTCTCATATTCAATCCTAGAAGGAAATAATTTTGAAGATATCATAAAATCATCATAATTGGACTAAATTGTAATTGCATTTTATAGATCATATTATATGTCCATCATTGCGTTTACAATTTGTTTTCTTTTCCCAAGGTAGAGCTGGTTGGCGTTTTTGTTATGATGCATGAATTATATGGTCTATAAAACAGGTAACTGCCCTCAATTGTTCAAAGAAAATAAAACAAAAATGAAGTTACGGGTTCATCTGTAACATGGAACCATACGAAGTATTTTTTTTTCTAGAGATTTCTTTTGTATTAATTTATGATTTCACTTTATTTTTTTATTACTTAAATAAAAATTATTTTTGGAAGCATTGGAGGAATATGAAGAAAAAAGTATAATGTTTGGAGCGTACATTTATCTAAAATCTAAAATTTAAAATCTAAATCTAAAAAAGTTGTTCTAATTTTCTTTTGCAGATTTTCTTCAAAATTTTTTCCTTTTGCAGATATAATTAATTTTATATATTTAGTCCCATAATTAGTATGTTTAAATGGCTTTTCCGTCTTTGTATGTAGCCTTTTATCATGGGTTACTAATATTAGTATGAAAAATAAAAAATCTTAATTTACCATTTATATAGGTAATAAATTCAGAGGGATTCAATTTTCCTCCATTACAGCGCCTTTTAATTCTCATTGAAAGAAATGTTGACAGTTATTTCCTTTATATCGTCTCTTAATTTTTTTTGGTTGAGTAAATGCTGAGTGTGAATTTTAATGCTGGACGTTATTTTTTTACCAGCATTAATACATGATAATAATAGAGAGCCAGTCATAGAAACATATATCAACTACCTGATCTTTATGTTGGAGGCGAAGACTTAAAAAAATCTATCAGGTTGCGTTAAAATTGATTAATATATATATAATTCTTGAAATTGAAATGAATCGCTAGTGTTGCAGAACAAATTAAACCACAAAAAAAAAGAGGTGGAGGTAACAAAGTGTACCAACATTACACCAGTTCGAGCAATGCCTCATCAACAGTTTTTATTTCTTGAACAATTTGAAAATTTAACTACATAACTTTTCATATCCTTAATGTAATGACAGCCAAAATCACAATTTTAAATCATATTTACCGGAAAAATATGAATATTCATAGTAATTCAAATTTAAAGTACAGGATATTGAATTGATAGCATCCATGGTAATAATATTTACTTAAGTACCTGAAAATTAATTATTCATGAGCAACTACCAACATTTATATTTTTAAGAAAATTATTTATGACAAAAAAAGAGCATGATGTTTTTCTTTCTATACATGGATACTGATAACAACTATAACTTTATAACTGCTTCTTTTTCAATTTACAAAAAATAGAGGAAATTTTAAGTATCTTATAGTGACTAATCTATATCACTTCACTTTTTTGTCAGAAAAAAAAGAAAATTTTGTAATCTGTACATTTCATCACTATGTAAAATACTTACATAAAAAAAAAGTGTCTAATATGTACATTTCAGGGGTAAAATGGTCTGCATTTTGATATATTGCTGGTATTTCTTACATTGAGCACTTGAAAGTTGAAACTATTTAAAAAAAAAAAATTCGTAGCATTATATTCCTTAGTATCATCTGCCTCTTTTTATTGTCAGTAGCAATCATATATGAAAAAAATGGCATTATCTGCTAGAAATCATATATGCCAGCTTTATTATCAGCAGTTGCGTCTTCAATGGAACCTGTATGATTAATAAGATGTTTAGATTAAGAAATGTGCAATTTTATTATCAAATGAAATCATATTAGTTAGCTTTATTATGGTATAATTAAGTTTTCAATTATTTTATTTTCCATGTACATATCTCCAGTATATATCCAACAAAATATTAAGGGCTATCAAGGCCTATTTAAGTTCTGATATACTGTATAAAAGATCCAAACAACTTAGCTAACTAAGTGATACTGTTGCAATGAGGACAGTAAATAATAAGAAATAAATTTTAATTTTTCATACTATTTTATCTTTATACCTCAGCTAGAAACACATTCTTAAAAGAAGTTAAAATTTTAAAAAAATGTATGTACATTTGGGACCACCTTCTCCATTCCCACCATTGTTGGCCATCATTCTGAATGCTGTGGCCAATGTCCATTTTCACGGGCTTCAGAACACCTCTTCCCCTCTAACCTTACTATGTATTGATTGATATGATGCCAATGCTTACAGTTTAATTAGCTATCTTTCATAGAAAAATACTGCAAGCCAACAAAAACATAACTCAACTAAACACAGAGACAAAAATGTGTATATATTTATTTCTCAAAATAATTATAAATTACCAGACTGCTAAAAAATTTATACGAAATTAACCACTTAATCAAGGAGCAATGAAAAAATGTAGCAAAAATTAGATTGTTAGATAAAAGTTGAAACCTAACCACTGCACCAAATGTAATATTGGATCAGATCTGATCCAATATTGATTTCAACACTATAATTTGCTTCATTATCCCACCACTGGGGTTTGATTTGAATAACATTTAGTTTAGATTTGGTTTCTTTGTAACAAAGTTTTTGGTTCAGCCTGGTGCAGATTAGGATAAGTAGAATGATCAAAAGACTTAATTTCGACCTAAATGCATCTTGGAATTAAAATAAAACGTGAGCCACATTTTGAACTCAACGTCAGTAGATAATCTTACCCCTTCCAAATTAGTTATCTTACATTACATTACATTACATTAATTTAGATACTGGACATGTCTAAATAGATACATGTTTGTTTGCTTGTAACCACTAACTAAGGAACAACAGTTAACTAAGGTCATCAATTGCTATCCTGACTGCATAGAAGAGGCAGTGGCACTGGCTCCTGCCCAGTTTTTTGCTTAATGTCGTCAATAATTACAGCACATGTGTTCTCAAGATCACAAATAGTTTTGCCCTTTACCAGAATAATGCAATCAAAGTGCCATAATAAATGAAAATTGCTTTGCTTGGAAAATCAATTAAGTGATAATGCAATTAAAAATTATAACTGCCATGTCACCACAATCAAATCGGCAAGCAGTTACTTGATTTTACGCAAATATCAAAATGAACAATTGAAAAAAAATAGATTTTCAAACTTTTACAAATTGAGAATAACTGACTCAAAAAAGTAAACAATAAATAAATGGAAATAAAAAATAGAAAATAATATGAACAAATGGAATGTTAAAAGATCGACCTGGGAGAGAAGAAATGTTACTTCAAATCATTTTGAGTCAATAGAGAGGAAGGAGAAAAACGGGAAAGGAGGGCGGAAGGAGGCGATTCCCTTGATTTTTCATGGAAGGCGACGCCGATGAAGCAAGGCATGGGTTTTGGGGTTTGGTGGAAGAGGGAGGTGGAGAGACGACCGAGTGAGGCGATGGTGAGATCACCTACGTTCTCCATCGGAGGTACTGGAAAGAAGAAGATCTGGATGAAGCAATAGAGAGAGAAACCCTCGAGGCGAACAAAAAAGTAAAAAACGATTGAGTAGGAAAAATTTGTATGCGATAACAATTATACCACTTATGTTGTAACGGGTCGATTATAGAAATTACTATTGAAACGGATCGACCACACAAAACATATATAGTGATACGCCACAAAAATCTGTAAAAATCGCTAACATTTAATACTGCGATAAGATCGCAGCGAGAAAACGAAATGGACGGCTAGGATCTATTTTCGGTGGTCTACGACGACTCTACGTTGCTTTAAAAACTGCGCAAAAAAGTCACGCACATTATATTATACTATATAGATATGATTTCAATCAGATGTGTATAATCTGCCACTCTTTGGGGGATTCCGAATTCTACACTTTTTATACACCATTGTAACTTCTAAACAAAGTCATGAATCAATGAAAATAGTTCCGATTCTCTTCTATTCTCTCTCTCAATCATATTGTTGATTCCTCTACCAATAACTAGATCAGATAATATCACTCTCTATAATTAATTATAATTAATTAGATTTTTTTTATAATTTTCACGATATATATAATTGAAATAACCAGTTAGCTAGTGCGCTCCATTACATATATAGCCGTTAGTCTTTCAGTATTATTGAAACAAAATGAGAAATTTTAATACTATTATCGAGTAATTTCTTAATAATCGTTACTTTAAAAGCACACTGAACTGACATCACATTTGTAAAGCATGAGGTTGCTATAAATAGGGGATCGTATTGGACAATTTTGATTAGTCATTTTTAACCGGATCTAGGAGTTTTGAGCGCAACTCATAGATCAAAACAAAATTCTATATATAGAGTTTTGCTATGGTGAGTCACGACTCATCAGAGGGTCTGCGAGTCGCACTCAAAACTACTAGATCTAGTTCAAGATGACGTGCCAAACCGTCCAATACGATCTTCCTATTGAAATCTCCATGCAAAGAGTGTAGAGGATAAGAAACCATACTGAGGTGTAAAGGTAAGGAGAAAGGAAAGAATGGTGGGGGCCAAAATCTGATTAAGTGAAATTGAAAATCGAGAGAATAACAAGTTTAAGTATTAATTACTTGAAACAATACCTTTAGCCATTAATATTTCTTAACCGAAGCATCATTGAGCATAATATTTTGGATTTAGAGGAGGCCCATGAACTTAACTATATAAACTTGCCTTAAGGGGAGGTAAAGACAAGGAAGGTGGATGAGAGGGGAGAGAGGCAAACAGAAGGGAGGCTGGGAAAAATAGAGGGTAGGGAAAGATGGAGGCACGAATGAGGATTTGGAATCAAGGGAGAAGACGTTGTGAGAAAATCTATAGTGGATTTATAATGCTCATTAGATTATTTTGGAAATGTTTTTGAATCTCTAGCCCTTTATGATATGATAAGAAAAAAAATTTAGGCCCTTTTGGAAAAAAAGTTACAAAGTCCCGCCACGGAGGGGAGGCAGAGGGGAGGGAGGATTGGCGAGGGGGAGGGAATGCAAAGGGAGAACAGGGTGTGGAGAAGGAGATTTTCATTTTTGGATCATTTTATTTTTAGATTTGATTGCGCTAATTGGTGAATAACTGATTGCACTTACATTTTTTTTTGTTGACGAGATTGGTAGCAATTTGGATTTAATGGGGCCAAATTAATGTTTTTTTATTAAACTACATAATAAGGCAAAGTCCTAACACAAAGTTGAAATATTGATCTTCTAATCTTCCCTCTCTGATTTGTTCGTCAAGAGTGGATGTAGGATATCAATTTCACATTCTGTAGCTTTGTCTATTGAGATGGAGATATTTGTAGAATCTTTGCTTCCTTGTTCTTGAGATCCTCTGCTTTGCCCCATAAAACAACGTACAGAACAGGTGATTAGAGAGAAATAGATAAACTGTAGTACGTACCTCTTTGCGTAGAGTATGGCGGGGATTAGAAAAAGAGTAGCAGTGATTTGTCTATAGACTACAAATGCCATTGTGTTAAGACCTCGGTTGAATGCTGCTTTTGATACCAGATTCGTTATAGCATATATGCACTGTGTTGTCACCATCGACATCCATGGTTTTGTCATCTCCCACTCCCACTCATTCTTTCCCTATAAATACCATCACCTCCCACTCACTCTCTCGCAAAGAACAGAAATAAAAAACAAAAGAGAAAAAAAGAAAATAGAGAGAAAGAAGAGATGGATGGCAAAATGAAAAAAATTAGTTGGTGCGAAATTAATAGCCATAAGGGTTGTATGCGGCACAATTATTTAGTGATACAGAGTCGCACACAATCCTTATGGCTATTAATATTCCACCAACTTTAAATTAAAAACTTTCAGGTGGAATCTGTTATTACGTGTAGAGGGCGGTTTGCTGGGCTGATACTACGAGCCATAACACCGCAGCCGACGTCTTTGGATGAGAATCTGCATACATGCAAGCATCTTTATCCAAGTCTCAGAAAAAGAGGGAGTTAATATGACAATTAGTCACCCGACTCTTGTCTATAAGTTGCGGTGCTCTTATCTCGACCCACCCTTAGCAATGGATCCTCTACAATTTTTTTTTATGTGGTTCAAAATTTTAATATCATGTATTTATTATTTTTTTTGTTTTGTATTGTGTGGTTCAAAATTTTAATAAATTGTAATTTTTAATTTGTCTTGTGTTTTTTATTTTAATTTTCATTGAGTTGTATTGTGTCATATAATTTAAATAAATATTAAGTCTCGTAATATTAATATTTTGAATTTAAAAAAAATACAAATAGATAAAACAAAAATTAAAACAAAATAGATAATAAAACTTACAACACATATACTACACGAATTAATACACATATACTAAAACATAAAACAAAACATTTAATAATAAAACACATAATAATAAACACATCTAATTATATAAAACCTAATAATCAATCCAAATGATATATGTCATTTTCATTTAACGGATGATTTTCAAAACCAGGAGGACATGACTGTTGCAAACGCAACCATACGATTTCATCTCCACGTCGGACATGGTATCCTCCATCCCTCTTAACTACATCAGTCCAGTATTTCGGCCCTCTCACTTCAAAAACATCGCGTTGAAAAACCTTCACGTAAAATTTGTCGGAAGGGTAGTGCAAGTAGACGTGCCGAAGAATATCTCGTTTAGTTATTCGTCCATCTCCTTGGAGAAGCACACCGGTACAAACATGACGTGGTTTAGTTGACATTCTGTTTTTTTCGATTTCTCTCTCTGCGTAACTTCTCTAAATTTGTTCGAATTTCTGAATTTTCGGAGAGAAATTGGGGAGAGGAACGAGTATAAATAAACTCAACCCTTCGTACCCGTTTATAAAACGCGTAAGAAGGGCTCGAACGCGTTTTATAAACGGGTACGAAGGATTGAATTAATGCAATTTACTGTTTCTGCAGTCTGTTTTGAGCGGCAAAAATTGGACTCACCTTCGTACCCGTTTATAAAACGCATTTGAAGGTTTCGAACGCATTTTATAAACGGGTTCGAAGGTGTCAGTTTTGTTTTGGGCAGCGTGACACTGTGTTTGAGCTGTAAATGTTGGCAAACCCCTTCTTCCCCCTTTATAAAACACGCTAGAATGGTTATTGCGCGTTTTATTAATGGGTAAATAATTGCCTATATATAACTCCGAACTCGTTCTTTAATTTCGTATCACAAAATCACAAAAAAAATACTGAGCCTCTATCCAGCAACTTTAGAAAACACAAAAATTCAACGATAGAAAATGTTAATATTCCATCAATTTTAAATTATAAATTTTCACGTGGAATCTGTTATTATGTGTAGAGGACGGATGCCACAAAATGGGGTCCAATCATAATTCCGCAGCCAATCTGGTTGCAACTCTGCCCCGAGCTGAAGAACAGTTTATTCTGAGTGGCCCAACTTTTTTCTACTAGTTGTGGTTCCAAATTTTGTGGTTCAAAATTTTAATGTATTTTAATTTACATTTTTATTTTTTTTCTACTTGTTGTAATAGATTGTAAAATCTTAATGCATTGAAAATTTTTTAATCATTTTGATTTATTGTCTTGTTGAATATTCATAACTAAGTAATATA
The DNA here is from genome assembly GCA_028095005.1 of Rhynchospora pubera. Classification (NCBI taxonomy): domain Eukaryota; kingdom Viridiplantae; phylum Streptophyta; class Magnoliopsida; order Poales; family Cyperaceae; genus Rhynchospora; species Rhynchospora pubera. Next base: position 59,520,081 of record CM051459.1, on the reverse strand, counting down.
AAAATAATTATAATTGTCATTAAAATATTCATAACTCAATAATATAAAATAATTGCAATTGTCATTAACCATAATCGTACATTACAATTACAGAAATCCAAATCATTTGAAAACAATGGTGCAGACTCTTGGACAGTTGCCCAGTTCTAGGACAGCCTTCGACAGTCGTCGAGTTCTTCCCTAATTGGGTCGGCAGAACTCTACCGCCCATGATCCAGGATCGTAGACAACATAATGTTGGTCTCGCTCAGATGATGATGAAGTTAGCGAGCTGTCCATCTGGGCCGACCTTTGTACATAATAACCGATTCCACCTGAAAATCTCTTATTTATAATTTCGCACTTAGTAACATTTCTACCAGTCTCTATTTTGTGTTTAATTGACAATGTATGAGATATAAAGAAAGAGAAACAGAATGAGAGAGGTGAGAATGAGAGATGTGAGATGAGGTTTGCGGCTTGGGTTCGGTTTATAAATTGAAATGATGAATGAAAATGACAAGAAAGTAGGGCTTCAACCCGTTCTTAAAACGGGTACAAAGTCTTTTAACGCATTTTATAAAAGGGTACAAAGTCTTTTAACGCGTTTTATAAAGGGGTAAATTTATTTCATGTCAGTTTGTCAATCTGTAAATATGTCAGTCTATGATTGTCAGAAAATTTTGTCATCTTGTACCTTCTAACGCATTTTATTATAGGTTAAGAACATTTGTACGTGTTTTATAAACACGTTTGTCCGTGATTGAAGCTTTTTAAATTCAAAATTCGAAATTCGAAATTCGAAATTAGACTGTCCAAAAATCCATGTGATAGATCTTTCGAAATCACTTGGTTACTCTTTCTCCCCTTTAATCAATTGCATTTGATTATTTGTTTCTTTTGTAAAAAAATTTGTGATGATGTTTGAGAGAACTAATTAGTTTGGTATTAGGCTAATATTAGGCTAATTGTTTCTTTTGTAAGAAAATTATTTCTTTGTGAAGCTGACAATATTAAGCTAATACTTTATCTTTGAAATTCAAAGTAAAAATTTAAAATTCAAAGTTAAAATTACAATACATAAAATAACAATACATTCCATTACAATACATTCAATGACAATACATGGGATTACAATACTGAATATTCAATTTTTTTATTTTTTCTTCCTTCCAAAAGACAATACATTACCTAATTTCCCCCCAAACAATCCTTTTCGTCCTCTCTCCCTTGATGTATTAGCTTTTTTTGTTGAGCTTGTTGGAAACCTAGCCGACTCACTTCTCATATTCCCAGATGCGACATCTCTTACCCGTGGATCAATACTTATAGAATTTCTATGTGGTTGTACAGATCCTTAGTCCTCCCTATTATTGTTGTTTCGTGGATCAACATGCAATAACATTCGTCCTGGTTGAATGGATGTTTGACGAGTCCGAACCGTATGTTCAGTACTCGCTGCCCTTCTTGGACTGTTGGCCCTTGTTGGTGATCTGCTGGTGTATCGACCGGATTGTAATGCGTCCATCGGATATGGCGGTTGAGGTGCTGGTTGTCGCGGTTGACTGGTTGAAACTTGACCTTGATTTTTCTTTTGTGTTTTTCTTGTGGAACCTCCACCTTTCCTTTCTTCCATTCTATCCATCCACATCTCTGCACGAATGATTTTGCGCATTCCTCGATTGACCAAACTCTTGTCAGGGACAATTATCGGACCTGTATAAACTGGTCATTCATCCTCATCTTTGTAACAATGAAACCGACCTGCTGACCATATCATGTGCTGGTTTTGCATGCTATAGTGACAATCCACAAATTGATCTACATTGTAATTTGTCTCCCTACAAACAACAATCACATGTGCGCAAGGGATACCTGTCAATTGTGATTTTTGGCACTCACATGTGGTTCGAGTGAAGGGCAATTGCACATCGGTTTGCTCTATGTCGGGTGGAATTTGAACCGTGTAATGGGAATAATCGTAGCCTACACCATCACGGTACTCCTCGCGAACTTTCACGCGAAATTCTCCAAGGTCCAATCTTAACACGAATGTGCTCATAAACTCTTCTGAGATTGCAACAAAAAGATGAAGTTAGTTCAAAATTAATTGAAATTAATGAATGAATGAATTAAATTATATTTTTTAAGTACTTACGTTATTTTCCATCGTGCTTGATCAATTTATTCTTTACTGCTTCCGGCCATCTTTCTCCTAAACTCAACCTTTGAAGTGCTTCTTGTGTTCGCTTATTCATCCAGTTGGCACATTTATACCACGTGCCTTCTACAAGTACTGTCACTGGTAATATTCTCTCTATTCTAAACACATTATTCAGACTCTCCGATCCATTACTCGTCATTATACCCCACCGATGCCCTTTGTCAAAACTCTGTGCCCATTTATATAGTTTTGGCCGCTCGTTCTTGTCATTTTCATTAATTTTACCACAATTTTTTAGGTACTGATATGCCCTCAGGTTGTTTTCGTTCAGTACTCCCTAATTCTCTCTAAAACGTTTAGGGTTTTTCTTGTTCGCAAGTCTACACTTGAAATTTTTTTTTAAATCCGCATCTTGTGACCCGCCAGTCTCTTTTCATAAGTTTTCCGCAACATGCTGCATGCAGAACCGATGAATCGCTAGTGCATGCGCACCTTGTGCCTTCCAACCGTAATCTACGGATGCAAATACCGCTTTTATTGCCTTATGACGGTCATATATGACACAGTATTTATTGTTCTGCCCTAAAACTTCCCATCTAACCCAAGACATAAACCATCCCCAAGTATCCTTATCTTCTTTCTCGCCCAATCCGAATGCAATCGGAATTAATCGATTTTCTGGATCATAACCACACACTGAAAATAATTTACCTTTGTATCGGCCAGATAAAAAGCTAGCATCAATTGAGATAACATGTCTGGCATATTTCATCGCTTCTATGCGCGGACCAAAAGCCCAAGCTGCCATCTTGAAGACGCCAACATTAGGATCGTCCGTAGGCCAAGAAACTATTGTGTAGTTCGTCCCTGGGGTCATCGCCTTCATTGCCTCCAGAAGGCGTGGAAGTTTATTGTAGGATCCTTCCCAAGACCCAAACAATTGCTCCAATGCTCGCTCCCTCTCACGCCATAGTTTATTATAAGTCGGTTCAATACGTGGATATCTAGCCCTTATGAGGTTTCCTATGTCTTGGACATTTTTTCCTAATTTTTTTTTCAATTCATCCCTAACGTGTTCGGCAATGAGACTAGCTGTAAGGTTTTCGTGACCTTTTTGGCCCAGGGGTCTCGAACAAGTATGCTCATTTGGATTGGTAGAAATCTTCCAATTTGTATTATAACTCTCACGTCTACCATACAATCGCCACTTACAATTCGATTTTTGCAGGCAAACCATTATAATTTTTTCTTTATTGCTAGTTTCCGTTCGAATCTCGATTTGTTTTGCATGAAACATCACAGACAACTAGAATTAATTGTTTTTTTGAACCGAATCTTTTACCAGGAGCAAGTTCGTCTTGTGGCCCTAAACTAGGGTCCGGCATACCAGCATACTCAAACATTGAAATATCACACAATTCACTTATAAGATGGTGCAAGTCCATCCTTCCTAAAACGTACGGCTGGTCGCAGTTTGCATAGAAATGCACTTCTCTCTCGGAGAAGTCCTCCACATTGGTATATTCTTCTCCGGTAGGAAAGTCGGAGTAAGTCGCTGGACCCTCATCTTCATCACCATCGACAACCTCGACATCATCTCCTGATGTGTTATTGTCTTGCGTAGGAACGGACTGTTCGCCAGTGTATTGGTAAGGGGTGGATTGCTGGCCACACATAAGGTTTAAGGAAGTGTTTGGCTCACTGCTACTGGGCTCATTAAGGGGTGTTAGGTTCAGATCTGGTCCCGTGCCATATACGGGGATGAAATCAACATGCTGTTAGAGATATGTCCTGGAAGCCAATCTTATTAGGCTACTTCTATAGTTTATGTTATTGATGATTTCAGATCATTTGTTCTTTGATTTATTCGTTGACAGTTCATTCAGGTTGAGGATCTGAATTATAGATCACTGTTATTCATTTAGTAGTAAATGACAACGATAAATCTAAAAGTCCATAATCTTGATAATTAACAAAGGACATTAATTATCAATAAGATTAGTATGCAAGTTAAGTGATGATTAAGTTCTATAAATCATGGGTTAGGAGTAACCAACTTAATTGCATATGTGTATGTTATAGAACATAGTACAAGACTTGACCCCACGAAATAAATATATGGATTATGTTACGTGTCATTATTTATTTCGTTATGATTTTGGTTCTAAGTTTGAGATGATTATCTTTTCCACATGAGGATAGGTTCTATAAATCATGTCTACCGCTGATTCCTGATAAAGGCTGCTATACGGACTTGAATTAAGTTCTCTTGAATTGTGCGGGGAAAAGCTAATCATCAAGAAAACCGTATGTCCCTCATTAATTCACTTAGTGAGTGACGATATCTGTTTGGGCCCCTTGATGGAGATAGATTGTTTGCTAGCAACTGATACGATTATCTCTAGATCAAGAAACGTATAATCTGCAAGAATGACACGTTCTTATCTTGGATTATACGATGATATCGTGTGACATAAGAATCAAAATAGAGAAACTAATTATTCTCTTATGCAGGATTGAAATATTGTAGCAGTACACTATTTATGCGAATTGGGAATCATAACGTGTTGCTAGATACCGCTTATGATTATTGGAATTAAATAGCGATTTAATTCCATGTCCAACATAGCATAAATCCTCAAAGGGTCACACATAATAAGGTGTTTAACCACACGTGCATTAATTGTTTATTTGCAACAATTAGTTTTGCAAAATATGATAAGTTGATTAATTAATCATATACCGTTATGGACCGTTATGATTAATTAAGTCAATCATATAGAAATAATTTAATGCATTGACTAATTCCATATTAATTATTAAATAGTTAATAATTAATTATAATCAACACATTTAATTATTTGAGCTAATTGGGCCTTTAAATTAATTAGTTAATTTAATGTCGAATGGAAGGTGCAATTAAATGGAAGAGTATTGGGCTCAACTAAACTTGAGGCCCAACCCACAAATGGGGTTGGTAGGTGCGGCTATAGAGGGGCAAAATTGTCCATTCAATTTTGGATGAGAGCTAGGGTATGTGGTCTATATAAAGGGGTGTTCTTTGGAAGCAAACCCTAGCCTCCACACTACCTCTCTCTCTCTCTTCTCTCCTTGGCCGAACCTCACCAAAGAGGAGAAAAATTATCTACCACCTAGCTCATGTGTTGAGCAAGCTTTTCCACTAAATTAATTGGAATAATTATCTAGAAGAGGGAAAGCTTAGGAATTAGTCTCATTTCTCCTAATTACTAGCATAATTAGTTGAGAAGGTGGTTAATTCCTTAGTGGACTCGAGGCGCTCGGCTTGGAGGGCTCGCCATCGACATCAAGGCCGTTGGAACGAGCCTCTTGGTTGTGATACCAAGAGAGGTATATTTTCACCCCTTTCTCTTGTGTAAATTAGCTTAAGTTCTAGATCCTTTTGTGTGTGATGCTTTAATTGGTTAATTAATGGTAATTAACATAAAAATTAAAAATTACACACTTTCTAACACATGCAACTCAATAATGGGTAGTCTTCTCGTCTCGAATGTCTCGTGGTAAAAAAGGCGCCATTGATCTTCAGAATTTACAAGAAGAAATAAAGATTCATATCTCCCATTTACTATATCATTGTAACGACCGTGGATATTCAAAGTGTACTGGATTTTTAAAATCTGTAGCCTGCTGTATAATTCATTTCGAATATCAGCATATGTGGTATGCATACTACAACCGATGGGGAAGTAAGAAGCATCAAAAGTTGGACATTGGTTGACATATATTGTAATTGTAGACATTTTTGGATTTGATTGATAGGTTTTTAAAATGGAAGAGATAATCTGTTGTGGACGATTTCAATTCGGCGAGAAGGTATAGTCTTATATAACTTCGAATAACGCGGTTATAAATTCACAAAATTATAGACATAAACTATTGGTAAATGACTAAAGTTTGCTTGAAATGACTAAAATTTGCTTGAAATGACCCAAGTTACGAATCTCTCCTCTCTAGCGCGTTTTATAAACGGGTAAGAAGTCTTCTTACCCGTTTTATAAACGCGTTAATTGCGTTAAAGTAGCCCAGAAAAGTACAGCCATTCTAGCGCGTTTTATAAACGGGTAAGAAGCCTTCTTACCCATTTTATAAACGCGTTTGAGAGGAGAGAGACGCGCGGTTGATAAAAGCGTTAGAACTTTCTTTTTATTAAAAAAAAATATATATTAATTCTTCCTATTAAAATTTTTTATGTTAGAATTTCTATATAAAATAATTTCGTTTCTTGTATTGACCAACTTTCCAATCTTGAAATAGTTTCTATATATCGTACCAGCCTCTCTGGTTATCTTCCAGAGTTTATCAATCATAAAAAACTCACAAAACTCATTTTATCAAGAAACCGCTTCTTTGGTTCAATTCCCTCGTCTCTATCTGATATACCCACCTTAAATTACTTGGATCTTTCAAGGAACTTCCTCACAGGCAACTTACCACCAGATCTTGTGCACGGTTCTGATGCAACACTTATTGTTAACTACAACTCACTTGCAAGCGAAATACCGCAGTCTTATCGATTGTAAATTTTAGCGTGATCAACTTAAGCAACAACATGTTCGTTGGAGATGCTTCTTTTTTATTCAGTAATGCCATTGACATTAATTTATCTTATAATTCCTTTGAGTTTGATTTTAGTAATGTAGAAATTTCAGAAAAACTAACAAGGTTAGACCTAAGCTTCAACTATATCTAATGTAACCCGTAAAATTTGTATACTTTTAACTCGCTTGTTTTGTAATTATTAGATATTAGATTATCCCTCCTGTAGATCGATCAGACTTTAATTATGTTTTAAGATCTATTTTTGGTCCTTACGGTTTCTGATAAGTTTCTATATCATTACATAAAATATGATTTGTTGGAAAGATGAAGGTTACTAAACAAGAAAGATGCTTTTAATTATGTAAGAACCTAACAATAATACAATATTATTGGGAGTGCATAGCATGCCACAGGTTGAAATCTAAAATAAAGTCAAAATGTTATAAATGTTTCAAGCACACGCGGTATGTATCAAATAATTAATCTAATGTTTAAAACTATAATGCTTTGCTATTAAATTTTATTAGAAACAAATTAATTCTTCGTCTCCTTGACGGGGCCGTTTGGATCGCTTAGGAATTTGGGAAATTTGGGGAAGTTGCAATTCCTAGGAATAAATTTATTGGGAAGTGTGTAATTTTGTGAAGAGTTTGAATTGTTTATAATAAATTTATGGTAGGAAGATGAAATTCCCCAAATTCCTTGGGGAATCCAAACAGACTGAATTCATAAAAATATATGGTGAAAGACTGAAAGTTTTTACCCTAACCGACCCATTTGCGTAAAGATGCTGGTCCTTCTAGGCTTCTGGCCCAATTATCTCCGGGTTGAAGTCATTACTGGGCTGCTAGAATGAAGAATTCGCTGTCTTAAGTTTAGACTTTTTATTAATAAACATATTGACATTTTTTATTTTTACAATAAATAAGATAATATTTAAATTTTAAAATTATATTATAATTTCGGTGGTCAAAATCAGAAGTGACCTGATGACCCATTTCGGGTTTGAAATCCCAAAGTTATGACATGGTAATGTTTTATTATTTTTAAAATTTTTTAACATTTAAATTTAATTTATTATCAAATAAATAAAACAATAGATAATTTATGCGAAAAAATCCAGAAAATATTAAAATTAGAAAAAAAATTAAATTGACTTTTCAAAATATTTTAATATTTAAATAATATAATTTAATTTATTAATATTAGATAAACAAAAATAGATAAACTATGCCAAGAAAAAAAACATTATAAAAATATATTAAAAATTCAAAAAAATATATTAATTTTTTATGGATTTTTCTACATTAATTTTTGAAATATTTTGTCTATTTTTATTTATCTAATAATAAGTTAAATTTAATATTAAAAAATTTTAAAAATAAAAAAATTATAATACTAAAAAAAAATTAAAAAACTTGTAAATCTTTTTTATAATTTTTCTGATTTTTTTTATAATTTATATATACATATATTTTTCTATTTATTAATAATAAATGAAATTTATATACTAAAGAAATTTAAAAAATAAAAAAATTACCACATCATAAATTCGGGGTTTCAAACCCCGAAATGGGTCTCCAGGTCATTTCGGATTTTAAATCCATCCCGAAGTTATAACATTATTTTTAAAATTTATTTGTTATAATATTTATTTTAAAATAAAAATCAAAAGTATTTATTAATAAAAATTTCGTTATAAATCCGATTATTTCCGGATGGAGACCACTCTTGTAGAGTTGTAGTCCTGGGCCTTCTGCATGAAGACTTCGCCAGAAGTTTGTCTTCATCTATTGCTTTCATTAGAGCTATTATATGCTATATAGACACTCATTTAATCAAGGTAACACTTTGTGTTATAAGTTCATGGATAATTTGTCGTGCGCCAATTAGCACTTAACTAGATTAGATAAAATAAAATAAAAATATTAAAACAATCCGCCATATATACACCAATTGGCAAACGTGACGAAACTGAGCAAATAATAGCAATAAATTAAATGCATATTACGTAGTAAAACACTGAAGTTTCCTTCCTTTTTGGTACATCAAAATAGGAAGTATATATAATAGGACTATATCTAAACTTCTAAAGCCAAACATAGAAACTTGGAAAATTAAACATAAATCAACATGACACATGTATGAGGTGATCGATTAAGGTGATCAAGGTGGTGGTAGATGTAAACGTAGATCCTTAAGGCTTCCATTTTCAATCAGCTCGTAGTACAGGTGATCAACGTGCTGGCCCTGCGTTGTAGGCCTGTAGGCTGTAGCACGGTGGCAGTGGGGAATTAGGCTGCCACGGGAAAGGCTTCCTTTGTGGTATCTCCCCACACATGAGGTTGTTGCTTCTAAGATCGAGGTTAGAGAAATCAGCACTCGTAAATGACTGCGGTATTTGAACATAGATTTTGTTGGAGCCTAGGTATAGGCTTATTAGGATTTTCGAGATTTCAACATTACTCAAATCAATCAAAGTCATTAATTATATATTATGAGATAAATCTATCCATAAAAGATGTTTTTGCAAATGACAGCAAATACAGATCATATTTGCAAGCAATAGCAACTACTTTCTGTTTTTTGCTAATGAAGGATCTCCAGTGAGCTGGTTGTTGTGAACGTCGATCGAGCTGAGAGGTAACCATTTGTAACACTTCAGTATTTCGCCCACTTCTACGTACGTCCAAAACATGTTGCTCACGTAAGACCCAATTGTTCCGGGTTGAGTCACCCCTGGGCCTTTTGAATGAAGAGTTCGCTAGATGCTTGTCTTTATCCATTCTTTTGTGATTAGTTAAGAGTTTAATCTGCTACCCAGACTCTCACATAATCAAAGTAACACATATATTAATTGTGTTATATTTAAGCTCAAAAAACACAAAACAATTTCATTTCATGGATCATTTTGCGTGCGTCAATTAATTACCACTTAACTGTAGATATAATAGTAAAAAATAATAAAATATTAAACCAATACCATTTGGTAAATTAAATGTGACGAACTGAGCAAAAATTCGCAATAAATTAATTAAATGTATATTCGTAGTAAAACACAGAAGTTCACTTACTTTTGGATACAACAAAATAGCAAGTAATATATATAGGATTATATATCTAAAGCCAAAGATAAAATAAGGGAAAATTAAACATTAAGCAGCATGACACGTACGACATCTATTGACTTCTCTAATCAAAATGCATAACCGTACACGTAGAGCCTTAAGATTTCCATTATTAATCGGCTGGTGGTGAAGGTGATGCTGGCCCCAGGATGTAGCACGGTGGCAGCGGGCTCCCGCAAAGGCATTTATTGTTAGCGAAAATAGAAACTTCAAAAGGCTGCCATGGGTATGCCTCCCTTTGTGGTATCTCCCCACACAGTTTGTTGTTTCTAAGATCGAGGTTATTATAAAAATGAGCACTCGCAATTGACTGTGGTACTTTCCCATAGACTTTGTTGAAGCCTAGGTTTAGACCTCTCAGGGTTTTCGAGATCTCAACATTACTCAAATCAAACTCAAAGTCATTATGAGATAAATCAATTACGTAGATGTTTTCCTTACTCAATAAGAAAGAAGGATCTCCAGTGAGCTGGTTGTTGTGAATGTCGATCGTGCTCAGTGGTAGCCATTGGTAACACTTTGGTATTTCTCCAGTCAACCTGTTGTCCGAAAGCTTAAGTGATACAAGCTGACCATGCACAAGATCCTGACCATGCACAAGTTCCGGTGGTATAGTACCTGTTAGGGAGTTATTTGAAAGATCCAGGTAATGTAAGTTGGGTATGGTAGACAGAGATGCCGGAATTGAACCTGAGAAGGCATTTGATGATAAAATGAGGTCAGTGAGTTTTTGATGGTTGAGAAAGAGAGACTCTGGGAGAGAACCAGAGAGGCCTGTACTATATATACTAAAGAAATTAAGATTGGAAAGTTGGCTAATGCAAGAAGGAATCGGACCATGAAGATTGTAAAGAAGGACTAAATTTAGTTCTTCTAGTTCGGCCAAGTCGCAAATTGCTTCCGGAAAGGGTGCAGAGGGTGCAATGATGTCTTCAATGATAAGATTTTTTACATGACCGGTGCTGGTACATTGTATTACGAAATTATTAGTACTAAATGCTGATCCACCACAGAACTGAAGCCTTCGACCCAGTTGCTGAGTTCTTGGGGGTTACCGAGCTGCTCCTTGATTTTAAGTAGCACCAATCCGTCATTTACATCAGCAGATAACACTGAGGAGGTGCAAGATGAGAGGAGCAGCAGGCAGAAGATGATATTCATTTTTATTTTTTTTCTTGTTTCTTTTGCTTTCTAGACTTTTGAATGGTTTTTGGGCTACATATTTTTGAAAAAGAGCTATTATAGGGGTGAACAGCACATTTTTGAAGTTTTAATTAACTTCATTTTCTCTTTGGTCAACTTACGAGGATGGAATAATTTTTGTACTCTAAATTAGCTAATGAATAAGACGACTTCGGGGAAAGTGCACTTCTGAATTGACTAGAAACTACAATTTGCTATAGTTTGACTGAAAAAGAGCGTTTAATATGGTTTCAATTATATTCTCCAGAATATGCGCTTAGATGATTCCATTTATGAAACTTAGTTAAATTTGGTCTTATTCATTATTTATATAATAATTATATACATTGTACTAGTAGTACCAACAATGTTATACCTAAGAGCAAACCATCCTAAATATAGATTAATTGTGTTTGCTCTTCAAAAATACACTACCAGAATTTTGTTTTAATGCGTCGCAACACCAACATGTTAGCGTCTCTCAATCAAATAGGGACGCAGAAAGAAAAAAAAGCAGGCTTGAGGACTTCTAAGCTGCGTCGGTAGGCCGACGAATATTAGTTAGGACGCAACAACCCTCTAACTAGAGACGCTCTCTAATTCTCTATTGGGACGCGAACATGATGAATGTAATTCGCGTCGGTATACCGACACATATCAATAGGGACGCGTATTAGTTAGGTCGCATAACTCTTTCGGATAGAGACGCAATTTTTTTTTCTTACAGGCATGCGTAATTGGAGTCGCTAGTTGACACATATCAACACAGACTCTAATAAACAAATGACTAAATTTTTAAATTAAAATTACTTGGTGATTTAATGTGTTAGCATACCGACGCACATATGGATCAATATTTGGTAAACATTGCTTCGTTTTCTGATGTGTACCATTTTTTTCTACTGTGTACCAGTTTCAATACCAATCATTATATATCAACCCAATACCCAAATACATTAAAAGATTAACCATGGACACTTTTATGGTAAACGGTTAATATTAGATCCATGAATCAAGTAAATATTTCAAAACAACACACATCAAGATTAATTTCATTCTTCACTGCTATTGAAAATCTATATAATTTTCATTCTTCACTGCTATTTGTAGTCATCAACCACACAAGTGTTATTTCTCAACTTGCATTAAATATTTCATAAAAAGTTAAAAATATAACATATATCCATAATTGCATTTAATAAAAACTAATACACATCTATAATTTCATTCAACAAAAACCAGCACAGAATGTGTATTTGATACAACTAGTCTCACCACAACATAATTCTAGGAAAAAAAAAACAAAGATTCATAGAAGTCTAAACTAATGGACAAACAAAAGTAAAAGACTAAACGAAGAAATAAGAAGACAATGACGAGAAGTTGAGACAGTCTTCCATGCTCAGCACACCTAAAGTTCTTACCAATTCAGCAAGTCAAACAATAAAATAAGTTGGATAAAAAAAAATCCATGGTACTATCTTAATGGAATTGCTTCCTCCTTGGAATAGGACCAATAACAAATTGGTTAACATTTCAATTTTATAAAAAAGGAAACAACACCATAAATATTTCAATTTTGCTCCAAAACCACAAACTTTGTATGGCCTCAAATAGATAAAACCAATATAAAAGTACATTTAAATAAAAAAATCATATAATGTACAATTGTCATACCAGCATCATGAAATTAGAAAAGGAACAACAACAAACTTCTTCCATCACTGACGATGATCTTACCATCATACCTCTTGGTACAGTTATCTCAAATCCTAAATATTTTTGTATTGTTAATTTGTAATCATAGGACACAGATCATGCAAAATGAAAATTGAAGCAAAAATAAAAATGTACTGTAAAAAAAAAGACATAATTACTAGGTCCAAACTCAAAAGTAATCAAAATATTCAGATAATATAAGATGGTCCTAGGTGCATATCTAATGAACCTATGCAAGTCAATTGTCAGGTTGCAAGTTTTTTTATACTATCAGGTTCTGATTAAGTTAACTAAATTTTTGTGCAAAAAATATCAAGGACTGATAGGAGAGCAAGTAAAGCATAATTAGCAAAAGAATTTAATGAGAAATCCTAATTACTTGGAGATATCACATATTATAAAAGAAAAGAAAAAAACAAAGGAAGAAGCAATTATTCACGAGCATGGCTAAAGTAAGAAAAAATGAATTAAGAATACCTAAACAACTATTTCCCTTGTGTATGTTTACAATTTGGACTTATGCAATGCAAAACCAATGCAATTGAACCACCTGAGCCTTAATTAATGAAATAACAGTTCAATTTAAGAGCCGATCTAATTTTGAGAGAAGAGAAAGAAAGTAAGAAATGAACGTAGATAAGGGAGAAGAAGAAAAGGGATTACTGATCTGATTTTTTGTTGAACTGAGGAAAATTTAGATGAATTTCTTCAGGCGGGGTGGCGAAATTTTTTGGAGGGAGGCGAAATTTGTTGACCCAGCAAAAATTTTTTTGGAGGGAGGCGAATTTCTCCAGGAGGGGAGGCGAAATTTCTCTAGGCAGAAAAGTTTTGGAAATTTTGGAAAAACAATCTTTGAGGTTTTGGAAAAATAGCTAGCGAAATTTTGGAGGTTTCACACATCCTTTCTTTAAGCGGCTGAAATTTTATAAAAACATTGATATATTCTGATTATTATACAATCACACATCCAATCTTTCCATTTAAGATCCAACGGGTGCAATTTTATCTTTCAGAGGTTTCATTTTAGAGATGGAGAGTGGATGAAATTTTCAAATGTTTCCATTCCAGTGGCGTATTTCCTGTAGCTAGTTGTGGTCTTTGGTTTTCCAATTGAGATTTAGTTGGTCTAATCCACCGCACTCATCATTGCAAAGTAAAGGGTATGAAAAAACCGAGAGAAGCTGTTATATTCTTTCAATTTAGATAATATTTTTCAAAGGGTTATTTTGTCTTAAAATGCCACCTATTATGATGGACACACGTCTCACATAGATTTTGATCTCACATAGATTGTGATCTTTCACCACGTCTCACATAGATTTTGATGGACGCATTTTTTTTATTATTTGAGAGTTTTCCTATTTTTTTAATATAAAAATTTATATGCATTCTTAAAAAAATTATAAAAAAAGAGATATTAATTTTAATTTTTTTTATTTTTAACATATATTTTAAATAATTTTTCATGGATATAAAATTTCAATTTAGAAAATTCAAATGATCGATTTGAACTATTTAGTCTGATTATTATAATAAATTTTCTATGGATATAAAAGTTTTGAAAAAAAATATATATAAAATTAGCTCTTCAATGAGATTCCAATATAAATATTAAATTGAGTAGTTTGAAAAGATAACTTAAATTTTTGTGTCGTGATATCTGATATAGCTATTTTTAATCCAACCACCAAGATTAGATTTGTATATAAAGACAAACTTATAAGTTGAAAGAGTCAGTTTTTTTTTTAAATATCTTCTCAAAATGAAATTATAATGACAAATTTACAATGCGTACACCTAAATACTTGAACAATTTTAATCGATAGCTCTTTATTAAATTACAAATAAAATTTTGACGAATAGTAACTATTTAATCAATTGTTTTACACTAACATTGGTGCCAAAATCACACAATTAAATGCTGACAAGTGGCATTTCTTAATTGGTTGCTTTAACGTGCCACGGATCATGCCCACAGAGATTTTTTGTGCTTGTATGTAGATCTTTGGATCAAATTCAATGGCTTTTCTTTATTCAAGTTGTATTTTCTTGTTGGAGACCAAATTCATTTGGCACGTGGCGCCAGATGAATTTTCTTTTTCACAAGCATTGGCGCCAGGATTAACTTGGGAACAAAAATATTTCCCTCCTTTTTTCGTTACATGGACGGAAGAGGAGAACAAAATTCTTATCAAAATTGGAAAGGGTCATTTCATTATCATCCAAAAAAATAAAGGGTAATTAAATTCTTATTTAATAAATTTTCATATATACATGTATATACGAAAATGGCTAACGCACCATTGATGGCACGTGCCATCAATTTTCTTTTGACTCGTTTTTCGAGATTCAAAATTCAAATGGTCGATCCAAACCGTTCAAGTTGATCACAATATTGAAATATCCTTGGAAACAAAATTTTACATTTTTTCATTTTTTTTTTTTGCTATTTATTATGATATTTTCAAATTGGAGGTACTGAAATACTCTAATCATAATGTTTTTAAAAGTATCATAATAAATAGCAAAAAAATTCGAAAAAATATAAAATTTTCTCTCCAAGGATATTTCAATATGGAGAACTACTTTAACGATTTTGATTGACCATTTGAATTTTAAATCTTAAAAAATAATTTGATGGCACGAGATCCTCCGTGCCATCGATGGCACGTTAGCCATCCTCTATCCATGGCACGTTATTATTATGACAGAATAGGTGGCATTTTAAGACAGAATAACCCTTTGATAAATATTATGTTTTACCGTTGGAGTTCTTGTTCTTTCAAATTTTTCATGATAAATATTAAAACATTTTCATTAAATTTCAGAACTCTTTTTCCATATAAAGTTACTAGTAAATTTTAGTTAAACTTAATGTGATATATCTAAAGATTGAAATGTTATTATTTTATGTAATTACTTATGCATATTGAAACATAGAAGAAAATTTATTTTTTTACTTTTTCATATTTTATTTACAATTTTTAAGAAAATCATTTTTTTACAATTCATTGTTACAAGCTCATTTTAATAAATATCATTCTTATAAACAAGTTTATATCTGGTTCATGTAACTTAATATAGTACCATTGAAATTTGTGTGGTGTTGGAAATTTTCAGACATTGACATGTAACATGACACGACACGACACGATTATTATTATTTAGAATATATTATAAATTTAATTATTTTTTATTCTTAGCATTTTTATTTAATCATTAATTTTTATTTTAATATATAAAATTTTAATAATTTATTATATTTTTTATTTTAAATATTATTTAAATACTTTTTAATGAATTTTTAGTGAATAAATTATAATATGGCTCGACATGTTTAACACGTCATGTCAACACGACACGTTCTGTTAGACGTGTTGTGTTAATCATTTTTTAATTTGACACGACATGACATAACACGTTAAAAATATTAACTCGTATCAACATGATACGACATGAGTTCTAACATGCGTGCGACAAGACACGGCACGTTTACAATATTCTATTATCCTATTATGTAACCAGTACGTAACATATGCAATGTTTCATATTATTTAAAACCGTTGTCTTTTATGCCATTATTTAGATACTCTTTTAATAACATATTGACAAACCATTTTAATATTATGTGATCTAATTCAGTCAATTTAATTTGTAAATAAAATTAATTTGTACTATCAGCATACGATAAATATAAATTTACCACACTGAAATGATAAATATATAAATCGATATTCATGAAAAGATATATAGAGTAATGCTAGAATCCAACATATAGGACGTCAAATACAATTCAAACGTCGAATATTAAAATTTCAAACGGTCGATCCAAACCGCTCAATATGATAAAATATTCATGAAAATCAAAATTTATAATTTTTCATATTTTCTAACTATTTTTTTCGAATTTTCAAAATTGAAGGGTTCAGAACTTTTTAGATTGAGCATATTGAAAATTTCCAAAAAAAATAGTAAAAACTTTTGAAAAAAAAATATAAAATTTGGTCTCCATGAAGATTTTATAACATAGAACAATTTAAGCAGTTTGGATTGGCCATTTCAATTTTAAAAATTAAAATTTTATCACGTTGAACAAGTGTACGTGTCCTATATGTTTGACACTAGCCACTCCCGAAAATATAAGTATTAACTAATATGTTTATATTTGAAAATTGATAATTATTAATGAATTAAGAGAAATGTTATAGGCATGTCGATTTGACATATTGTGGTGTCAAATTCGATCGCATTTCAATTTGAGAAGTACAAAATCGATCCAAATGATCAAGTGCAATATTTATATATAAATATCCTCAAATAACAATTTTTTATATTTTGAAAAAAAGACCCACATACCCATTTATGATTTGCAAGTCTAATAAAATATATTTATGATTTACATGACTAATCAATATATGTCAATAAGTTTCGATTATCTCTTTATTATCGAATATACTATATGCTTGGAAAACAAATGAACGAATTTGATCAAACATGTAATCCAAACCATTAATTTTATTCAATTTAATGAGTGATGTGTTTTCGTATAAATATTATAAAATTTGGAGTTGATTTGATGTTCGATCAAGATGTAAACAAATAAACGAATTTGATTAACTATGACATATTAATTTTAATTTTTTTAAAAAAATTGCAGAAGAGTTTCGTGTTTGATTGTAGTTAAACAGAATTTTATAAAAGAAGAGCACTGCCGCTATTCTAATTCGTACAATGTGAAAGTAAAAACTTAATCTGAAATTTTGGAGCCCATACACTTCACTTTCTAGGGTTTCATTTTATCCCGCCGCTCTCTTTCATTTCTATTTCTCCATCAAACTTATCTCTTTCAAGTTTCTGATTTGAGACAAAATCGCTTCTTCTCTTCGTGCCGCACTTAGAAAATCAGGCACTAGTCGGAGCACGATTGCTAGGAGTGGTCGCGATCGGTCCTCTCCTCCTTGCTCTCTGACCTCGAGATCCTCAACAATGAAGGCGAGAAGGCAGGTTACGACGGTAGAATGAAAAGAATGAAAGCGAGGGGCGAGCGAGTATACTTTTGACGAGTAAGTAATAGAAAAAGAGTAGTAATTTCACCGATATTCGTTAGATAGTAATAGGTCAAATAATAGATGAATCTGAATTTTTTTTTTCTTCTCCTTAATTAACATTGGTCTTGTTAATGGGCTTATTAGCTTCTACATCCGCACCAAATCCATCGACAAGGTCGAAGGCGACAACCTTTTGCAAAGGGTAATTCCTTTTCTAAAGGTCATTGATTCAGTCCAATCGAAAAGTCTGTAATGACATTTGCAATTTAAATCAGCATGAGCATTATTTTGAACTCCACGATTATAACCAGACAATTGAATCGTAGTAATTTTGTTTCCTCCTCACCTTCTTATTAGCAAACGGTATCATTAGATATCTGATAATAATGCTTAAGTATAATTTTAATCAAAAATGCATAGGGCTTTGTGGTAGGTCCCCAACATTTGCAAAGCTTGAAGAAGTATACAAAACCAAGTCTTATTTTGTGTAGTTAAGCAACAAGCTAGGAACCTGTACAAATCTGACACTTTTTTTTGCATTTTGAGTTTGTAGTGTTGATAAAGAGTTTACCTTGCCAAAAGTGTACTGAATAACAATTCTAATATTGACAATTCTAATATTAGGTACAATAGCTACAATAGTGTACTGGATAACAATTCTAATAGTGTACCTACGATAGCTACAATAGTGTACTGGATAATAGTGTACTGAAATTATTTTGTTTTTAAGTAGGACCACTAATATATACAATTTGGTACTGTACAATATTTAAGAATGGTGATTGATCAACCTAACTTTTTAGCTTATTTCTCTATTTTCTTAGAATTTTTTGAATCGGGTAGTGGAAGACCATGGCAGCATAGATCTTGAGTGGTTGAGAGGAACTCCTGGAGACAAAGCTAAGTAAGTCCATTTATATCTAATATATAGATAATTATATATATTAAGCCAATATGAAAATCTGGCCATATACAAAAGGAAATGACTAGGGCGGGGTGCAATTTCTAGCCTAACCCAACTTGTTCAGGACAGGCTTTGAATTTGAACTTGATGTGTGTGTGTGAATATTAAATTGCATGTACGATTGCTACTGATAGATTCACAAACCAATAATTTGTCCAATGTTAAGAATTCACAGTATATTAGTCACAATATTCTGTTACCCTTGTTTAATCAAAATTCATAACTGAAACATGTCTAAACTCTAAACACGTCATACAAAAAGTAAATATTTGTACAGTTTGGTACAATTTGATTTATTTGACATTTTTTTGGTGGAAATGGATTTATGAGTTTTTAGGGAATATTTGCTGAGCATATATGGATTAGGTTTGAAGAGTGTGGAGTGTGTGCGCCTTCTGACTCTTCATCATGTGGATTTCCCAGTAAGTTCAACATAATACTAACTTTTCTTCAGTTTTTTCATGGAACTTTTAGTGCTCATCTGTGCAAATTAGGGTTTATGGGTTGTTGAGTGAAGCTTAATGGAAAAGGTGGATGCAATTTTTCTTTTGTGAATAAAACCTGAATATGATTCTTATTATCTAAATTTGACTAGGTTGATACAAATGTTGGTCGAATAGCTGTGAGACTCGGGTGGGTGCCACTCAAACCTCTCCCTGAGTCACTGCAGATGCATCTTCTCGAGCTGTAAGAGCTTTTTCTTAATTAATTATACCTGAAAGAGAACTCTATACAAGTTACAAACAATGTAATTTTGTTGTTTCTCAATATTTTGCATGTGAAGGTATCCTGTGATGGAATCAATTCAGAAATATCTTTGGCCTCGCCTTTGCGAGCTAGACCAAAAAACATTGTAAGCTTTATATCCTGCTCAAATTTGTTGAATAATTTCCTGTGTACATTTACAAGACCTTGAAGGTCCTCAACTTTCTTTATTTAACACTGTTTCAGATCACTTTTCCTGTCATTTCCTATTCCTTGAAAAAAAATGCTTAAACTAACTTTCTGCAAAACCAGCGTGATTGGGAAAGGTTGAGGGTTCATGGATACAAGTTTATGATTTTTGGTGTTTCAATATGTTGTCTGTTGCAAGGATATTGTTAAACTTTGTAGATATATGCCCTAACAATAATTATATTCACAGGTATGAGCTTCACTATCAAATGATAACTTTTGTTAAGGTAAAGTTGTTATACCTAATTTTAGCTATCGCAGGTTCCTTCTTCTTGTTAATGTCAATATTAGAATTGTTATCCAGTACACTATTGTAGCTATCGTAGGTAAACTCAAATGCAAAAAAAAGTGTAAAACTTCTAATATTAGAATTGTAGCTATCGTAGGTTCCTTCTGTGACGCTTTGAAATTTTTGCTATTTATGAATTTCTTGTAAAATTTGACAACTGAATTTCTGCTGTTTTTTGAACTTTTGTTATAGTGAAATTTTTTTTTATACACTTGCTTGATTTTATTTTGAGTAAATTCCATGCATGAAATTAAATTTTATACTCGCTCTTATTTTTGGAATAAGAACATAGAAATTTGTAACTTCTCTTTTGTATTATAAAGGTTGCTGCTATTCGTCATAAAGTTCTACAAACTGAATTAGCTGGATGTTTATGGTGAAACAGTAATAATTGGAATAAAAATATATTTACATATTTTTTTGGCTCTAAATCGTTGGTTTAATTATGTCCTTAAATTGAGTATTCCTTACCATTTTGGCTTCCTTACTAGTAGGACCCATAGTAGTATGTCTTAGGTTCATGGGATTAAGGATGCACCATGTGCAAATGAACAAAAGGAGTAGAGAACTTGGAGAAACTTTATTGCTGAAATTTGGGATCTGGTCTCCCCTTCCCACGTCTCACTCTTCTTTATTTCCTTTTCCCTCTTCTCCAAGTGAGCTACATTTTGTGCCGTACCCAACTTTCAAAAAAAAAAAATTCGGCCATATTAATGGTGAAAAAGATAGAGGAAAATTCAAAGAAAGATAGGAACTGTCCTAGGAAGCAGATTCTCGAGCCGTGGCAATCCCTGAGCCGAAGTGGATACCTCTTTAAATTTGGTATTTTTTACTTTCTTTATGTTCTAACTAAATGATTTAGATGACAAGAGAAACATCTGTGGTTCCTGTTCAAGTGAAGTAAGTTAAAGGAAAAGATAATCGGTATTTTTGTTGAAGGGTCAAATTGAATAAGTACATTTCTGATTTTACATACCCCTGTGACCTTGCTTCAGTTTTTAAGTAACTGTCGTTATTCTATTTCGAATTTGGATATGAGAGTTGTTTTGTTTAAAACTAGACTTCCAGACAAAAATTTTGGTATCTAATATGAATTTTTCTGAGTTGATTTGGTATTTTTGCAAGATTTTTGAAACCAGGATAATTTTTTTGGAAATCAGTTTCTGGAACAGACAGACCCCAGTGTGGTTTTTGATTTTTCATTTATTATCTGTTTGCACTTAGGACTTGAAACTTTTAGGTCTGAAATTAGACATCCAGAGGCAACTTCTGTAAATTTTACAAAATTTTTAGAGGTTTATTTGAAGGGTTTCAAGGCAGGAACTTTCAGACGTATTTGCTGACACGATTTGCTGGAACAGATTTTCTGAAACCTGATTCTGTTTGATTTCGAAAATTCACTATAATTAATCTGTATGTTTAAACATCATGAAATTTTTACAGTAGATGAGTCCTATTATGTTTCATTGACAGTTAAATTTTCATTTGATTCCGTTCAGCCGTTCTTGAAATAAAAAGGATTTTGTAAACTGACGAAAATACCCTTCACGGGTTGTGCCAGAAAATTGTCCAGCACTATTGTTTTACCGTTGTGTATTGATTTCTAGAGTTGTTAACCACTGTTTAGTGTTTCAAATCATCTACTGGTACAACTAATAAGGTGTACTATAATTGTATGAGGTAATCAAAGGACTAATCAAACCCCTAACTTTATCAACGGAGTTGTTGAATGTGAATTGTTAATGTTTGCTTGCTAAAGTAAGGACTTAGTCTAGAATTTGTCTATGTAGAGTTGGGGCAGGTTTTCAAGCCGAATAGGGCTGGTGCAACTGAGGGTCTGTATGATTATTTGTTTGCTTGCTGATGTTCATTTTGTTATCAGGTACGGATTTCACTTGAGTTTTAATTATATGTGATATATATATTTTGATTGTTGCTATTATTATTATTATTATCATTATGCATTCTGAATTCATAATTGGAATTTGTTCATGAGATCATTTTGTGAAATTGTATATTGATGCATGATTGGAAAGTGGCATATTGAATGGTATCCGATTGAAATGTTGGAAGGTGACATATTGAATGGTATCCGATTGAAATGTGATTTGATTGAGGTAAGTACAACTTGTGTGGTTGAGATAGACACTCGTAATGTTTGGAGGTGGAGTCATGACCCATCGTACCAAGCACCGTGTAATAAGCGCTTATGTACCGGGACTCAGTAGGTCTAGTCTGAAATGGACCGGAGTGTGAGTGTTCCCAGCTTGCTTGTACATTTTGATGAGTTAATTGACTGAATTATATCTGAATTGAATTGGCCGTTGGCATCCATCTATAAGATGGTTCGCGGTATCTGAATGAAATGATTGAAATGATTGACTTGTGATAAACCAGACTTGCATATTAGATAATTGCCCAACCAAATGAGTCGGCTTTTGCTATACTTTGAAATTTGAATTGTTATGGAATTGATGCCGAGCTCACATTTCATATTGCATTGATTGGATTGATTTGACCTTGTTATTTCTATTGGAAACAAGTTGTAAGGGTTGCTTTTAATTTGCACGTTAGTTATTACATGTTATTAATTATTTGTTCAGGTAATTGAAATGATAGTTGTCATATTTTGAATTCAAAGAAAAAAAAATTGATTTTTTTTTAGAGTATTGAATTTATTTTATAATTTCATTGCTAGATCGAAACTTTACGTTTAATGCTTATTTGAAATAAACGTGGATTTAAATTAAAATTTATTTGACTCAGTCATGTATTTAGTTCCAACACATGACATTAAAAACTCAAGTGGCTGGAACTGAATACCGTACTGAGATAAATAAAATTTATCTCATTCTGTGCTTTTTGGCATATTTCCACTATTGGTTGTGGGTTTCAGGTTTCAGATCAAGTGCTGGACAGCAAGACGAGTAGCGGGCCATTGGATATTGTGATTAGTAACCTAAATGTACCAGACCCTTGTAGGATTTATTTTATGTTTAAGTAAATAATTATAATTGACATGTATATTAATTGTGTATAATTAACAGTAATTTGTAAAATGAGTGGTTCTAAGCCTTGCGGGTGCAGCAGGCATCCGCGGCGGGCATTCCGTCGCGTGTTGTCCAGTTACAGTATTCGACGGGGTGTCACATCTTCTTCTTGTGTCACTGAAATATGGATCTCTAAGGGTACACAGTAGCACCTAGTCAGAACCTTGTGTCCACCGATCATCTGGTTTGGTCATTTTTTTATTGTTTTGTTTAACTTTATTGATGGACTTGCTTGGTTTCATATTTTGATCAATTTTTCAGCAACATAGAAGTTTTGCACCACCACATGTCGGCAATAACAGTTCAATAGGGCCCGTTGCAGCATCGACAAGCACTTTGCACGAGCAAGCTTCTCTTGGAGGATTCACGGCTTTACTGCACGAGCAAGTTGATCATGAGTATATGGATGGATTTCAGAATTTAAGGTAGAAAGATTTCATCGCGGCATAGTTAGATTGCCATGCTCTTATGTATAAAACTCTGATTTGTATCGGAATATTTGTTGGTTATTCCTAATTACTGTATTGGATGTTGATTCTTTTTAATGAAATGAAATTTATGAATTCAATTAGATTTTGTGTTCGATTGTGTGATCTTTCTTTGATACAATGTGAATATATGTATGCTTGTGAATTGCAAATATATGTGATTGGATTAAAATAATATGAATTAAATAGTGATAGTATTAGGGGCTAGATTATCGGGGTCCCTTAGGTAGCGTCGCTAAGTGGACGTAAAGGTCCTTTCGTGTCGGAATACGGACGCCTTTTCGCGTTGCAGATAAGTCACATTCTAGTAGTGATAAGTTGGTGCTGTTTTTTATTTAATTCTAGCATGCTTAATTTTTTTGACAAAAAAATATTTTTCTTTTTTTAGTTAAACGTTCTTCATTTTTATATACTGCACTCAACTATTATTTAGCCAATTGACATCTGATTCCATTTTAAACAAATAAAAGTTGAAATGGCATATTATGGACAAATAAATTTTTTTAGACAGCGGAAAGAGGTGAAATAAAATTAGGTTAAGGATAACTGATTTTATCACGTCTTTCACATGAAACATTAAATTTGTTCATTTTATTTTCTCGCAATATAGTCGCAACAATGTGTGTGTGTGTGTGTTTTTAAGGATAGTTTGTGATTGCCGTTTCAATTAAAATTAAATTTAAAATATTTACATGTCAAAGACTCAAAAGCTGTTAGAAAAATAATGAAAGAAAATTACATCTCAAAGTACGTACGAAAATAAATAACTAGATTTGTTGTAAAAAACCACCAGCAATTCAAACGCCATTAACACACTAATTGATCATAGATCAATGTATTAAAAAACTACGAATCTAATAAAAAAAAAAGTCGAACGATTAAAAATACTTATCAATGTTTACATTTCTCTGGGTGAAAACAAGCCGTATGTAGGAATTCACGTTAGTTTGATATGCCAAATTTGTACCTTTTATAATTTTAGCGATGTTATATATGTAGACCTGTCAAATATTAGTAATATTAACGGAAATCCTCTCTTACGTTTAATGTTACGTTAATGTGACGGAATTGATTTATGTAACGTTTAACGTTTCATTTAATAAACGTAAAGCTTTTTCCTTCCGCTTAATGTTACGTGTACATTAACGGAAGAAACGTTAATAACGTTAGAAATTGGCTTCCGTTTTTCCCTCCAGTTAAGTTACCAAAATCAGTTTAAAAATTGTATCAACTAACATAGAAAATTTACAAGTTTAAAATCAATTAATACGGCAGCCAAACATATCTCAACATAGCAAATAAAATGTACTAAAGAGGTCAAAAATACATCTCAAACAAGCAAGCCAAACAGTGAACTAGAGCATTACATAAACTGAGAGCATATTAACTACTTGGAATATCAACTTTGAATTCAACTCAGAGCATAAACACACATAAACTAGAGCATTACATAAACTAAGCATATTAACTACTTGGAATCTCAAGCTATCTCCTCAGTTTTTACCAATCTCAGCCAATGGCTAAATAAAAAAACCATAAAACACATGAATCATCATTGGAGGTCATTGCTTGAGATCCAACTATCCAAGGAGCCAAAGAGTTGCACAAGTGCAGAAATTGTGTACTTGTGCACTTGTTACAACTCCAGGCTTCAACCACCAAAAAACAACATAATCCATCGTACTCTAACAAGCCAATCCAACTCCAGGCTTCAACCATGCAACTATGCAAGGATCCAAAGAGCCATAAAGTACACAAACACAATTACACAAGTATCTGATGAATCCAACATGCCTTGTAAACATCTAAACATAATGCAAGGCATACAAAATGTTCCAAAATGATTCAGAGTACCTCACCAGTCACCAAAGTTCCCACTAACAGTGGGCAGTGCCATCGGCATCCGATGCCGTTTCATCACTTGACCAAAGTATCTCACCAAAATCCCCACCAATTTTTACATTAAGCATAATATAAAGATGCATGTTAGTATATATATGACAGGTACATATGAGTAATATAAACATTAAGCATAATATAAAGATGCCATACCTGTGACTGAAGCTCTCAACCAATCTTGAGCACATATGAGAGCCTCAATGCTTTCATCATTTAATGAGCTCCTTATTGGATTTAGAGTTCTACCACTATTACTAAACGTAGACTCAGATGCCACAGTGGAGATTGGCACAGCTAGGATGTCTCGAGCAAGCCGAGACAAAATTGGATACTTGGCTGCCTTTAATTTCCACCATGACAAGATATCAAATGCAACATCCAAACTGTTTTCATCTAATCCATCGGCTAGATATTCCTCTAATTCTGATTTTTTAGGATCAGCCCTCTTTTTATTTTTCATGTAATCTTTCAATCTAGCCCTTGTGTCATTTTGAGTCTAGAGAGATTACCTCACTTGTTGTGATGAGCTACCAATTTGTTCTTGTGACTGTCTATTGTATGCTTTCTCATAATCCTTGAATAATGCATTAATACAATTATTCAAGTTGGCCATGAATGTGTCATAGTCATTAGGATACATCTCCTTAATGTAATACTCAACAACACCAAGTTTTGATCTCGGATCAAACACACAAGCAATTGCTAGCAACATGTTACCACCAGTCCAATACTTGTCCCATTTAGCATACATTTGTAAACTCATCTCAACTATGAATGGATAGTTAGAATTCCTCATTTTTTTAATGTTTAAACAAACTTCACAGAACTCTGGAAAGAATAAGTTGAGAGTTGGATACTTGGTTCCACTAAGCGTTAAAGTAGCATCATAAAAAACCTTTAGGCAATCAAGTAAAGCCTTCAATTTGTTCCAATCAAGACCAGCAACTAGCTCAGGATTTTTATCAAGAACGACAAACCTTTCAATGGGTTTTCTCAATTCAAATGCTAGTTGCAACATGAGGTAGGTGGAGTTCCACCTTGTTTGAATTTCCCATGCCGACTTTTTATCGGGGGCCTTTACCTAAAATTGCATACAAATACAAATACTTAGTTAATTAAACTTGAGCATACAAATACATTTGAACAGCACATTTAAATAAAATTTATTTTGAAAGTATTTCAACCTGAGCTACAGCTCGCTTGAACTTCTCCATTCTTGACTGTGAGTGACGAATGTACTTCATCGTCTCTCGAATAGTTTTTATCTCACCATTTAATACATCAAGTCCATCTTGGACTATAAGATTTAAGACGTGGCAACCACACCTTTGGTGGAATAGTTGTCCATCAGCCGGCAATGTATCAAGAATGGGTCCACTAAGCAATTCCTTAACACAAGCATCATTAGCACTACTACTATCAAGTACAAGACACAAGGCTTTTTTATCCAAATTCCACAACATTAACTTCTCATATATGGCATCAACAATATTTTTGCCCGTATGAGGACTTGGCAAAGGACAGAATGCAATG
The DNA here is from genome assembly GCA_028095005.1 of Rhynchospora pubera. Classification (NCBI taxonomy): domain Eukaryota; kingdom Viridiplantae; phylum Streptophyta; class Magnoliopsida; order Poales; family Cyperaceae; genus Rhynchospora; species Rhynchospora pubera. The sequence goes on along the minus strand of CM051459.1, from coordinate 59,493,106 downwards.
ACTCTCTTATGAAGTTTCCAACTTTCATCAATATAATGACAAGTAAGAGCCATAAAACCTCTATCTCTACCTTTGTTTGACCATAGGTCACTAGTAAAACTAAACTTGCAATCTAACTTGCTAAACAAATCATACAACATGTCCTTTTCCTCAGCATAAATATTTAGGCAATCAGCCTAAGTATATTCTTTGATGGTACTTTAAACTAAGGTTGCAAGTCTCTTAAGAATTCTCTCAAAAAGTAATGATTCACACAATTAAAAGGATAGTCATGAGCAACTACCATTCTTGCAAGGCCCTTTCTACATTTCATTTGATTAAATTCCCACATATCAAGAGCTGGTGCTGCATTAAAAATAGAAGTACACAATATAATTCACAAGTACACAATATATTTTAAAAATGAAACAAAGGGAAAATACTCAAGTTGTACCTGTAGTAGTACCAGCTTGCAACATTTTCTGTAGAGCACTAGGTTTGTGTCTCATGGCTTTCGGCACCTTTTCGCAAGCCTTTTTAAAATGGTGCGTCAAAGAACCAGTGTCCCTTCCATTCCCCATGTTATAAGTGTGTCCACAGAATTTGCATTTGGCATCATAAAAGTCATCTTCTTTTGTCTCACCTCTGTGGAAATACTGCCAATATTTAGAGGTCATTTTTTCTCTTTTTTTCCTCTTTTTGGTGGATTCTGGATCAGGCTGAGGGCCTTCAGTTTGAGGCACTTGAGTTTGAGGGACTTGAGTGTCACCATCAGCTTGTCTAGCTTCATTTTGAACTCTTTGGATTTCCTCTGGAGTGTAATTTGGATCTAATCCAAAGCTACAATATAAAAAATAGCAGTCATGTAATATAAACAACTTGTAATATAAAAAAATATAAGTTCAAGATCTGGTTGTAAACAAGTTGTAATATAAAAAAAATATAGCATTCATGTAACATGTAAATAGCAGTCATGTACCTGTCCTCAGAGAGTTCAAGATCTGGTTCAGATGCACTCTCTGCATTTGTCATTACCAATCTGAAAAAATACAAACATTTATGCATTTAAGCACAAATAAAAAGTACAAATACAAGCATTTAAGTAAAAAAAAATACAAGCAGTTGCATTTTCTATTAATTAATTATATTTACTAATTAAGTACAAGTATTTTCTATTAACTAATTAAGTAAAAACGATTTCTATTAACTAAAGAAAATAATTAATGACAGAAAATGTGTTTTACAAATTATACACGGTTTAATTATAAAAAAGTACAAGCACAAGCATTTTCTTACTAATTATACACGGTTTAATTATTACATGCATTATTTCTTCTGTTAGCATTTAATGACACAAACAATAATCAGCTATCAACACACAATAATTAGCAATTAATGACATACCAAACCAATGATTAGTTATCAACTATTAACTACACCTATAATGACAGAAAATGATTACTTATTAACTACATCTATTAACTACACCTATTATTGACAGAAAATAATTGGTTATTAACTACACCTATTAATGATACAAAATGATTGGTTATTAATTAAACCTATTAACTACACCTATTAATGATACAAAATGATTGGTTATTAATTAAACCTATCAATTACAACCAGCAAATCATATCTGTCTGAGACTGTCTCTCCTTTAGCGCCATTAATTACAGGTATTAAACACGGTTGAGTAAATACAGATCGGAACAAAACAGTACCAAATTTCTGTAATTTTGCCAAAAAATGTAACAAACAGAACCAATACAGATCAGAAGAAACAGTTTGCAAGAAAATGTAACACAAATTTCTGTAATTTTTCCAAAAAAATAGTACCAAATTTCAGATCTGTTTCTATTTTCCAAAAAGCGAACCACAATTTGAACAAAAACAAACAAAGGAGAGAAATAGGGTTTGCTAGTGTACCAGTAAGAGGCAAAGGAGAGGAGTCCGACTAGCCAGTCAGCCACACCGTGACAGCGAACCACCTTGCTTCCACCTCACCAAGCTTTCCACACCTCTTCAGCGATTCCTTTCTTTCTCTGACTGGATCTCTTTTTTTCTCTCTCTTTTCTGTCCATTTTTTCCCTTCACGATCCATATATAAGAGGAATTGAAAGTAAACAATCATGATTGCTATTGTTCCCTACTGCCGGGTGATAATGCCTACTATTCAGAGAGAAACGGCGGAAGAAGTGATTGCTAATGAGTGACAAAGGCTTAGGTATTGTTCTGTGTGGGAGAGAGTAAGAGTGAGACAGAGAGAGAGAACCAGGCGTGCGAGGGAAGGACCAAAGGAGGCGACCGATAGAGAAAGAGAGAGAGAGAGAGGAGCGGCGCATTAGGTTTATGTCTCCATCAGACAGCCTCGTTGTCTCCGTCTCTCCTCTACAATTCACTGAATTCTCGAATATGTCGGGGATTAAAACTTATAAGCGTTAATACGGAAAAAACGTAAACGGAAATGGGGCCTTACGTTTACGTTACGTATTTTTACGAAAATAGCGGCCCATTTCCATTTAATATTCCATCGGCCCAACAGAACTAAAATTTCGACCGTTTAACGTTCCGTGCCCTTTATATGTAACGTTAAAACGTTAATTTGTTAACATATTGACAGGTTTATGTATATGTATCCTTACAAGTCCACTGCTTGGGAGCTGAGTGAAGTCCAGAGGTATTATTGAGGAACTACCTTAATATACCAGGAGATTGTCGGTGATGGCAATTAAAAATCTAATATGGTCATTGTCAACTTTAAACGAATATAATAGTCATTGTTTTTGTAATATGCAAAATCAGAAGTTTAATTTCACGAAGCTAAATAGCATATAGGAATTATAGAAGTTGTTACTAATTGGAATTGAGGCATGCATGTTACCCCAAATAAAGGTGTGGAACTTTGCCCGATGCTTGATAACATGCGGTCTCTCTGTAAATTATGAGATATTAGCAGAATTGATTTGGTTCCATTAAGATAATTTGTAATAGACTGCTACAAGTCAATCCACTGGACGTAGACTTTGTCCAATTTTAATCAGAAGTATCGCACAAATTAAATCCAATATTGATCGAGTGAACGTCAATCAATTTGGCAGTTATATATATAAATTTTTTTCTGGGAACTGTACAGTACTCAACATATATATATAGGTCAGCAAAAATAACCTGATTTCCAGATATGTTATACTATTTTTGTAATTCCTTTATATTTTCTCTCTAAGATTCAAAATTTACAATATTTTTTTAAGATAAATTGGGGGTCTAAACCACCTAATTTATTTTCAAATTAATTAAATATCTATGAAAGACCTCCCAATTGAGTTTCGAACGTGTAATCTTTCACTCAACATACATTGCTCTTTATTAAAAATTTTTATTGGATGAGAGCCTAACGAGTAACGAGGGTTCAGTATTTCAGATAGGAAATTAAGAGGATGGATTCAATTAAAAAGGCCCTTTCTTCAAATAAAGGTCGCATTTAGACATGAACCTTTTTTATTTCAATTGAGAAATTTGAGCACATTTTATACTATATGGTTAATTGCTATTAAATTTTATTATAACCAAAGAGGTTGACCAATGTACTTTCCATAGTACAGAGCAGTTGTGCTTTTTCACTTTTTAACCGTTCGATTGAGAATTAAATTGAGATGCGAGGTCTGTGATTTTTGCAACGAGGAGGGGATGCGATTAAATTTCTCCGTTCCTCCGTTGTAGTCTCCGTTATTTGGACTTCCCCGGTTATTCACTAATCACAAGCTAGGATTTCTTTTGAACGCTTAAAGGGTACGTCTAGACCTGCAAACGTGGCTAACAATCGTAGAAATGCCCCTAATCGTTAGCATTTTATTTAATTATACGATACAAATTATATTATCGTTAACTAAATTATTTATTATATTATCGTTAGCATTTTGTTTGCTTAAAATTCTCAGAAAAAGGAGAAAAATAGATGAATGAAAATGAAATTATTATTTGAAAATTATACTAATTTTCGCTAAATTTGTCCAAAAATAAAGAATATTCGACAAATTAACTCACGGCAGATCGAACGTGTTTTTCTCTACGTTAACACTAGCTTCTCTCCTTCTTTTTCGAAGCAAAAATAGAGGTCAAGCCTACATCTTTATTTAAATAATTGAAAGTTTTAGCCAGAAGCTAAAGTATAAATATTACTATATTAAAAAAAGTAACAAAATCCTTCTCTCCTTGTAACTTCGCTTTCTACTTCAATAGAGAAGAAGAAATCCTAATTAGTAAAAATTTGCTCTCCTTCAGGGTCTAAGCACCTATTTCTCCGCCTCCCCTTGGATATCACTTCAATCTCCTCAGCACAAAAATCACAGCCCTAGATCTCATTTCAATTCTAAATCAAACGGCTAAAGAATGAAAAAGCACAACTCCTCTATACTATAGATATTTTACTACTGAAAATTAATATATTTTTAAAAAGAATAAATGAAATTAATAATTTTTTTTAAAAAAAAATGCAAATCAATAGTGAGAGTTGGCCAGGTGGTTTCCGCCTTTCCTGGTTGAGATCACTCATCGGCCTTTTGAATTGTCTTTAACTCTTTATCCATTAATTTGATAAGATTTATTATCTGCTACCCAGACACTCAATATTAACCAAGATAACATGTTGTGTTATGAGCTCAATAATAAAAAAAAAAGATTAATTTCATCCAAAAATTTCATGGATCATTTTATTGCGTGCGCCAATTATCTAGAGAGATACAATAAAAAAATATATGTTAAAACAATTCGCAAACATGCACATTCGGTAAAAGTGGCAAATTGAGCAAAAATTCGGAATTAATTAATTGATATTACGTAGTAAAACAATGAAATTTCCTTAATTTCAGATACAGCAAAAAAGCAAGTAATAAATAGGATCATGATATATCAAAAGCCAAAGACAAATTCAGGGAAATTAAACATAAAGCAGCACGACATGTACGGCATCTATTAATTGACGTCTTAATCAAATGCATAATCATAGATGTAGAGCCTTAAGTTTCCATTTTCATTTGGCAGGTGATGGTGGTCAAGGTGTTGGACCTGCATTATAGCACGGTTGCAGCGGGCTCCCACAAAGGCATTTATTGTCAGCGAAAATAGAAACATCAACAGGCTGCCACGGGAATGGCTCCCTTTTCCCCACACAGGTTGTTGCTTCTTAGATCGAGGTTAGAGAGATCAGCACTCGCAAATGACTGCGGTATTTGACCATAGATTTTGTTGAAGCCTAGGTATAGGCTTAATAGGGTTTTCGAGATTTCAACATTACTCAAATCAAACTCAAAGTCATTATGAGATAAATCGATCGATTTGAATAATGTTTTCTTTACTGAATAGAAAAGAAGGATCACCAGTGAGCTGGTTGTTGCGAACGTAGATTGAGCTGAGAGGTACCCACTGGTAACACTTCGGTATTTCACCAGTCAACCTGTTGTCGTTAAGGGAAATTGCTGCATCCTGACCATGCACAAGATCCGGTGGTATATATAGTACCTGTTAGGGAGTTGTTTGAAAGATCCAGGTCACTTAAGGTGGGTATGGTTGATAGAGATGTGGGAATTGAACCTGAGAAGGCATTTGATGTTAAAATGAGGTGTGTGAGTTTTTGTTGGTTGAGAAAGAGAGACTCTGGAAGAGAACCAGAGAGGCCCGTCCATTGTATAACTAATAAATTAAGATTGGAAAGTTGGTTAATGCAGGAAGGAATCGGACCATAAAGATTATAGAGCACAGCTAGAGTTAGTCCTTCTAGTTCGGTCAAGTCGCAAATGGCTTCCGGAAACGGGGCAGCGGGTGCATTGATGCCATGAATGGAGAGATAGTGTACACGACCGTTGTTGTCACATTGTATTTGGGCATTATTGCTAAATGCTAATCCGTAACAGTACTGAAAGCCTTCGACCCAGTTACTGAGTTCTCGGGGGTTACCGAGCTGCTGCTTGATTTTAAGGAGCACCAATCCGTCATTTATATCAGCAGATAACACGGAGGTGCAGGATAAGAGGAGCAGCAGGACGAAGATCATAGACATTTTGTTGGCTTCTTGTTTTTTTTTGCTTTCTAGCTTTTTAATGGATAATTCTGTGTTAGACAGGTTGAGCATGAGTTGTTACATAGATGATAGAACAGCTTAATTTTTTTTTTTTTTTTATATAGAAATGTCACTGTGCCTGCGTTAAAAATAAGCTGATTGTATATTTTTTTATAAAACTTTAACAGGTTTTTTTATGACAGTTACTAGGCGTTGACTGCGGGTATTTAATACGGAGCAAAAATAAGTTACTTCTTTTTTTCTAATTCAAATATGATTCATTTTTATAATATGGAGCTCTCAACTAAAAGCTTTGCCGTCCCACTGCCATCCGAATCCATTTGAAACAAGAAACATTAAAATGATGAGATAGACTAAAATCAATAGCGACTGACAAATGAGTCCGTAAGTTATGATCAAATTTTAATGTTCGAGATTTTAATAGTCGATCCGAACTATTCAATATGTTCTCCATATTGAAATCTCATTAGAGACAAAATTTTATATTTTTCTGAATTTTTTAGTATTTGTTTGGTATTTTATAAAATTCTTAATCTAAACAATTCTGAACCCTTCAATAACTATGATTTTTTAAAATCTAAAAAAAATAGTAAATAAAATTAGAAAAATGTGAAATTTGGTCTCCAATAAAATTTCAATGTGGAGAACACATTGAACGGTTCAGATTAGCCATTAGAATATCAAAAGTTGAGATATAATCACAGCTGACGGGTCCATCCATCAGTCGTGGCTGATTTTAGCCTATTCGTTTCAGTAACGTTAACACATATCAATTTCATTTCCGTTCCGTTTTCAAAAACGAAACAGATTTTATATTTTGTTTAACGAATAATTTTGTTTAACGTTCTGTTCGGACGAAACCGAAGGAAACGTACGAAACGGATGGTTTTTGACAGGCCTAAGTTCCGTATTGTTCCACGTGATTAGGGCTGCATAACGTCGAAAACGGTGACGAAAATCATCTCTTTCGTTAATCGTTCCATGTATAAGATGAAAACTTTTAATTTTTTGGCATTTTGCGTTTCGTCCTACGAGAATTTGTGGCGTTAGTCGTTGCGTAATATTAGACGATTAAAACGACTAAACCGTTTACCGTGCCCAGCGAATATAGTTCATACACCTTTACGGGCCTGTTGTACCTTTACTTTCAATTTTATAAAAAGGCAATTGCTTGGCAACTTCCGTTTCCTTACAAAAATGCATGAAATTTTTAGGCCGACTGAACATATATATATATATATTTCAAGCATCATTCAACATTTCAGCATATACTTTGATTCATATACCACTTAAGCAATATATTTCTTTTCAATCCTCACAAAAACAACATTTAACATAAATAAATTACGTGCACTTGTTTAGAAAGAAACAAGTTGCCTAAAAAAACACCAGAAAACTGGTACACTTTGATTCATATACCAGAAAACACCATTTAAACAAAAATTTTTTTTTAAAAATCCATAAAAACAATACAAATTTTCTAGAATTCCAGAAAAATATACTTTCATTCATATACCAGAAAAAAAAAATTGATGCCAGAAAAAAGAATACAAATTACCAACTACAATTGAGGCTTAGGGTTTGCTCATGTGAATTCGAAACCATGGCTTCAAACATGAAGAAGATAAACTCTGGCCACGAATCGTGAGGCAACAAATCCGCTATTTAAATTACAACACTAAATGCAATTTCTATTAATAAGAGATAGTGCCTAAATGCAATTTCTGAAGCATAGAAATTAGACCATCTATCAAGCTGTTTTAAAAGCCCCAACATATACATCTCTTTTAATCAGCTGTTTAAATTAGACCAAAATCATTTCAAAATCGGACCAAAATCAGTTCATACAAACCCAAATTTGTTCAAAATAGACCAAATTTAACAGTGAGGAGAGGTGGGAGTTGAGACTAAGGGAAGCAGTGCTTCGAGATTGAGGGAAGTAGTGAGGAAAGAATACAGTCGAGAGGATAATGGATCGATGCAGTGAGGAGACAGATCGACGTAGTTGGAGGTGGGTGGTTGTGGTGGGGGTATTGTGGTGTTGTGGTCTGAGGTGCTGTCGATTGGAGAAGAGAGGTGAGAGAGGTGTTGTGGTCCGTGGTGCAGTCGATCAGAGAATAGAAGATCTCCGTGATGCTGTGGTCTGATCGGTGAAGAGAGGCGGAGAGGGTCTCTGTCTGGGTATTGCGAGAGAGAGAGAGAGACAGAAAAGAGAGATGTGAGGCGGAGAAAGAGAGGACGAAGAGATAGAGACGTGAAGAGAGGTGAGCGGCGCAAAAACCTAATTCTCTCTACATCGTTCTCTCCGCCTCGTCCTCTCTAATCCAATAATAATACCATGGTAGAAATTTTGGACGAAATTCGCGAAATAAACGACCACAAAATGTACCAGTTTCGCTAACCGTCCCGTTCTGAGATGTAATAGAATTTATATTTGCCTTAGCTGTTCCGTTTCTTAAATGAAACCGAAATCCTTATCCATTACTGTTCCATTCCGAACAAAACGAAACGAAAAAACAATCGAAACGGCTACCGTTTTCAGCCCTACACGTGATTAGTAGGGAAGGAAATCAAATCAAGTGTTGCGTGACACATGGTGTAGCGCAGCTCTTGGCTGTCTGATCAAGATCACATGAATAAAAGAGCTCCGTACATGTAATTTAGATTGATAGGTGATATAGCATTTATATATATGGTATTTGGCCGGACTTAACCCTAAAATCATAACCTAAAGTCTTGAAATTGTGTGCTTTCGGTTTGGATTTGTAGGATTTGGTATTGCTTTTGGTTTGTCTTTGAATTTCAGGAATTTGAGGCGAAACCAACGCAAATCGGCACCATTCCGGCAAGTTACAAGTGATCTGGTGCGGTCTACAACAACCCTGTGCGGCAGACACCTCACATCCCTCTTCTTTGGATGCCACCTATGCGACTAGCAACTCTCCTGTGCGGCCAACAGCCCTCTGGGGCCACCAAAACCTCTCTGGTGCGGCCAACAACTCTCTGGTGCGGCCAACACCCCTCCTGTGCGGCCAACAGCCTTCCTGTGCGGCCAACAGCTCTCCAGTGCGGCCTACAATGCATCCAACATGCCCTAGACATCTCCAGTGCGGAGTACAACCCAGCTGTGCGGCCAACACTTGGCTGGATGACTCATTCCTAGTCTAGCACGTTGTTGTACTCCGAACTGGGCCTGCTGTAGCCCGCACAGCCCAAGTCGTATCCCGCACCGACCTAACTGTACTCCGCACAGAACCCTAAACCTAACCCATTCCCTATATAAAGCGCCTCCCATGCCAAATTAGGGATCCTTCTCTCTATTTTTCCACTCCCCAGGCGGCTGCCTGGGGCTCCGCCACATTTCCCACCATTTCTCTCCACTGTAGCCCGCACAGCTCCATCGTTGCCCGCACAACACCACCGTATTCCGCACAACTCCACTTCGTACACCGCATAACACCATTTTCCTCTTCCGATCCACTCTCTGCTACGCCAATCACCCCGCACCACCGCCATTGCACCCCGCATCGCGCCTCTGGAGCTTGGATTTGATGCGACAGCAGTGATTTCGGCTCCGATTTCGACTCTAGAAGCTTGCAAGTAGGAGGAATAGGCTGGGTTACGGTTGTATCTTTCCTTTCTCTCTTGTTTGCTTGATTATGGAGTTTGTATCTTGCATTTCATCATTTACTTTCAGTTTTGAGCATATGCTCGGCTAGATTGCATTGTCTTAGGGCTTAGGTTAGATCTTGATGTTTGGATCAATGTATGACACTTGATATTTGGTATTTGATGTGTATTGCTTGTTAGATATTATTTGTGAATGCTTGTTTGTACTTGATTGATTAACTGAACCTCCTATTAGATGAATGGCCACATCTAATCTTGGTCAAAGGGGTAGGTTAGTTGATTGGTTGAACAAAGTGACTTGAGGTAGGATATAAACCGAAAGTTAGTCCAATTGGTACCCGACAGGGGAATGTTTCTGCTAAGGTGAAAGTCTAGTGGATACCTTCGAAAACAACAAGTGAACTTAGGTAGATTAAGCCATTATGCAAAATTTGAGGGTTAATCAACCTAATGGGGGTGTTAGACTAGGTTCCGGTCTCGATACCATGACCAACAAGCGACAGCTGAGGTCTAGGAAGTCCAAGTCCGGCTAGATCTGCCTCACACAAGCCAAAAACCAAGTTATTGAGTCGAAACACCATTAACTAAGGGGAGTGCGGGCAACATTGGTGCCTGTGCGGAGTACACAGGCCTAATCTGCTGCGCACTAGTCGGTATCGTCACGAAAGTGACCGGTGCCGACGACCCGAAGCCGGATTGAAAGTAAAACTGAAACCCTAGGACACTTTCATTGCATATTTTATCACCAAAACACCTAAAATTGTTAGTTGTTTGTCTCTATTTTGTTTGTCTCTTAGTTGATTGTCTTTGATAATTGTTAGTTTAAGCCAAAATCCTTCCTTTGATTGTCTAGATTTTGTGAATAAGTAAGGTTTAATACTCAATCTACCGTCCCTGTGGATTCGACCCCTAACTACATCCAACGATTTACCGTACGCTTGCGGTACTTTTAGGACTAAATTAGGGTATTATTAGCTACACACCAAGTTTTTTGGCGCCGTTGCCGGGGACGGTGTTGATATTAAAACTTACTTGAGTAGCAAGAGACTAGACCTTGTATCATTTTTCTTATTTTTCTTCATAAAAAAATAAAAAAATTCATTTGCATCACCATGTTCTATTTTTTTCAGAGATTTGAGCAAGAAATGGAGGATAATTGGAGTGATGAAGAAGATTCTTTGGCCCAACTCAATGAGAGAGTCGACCGCTTGATGAGACAAGCTCAAATTGAAGAAATGAAAAGAAGAGTGAGTCGATTGGAGAACCAATTCACAAACAAGAAAAATATGAGAAGGGAAGGATGGAGTCCACATCAAGATTCATACATCCACTACTCGAGCCATTCAACACACAACATGATGGTACCCAATTCGGGTATGGATCAAATATGGCATCAACTTAGTGTGTTGAACAACCTAACAAGAGAGGCATGTGGGGAAGAATGTGGAGAAACAAAAGCAACAACCACATGGGATGTACAACATGACACGCCATTCGGTGATGCAGGCCAAATCCAGGCTGCAGTGTACCCCGCACAGGCAGCAGTGTATCCCGCACAGTCAAGGGTGCAGGCAAGAGTGCAGCCAACACAGAGTCCAGTGTACCCTGCACAGACAAGGGTGCATCCCGGACAGTCAACAGTGAAGGCAAGGGTTCACTCCACACAAGGTCCAGTGTACTCCGCACACCCAAGAATGTATCCCGCACAGGCAGATATGTATCGCCCACAGACAAGGGTGCACCCCACACAGGACCAAGTGTACCCCGCACGGTCAGAAGTGTATCCCGCACAACCACCAGTCTGGACTTCTCAACCACCAATTTGGCCTGAACAACAAGTTCAGTGCACCCAAGGCCTAGTGTATCTCGCACAAGATGGAGTGTACCCCGCATTGTACACCAACAGGGAAGAATTTGATTATGGTTTGACCTATAACTCTTGTTTTTCTTTGGATAATGAAGGTTCAATGTCTCAACTAGACCCTAGATTTACTTTCGTTCCTGAAACTTATGATTCTCAATCACCTTTGCAAATGCCAAGTTATGAATCGTTGTTTGAAGATTTCATGGCTAGTGAAAGAAAGAAACGTGAGGAAATTCTTGAAAGATTGGATTCTTTGTCATCCAAGTTTGATACTTATACCACACTACTAGAGAAAATGACAAAGACTATAATTTTTCAAGAAGTGAGTCCTTCACAAAGTCTACATGGTGAACAAAATGCAAAAATGACATTGCAAAGTGATAGAGAATTAGAAAGTTTTAGTTCTCCCGTGTTGATTGGAGTTTGTTATGAGACGGATAGTGATGAAAGCACACAACTTGAAACAAATGAAGAACAAGAGAAAGTAGAAAAACCAAAATTTGTTGCACCACCTAATATCCTTCCAAATTTCATTCCACTTAGATTAACATGCTTTGTCAAATCTAAAGAGTTGGAATTAAAGCATCCTCCATCAGAATCTATCATTAAAGAACTCGAGAAGAAAGAAGATGGTGGTATCACTCTCAAAGTCGAGGCATCCGACATGAAGAATTACAAGTTTACCGAAATCAACTTGAGCCCTCAACTTGTAGAATGCTTGGAGAGTCCCAATGCGATGGAGGGCATCAAACCACACATCAAATATCGCATCACAATCGAACCAACCATTAAGACAACCAAGAAGGAGCACACCAAGCATGTCTCAAGAGTCTTGCTCAACCATTTTTGGGTGAACTATGATGCATTGACGGGGTGTAAAGTGAAGATAAGATGAGGAGAAAGGTGGTCAAGCTAGTGACCTTAAACAAGCGCTTCTTGGGAGGCAACCCAAGACTCTAAAAGTCTTCTCTTTATTTTAAATTTCAGTTTTGGAAATTTTAGAAAAATCAATAAAAATCTGAAAATGAAAAAAGCACAAAATGTTTAGGTTTATTTTAATTTTGTTTTCTGTTTTTAAAGTAATAAAAAAAAGAAAAAAACTGGGCATAATCGATGGATTCGAAATTTCAACTTGTTTCTCGAGGTGGGGAATTATCAATGACATAGGGTCATTTTTGTGTGTAATTTCAGGTTTGATTAATTGTGGATGTCCCCGGACGACTCGTACTAGAGCACCATGAGGCAAGAAGTGATGAAAACCTGCCTCGGCATGACCTCACACGAGTTGTCCGCTGCAATTTATTCAACCGGCACGATTTGAGCGTTGAATTGCCACATTAAACCAAGGAATCAACACTGTGCGGCTTACACAAATCCTACTATGCGGGTTGCAGAGCATTCACAAGCCACGGGTTCAACATGCCACGTCAAAATCCAGCACTATGCGGACAACAAACCACATTGTGCGGGTAACAGACCCTCCTATGCGGGAAACACCCTGCCTCTGTTGCCCGCACAGCTTGTAAAAATCCACACCAGAGAGCAATTTCCACTCAGTGTACTCCGCACAAGTCGAAACTGTTGCCCGCACAGTGGTCATTTTAGCCCAACCCGAGAGCAACTCAAGCGAGTGTACTCCGCACAATACACCTTGTAGTCCGCACAAGTCTCATTTTAACATAATCCGAGGGCAATTTAGACCATTGTAGCCTGCACAACTGACCTTTGTACCCCGTGCACTGCCAAAATCACCGCTCAACTAGCCGCTGCTTCACCAAATCCTGAAAACTTACAGTGCCGATCATGTGCCGCACACATCCAATTGCGCTCTAATTGTCGCAAGCCACTGCCACTTAGTGCCTATCACCACACCGATCGCTAATTTGGTATGTTTTCAATTGCCTTCTCTTTATTTTATCTGTGGTGAAGTGTAGCATTGAGGACAATGCTTTGTTCAAGCTTGGGGGAGGCTACAAACTTGTCTTTAAGAGTGCATCATGTCATATTTTTGAACTGTCAAAGGGCTTGTGCGGGTTACACATTGTCCCTGTGCGGAGTACATTTGTCCTCTAGAAAAACTGTGCCACTGAAATTGTCAGGTGTACCCCGCACAGGAATGGGTGTACCCCGCACAACACCTCTGGCACGTGGTTTGCACTATGTAATTGCATGTAAATATTTGGAAATCAATTGAATGTGCTTGTTTGTCCTTTGATTTGAAATGACAAGTGGTAGTTAACACGTTTATTTGTCAAGGTATTGAATGATTAAATAATTTTTGGATTAGTTTGTGTGCCAATGGACCAATGGTATGGATTTTGAAATTGACAGGACTTGAAACTTGGTTGCTTGAAATTGTTAAATGCTATTAGACAATGTCATAACCTTTTTTCGAGTGAACGGACTTGCATTTTACATGGACTTGTTCAAAAAGAGTATCATTAATGTGTGTAAACTTAAATTGAGTCTTGATTGATATTGCTTTTAAAATGCTTGGGACACCAACAAGCAAACTTAATGGGACCATTCATATAGTGTGAAAATGAGGGTGCTTTTGACATTAAGTGATAAAAATGAGCGGTTTAACCCAAATTATTATTATTTATTTTATGTTCTTATTTACTTATGCAAAAAAAAAAAAACAAAAAAAAAACAAAACAAAAAAAAACAAAAAAAAACAAAACAAAAAAAAATAAAAAAAAACAAAAAAAAACCAAAAACCCAAAAATAAATATATCTTAATTAAACCCCACCGCTCAGAAAGTCTTGAAACGATGTGAGAGCATCGAAAAAGGAATTCGCTGGGATCGATGGCTCGATGATATCGGTGGCCATAGGCGAGCGAATTCCGATTCAAGTCTTTCCGCTTAAGTCTCTTGCATAAAACCCTAAGGTGAGTAATCACCCACACTCGACTTGCACATAAATTGGTGAAAACTCTGTTTTTGGAAGACTCTAAACTAGTTGACATATTAATGAAATTGTTTACAAGACCATGGAAGGTGTGGGAATGAACGGGCAATCAATTTTGACTTTGCATGATTTTTTAATGAAGATAAGCTAGAGTCCTTGAGGTAGAAAATTGAAGTCATTAGGTCTAAGTATTGCACAAACTAATCGAAAAAATACTTAAACCTTTGATACCTTTTCAAAATAAATTGAGACGACCACTTGCATTCTTTTCAAAATTGTGAATTTCTTGCTTGCACAATCAATTGACGTTTCAACTTGTAGGAATTCGAGATGTTTTGGTTCAGATTTGGGTATTAGTCTACCACTAAGTTTAGGGTTTGCTTGAGGACAAGCAAGGCTTAAGCTTGGGGGGATTTGATATAGCATTTATATATATGGTATTTGGCCGGACTTAACCCTAAAATCATAACCTAAAGTCTTGAAATTGTGTGCTTTCGGTTTGGATTTGTAGGATTTGGTACTGCTTTTGGTTTGTCTTTGAATTTCAGGGATTTGAGGCGAAACCAACGCAAATCGGCACCATTCCGGCAAGTTACAAGTGATCCGGTGCGGTCTACAACAACCCTGTGCGGCAGACACCTCACTTCCCTCTTCTTTGGATGCCACCTGTGCTACTAGCAACTCTCCTGTGCGGCCAACAGCCCTCTGGGGCCACCAAAACCTCTCTGGTGCGGCCAACAACTCTCTGGTGCGGCCAACACCCCTCCTGTGCGGCCAACAGCCTTCCTGTGCGGCCAACAGCTCTCCAGTGCGGCCTACAATGCATCCAACATGCCCTGTACATCTCCAGTGCGGAGTACATCCCAGCTGTGCGGCCAACACTTGGCTGGATGACTCATTCCCAGCCTAGCACGCTGTTGTACTCCGAACTGGGCCTGCTGTAGCCCGCACAGCCCAAGTCGTATCCCGCACCCACCTAACTGTACTCCGCACAGAACCCTAAACCTAACCCATTCCCTATATAAAGCGCCTCCCATGCCAAATTAGGGATCCTTCTCTCTATTTTTCCACTCCCCAGGCGGCTGCCTGGGGCTCCGCCTCATTTCCCACCATTTCTCTCCACTGTAGCCCGCACAGCTCCATCGTTGCCCGCACAGCACCACCGTATCCCGCACAACTCCACTTCGTACACTGCATAACACCATTTTCCTCTTCCGATCCACTCTCTGCTACGCCAATAACCCCGCACCACCGCCATTGCACCCCGCATCGCGCCTCTGGAGCTTGGATTTCATGCGACAGCAGTGATTCCGGCTCCGATTTCGACTCTAGAAACTTGCAAGTAGGAGGAATAGGCTGGGTTACGGTTGTATCTTTCCTTTCTCTCTTGTTTGCTTGATTATGGAGTTTGTATCTTGCATTTCATCATTTACTTTCAGTTTTGAGCATATGTTAGGCTAGCTTGCATTGTCTTAGGGCTTAGGTTAGATCTTGATGTTTGGATGGATGTATGACACTTGATATTTGGTATTTGATGTGTATTGCTTGTTACATATTATTTGTGAATGCTTGTTTGTACTTGATTGATTAACTGAACCTCCTATTAGATGAATGGCCACATCTAATCTTGGTCAAAGGTGTAGGTTAGTTGATTGGTTGAACAAAGTGACTTGAGGTAGGATATAAACCGAAAGGTAGTCCAATTGGTACCCCACAGGGGAATGTTTCTGCTAAGGCGAAAGTCTAGTGGATACCTTTGAAAACAACAAGTGAACTTAGGTAGATTAAGCCAACATGCGACAGTTGAGGGTTAATCAACCTAATGGGGGTGTTAGACTAGGTTCCGGTCCCGATACCATGACCAACAAGCGACAGCTGAGGTCTAGGAAGTGCAAGTCCGGCTAGATCTGCCTCACACAAGCCAAAAACCAAGTTATTGAGTCGAAACACCATTAACTAAGGGGAGTGCGGGCAACATTGGTGCATGTGCGGAGTACACAGGCCTAATCTGCTGCACACTAGTCGGTATCGTCACGAAAGTGACCGGTGCCGACGACCCGAAGCCGGATTGAATGTAAAACTGAAACCCTATGACACTTTCATTGCATATTTTATCACCAAAACACCTAAAATTGTTAGTTGTTTGTCTCTATTTTGTTTGTCTCTTAGTTGATTGTCTTTGATAATTGTTAGTTTAAGCCAAAACCCTTCATTTGATTGTCTAGATTTTGTGAATAAGTAAGGTTTAATACTCAATCTACCGTCCCTGTGGATTCGACCCCTAACTACATCCAACGATTTACCGTACGCTTGCGGTACTTTTAGGACTAAATTAGGGTATTATTAGCTACACATCAATAGGCTCGTAAAAAATAAACCGTTCGATCAAGATCAGACGGCTTGTCGCGCGCCACCAGATTAGGATTGGATCTTACAATTATGTAAGATCCAAACCAAAGGATTTCATTTAGCAAATTTGGTATCATGTTTGAATAAGTCTTATTCCGAATAAGGTTTATTCGAAATGAAACCAAATGCGTCCGGAATAAGCCTTATTCGAATAAGGACTTATTCAATCCCTTATATAGATGGTATTAGAATAAAGAATTGAATAAGCCCTTATTCCGGACGCATTTGATTTCATCCCGAATAAGTCTTATTCGAAATAAGACTTATTCAACGTGATACCAAACACACCCCAAGTTCGTTGCTTACTGGACTTATGGCATGTTACCCCAATAAATATGGAACTATGCCCGATGCTTGATGTCATGTGATTTCTGTATATTATGTGACACTAGTCAGAAAAATAGTTTTTTTTTTAGAAATAATTTCTTTTTAGGTATCGAAATAAATTAGAAATAATGAGAAAAATAATTTTTTTCTAGGAATAACTTCTTCTAACAATTATATATACATAATTTGCTAAATACTAATAGCTAAATGAAATTCTGTGTGCTCTTTAATTAGTATTTTATTTAATATTAAAATAATAAATTTAATAATTTATTTAAATTAATATTAATTTGTTTATTTCTAACTCACCATCCAAACAACATTTCTTCTTCCCAAAATTAACACTTTTCCCATTCTTCCCAGAATTAACACTCTTCCCAGAATCCAAACGAGCCCCGATATAATTGAACCATTGATTTGGCCCAATCGAGACCAGTAAATTAATAGACTACTGTGTCTCCCAATCTGTTGAACAACTCTAAAGTTGATAGCCTCTAAAGTTAAGGAATTCAATATATATAAGATCTCTATTCATCTATCACTCCACCTGTCTGCTCAATTCACCACGGTGACATTTCAATGAGCCAATAATTCGCAATATATACTTGGACTAAGAGTCCCTTTTTTGTTTATTTTTTTAAATTTTATTTTGAAAATTTAATTTGAAAGATTTCACTAAGTTCAAGCACAATTTGCAATATGATCACTAAATGTATATAATATTATTGTTGGAATTATGTCATAGAAGTCAATATTTAATGACTTAAATTTTAGTTTACGTTATTGATGATATTTGATCATTTGTTCCTAAAATTTATTATTGGCAGATTATTCAAGTTGAGAATCTGAATTGTAGAAATTTGTGGATCCTCCATTAGAATGACAATAATAAATCTAAATCGTCCATAATCTTGATAATTAATAAGGAACATTAATTATCAGATAAGATTAGTATGCAAGTTAAGTAATGATTAAGTTCTACAAATCATAGATAAGGAGCTACCCACTTAATTATATATGTGTATGTTATTGGAACACAGTACATGACATGATCCAATGAAATAAATATATATGCATTGTGTTCTGTGTCATTATTTATTTCATAAGAGTTTGATTCTAAGTTTGAGATGTTCAACTTTTCCACATGAGGATAGATTCTATAAATATCGTCTAACGTGATTCCTGATAAAGGAAATTATATGAACTTTATTTATGTTCTCTTGAATTGTGCGGGAAAAAGTTGTTCATCAAGAAAATTCTATGTCTCTCATTAATATACCTACTGAGTGATGATATCTGTTGGGCGCCCCTTGATTGAGTTGGATAGTATGCATGCAAACTAGACGATCATATCTAAGATTAAGAAATGTATAATATGCAAGAATGACACATTCCTATATTGGATTATACAATGATATCATGTGACATAAGAATCAAAATAAGGAAATACTTTTATTTCTTATGTAGGATTAAAATATTATAGCAGTACAATATTTATGTGAATTTTAAATTATAGTGTGTTGCTAGATACCGCCTGTGATTATTGAAAATAAATAACGATTTTATTTTCATGGCCAATATAACATAAATCCTCAAAAAATCACACAAATAGGACTTTAACCATACAATACATTATTTATTTATTCGTAGCAGTGAGTACTGTGAAAATATGATAAGTTGAATAATTAATTATATACCGTTGAGAACCATTATAATTAATTCAGTCAAAAGGATTATATAAAATAAATTAATGCATTTGCTAATCCCAAAATAATTATTAATAAGTTAATATTAATTTTGTTCAACATACTTTCATTTAATTGGTTGAATTAAATTAAAATATAGGCTTAATTTAGTTAGTCTATTTGAGTCCAAATTGGAGACAATTATTTTGGCCCATTAAATAAAGAATTTAGTGGATAAAATTTGAGACAACACATGGGTCAAGGGAACCCATGTGTGGCCGGCCTAGAGTGTGGCAATTGTATAAATATGCAAAGTGTGGTAAGTAGCGTTTGAGCTCTATATAAGGACCACTAATTAGTGCATTTGCAACCCTAATATCTCCATTCGCTCTGTTCATCTCTTGGCCGCCACCTTCAAGCATGGAGAGAAATTGTTCTCCTCCTTGTTTTGCTCTCTCTTGCATCTCCATAGGAGCACATGTGTTGAGCACTAATTTCACTAATTAATTGTTAATTGGAGAGAAGAAAATAAATGGATTAGCTTCTTTCTCTTTCTTGCTAGCATAAGAATTGGATAAATTGGTTAATCTCCTTGGTGGACTCGAGGCCAACCACGAGGAGAAGAAGGGAGGCGAGCCACCGACCTCAATGCCATGGTCGAGTCTTACAAATACGATTTTGCATGTGGGCTTTGAAATTGCAAACTGAGTAGGAACAAGGGCACGAACAAGAAAACTCGAACAGCTGTTTTCGCTCCCCAGTTCGTTGTTCGCGGCTCACTATTCGCCAAAAAAGGAGAAATGAGAACAAGCACTGGCTCACCGTTCGTAAAAATTTGTTCACCGTTTGGTTTCACGCGAACTACCCTTGTTCGCTAACAGAAACAAGGACTTGTTCCTTGTTCTTTTTCTCATTTGGATTTGGGAAAACTAAAAACAAGAGCCTTGTTCTTTGTTCTTGAGCATGTCAAACACACCAATATTTCGAGTCCGAATTTCATAGTTCTTACAGTTCGGAAGAGGACGTGAGATCTATATAATGGTCAATGTCAACTCTATAAACTGGAAATGGAAATTAACAAAAAAATGTAATTTATTATGGGAGATCCAAGAACAAAGTTAAATGGAGTTTAAACAATGACGTGTTCATACTTACCTAATAATTTACAATTCAAATTGTGGATCTCAAAGCAGACTCTAAAACTAATAAAAAAAAATGAAATATTATTCCTTATATATGATATATCATATATTAATGTGGCGCTGTCATTTGTAAATGGAGGGTCTACCAGTCGAATTATAGTAGCACATATAAAATAGCTAGGGAACCTGGAATACTCCTAAAAAGGTCCCTCCAAAGTCCAAAACAAGAATACCATCCTAGAAATTACTTAATTCAGCAGGACTGGGGAAAAAAAAAATAAACACAGTTATGTATGCAGAGGACCTCACACCATTTGCACTGTGTGGTCTAAAAAACTTCGGTTTTTACAACAAAAGCAAGTGCAAAATGAAGATAATTCTTTGATTATATCCTCCATAATGATAATTTCTGCCACGCGGGAAATAAAAACCTACCTTCTCTTTTGGCTAATAGAGGAGGGACATTATTTTGCCCAAAATATAATAAAAGGTTGCTTCATCTTTTGCCATGTAGCAATAGCAATCAGGTTGTGCTGCTGCTTTTTGCATACATTTCCTGACAATGGAAATCATCAATTGGACGATTTTGTCAATTAATATTAAGGATTCCGAGCTTTGATAAATTAATCAGCAAGATTACAGTTATGGCTGTCAAACATGGGAAACGGGCACGAAACAAAGGTGTTCCGTTTCTGTTTCATTTCAGTAACGAACAAAAGTACTATTTCGCTTCTGTTTTTTTTTTCCGGTAAACAAAATAGTTTTCTGTTCCTCTTCTTCATTCTCCCTTGAAATCAGTCCATTTTCCTGTTCTGTTACGTTCTGTTTCGGTAAAGTTGACAAAATCTCGTTTCGTTTCCGTTCCATTTCTGAAAACGAAACAATTTTCTCTTCCATTTCTGTTTTGTTTTGGACAGAACGAAACAAAAACGTGCAAAACAGCAGTATATTGACAGCCCTTAATCAGTGAAAGAATAGAAGTTCAATTTTACATAACGAATCATCATTACAACTGTGTGACAATAAGTCAATAAATAAGAGAAATCCTGGCCCTCAAAAAAAAAAGAGAAATCCGAGAGATAACGATCATTTAACACGCATATAAGGAAAAAAGAAAGGAAATGTAGCAATTTCCAAAGAACTTGGGGCGGTTCAGAAAAATTGACTTCTTACACCAACAAAAGCACAAGCAACCTTATATTTGTAACATGTAAATGAGATTCGAGATAAAAACCGAGCAAAAGCTAACCTCCTAATGAATAAATGAACATCTGTCCAAAGAATACATTCAAAAGATAATATATAATAGAACTATAGAAGAAACATCGGGCCAGATTGAAACATAATAAGCAGGTCATAGCAATTTAAGAATGGCTGGCCTACAAACAAGGCAATGACAGCAGGACAAACCAACTAAACCAATTTAAGGGATGGTATGCACTGTAGAGATGCTATTCTAATTTTGGGTATAAGGTTACTGATTGACAAGGTGCTGGTACTGCACAAAATTACTGGTACTACTGTTATACAAGAATTTAAGAAAAATTGAACAAGATTTTTTTTTTTTTGTTTTTTTATACCGAGGGTTGATAGTTGTAATTACACTGTTTGTTGTAGTAAGGTCCTATGATGTAAGTAAGGGTATTATGCTACAACATTTTCAGTTTCAGGCTGTTGACCCAACCTGGTTTGTTGTAGTGAGGAATTATAAAGAACGACCGTTTTTCATCCCATCTGAGTCCCTTTCAGGCTTTCACTTGAGCAAAATAATTTCCGACGTAATATTAATTTGAGAGAATAATATAAGGAAAAAATAAAATAATGTAACGAATCTGAAAATCAGTATCGTCATAAGCGTTGCTCAGCACCGTATATTCTCATTAAACTGTACCACTATACAAGTCCACAGTGGCATGCACCACCTGGTACCAACAAAAAGTTCCAATCATTTTGATCCTTATCTGATGAAGTTCTACTAAAAAAAAAAGATTGAATCAATGTCCAATATAAAAATTAATAAAAAACATGTAAAATTACCATTCCTTGTCCTCTGTCTCTGGCTCTCTGGTCCTCAGACGTGATCTTACCAACAGAAGGAAAGGAAACATTCCCCTCATACAAGTGCTGGTGATGAGGCAGAATATCCTAGAAGCTGTCTCGTCCTAGCTCCTGCTCTAAAGCAAGGTTTTGGTTCCACAGAAGGAGACCCTAGTATGGCTCTTGCACTACTACCAGGTTCAGTTTTGGGGATGAAGATACCAGGCATATGTGACATGGTGTTATGTTTCACCGACCAATATGCACCTCTGCTCTTTCTTGCATTTGCAGCCTCAAAGTACTGTTCATACTGTATGGTATGGGCATCCTCCCAGTTGTCAAATTTTGGTATGCGTGGATTTATCTAAAGAGTTGCACGAATGACAAGTTTGTTTTCTTCACTTATTATATTATCAATTTAATGGTAGCATTTATCAAATTTTATATCATATGTAAGAGGATGATAAAATCAGTTATCCTCTTAACCTTACAATATACCTCTTTTCCTAATTTATTATAGTCTAAAACTCTAAATACATTTACTTTTCCACAACATGTAATTTTAATTGTTTCTTCTTTCAATTGGATTCGGATGCCAATGGGCAAATCTGTTACTTGAGTGCGTTAGATGAAAAAAAAAAGAAGCATATTTGAATTACAAGAAAAGTAAAATAATATATTTTAAAAAATTGTTCCGTATTAATCTACTCAACGGTCAAAACCAATTGTCATAATATATAAATGTTAGATATATATATAATCTTCAATATTTGGAAATATACCCCTTGAATCTTTAAAATCAGATATATACCCTTCTAATCATCTTAATTTAATATATTAACCCTTTTTTTAATATGTTAACGATAATTTAACTATAAAAAATCAAAATTTAAAATTTATGACGAAATTACTCTTCTTCTAGGGTCCCCTATCTCTCACATGAACTCTTCTTCTGACCTTTTTATTCATGAACTCTCATGTCGATATGCATAGAGCTGTCAAACGCGTCAAAAAAGCACGGAACGGACTGTTCCGTTAAGTAACGCGGTATAGAATTCCATTTCGTTAACTGTTTCGTTTCTGAAACGGCACAAAATTTCATTTTGTTAACCGTTCCACTTCAGAAATAACACATGAAACGGTTTGAAATGAGGCTGAAACAGTCGAAACGGTATAATTCCATGTTCCGTTTACCGTTTCGTTATTGGAACGGAATGAAAACCAATTTTGTTAACTGTTTCGTTTCACTTAAACGAAACGGCACCACGTGCCATTTTTTCACGCTGATGGAATCCAGTTGTCGATTTGTGCTATATAAAGAGGCTCTTCCCGCCTAGAAAATACAATTATTTTATTTTTGTTTTCACATCCTTTATGACCCTGATTAATTGTTGCTTCTTCCTATCATAAGCTCTCGAAGATATATCAAAATTTTTGATATACATAAAAATAATTGTCATGATTTGGTAGCTTGTGTTGTTCATAAACTTAAAAATCAAATTCTTTATAACATTTGTAAGGACGATTATAAGACAATTTTAATTATCTTTATCATTACATGTTCTCCGGTTTTTTTTTTGAATTTATTGAGTTACTTGATTTTCGTCAATGATACCATGAGTACAGATTTGAACTAGTTAAATTTAGATGGATTATAATTGTTGGATTAACTACAAAATAATCAATGTTATGTGCTCTAGAAGATTCACGTATCCTCAAGACATGATAACTTATTGTTATCTAATGAATAATTGGGCCTAGCAAGATCGGCACCAGAGTGTTTGAGAATAAAAGGTCAGAATTATCGAGAAACAGAGGGCCAGAGTGGTCGCTAGAAGGAGGGTAATTACGTAATTTTTCATTTCTTGAATTTACATTATCATTAAAATATTCAATAAGGATAAATATACTAAATTAACATGATTAGAAGGCTACATATCTCATTATAAAGATTAGAGGGTTATATTTCCAATTAGAGAAAATTAGAGGGGTATACACCTAATTCCCAATAAAATATAATCAACTTAATTTTGAAGCGCAGGTACAGTAATCAACTTGAAAAAAAAAAAAAAAAATGTGCTGTTCTCATCTATATAGTAGGTCATCTCAAAGTATCTAACACAAAAACCATTCAAAAGTCTAGAAATCAAAAGAAACAAGAAAGAAAGAAAATGTCTATGTCTATCATCTTCTTCCTGCTCCTCTCATCTTGCACCTCCTCTGTGTTATCCGCTGATGTAAATGACGGATTGGTGCTCCTCAAAATCAAGGAGCAGCTCGGTAACCCCCAAGAGCTCAGTAACTTGGCCGAAGTCTATCAGCACTGCGGTGGAGCGACATTTAATTTTCATGGCGAAATACAATGCGACAACAACGGTCGTATACACTATCTTACCCTTCTAAGCATCACTGCATCTGCCCCCTTTCCGGAAGCCATTTGTGACTTGACCGAACTAGAAGGACTTTCTTTACTCTCCCTTTATAATCTTTATGGTCCGATTCCTTCTTGCATTAGCCAACTTTCCAATCTTAATTTATTAGATATAGAACGTACAGGCCTCTCTGGTTCTCTTCCAGAGTCTCTCTTTCTCAACCATCAAAAACTCAAATACCTCATTTTAACATCAAATGCCTTCTCAGGTTCAATTCCCACATCTCTATCAACCATACCCACCTTAAGTGACCTGGATCTTTCAAACAACTCCCTAACAGGTACTATACCACCGGATCTTGTGCATGGTCAGGATGCAGCAATTTCCCTTAATGACAACAGGTTGACTGGTGAAATACCGAAGTGTTACCAATGGTTACCTCTTCACGCGATCTCTGTCCGTAACAACGAGCTCACTGGAGATCCTTCTTTTTTATTCAATAAAGAAAACATCATTGGGATTGATTTATCTCATAATGACTTTGAGTTTGATTTGAGTAATGTTGAAATCTCGAAATCACTAAGAAGCCTGTACCTAGGTTTCAACAAAATCTATGGGAACATACCGCAGTCAATTGCAAGTGCGCATGCTGATTATTTAATTGACCTCGATTTGAGAAACAACAACCTGTGTGGGGAGATACCACAAAGTCAGGTTGCCCCATGGCAGCCTTTTGAAGCTTCTATTTTCGCTAACAATAAATGCCTATGTGGGAGCCCACTGCCACCATGCCAAAACCCAGGGCCAGCACCTTGATCACCTGTACCAGCAGCCGTTTGAAAATTTGAAACCTTAAGGATCTACGTTTACGGTTATGCATTTGATTTTTTTTATTATTAGAGAAGTCATATATGATGATTTACGTTTTTCCTTATTTTTATTTTTGGCTTTAGATGCCATGTTCCATGCTATTTTGATGTACTCAGAGTAATGCAACTTCAGCGTTTTATTATCAGTAATTTATATGCATTTAGTATTGCGTGGATTTTTTCTTATTAGTTTTTTTTTTTTTTGAAGAAGGGCCCGTAGGCTTAAACAATTAAACATTAAACTGTTACATCATTACAGTAGGGATCCAGTAGGAAGGAAAAGTAAAATCTAAAGCCTTGGCTCTATTAATCCTAGCATATTTAGCCAAACCATCTGCTAGTTGGTTATCCTCCCTACTAACATGAATACATTTGAAGCCTAATTCTCCCCTGAGTCTTGCTATTAAATCTAACACATCACGATAAACTTGCCACTCGACAGCATCAATACCAGTCAGGCCATTAATGACATTGCAAAGTTGGAGGCAATCTGAAAGGAAATACGCCTCCTTGATTCCCATGGCAGCTGATATCACACATTTATATATACGTTTTGACCGGACTTTAGCCTAAATCGCAACTCAATACCTATGTGTTTATGCGTGTTTTAGTTTATTTCTGTAGGATTTTGATACTTCTTGGGTCTATATTCATTTTGTATGAACTTGGAGGAATTTTGGTGAAGTTTGGCACAAGAAACATGAAGATTTTAATCTTGTGCGGCCTGGACAGGATTCTGTGCGGCCCGCACAGCACCCAGCCTGCATGCCAGACAAGCGACATGGGCCAGACGACTCATTCCTGGCCCATGCGACCCGCACCAAACTCCCATGCGCCCCGCACGTGACTTCGAACCCTAGTTTCGCAGCTATATAAAGCCTCCGAAACCCCGAAATTAGGACATCCTTTTCTCTCTCCCATCCAAGGCGGCGTCGCACCAAGACCTACTCGATCCACCACTCCACCTCTCCCGTGCAGTCCGCACAGCCACCCTGTGCGACCCGCACAGAACCTCCGGCCGCCTTGTGAGCCACGTTTCGACCACGTTTCAACCATCCCTCGACCCAGGAAGCCATATCTCCAGTCTAGAGGCTTGATTAGAGGCGTTTGCCTTCCTCCTTTCTTCTCTTTGGTTATGAAAATTGTATCTTTCCCCTTCTTGCTTTTTTATTGTGTTTTCATTATGGTAGGCTAGATTAGTTTGTTCTAGGGTCATGTTTGAACCAAGGTTAGGATTGATGTAATGGATGAATGACTAAGTTTCTACGGTTTATCACTTGTTGGTTGTTTATTGCTTATGCTTGCTTTGTGTTTGATGAATTGTGTTGAACCTCCTACTAGGTGAATGACCACACCTAGTCTTGGCTAAAGTTGTAGACTAATTGATTGAATTGAGTAAGCAATTTAAGGTAGGTTAGGAGCCGAAAGGTGACCAATTGGTATCCCAAAAGGAGAAGATTTCTAATTAGGCGAAAGTCGGTTAGATACCTTTGTAAACTAACTTGTGAACTTAGGATAGTTAGTCTAACAAGCGAAAGTGAGGGTTAACTAGACTAATGGGGGCTTTAGACTAGGTTCCGTGTCACGGTACCATGACCAACATGCGACGGCTGAGGTCTAGGGAGTCCAAGTCCGGCTAGATCTGTCCCAAACCGGTTAGAAACTTAATTGTCATGCATTGCACCATTAACCAAGGGTCGTCCCGCACCAAGTACTACCTGTGCGGGTCGCATGGAATCCCGTGCAAGTCGCACAGGGCTAGTCTAGCGCTACATGAGTTAACGTTACGTGCGACAGCACGCGCGTTGACAGCCCGAAGCCTAACCACGGTAAAAACAGAAAATAACCAATTTGTTACTTGCTTTAATTTTGTTTCTAGTTTAATTGTTTGTTTATCTCATTTTGTCATTGTTAAAGACCAAAACCAACTCATTTGACCGACCTAGATTTTGTGAAACGGTAAACTTAATACTCAACTAATCCGTCCTTGTGGTTCGACCCCTAAACCATATCCAACGATAGACCGTATGCTTGCGGTATATTTTAGGACAATTTAGGGTATTAGTTTGCACACATCAGTAGCTACTTCATTTACGGCCATTCTGAGTGCCAAAAATTCAGCATGAAAAGGTGAGTTTGCCTGCACACAGTCCGTCTGGTATTGTGTTAGGGTACTATTACCAGAAAACAAGATGTAGGCTATGCTAGCACCCCCATCTCTTTCATGAACCCATGAGCCATCAAGAAAACAATGGTACTGTTCATTGCTGTGGCCAGAAATATTAACGCCACAAGAGGGCCTAGGCACTGTAACACTTAGCAATTGTGACCATCTATAAGCAGTCCCCAGTACCTGTTGATGGTGAAGCTTGGTACCCTCAAACACTTCCTTGCATCTGAATTTCCATAGGTGCCATGTCACAGAGAAGAATGTGGCCACCTGGGTTGGGTCTAAAAGCATCATTGTCTGTGCTATAATTTCCATAGTGTTGTTAGGCAGCAAATCAGTTCTCAAACCAAAACAAGAGGCCATCCATACTTGCATAGCTTTAGGGCACTTAAACAGTGAGTGAACAACATCCTCCTCCAAGCTACCACACATACCACATCCTTGAGGAGGTTTACTGAGTCTGTGACTGAGAACCATGTCTACCGGTAGAGCCTCTTTGACCGCCTTCCATAGGAAGAGTCTTGTTCTTGGTAGAACACCGGGAGAGTACCAAATAGCTTTGTACACCTTCTTATGGGCCTGTTGTATCGGCGACTGAGTTGTGATATTCTTTATCAAAAGCTTGTATGCATTCTTAAGTGTGAACTGACCATTTTTAGCAGCTATGAAAAGTAACTTGTCTTCACCGCCATTTAAACCAGGGTCATTGGACATCGCAATAGCAATATAGAGGGCACCATAAAACCCAAAGGCTATTGTATGAGCTTCTCAGTGCAACAGCCACCACTTGCTTCATTGGCCAAGTCTGCCACTACTTATTAGTCATATGCATGCAATTACCAAATGGTATTTCCTTTTCTTTTTTTCTATCTTCAATTCAACGCTTAGAGGGGGAAAAAACCGAAGGAAGTTGTAAAAGAGCCCGCACATGAGCTCTGTTTTGTGGGACCCAGTACGCATTGGTGAGGGACAAAAAGAACGTGTTGCAATATACATTAGCCAGGTAGAAAATTGATTCATTGTTGTGAACTTGTGATTAATAAGATAAGACGGTACAATCAATTTAGTGTTTGTTCGATCAATGAGAATTGTTTCAGCTTCTGGAATATGTTTTTAGTATATTCCATATGTAGAACCGTTTAAAAAGGAAAAAGGAAAAACTAGAAAACCTACTTACTAAATTTGATTTGAGTATTTCATATTGTATTGTTGATTATATTAAAGCTTTTATATATTTAATATCTATAAAGAACCATATTACTGCAAAAAAAAAAGAACTATAGGGCATGCTCTTAATAAAGGAGAGAAAAAGAAAATTCAATTAAGCTCCTTTTTCCCCCCTTTTCTATAAATATTTACTAGGTACAAATCCACATAATAATCTCCCATTTAAAATTCTTAATGTACAATTCAAGCTTCATTATGATTAATTGTACCTCAAGAAATTTCAGATGAAAATATTATTAATTCCTTTCGTCTCAATCTCGAGTCCAAAATTCACAGTTTTTATTAGTCCCAAAGAGGACGTGAGATCTAAAAAATGGCCAATGTCAACTCTAAACTGGAAAAGGAAACTAATAAAATATGTAATTCTGGAGATACAAAAACAGAAGTTACTGGAGTTTACAATATTGACATGTTCATACTTATCTAATAATTTACAATTCAATTTGTGGATCTCAAAGAAGACTCTCGACCAGTAGAAAAGTGAAATATTCCTTATATATGATATATATATTCATGTGGCAATGTCATGTAAATGGAAAACCAATCGAACTATAAATATGTCAACTTCAACAATTTAAATATATATGTCAACTTCAAATATTACTTTCAATATTTAAATATGCCAACTTCAACAATTACAACATTAGCTTCAACATTTATGAATATTAATTTCAACGGTTATGAAGTGTGTGAGAGGGAGAGAGGGGAGGGTGGGGGAGGGGGGGAGCGTACGCGGGAGGGGTGGGGGGGGTAGAGCGTACGCGGGAGGGGTGGAGGAGGGGGAGCAGCGTACGCATCGCTAGGGATAAGGATAAGTGCTGGGATGAGTTAGTTGCAGTGTACGAGTCGTTGTCACTAGATAATTAATAAGGGTGTTAAGAAACGCGGAAATGATGGGAATGATAGAATCTTGGAGATGGTTCTAAATAATTCCGATTCAGAAGTGCTACACTTTTACGTGGTCACTTTTTTAATTTTTTTCAAGTTAATTAACATCCTGATATATTTCAAATAATTAAGAATAAAAATTGAAATTACATTTTATGGACAAATTAGTTTGTTTAGACAATATTTAGGAAAGATGTTAATTGAAACTTTATTTTTTTCTTTTTGTGTTGAAGTCTGGATAGCAAACACTGATCCGGCAGATTTTTAGGTAAAATGAAATAAAAAGAGAATACTGAATTTATCACCTCTTCGCATGGCAACCACCACAATGTATTTTCTTCGAAATATATATATACACACACACAGTCTTAATTAGCATTGTTATTTATTTATTTTTTTTTGGGATGTTGGAATATTTAGAAAATTTTGCAAGAAATATTCCATCATTATGGACATATATTGCTTGATGAATAGGAATTGTTGAATATGGTAATATCTCAAAAATAAATATGGCCATCGAGTATAATATCTTGGAAATTTGTGTAAAAGATTGTGATGTCTAATAATGGTGGATTTGTAATTAAATATTGCCATATGTTGATTGACCATTATGGTAATACTTGGATGACACTCTTGGTGTCTCCAGTATAAATAGGGGTTTGTCCCTAAGAGACAAGACAAGCACAAATATACACGCTACGTCCCTCTCTAATACTCTCCATCAGTTTTAGAGAGAGAGAACAGTCGAGTTTAGACACACTGCTCTCAAGGGTTGTCTTGCTCACTTGGAAGATCATTTCCCCAATCTTGATGGAGCATAGAAGCCATACTCAAGATCATAGAATAACCAGATGGATCCAGGTAATGCTTCCGCTTAGTTTATGTTAAAGTTTCACATGAGTCTTTCCTTGGGATTCAAAAACTAACAATTGGTATCAGAGCCAACTCATGTTGAATCATTATGATTTCGATTTTTTATTGGATTAAGATCTTTAATTCTTGATTAAAGACTTCTTTTTTCAAAAAAAAATCAAAATAATTAATGTTTCACTTCTATGTAGTGCTGAAAAGTTTTGTTATACGGCATATATAATATGAAAATTATTTTGAAAATAGTGTACGGTTTTAATAAAAATCATAAAGTTTCCTTATATTTATTTATTTTAATATGGTTAGTTCCATATTTTTTTTACCGAATATAAAAAAGGGCTTACGCTTAAAAAAAAAATTGATATTCGGCAGTTAAATTATGAAATTTATATTTTCATAAATTCAGTTATTATTAATAAGAAAATAAATTATGTTTATGATTTCGTGATTAAATATCATATGGTAAATAATCTGTGAGGATTAATTTTATTCGTTTATTTGGGTAACTAAACATTTAATTTTGATATATGGCATGTTATAAATATCAATATTTATTTAGGTTAAATTTTGGATTGATATTGCAATTAGCATTATATGGTAATTAAACCTTCCAAAATTTCGTACGTATTTTATTCAAGTTTTATGTTTTGGTAATTAAACCTTCTATTTTGGTAACTAATCTAGTATGGCAACTAGATGAAATAAATTTAGTATGGTTTAATTTAAATTAAGCAAGCTTATTAAAAAAATTATGAAAATTTGATTACGTAAAGCATTCAGTTTTGGAAATAAGCATAATTTGGTAATAGCAATTTAATATTGTTAATTAATAATTTATTTTAAGAAAATTTTGATATAAGGTATATTTGAATATTAAAATTCATGCTTAACTAAAGTTTTAGAAAATTTTTCTTGTGGTATAAAGAATTTGTTATCAAATTTAAATTTATTTTTTATCTGACCTAATTAATGGATGAATTAAGATTAGTTTAGTTGTCTAGGTAAGGGAGAAATTTTTAGGATTTCTCGATTAGTTTGAGACGACTTCTACTTTTCTATGTCTACGGTCCATCAAACGGTTTATTTCACTCTGAAATAATCTGTTCTAGTTAGGTATTGACCAGATTGAGTTCGAACGATTCGTTAGATTCCATAACGTTTCGTCTTGGTTATTATGCAGTTTGTATATGTTTTGTACAAGCAGCAATTGGTTACCATTTATAAGCTTTTGCACTAGTTAGGTACAAATAGCACCTATATTTCTTCCTCTTCTTTCCCCTGCCGTGGTTTTCATTAGTAAGAGCTGTAAGCGTTGGGTTACACCATATTGTCATGAGGAGAAGTTCTGTCGCAGAAAATAAGGTCGGCGCCTAAGTGTCCATATGACCCTGACCTTTTCTGGGAATATTTCTTGGATGCGGTGTAATTTTAATGGCTGCTGGCTGAAGAGGAAACTATCACTTTCTTTTCTTATCTTAATGCAATGCATACTAGCTTGTATGATTGCATCTCTCTTATGGTCTCTTTTGAATATTTTGTTACTTACCAAACCAGACTATTTAAGGTTTGACGATTTGTATGTATGTCAAAGATTCATTACAAAAGGTACCTTTTAGATTTTGCAACCGAGTTTAAGTTAAATCATCTTAGGTTAGATTTGTTAAACTTTTCAAACAAGTTAAATGTGCATATTGAAAAATTTATTTATTTTTTTGGTATACTTTAAATCTAAAATAAAAATATTAAATTATATATATATTTGAGTTTTGGGCCAGTCTTGTTGTCATCCCGCCAAAGTGGACTCTCACATCATAGTTATCTCAAACCCAAAGTATAAAAGGGTTCCGTGTATGTAATAAGTACAGATATTGGATCGGCCCAAAGGAAGATCAATGTTTGTTCATATTACATGTACATTCTTGTAGTAGTAAATGGATGATAATTATTAAGTTTTACATGAAATCAATTAATCGGCCCAAAGGAAGATTAGTTGATTGGCATGTTATGAATTGTTACATTTGATTACTACACCTAGTTGATTGAAGTTTGTAAGAAGTCTCCAAAGAGCACTTGCAAATGAAAAAAGACTAGTTGATGGATATGAATCTTTATTTTGTGAATTATTGTTATACAATTAAGTTTAATATAAGTGCATTAAGTTTAGTTCTTGATATAATATTCCGACTAATATTAATAGCATTTTCATGTTATTAAGTTCCAACATTAAATTAAAAGAATATCAATTTGGTTTCATCTCGACCTTATGATAGATACTCTCGATAAGGTTATAAATCAGAGTTTCACAACTCAGATTAAGGAGGGAGCATCAAGTCACATGTGTCTTATGATCATTTATGAGACATTCAGGGGCATAATTCTAATTCCATAAGTACTATAAAAAAATTGAGAAAAAATTTGCCAAGAATGAAAAGTTAGTTATCTGAAGTCTGTCAGGAGACTCCAAAGAGCACTTGCAGATGAAAAGTGACTAATTGTGTATATTTCATGGCATACCATTAGAGAAACCTCAATAAAGTTAAGAAATTCTTGAAGAAAATTTAGGAAATATATTTGCTAAGAATGAAAAGTTAGCTCTTTGAATTCTGTCAGGAGACTCCAAAGAGCACTCACTGATGGATAGTGACTATATTTATACGTTCATGGTAATATACTCAAGCCTCCTAAATAAAGTATAAAGTCAACATAAAAATGGATACATTTGGAAATATCGTATCATACTATAAGCACTAAAATATATTGTATGATAACAAGTTTTAACTAGTGCTTAAATTTCTTCATATTTAGTTTAATCAAGATGAATTGCATAATGCTTCATAAATTCATCTCGAATATGGTACATGAGAAAAATATGTTGAAGATGAGATATACAGTATTCAAGTTGCTTATAACTATAAGAATAAAAATAGAATATGAAACATAAGTTGAGAATAAAATTGC
Source organism: Rhynchospora pubera (assembly GCA_028095005.1). Lineage (NCBI taxonomy): Eukaryota > Viridiplantae > Streptophyta > Magnoliopsida > Poales > Cyperaceae > Rhynchospora > Rhynchospora pubera. Next base: position 59,459,687 of record CM051459.1, on the reverse strand, counting down.
TAATTTAGAATAAAAGATGAGGACATTAAAAAAAATATTATACTTGGCTTGTCAAGAAAAGAATAATTCTCCTTATTATGGTCTTTGCAGAAGTCAAATTAATTGACACATGACATATAGATTTGTATGAAACTATAAGCATTAGTATTTGTCCATGCAAATATTACTTATATAGTCAAATGTCAACTGATGGTGAAAGAAACATCCTTGTTGGCAGAAACAACAAAGAAGCTATAAAGAATTTAGATTGTTATTAAGTAGTGGATCATATTTGGACTTACATTAGACATTTATAGTTTCATTCTTTAGATGAAATTTAAATTCTATCTCTATTGACAAATAAGAATTTAATTGTTATTTGAGAATAGAAATTGGATTTTCTCAAATAAGGTTCAAAATAAAAGTGGATCCATGTTTTCTTTAGTATATGACAATCATTTTTTGAGATAATTGCTTCTTCAAGAAAAATCTGCATAAATTGACTTATGAGAACTCAATAATAATTTGACACAAAAGTTAAGTCATATTTCTTATGAATAAAATAATTTGTGCAAAATTAAGGTCTCAAAATTTTAGAAATAGCAGTTTATTTAAAGTATAAACTAAGATAATGATAAATAAAATTCAACCTTATAAGCCACATGAGAAGAAGTTGAATATAAAGATAATTAATTATTGTCTAGTTGATTTTGTCAAGATCTAGGGGTTATATATTTTAATAGACCTTCCAACTAAGGTTATATTAGATATAAAAAAAGTTAAGTTCCTTGAAAGTGTTTTGGTTGCAGGGGGTGATATGACACATAAGATATTATCATCAAACAAGTTTATGTTCAGGATACTATGGGCTCAAATCCAGGAAATTAAAAAGAACAAATATGAAATATATCATATTTCAATATTGATACAAATCATATTTAGACTGTCTTGGATATTGATCCTAGTAATAGTTATATTGAAGGTAATAATGTCATTGAACAACTACAAATTTCTCAAGAACATATGCTAAATATATCCAATATAAGAGATTGGCAATATCAGATGGTTATGTTGTCTTTAAAATTATGAGTTTGACATTAAGGATAATAGATGATCTTTAAAATCTCTATCAAGTTTAAAAATATAAACTCACAAAGTGGATTGATGTCATGAAATTTAAAGAACGTCTAGATCATGTCACTAAATATTTCATACAAGGAGACTTTTTTTTCAAGGTTTCATTGAAAGACTCTTGTAAGTTAGTCATGACACAAGTAGCACAATTGATCTCAAGTTTCATTTAAGACTCAAGCAAGGTTCTAAAAAGATATTATAAATTCATCTAGTGATCATCTTATTTAGTTTTGAGATGAACTTTGTACATATTTGTGTATCATAATTCAATGGGAGTAAGTTTATAGTTTTGCATAAGGATGACATATTGTTTGAAATGGTATAGAAATGTTCTATAAATTAAGATATTTCTATGAAAGATCTTGGTGATGCATCATATGTGTTAAAACTCAAGTAATCTTGAGTCTTTTACTGAAAGTCCTATACCAATCATGTTGTAAAGTAATATGAAAATCGTAAACTATTGTATACCCCTATGATTAAGGCAAATACATCCTGTTTTGATGAATGCCCCAATATATATAAATCAAGTAAAGTTGGAATAAGGAATAATATATTTTGATTGTAAGGAATCTGACTAAGTTTGTATACACTTGAATATTGTATACGTTATTAGAGTTTTTTTTTCCTACACAATCTAAGTGAAGAACTTTATAATGCAGCTAAATTAGCTCTTTTATTATCAAGAACTATGCACTAAAAATTCGGATATCAGAAAAGTTTGAGGTTATTTTTTGGTATACTGATGCCGATTTTGGTGAATGTTAAGATAACATGTAAAAGTGTATTTTCATTCCCAGAAAGAATGCTAAACAAGTCAACTATATAGCATCTTTCATAATGAAAATAAAGTATATAGCATGTCATAAAACATTCAAATTTTGGAGTATAATCATAAAACTTTGTCACTACGCTGCATATGATGGATGCTATTTAAGCATCGCTTTGGACAATAATCTTATACTCCTACAATAGAAACTCAAAATAGTTGAGGCACATAAAAGTAAGTTCTAGTTGTAAATGAAATAATTCAGAATGGTTGGATGTTAATCTAACACCTTAAGACAAACTCTGTATTTTGCAGATCTGCTCACAAAAGTTTAAAACACCCAAACAGTTTCAAGAGTATGTTGCTCATATGGGTGTTACTTCAGTTAAGGGCTTAAACCTTAAGTGGAAGTTTGTATTTAGGAGGAGTGTTTGATTGGACATACATTTAGTTTATTCAGTGGATATTGAATAAACGTTTGGCTTTACATTCTGAATCTTATTTAAGTTGACATCACTTATGTTCGGTGACCAATAAAGTTGAAAGTAGACACGTTATAGCCATACTTTCATGCATTTTTATGCCACCTATACACATCAAAATTCAATGTCATTCATTCATGGTAGTAATGTGATTATCGTGGGTTGAGTGGCGAAAACTTTGCAAGAATCTTTTTTGTAATTGTTACAATGCCACAAAAGCCTCCTTGGTCTTTTATTATTGTGATTGATGGACGGAATTAAAGACACAAAATTAAGTACCATATTGTCTAAGTGGGAGATTGTTGGAATATTTAGGAAATCTTGCAAGAAATATTCCATCATTATGGACATATATTGCTTGATGAATAAGGATTGTTGAATATGGTAATATCCCAAGAATAAATATGGCTATCGAGTATATGTTAGTTAAGTGTATAATTTTCATTTTTATAGCTAATTACCCTTAATTAACCACAAAGAACCATGCACAAAAAGAAACTAGTGCTTAAAGCCAATCACACAAAGAGAATGTTCAAAAGTTATACCTCTCTTGATATAGTAATCAAGAGGTTCGAACCAAGGCTAGGATGTAGGTGGCGTGCGCTTCAAGCTCCTCCTTCGAACCAAGCTCGACCTCGAGTCCACCACGAAATTAACCAAGTCCTACAAGCTATGCTAGTAGCTAAAAGGTCTAACCTAATCCCAAGTTTTCTCGTCTTCTTAATTACTCTTTTAATTAATGGAGAAAATGAAGCTCAATACATGAGCAATGGTGGATGAGAGAGAGGTGTTGATGGCGGCCAAAGAGGGAGAAGATGGGAGGTAGGTGGCAGCCAAAGAAGGAAGAGAGAGAGAGAGGAGCCAAGAAGCCTCCACAAGGGTCATTTTATAATACTCAAACCCTAGCAAATAGTTTCAACTATTTACAAGTATGCCACTGTCTCGCACTTTTTCGCGGCCCTCGGATCAACAGAGGAAAATCCGGTCTCGGATTGAGGGGCAAAAAAGAATGCGGATCAGATACCCCTCGCGAGCCTCAAGAGTCCGATACCGATACCACCCCGAAGCGCGGTAACTGTACGGTCTTGAGTTCTCACGAGGGTTTATTATTTGAAGGGGTCCTTTCTTTCCAGTAGGCGCAAGCCCCTACTGTTAATTACCTCCGACATGGTCAGGAGCACCTCTAGATCGGAAAAATCAAAGGATTGTGTGTCGTGAACTGTTAGGGAATTGTAAATATGCAATTAGCGGTCCTATCATGCATTTATATATTTTTTTTTTATTATTAATATTACTACTAACATGCAATATTAATATATCATATTATTATATATTTTTTTTTGTGGACTTTGGATTGCAGGGGACAACAGTCTCTGAAATTCTTCACTTGTAGATGTTTCGGTTGACTGCCGACGCTGGACTCTTATAATCTTCTCGTTTTCCGAGTTCTCTCTGTAATGTGAGGAATCAAGGTTTAGGCTCTTCTGGTTTTGCATTTTGTGTTTATTAGGCATGGACTTCCCGAAGCGGGTTTCTTAGACTCCCTGTGATCTTTGTCGAGGGTGTCTGGAAATGATGTCTGATTCCTGATCAGATCATTAAACAAGTCGACATTGTCGAGCTATTTGAGACATAAGTAATGTGACCAAGGAACATGTTGAAGGTTTCTGAATAAGAATATTATTTGGGTAAGGATTATGGATCCATTTGATATGACTGCATGATGTGGGATAAGGTCTTAATATAATTTAAGGGAGTCGTTTACAGCAACAATGTTGGCCTCGATATATCCTTGGCGGTTAGATTGCAAACACTCAAGTTAGGATCTCCTGCCTTCTCAAGAGAGCGGGTGCCTTAGATAATCGTAGACTCCTGAAATAAGAGTGTGATCTTTCCCCAAGGTATGGGTATGATGATGTGGAATTTGTCCATAGTGACAATATCTGCATATCCTTGATAGGATCATAATGTTGTGTGCCTGTTTTAGCGGTGTAAGCGGACGTTTATCTCTGGCGGGTAGATTGCATACACTCAAGATAGGACCTCCTACCTTCTCGAGAGAGCGGGTGCCTCTGATAATCGTGGCTTCCATCGTCTCAGTAAGTTTGGGACAACATTGTGAGCTTTTCTCAGAATGCAAAGAGTTCTGCTCGTATGTGATGGATCCATATTCTTCACCGGTAATATTTTGCGGTGTAATTTGCCTTCGCTTTGGGATTTTTCCAATTCGCCTTGGTTTTGATTTGGTCTTTGCTTGGTTTGCGTATCATTTCGGGTCTCTTGATAGAGTCCCGTGATACCGTGGTAGATCTCACTATCCATCATTTTGAGGCTAGTGGGTCTCAATTTAACCAGATCATTGAGCTTGATATTTCAGCAGTACTCTTGTTTGTTAGCAACAATACTTATTGTCTCCATTTTGATCCACACCTCTCGTGACGATGACCGTCTGGTGGTTTCGGTCACTGGGGTTGCGATGAGTTTTTCTCGAGTCATTAATGAAGCACTAGACTCGGTCGTGCTAATGTTCCAATATGACTTTTAGAATATTATCCATGCTTTCTTGTTATGAGCCTTTGAACCTTTGAGCTTTTTTCGGAACGGCTTATCTCCATAGTATGATGATCAGCCAAATAGCTTCCTCGCATTTTCTGAGCCTTCAGAATTTTTCTGAGCCTCTTGTGATTTTTCATGGATTTTCAAAGTTGCTGGATCTTTAAATAAATATAAGGTTGAGGTGGCAATTTATGATTGGCCAAAACTTGGAATATGGATTTAAAATATTCTGTTTGGATTTTGGTTATGGTTTTGGCATATTTTTCTGGATCCGTAGAAATTTGATTTGGATTTTTCTGAGTTACGGTTGAATTTCTACGAATTTTTAAAGTTTTCAGCAATGAGATGGTGCCACTTCAGCAGCAGTGACACGTGGCAGCAGCTGAATCGTCCAAATCAGCGAGGAAGTAAGAGGTCAGCAACGACCTCAGCTGTGAGAGAGTGACACATGGCGCCTTCTGGTTGGTTACAGTGGAATCATTTCACCATGTTGACCCGCCACAAGGCGAAGTCACAGAAAATCTCAAGATTTGGGACGGTTTTCATTAAAATCGTTCTGTTGTTTCTGTACGCCCGGTGTTTCGCACGATAACTAATCCCTTTACTACTGGGTCGCGCTGTCAGTGAGTTTAGTGCACCGTTATTCTTAGACCACGTCCACACAAGGCGGGGAAACAAACCCTTTCTTCTCGCCTTTCTTCCTTTTCCTTCTGTCGAACTGTCGATAGAGAAATCGCCATGGCTGCGCGATTGGCTCGACTAGGTGGCTGTCAGACGTAGATGTAGGGTCGTAAGAGGTCGCCAGACTCTTCTGATACTATGGGGTCCACTATTCGTGCTTGTATCCGCCTCTAACACCATTATCATCTCCTCCCTAACCGGCTAGGGTTTCGATGAGGCTGGACAGTGATTGTGAACTTCTGGTGGTCTTGGAGTCGAGATGATATGTCAGAGAGCATCGTGGTACGTCCCATAATTTTGGTATAGCTTCAATTTGGTTGCCGAGATCCTTCGGCACGGTGCTTCACCTCAGCCTATATCCAGTCACTGTGGTGAAGTGACGATTGAGACCATCTGGATGCCGTTGTGGCTTGATGACAGCTTTGAGAGTTTGGTGACACATCCCTGAAAAGAGACGCACCATCAATTTGACTGCATGTTGCTCCCAACTAAGGGCCTCACCACAGCTCGATCATGGCTGCGATGACAAGACATTGGCTTCTCCTATGGCTGTTGCCTCTCCATGGCGGTGCAGAGAGTGCAAGGAGGCACTGGAGAGCACGTTGGCATGCCCCTGAAGATGTGCAACTCCCCTATTGTATCACAAGACCATGACAATATGAGATTCCTCCTTGATTTGAATCTGACCATGGTGGTGATGGTGAGACATCCTTGCATTTTTTAGAAAAGGATGGAGATGTGTGAACCTGACAGCTTGCATATGAGAAATAGCAAGTCATCAAGCTAACACAATAGAACCTCCACTACACAACTCCTCCTTGGCATGGCTTAGGTTGAAGTGGCTGCCCCCTTCAATGCATTGGCGAGGTGAGGTGTGCAACACTTCATGAACTCCAATACCTGCTGTCCTTTATTTTTATTTATTTATTTTTTAACCTGCTGTCCTCTTTCTTTTAGAAAGAAATCTGCTGTCCATAATCCCTGCTGTCCTTGTTGTTGTCCACATTTTTTATTTTATAAAATGGTCCACTTAATACTAAATATATATATGCTTAGGTTAGTTAAACATAGCCCATTTCTGGTTCCATTATTCAGATGTAAATATGACTCTTGGCCTACATGCATATAGAATATAGATGCAGAATATAAAAGAGGACAGATTTTAATTATTCCCTACATTGATTTCTAAATGCTTGTTTTAATTAATGTATCTATATACATATTTACATAAAGCAGTTTTTTTTTTCTTACATTGCTTACAGGTCTGTGCAAAACCAGAAAGGAAATAAGGAAAATAAAAGTTGTAAAGGGAAAAGAAATAACCTTCTTACTTCACCAAATATGGATTACAAAGAGGTAGAACAAGCAGTTGCTTACAACTGAAACTATGAAGCTAGTGCTTCTACTAACACACTCTTTTTTTTGTTTTTTTTTTTAGTAGCTATCCTAACTTAAACAGATTGCTCTTGGAATGACTTTCTACACTGGTATGTATATGACCTGTGGCTTGTGTGATTTCTGGGAGAGAGAGTTGCTTCTCTGATCTTGGGTGTAAGGTGTGGGTGTATATCGTGTATGAGAGCTTGGTATGTGGGTTGAGGGATGTATCTGCATGGCTTCTGGGGTGCCCTATTTATAGGAGAGGCAAGCAAGCACTGTAGATGGCACCAATTATCCAGATTTTAGAAGGCTTGGACAGTTTTGCCCCTGCTGCCTATTTTGGGTATTTCATCTCTCTTTGTACAGAGCTGCACTGTGCCCAATTTACTCATCCTTTGGGAATAACCTTCTTCATTCTTCATGCCACTCATTACTGCCACCAGATGAATCTCCTCACTAATCAATTTTTCAATTCAACTTGTCATCTCTAGTTCCTTTTGTGCATAGGCTGGTTTTGATGAAAATTATCATTAACTCTTAGCCGTATGCATCAATTGTTAATTTTATTTCCAGCTTTGCATCTCCATCAGCCATCACAACTCTCTCTTTTTTTTTTATTTGAGTTTCGCTGCATCTTTTGAGAACTTTTCCATGATAGCAAAATCTGATAGAAACAAACTTTGGACAGAAGAGAATAGCTCAATCTATCCAATTCCACGTTCTCAAATATATCTTCTTTTTGCTAATCTCCCTGAGCCTTATCATTTTTTGCCAATTCTCTCTTCTGTCTGATTTACTGCTTCTCACACTCATGCTTAATCCAGCATCACTTTTTTTATCATTTCTTTTCAATTCTAGAATTTGATATTTGGGTTCAATCATTACTGTATTCATGGTGCTATGGTTTTGCTTTGTTAATTCCAATAATTGATGGGTCACACTCCTCCATTGATACTTCCTTGTTACTGTTTGATCATGGAATTGAATCAATTTCATTTCATTTTCCTTAATTTGGCTATCCTTGAGTTTCATTTCATTCTCTTGTTGGGTTTCTTTCTAGCCTACCCCAACTTGTTTGCGACAAAAGGCTTAGTTGTTGTTGTTGTTGTTGTTGGCTATCCTTGAGTTTACAACGCATGCAACTGAGCCATATCCTTCTTGAGTTAACTAGAGAGGAGGGAATTGAGCTTATCCATAGGCATCGAGATTCTCTTTTCTCAACAATTGAATGTCCGACATAGTGGCATGATGGAGGGGTGAATTGAGGTGTGCAAGCTGCATCTGGCTTCATGTCTCAGCAGGTGTATGACAGAGAGCCGTGCTCTCTTGTGCACAACGTAATGATGAGAGGAGACAATGAGATTCCTCTCTCTGTTGTCAGCGGGAATAAAGGGAGGGAACACAGGCATTGAATGCAAGGGAGAGAGGTGGTTGCTTCCTTGCGTCAAGGTGCTTGTCAGAGGGCGTTGTCGGAAGAGAAGAGAGGGCGGAAGAGATACCGTGATGGGCCGAGAGAGATTTCCCATGGGCTTTACGTTCTCTCTTTTTTTTTTTTTTTTTTTTGCTTTGGACTAATGTATATTGGGCCGAAAGTGGGCTGCATGAATTGAAGTAAGGCAGGAGGGATTAGTTTAAATCGGATATATGATTGAGATTATTTGCACGAATCTTGATGCCTCGATAACCACGCCAATTTCGTATTTTGTTGGAATGTAATGCATAATCATATAACTTCATATATAGATATACATGAAATTATACAACTATTTACTTTTGTGTCGTATCTTAAGGCATGGCTTGTGCCTTTCATGAATCTTGAGAGATGTATATTGCATGCTAAATTAACATGATATGTTAATGTTAGCACCAATATGGCCATTGGAATTTTAGAACCACGTGATTTGGCACGGTATTGGAATTTTTAATGGTCATATCCGCGAATATATCCTCCCGATTTATCCGGGGTAATCTGAAGATTCATTTATTAATCATGAACCCCTATTTGATTGCTTGTAGTAGTCTCAAAAACTCTTGTACCATTCTCCGGTAATTATGGCAAAATTTTAGGGTTCAACCTACCTACCACCACCCTAATGGGCCGGCCACATAAAGGCCTATATGGGCTTCACACACTAATTTAATTGATTCTTAAATCAATTACTTAGGTCCATCAATTGATGTTCTACATTTGGGCTATATATTTAATATAAATATTGGCCCATTAATTTAATATAACTATTTATATTAAATTATGTTGAACTGAAAAAAATTATTAACTAATTAATAATTATTGTGGGATTAGCTAATACATTAAATCATTTCGATATGATCCTTTTGACTTAATTAATTATATCGTTATATAATCAATTAATCAACTCATCATATTTTCGCAATACACACTGATGCGAATAAATGACTAATGTACTGTATGGTTAAATTTCGATCTGTGCGATCTTTTGAGGATTTATGCTAAGTTGGACATGGAAATAAATCGTTATTTATTTTCAATAATCATAAGCGGTATCTAGCAACACGTTATGATTCTCAATTCGCATAAATAGTGTACTGCTACAATATTTAAATCCTGCATAAGAGAATAAAAGTATTTCTCTATTTTGATTCTTATGTCACACGATATCATCGTATAATCCAAGATAGGAACGTGTCATTCTTGCAGATTATACATTTCTTGATCTAGAGTTGATCGCCTAGTTGCGCGCATACGATCCAACTCCATCAAGGGGCCCAAACAGATATCGTCACTCACTAAGTGAATTAATGAGGGAGATACGGTTTTTTTGATGATTAGCTTTTTCTCGCACAATTCAAGAGAACATAAATAAAGTCCGTATAGCAGCCCTTATCGGGAATCAGCGGTAGACAATATTTATTGAACCTATCCTCATGTGGAAAAGATAAACATCTCAAACTTAGAACCAAAATCATAACGAAATAAATAATGACACATAACACAATCCATATATTTATTTCGTTGGGTCAAGTCTTGTACTATGTTCCATAACATACACATATGCAATTAAGTTGGTAACTCTTTACCTATGATTTGTAGAACTTAATCATCACTTAAGTTGCATACTAATCTTGTATGATAATTAATGTTCCTTGTTAATTATCAAGATTATGGACAATTTAGATTTATTATTGTCATTCTAAAGAATGATCCACAGAGATCCACAATTCATATCCTCAACCTGAATGATCTGTCAATAATAAACCTAGGAACAGATGATAAAATATCATCCATAACATAAACTAATATTTAAGTCTTTAAATTATTGACTTTTAGGACATAGCTCCAACAGTATAATATCTTGGAGATTTGTGTAAAAGATTGTGATGCCTAATATTGGTGGATTTGTAATTAAATATTGCCATATGTTGATGGACCATTATGGTAATACTTGGATGACACTCTTGATGTCTCCACTATAAATAGGGGTTGGTCCCTAAGAGACAAGACAAGCACAAATATACACGCTACGCCCCTTTCTAATTCTCTCCATTAGTTTTAGAGAGAGAGAACAGTCGAGTTTAGGCACACTGCTCTCAAGGGTTGTCTTGCTCACTTGGAAGATCATTTCCCCAATCTTAGTGCGTGCACAGACTTTGCTGAGGTGTTGTTGGAGCATAGAAGTCATATTCAAGATCATAGAATAACCAAATAGATTCAGATAACGCTTCTGCTTAGTTTATGTTAAAGTTTCATATGAATCGTTCCTTGGGATTCAAAAACTAACAGGGGAAACAACAACCAGCAGTAGAAATTCACGTTGGATTGAGATGACAAATTTGTAGCTCCGTGTGTAATGGATTTTACATTTTATAATTCTAGAGATGTTATCCCATCTAGTAAATCTAGCCTTAAGTCGCAAGCTCACTTCTCGGCACTATTTAATTTTCATTTATTTTACGTTATTCTACACTTATATTAATCTATTATCATGAAAGTACTACCGTATTGTACCACGCGGGATCTGCTGGGAATGGCTCTTCAAAGTTAAGGTCAACGTCAACTCCATATGAAAAGAAAGTAAATTTTTTTGTAAGATCCTAAAGCAAGACATGCAACAATTAATTAACAAGTTGTTACTAATTGTACTCGTGACATGTTACCCCACTATAAAGGCGTATATGCTAGATAATATGCTGTTTCATCTGACTTTCTGTAAATTATGAGCTGGACGCTAGCAGGAGTGGCGGAGTGTAAAGAGCAAACTATTGTAAATTAGCAAAATGGATGGGAAACATTGCACCTCATATTCACTCTATTTAATTCCACAACTGGCTAGTAGAATTGATCATCTTCTATTGGATACTATCGAACCCTTGACTAGGTCCAATTGATACAACCAGTAATATATAGACCACTACAAGAAAATACAAATTGAAAAATCAGCAAAAATGCTGATATATATTTCAGATATTCTTATTTTTCGAAATGCTCTATATATATTTCCTCTCTCGAATTCAAATCAATAACTAACATTTTATTTGAATCTTTCGACAGAATTAGAGCCTAATTAATGGGGGATCAATCTTTCTGATATATATGGGAAAGAGGTAGGTCGACTCATTCACACCTCCACAAGCAAACAGCGAAGGGCAAACAACCCGAAACAACCAACAATTTAGTATATCCTCTGTGTAATGAAAAAAAAAATTGATAATGATTGATTCAAATTTTGTACGTTTGAGAACCAGCTCTTGGTCTAGTGGTAAAGAGCGCAATGCACCTTGACTCCTTGAGTGACAGGTCGCAGGTTCGAAACCCGACTGGGGGGTCTTTCATAGACATTTAATTTAATTTAAAAATAAGTTGGATGGCTTAGACCTCCAATTTATCTTCAAAAAAAAATTTTGTACGTTTGTTTTGATTAATTATGCATATAACCAGGGAGCATTGGACCGTTTGACAGATCTTAGTGAGTGATCTAACCAGTAAGGTGTGCCCGCAGTATCTCTCCCGATTAGTTGCAATACAAGTAACACACAAGAATGTAACCCGTAAAATTTGTATATTTTTGCCAACGCGTGCCATTCACCAGACTAATGGTCGAAGTACATTTTAACTCGCTAGCTTGTTTTGTAATTATTAGATTATTACTCTTGTACATCGATCAGATTTTAATTATGTTTTAGGATCTATATTTTGGTCCTTACTGTTTCTGATAAGTTTCTATATCATTAAATAAAATATGATTTGTTGGAAAGATGAAGGCTACAAATGGTCGAAGTACATTTTAACTAATGGTCGAAGTACATTTTAATTAATTCTTTGTCTCTTTGACGCTGGATGCAGAGTTGCAGACTAATAATCTAATATATGGTGAAAGACTGAAAGTTTTTACCTTAACAGACCAATTTGCGTAAAGCTGCTGGTCCGTTGTGAGTTGTGACCCAATTATTTCCGGGTTGAAGTCATTACTGGTAGGCTTGTCAACGGCAGTGCCAACCACATGATGCCGTTCCGTTTAACTGAAATGGAACGAATAATGGCACAAGTTTTTATTTCGTTTTAATAACAAAACGGTAAACGGAATAAGAAATTCCGCCGTTTCAAACTGTTTCGTCTCTTTTCAAACGGTTTTATGTGTAATTTTTTATGTGGAACAAATAACGGAATGGATTTTTGTGCCGTTTTGAAAACGGAACGGTTAACGGAATGGTATATCGTAACTTTTTTTAAACGAAACGGTAAACGGTAGAGGGTGTTCCGTGTTATTTTTCAACGTCAGACACCCCAAATTACTGGGCTGCTAGAACGAAGAATTCGCTGTCTTAAATTTAGACTTTTTATTAGTATTAATAAACATATTGACATTTTTTTTTACAATAAATAAGATATCAATTAAATTTTAAAAATTATATTATAATTTCGGGGGTCAAAATCCGAAGTGACATGGTGACCCATTTCTGGGTTTGAAATCCCGAAGTTATGACATGGCAAATTTTTATTATTTTTAAATTTTTTTACATTTAAATTAATTTATTATCAAATAAATAAAAAATAAATAATTTATGCGGAAAAATCCATAAAAATATTAAAATTCGAAAAAATTAAATTGAATTTTTAAAGTATGTTTATATTTAAATAATACAATTTAATTTATTAATATTAGATAAACAAAAATAGATAAACTATGACAAAAAAACATTATAAAAATATATTAAAAATAAATATATATATATATATATATTTATAAATTTTTATTGATTTTTCTACATTAATTATTGACATAGTTTGTCTATTTTTATTATTCTAATAGTAAGTTAAATTTAATATTAAAAATAAAAAAAATAAAAAAACTAAAAAAATAATCAAACACTTTTAAATCTTTATTATATTTTTCTGAATTTGTCGTTATAATTTATATATATAATTTTCTATTTATTAATAATATATTAAATTTAAATAATAAATAAATTTAAAAAAATAATAAAAAATTTGCACATCATAAATTCTGGGTTTTGAACCCCGAAATGGGTCTCCGGGTCACTTGGGGATCTCAAATTCTGAAATCCCGAAGTTACAACATTTATTTTTAAAATTTATTTGTTATAATATTATTTTTTAAATAAAAAAAATATTTATTAATATAAAATTCGTACTAAGTCGGATTATTTCCGGATTGAGATCATTCCTGGTGTCTGGGCCTTCTGCACGAAGACTGCGCCAGAAGTTTGTCTTCATCTATTGCTTTGATTAGAGCTATTATCTGCTAGACACTCATTTAATCAAGGAAACACTTTTGTATTATAAGTTCGTGGGATAATTTGTCGTGCGCCAATTACCACTTAACTAGATCAGATAAAATAAAATAAAAGGGAAATTCTAATGTGGACACCAAAAATACTGGCCGTCTATTGTAAATAGATCTGACGGCTAAGATCATTCGCAAACCATTATCTCAGTTAAACGATTCCGTAAAAATTAACAGAAAATTTTATGAGGAAGGGCAAAACAGTCCATTCAGTTGATCAGCTCGCGTTTATTTCGTACAAGTGTACAACCTCCGCCTCCTCTCCGTCTCTCCTCTTTAGTAAAGTTGATACAAACCCTACCGCAGCGAGAGAGAGAGAGAGAGTTCGAAAGAGAGAGAAAAAGAGACGAGGGTTTCAATATCGATTGTCGAAGGAGGACCGGAGGAGCGAACTCCCGGTGCCTAAGATACTCTGACGACCGGAAATCGCTTTCTTTCGCCTCCTTTGTCGCGTCTCTGGCCGTTCTGGCTGCTCCGGCGCCGTCGGACCTGAAGATAAAAGCTCAAGAGCACTGACATGAAGGAGGAGATGCGATAAGAAGCCTTAGACTGAGCACGTGCTGTAATTGTTCCTCCTTTTATGCAATTTTATATAGAAACCATGGTTCCATGGAGCTCCAAATACATGCATGTTAGCAAAGAAAACCTTCATATTGCTTCCATTTGTATCATTGAAACTTCATCAAACTAGTATTTGCACTTTAAAGACCATTCCAGCCAGATGTCACAGTACATAACAGTAGGTAGCAAAACAGTACCAGTACCTTATTTTCAAAACAATCAATTGATTACGGGTTTAAGGTTTTTTTTTTAATTTAGTCAATGTCAAGCATAAGTAATGATTTTATTTGTTCATTATTACTTGAGAGTCATGTTCTGACAAATTTGTCTAGATTGAGAATAAAGAATAACAAATTTGTCAAGGTCTATCATGCAAAAAAAAAAAGAAAGAAAAGAGTCATGTTCTGACAACACATACTTGTAAGTGTTTTTAACATTGTTGGACAGTAAATATTGGCAATGAAATGATAGTTAAAAGTTGTATTTGTTCTATAGACAGCTATGGTCCATATCACATTTATTTATCCAGAGATGTGGCTTTAGATAGTCTTATCTAAAATTCATAACTTGTTATTTTATTGGTCTAGATTATGGACAGAAATAGTGAAGAAGAAAATAAAGGCTATGTTACCTCCAATCCAAGAGATGCTGACAGATGAAAGTGGGAAAACCGAAAAAGTGCAGACTAGTGATGGATATTGAATACAAGAGGTAGAAAAGGAGCATCTGGGGTACACACAATAAGTGGATGGTACCGGTCTCTGGTACAGTAGAACCAATACTAGTATGTTGTTTGATACGAGCCTTGAAACATGGGCCATAAAATACCAATACATGAATGGATGGTACTGATGGATGCATCGTGTGATAAAAATGGTCAGGCTGGCATGGCTTTCTTGGTTTACCGGATGGGGGTGCTGGTAGGTATTGGAGCTAATCATCAAGCGGGTTTAGACCCGTTCTGGGGGGAGGCAACAGTGTTCATGGAGGTGCTCCAGCTCATACAAAGGTACATGGTTGGAGGTACAATGACGAGTGTCACTTTGCTAACTGATTGCCTAAACTTGGTGAATGCAATTAATGAGCAAGATGTTGAGAATATAACGTCAAGGAAGAATACTGGTCTTGTGGTGTTTTTCATTTCTGTTTTTTACGTTGTTTTTATTTTTCTTTTTCTACTGTTTAAGGGGATGGGTAGTTAGGTAGTTTTATTGTTGGCCCTACTGCGTGGACAGAGGGTGTTTTAGTTGTGATGGTTTTAACCATTTGGAGAATGATGTAACACTTGCCTACGCGTTTAAGTTTCAAAAAAAAAAAAGTTGTAATGTCAGAAAATGCTCCAGGGGCTAAAGTGATGAAAGAAAATGCATTATCCTTAGCACATGGGCCTCTTGGAAAATTTATTTTGTCAGGTTGGTTCTTATTTCGCTTTTTAGGTTTGGATTTCTTTAATTGATCTAGGTGTGAATCTGTTTAGCCATAAATAAAATCTCCAGCATGCAAGTATGAAAACATTGCTCTTATAAAGATGTATGGTGTGATGTTTAATATGTTATCTTGTTTACATTTGTTGTAAAATCGTAGATCTGATTTTTTAAATCCGAGGAGATTCAACGTGGCGTTCCAAGTTTCTTAGTTTGAAATACTAGGTTGCCTTTTAATAATACCTACCTAAATTAAAGGAGATTTGCCTTTAACGCTGACTACTAAATAAAGATCTGATTTTTTCTCAAGCCAAGTGTAGAAGTACGTGAAATAAGAGAAGCGAGAAATTAGTTTTCTCGATATTAGCTCAAAAGGAAAATTGATACTTCTAGTAAATTAACACTTAACGTAAGGGAAAAAAATTGAACTCGCTGATTCTTGTTTCGTTTTTTATTTAAAAAAAAAAAGAAAAAGAAAATTCATTTGAAATTAAAGCATTCAGCATTTAAACATGAAGACTAGCTGAACTTGCTTTGCCATTTTATTTTTTTAAAAAAAGAAATAAATAATCCCATCGAGTAATTCTTTTCATTTTTTATTTAAAAAAAAAGAAAAAACCAAAATTCATTTGAAATGAAAGCATTCGAATTTTAAATACGGACAGACTAGTTGAACTCGCTTTGTCATTTTATTTTTTTAAAAAAGAAATAAATAATCCCATCGATTAATTCTTTTCATTTTTCATTTAAGAAAAAAGAAAAAAATAAAATTCATTTGAAATTAAAGCATTCGACTTCTAAACGTGAACGACAGACTAGCTAAACTCGCTTTGTCATTTTATTTTTTTTTAAAAAGAAATAAATAATCCCATCAAGTAATTCTTTTCATTTTTATTTAAAAAAAAAAGAAAAAAACAAAATTCATTTGACATGAAAGCATTCAAATTTTAAACATGAACAAACAGACTAGCTGAGCTCGCTTTGTCATTTTATTTTTTAAAAAAAGAAATTAATAATCCCATTGAGTAATTCTTTTCATTTTTCATTTAAGAAAAAAGAAAAAAACAAAATTCATTTGAAATTAAAGCATTCGACTTTACATTAACGAACAGACTAGCTGAACTCGCTTTGTCATTTTATTTTTTTAAAAAAAAGAAATAAATAATCCCATCGAGTAATTCTTTTCATTTTTTTATGAAAAAAGAAAAAACAAAATCCATTTAAAATTAAAGCATTCGACTTTTAAACATGAACAAACAGACTACCTGAACACGCTTTGTCATTTTATTTTTTTAAAAATAAACAAAATAATCCCATCGAGTAATTCTTTTCATTTTTTATTTAAAAAAAGAAAAAAAACAAAATTCATTTGAAATTAAAACATTCGACTTTTAAACATGAACGAACAGACTAGTTGAACTCGCTTTGTCATTTTATTTTTTTTTTTAAAAATAAATAATCTCATCGAGTAATCCTTTTCATTTTTTATTTAAGAAAAAACAAAAAAAAATCCATTTGAAATTAAATCATTCGACTTTTAAACATGAACGAACGGACTAACTGAACTCGCTTTTTCATTTTATTTTTGTAAAAAAAAATAAATAATCCCATCGAGTAATTCTTTTCATTTTTTATTTAAAAAAAGAAAAAAAAACAAAATTCATTTGAAATGAAAGCATTCGAATTTTAAACATGAACGAATAGACTAGCTGAACTCGCTTTGTTATTTTATTTTTTTTAAAGAAATAAATAATCCCATCGAGTAATTCTTTTTATTTTTCATTTAAGAAAAAAGAAAAAACAAAATCCATTTGAAATTAAAGCATTCGACTTTTAAATATGAACGAACAGACTAGCTGAACTCGCTTTGACATTTTATTTTTTTTTAAAAAAAATAATCCCATCGAGTAATTCTTTTCATTTTTTATTTAAAAAAAGAAAAAATAAAATTCATTTGAAATTAAAGCATTCAACTTTTAATCATGAACGAACAGATTAGCTGAACTCGCTCTTTCATTTCGTTAAAGAAAAGAAATGAATTATCCATATGAATTATTTTCGTTTTTTATTTAAAAAAAAAGAAAATCCATTAGAAATGAAAGCATTCGAACTTTAAACATGAACGAACAGACTAGCTGAACTCGCTCTGTCATTTCATTGAAAAAAAAGAAATAAATAATCCATATGAATTCTTTTCGTTTTTTATTTAAAAAAAAAGAAAAAAGAAAATCCATTTGAAATGAAAGCATTCGAATTTTAAACATGAACGAACAGATTAGCTGAACTCGCTCTGTCATTTCGTTAAAAAAAGAAATGAATAATCCATACGAATTCTTTTCGTTTTTTATTTAAAAAAAAAAAGAAAAAAGAAAATCCATTTAAAATAAAAGCATTCGAATTTTAAACATGAACGAAAAGACTAGCTGAACTCGCTATGTCATTTCGTTAAAAAAAAAGAAATGCATAATCCATATGAATTCTTTTTGTTTTTTATTTAAAAAAAAAGAAAAAAGAAAATCCATTTGTCCATTTGAAATGAAAGCATTCGAATTTTAAACATGAACGAACAGACTAGCTGAACTCGCTCTGTCATTTCGTTTAAAAAAAATGAATAATCCATATGAATTCTTTTCATTTTTTATTAAAAAAAAAAGAAAATCCATTTGAAATGAAAGCATTCGAATTTTAAACATTAACGTACGAACAGACTAGCTGAACTCGCTCTGTCATTTCGTTAAAAAAAATGAATAATCCATATGAATTCTTTTTGTTTTTTATTTAAAAAAAGGAAAAAAGAAAATCCATTTGAAATGAACTCGCTCTGTCATTTCGGATTTAAATTTGTTTTAATTTTGTTCATTGGATTATCATAATTTGGGATGATAGTCAAATTATTAATCTAGGTGACATGGAATACGCAAACCACAATGGGTCAAATATGAACGTGCATGTCAATTTGGAATCAAATTTGTATCTCCTGAAAGCATATGATTCATGAGTGTACTTACACGGATATTAGAATCAAATTGATACAGCTTCAATTTATTCATGCATGTATCATATGAATTATATTATACAGCTTGTGCTTTCAGAAAGTATACATCTTTCCATATACAATTTGATTTCAAATATCACTTGCATATGGAAAGATACAAAGTATCATATTAATCTAGGTGCATATGGAAAGATACAAATTGGATATGGGAATTTGGAAAACAATCTCTTATATTTGTCATATAGAAGGTAATTAAATTTGTTAATTATTGTTGTATAAAAGGCAAATTATAATCTAAATGATAAATAATTAAACGTGGCCACTGTTTATATGGAAGATATAGCGCTTCTGAGAGCTAGCGATATAGAAAGATCAAAGACAACAAAGATAATCAGGAGGCACACAATATAATCAGCTTGCAAATACAAAGTAGCTGAAAATTAAAGAAGGAAACTAAATCTGATACTTATAAACTAACTCAATTTGAGTCGATGACTACAATTGCTATGCCCAAACAATTTAGAACTATAAATCATCAAGTGTTTGCCTAACTAACTTATAAAAATTCTACTACAATCCATACAAACATTAATTAGAATTCTTCTTCTTTGATATGGTTTGCTGCTGCATGATTGGCAATTCTCTGCTATGTTGTTGTTTTCTTTTCAAAGCATGGCAAAGAAAAATCACATTGCACAGATCTGTTCCTTGGGCTGTACAGAAAAGAATAAAAAAAAACTAATTTAACAACCATTCGTCTGGATAGCATTTAGGTACCTGACAAGGAAATTTAGAACACACAGAACATAGAATATATATGAGTGTTTGACTGGACCAATGTGAGTGTTTTCAGTTCAGTGACAAAAGCTATATATACATTCAAAGCATATGAAACATTGGATGCCAAAATCTGGTTAAAGCAATGTTGGAGTCAAATACAAATCAGGTACCTTTTTGGCAATCGGTTCCAGTATTACAATGTGCCAGTAAGTTGATCAATGCCTCTTAACTCGATATTTACTGAACTTGATCTAATTAAACTTACAATAGACACATCCTAATAAAAATATATCATCCACGTCCACCATAGCATGACCCAATAATTAAACTGAACTTGATCTAATTTGAATTTGTAATAACAGAAATAATATTAAAATCGAATTAGAACTCGAATTAAAGACCCAACCTGAAATGATCTGTAATTAAATTGACCTAAGACGAGGAGAAAAGCAAAAACTAGGTCTCAAGCAGTTAAAGTCTCTTAACTCGATATTTACATAACACAATATATCATCGCTAAAGTTCTAAAGGGGGCGTTTGGATGGGGTTGGAATAAGAGGGAATTGCAAATTCCGGGAATTGCAAATTCCGGGAATTGCATATGCCAAATTTATTATAAACAATCCAAACTCTTCACAAAGTTACACACTTCCCAATAAATTTATGCCTAGGAATTGCAAATTTTCCAAATTCTCCAAATTCCTACAACATCCAAACGCCCCCAAACATAATAAAAGGTATGATTTGTATAAGATTTTCATTCGAAAACTTACAATAGACACATCCTATAAGAAACTTACAACGTCCACCGTAGTTTTTGCAAATTGAACCTCTATTTACAAGTACTCGTAGAAAATCAATTCAAAACCAACCTGTACGCTAATAGTGTGGTAAGAAAATGACCAATTAAAACAACTGACTGTAATTGGAAACTTTGAATCTACCTCGAGGAGGAAGAGAGGAGCAGGCGGCGAAGGGAAGGGAAGGACGAGCCGAAAAACGAAGGAGCAGGCGGCGAGGAGGAAGAGACGAGCATGCGGCAAGTGGAAGGGAAGGACGAAATGAAGAGTAGGCGGCGACGAGACAAAGAGACGAGAGATTTTGTTTTCACTTCAAATTTCAGATTTTGTTTTGTTCGGAAGAGAGGAGGAAGAAGGGGGAATAATGCAAAAATGAAATGTGATTTCTACGAATTTGGTTTTTTTTCTGTGCTTAACGGATAGAGACGGAGAGACGAGAGATATAGGATATACCGATTTTACCCCTCTATTTTTGTACGGCTGTGATTTACGGCTAAACATTTTGTAAAAATTATGGTGTCCACCATAGCATGACCCAAAATAAAAATATTAAAACAATCCGCCATATATACACCAATTGGTAAACGTGACGAAACTGAGCAAATAATCGCAATAAATTAAATGCATATTACGTAGTAAAAGCACTGAAGTTTCCTTCCTTTTTGGTACATCAAAATAGGAAGAATAATAGGACTATATCTAAAGCCAAAGATAAAAAGTTGGAACATTAAACATAAAGCAACATGACACACGTACGTATGAGGTGATCGATTAATGATCAAAGTGGTGGTAGATGTAGAGTTGTAACAATGTGTGTGTGGGTGTGTGCGATTTTATTTTCTCGCAATTGTGTGTGTGCCTGTGTGCGATTTTTTAAGGATAATTTGTGATTGCAGTATCTATTAAAAATTTAATTTAAAATAATTACATGTCAAAGACTCAAAATTAAGCTCTTAGAAAAATAATGAAAGAAAATTACATCTAGTAGAATCAATGTAGAACCATTTAAAAATGAAAAACCAAAAAACCTACTTACTGAGATTTGACTCATTTATATTATATTTTGTTGATTAGATTGAAACTTTTTAATATTTAACTATATATAAGGAACCATATTACTTCAAAATGCACGCTCCCAATGTATGTTATTCATTTTTTCCCCCCTTATGTACGGAACACAAGCAGTATATTAATTCAGGACATATATCCGAGAGTTAACGAGTTGTGAGAACCGGCTCTTGGTATAGTGACAAATAGTAATAATTCTTCAGCAGAGATCGCAGACTCGAAATCAGATTGGAAGTTCTTTGTGATATTTAATTTTGAAATAAATTTGAGAGCTTGATCCTTATAACTTATCTTAAAAAACAAAAGATTTAAAGTGTTGTATAAGTAATATCTAATGAAGGACCGAAAAGAAAAATTAAGTTGCTTTTATATACTAGGGTGATCTCCTCCTTTAAGTTGCTTTTATATACTAGGGTGATCTCCTTCTGTGGAGCGAAGACCTTGCTTGAGAGCAGGAGCTAGGACGAGACAGTTTCTAGAATTTTGCCTCATTACCGGCAATTGTATGAGGAGAATGTTTCCTTTTCTTCTTCTTTTCTTCTTCTTTTACGGGGTAGAACAAAGTATTTATTTGTGCTACAACATTTTCTGTTTCAGGCAATTCATCCAACTTGGTTAATTTGTTTGTTAAATTCATCGAGTAATTGTATAAATCGGGTATACATTTTCTCGATACATTCACCATCCCTTATGCGAAAATTGTATAAGTAATATCTAATGAATGAGAGAAAAAAAAAATTAAGTTGCTCAAGTACCAAATTTTGAAGAGGAGAGGGAGGGAGATCAGATTAAATTTTTACTCAATCTTGCTCCACAACTTTAAAGAAGAGGGGTGAATGAGAGAGAAGTAAATAGTTAATCTCCAAATGACTTATTTTTGTAACCCCAAATTTGAGATGTAAGAGTTTATTCTACCCAACCTCCTCTAATATTCCCTCCCTTTCCACTCTTAAATCTTTACTAGAGCACAGCCTTAAGTGCGTAAGATGAAAAAATGAAGCATATTTGAATTACAAAAAAAGTAATTTTTTTTAAACTGTTCCGTATTAATGTACTCAACAGTTAAAACCAATTGTCATAATATATAAATAATATATAATCAACTTAATTTTAAAGCGCAGGCACATTGATTCGGTGCATACTGATTCAAACTCTTAGATCTGCTTCAAAATGACCAATCCAAACCGTCCAATATGATCTCCTTATTATAATCTCCTTACTGACCAAATTTTATTTTTTTTCAAAATTTTTAATTATATTTTTCAAATTTTTAAAAATCGCTAATTTAATTTTTCTGAACGGTTAAAAAATAGCAGTTTTTTAAAATCTGAAAAAAAGACTTACAAATTTCGAAAAGATATAAAATTTATTCGCCAAGGAGATTTCAATAAGGAGATCATATTGGATGGTTTGGATCAATCACTTTGAAACAGATCCAAGACTTTAAATTAGTATGTATCGAAACTTCCGTACATTAGTATGCACCATAGATTTTCTCTGTATATATTAAAAAAAAGAATGCGCTGTTCTCATCTATATAGTAGCTCATCTCAAAGTATCTAACACAAAAACCATTCAAAAGTCTAGTAAGCAAAAGAAATAAGAAACAAAGAAAATGTCTATCATCTTCTTCCTGCTGCTCCTCTTAACTCGCACCTCCTGTGTGTTATCTGCTGATGTAAATGACGGATTGGTGCTCCTCAAAATCAAAGAGCAGCTCGGTGACCCCCAAGAGCTCAGTAACTGGGCCGAAGGCTTTCAGTACTGTGGTGGATCCGCATTTAGTAACAATGCCCAAATACAATGCGATAACAACGGTCGTGTACACTATCTTGCCCTTCTAGTCATCACTGCATCTGCCCCCTTTCCAGAAGCCATTTGCAACTTGACCGAACTAGAAGGACTAACTATAAACTCCCTTTATAATCTTTATGGTCCGATTCCTTCTTGCATTAACCAACTTTCCAATCTTCATTTATTTGACATAGAACGTACAGGCCTCTCTTCTCTTCCAGAGTTGCTCTTTCTCAACCATCAAAAACTCCATGACCTCATTTTATCATCAAATGCCTTCTCAGATTCAATTCCCGCTTCTCTATCTACCATACCCACCTTAAATCACCTGGATATTTCAAATAACTCCCTAAAAGGTCCTATACCGCCGGATCTTGTTCATGGTCAGTATGCAACACTTTTCCTTAACGACAACAGATTGACTGGCGAAATACCAAAGTGTTACCAATGGGTACCTCTTGGCTCGATCTATGTCCGTAACAACAAGCTCACCGGAGATCCTTCTTTTTTATTCAATAAAGAAAACATCTTTGCGATTGATTTATCTCATAATAACTTTGAGTTTGATTTGAGTAATGTTGAAATCTCGAAATCCCTAAGAAGCCTATACCTAGGTTTCAACAAAATATATGGGAACATTCCGCAGTCAATTGCGAGTGCTGATCATTTCATTGACCTCGATTTTAGAAACAACAAGCTGTGTGGGGAGATACCACAAAGGCAGGTTTACCCATGGCAGCCTTTTGAAGCTTCTATTTTCGCTGACAATAAATGCCTATGTGGGAGCCCGCTGCCACCATGCAAAAACCCAGGGCCAGCACCTTGATCACCTGCACCACCAGCCGTTTGAAAATTGGAAACCTTAAGGATCTACGGCAACGGTTATGCATTTTATATTTTGATTAGAGAAATCATATATGATGCTTAAGATATCCCTTATTTTTATTTTTGGCTTTAGATTCCATGCTCCCATATTATGCTATTTTGATGTACCCACAGAGAAATGCAACTTCTGTGTTTTATTATAAGTAATATATATGCATTTAGTATAAATTGTGTGAATTTTTTCTTATTCGTCACATGCATTTACCAATTGGTGTTTTCAATTTTTTTTTATTTTATCTTCAACGCTTTTAAGGAAAACAAAAAAAAAAAGAAAAAACGAAAAGACAACAAACAAATTAAGAACAAAAGAAGAACATGAGAAATATATTCATGCTTGTTTCTAACTGCTTTTCTTTCATGTGTTTGAGTCGCCGCCGGTGTCCTACGATTAATTGTTGACATGCTAACAGCAGAAACCTACTAATATTAAAACTAATTAATGACATACATGATTGTGTTTAATTAAAAAAATTCTTTAATTTTATGGAATTAATATCTTAAACAAGATTCTCAATCTAAAAAAATTTTATAGATAAAATGCATATTAAATTTAAATGAATTTGAACTTTAATCAATCATATGCAAAAAAAACTATCATTATATATGATGATTTTTTCGTTGGTACTTCTATGCTTTGATGCTTAACGAATAATCAAATGCACATTAAACATTAATTGTAGATCATGGCCTAAGGTGTGAATTTTTGGATGGTGAAGCAAATACAAGTGCAGGTGCAGCTGCCTAGTCGGAGCATGGTGGAAATGTGCTCCCACAATGGCGCGCATATATTGTTAGCAAAAGAGTCGACACCGAACAACGACATCTGACCTTCCCACAGATTTTGTTGTAACAGATCCAGTAATTACAACCGATTACCTCCAGCAAGTGAGTTCGGAACTCTTCCCCGGATTTAATTAATTATTTGGTTATGGCTTTGATCTGACAGTGAGATAGTTTCAGGATTTTGCAAAAGAGCGCACACATCAGCTCTGTTTTGTGGGACCTATGGAGCATTTGGGTGAGGGACAAAAACAAGGTGCTCAGCTCGATCGGAGCACTGTGTACATGAGCTGGATTAGAGAAACCATGAGTTTAGGACCATCAACGGATAGAGTATATCAGTATTAGTTAATTTTTTTTAACCTTATTTTATCTTTAACCATTCAAATTGACTTTGTCCGTACCATATATACCTATACGGCTATACCTGTTGAAAATTTCCGCTAAGAATTAATAATAGAATAACAGTAGAAATCGACTAATAATAATAATAATAATAATTTAGTAAAAAAAATTATATAATCTGAACCCATAATATCAAATAAGTATATTAATAAAGTGCAACATCAAATAGTACAATAGATATAAAAAAATCATATAAGTTCTTCTCATGTTAATTGTCATAGAAAAAAATATATATATAACCAATTTCTGATTATACACTATCATATGACAAAATCACATAATTTAACTTTCGTACGTGTAAATGGAAAGAGGCTAAGAATTAGAATAAAACAAATAAAATTCAACAATTTAATTGTCTCATTGTATGTCGTGTGATTGTATCTTTATAATTATGATGGATATTGAGACTAATAACTCTTAAAAAAAAAAGTCCGAGCTTTTTTATTCCAAACAAGTTGGATAGGCTAGAAATGACATTCTAACTCTGGTCATTTTTTTTATATAGGGTTGAGTTTTTACGCTTGCTCGTCAAACCTATCACATGCAGACTAATAATTATATATATAAATAATTACCCGTTAGTTAATGATTACAAAATAATTTTTATCTGTATTCTTATCTGATAAATTAATGAAAATTTTTCTTTACCCATACAGCCATACTTGATAACTTAATAAAAATATAGCATTAATTACTCATACTCATTTTATCAAATACGGAACGTGTAAACGAACAAAAGAATTCAATTGATAGCATGTGAGTATGGCTTTCAGAATCTTTGCATTTTACTGTTGTGATTAGCTAGTGGTAGTACAATCAATTTAATTAGTAATTGTTTGACTTCAATGTCCTGGCGAGCATTCAATGAGTATTATTTCACCTTCTAAAATATGCTTTTAGTAGAATCCATGTAGAACCGTTTACGGAAAAACCAAAAAGCATACTTATTGAATTTGATTTGAATCATTTATATTATATATTGTTGATTAGATTAGAACTTTTTTATATTTAATAAGGAACCATATTACTTCAAAATGCATGCTCTAAATATATGTGAGTTATTCAATTATTTTTTACTTATGTATGGAACATAAACAGTATATTTAGGACATATATTCCAAGATTTAACGAGTTGTATTAATAATATATATATAAGTAATGATTGACAGAAAAAAAAAGTGCTTTCGTGTTGTATCTTCTTCTTCTTTTTTCCCTTTTTTTTTCATAAATTCACTTGGTACAAATCCAGATGAGAAGCTCCCAATCAAAAGTCTTAATGTAAAATTCAAGCTTCATTATGAATAATTGTAGCTGTAGTAATTTCAGACGAAAATATTTATTCCTTTCATCTCAATCTCGAGTCCGAATTTCACAGTTCTTACAGCCCGGAAGAGGACGTGAGATCTATATCATGGTCAATGTCAACTCTAAAGTAACATGTATTTATTATGGGAGATCCAAGAACAAAGATTAATGGAGTTTAAACAATGACATGTTCATATACTAACCTAATAATTTACAATTCAAATTGTGGATCTCAAAGCTTACTCTCAACTAATTAAGAGAAATGAAATATTCCATATTTATGATATATTATTCATTTATGTGGCAATGTCATTCAAATGAAGAGGCCGTCAGTCGAACAAGATAAGAATATCATCCAAGAAATTACTTAATTCAGCAATACTCAAAAAAATTTCGATTGTGTATGTAGAGTTTTCCGGTATGGCAGATAATGGATACAAAATAGTTTCTATCCGTACTTTTACTCAATAAGTTAACGAAAAATTTTCTTTATCCATATCCATATCCAAGAACTTAACGAAAAATCTTACTCATACCCATCTTATCAAATACGATATAGATCAAGTAAGAGGTGAGAAGACTGCACACCATATGCATCGTGGTCCAAAAAAGTTTTCTTTTACGACAAAAGCAAGTCCAAAATGAAGAGACGGTTTTTAAATAAAATCCGTCTTTAAACGCTCCAAATAGAAACGGTTTTAAACAAAGGTCCGTCTAAGACCCAACATATAAAGTCGGTTTTTAGGGTAAAAACTATATATATTTTGATACAGCAAATGGCGCATTAAAATATACATTCAAAATTGTTACGGTTATCAACATAAAACCGTTGCTACATTTTTTTTGCGTGTTTTCTGTGGTTAGCCCAATATTACTACCTGTATCACATGGTACCAATGTACCAGATATCACATATTGACATATTATTAGCAATCACACATATTGACATATATATCAACATCACATACATAAGTAATCCAAAATCACACATAAAGATAGCAAATTAAAGTTGAAGAGTATCAAATATTTACAAAAATTAGACATTGTTCCAAATAAAGAAAATATTCAAGTCATCGATACTAACTTCTAACTTAGAATAATTTCTGCTTCATGAAGTACATGATCTCTTTCACCACTACTCAGATCTGTTCAAATCATACCTGAAAACTAATTTAGTATTTGGTGATAAATCCATCTCGCCAAGACGACTCAAAAAATGAGATGAAATTGGTTGGATTAACAACAGAAACAAAAAAAAAAGAGATGGAATTACCAGTGTCGGTTTGAGTTCAGGTACTTCGAGGCGGAGTTATCGGCTATCGATGTCGGCTTCAAGGAGATTCCGGCTTCAGTGCTGCTGTCAGATCAAGAAGAGACTAAGTCGAGAAGAGAGGGAGTGAGGGAGTTGAGAAGAGGCGGAGAGCGAGTAGCGGCTGTCGAGAGCAGCGGAGAGCTTGAGGGCAGAGTGAGTGACTGTCAGATCGAGATCGAGAGGAGGTGAGTGAGGAGATTGAGAGGAGGGGGTTAAGTCGAGGTGCTTCGAGAGGAGGGTTTGAGAGAGGCTATCAAGAAGAGGGTTTGAGAGAGTCTGTCGAAAAGGGTTTGAGAGAGGGGATCGAGAGGTTAGGGAATGAGAGAAGGAGAAGGAGGGTCTGCTTCACGCTATAAAAAAAATTTTCAAAATAATGATGAGCTTTAGGTAATACCCGTTGTTATGTATGTTGGTTTAAACAATTAACTCTTGATTTGCCGATTTGCAAAACAACACCAAAAACCTAGTCTAACCTTTCTTTTTAGTGTGTTATAGCTATATTTTGTGAAGAATGGCTTAAAACAAGTATAGCACAGGATTTGGGACTTCAAGAAGCTAGTTTGTGCAATTTAGAATCAGTTTTTTAGGTTTATTTAAGCTTTAAATTAATCCAAATCGTTTTGCTATCAAAATGCTGGTTTTCAGTACCAGTGCGTTGTATAACGCAAAATCACGTTACACAACGCACCAGTACTGTGCTGAACTTGTCAATTCGTTTTGCTTGCATTAGACAGTGCGTTACACAACGCTTAGAAGCGTTATGCAACGCACTGAGTAAGTTATACAACGCACCCTTCCGTTGTGCAACGCGTTTTCCTCTTCTCTCAAGCCAGAACGTTAGCTCCTTTGTTAATTCTCTGGAATTTTTCGACTCATTTTTTGAGCCCAATTTCGTGCATTTAATGACATTTAGCGAGGCGTCGTATAACGCGCTTTTGCTACTTGATGCTTTGTGCAGTTTTCTACACGTTGTGTAACGCGTCTCCTCGTTGCATAATGTGTCTGACAACTTTCTAGCCGTTAAGTTTGTCTCTGCCTATGCGTTGCACAACGGTCCCATTGCGTTGTGTAACGCTCTGACAACTCAAATGGCTATCTTATCCGTTCTGTTTTATTTCAACGGTTATCTGTGCGTTACACAACGCTATTCTGCGTTATGCAACGCACTTGTAACGGTAAGTTCAGCTTTTTGGCCTGTTTATAACGGCTAGTGACGCGTTACACAACGTGATATTGCGTTGTGCAACTCTCTGGGTATTTCTGAGTTGATTTGGAGCTGTTGGCGCCCTCTATTTATACCAGCCCCTTTGGGACTGGTTTGACACTTTTGCAACCTTGCTAAATCACTCTTTTTTGGCTCCAATCATTCAGAACTAATCCCCTTTTGTGTTTGTTCATTTGATTAGTAAAATCATTGAGATTAGAGTGCTAATACCAAACCCTAAGTCTAATTGTGAGATCCTTTGAGTGTATTGGTTAGAGCCTCAAATCAAATTGAGTGTTTGTGTTATTTATTGGAGTTAGGTCGATCCACCTTGAGTGTTATTGTAACAAGGTGATTTTGTTCGAAGTTGTAAATACGTTCTTTGTGGAATTGAACGGAGCGCACCCTTTCGTGGTTGCGAAACTCCCGGAGACATACGACTAAGGCTAGCCTTTTCTAGCGGGTCGGAACTCCGTAATACATCGCATGTCAACTCTTTCTCTCTTCTCTTTATTTACTTGCATTGGTTTTGTGTTGTGACTAGACCAAACTTGAATTGAACAAAAAATTGACCATAACGGTTTAGAAAATCAAAATTGTGCCTATTCACCCCCTCTAGGCCTTTCTTTAGGGACAATAATGTAAATAAAGACGGTTTTATCATAAAAATAATTGAAAATTAAAAAAAAAATAGCAACGATTCTTGAAAAAAACCGTCACTATTTGATATAAACTGTTTTTTTTCTTTTTGGGCCGAAAAATGGGTCACGGTTTTAATGTAAAACTCGTTGCTATTTTTCCCTTAGATTTTTTTCTCTCCTATTATATAGTTTCGAACAATTATTTATAAAAACCGTGACTAAGTCTCTGTTGCAAAAGCCCCGTATTCTGGTAGTGTTATATCCTTTTTTATTTCTGTCATGTGAGAAATAAAAATCTTCATTCTCTTTAGGACTGTCAAAGGATGGAATAGAACACAGGAGAGATTTTTTTTCATATTCGTGTGTGTTAAATTTTTGTTTATCGGTGACTATATATGTTCATCGGTAATTAAAAATTGATTATTCTGCACTCTATCCTTACCCATTTGATGTGTTTGGTGTCCCTGAGGTTATCCTAACCTGAGGGTAAATTTACTAACCCTCTAACTTTAGCACACTAAATAACACGGAATAAGTACAGGTTAGAGGTAAACTGGCACTACCCTGCTAAACCCAGCTCCATGGTGAGTTACCGTTATGTGCTCTCGTGGTCCAGTAAAAAAAGAGGAAAAGTATTATTCCAAAATAAATTAAATTTTACTACCAACTATAAGAAAATCATTTAACACCAGTAATTTCTCAACCATGTGATACTTTCTAAAAATGAACGAGTGATTTTGGCCTAAAAGAAAACAGTTAATCACCATAGCCTTTTCTTTTAACTCTCGGTAATCTGTTAATATTTTTACCAAATATGCAATTTGATGTTTGAAAAAAAAAACTTGAAAAATAAATATAAGAAATACTAATACAATAATTTTTTATATTTATTTTGAGTTTTCTTTTAATAATGATTATAATAATAACAATTATTATTATTAGAACAAGGCTAAAGTTCAATGCATGGGACGGAAGAGGTCCATCCAATGTGCTCATTCCAAGATTTGAATTTTAAACAATCGACCCAAACAATCTAACATAATCTTCACATTGAAATTTAGTTTGAAATTGAATTTTGCAATATTTAAATTTTTTTACTATATTCAGGTTTTTTAAAAAAATATTTCTTTTAGTTAAGAAATTGTTGTCCATAAGTATGGTCTAGACGGGTGAATAGGCAAAATTTCAAGTTCTATACCGGTTTGGACAATTTTTCCAAAATTAATTAATTGACAATTCACACAAGCAATCAAGTAAAATAAGTAAATAAGTGAGAAGAAATGACACACAAACTTGATACGGAGTTCCGACCCGCTAGGAAATACTAGCCTTAGTCATACGTCCACATGAGTTTCGCAACAACGAAAAGGATGTGCTCCGTTCTATTTCAATATGAACATGACTACAGCTTCGAACCGAATCGCCTCATCACAAAAGACCTCGAAGTGGATCGACTTAACCAATAATCACTAACATGCTCTCAAGAATTAGAGAGTGATACTCACAATAAAAACACTCAAAAATAGCACTAATAAGACTTGGAGTTGGATTGAGGCTATCTAATCTCTAATATTTTGCTAAAAAAACGCTCAAATAACAAGAGGATATATAGGTATTTGCTGTTTGGTGCTCAAAGACAGGTGTTTTGCAAGGGATTCAAAAGAGAGAATCAAACCCAAGGTGTTATATTTATAGCTAGAGAGCGCGAAAAGCTTCAAACCAGTCAAAATTATACTGGTGCGTTACACAACATATGAATGCGTTACACATTGCATCAATATATATGTTAAAGTGTTAAATAAACGTATAAAACAAATTCAAAAATAGTCATTGAATCCTGTCAGATGTATTACACAAGACTATAGTGTGTTACACAACACATGGACAGGAAAAGTTCGACGTTCACTAACAGTTTTCAAAGCATTACACAACACAAGTCATCCGTTATATGACGCATCAAAAAATACATTCGTTGTACAATGCTTGAGTGCGTTGTCACAACATACGCCCTATGCAATCAATTTTCTCCAAAATCTAGCCTTCTACAACGCATGGGAACCATTACACAACACTAGATTTTTCATCCGTTGTGTAACTGAAGAAAACGTTACACAACACATTTGTCAAAAGTTCAGTACTTCAGTAGAAAAAGCCAGTTGACTTGGTCAACCGTCGTGTAACGCAATATCTCGTTGCACAACGCTTGACCATGCGTTACAAAATAAAATATGTAGCATTGTGTAACGCATAAAAACACTTAGAAAAGGATTATTTGAATGACGGATCAATATGTTTTGTGACACATGAATAGAATTTTGAGCATTTTATTTGCAAACTAAATGAGATTAGCTTAGAGATTAATATACCTAATCTATTGACTCTAACTAATCTTTTGTCAACTTGTTATGCTTCAGAACTTGAGTAAACTTTGCTCTAGCTCGTTCTTCAATTAAATCACTAATAAACACTTAGAAAAGGATTAGTAGATAAATGTGTTGTTTTGCAAATCATCAAACAAATCAAAGGAGATATTGTTTGATTCAACAAAAATAAATATTAAAAATATGAATAAAATAATTTTCTATATTTATTTTAGTTATCTTTTACTAATAATAAGTATTATTATATTAGTATTTTAAATAATTTAAAAAAATAATAGTTCAATATAATTCAGTTATAAACTATAAAAGTAATTGTTTATTAATTCCCTCCAATTCTAACTTCAAAGTTCAAACATACCATACCAACAATAATTATTGAACTCAGGTTAGCACTAACGTTTTCTATTTTGGTTCCCATCAATTTGCCCGACTAACCTCATCCACTAACTTCACTAACCTTGAAATCCACTAAGTGCACACTAAGATTTTCAGTAAGAATAAGGTAACAGTAGAAATAGTTGATAACAATAAAAGTTCAATGGAAAAAATATATAATATAGATGAATAAATAACATTAAATAAATATAATAATAATTGTAGTTTATCTTAAACAACGACGGTAAAGCTTTTTAATAAGGCTTTACATTTCGTATGCGTGAATGAAAAAATGCTAAATTAAATATGTTAAATAAATTCTAGAAATTAATTGGCCTACCATGGTTGTCATATGTATATGTATATATAGTGCAATTGTATAGTTCCAATTATGATAGATATTGAGATTAATAACTATATTGCAAAATTAACCGTTACATAAGGGATACAAAATAGGTCTTAATTAATTTATATATATATAGAGACACGCACGCACGCTGTTCTCCTTTATATAATAGCTCATGCTCAAAGTATCTAACACCAAAACCAATCAAAATTCTAGAAAACAAAAGAAACAAGAAACAAAGAAAATGTCTATCATTTTCTTTCTGCTGCTCCTCTCGTCTTGCATCTCATCTGTGTTATCCGCTGATGTAAATGACGGATTGGTGCTCCTTAAAATCAAGGAGCAGCTCGGTAACCCCCAAGAGCTCAGTAACTGGGTCGAAGGTTTTCAATTCTGTGGCGGGTTGCCATATGGTAGTGGCAATGTTGAATGCACCAGCACTGGTCGTGTAAGATTTCTCGGCATTCAACACATCAAGGGACCCGCCGCCCCCTTTCCTGAAGCCATTTGCAACTTGACCGAACTACAAGGACTTTCTTTGCTCTCCCTTTATAATCTTTATGGTCCGATTCCTTCTTGCGTTAACCAACTTTCCAATCTTGGATTACTAAATATACAAGATACAGGCCTCTCTTCTCTTCCAGAGTCTCTCTTTCTCAACCATCAAAAACTCACAAATCTCATTGTAACATCAAATGTCTTCTCAGGTTCAATTCCCGCATCTCTATCTACCATACCAACCTTATATTACGTTGATCTTACAAATAACTCCCTGAAAGGATCAATACCGCCAGATCTCGTGCATGGTCAGTATACATATCTTTTCCTTAGTGACAACAGATTTACTGGTGAAATACCGAAAAGTTACCAATGGCTACCTCTCAGTGTGATCGACGTCCGCAACAACAAGCTCACTGGAGATCCTTCTTTTTTATTCAATAAAGAAAACATCTTAACGATCGATTTATCTCATAATAACTTTGAGTTTGATTTCAGTAATGTTGAAATCTCAGAAACCCTATCATACCTACACCTAGGATTCAACAAAATCTATGGGAAAATACCGCAGTCCATTGCAAGTACTAATCGTTTCTTTTTCCTCGATCTTAGAGACAACAAGCTGTGTGGGGAAATTCCACAAAGGCAGGATTTCCCTTGGCAGCCTTCTGATGCTTCTATTTTTGCTGACAATAAATGCCTATGTGGGAGCCCGCTGCCACCGTGCTGCAAGGCAGGGCCAGCACCTTGATCACCTGTACTACGAGCTGATTGAAAATTAAAAACCTTAAGGATCTAGATCTACGGTTATGCATTTGTTTTTTTTTTTTAAAAGTAGAGAAGTCATATATATATATGATGTTTTATGTTTTCCATTATTTTTATTGTTGGCTTTAGATTCCATGGACCATGGTCCTATATTGCATGCTATTTTGATGTACCCAGGCAACTTCAGTGTTTTATTAAGTAATATATATTATGAATTTAGTATTTTTGTGGATTTTTTCTTATTTGTCACATGCATTTACTACATGGTGAGGGACTAAAAGAACGTGCTGACCTCGGAGCAATGTGTTAATGAGGCAGATTGAAAACTGTGGGTTATTCATTACTGTGATTAATTAAATGGTACAATTTTATTGTTTGTTCGACTTCAATTAATGTCCCGATGATCATTCAATGTGAATTGTTTCAGCTTCTGGAATATGGTTTTAGTAGAATTAATCCTTATGTAGAAGAACGTTTAAAAAGGGATTAATGAAAAAAATAAATAGAAAACCTGAATTTGATTTGAATATTTAATATATATTGTATTGTCGATTAATTAGATTAAAGCTTTTTTTATTTAACTATAAAAAACCATATCACTTCAAAAAAAAAAACTAGAAGGCATGCTCTTAATATGAGGTATTCGTGTGTTGGGATACATGGTTGAATAAGAAATAAAAATAAGAAAAATCTCGGAAGGCGTGCTTATTATTTTTCTTGGGCAGTTTATTTGGGACATATATCGCAAGATTAATACTGAGTTGTACAGTAATAAAGGAGAGGAAAAAAATTAAGTTGCTTTTGTGTTGTTACCTTTTTTTTCCTTTTTTTAAAAATTATTCACCGGGTACAAATGCACATAAGTACATAACAATCTCCTGTCCTATTCAAAATTCTTAATCTATGGCTCCGTTTGGATAGATGTGGAAAGAAGGGAAGAAGGGAAGAAGTGGGAAGAAGTATTGGGAAGTGTGTAACTTTGTGAAGAGTTTGGATTGCTTATAATTTTTTTGGGCCTTCTTTTTTCTTCCTTCTTCCAACCCCATCCAAACAAGGCCTATATAATTCAAGTTCCATTATGACTAATATTGTAGCTCTAGAAATTTCGGACAAGAATA
The DNA here is from genome assembly GCA_028095005.1 of Rhynchospora pubera. Classification (NCBI taxonomy): domain Eukaryota; kingdom Viridiplantae; phylum Streptophyta; class Magnoliopsida; order Poales; family Cyperaceae; genus Rhynchospora; species Rhynchospora pubera. The sequence continues at coordinate 59,424,484 of CM051459.1, read as the reverse complement.
TTATTAATTCCTTTCATCTCAATCTCAAGTCCGAAATTAATTCACAGTTCTTACAGTCCGAAAGAGGACGAGAGATCTAAAAAATGGACAATGTCAACTCTAAACTGGAAAACGAAAATTAACAAAATGTGTAATTCTCATGGAGATCCAAAAACAAAATTTACAGCAGTTTACAATATAACATGGTCAATGATCGGAGGTGAAACCTAAGTCAAATTAAACTTCAAATTTAATTTAATGCAGTCTAGCTTGAGGATCGAATCATAGGGACGGATTTTCTAAATTCCTAAGTTATAGGAATTCAATTCAAATTGATCTAGGAGTAAAAAGGTCAAAATATAAAGTTGGTTGATTAAAAAGTAAGGTTTATGCTAAAGAAACTAAACCTAAACTACTAATAATAAATACTTCAATTTCAAACCTTAAAATCACTGTAGAAAGAACTCAAATCACAACAGTCTGCCTTACTGTTCAGATTGCGATGGATTGAATCTGGTCCCTCCGTCTCCGCTCTCTCTTTCCTGCGTTTGCACCTTACGCTTTTCTGTTGCCATCTCTTTGTTGTTTCTGTGCGTTGCTATGTTCTGTGCTTCGTGCTTCTCTGTCCTGCGCTCTTTCTGCCGTATTCGATCTAATCCACCTCTTTTCCGGACGGAGGGGTGGGTCTTCTGTCCTTTGCTGTCACTACCACAGAAAAGACCTTTTGCAACTGTAGATTAGCAACTGTTATTTATAAAAACAGTCACTTACTAAATTTATGGCATTGTCGTAATATAAGATTCAAACCTTTACCACTATTTTTATAAATAACAGTTACTAAAGTTAAGTGCGAGGGAAATAAAATGAAAAATCTCTTGAACCATTGTGACTGTTAATATTTACTAACAGTCACAAAAACTTTTAATGACTGTTAATGTAAAATAACAGTTGTTGTAATTCCTGCCAATATTGTCTAATATTTAATTTGGACGAATTGTGGTTTGACACTGGGTCTTAGCCTTTTACAACTGTTTTTATTTAATAACAGTTGCATAATTTAATAACAATTGCAGAATTGCCAGCCTATTTAAAAAACCTTCTGCCGAATGCCGATTTTAATAACAGTGGGTCCCAACCTTTTATACATACTGCGAATAAAAACAGTCCTCAGTTGAAACAATTTCAATTAATTTCATATTTCATACTAAACTTCCTTAATTTCATATTTTACACCCTTCTAAGAAAAATAGCAAAAAAGTTTAAAAAATCTGAAAAAAATAAGAATTAGATAGAGAAAAAGAAAGAGAACATATTGTTGGTAAGAAAAATTAAATTTGAAAAATATTTGATATTTTTTATTTTCCTCTTTTTATTTCGATTTTTACGAATTTATTTGTGAGATTAATGATTTATTAGTTGTTTTTGTCATAATTTCATATCCCGTTCAAGGAGGGAAGAACTTAATCACTTCTTTTTTTTTAATTTTGAGGTATATATTTTCATAACCTTTTCTATTTATTTTTATTTATCAGAAATTATGCATTAATTTTATTTGCGTACATCTTAATTAAATGTATTGTCATATAAGACCAAAATGTACTGACATTCGACTTTAATATTGTCTCATGAACATGTTTCTACAGTTAGATGCAACAATCACCATTTTGATATGACATTAGTTAAGGAAAAGCACAATACAATTATAATTGTATTTTTTATGAAAGATATAAAATTTTATAGCCAATTGAATTAATAAACGTCCTCAAATAAGCGGGAGGTAATAATTATTTGTAAACAACTAAAAAATAAGATACTTTATATCTTCATCACTAATTAAAAAAATTGGTTTGAATTTGTTAATTTTATGGTTCAAATATATATGCTTTTTGCCCTGTTAGTGAAGATTCTGAGTGTACTACAACAATCGCAATTTTAGAATTAATAAAACATATTTTTGTTTGTTTACAAATAATTATTAATATTATCTATTTTAAGTCAAACGATTTATATCATATAATTGATGACATCTTAATATACTTTGATGATCTAGTGAACGATAAGGATTAGAAGCCTTCACAAAAATGGACGGATCGGATGAAATGCTGTAAGCAAATTTTTTTTTCCTAATAAGTATACGGCGCCGCTCACAAAGAAATAGGGTTCAGTCGTTCTCCCTCTTGTTTTAGCCGAACCCTATTTCTCCTCCCCGGCACCCTCCAAACCCGCCGCGCCATTACGAGCTCATCTGCTCCTCCGTTCCTCTACGCCATTACGAGCTCATCTGCTCCTCTCCGCCGTTCCGAGCTCCTCTGCTTCTCGTCTCCATCGACAACTGGACGCCTAAAACCCTAACCGAGCCATCCTCCGTTCCTCTTCGCCGTTCCGAGCTCCTCTGTCCTCCTCTTCTCCTTGATTTTGGTGGCTTGACGGCTGGAACGACAGCAACCGACATCAACCGACTAGTGGTGGCTTGATAGGTGGAGACTGGTTGTGGCTGCATCAACTCACTTATGGTACTATTTCTTTCTAGAAATCACTTCTGTTGCTTCAGATTGACTAATTGGTTTGTAACTGCCCTCAAAATAGAGGTGTTGTTCCTTTTTCTATGAAACGAGAATTCATGGAACAAAGGTAAAGTTGCTTCTTGAAATTGAAATTGAAATTGAAATTGAAATTGTCATTAGACAGGGCAAAATTCACTCTGCGAAATTTTAACACTGCATCTTTTGAGGACATCACTGAACACAAGAAAGTGTTGCCATTATTGCTAGAGTGCTTTTAATTATAATCTTACTAATACACTTCCTTTATCTAAGTTATTTGGGAATGTTAGGTTGCGAAACTGGATTCCAGGCCTTGTTACTCCTACTGGTATTTATCAAACTTACTTTTGGATGCTCGTTCCATGCAGTGGCCAGTATTTGGATCTTTACATGCAGTGGTATTCCTAGTTTTTTTAGTACCTGGGATTATTTGGATCTTTACATGTAGTGGCCAATATACGTGAATATCTGGCCATTTCATGCTATGGCCTGCATTTGCATTTGCCTTCATCTTTCCTTTTTCATGCAGTAGCAAATATTCGTTGCTTTAACATTTTGTGCTTTGTTTAAACTCTGTAGGATAAGCCAGTATTGGAACTGATATGTGTAGTACCTAATAGCGTGAAATTTGTGAATTTTATTACTTTATTTGAATAGGTGAGACTTGTGACCCTTTTACTTGCTCTTTACTGTTGGTGATGGAACTATTCAAGCTTAAAATAAAAATGATATTAGTGTCCAGTATAAAATGGGATATAAGATTGCAAAAATGAATTGTTTCTTTTTACTAACTAACCTGTTTTGTAACTTTTTTTTTAAATTATTCTATATTTGATATTGAATCTGTTTTGTAATTATCATTTGTTCAACTCGTTGCTGTAGAATTAAATTGGCATGTGTAGGTGCTATTATCATTGGTAACATACTTGCAAAATTTTGGTAATTGAAAAAAATTAATCTGTTGGCAACGAATTTGATACAAAAATGTTAAAGACTAAAAGCCCCAAATGGCCAATCAACATAAAACTTGGGATTCAATTTTATTTCATGTCTGATATTTATGTTTTGATGACTGGTCTGAATCCTTTTCTGTTTGATTCCTTTTGATAGAAATAATTGTGTTTATGGATTGAGTTGTAGTTTATTGATAGAAAATATGTCTGGAGAAGAAGAGTATGCAGTTGGGCCAACAAAGAGCACAATGAAAGATTCGAAGAAGAGCACAATATTATTACTGAAAAAGAGTGCAGAGGCATGAAAAGATCTCGAACCACATTGGAGAAATTTAGGGCCAAATGGAGTAAAGGAACATTTATTATCAATATCTCTTTTTTTAAATAAATTTAATTAATTTCATGTTTTGTTTGCTTAATACCATGTAGAGGATTGAGCTGGTTAGAAGACCTTATTCAAAAGAAGAGATTGCACAAGTCATGAAGGAACTCATGGAGTTCACGGAACTCCAACTCTTCTTATTCTTAATAATCTGTATTTCTCTTTTTTAGTTTACTCTTGTAATATGATCATTTTGGATATGTTATATGTGCTTGGATTTGTTGTTGTGTTTGGAACTTTATTTGATGTTATATTTGTAACATCATTTGTAATAATTATTTAATACAAATATTACATTTTGTTATGTTTGTTTGCATGTGTTTGTATTGTTGTTGAAATTTGTATTAATTGGTATAGCTAGCAATTATGGACTAGAACCAATTGTTATTATGTTTAAACAGTTGCTAATCGTCCAGCTCGATCAAATGAAAAAGGAGAAAAATATACTTTCTGCAACTGTTATTACATTTCAGATCCATCTAGCGCCAATTTAAAAAGAAAAAAAAAAAGAACTTTCGGCAACTTTTATTATTAAATAACGGTGGCAGATCATTCCTTTTGCATCCGTTATTAATAAAAGACAGTTATTGAAAATCCGTGTTTTGCCACTGTTGTTATCTAATAACAGTCATTATTTTTATGACTGTTATTTTCCCTTTTGCAACTCCCCGATTAGCAACTTATCTATACAGTTGCAGAAGGTATTATTTTAACAGTTGTAGAAGGTAAAATCTGTAGTAGTGTGTCATTCCGATGTGTACGGTGGCTGTGCTGAGCTTTATGCGTGGTATGGAAGAGTCTCGATGGCACTGTTTGCTTTCGAGGGTTTGCAACTTGCTTTCTCCTGTGCTTCTCTAATTGGTCTAGATCCCCTCTTGCGTTCATGGCTTTGTTCTTTGGAAGTCTCTCTTTCCAGTTCCCCTCTTCTCTAATTGCTCTAGATCCCCTCTTATTCTCTCGCTCTTGGTTGCAGTCTCATCTTCTTTGGTGCGTTCTCTGTGGTTTTTCCTCGCTTTTTCATTTGTGTTGCTATCGTGCTTTCTTTCTTTTGCTTTGTTTCACCTGTCTAGGGAAGAAATTGGTGATCGTTTTTCCCTGCATTTGTATTGGGTCTTAGCATTGTATAACCATGATCCTTTTCAGGGCCTGATCGTTATATATGGCATATAATTTTACAAAAGTATTCATTAAATTGGTTGGGTTTCCGTTCACGTGTGATTTTTTGCAATTTCTGGTCAACATGCATTATTTTCCCTTCTTTCAGAACTTCACATGCTCACTGATAAAGTGGTAAATTAGTTCAAGTTTCAGATTGATATCAGTTAGGATTACAATGCATTGTATAGAAAAAATTTTAATTTAATGTGGATTTCTAATTTATTTTAAAGCTAAATGAAGCATGGTCACAAATGGATTCTGAAGTCTTCTCTTCAGATTTTTTTTTTCTGATTTTTATGTTATGTTGTATGCAGGAGTTGCACACAGGGCAGTGTGAGGCTGCATCTATAAGTAGATGAAACATTTTTATTTTTGTATTTCACAGTTAATATTTCCCACTTTAGTGACCAATTTTTAACTGTTGGAATATAGGGGCAGCTAGATGCTAATTGGTGAGAGTAGTAACTTCGATGATTCGATCTGTCCGTTGTTAGTGCTTGCTTCATGAGGTAATTGCTTACTAGATATTGATAATCAGTGTTGTTGTTGCATCTTGCTTTAGTAGTTATATAGGAAATTTTTCATAATCAAGTCAGATTAAAGATGTTATTTACATTGGATGACCTCATACCTAAACAGTCTTTGGATTCATGTTGTGTTTATTGTAAGTAGAATGATGAAACAGTCTGACCTTAGTCCAACAGCTAACTTCATGAATTAACATTTTTGTTGAAATCCAGATCCAATTTGTTTCTTTAGTGGATAGATCCTTATTGCTCAGTTGGAGCTTATAGAAAAGAAATATAATTGAGGCTAAATTTGCTCAATCAAGGCTTATTTTAGCATGATTGCAAAACAAAAAAAAATGCTTTCCTGATGGAAAAATTGATTTCCAAGCTTAGGGTTAGATTATGAAAGGCTAAATTTGCTCAGGAAATATAATTAAGAGATGAAAAGAATTTGTTATCGGTATTTCGGTGATTGCATTACATAATGTGGCTGATCATGCTGTTTTGCAATGTGGCTAAACATAATTTTATTGTAAATTTTAAAGCGATTTTTATTAACAATAACTTATTATTTAGTACTTGATTAGTACCAATAATAATTAAATATCTGATTCAGAATAGATATCATCAAGTACATCAAGGAGGTGCAAGTGGGGTACTTGATTAGCCTCCTTGCTCTCTTTTGATTCGTAGAAGATTGAGAACCTGAGGAGCAATCGAATCTATTAATCAAGGTGATGCAGAGGTCAATCCAGGCGGTCTATGGTCCTCTCTTTCTTGCTCTTGACTCAAAACTGGAGGTATCTGCATCTAAACGAACTTGCCTCACGATTTTACTGCTGCAGAAGAGTTGATCGCTTCTTCCTCTTTAATTTGAGTATTGATGTCTCTTTTTTTCATTTGAATGCAGATTTTTTTATCTCATGTTATTAATTTTTTTTTGTGGTCATTTGTTCTTACTTTTTTTCATTATCTTACTGCTATTTTATATTTCTCCTATTAAGTCCGGGATGAGCTCCTCATTTGACCATACTGGAACTGTCTTGGTTGGTTGTGGGGATGATGGCCACTGATAACAATAGATAGATAGTTGCAAGCACTTAGTAGTTGGAGATTCGTACTGTTTCTGTAGTTGCCATTTTGCACTTTCATTTTACTAGGGTTTTTTTTTACATACTGTTAGGTTTGTATACCAGTTATGGATTCTTTCTTCATATAATCACTGAAACAACTAACGTAGAATATGTAGAACACTTGAGGAGTGATTTGATTTGTTCTTATTGTTGTTTCTCTTTGGTTTACTGTTCGGCCCTTTCTACTTTTCCTTTCAAGTTTGGACTGAACCGTCAATTGGTCATTTTTTTTTTATTTGCATATTCGTTTTTTTCTCAGATTTGATCATTTGAGATTTGGCGATGCAGGAAGCAGAGAAGATCAGAAAAAGAGCTAGAAATCAAAGAATGACTAGCGACAAAATTTGAGAAATCGGAACAAGAGAAGGAAACGAATTGTTAGTTGTTCATGTTATAAAATTGAGATTAAAGTTTATTATTATTTTCTACCCTCACTAGCCTATAAATACTTTTGTGTTTTAAATTAAATATTCAAGATAGGCTGTGAATTGAGTTTGCTTTATTTTGTTTTGTTTTGTCCATTGTTAATTTATTATGGTCAGTGCTATCATTATCAATATTTTCCTGGATTGCAACTACTTGAGATGTGTACTTGCATCTGTTAACAAATTTTCTCCTCAACTTCTTGCCAGCTTTCAAATGTACCTTTTGTGATATATCAGTCCCTTTGGTAGTTTTTTTTTTTTTTAGAGTTGTCCCTTTGATAGTTGAACCTCAATAAGTTACGTTCATCATATTTTTGTGAGTGAGCAAGGATGCAGGTGATAGGGGCAAAGGTGGACATAGCCCCTCAATATTTCAGAAGACCAAATACTGACTTTATATAAAGTCCAATAGAAAATACAACTTTAATAACACAAATCACCTTCAGTTTATTTTAGTATTAAATTTGGGTCCCTAACAGTAATACTAATGATGTAGGTTTTTGCCATTTTTGGAAATTTTGGCCATCTTTCGTTATTTCTTTCTATTATGTTATTTTTTCTACTATATAATTTTACATCTCATGTGTCATTTTGTTCGTCATTAAAATTTCTCTGCTATTCAAAGCCTTTCAGATTTTAGGGTACCTTTGCATCAAAAGAAATAAACTATGAAAATTTGAGTTTGGATAAATACAAAAAGAAATTTACAAAAATAATAAAGAAAGATCTATCATTTGGACAAAATAAGAACATTATTTACTCTCCTTACATCCAGACAATGTTACTGATTTTTTTTTCGTGTGTAACAATTTTCTTATTGGCCTATTTGATTTGGCACTATGACTCAATGAAACACCATATCTTTGAGCGTTTTCATATTCTTTGTTCTAATTATTTTCTATTTTTGCTTATTCATATTCTTAATCAAAAAAATAATAGTCAAGATGCTTTACGTATAAAGGAGCCTACCTATATGAGCGCTGAAATGTAGATCGTTGGTAAATGGACAGATAACTATCAACTGGTAAAGATTTCATTGTCAATTAATTTTTATTTTTCTAGATACTTTTGTGACTAAATTAACAATGACTCTCTTCTAATATGAAAGAAAATGCCTGGAGCAGTTTCCCAGTGCAAAGTAAAATTTGGTAAGACCAAACAATTGAGAGATTTCTCTTTCTTATTAAGCTTTTGTATCTTCAATTGGACACATTTGTGTATCAAATTATAGACTTATGAATGGATTTTTAGCTAATAAATAATATAAATGTTATCCTTCTAGCAACAGTAAGAGAAAAAAACAAAGACTTTTGCATAGCTGCAAGCGTCCATACTACTATATGCATCTTCAAGGAAAACTAAATCATTTGATCATCTAATAAATATGTATTTTATTTAATTAAATTTGCAGATGAATTGTCTATGCATGTCTACTTGATCCAGAACAGATTCAGAGATGTAGCTGATCAGTAACACAGGTATAATCTGACCCTGATGTTTCCAAAGGTGATGAACTGAATTATGTAAGGGTACCATTGATGAGCTCAGCAAACAAAGCACTGATTTGGTACCATAAATATGATAATTTTATTTATCCTGAGCACTGCTAAGAAAATGGCACATTTTGAACAAGTTGTTGTCAACTTGAAACTATTTGGTGCTAAAGTGTATTATTAGGTATATTCTGATTGAGTTCAAACTATTGGTAGACAGGATCCGGATATAAATTTGGCCATTTATTTCACATCTTGATTGATTTTTGTAAATTGTGAGATCTAAAACAGCAGATGAAAAAAAGGGGGCATTTGGTATATAGCAATTGCTCATGAAATTTATGAGATTTCATTTACAGTTTGGCAGTAGCTATAGAATACTGCTTGATTCTTCTGAAGTATTCCATGTATGTTATCCTTATATGATCCTTATTTTTCAGGACCATACGAGAGTCAGATTAATCTGTTAACATCTAAATTGAAAGGTATGTATGCTAGAGGCCGATTATGGTTATGTTTTTACTGGGAAGTTTTGCCATGATTATTGGATGTTTCTTCGAGTTAATTTATATTATACAAAGAAATGTAATCCGTTATATTGACTTACAAGAGTTATTCTCATGTGTTTCAGCATTCATTTGGTGATTAGTACTGAAGCCATTGTAATTGATGCAGCAAACAGTTCACACTGGCTTTTAAGGTTTCAACAATAGCAGGAGGACTGAAGCTAGCAATAGCAAGAGGATTGAAACCATTATGACTAATCGACCTTATAAGGTAAATTAGTCATCTTTTCTAGAGTCCTATCTGTTTTAAATGAAGAAAAATCATTTACTTTTTTTGTTCCGAATAATTACTTTATGGCCTTTCACAATTTTCGTTTTGTCATCAAATAAAAAAAACAAGAATTTCTGTATCAGAATCTATTGCTACTTTTTTAGTCACTAAATCAAATGGTTTTGATTAAAAATAATATATAGCTTTTAGTTACAATATTTCAGAAGTGGGTACCAATTAGACAGGAATATGTTTGTTTTTGTTAGCAAGTGAAAACTCCGCTCAAGGCTTAAAATAACGAACACCGCTTTGCATCCGTGTTTTTTCCTATTCTTATATGTTGATTCAAGTTTAAACTCGTAGTTTGTTGTTTTTATAGGGGATGCTGCTAGAGTTGTGCAACGAAATACGCGAATTATTTTTCCTGTATATACCTGAAACAAGTGGCCATTTTATTTGCATTAATGCTAAAATTTCAAAATGTAGTTGGTGATAATTTTTTTTCGTGTAGTTGTTACTATGTTGATAACGTTTCAACATTGGCATAAATATGTAGATACATTAGAAGTTTAGAACAATAATAAAATGAACAGTTGCTCGACTTTCATCGCGCGAAGCGCGATGCTGTAGCTAGTTAACCTTTAAATTACTCTAACAACTAAAAGAAATTAAGAAATTCAGATTCAAGACTTAAACTAGGGTCAATTGATCGGGTTCCAATTCCTGACACTATCTAGGCGGATCCGTGAGCTTCCTGGCGAGATCGCCATAACAGTACGATAATTCAGTTTAATCGGGTTTTATCTTTTCTAATTGCAGGATTTTGGTCAACTCTTTGGTCCAAATACTAACTATCGTTATTGATTTGGTATAACTAAGTTTTAACCTCTAAACCTCCTAAAAATTCTAAGTTCAACCTTCGTTTCTTGGCTTAGGGTTTTAAGATCTACTTTACTATTCGGTAGGATATCCTAGATCTTTCGATCTTAGGAAGGAACATACCTTTCAGCTAAGTTTCGGTTTTACCTTTTGATTATACTTCCTATCCTATGGTAAGTAATTGCAAATTAACTTGGAATTATGGCTTATCGTAATAAACTTTCATTAATCTACCAAGTAATGATTACCTACAATTGCCCCTAAACTAAACTACTCACTATAATTCATAATAAATATAAAAACAATAATAGGTTTCAACAAATCAAACATCAAAGCAAGATAACAAGAAAGATTACAACAAAAAGTTACTAAAATCTCTCTCAGCTTGTCTTCTGGCGGGGTCGACAGGAGACAGGCTGCGGTTGATTTTTGCAAACTTCCTTCCAATCTCGCTCCAAAATCTGACTTAGACTTTTTGGTGGCCTTTCACATGTTTAAATAGACTTTCTAGGCGGTTTCCATGTATGGAGATCATGTCTGGATCATCTGAAAATAGGGAATGAGCTTTTCCAGAAATAACTGCTCCAAATCCGGTCTAGCGGTTTGATTCAGGCGAGGTCGCCTAGAACCCGGCGGGGTCGCCATAACAGGGGCTTCGTCTGGTTTGACCATGTTCCTTTACTCCCTCCGCTTGGATCTTGGCTTGCTCCGCTTGATCATTGTCCAAGGTCCAGAATTGCACCAAATCGTCGATGAACCTGAAAATAAACAAAGAGCAATAGCGATACCATGTTTCTAACCTAAAATGCGATAAAATCTAAATAAACACAAATATTTAATTGAAATTAAGGCCTAAAAGGATTGAATATTTCGATGTGAAATCCGCCTATCAGTCAATTTACAATTCAATTTTGTGATCCCATAGAAGACTCGCAACTAATAGAAAAATGAAATATTCCTTATATATATATATATATATATATATATATATATATATATATATATATAGAGTTTTGCTATGGTGAGTCACGACTCACAGAGGGTCTGTAAGTCGCGCTCAAAACTCCTAGATCTGGTTTAAAATAACCGATTTAAACCATCTAATACAATCTCTCTATTGAAATCTCTATGCGGACCAAATTTTATATTTTTTCGAAATTTTTAAGTATTTTTTTTGAAAATTTACAAAATTGTTAATCTAATTAATTAGTTCTTAACCGTTAAAAAAAAACAGTTTTTAAAAATCCCAAAAAAATACATAAAAATTTAAAGAAAAATAAAAATTTGGTCTGCATGGATATTTCAATAGGAAGATCGTATTAGACGGTTTGGATTGATCATTTTTAACCAGATGTACGAGTTTGTGAGCGCGACTCACTATAGTAAAACTATATATATATAGAGTTTTGCTATGGTGAGTTGCAACTCACCAAAGCGTCCGTGAGTCGCGCTCAAAATTCCGAAATTTAGTTCAAAATGACCGATCCAAACCGTCTAATATGATCTCCCTATTGAAAACTCCATGCAGAACAAATTTAATATTTTTTCGAAATTTTAGAACATCATTAATCTAATTAGTTCTGAACCGTTCAAAGACAGCAGTTTTTAAAAATCTGAAATAAATACTTAATAATTTCAAAAAAAATATAAAAATTTGGTCTGCATGGAGATTTCATTAGGGAGATCGTATTAGACGGTTGGATCGGTCCTTTTGAACTAAATTTCGGAATGTTGAGCGCGACTCACGGACACTTTGGTGAGTTGCAACTCACCATAGCAAAACTCTTATATATATATATATATATATATATATATATATATATATATATAGTGAGAGAGAGAGATTGGCTAAAATATACTCCAGCATACGGATAGAGTTGTTTCTCAAAATCTAAAATTCAAACAGTCGATCCAAACCGTTCAAGTTGTTCTCCATATAAAAATATCTTTCAAGGCCAAATTTTACATTTTTTCGAATTTCCTGCTATATATTATGTTATTTTTAAATTGAATGGTCAGAAATACTCTTTTATAGTGTTTTTTGAGAATAGCATAATATATAGCAAAAAAATTTGAAAAATGTAAATTTTGGTTTCCTATGAGATTTCAATATGGAGAACAATTTGAACGGTTCGGATCAACGGTATGAATTTTAGATTTTGAGAAACGACTCCAGCATACAGACTACCTGTATGTTGGAGTATACTTTAGCCAATCTCTGTATATATATATATATATATATATATATATATATATATATATATATATATATATATATATTCATGTTGCAATGTCATGTAAATGGAGAACCAGTCGAACTACATAAGAATTTAAAACAGAGAACCTAGCTATTCTCCTAATCAAAATGGTCCCTTCAAAACGAGAGTGACATCCTAGAATTTACTTCATTCAACGCAACCGAAACTTTGTTCAGTTATATATGCAAAGGCCACTCCATTTGCAATATAGAATAAAAGACTTTGTTTTTTTTTTTAACAATTAAAGTAAGTGGAAAGTGAAAATATTTCTTTGATTTATATCCTGAACATGCTTCTGCCAGGTTTAACTTATCATCTTCTTTTTTGCTGATTGCCGACCATCAATAGGGTACGGTAGAAATATTTTTATATCAGTATCCGTTATTTTTTTTATCCGTATTTTATCCTTAGCTATTCGAATTGATTTTATCTGTACGATACCTTTATGCGTTGATAATTTCTGTAAAAATAGAATAACGGTAAAAAATGAATAATAATAATAATAATTTAGTAAAAGAAAATTATATAATCTGGACTCATGACATCAAATAAGTATAATAATAAAGTGCAACATTAAATAATTCTATACATATAACAAAATCATATATTTTTTCTCATTTTAATTTTCAGTCAAAAAATATATATAACTATTTTTTAATTATACACTATCGTATAACAAAATCATATATATTTTTTTTTGTATGCATGAATGGAAAGAGGCTAAGAACTAGACTATATTAAATAGAATTCAACAATTTAATTGACCAATCGTATTTCGTGTGATTGTATCTTTCTAATTATGATGGATATTAATAACTCTATATATAAAAAAATTACCCATTAATTAACGAGTGCAAAATAACTCTTACCTGATACTTTTAATTATTCGATAAATTAAAAAATATTTTCTTTATCCATATCCAATAATTTAACGAAAATAAAATTTATTCAAACCCATCTTATCAAATATGTTACGGGTCGTGTAAAGGGACAAAAGAATTTAATTGACAGCCGGCCGTGAGTTTGACTTTCAGAATCTTTGCATTTACTGTTGTGATTAGTGAAATGGTACGATCAATTTATTAATTGTTTGACTTCAATGTCCTGGTGAGCATTCAATGAGTATTAATTATTTCATCTTCTGAAATATGCTTTTAGTAGAATCCTAGTAGAACCGTTTAAAAAGGAAAAATTAAAAAGCAAACTTACTAAATATGATTTGAATCATTTATATTCTATATGGTTGATTAGATTAGAACTTTTGTACTATATTTACTATAAGGAATAATATTACTTCAAAATGCATGTTGTAAATGTGAGTTGTTCAATTATTTTTTACTTGGAGAGAGGGGATGACTCTCAACGAAACATTTCTGAAAATAAAAATCAGTTAATTACGTGTTTTCTAAAAATAAAAAATATGTATTTGAGGATGATAGAAATGATGGATTTCGGAAATGATCCTAATCAGCTCCGTTTGGACATATATTCCATAAATAACTAATATTGATGGACAGGAAAAAAAAAAAAACTTGTGTTCTCTTCTTCTTTTTTCCCCTTTTTTTATAAATTTACTAGGTACAAATCCAGATGATTATAAGTAATTCCCAATCAAAAGTTTTAAAGTAAAATTCAAGCTTAATTATGGATAATTGTAGCTCTAGTAATTTCAGACGAGAATATTTATTCCTTTCATCTCAATCTCGAGTCCGAGTTTCACAGTACTGACAGAATTACAGTCCGGAAGAGGACGTGACTTGAGATCTCTATCATGGTCAATGTCAAATCTAAACTAGAAAAGGAAATTAATAACATAGCATGTAATTATTATTGGATATCCAAGAACAAAGTTTAATGGAGTTTAAACAATGACGTGTTCATACAGGCCTAATAAATAATAATATGCAATCACTACGCCATTAAAAATTATTAGTACCGATTTTATACATGTTATTTGTACCGGTTTTGTACCGGTACTAATAATAGGGGTACTAAAAACAATAAAAAACCGGTACTAATAAGCCGGTACTAGAAGGTGGTGGAAGTGGCGGCAAACACAATTAGTACCAATTTTTAACTAAAAACCGGTACTAAAAATATTACATTTAGTACCGGTTTTTATAAAAAACCGGTACTAATTAAGTTTAAAAAAACTGAATTTAATTTTAAAAATTTAGTACCTAAATTGATTAAAAAAAACCCAAAATTTTTTAATTAATTTAGTACCGGTTTTTAACTAAAAACCGGTACTAAATTAATTTTAAAAAAACCGAAAATTATTAATTAATTTAGTACCGGTTTTTAGTTAAAAACCGGTACTAAATTAATTTTTTTTTTTTAAAAAATTAAATCTGTGTTGTGCTAGTAGTGGATACTCAATTCCAGCTTATCAGCCCTTTCTTTAAAATAATATGAGGCGGTTCCAGATATCACATGCCAATCGTAGACATTGACCGATCAAAGTGGTAAACCTCTGGTGTATGCTCTGGGCAGAGACGGCCATGCTCTTTTAGAATTAGCGCCTCAAAATGTGCATGATCTCTAGTCATTGGCCATAGTCACCAACGCATCTTATGTATGGCAGAGCCTGCAATTGCATAGAAAAAGGGAAGTAAAGAAAAAGGGTACTATATACTTGGTACAAGACCGAAGTAGTAATGCTATAGTGGTTCGGTACTGATTTATAGTAAGCATTTCTAAAGAACTGACTGGTATAAATGAAAATAAACAAATCCCAAAACTGAGAGGTTTGAATAATTACACTTGGCACAAACCATGTCAGGCTATGACTTTTGAAATTGACTTCGTATTGGAAACTCCAGGTCAAAAAATATTGGATAATTTTTCTTATTTTTTGCTTAAACTGCATTATCATTCTTGCTAAATAGACCTCAAATAGGTTCTAACAAAGAACTGTTTAACACAATGGTACAGTAACAGAAGCTTCTGAAAAAAGGAAAGGGAGAAATTCAACACACCTGTTTGGCCACGAAGGATCCTTGGGGGGAGGTGACGATGTAGATGAAATTGAGGTTGCCATCGCCGACCTCTTCAATGGTGAGGCGATCGAGCTCTGCCTGACCTCCGAGGCGAGAGACAAGCACAGGTGTCGATTTGATGTACTCCACGAGAGATTTCTCGTCTAGCGGGTGGAAACCTCCGTTGTCGCCTGATTCCATGATCAGGTTTTAGAAAGGGACGGAGTTGAGAGAGACTGAGAGGGAGGAGACCAAGGTTTATGGTGGTGAGGGTTTAAAGAGAGGTCGTGTGATGGTAATTGCGTGGAGAGAAAACGAATGTAGTGGCCTTTGCTTGGATTGGAACAAGATAAAACTATTTTATTTTAGTGCAACGCATGTGATTAGATGCTCTGCTGCGTGAAAAAAAAAAACTTTTTTAATTTAGTACCGGTTTTTTTTATAAAAAATCGATACTAAAGTAAAAACAGTTTTTTTTTTCAGCGACACTTAGTACCGGTTTTATAAAAAAACGGTATTAAATGATTTGTCTGACAATAACGAAATTACTATGATATATTATTAATATCGGTTTTCTTAAAAACAGGTACTAATGGTCTGGTACTAAAAATCTTTTTTGGTGTAGTGAATTCAACTTGTGGATCTCAAAGCGGACTCTGAACTAATTAAGAAAAATGAAATATTCCTTTTTTATGATATATCATTTATTTATGTGGCAATGTCATTCAAATGGAGAGCCTGTAAGGCGAACAAGAATATCATTCAAGAAATTACTTAACTCAGCACGACTCGAAAATTTTTTGTTATATATATATGTTGGGCCGTCAACGGTAGAATACGCGATAGATAATGGATACAAAATAATTTTATCTGCATTTTTATTCAATAAATTAACGAAAATATTTTTTTACTCATATATGTATTTGATAACTTAACGAAAAATCTTATTTATATCTGTCTTATGAAATACGGTATGAATCAGATAAACGACCAAACAGATTTCATTGACAACATTAACATATGTAGATGTGCGAGGACCGCACACCATCTGCATTGTGGTCCAAAAAAACATTACTTTTTACAACAAAAGCAATTGCAAAATGAAGATATTTCTTTAATTATATTCTTAACATTGCTATTTCTACCCCGTGAAAAATATAAACCTTCGTTTTTTTTAAAAACTGTCAACTCGTAGGATATGATACGATAGAGATATTGTCATACTGCCCAATGTCTGTTAAAACTTTATTTACCCGTACCTATATATAATTTACATGTTAAAAATTGATTTTATCCGTGCTCTGTTCCTATTGTGCCGAATTTATTATTATTAATAAATATTATAAATAAATAATTTTTTTAAGTAAATAGAGATAACAAATAATAATACTAGTAATTTCAGGTCGCCAATGACTAGAATTTTCCATTGGTTATGGCGATTCATGTCTGATAGGACAATTTATTAATTTTTTTTTGCGGCGATTTTCATAATTTTATTACTATAAATTGAGCTACAGTGGAGTCATTTTCAAACCAACACAACAACTCAAATACACTACACTCAAGTACAGTAGCCTTCCATAGTTTATCCACCGAGAAATAATATTTTCGATTTAGATTCTAGTCAATAGATCCATTCAATTTAATCCTACAAGTATTAGATTGTCTAGTTGTGCAGATACCACCTATCAAGCCATAAAAAAATGAGATATTTGAGATGTTAGGCACGAACGAGAGATAATTTAGAATAAGAATGGCATGCCGTTATTATGGTATAGTTAACAACATGTATCAAAAAATACACCTACTACTTAATTTTGAAGAACCCGCCAATGTGACGAAGGTAGCACAAAACCTTAACCTTGATCTTAATTTGTTTCCTGCCCAACAAAAGCATGGTAGCGATTTTATAGGCGATATATTTCCAAACACGTCTTACGTCCAACCACAGTATTTTCCTCCACAACCTAGCACTTCATATGATTGTTCTTCAGTCCCCCCACAATGTAGCACCTCTTACCCCAGCTATGTTGAAGCCCCCTCATAATGGGGCTCTTCCCAAGGGAGTTAAACTTCTTTTCCGAGACCACCTCAAAATGTACCGATTTATGAACAAACTTATGATTTCGATGATCCATTTCCTAGTCCCAATCGTAGATGTTTTAGTGATTTTTTATAGACTTTTGAGTGTTGAAATAGTAGTATGGTTTCTGTGGTGTTGTTCAAGGCTATGGACAACATAATTTTAGTAGGCAAGATGATAGTGTTTGACTCTAAGTTTTTGCGATTGGAGAAATAGGCAAATTTACAAAGAACTTCAGAAATTCATCAAAAATATCAAACAACCTTGAAAATCCAATTTAAATGGATAAATGGAGACGCCCAGGTCACGAAGCAAATGGAGGGAAGGCAACTGCTGGGTTTGAAGGCTCTCCTCAGCGAAGCATTGTAGGCGGGCCCGTTCTTTATACACCGCGCAGAAGAAGAGGCCTAAAACCAGGTGCAAGGAGGAGGCAAAACATTTCTCTTCCAAAACATTTCTCTTGGTTAAAAGGGAGAAAATCGAAACAGAAGAAGGGGGGGAGCGCTGAAGAGAAATGGGGGAAAGAAATTGAAGCGAAATCAGAGAAGAAGAGGGACCAAGAAGCAAGACCAGAGACGACAGGACGATTCCCCATTGAAGATCGGAGCTTTGAGAGAGAGAGAGTTAGGTTAGCCAATTGTAAAAGTGAGAGAGAGAGACAGACTTGAGTGCTGTTGAGGCGATTAGAGGTGAAATCAAGGCAATTGTGCGTACAATTAGTGTAAAAAAGGTAATAAACTTTAAAACCTGATGTGTTGTGATGATGATGATGTAAAGAATTAATCAATTTTGTGTTCAATTTCGCAATTTCTGATTGATTTTGGATCCGATTCTTTTGGTGAGATTGTGGTGATTATTGATGAGATTATGATTTGTCTTCTTGATTCTTGTAAAGTTTCAAATAGGGAATGAACCTGATGGATGATTAGAATTGAGATTGCATAAAGAACTTGAATCAACTGTGTAAGTCGTGACATTTGAGTATGACCATGATTTGATCCGTCCTTGTCAAAATCGTAAACCAATTGTTTCTTGTTTGAATAAGATTAGATTTGATAAAATGCAGTCTCTTTGTTATTCATGCTAATTATTGCTTGGGTTTATGTGTGGATTAATTGGATGAAAAGCTATTGAGGCCGATTGTTATTTTCAATTCTGAATAAGTCAGAATTTAATTGAAACTTTCTTAAAATTGACACGATATGTAGTTGATTCAGTTATTATAGCCTTCTGTTTAAATTAAATGCAATAAAGCATTGGATATGAGATGGTATTTGTATGTCGATGAAAGAATATGTATAACCAGTCCATATTGAAGTACCAAATTGATACTGTTCATTGAACTTCACTTCAATCCCCTTTCTCCTCTTCATGTTACAAGATAGAACGCCGTTCTATCTCCCCTTGTTACCAACCATCAAAGTCTGACTGAGACGCCGTCTCATTCAGTCAGATTTTGATGAGGATAAAAATGAAAATTAATACAAAAACAAGGGGAGGTGCTGCCAAATTTTCTTCAGGAATTATGCACAGAAATAAGTCAGTTTCTTGAGGTTTATTGTATAAAAATACAGAATCTTATATCCTAGTACTATTTCCTTTCTTTAAATAATGTAATATGAAGTGAACATCTTGTACAATTTATATGAAGTATTACTTGTCAATAGCCTGTTTGTAACTTAAAAATGGACAAATATACATGGCAGTGACATTTCAATGGGATTGTGCATAATATAGAAATTTACATAACTTGAGTGTTTAAGCATTAGGCTTTCACATTAAGTTAATACATCTCTTACCTTTCTGAATACTTGTTATAAAAAAAATGTTAAAGAAATGCTTATCCCTAATATTTATTGACTCTCATCTGCTCAGGCCCTGTGTGAGTTAGAATATAATGTTAAGTAGAATGTCAGGTCTTAAAGTTAGAATATACTTTATTTTCTATAGCACCTTTATGAAAGCAAGGATTGTTATGCGTAAAAATGATATTTCAGAACCAAGAACATGTTCTTAAAGGCCTGATTTGATGTACATAGGTCAATACTCAGGAGGATGGCAATTATATAAATTGCAATAGACTTAGAGATAATAAAGTTAGGTCTAACTCATTTATGAAAAGGATGGAATTGTGGACCTATATGTAAAACTGTCTCAATAATAGCATGGACAGCTTTAATATAATGCATATGACTGTGTAAGATTAATTTTCCCATTTTAAAGGTTTTATCATCAAATGAAACAGCAAATGAGATTGTGTCCCAAGGGTATTTCTGGAAACCCTTTAGAAAACTTATGTCAGGTAACCTATAGTCTGGTGATGTTTTCTGTACATATAATGTGTTGTAACCCTATTAAATTCTGTAATTTCTAAAGGAGGTTCAGTCCAGTACATTCAAAGGTTTTTTCTTCTATATTTCCACAAAATTCTTAGTCTTTGCCAATGACATGTCATGACTTTCAAAAGGGTGTACGTTGAAAAGCATCAGTAACAATAAAGCATAATATATATATATATTCCATTTTACACATCAAAAGATAAATGGATATGTGTATACTGTTACGTTTAATGATACTATACTGACTGATTTTCTCCTTATTGCAGCAGGTATTTGCAAAGAGTGTGAAGATTCTCATTTTTGTTGTGTGTAATGACAGAATTTTGTATAATAAAATTTGGCATGGTAGAAATTTGTAAATGCTTTAAGATAGCTTAGGATTAAGCTTTTCACTTCTTTAATTACATGTGCAAAATGAGACATGATATTTTGTAATTTAGATGCTATATAAATATGTACATATATGTCTACTCATGCTTGTCAGTAATGTACTAATATGCAAAGTATGTCGAACTCAAATAGCACATGGTCTTGGATGCTTGCAATAACTGTCCACGCTCAAATGTGACATGCCGAAATATTAAAGTCTCAACTGATAACTGAATAACAATGTTATACAACTGCATATGTAGAAAAATGTATAAGCTCAATAGAATGCAAGACCGATAGTTATGTCAATTCTTATATCCAAACTTGTCATCTCTTTGTACCAAGTCCCATGGTACCATGCTAGATTAAAAAAATTTATTTAAATGACCCTACTATCTCAAATATAATTACTGTACCGACTTCACGTGCATATCAAACAAACCTCACTGTACCGACTCCCTCACTGGCACCTAATACTCACCTCAACCAAATGTTTTACCTATCCCTGTACCGGAACTAAACTCAATCCCTATATCCATTCCGTTGTACTGACCCCTCACTTATACCCATTACTTACCATCTGCGTCAACATCACATGAAACCACAGACGCATGAACCACTGCTTACTTTATTCAAACTCACCTGGGCTTCATACTCACCTGGGCTTCATACTGATATCATGTCAGAGCCGATACCAGTCCCCTACTTTCCTTCATCGGTACCTATACTTAAACCTATTCCCTATCATCCCTGTACTGTACCAGTACCTAATCCCTATATCAGCTATATGCCAAAGACCTTAAAACCAAAAAAGCCATAAACCCTAGAACATGAACCAAAAGTCAAATGCCAGAAAATGCAAAAATCATTTTAGAGACGATTTTTCTAGTCTTTTGCATACAATTCTTTAGATTCCTTAATCAGAGGTTCTCGTGAGCGATCACGAGGTAATTAACAATAGAGGCTTGCGCCTATTGAAAAGAAAGGACCCGCAAAATTAATAAACTCTTTTAAGAAGCGACTCTTGTTTTGGTTCTCTTGTCGTCAAGAGAGTCCCATATAGAGATCGAACCTTAAGGGGGGTGAATCTAAGACATTTTCCTTTTCTTGAGGGAACCCATTTCCATCCTTTGAGAGAATGACGAAAAAACCCATACAGATAGCGTGAGAGGTAATTTGGCTCTCACAACTGGTACCAATGAATGAAGAGTTGATAATTCTCATGGTGGACATGGCGGTTTTGATGTGTTTGGTCAAACCCTGGCTACACCTCTGCAAATGTCGTCTGTAAGCGAAACGCATAGTTCTGACGAGTCTGATGAGCCTGATAAAGAAGCTATCGGACTGGATGAAGATAAACGACTGGATATGGGACCTGTCGTTCCTGACTTTGAGATCGAGAAAGAGTTCACTAAGCTGGAGGAACTATCTGATGGTTTTCTGAATACGGATGGAGATTCAGAGAATGAAAACATTCGACAGAGAGATGCATCATTAATAGAAGAGACATCCAGCTTGCAACATGCTTGCCCAGTGCTTAGTGATATCTCGGATTTTAAAACAGTAGGCGCGGATGAACAACAAAAAAAATACAAAGAAGAAACATACGTAGGTAGGACTTTTAAGTCGAAACAACATATGATATGGATGGTGTCTGATTGGGCCATCAGGAGGAACGTCGTATTAAGAATAGACCATAGCAGTAACTCAAAGTACGTTCTTCTATGTCTTGACCTAAAGGAGAATCGCAGTAAAAAAATAATAAATAGGACTCGCCATTGGTAATGGTGACTCTTATTAGGCAGGAGTCGTCATTACCAATGGCGATTCCTAGCCATTGGCGGCCTCAAATTACTAGTATTATTAAATATTATCTCGATTTTCCAAAATAAGTTTATTTATTTATAATATTTATTAATAATAAAAAATTCGATTAAGGGTGCTTTTGGTGTAAGTGAGGTTAGCCTAACTTTAGAGTGAATTTACCAACCCTCTAACTTCAGCACACCAAATAATTTGGATTTGGCAAAAGGTTAGAGGTAGGGCTGTCAAACGTTAAAAAAGGACGGAACAAATGATTTCGTTTTTGTTTCGTTTCAGGTTACGAAACAGACATAGTGTTTCATTTTTGTTCCGTTTCGACAAGCGAAATAGTTTTCCATTTCATTTACTTTTCCGTCCTTTATTTTTCATTGATTTCAGCCCATTCTACGTTTTGTTTCAAGTAGCGTTTATAATTTAGTGTTTCGTTTCCGTTTCGTTTTCAGAAACGAAACACATATCATGTTTTGTTCACTGTCCCGTATGGACGGAACAGAACAGAAACGGCTGAAATCGCACTCCGTTGACAGCTATAGTTAGAGTTAAACTAGAACTAGCTTGTTAAACCCAGCTCATTGGTGAGTTAGCGTAATGTGCTCTCGATCTATTAAAAGCTCAAAAAAAAGCACGGTTCCTCTGCCACAAAATTTAAGCTGCCACAGTTGTCACAAAATTTCATCCGTTAGATTAAAATAAAATTGATGGCTGTGATATGATTGAGTTTTAATTTTAACATCAAGGAGCAACTTTTATTATCTTTTATTTTTTGTCTCCCTACCTTTTTCCTCTCGCACACTTTCTCCTTCGATGATGCTCACGCTCATTTCTCTCTTGCTTGTGCCCCCTTTTCTTGCGTTGCCACTCTCCTCTCTCTCTACTAGGTGTGTTTGGATGGAGGAGAATAAGATTTGGATAAGAATAAGGATTAAATTTCTTATTCTTGTGCAACCCAAACAACATAAGAATAAGGAATTTGGGTCCATATTCTTAAAACCATGATATAAGAATAAAAAATTTGGATAAACACGCATTCCTAGATTTCTTATTCTTATTCCTTATTCAACCATGTATCCAAACACCTATTGATGGAACATAGATAGGAGATCTGTGATACTAGATTCATTTTTATGTTTTTAATTAAATAAATTAATCTATACTTGTCCTCTAATTGAATTTAGAGGTATGTGACAACTTTTATTTTTCATACCGGCAGAAACTGATGTTGTTGATTCTAATTGAAGGTAATATAGGTAGGAACTGGAGACATAAATGAGCTCCAAGTAATTTTGGTTTGTGCATTTTTTTCTTCTTTCTTTTAGGTCTGAAATCCTCTTTGATCTAGTTTAATTTTATCAAGGAAAGAAAGGAATCCTTCGATTATTTAGTATTTCTGAGGATTATTGTAAGTCGTGTTATCTCACAAGAAATTTGTGGTAACCCAATCAGATATTCAGATGAAATTGCCCAATTATTAGTAAATTGGAAGCATGGATGAGGAGGAAAAAGGATATTTAGTAGAAAAAGAAAAACAAAAGATTAGAAATCGATACAAAGAACAAAAAAGTTTTATTCAAATAAAATTTCATTTATCTTCTCTGTCCCATTTCCTGATGCTTTTTCCAGTTCCATCATTTATCTCTCTTCTTCAGATCTCAATAGTCACTTCAATTTTTTAATAAATTACATTTATTTATTTGTTCATTTTATCTTCAGATCTCAACCGTCAGAATTTTATTTGTATGCAACAAAGTGTCTATTAAGAACACTAGATTCAGTTGTGTTGTCGAGAGAAGAGAGCATGACCGTGATAGAGAAGACAGAACAAGGACAAGCTCGAGAGAGAAGATCGAGAGCGTGAGCACAGAGAAGAAAAGAGCGCATGAGAGAAAAGAAAGAGTGCATTCCTACTAAAAGCAGTTTTTGGTGTTAATGTTAAAATATGATCACAAACATTGATTCTTTTTTAATCTAACGAATGAAATTTTGTGGCAACTGTGGCAGCGGAACGGTGCTCTAAAAAAAAAGATAAAGTATTATTCCCAATTCAAAATGAATTAAATATTGCTACCGAGCATAAAAAATCATTTAATACCAGTTGTTTCTCAACCATGTGATATGAACGAAGTGAATTTGGCCAAAAGAAAAGCAGTTAATCAACATATATAGCGTTTTTTTAACTCTCCCTAACCAGTTGAATATTTTTTTCCCAAATATGCGATTTAAAATTTGAAAGAAAAGTTGAAAATTAAATATAAGAAATATGAATAAAAAAACTTTTAACATTTATTTTGAGTTTTCTTCAAATAATGATTATAATAATTATTATTATTATAGAGCAAGGTAAAAGTTCAATGCATTGGACGGATCGAAGGGGTCTGCCCAATGTGCTTGTTGCTGAATCAAATGTGAAGATTACATTTCAATGTGAACTATGTAATGTGAAGGGGTCTGCCCATTGCATAGTTCATACTATATTTCAACGTGAAGATTACATTGGACAGGTTACCATTACCTTTCCAATGTAATCTTCACATTGAAATATAGTATGAACTATGCAGTCAAATTTTGCATTTTTTTGTAATCTTTTGTATGCGAATCTATTTTTTTAATTATTTTTTTGAAAATTATTATTTTAGTTAAGAAATAAATATAAAAAATATGAATAAAATAATTTTCTTTAATATTTTTATCTTTTACTTATAATAATAAGTATTATATTTTTATTTTAAATAATTCGCAAAAAAAATAGCATTTCAACGTACGTAATTTAGTTAGAAACAATAAATTAATTGTTTATTAATTCTCTCCACCAATTTAATAGGCCTGCATGAGATAAGATGTCATACAATTGCATTGTTTCAATTATGATTAAAATTGAGGATAATAATTATATTGTAAAATTTACCATTACATAATGAGAACAAAATAAATCTTATCCGTACCTTTGCTCAACAAATTAATGAAAATACTTTTTTACGCATATTCATATTTGATAATTTAACGAAAACAAAATCTTATCTATACATGTCTTATCAAATGAAGTATGAGGGATACTACTCCAATGAAGTGGAGTTACAGGAGCTTGCAATGGGAGGACCAACGCAGATTAAAATGCAGATGGAAATGATGGGGGTTTCAGGCCTGATAGGTGGGCCCAGGCTGGAGGTGCTCTATTGATGGGGAACGTGTGATGTGGCAGTACAATAGGCTTTTACTTGAAGTGTGACAAACTTTTGTTGTTCTCTGTTACTTTTTTTATTTCATTTTGTAGAGGGTTTGCTTTTTAAAAAAGGGGATGAGAAGTGTTCGTTCAATGGGGAGATTAGTTTTTGAAGTTTGCAATAATTAGGGACTCAGCTGTCAATGCTGAGTTACCTGCTTGGTTGTTAGACAATTGCAGTAATTGTGTTTTTAGGGGATGAGTTGCATTTGTGTAAGGTGGTTTTGAGATAACGGGTCTGCTGCTGGAGTTTTTCATTAGGGTCTAGCTTTGTAGATTGGAGTAGTGTTCTCAACTCGTTTTGTTTTTTTTTTTTTGTCTTTTAAAAAGAAAAGTGGTAGAACGCTCCTCTACTTATTTTCAAAAACAAAAAAAAAATCAAATGAAGTACGGATCAAGTAACAGTCAAACGAGTTTCATTGACAGTCTTTTTTTTTTTGCCTAATCGAGGAGGTGTACCAATCACCGATAAAATAGAAAAAAATATAAAAGTTGATAAAATAGAAAAAAAATATAAAAGTTGGTTCTAAAGAGATTTCAATATTAAGAACAGTACTTTGAACACTGTTCTAGACAATTTTACTGTTTGGATGGCGTGAAGTTGGTGTACCAATTTGACTCTTTGAATTTTGAATTTCGAAAAACTGAGTTACGCATTCAGAAATGATCCATATACATGCGTGTACTATAGCCAACAAGCCCCCCCCCCCACCCTGTTCTCCTCTATATAATTGCTCGAGCTCAAAGTATCGAACACCAAAACAAATCAAAATTCTAAAAAGCAAAAGAAACAAGAAACAAATTAAGAAAATGTCTGTCATTTAATTTCTTCCTGGTGCTCCTCTCATCTTTCACCTCCTGTGTGTTATCCGTAGATGTAAATGACGGATTGGTGCTCCTTAAAATCAAGGAACAGCTCGGTAACCCCCAAGAGCTCAGTAACTGGGTCAACGGCTTTCAGTACTGTGCATCACCATCTACTAACAATGCCCAAATACGATGCGACAACAACGACCGTGTACACTATCTGTCCTTAATTATGGTCACTGCATCGGCCCCCTTTCCGGAAGCCATTTGCGACTTGACCGAACTAGAAGGACTTTCTTTACTCTCCCTTTATAATCATTATGGTCCGATTCCTTCTTGCATTAACCAACTTTCCAATCTTCATTTGCTAGATATACGAGATACGGGCCTCTCTTCTCTTCCAGAGTCTCTCTTTCTCGACCATCAAAAACTCACAGACCTCATTTTATCATCAAATGCCTTCTGATCAGGTTCAATTCCCGCATCTCTGAGTATGTTTGGTATCATTGTTGAATAAGTCTCATTCTGAATAAGACTTATTCGGGATGAAACCAAACGCGTCCGGAATAAGCCCTTATTCCGAATAAGGCTTATTCCGGACGCGTTTGGTTTCATCCCGAATAAGCCTTATTCGGAATAAGGCTTATTCTAATATGATACCAAACACACCCTCTATCTACCATACCCACCTTAAATCACCTGGATCTTAAAAATAACTCTCTGAATGGTTCTATACCGCCAGATCTCGTGCATGGTCTGTCTACATCATTTTACCTCTCCGTTTGGATGGTGTGGGAATAAGAGAAATAAGAGTAGAAGTGAGAAAAAGTATTGGGAAGTGTGTAACTTTATGAAGAATTTAGATTGTTTATAATAAATTCATTCCCTTATTTTCTTATTCTCTTATTCCCACACCTCATCCAAACGGAGCCTAGTGAAAACATATTGACCGGCGAAATACCAAAGTGTTACCAATGGGTACCTCTCAGCACGATCTATGTCGACAACAACAAGCTCACTGGAGATCCTTCTTTTTTATTCAATAAAGAAAAGATCTTTTCGATCGATTTATCTCACAATAACTTTGAGTTTGATTTGAGTAATCTTGAAATCTCAAAAACCTTAACAACCATATACCGAAGTTTCAACAAAATCTATGGGAAAATACCGCAGTCAATTACGAGTGCTGATCATACCTTAGCCTCGATTTTAGCAACAACCAACTGTGTGGGGAGATACCACAAAGGAATTTGTAAAAGAGCCCGCACACGAGCTCTGTTTTGTGGGACCCAGTACGCATTGGTGAGGGACAAAAAGAACGTGTTGAACTCGGAGCAATATAGGCTCCGTTTGGATGGTGTGGAAATAAGAGAAATAAGGAAAGAAGTATTGGAAAGTGTGTAATTTTGTGAAAAGTTTGAATTATTTATAATAAATTTGGAAGTAGGAAGAAGTTATTCCCTTATTCTTGCACCCATCTAAACGGAGCCCTACATTAGCCAGATAGAAAATTGATTGATTGTTGTGAACTTGTGATTAATAAGATAAGATGGTACAATCAATTTAGTGTTTGTTCGATCAATGAGAATTGTTTCAGCTTCTGGAATATGCTTTTAGTATATTCCATATGTAGAACCGTTTAAAAAGGAAAAAGGAAAAAATACAAAACCTACTTACTGAATTTTATTTGAGTATTTCATATTGTATTGTTGATTAGATTAAAGCTTTTACATATAATAACTATAAAGAATCATATTACTTCAAAAAAAAAAAAAAACTATACGGCATGCTCTTAAATGTGTGTTATTCTATTATTATTTTCCTTAAGAAGTATCCCAAAATTTAAAGAGTTGCATAGTAATAAAAGACAGAAAAAGGAAATTCGATTAAGCTCCTCCCCCCCCCCCTTTTTTCTATAAATATTTACTAGGTACAAATCCACATAATAATCCCCCATTTAAAATTCTTAATGTACAATTCAAGCTTCATTATGATTAATTGTACCTCTGAAAATTTCAGATGAGAATATTATTAATAATTCCTTTCGTCTCAATCTCGAGTCCAAAATTCATAGTTTTTATAGTCCTAAAGAGGACGTGAGATCTAAAAAATGGCCAATGTCAACTCTAAACTGGAAAAGGAAATTAATAAAATATGTAATTCTGGAGATACAAGAACAGAAGTTACTGGAGTTTACAATATTGACATATATGTTCATACTTATCTAATAATTTACAATTCAATTTGTGGATCTCAAAGAGGGCTCTCGACTAGTAGAAAAGTGAAATATTCCTTATATATGATATATATATTCATGTGGTAATGTCATGTAAATGGAAAACCAATCGAACTATATGACTCCGTTTGGATGGGTATAGGAATAAGGAAATAGTTTCTTTCTATTTTTAAATTTATTATAAACAATTCAAATTCTTCACAAAGTTACACACTTCCCAATATTTCTTCCCTTATTTCTCTTATTCCCACACCATCCAAACGGAAACTATAAGAATATATAAAACAGAGAATCTAGCTATACTCCTAAAATGGTCCCTTGAAGGCTCCATTTGGATAAGGTGTGGGAAGAATGGAAGAAAGAAAGAAGTGGGAAGAAGTATTGGGAAGTGTATAACTTTGTGAAGAGTTTAGATTGTTTATAATAAATTTATTCTCTTATTCTCTTCTTTCCAAAAATAAAATCCAAACGGAGCCGAAGAAAGTAACATGCTAGAATTTACTTGATTCAGCACTACACCGGAAATTTTTCAGTTATACATGCAGAGGCAACTTTATTTGCATATGGACTCGAAAACTATCTATTTCTTTTTTTTTTAAGAATTAAAGTGGAAACTGAAAATATTTATCCTGAACATGCTTCTGCCACGTGGAACAAGCCATCTTCATTTTTGCCCGTTGCCAACCAACAAAGCAGGGAACATTATTTTGCTTAAAAGAATAAATTAAGAAAAAAGTTGCTTCATCTTACGCCATGTAGCAAAATATAGCAAATCAAGTGGCACAATGTAGTGCTGCTACCCGTTGAAACATTTTTCCTTGTAAAGACGAGCAAAACTGCAACAGGGAGACAATTTTGTCAATTTTGAGGATCCTTGGCTTTGATTAACAAGCAAGATTACAATGCACGAACTGAAGTTTCATTTTACATAACCAATGATCATTACAACTGAGCGACACTGAGTCCATAAATAGGAGAAATT
Organism: Rhynchospora pubera; assembly: GCA_028095005.1. Lineage (NCBI taxonomy): Eukaryota > Viridiplantae > Streptophyta > Magnoliopsida > Poales > Cyperaceae > Rhynchospora > Rhynchospora pubera. The sequence goes on along the minus strand of CM051459.1, from coordinate 59,395,160 downwards.
GCAGAGATAATAATGATTGTTACACAAATATATTGAAGGGGGAAAAATTTAAAGAAAGGTTGCAAATTTTCAAAGAACTAGGGCTGTACAAAGAACTTCACTTCTTACACCAACCAAAACACAAGCAACCCTGTATCAGAACAAGCAAAACAGACACATGATAAGTACATGGCAAGAAATAAACCTCCTAATATATAAATTACTGAATATACTTTTCCAAAGAAGATAATCAAAAGATAGTATAATGGAAGATTTATGAAGAATGAATAACAACATGAAAAAGAGTCGTAACAATTTCATAAAGACTGATTTAGGGTGCGTTTGGATAGGTGTGGAAATAAGAGAAAAAGGAAAGAAGTGGGAAGAAGTATTGAAAAGTGTGTAACTTTGTGAAGAGTTTGGATTGTTTATAATTTTTTTTCTTCCCATCTTTCTTCTTCCTCTTCTTCTTCTCTCATCCAAACGCACCCTTACATGGCAATATTAATAAAGCCACAAGGAAACAAATAAAAAGAACTAACAACATATAGTGCTTCACCAATATTTATGTTTCAAGAGAAGGTATTCAATTATCCTGGTGACAAAGATTATCTACAGATATACCATTTAATTATTGGTAAGGCTATTGATCAGGGAAAAGATACTGGTACTGTACCAAAAGAATCGGTACCTTACTGGTCTATACTAACCAGCTGATTCTGTCTTGAGACTAGTTACACAATACTCTACTGTTCAAGCTGAATTATTGCCTCCGTTTGGATTCCATTTGGGAAGAAGGGAAGAAGGAATAAGGAAATAAATTTATTATAAACAATTCAAACTCTTCACAAAGTTACACACTTCCCAATACTTCTTCTCACTTCTTCCCTTCTTCCCACACCTTATCCAAACGGAGCCATTGAAAAGAATATAAAAAACATTTGTTCCAAGATTTCATACCGAGGGTTCATAGTTGTCACACTGTTTGTCATAGTGTGGATATACTACATCGTTTGCAGTATCAGGTTGTTGACCCAAACCGGTTTGCTTGTCCTCTCTGACCTGGTCAAAAATTCGGGTGTAACCTTCAGCTGAAGATGGGCCCTTTTCATCCCATTCACCAAATTTTGGCAAGGCTGATCCCCTTTCAGGCTTTCACTCATGCAAAAATTTCCAATAAACGTTAATTAATTAATTTGATAGAAATTATATAAAATAATGTTTCAGGCATGTATCTTTTGGTACCAACAAAATGGTCCAACTTTTTTTTATCCCTATCTGATGAATTATGTTAAAATTAAGAGATAGGCTAAAATCAGCCACGACTGACGGATAGACCCGTCAGCTGCGATTATATCTCAATTTTGAGGCTCTAATGGCAAATCTGGACTGTTCAATGTGTTCTCCATATTGAAATCTCATTGAAGACCAAATTTTACATTTTTCCGATTTTATTTACTATTTTTTTGAGATTTTTAAAAATCATAGTTATCGAATGGTCCAGAATTGTTTCGATTAAGAATTTTGTAAAACATCAAACAAATATTAAAAAATTTCAGAAAAATATAAAATTTTGTCTCCAATGAGATTTCAATATGGAGAATACATTAAACGGTTCGGATCGACTGTTAAAATCTCGAAAATTGAGATTTGATCGTAGCTGATGGTCTCATATCGCGACTGATTTTAGCCTATCTCTAAAATTAAATATCGAAATCAATGTCCAAATGTGAAGAATTAAGAAAACCAAGTAAATTAAACTACCATTCCTTGTCCACGATCTCTGGTCCTTGGACGTGATCTACCAATAGAAGGAGAGGAGGCATTCTCCTCATACAAGTGCCGGTGGTGCGGCAAAATTCTAGCAGCTGTCTCATCCCAGCTCCTTCTCCTCTCACGCAATGTCTTGGATCCCACTGCGGGAGACCCCGGTATGGCTCTTGCACCGCGACCTGGTTCAGTTTTGGGGGTGAAGATACCAGGGATATGTGACATGCTGTTATGGTTTACCGACCTATATGCACCTCTGCTCTTTCTTGCAGCCTCAAAGTACTGTGTGTACTGTATGGTATCAGCATCCTCCCAATTGCCAAATTTTGGTATACGCGGATTTAACTACAGAATTGCACAAAATGATATAGTTTGATCAACCAGGATATATCAAATTATCCAGTGTCCCTTTTGTTGGAATTATTAATTGTTTTACAAGGGAAGACCAAAAAGTACTTTGACTTAAAAGTGATTTCTTAGTTCTTACACTAATTTATATGACCAAAGAACCAAATTGCTTCTATATCTTTTTTTGGAGCATTTATGAATGAGATAGCAAATGAAGTACGTGCACCATACAATTATGATTTATTTAACAAATATATATAATAAAATTAGAAATTTTCATTTTTCAAATTTATGCCTCTTCTCGTAAAGAATGACACTGCACAAACATATAGGCATCGAAACCAGCACAAGATAAATATAATATTAATTTTGTCATTTTTTTTATTTAATATAAAATTGCCTTCGTCTTAGAGACATGAAGTTGTCATTTTAGAAAGTGAACAAAAAAAAAAAAAACCAACATTCTTACTAAAATGTTTGAATCCGATCGATATCCCTTATGAAATTTTCACAATTTCCAATTCCGAATTACAAAACCCAACCTAAAGAAACAGTATCAGAAATTTAAAAACAAAAGAGAGAGAACTAACCGCCATGATAGGATCCTCTATAGAAAATTAGAAATTTATCTCCACCCTCTCCGATGCATAAACAAAAGAATGAAAGAGCTTGTTTCTTGGGACGAGACTTGAGGAATGACAGAGATAAAACAAAAGGATGCTCCTTTCTTGTAAATAGCTCAGAAAGAAAGGTGTTGTTTATTTGCCTTTTGGTACACCCCAGGCCCACTGTGGTTGCGACTTGCGGCACCGAGAGAGAGAGACAAGTAGTATGTATACAATTGAAATTGGGAGAGAGAAACATGAAGTGTTGGTTCCTCTACAACATGAAAGAATTAGTTGTAGCAAATTAGATCATTCGAGAATGTATGATTTTTTCTGGACTGTTTAGATTGATTTTATTACTTCGCAAGTACTTCGGTTTTAATTGTAGAGAATCTAACTATAGACCCCCGGTGTTTGGGGCGGGTTTGACTGTTGTTGTGGGTCCAGTTTTGACTGCTGAGACGTTGGTTTCTCGTACGTCAAACCTACGCACCCTATCTAGGAAGGATCTCTGTGGCTATTTCCAGATATTTCAATATAGCGAGTTAGTAACAAATTTTTTGCTTCCAGCTTCTGTTCGAAGTGATATATTTTTTGGAAGGAACATTCTCAGCTAGGCATAAACTACATTTTTTTTATTCTTTATTGAAGATTACATTTATGTTTTGAACCATATCATGAAATTATTGTTATATTAACTTGAGAAAGTTTATTATGTATCAGATGCACAGAGTCTTTTGTGCCTCATTGTCTTTCAAATTGACGAATCTAATTAAGCCAATCAATTCTATATATTCAAATCTCAAATCAAACGAAATTTTATATATTTTTCTAAATTTTGTAGATTTCTAAAAACCTGTCATTTTCATACAAGCTATTATAATGAACATTTCAAAAGTAGCAAATATAGAAAAAAATCAAAACAAATATAACAAATTTTTTTTAAAAAATGAAATTTCTATTTGATATGAGATTTTAATATTTAAATTGGATTGTTTAAATTGCATTTGTCAATTTTTCAAAATGAAAATGATTATGACGTACAAAAAAAAATCTATGCATCATGATGCATGATAAAGACTTTAAACTTAGGTATCAAATAAATTTATACTTTTTTATCTCACTAGTCGTTCTGGTAAACCTAAGGGTCGAAGCAAAGAGATGGTACAATTGATTACTATACTTTACTTTCTAACGAAATCTAGACAAGACAATTTTTTGGGTTTTATGATTTTAAAAGACAATTATCTAAAGTGCAAGTAATTAAATTATTTTTTGTTGATTTTCAAGGTTTTCTAGACTCAAATAGATGCAGGTAATGTCATAGGGTTTCGTGTTCAATTAATTTAGTTCTAAAGCACATATGTCTACAATTTTCACTGAGACAGAGGCATATTTCGGACCGAAATGCATGGATTTTGTGCCGAAACTTGCTTTAGACCTTATGTTTTGACTCGATATTTTTACACAATACTATGTGAAGGTTATTGGATGACCAGACCTAAGTTCTAACCTCAGCTGTCGCAATTTCGGTTCTGACTTGACTTGGAGCTCGATTTTTACCACGTAAATAATTAAACTTAAACTTTCATGTGGGATTTTAGTTGTTTATAAGAATGTTTAGTTGGATGTCTAGAGGTATTTAAAGTCATATCTGGTCAGTAAAAACTACACCTTTCGATCGTGAACTAACATTCTCTTTCGAGCAATTGGTTTACCTCAAGTGCTTAAATAACTAATTATTTGTTCTAGTTTAATGCCCTAATGGTGTTGCAGTTCATCAATAGGCAAACAATAAAAAATAATTAGATTAACCAAACAAGATATAATTCTCAACAAAATATATCGTATAGCGTAATATAAAGCAATCAAGTCATCACAAAATACTAAACTAATCTACTAACTATCCCTAAGACATCATTAACTAGCCTAACATGCAAGCAAAATGAGATACAAACTCCATGTGAACAAATATCAAGAGAAAAGGAAAGAATACACCAAATATCGCTTCTAACTCGAGATATCGATCATCCGGAGCAGTGGTTGGATCGGTTTTTACCACTGTCGCGTCTAGAATCGCTTCAAAATTGCTGCCATGGTCGTGCTCCGCTGTGAGAGGTGAAATCTCACGCCTTTCGATGCAAGAACAGTGGTGGAAAAGGTGGAATTTCAGTCTCTGGAAGGTGGTTCTCCCTTCCTGGTTGAAATTTGTGATTAAAACACCCAGAGAAAAATCAGGAGGCGACTAGGACAAGAGGGGGTCCTTCCTTCTTTGAAAATTACCAAAAATCACTTTCCATAATGTCAGAATCGAGCACTCATAGTATTTTTCCCATAATTTCTTCATCCGAACTCTGATTGAGGTGATTCAAAGATCGTTGAAAAGTTTAGAATGAGCTCTACAGTGCTATAGATTCCATTCAGTCATTTGCTTCTCCAAAATCCACCTTTTTATGTAATAATTATGTCCAATCCACCAAGTTCCTACAAAATAAATCAAATTCTATGACAGTATCCAATCTTGTCAAATATAATGCAAAAGTATAGTGAATATCATTAGTTTGGATAGTATTTTGGTGCCAAGTACGATCAAAATACATTTATTTAGAAATATCAATGCAAAATAAACTATCTCATATTATCATTCTCTCCGTTTGGATATATGGTGTGGGAATAAGAGGAATAAGGAAAGAAGTATTGGAAAGTTTGTAACGTTGTAAAGAGTTTGAATTGTTTATAATAAATTTACTCCCTTATTCCCTAATTCCTAGAGCTCATCCAAACAAAGCCATTATTATTTCAACTGATACTACTATTATTTCTGCTACTACTACTTCTACCACCATTACCGTTACTATTACTATTATTCATTGATGTTTCGAGAAAATTAGCAAAATGAAGATTGCATGGTCCCAAATTTTCTAATAAGATGATGTGGCTGTCGTTTTCACTTTATTTATGGTTTTGCCATTGGTGATGTAAGCTGTCGCATTATGTTTTACTTAAATTCTCATGCTGATTTCCTGTGGATTTTCCTTTGTAAATAATGTCAAAATCAGTCTTTCACCACCTGATCCTCTAGATATATATAAACCTACCCTAGCTAATCTGAAAGTCGGCAACACATAAAAGCATTTAATCAATAGCTTCCTTGAATTATTTATTCTGTAGCAGCAGACTTATATGATGCATTAATATTATAGAATCTATTATCTATGTACCTAGTCCTTTAGTATTTGAGCAGTAGAGAAACAGCTAATTGTACATTTTTAGGCAATTAAATTATTGCCTAATCAAATTATTATTGCATGAATACTTTAATATATATATTTTTATATCTGAATAATATCTGATCTGACTTTTAAATATGTCACTTTTCTGCCCATTTATCATTGCAATTGTTGTTTGAGACACTAAACAATTCATTGAAAATGTAGTGATAACTACCATATGACATGACGCTAAAGCTTGTTATCTTAATTACTATTTACATTAGCCTTTTGAATATTTTTGTATCCTACAAAGGGACTTTACCCTTTTTAACGAATCTCTAGCAAAATCCGTCTTTTTGTGGATATTATTTTCAGCCTTCAATTATAACGATACTTTAATCGTACTGTGATTAATTGGAAGTTCAACCAGCCCATAAGAATCATAAATCTAATTAATAAAATATGAGTAGCTAATTTTCAATTATTTACATTATTTATTAACTATTTCCTTGCTTTTTGTGAAAATATGAACATGCATTATAATACATGTACTGACAAAAGGAGTCGGAAATAAATTTTATTTTAATTTGGACGTTAGCAGAAAATGAGCAAATTTGACGTGTAAACTAAAAGGCATAAAGAACTTGTCATGTATTTAATTTGTAATCATTTAAACCCTTGATAGTTGATACCCGCTGAAGTTAACTTGGTTTTTGTTTCTCATCATAAACGGAGCTGGAGAGAACTACAGTGGATGCCAAATCATTTGATTAATGAACCTTAGATCTACTATTTGTGTTCTCTTTTTTACCCTTTTCTAGCATGCTTGTTTCTGCAATTAATGTGTGTGGTAAAAACAAACCATTACAGTCATGTAGGCAAAATTTTCAATTATAGATCATATTTATGGGAGTAGCTAGTATCAAACATATAGGACATATGTACTTATCTAACATGATAAAATTTTAATTTTTAAGATTAAAATGGCAAATTCAAACTACTCAAATTGTTCTACGTTATAAAATTTCCATTGAGACCAAATTTTATATTTTTTCAAATCTTTTTACTATTTTTTTTGAAATTTTTTAATATGCTCAATCTAAAAAGATATGAACCCTCCAATTTTGAAACTTCGAAAAAAAAAATAGTTAGAAAATATGAAAAAATATAAAATTTGATTTTCAAGGATATTTTAATATAGAGATCATATTGAGTGGTTTGGATCGGCCGTTTGAAATTTTAATGGTCGACATTTGGATCGTGTTTGACGTTCTATATGTTTGATTCTAGCATTTCCTTTCACTCTAATTTCAATTTACACTTGACAGTTAATCAATCGATTTTGATAGCAAATTAATCTTATAAAATTGCAAAATATACGTGACGATTGGAATATCAAGGAATTCAAGTAGATGTGCTTGGCCATGAGTAGACTGCATTACCCTATCTGTATGTTTTCGGTAGAGAGTCTCTCGCCCCCTTTAGCTAAGTTATTACAATAGTCAATGAAGCACGCAGCGAAGTGTAATATAGAAACTATGACAAGGCAGCCAACTAATTGACCTTAACAATTGTATTTTATAAACACAATGAGGTACTTTTCATATTTTAATATATTCTATATATATTTTCAATATCATATTTATGCAATAGGTCCTAGCTTTCCCATATCAACTTATAAACATACTATACCAAAATTACTAAAATAGAAATATTCATAAAGTAATAAATTTACGTTACTAATTTAATTAATTAATTGATGTTACAAAAATATTGATCACAAGCTCTTATGTTTTATTTCCTCAATTTCTTTTTTGTGGCAACAAATAAACTGAAACGAAACAAATAGAAATATAACTAACCACACTCTGTACGTTGGCTAATCTAATACAGCGTGTCCAAATCAACAGTATTCCTTGGTCCCTTTCTAATTATCTGATATCCTCGCATCCCCATCCCATTGATACCTTTCTGTATCCCCCAGTCTCAATAAATTTAAATCTCAAAATAAATGAGACTGTGATAGAAATATACCCCAAGTTACCAGTGCGGCATTAAATAAGAAAGTACCACAATGTACCTACACTTTACAATTTTTTTGGTCATATTTTAAACGTACGTCTGGTTAATTATTGATTTTATTTTTTTCTGGACGTAGGATTCTGAACAAGTATTGTAAAATATTTCTATTTTAGATTTTTAGTAAATTTAGAAATATTTCTACGTTGATGCAGACCTTAAAATATCTAAATTTTACAAAAGATTACAATAAGGTGAGAAAAGCACGTATGTCCCTGTAAGTTAATTAAATTCAGCGTGTTGAGTTGGTTAAGTGCCATTTTCTTGTTAATACTAAATACTAGATATTCAGTATGGAATCTCCGTATTTATACCAAACGATTAGGAATTATGGAATTTGTTTCATATCTTTGACCTCTTCTTGATATAAAATTGTAAGGAATAGTACGAGCTTATTTTGAAGTGGCCTATCAAAATCATTCTTTGTTTTGTTTGTTTGTCTTCATTGTTGGATTTTTTTCTTATATCTTTTGCGTTTAGATGTATATTATTAATTTATATCACTTTTCTCACATGATGGATGGAGGTTTGGAAGTTTTGGTGGTTCTTTCGGTTGCTTAGACTCAAATTAAACTCAGAAATATAGTGCATATCCGTTACTAATAGAACAACATTTTATATTTCTTTTTTCTTTAATAGTAGTGGTCGTCTATACGACTAGACCACGGTTTGCATCCAAATCCATAAAAGAGTTTACGTATGAGAACCAATTTTCTGAATCGGGTTTTTATCTCAGTCATAAACTATTCATGAGTTCTAATAAATTAATCTTTTTTGAAAATGAATAGTTGATATCAAAATCCAATTCAGAAATGATTCTCACGGCAGAATCCCAATACAAAATAAGAGATGAAAGTCTTTTTGCCATCTCCCACCTAGTCCTAGCCCAAAAGAAGGGTAAGGCCCAACCCAATATTGAAATAAAATCAAATGATGTCTAAAGTCCGAAAAATTTAAAATTAACGTTACTTTCATTCGAATTTCGAAAATAACAGTAAAAAATTCAAACTTTTAAAAATAATATTGTTAGATCGGCATCTGAATTGTCGGTTCAACAAATTGCTTGGGTCGGCAAATGGGATGCCGATCCAAACCAAAAAATCCATTTGCCGATCCAAACCAAAAAAAAAAATACGCTCCTTAAATACAGCACCTTTTGAACATTGTGGGTCCCATGCACACAAGAAAGTGCGCCCCATTTCCACCATTTCTTTTGGTTTTTCTGATGTTCCATATTTAGATTACTTAGATGTAGTTTATATTTAAATTAATCAATGGATACTTCGTAAAATTAATCAAATTAATTTGAAAATTATTCATTGATAATAATAATATTAGATCAGTGTTCTTACAAGAGAATTTAAGCTAACTCAAACAAAATATGTTATTAACTTATGAAGTACAACACTACTGTAATTATTTGTTAAATATATATTAAATTATTAATAATGATATTAATAATTTTTAAACTTATTACGTCGTCAATATATTTGTAACATAAATATTTACTGCAAAAAATATATATATAGTTCCAGATTTGATGTAAACAAATTTTTTTATATATAAAAATACTATTTTTAATTTAAGGCAACACTTTTTAATTTGAAAAATGCATTCAAAATTCAGTTTCTGTTAAGAGTTTAAAAAATAAAGAAATTTGAAACTTTCATTTACTTAAAAGCTAAGGAATTCTGGCCTTCTTGTATGAGGAACTAATGGCATATAATAAGTTTTTTTTTTTTTACAGAGATATCTTTCTTTGAGAGTTACTCAAGTATAAGTTATCTTATATCTGGCGCATCAACAAAGTTTAAAAATTGCATCAATAAATGTATATTTATTTTATGAAAAAAAATGCATCAATAACCCCTTCATAAAAAAATAATAAAAACATATTTCTATAAAAGATATGTTTACACCTTACAATGAATATATTTCCTCGAAGAATAACCAAATTGTATATCTGAAAAAATAAAAAATAGAAGAAATAACAAATAGTTGTACGAAGAAGATAATTTTCGTTACATCTATTTTTAAAAAAGATTTAACTAATTAACAAACAAATTCACATAATATTTTCTTCTCTTTCTAACGTGAAATATTTTAAATTAAATTAGGCACTCTTGTCGTAAAATTAAATTATGCGCAAAAGATTTGTTTTGACTTTGAAGCAAAACAATTTTAAGATGGCTTAAGACTATGATTTTATATCTTAGTTATTCATTTTTAAACAAATCCTAAGTTGAGTCGGTGCCACAAAGAAATGTCAAAGCTTAGAAAAAAGATAAATACGTCATGTAAATAAATGTCCAAACCAATCTACACAGTACACCTAAAACCTTTTGGTTTTATACATAATTTATGTTATAGTATAAACCGCAAAGAAAAAAAGAGATTGGCTAAAATCAGTCACGACTGACGGATGCAACCGTCAGCTACGATCAAATTTCAATTTTCGAAATTCTAATAATCGATTCGAACCGTTCAATGTGTTCTCTATATTGAAATCTCATTGGAGATCAAATTTTACATTTTTCTGATTTTATTTACTATTTTTTTGAGATTTTTAAAAATCATAGTTATTGAAGGGTCCATAATTGTTTAGATTAAGAATTTTGTAAAATATCAAAAAAATATTAAAAAATGTCAAAAAAAATATAAAATTTTGTCTCCAACGAGATTTCAATATGGAGAACACATTGAACGGTTCGGATCGACTGTTAGAATCACGAAAATTGAGATTTGATCGTAGCTGACGGTTGCATCCGTCAGCCGTGGCTGATTTTAGCCCATCTCAAGAAAAAAAACCCATCAACAATCAAAAAGACGGCGAGTATTTTTTCGGTTTGGATCGGCATCTCATTTGCCGATCTAAGCAATTTGTAGATTCGGCAATTCAGATACCGATCCAACAATGTTATTTTTCAAATTTCGAATTTTTTACAGTTATTTTCATGCCGATCCAAGCAATTTGTAGATTCGGCAATTCAGATACCGATCCAACAATGTTATTTTTAAAATTTCGAATTTTTTACAGTTATTTTCAAAATTTGAGTGAATTTTAAATTTTTTTTTCCTTCCCAAAGGTGACGTTTGCTGCTTTTTTTAAGACCGGATCGACTGTACTGTGTACCCTTCATTGCATCCTTCCTTTCTCATTTCTCATTATTTCTAACAAAACATAAAAACAATTTTAAATCATCCAAAGAACAAAGTTAACTCCTCGCAGTTGTAGAATTAAGAAAATAATATTTATTTATTTATTTCCAAAATTAGGAAGGCCAAGGCTTACATAAATACTTTTCGTAACAAGTAAATAGAAAGCTTCAAACCAAAATATTAAAGCCAGCTGGACTAAAGCAAACTAACACGAACCAACTCTAAAAGGGAAATGCAGAAATAAAACAAATCGTATAAGGAAATTAAAACAGCCTTGGACTTGATTCCTTCCATTTGGTTCAATTTAATTTATCATTTGAAGTTGCTCTTGATGGAATCCACTGCACTGGATGCCTTGTCGCTTACTGTCCCAGCTGCATCTTTTGCCTTGGCAGTAACTCCTGCTCCTGTCTGAAAAAAATAAGAAGAAAATTTGCATGAGCTACAGTTCAAATGAAGTGTTTAATTTAATAGAATTTTGCAATAATATTTCTTCTGAAGTTTTAGGATAGTAATATAGAATATCTGGTAAAATATTACAAAGATCACAAGTCACTTTTCAAGTAAGATTAAGAACTCATTAGGAAACAGTAATGCAATGAATAAACTAGGATTAATTGAGAAAAGAATATATTTTGTAATTAGACCTGCTTAGCAGAGTCAACTGCGCTGGATGTGGCTGATGAGGCTTTGCTTAGCAAGTTGTCTGTCTTCTCCTGCACAAATTAATTAATTAAATCCAAAGAAATCATTTTTTACCAAGGCATGCATGACTATCCTTATACGTCTCATGCATAATTATATTAATACGATATACATCGAGTGGTAATTAAGGTGGTGTACCTCGGCCTTGCCCATGGTCTTGCCAGAGTTGAACATCTGCTCGTTCGACATGGTGATCAGGGTAAATAAATAAAAGATCTGGATTTTTTTTTTCTTTAATGAAATGTATGTGTGTTTGTGTTTTCAGACAGAAGACTTGAAGGGCTATATATAGAGGTCTAGAGGTCGACGGATCGAAGAGCTCTGCCTAATATTGAGATGCCAGATGGTCACTGACTACTAATCTCTAAATTAAGCAGGCTTAATTAATATGCCCAAAATAGTTCTGCACAAGTTATATATCCATCAGTATTTTTGATTAATTATAGGCCTGATGACCTGTGCATATTAATCTGCAATTCTGCACCAGTGTATTTTCAGTATGTGTGTGTGTGTGTGTGAAAACTTAAATTAGCTAGTATATATATATGGAATAGTTTTGATCCTTCAGACACTTAATTTCTGCATCTTTATCCTCTTAAATATAATTTATAATCCATTTTACTGACTCGAGAAGATTGAGGGTCATGGTATGCACAGGTTATTGTTGAATTTTCTTTTTCTTTATGTGAGCTTTCGTACCATTTATGGCATCTGGTACAGGGGAACTTACACTGAAAAGTTTATGAAGGAAGAGGTATTTTAGTACTTATAATATTATAATATGAGGATTGCTAAAATACTATGCATAGCACATATAGCCTTCGTGCTACGGATTCGTTCTTGAATTTCATGCTTCAAACAACCGATCCAAACCGTTCATTGTCTTCTTCATATTGAAATCTCATTAGAAACCAAATTTTACATTTTTTTGAATTTTTTTACTATTTTTCTTAGATTTTTGAAAATACTTAATCTAATAAATTATGGACCCTTCAATAACAGTGATTTTTAAAAATCTGAGAAAAATAGTAAAAAAATTCAAAAAAAATGTAAAATTTGGTTTCTAATGAGATTTCAATATGAAGAAGATAATGAACGGTTTGGATCCGTTGTTTGAAGCATGAAATTCAAGAACGAATTCGTAGCACGAAGGCTATCCGTGCTATGCATAGTATTTTAGCAATCCTCATTATAATATGTACAAATCGGCGTACGTACGCGGTTGATTATATATAATTATTAGAGCAGTGTTCGGCTCTCACAATTTTTTTTTCCACAAGTTGCCACAACTTCATATTTTATCAATATTTAAAAATTTTAAAATTCAAACGCTGAATCCAAACCGTTGATCTTGTTCAATTTAACGAGCGATGCATTTCTATATAAGTTTTATAAAATTTGGAGTCAGTTTGATAGTCGATCAAGTGGTCAACAAATGTACGAATCTAGTTAAATATGACAGATTAATTCTAATACGTTCATCATTTGATCAGTTGATCGATTATCAAAGCGACTCCAAATTTTATAAAACTTATATAGAAACACATCGCTCATTAAATTGAACAAGATCAACGGTTTGGATTCAGCGTTTGAATTTTAAAATTTTTAAATATTGATAAAATATGAAATTGTGGCAACTTGTGGCACCAAAAAAAACTGTAGCAGCGGAACACTGCACTAATTATTAATAGATAAAACATAAAATATCATATGCAGTTCCATAAGTTTATGGTCGCTAATTGTACAGTTTATGGAGGTCATGAACCACCTCAACAAGTAACCTGTTACATGTTTCCGCTAACATTACCTTGCAAAAAAATCAACTACAAAGAGGTGACAGCATAAAGTAATGATATTTCCTGTTTATAACAAATTAAAGCTCAGAGGCATCATATGCCATGAGCCCATGACCAATTCTTTAGCTCAGGTTGCTTCACTTTGCTTTCAATACAAAGGAAATCAATAATTCCATCATGGATTTCTGATAAATGGAGTATGAAATTATAGGCTTGCGAATAAATCATAAGTGTACCAGTTAGGTAGAGAAATACAGGATTAATTATGGTTTTAAAACAAACATATATGCGTCGGGGGAAGGGAAAACAAACTTTCGTTTTTTTCCCTTTTAATACTACAGTCAGTTAATTTAAGATTAAGATATGGCTTCATCAAAATTTTAGAGATGATTTCATCAAATCCGATTAGATTTTAATTTAAAATGTTCAAATGATTAATCTGAATATATAGTTTAAATTCATTTTCATATCAAAATTTTCTTAGAAATTTTCTTAAAAACTTTTTTTGTTTCATCTGAATAGTTTAAGAGATGAGTTTAAAAATTCGAAATAACAAATCATATCGAACTTTTGTCTCTTTGGATCCGACCCATAGGCGCGACTCTAAAACGAATCGGGGTCGAGGCGGCGCGGTTCAGTAACTATCGGAAATTGCTCAGGCCTCAGGGCACGACCCACGTTAGCGATTCACTCCATTTTTTATGAAATACCCAAATACCCAAACTATAATCTGACAGAAATCGCCTATCTTTCACCGAACTCACAACTCTCTTTTGGAGTGAATTGCTAAAGAGGGCGTGCCCTGAGCAATTCCTCGTAGCCGCCGTTTTTTCTCTTTTCTCCCTCTCGAAACAGGAGAGAGGAGCAACTGAAAGTGGAAGTGGAAGCACCATGGATGGCGAAGAAGTGTCCAAAGTAGAAGGAGAAACTAGGAGACAAAGAAAAGGGAGAGAACCAGGAGAGAATTCGACAACGGAATAGCTTTTTGCTAGAAGACGACACGGAGGAAATCCACTTCAACCTCTTTTTACCTTCTTCTCCGAGTTCTAACAATTCGCCTCTTTCTGGATCCCAAATCAGGTTGCCAGTCTGCCTGAACAATAGCACTTGAATGTTGTATAATTTTCTGGGTTTGTACTAATTTGTGTGAATTTGGGTAAGGAAAGGACGGAGGTGTCGAAAGCTAGGTGGGTTGAGGAAATTGGGATGGCCCAAGTGATAGAGAAGAAAGGTAGCTTGTGGGTTTCTACGGGTGTAATTCGTAATAGCAAGCTCTATTGTCATATTGAAGAAATTGGGTATGTGTTACTATTCCTAACAACTTCCAATTTTTGGGCATTTTCTATGTTAGTTTATTTCAGTATCTGCACTTTACTGTAGTATCTCAGCTCAATTTTTTATTTTCTAATTCACATTGAGCTGATAGAATGTATATGTAATGGGGACAGTATCAATAATATATAAATATTTGATAACCCCCCAAATTAATTTAGCTATGGTTTATTGCATGCTTAACTACAGGTATTTGGCTCAAATTGGCGCACTAGTACTCTTTGATGAAGGAGATAATGTTATGGGTCTCAAGGATATTTTTACAAAGTGTGCCGACCGGCAGTATGGCTGTTCCTGGGAGTCTTTTGAGGCTTATCGGTATGGTACCCTTTTTTGTAATGAGATCGAGGGCTTATGATTTAAATGCTTCCTCTAATACCAGAATGTTAGGTAGATCCATAGTAATTTGAAGAAAGCCAAGTTGAGGACTTAGATGGAGTAAAGTAAGGATCTACATAAAAGCAATGGCTGGCTTTAGTTGATAAATTATGTACAATTATTTCTGATCAAAATCAAACTCCAGTAATTCTGTTTTGAATATAATCCAAATCCAAATCAATTTAATCATCTTTTCTTACACGTGTGTTGTACTTAGCTAATCATTTCTTAACAACATGATATCATAACTGGTAGGATGATCTGTTAAATTGCTTAAACTTGTTTGTTGTTTCTGAGATATCTCATATGAAGACCATTTATAACTAGCATAATGTTTGAACTATTATTATGGTATCATATATGTATTGATTTTCCTTAAATCCATCACCAGATTCTGATATTAACTTCAGTTTTACTAATTTAACAGCACATCACACTTGGAGCTATTGTATGAACATTTAACCTGCAAAAAAAAAAATACAATCTATTTTCATACCCCCCCCCCCCCCCACAGATAGACATATCTTTTTAACACTTTCATATCTTTTTGACACTTTCAGGCACCTGAAATCATTGGGGTATATAGTTGGGAGACAAGGCCAGCCTTGGAGCCTAAAGCATAATAAAATAAACCCTAATTCAGATTCCACAGTAGATACGGACTTGATAGCAGGTCGGATAGAGGAATTACAGATAGGTGCAGCTAATCTGATTTTTGACATTCATCAACCAAATAGCAAGTTTAAGAAAACCGATCCAGGGAATCCAAGCTTCATCATTTGTCTCGTTGGGTAAATAAAAAGTTACTCATCAATTTGTTTTCAATATCTATCTTTTAGTTAACTTGGTCTGTGGAGCCACCTTGCTGCTGGTGCTGGTCATATCTAATCAAGCATAACAAGCTTATGTAAGCTGTATTGTACAGTGGTAACTCCAAATTCTGTTTGCATTGGAAATTAATTTCAGAATCTGGTTATCATATACCACCATAAGAAACTTGTCTCTTTCTCTGTCTATTCTTGGTTCTAATTTGAGGTCTGCAAAATTTGTGCCTATTAGATGAATAGAGTTATTGTACCGATTCACATAGGGACAATACCAAAACATAGTCTAATAATCCATGCTACTACTTGATTTGTTATTGAATCCTATTTGCAGGGATAGGCCCCCAAGTAGGAAAGAAGTAGAGGATCTGGAGAAGAAATGCAAATCAGTTCCTCTTAAATTTTGTCATGTCAGTCATGACAATGTCAGCTTCTTTTCCTTTCCTAAAGTTTCTCTTCCGGTCCTGCCTTAACTGGTCTTTTGTTGACTGTGGTTTGTATTTTTCTTTTTCATTGTTCTAACAAATGAAATGATAATTGTTCTATTATATATCGAAAGTTTGTTGCAAACTATATCAATGCAGCATTGGTTCTTCTACTGTTGCATAATTTAAGTTTCACGAACTGTTTTGGAAAATAGTCCACAAACTATTTTATAAAGAGCCACATTATCTATGATAGTTAACACTAGACAAATTTCAGCCATTTTGGTTACATGAGATCCATGCTTGAATGGATATTAAGGTTGGTTAGGATTGATTGCCAGTTTGCCACTGACTCCAACTTACCCTATTTGAAATTGTAGAGTATAAGTTTGACATATAATATAGCATATATCTAATTCTGAGGTGAAAGTACTTAGGACATATTGTTAAGGTTATAAGATAATGTGTACCATGTTCTAAAAGAACCAAGAAGGTGATTCTAATTTTAACAAAGTATTAGATAGAGTCTATGAGTTATAACTTAATCTTTGATGTATTTATTTTGGAAGAATAAATCCCCTCTTTCTCGGTCCATAATGTGGGATTCTTATGTTAGTAATATTATACCAGATTTTGGGAAATAGTAAAACAACTGGAGTTTGTTTTCTTTAATGAAATGTGTGTGTGTGTGTTTGTGTGTGTGTGTGTGTGTGTTTGTGAGTTTAGACTGAGACTTGAAGGGCTATATATAGAGGTCTAGAGGTTAATGGAAGTGCTCCACCTAACTAATGTTGAGATGCTAGATGGTCACTGACTACTAATCCCTAAATTAAGCAGTCTTAATTAATATGCTCAAAATAGTTCTGCACGAGTAATATATCCATCAGTATTTTTTTTATTAATTATAGGCCTGATGACCTGTGCATATTAATCTGCAATTCTGCATCAGTGTATTTTCAGTGTGTGTGTTTGTGTGTGAAAACTTAAATAAGAAAGTATATATGGAATAATTTTGATCCTTCAGACACTTAATTTCTGCATCTTTATCCTTACATAATTTATAATCCATTTTACCGAGTCGAGAAGATCGAGGGTCAAGTATGCAATGGTGATTGTTGAATTTTCTTTTTTCTCTCTGTGAGCTTTCGTACTATATGACATCTGGCACGGGGGAACTTATACTGAAAAGTTTAAGTACTTATAATATTATAATATGCACAAATTCGCATATAATTTCTACTGCTGATTATGCATAATTAATTAATTATGAATAGATAATTTATAAAATATCATATGCAGTTCCATAAAGTTTATGGTCGTTAATTGTACAGTTTATGGAGGTCCGGAACCACCTCAGAAGCTAAGTTACCCGGATACTCCAAAAACATCACGTATTCCGTATCCGACGCGTATCCGACTCGGATTCGCATGCGATTCGTGTGCGATTTGCACCCAATGTTCCACGTGGCGTATCCTGATATTTTAATGTATTTAGACCAGAGGATTCGGTCAAAATTCGCTTGAATACGCTTGGATACGCTTCTACATACGGTTCTGGATACGGCTAATAAAAGTGGGTTTGGAAGGAAGATAAAGGGTCACGTATGGCGAGCAGAGAACACCTCTGAATTAAATAATGGGTCCCACTTCTTTTGTTTTCTAATAACAGTGTATCTTTTTTCTTTTGACCGTTGTCTTAGACACCATTTTCCAAAGCAATATTTGGGGTAAATAAATGAAATTTGTCTTTTACATTACTATATTAATGCCTTAATGGTCTACATCATTTCCCAAATTCATGGTTTATGTTATAGTAGCCTACGGGCGTCTTTTCCTTTCAATTTTTTTTTTATGTTATATATATTCCTTAATTTGTGCTTTTTCTGAACTAATTTATGCATTTTGTGTTATAGTCCTTAATTTCGTTGCAAAGCACTTCTACTTTGGAATTGTTTTATTATGATAATATGATGTTTAAAATAAAGCTAGCCTTATTTGATGAAAATTGTTTAATTCCGTCCAATAAAGAACTAATAGGTATTCACAATTAATATATAAATAAAAAATTAAAAATCTAACGCTTGAAAACACTTAAAAAAACCTGGTGACTGAAATATTTGACTGGTGTTACTTTATTTTTCATAATAATAAGGCTCGCTTTTACATTTGAATATATTTTTTTCAACAAATTTAGTTTTTTCCCCTCTCCTCTCTGGGATATAATTGTCTTTTTCAATTTTTCTGAACAAGGCCAACAATTCAAATCTCTTAAACTTTCATTTGATTGCACGTATAAAAAAATGACATGACATGACAAAAGATAAGATATTAATTACACGTATCCGAAAAAATTACTAATTATTTTACATACATTAAAGTGTCTTCCATAAATATATAATTATTTTATTATAATTTTTAATTATTTTATATATACTCCGTATCCTAATTTTTAAAAAAATAGCGTATCCCCGCACCCGCACTGTATCCGATACGACACCCGCACCCGCACCCGTGCAACATAGCTCAGAAGTAACCTGTTACACTTACATAGTTACATGTTGCCGCCAACGTTAACTTGCAAAATACTCAACTACATAGATCTGACATAATAAATGAAGTAATGATATTTCTTGTTTATAACAAATTAAAGCTCAAACTCTCGGAGGCATCATATGCCATGACCAATTCTTTAGCTCAGGCTGCTTCACTTTGCTTCAGTACAAAGGGCTCCGTTTGGATGGCTTCTTCCCGGAATAAGGAATAAGGAATAACCACTTTTTACCAATAAATTTATTTCTAACCATCCAAACTCTTCACAAAAGTTACACACTTCCCAATAAATTTATCCCTTCCCAATAAATTTCTTCCCTTCTTCCTTCTTCCTACCTTATTCTCAACACATCCAAACGGAGCCAAGGAAATGAATAACTCCATCATGGATTTCTGATAAATGGAGTATGAAATAATAAACTTGGGAATAAATAGTAATTCTACCAGCTAAGGATAGAGAAATAAAGGATTAATTATGGTTTTAAAACAAACAGATATGGGTCTGGGGAAGAAAAAATAAAATTAACTTCATTTTTTTTTTTTAAATACTACAATCAAATCAATTTAAGAATTAAGAGATGGCTTCATCAAAATTTTAGAGATGATTTCATCAAATCCGATTAGATTTTAATTTTCTTGAGCAGTTTGCAAAGTCGATGGTCAAAATGGGGAACATTTCACCTTTGACTGGATACGAAGGCCAGGTGCGGAAGAATTGTAGGTTTGTTAACTAATTAACAAGGATGTTCAATCAAAAAAAAAATTAATTAACAAGGATGGTTTGCTAAAGGGATCTTGATTTTAGTATGAACTGTCAAATGTATAATCAAGTGTAATTCTCTGTTTCTCTTCTTTTATTTGTTTTTGCTTTCGTGGGGTTGACCTGTTAGTGTTTCCACTTTATTGTTTGTGTTGTAAGTTGTAACGGTTGGCTATGATGTTGTTGTTGTTGTTTCTTTTTTTGAAAAAAAAATTTTCAAAAAAAATTTCTTACTTGAATAAAGTTGCAAATATTTCTTATGAGTCATAGAGTGCTGTTTTTAATTATCTCCAAGTTTTCTTTACCAACAAACTAATTTGTATTTCATAGTGTATTGTAGAATTTGTCCTTATAAAATGGATGGTATAACTCTATGACCACTAATCAAGCAAACTGCCCATTAAGTAGTCAAAGCAAATCAAATTGACACATGAACATTCAGATTAAATATATTTCTTGTGTAAAGTTTTTCGAAGGTCCTTAAACTTCATTTATAATCTATTTTTGTCACTAAATTTTCATTTGTCTTTTCGGAAGTCGCTGAACTTTTCAATCATCTATTTTTGTTCACTCCGTTTATTATTCCGTCTAAGACGTTGAGTGCAAATTGGAGTTCCGAATGTCTTTTTTTTATCTTATTCCCAAATATCCAGCGTCTCAACCCGAGTCTATCACTCTCACTTTCTAGCCCTCTTTCATCCCAGCCATGGCCACGTGAAATTATAAGAGAAGAAGCTTCTCCGCTTTCATCTCAGATTCTTTTTTTCCTAAAAATTGTAAGCTATGTTCACTGTGTACTAGCCTAATACTCATTGCGTACCGGTTCAAGCTGGTACGAATCATGGTACCTACGCAAGTGCATCCAGTAAAGAATGAATGTCCAGCTAAAAGTTCAATGATCTGGCAAATATTCTAGATAGGAAAATAATAAAAAATTTCAGCCACAAGTATGTTCCTTAATAACGTAAGCGCATTAATTTAATTGCCAAGTTAGCTCATATTCTTTCCACAATTGCCAAAATTTAATTGCACGTGGCTGCACCAAAATTTAATTGCCAAAATTCTTTCCATATTCTTTTCTCTGACCGCACCAAAGCATGATTGGGAGGTGCTTTGGGCACGCAAAATTTTCAATGGGGTCATTCTGAAAATTTTTAAATGACAAATTTATCCTTAAGCACTGCCAATCTCATTTGGAAATGTCATAACTCATGCTCCGTTTCTATCCTAATCTCATGCCTTTATTCCCTTCTTACTAATTTGAAATGTTGAATCAACATAACAATATTTTGTCTAGTATTTTAAGTAGCTGTCCATGTCCAACTTTGCCTACGCACTTATACTTGCTCCAAAAAAAGAAAAAAAAAGCTGCTCAACAAGATATTTAGAAAATATATACGGGATAATTATTTATTGTCGCTGGTCTAATTGATGACTTATGAAAATATAATTTTGAAAATTATATATTTAAATCAGTCAAATAAAATAACTTATTAAGAGTCCAAATGAATTTTTAAATTTTCGACAAGATTGAGATTGGGCTCTTCAAAGTGGCAGAGGTAGATAAGAAATTATTTTATTATTATGTCAATGATAATAATTCAATTAAGGATAAATAATTATGGGAAGGATATTACAAAATTTATGGTAGATTTTTGCTAAATTACGGAAAGGAAAGGACAGAATTCTGATATATCATTTATTTATAATTTAGAGGAATTTTTTTTTAAGGATCTAATTGGATATGTTCATTTTTTATACACAAATATTACAAGTGCATCACAATACTTGGACATCACATAATATTTTCAGTATTGTTATATATACACAAATAAACAATTTTTCTACTATTTGTTTAAGAAAGATTAAGAGAATTCAATTAATTAAGAAAACTTTATATGATATAATTAAAAAAAAAAAGATAACGCATAAGTTGCCTTGCAAACGAATGCATAAGATGAAGTTCCAATTTTACTTTTAAAAAACGAATGGCCAATTTGAATTAACAAAATCATTCTTTTCTGTATCCAAAATTACAACCAACAATTGGCATATACGAGATTAACTTGGATGCAGTGGAAGGCAATCATCACGACATTGGTCTGGTAACCATCGAGTGATCTGCCTTTCATCCACAGTCGTCCTCTCCAAAAGTTCTGGCAAACTGAATTTGACTTCATAACCCATTACATTAAGAAGCAAAACTGCCTTGGCCACACCGTTACAAAGCCTAATTGCACAATGAAGGTCCGACCATATCCTCAGCCTTCCACCCTCTTTTTCCCCTTTCTCGTTTTCCCAATCTACAATAACTGCATACTCAGAGTGTACTAGTTCTGGACGGTGTCGGTACACCACATAATCAACGCCAAACTTCGTCCCTGATTTCACAACCCAATTCTTGGATCTCAAATGCATGTAAGCTCTGTAGTAAATGGGGAATAATTCATTTCTATTTCTCATGAAATTCCACAAGTCATTTACATCGATTAAGTCATCTACTTTAAGACACTTAAGAGAATGGTGTAAATAAAAGGTTTCTTCAGGGGTTAATTGGAAGTACCGCTTGCTGCCATTAGAAGTACCGAGTTCCGTGCCAAAGGAAGTACCATTTAAGAGGTTGGCAACTTCTGGTACAGTTTCTAGTAGAAAGTCAGTACCAATGGGAAAAGCTGCAGACTCAGAATTTGAGAGACAAACTTGCAGTTGGGCTATGATTTCTGACATCGGGTTGGAGTTGGCTTCTTGGGAAGCATCCTTGGTTTTCCACCTTGGCCCTGATAACTCCATATTTTAGTCTGCAGTGTCCAAAAATCACAATAAAGTTTACTCAAAGGAAGTAACAAGGAAATTACTTTTTAATGTCTAAATTAAATCCCTCAATGAAAGGAACTAGGATGTAATCAAATTAACAATAATGATGAACAACAATCATTATTAAAATATTTTTTTCTATAAAAAATTGTAAAAAATATATGAAGCATTTTGCACAAATGACACAAGAAAAAGCCCCAAGTTACAGCATCACCACAAAATAATTCAATGCAGCACCATGTCATTACACAAAGGCAAGTTAACTTTTTTCCCCAGAAAAGTTACTCGACACAAAATTTTCAGCATATCATTTTTGGAATAAAAGAAGAAGGTCAAACTACAAATTTTCATAAAACAGAAGAAAATTACATGATCAATTTATAGTCAAACAGTTAAAAAGGTCTAAAATAAGCAGCCTGTCTCAATCAATCCAGATTATCACAAAACAGAAACAATTTAATGGCCAAGCCACTACCAAGGGTAATTGATTTCTTCACTATAAATGAAATCAGACAATTGTTACACATTCCTACAAACTGAGTATAAATAAAAAATTCAAATAATTAAATAATTGGAAACTACCAAAAGTACAAAAGTAAAAATATGA
Source organism: Rhynchospora pubera (assembly GCA_028095005.1). NCBI lineage: Eukaryota > Viridiplantae > Streptophyta > Magnoliopsida > Poales > Cyperaceae > Rhynchospora > Rhynchospora pubera. Next base: position 59,371,817 of record CM051459.1, on the reverse strand, counting down.
AAATGAGGAGGTGCTCAGACCGCCAAAGGTCAGTCTTCAACTAATGGGTAGGAAACCCAAAATCAGAAACTCTAGTCCAAAATAATATTCATCCTCATAGCAACCTCATCTCGACTAATTTCCTCAAGAAGAACCAGATATAAACAATCTATAACGCAAAACTCAACAAAGAGGCTCAATTTTAAATGAAGTAAAAAAATTTTGGACAAGTAAATACAAACATTTTGGAAACAAGTAGTAAGACTATCCAGCAAAGCCGCCATTTGCATTTTCTATCAGATGTGCAGAAGGATTTATAAGCATAAATATAATTGTTTTCTAAGGGTTTCCACCACCATGAATATTACTGTAACACAAACATATACTCTCAGACTGTGCGCTTAAAGTAAATGAAAGAGGGAAGGGAGGTAAAATGAAGGGCTAAAAGACTTGAGTTACTTGCTCCATAACTATATGCGAGGGGAGGGAGTGACAAGCTAAGTTGTTATGCACTTATGCTCATAATTTAAATTATATGAATGGACCAATTTGCCCTTAGTTATTTGTGAAACCAAACTAGATTCTTAACAATGAGGAATGCCGTATCAGTTTCAGGTGCAAAGTTTATATTTGACAAAATGTGAAGGGCGACCGTGCATGTGGAAACTCCACTTCTACAAAAATTAATGATTTCAAGGCAATGGCATCTGATATAGACTGTTTTCCTTTGAAGATGATGAAGATTTCATGTACTTTCTATTTTATTTTCCTTGCTCATTACGTAGTGTGATTTTATATTATTTAGAGTGCGAGTGCAGCATTATCATATGTTGACTTCAATTGATTCTAGCATTGGCTTGAGGAAGGGAAGGAAAATTATGTATGCAAACTGTGATAACATGGTTATTGTGTATATGTGAATCAAACCAAGGAATATTTATATACGTCACTAATTATTATCAATGAATTCTGTTTGTTTTTTAAATCATAAACCCCTATCTCAAGAACCAATTATATACTAGATCATGTACAAGTCCTTATTTTGACTACAAGCAGATTAAGTACCGGAATTACCATCATCCTTATTTATACTACATGAAAATATTCGAACACTCAAACAAATGCAGGAATCAAGGAAGAAGAATTCCATGAATAAAATAGTACATGCAAGATGCAACAATTAAGGGAACTGGTCTGGTGAGAGAGATTGGCTAGACAGAATTACTTTACCTGAATAAGGATCTAGAGAGAAGACAGCCACGGTTGAGTGAAGATGGCTCCTTGCTCAGAAGACACAGACAATATATGAGGAGATGAAACTGGGCACTGGCGAGAGAGATTGGACCCCCCCCCCCCAAATTTGGGTTTGGGTTTGGGGGGACTGAAATTGGACGCTTCAATCTCACCTCCGCGCCTCCTACCGCTCAGCGAAATTTCTGTAGCAACGAAAACCGACTCACATCTGCCGTGCTGCAAATCATCTCCAATCTATGATGGAGGAGTCGTATCCTCTGGATGGTTTGCAAAAACCATCCAGTGGACGTCTCGCGATCTCAGCCATCTGATCCAAACGGACTGTTGGATCTCAAAGCCATCTAAAAAAACGTATATACGAAGCGTACATGTCTCTCTGTATCCTCTCTACGTATCCTCTTTCTCTTTCCCATGAGCCGTGAGGTTTTAGAGAGAAAAAAGAAAGAAAAAGGAAAGCCAGCTAGAGACAAGACGATCTACACCCATTTCTCTCTCTCCTCATCTCCCAAATCATGCATCTATGGCCATCACTGAGAATTAGGGTTTCATTCAAGCGTGCTTACCTGGAAGGTTGATTTCAATCTCCTCCACATGAAGCGTAGCAAGACATCTCATGCCACGGCGCCATCAGACGCAAAATTATAGAAATATAGAAATACAAGAAAAGCTTTACTAGTACTATGCAATCCTTCCAAATTAAGCGAAATCAGACACAAAATTATAGAAATACAAGAAAGGCATTAACCTGGAACACCACACCATTAACTCTAAAACAGATCAGAATCACTACAAACAAAAGAACATCATAAAGAAAATCAAACTCAATCATAGTTCTGGATTTTACTAACCATGAAACCATAAACCTTGAACAGAAACGAAAGCTTATTTTCATAAAGAAATGTCACCATAGCCTAACAGTCTAGCTCAAATTCGAACAAACCCAATAAATCTGTTGTGATTGGTACACTCGAGTCAATTCTACTAATCGAATACAATAAAACGAGGAAATAGAAAATACCTAAATCGAAAGATCTGAACTGGCTGAGCAACAAATTTCTACAAATTTCAACTTTCAAAGGTGGCTAGAGTTTAGAGGCGAAGCCGTCAGAGAGTCGAATCGACGGATTTTCTCCGTCGCTTGCTCTATCTGTCGCGCTTCTAGATTAGAATCGCCTCTTGCTTCCTCTTTCTTTCTCCTCTTTCTCTCTCTCTGGATCTAGGTTTTCCTTCGTGTACGGAAGAGACGAAGAACGAAAGAAGAGCAAGGGCAGCTCGGGCAGGCACAATTTCGGAGTGAGAGAGACCCAATTTCGGAGTGAGCAGAGGATACGATTCCGGAGATGGAGTGAGAGAGCACGGAGAGAGACCCAATTTCGAGCACGAGAGAGATGAGTACTTTTTTTTTGACGAGACACGAGAGAGATGAGTAGATTACGAAGAGAGGTCGTATACGATATACGCGTATACACTTTTTTTTTTTTGAACGGAAGAATTGAGGAGTCTGAGATCTCACCGTTCATATAAATCGGACGGCTCAGTTTACAAGTCGTCTACTGGATGGTTTTTATTAACCATCTGGATGATGATGGAGGGGGTTTAGGGTTTTGTTTAAGAGTATTGCTGGTTAAGATCAGTTGGATATCAAATGAAGGGCTCGGATTGGTACTTGATAAGAGTACTTGTGATTCCTTCAAATACGTATAGACGTATAGGTATAGTATAATTGTCCGAAAAAAAAAAAAGAAATTTATGGTTTCGTCACGATCACGAATTAATCTTTGTATTATTTAACGAAAGAATACATATTTAGGCTTCCCTAAAATAGATGTCCCAGTCGTTTTCCTCAGGCCAGAAAAAACTAGGGTTAGGTTAGGGAGTGAGGGTATTTTGGAGTGAATTGCTAAACAGGGCGTATAGGCGCCGTTTTTTCTTCTCTCCCTCTCGAAACAAGAGAGAGCAGCAGCTGAAAGTGGAAGTGGAAGCAGCCATGGATGGCTACAATTCGTCTCTTCCTGGATCCCAAATCAGGTTGCCAATCTGCCCGAACAATAGTTACTGTTGTATAATTTGCTGTTTTTTTGTACTAATTTGTGTGAATTTGGGTAAGGAAAGGACGGAGGTGTCGAAAGCCAGGTGGGTTGAGGAAATTGGGATGGCCCAAGTGATAGAGAAGAAAGGTAGCTTGTGGGTCACTACTGGTGTGATTCGTAATGGCAATCTCTATTGTCATATTGAAGAAATTGGGTATGTGTTACAGTCTATACTAGTAAAATCTTTGGTTCTCCACAAAATTAATTTATTTATCGGTTATTGCTTGCTTAATTACAGGTATTTGGCTCAAATTGGAGCACTAGTACTCCTTGATGAAGTAGACAATGTAATGGGTCTCAAGGATATTTTCACAAAGTGTGCGGACAGGCGGTATGGCTGTACCTGGGAGTTTTTTGAGGCATATCGGTATGGTAGCCTTTTTTTATGAGATTGAGGATTTCTGATTTCAATGTCTCCTCTAATACCAGGACTTTTAGGTAGATCCATAGCAAATTGAATCAAGCCAAGTTGAGCAATTAAATGGTGTAAATAGGGATGTACATTACAAATATATTACAAATCCAAATCAATTTACCAATCCTTTCTTACATATGTATTGTACTTACCTAATCCTTTTTCAACAACATCATTTTACAATTGGTAGAATGATCTGTTATATTGTGTAAAATTATATGTCATTTCTAGGATATCTCGAATCATGAAGGTTTGAACTAACAGAATGTTTGAAATATTATATTATCATATTTGGATTGGGTTCCCTTGATTCCATTACCTGATTCAGATTTCCACTTCAGGTCTGCTAATTTAACACCTCATCAAATTGGAGCTACTGTGTGAAGATTTAACCTACAAGAAAATACAAAAACTCTTTTATCTTCATACACCCCATACAAATTGACAAATATCTTTTTGTAATCTTAACACTTTCAGGCACCTGAAATCGTTGGGGTATATAGTTGGGAGACACGGCCAGCCTTGGAGCACAAAGCATGATAATTTAAAACCTAATTCAGATTTCACAGCTGATACGGGTTTCATAGCAGATCGGATAGAGGAATTGCAGATAGGTGCAGCTAATCTGATGTTTGACATTCATCGACCAAATAGCAAGTTTAAGAAAACTGATCCAGGGGCCCCAAGCTTCATCATCTGTCTTGTTGGGTAAATAAATTTCACTTATGAAATATCTTGATTTTTCTTTTAGTTAGCTTGGTCTGTAGAGCCACCTTGTTACTGGTGCTGGTCATATCATTATAATCAAGCATAACAAGCTTATGCAACCTTTATTGTATAGTGGAATCAGGTAAGTGGGTAACTCCATATTCTGCTTTCACTGGGAATAATTGCTGCATCCGGTTAATATATAGCACCACTAGAAACTGTTCTGTTTCTCTGTCTATACTTGATTCTATTTTGAGGTCTACAAATTTTGTGCCTATTAGATGAATAGGGTTACTTTACCAATTCATATAGGAACAATACCAAAATTATAGTCTAATAATCCATGCAACTACTTAATTTGTTGTTGAACTCGTTTTTCTTTTTTTTTTTTTAGGGATTGGCCTCCAAGAAGAGAAGAAGTAGAGTATCTGGAGGAGAAATGCAAATTAGTTCCTCTTAAATTTTGTCATGTCAATCATGGCGATGTTAGGTTCTTTTCCTTTCCTAAAGTTTCTCTTCCAGTCCTGCCTTGACTGGTCTTTTGTTAACTGCAGTTTGTACTTATTTTCTTTTTCATTGTTCTGAACAAATGAAATGATAATTGTTCTGTTATATGTTCAAATTTGTTTGCAGACTATACCAATGTAGTACTTGTTTCTTGTACTGTTGCATAATTAAGTTTCAGCATCTGTTTTGTAAATGACTCCACAGCATGAGAAGCAAGACTAGAACTTTAGAAAGAGCCACATCATTTATTATAGTTAACCATTAGACAAATTCCAGCCGTTGATCATGGATTTTTGCCATTTTTGTTACATGAGATCCATGCATGAACGTATATCAAAGTTGATTAGGATTGATTGCCACGACCCTGAGTCGCCCTATTTTTTGTAATTATAGAGATCGTATTCGAAGTTTTTGCTATACAGCAGAAAGGTAATTTTAATGTGAAGTACTCAGCAGACATGGTTGAGGTCAGAAAGTAATGTGTTTTCATGTCCTAAAAGATTCAAGAAGGTGATTTTAATTATTACAATGTATCAGGTACAGCCTATGGGTTACGACTTATTCGTTGATGTCTTCTTCTTTTTGGAAAATTAAATCCCTTCTTTCTCAGTCCATAATGTGGGATTTTTATGTTAGCAAGTTCAAACCATACCTCACTAAATCATTGCTAATCCTATGTGAAGTAAGAGATGTACCCATTTTTGTGTTGAGCAACGAGAAAGCAAGAAGCAACAGTACCAGAGAGGAGAAACTAAAAACCCCTGGAGAAAAGCACCAATACATTATTTATTTATTACATTATTATTACAAGTTTACAACATGTGAAAGGCATAAATACTACTCGCCACCCTCGAGAATCTTCAACCAATTCATAAGAACTATCTAATATTCTAATATAAAAAAACTAAAATTACACTATTGTACTGAGCTCATTGCATCATCACTTGTAATTCTAATGGCCATGTTGCGTTACATTTGGCAGTTTCTCGCATTAATTACAAGTTTTGAGACGAGTGACCTGCGTACTTGAGTGAACCTTATGTCTAACAGTACTGGAACATAGTGTTTTCATTCTCTTGAAGAGATCCTGGATATCATCAGAGTTTATAATTCTCTTGGAACGATGAATTACACTTTCATTTGATTCGTAGTTTGTTAATTTTCTCTTCTTTAGAGGGTGCTTAGTTCCTAACCCTACTTTTCTCTTTAAAATGAGATTTCCATCTGCATTAGAAAGAAGGGGATCAATTACAAACAGTTCCGTTAATTATCAAGGGATATTTGTACGTACATAAACCCAAAGCTTTGCAAGTTGCAACACAATCAGGCCCAATGTACCCGGAAATGATATATACCATCCAACAAAAAACCATCCAACCATCCAATATGTCAGAAGCCAGAATTGCGCTTAAAAATTCGAATTTCCGCATGATGACGTCAGCAAGACACGTGCTGACGTCAGCACAAATTTTTTGACCAATTTTCGAAATTTTTTTTGTGCTGACGTCATCAAATGTACTGATTTAAGGGTTCGGTTAAATGCTTTAAGGGATGAATTAAAGTGTGTAAGTGTTCAGTTAGATGCACTAATAATTTGAATTTTTAGTTTTTGGGTTCAGTTAAATACCTTAAGGGATTATTTAAAAGTATGTATGTGTTCAGTTAGATGCACTAATAATTTGAAATAAATATAACAGATATAAATTCTAATTAATCCTTTCAAGCTATAAACATACATAGTGATACAAGATGATCCATTAGGAAAACTAACTTAACACATATGATCGCTAAGTAATCTTTCTACAAATTATGAATTGAAATAACCTTAGCATCAGTAACAGAAAAAGTAAATAACAAATGTTAACAATATGATCTTTAAAATAATAAATATAACATGTATAAATTCTAATTAATCATTTCAAGCACAGACTCGACATCATCATCACCGATCTCTCTTTTCGAGAAGGCGGAAAAGAGAGACTTCATACGACCTGAGGCTAGGCGAGGTCTTCTCCGAGCGTACCTCCTCCACCACCACCGGCGTCCGAGAAGATCTGCCATGACAATATTTTTTTGATTGTCTAAAATTAAAGAGCGTATCTCCTTCACCATCGCCATGACTTCTCCTCTCCGTGTTTGCCGCGTGCACCAGTTTATTTCTCAAACCACCAATCTGGCATGACAAGAAACAGGAACAGAAAACTTTGATCATCTTTATATTATTTAAGAAAAGAAATATTTCAAATAGCCCTTGTCAATGTCGTCTGTAAAGTGTAAACACAAAGCATATATTAATTTTACATGTCGAAATTTATCTCTTATGTAATGTACCAGTAGATAATTATTGGTCCTAATAGGACAGCAATTTGAAATAAGTCTTGATTAAATCCCAATTAAGTCTGATATTCTCAGGTTAACCCTAAATCAAACATATTAACCTTTAAATAACTTGCACTTCTCTAATCATGTCTCAATTAAAACTGTAATGGTACTAATACCAGAGGCCAAATAACATGGAATGATCAATCAACCAACAACAATTAAAGGAATAAAATAGAACGACACTCATCCAATTTGAACATACCAGAGAGAGAAAAACCAGACAATGGCGAGACAGAGACTAATGGACAACATTCGCAGAGAGCCTCTTCCTTCGCGCCTCCCTCTTTCCCAAGTCGGACTGTGGGTCCCACGTTGAAAGAAGCTATGGAGAGGAGAAGCCTTGGCGATCCAAAATTGAAGAGCGTATCTGCTTCACCATCACCAGAGAGAGAGAGAGAGAGAGAGAGAGAGAGGGGTGCGGTGCGAAGAGGTGGTACTAAGAGGCACGAAGAGAGAGAGAGAGAGAGAGAAAGAGAGAGACGACTCTGTTATATCGCTGAGAGAGAGAGAGAGAGGTTGTTTCGCTGGATATATCTGAATGTCACGTGACTATCAAAAGGGATGGATGGTAATTTGTGGGATGGTAGATACCAATTTCCCAATGTACCAGTCAGTTCTGTTGTCTTAGATTTTTTTTCCCCCCCTCCATTGCATTACTGAGGCTTAATTAGACCTTACATTTAACGAAAACAATGCAGCCAAAGATTAGCTGGTGCATGACAACCAATCACGTGTCATTCTATTTTTCACACCAGTATCTAATAAACTTCAGATCTGACAAATGATATTGCAAAAAAGTAAAAGCATGTTTGTAACAATCACGAAACTGACCTGTGGAGCTCACAAACTTTCCTTGTATTAGAATGGCATCTTGTACTTCACTCCCACATGGAAGACCCCTCTGCGCAAAGAAATCCAAAAGGTGACCCCACAAAAGGCAAGGTGACATATAGTGGGGTCCAGTGCGGCTCACATAGTATCCATTGAGGTGCACAGTTTTTGGGTCAACACTGAGAACCCGCGCAACTAAGCCAAGGTCAACTGCAGATGACCGAGACACGGTGATGGTGCGCTTGGGAGGTGAAGCACCACAAGAGCCAACGCTGGGGTAGAGTTGAAGGTAGATTGTGAGGTGAGAGAAGGCTGTTGTAGGTGTATCAGAGAGAGAGGGAGAAAAGAGAAACAGTGAGAAAGAGTTTGTTTTATGCTATAAAACAATACAACTTCATGTACACTACGAAGAACGAGAAATATCATGTCGATGTATGAACTACATACTGCGAACTGTGTGCTTTATAAATGAAATTAAATGTTACCCTAATTGAAAAAAATACACAGCTTCAGTTATGGGAGTATCAGAATACTGATTAGAGAATCCACTTAGAATAATGAGAATTCAGTAGTCTGTAGAACGTCACGACCAGATTTGGGAGAAACAAATACAAAGATATTCTTTAGCAATTCTTTACACAAACTATGATGGACCCAATCAAATCCACTATCCTGGGTATGTTGAGGGACTCACTGGTAGGGACCAACCAAGTTTACTTTTTACAGGTAAGCATCAACTAAACCACCTCATAAAACTTTCAAATGCCCAATTTCTCCATTAAAACATCAACATATTGTACTTTGAGACTTGAGAGAGATGCATACCTGTATTTGATATCTGTGTACTAGCATTGGAACATGCCGTTTTCATCATTTTAGACGGCTGGGGGACATCATCTGAGTTAAGACTTCTCTTGGGAAAGAGAGTCGCATTTTCACTTGGTTTGTAATTTGTCCCGTCCTTTCTCTTCTTAAGAGGGCTCTCCATTTCTGACTGGAATGTTTGACTTCTTTTGGTAGAAATAGTCACATTTTCGTTTGGTTTTAAATTTGCTTCTAGCATTCTCTTTTTAGGAGGGCTCTCCATTTCTAACTGGAATTTTAGACTTCTTTTGGTTGAAGGAGTCACACTTTCATTTGGTCTGTAATTTGCTTCTAGCTTTCTCTTCTTAAGAGGGGTCTCAATTACCAACTCAAATTCTCTCTTTAAAAAAGCATTCCCATCTGCACTAGACCAACAAAATAAATTAAACGAGCTCTCATTAACCGCTAAAATCACGATTATACCAAACATTTAGCATCCATCAAGCAATCCAATAAAGTAGAGGCTGTATTGGTACGGTACCATTCAAGTCAGTAACCGCAATTACCGCATCAATCATGTGATATGCCGGTACCAGTATCATCCAAACATCACACTAACTAACATATGAAGTAGTAACAGAAACTGAAACACAGTACCAATAACAACCAGATAACTTACCAGTAGAGCCTGCATGCTTTCCCTGTACAACAATGGCATCTCCTTCACTGTTCCCACAGGGAAGTCCCCTCTGTGCAAAGAAATCCAAAAGTGGTCCCCATGAAAGGCCAGGTGACACGTAATAGGGTCCAGCGCGACTTATATAGTACCCGTTGAGGCGCACAGTATGTGGGTATAGGCCGAGCGCCCGGCCCACTGAGCCGAGGTCGACGCCTTCGGAGAGACGAACAGTAATCTCTGAGGTCGGAGTATGAGCTCCGGCGGTGTCACGGCGGAGGTGAATGGTGATGTCAGAAGAGGAGGTCTCTGGTTGCATCACTGACAGAGTGAGAGAGAGAGAGGTCAGGGAGGTTCTGGAAAGTGGCGGGGTTCGGAAGAGCTAGAAATAAAACTAGTAGCGTTAAAAGGAATGTTTCAATTTTGACCCTATGAAATTATGAAATGTAATTTCGATTTTTTTTTAAAAAGGAATATATTGTGTAGTGCGTCTTAATTATGAAGTTCAAATAGATGAAAATTGACAAGCTCATTGAATTAATGTTTTCTTTTGATATATATTGCTCAGCCAAACAAATTTTAAATATTGTATCAAAATGATTAAATAAAATACATTACGAAAGTTGTTTTCAAGAACATTGATAACCATATTTGTGAAACAAATTGAGAGGAAATTTCCTTTTCGATTTTCAGTTCAAAGCAATATCCGATTTTTGCACATGTACGAATGTGCTTCTTACAATAGATGAACTTTCGAATTCTCAATCGGGTTAAAAACCAAATATTATATTTCATACATTACTGCTGTACAATTGCACATTCAAATTATTCTCTTACTAGTTACTGCTAAGGTAAAAAAGGAATGGGAAACAATTGGGATATCAGCCAATGCATGTAGGTAATGGTTAATATTAATTAATAATGGGGCAAGATATGAATTGACAGAGATTAGATCTTTGCATTTACTTTCTAATAATCATTATCCTAAGCTTAATCATATGACCCTTTTCTTTCCTGGTATTTAACTTTAGTTTAAAGTGTCCAGTTCAAGTAAACCAGATTTGGGATTTTTGCATGATGTGGTGAGTCCAATTTAGTAATATCTTTATATATGATGTGGTGAGTCCAATTTAGTAATATCTTTATATCAGTGCATGCAGGGACGGAGCTATGTAGAGGCAAGCCCAGGCACTTGCCTGGGCTTGTTTTCTGGAAAATAAGGCCTGACTATGTTATTTTAATCATGTGCCTGGGCTTAAAATCTGAATGTGCCTTGGCTTGGGCTTTTGGCCTGTAAATTCTTTCCCTCTTTTTGCCTGGCCGACTGGCCCCATCTGAATTGCTCCATTAGGAAAACAGAAAAATAAATTTGTCTTGGCTAATTGCTGTCCCTTTTTGTTTGTGTGTCTATGCTTAAAAAATATCTGGCTCCGTCCCTGAGTGCATGCCATAGCCTCACTCAATCAATATGCACAACTCCTAATAGTTGGTTTTTGTTGAGATCCATGTCCGGGTACAAGCAATGAATGACAAACATCTCGATGATCTCCGAAACCATAGGCTCTTAAACCGTCACCAAAAGCTGTTTAGGGTTTGCGATAAGTAGTATCTCGATGCGGTTTTATTCAAAGGATAAGATTTGCTTTCAAGGAAAGATCAAGGGCTATGATCAGACTTACTTTACTATAAAAAAGCATTTTATTTTGTTGATTTCCTCTTGCAGCCTCATATGGTAGACAACCCCATCATAGATCATTTGGATCGTTGAGAAAATTGTGTGTGAGAGCAGGTTGGCTGCTATGATCAGTAAGGAGTTATAATTAGATTATACAAATACGATGGAAGTTTTGGCTACTTCGTTGTCTATTTCCCAGTATGTAAATTTTTAAATATTGTTTAGAATTTTCAAATAATTCTTCTAATTTTCATTGAAATTGGTTATCTTAAGGTTTATCTCTCAGATTAGTACTCTTGATTTGAACTAGTTCTCAGCTCAATGATAATTACTTGAATCGCAGAGAGTAAGCAACGGTAGCCAAAGTAGAAAATAATGATGTTCCATCCACTAAAAATATTACTTTATTATTCCTCCAGTTGATAAATAGGCAAAGTTTTAGCGAAGACAAAAAACTTGAAAATATTTCTTGTATCACACAGAACAGAAGTTCTTTTTTTAAAACCTCACACTGAACAGAAGTTACTGAGATAATTCAATATATGGCTACAAATACAACAAGCTTTCCATTAATCTGATGATAAAATGAACAAACTTTTAATCCTCTTCAACATCAACCTTAAATCGCTACATGTCTAAGTCTAACATGTGAATTTTCCTATTTTACTTGTATGCTTGAGTAAATGGAGTCCTTGATGCTGGTGATTTCCTTGACATAAGTCGCTCAATGCTGGAAGAGAGGAGAGATGCATTAGTCAGGTTCTGGTCCCATGCGATCAAGTGGAGCCACCAGACCAAGAATTTTGATGATAAGGAGCCTGAGCATTAATTGACAATAAAAATGAATCATGTTTAATAATCTAACATATGTAGAGAAAGGGAAATGTCTGATCAATAGTTAAGCAATTAGAATTGTTTTTTTTTATTCAATAGCCATTGAGAAAGTTTAATATGCACTATAGTGCATAGGGAACCGTAGATTTTTTTCGAGAGTATTTTTGTAAATTGACAAATTTAATTTAACCAATCTAATCTACATATTGAAATCTCATAGAAAATCAAATTTTACAATTTTTGAGATTTTATTACTTTTTTCGAATTTTTTAAAACATGCCATATTTGGAAAATTGTAAATAGTACAACATTCCAAAAATGGCATGTTTAAAAAAATTCGAAAAAAATAGTAATAAAATTTCAAAAATTGTAAATTTTGGTTTGGTGTGAGATTTCAATATATAAATTAGATTGGTTAAATTAGATTTGTCAATTTACAAAAATATTTCCGAAAAATTCCGTGGTGCACGAAATGCCCTATGCACTATAGTGCATATTAAACTTTCTCATAGCCATTAGCCCATTACCAATATCATACCTGTGTTGTGTACCTAGTTATTAAAAAAAAAAAAAAAAAAAAAGGTTACACTGATTGGCCATGAGACAGCTCTATTGGCAGTGAGCAGTAGCTCTTTGTTTTATTGCAGGTTAGATGTTTCAATTACTGTTTTGTGCCAGAAATGTTTTCAGATACAAATTTCAAATCAATGTGATTGCATAATATTTTGTGAGGTATATTATTTTTTTGCCATTAGCTATCAGAGCCAGTAACACATATCAACAGTCTGCCGTCTGGTTAGAAGCAATCATCTATCTAATTTATGCGTCTTTATTTACATAATTAATAAGCTTTGTAAGAAAATATGAATTACGATACGTCAACTATAGAAATTTATATGTAATAAATGTGCACGACATTTATGTGTCAGAAGTCAGAACCCACAATTATCGATCATTCAATGTACGTAAACTCAAAATCATTTATATAGATTTGCATTAACGGTGAGTCTTATACCAGTTCATAGATCCGATAGAGAATGAATCTTATATTAATTATTTTTAAAAATCTGATTCAATATAAAATTTGCACGTATTCAACAATTTAGATCATCTTAGGGCATGTTTGGATGGCATTTGGAATTTGGAGAATTTCAAATTCCAAGCATAAATTTATTATAAACAATCCAAACTCTTCACAAAGTTACACACTTCCCAATAAATTTATGCCTAGGAATAGGAAATTTCCCAAATTCCCTAAATTCCTAAGCGATACAAACGGCCCCTTAATTCATTGTGACAAGATATGTCACATGTGTGTGTATATATGTCAAGATTATACATATGTCAAGTATTGTTTGAGATCTAGGATTCGATTTTCATAATAATATTTAGATAGTTTTTCTAGATTCATTTTGATTTCTTTCTTTAGGCTCCATTTGGATAAGGTGTGGGAAGAAGGAAAGAAGTATTGGAAAGTGTGTAATTTTATAAAAAATTTAGATTATTTATAATAAATTTATTTTCTTATTCCCGTCTTACCTTCTTCCCAAATGAAATCCAAACGCTTAATATGTTTGCATAAGAAGGAATAAAATGGCATACGAGTTTTTACTCAAAAATTGCCATAAAATAAACCCATATGCACACGCATAAAAAATTGCACTAACTAGCTGCTGCTAATCTTTAGCAGATCTCTTTCCAAATCATCATTCGGAGTTTCTAAAAAACAAAGAACTCTTCATTCAACGGGCATAAAGGGCTCTAATTGGGTCGGATCCGATTCCCGGGTCTTGTTCTTGCTCTTAACATCACAAATCCAAACAAACCCGCAAGGTATAAATTAAATCAGCCGACTGTAGATCTTCGTTTCCTTTTCTCCGACGAAAGAAGGAAAGAATCGACTCTGACAGAAGCCATTTCCTTTCCTTTCTCTAAACACAGATTGCGTATAATGAGAGAACTTAGAAAGAGGTATCCCTCACGCTCTTCTAATTATCCATATTTTGAACTCCTCGAGCGAAACGGATTAGTAGCTTGTTTTTGGGTTCACTGATTCGTTTCGGATCTGAGAAATTGCTTGTTGTCATAACATATATTGGTTTTTGGGTAGTTTGATTTGTGCAAAGATAGACGATTTTCTTTGTTTTTGGTTTTAATTCTTGTCAAGATTGGAAATGGCGGAGCCAGAAGTAGATACGGGGTTACTTAAAGAGCTTGAATTGATTGGATTTCCTACTAATCGCGCAACAAGAGCGCTTTATTACACTGGTAATTTCTTTGTTTCTTTTGTATGTACTATTTGAGTTCAATTTTGTACCCCCTAATTTGGCAAATGGGTTCTGAATTTTGGGACCTGAAGTTGTGTTCTTCAAGTGGTAATTTTGTTTCTTGTAAAATTAATGTTTGTAGGTAATTGTAGCCTGGAAGCTGCCCTAAATTGGGTCATAGAGCATGAGAATGATTCTGATATTGATCAGATGCTACTGGTATGACTTCTTATTATACCTTCTTGAATTGGATTTCTTGATGCATACCACTTAGTTTTAAAAAGTGCTTTACTAGATTTCATTTTGTGGCATTTCTTTAAATTTAAGCCTAGTGGGGCTCAGTTCTGATTGCAAATACATCAGTTGCTCTTAGACAAATACATTTTTTTCCCCACCTTTTTTGGTAAATGCTGCATTTTGTTATTGTTTTATCAGGTACCAGTAAGTATCAACATTGAAGATGGGAATCAATTTTCCTTGCCTGAGGAATTGAATTTGAAAGCACAGAAAATACGGTATGATTCAAATCTCCATTTTCCAATTACTGTATGAAATTGAAAATAGATTAAAAGGAAATGGGTGTCAAATAGGTTACAAAAGTAGATCTAAACATATGCTGGTAATTCAGCGTTATGAGGCACAAATCACCGTCTCGTTCGTTTTTCATTTTTATTACAGCTGACCCTGAGAGTACCATAATTCTGAAATAAAAGATCACTTTATTTGCTTATCTGATCTGTTTCTGTATTTTATTGCTACAAATTCCTAGGGAAAGGTATAATCGTAATGCAAAGAAATTAGAAGAGCCGAAAACATTGCAGAAATTAGAAGAGGCAAAAACATTGCAAACAGAAGTAGACAAGGTATTTACTTTTCAAGTTTAAGTTTGCTGTTGAACCATTGATACTATGTATTATACATTAAAAGACACTTGAGGGGGGGAAGGAAACTCTGATTATCTGTTACATACATCTGAGGTGCCATATTTGGAAGCAACATAAAATGGAAAAGATCCTTGTTTTTATAAGAATAGAAAGAGAAATATCTTAACAGTAAAACGCAGGAGGGACACCTAAAATCCAGTTTAGTAATATCTTCCAACAAGAAACTTATGATAGCTTACTGCTTACATCAAAACAAGTACAAGAATGATGTATCATCAATTGGTTCTTCATATTCAAATCAGTATAGTTAGCACAATGACATATAACATACTCAATTACTATATGGGAGTGGTGGTGATTTTTTAGGGATTTTCGGGTGGGTGATGAAATCATTGTCTTTTATTTATTTTATTTGCTATGCTTCTCATTTTCAAAAGGTTACAACAGCAATCGGAGAAACCACAATCAAAGATCCAAAAAATACAGAAGATGAAAGAGAAAGGTTTGTATCTCACCTTGTAGGTTATTTTGCATCAAACAGCTCTCTCTGAAGAATTGTATTACAGTTTTATGGTCCTTGAGTTTACAATTTCTTTATTCTTTGTTTCTATTAAAAGTCAGACAAGATTAGTTTCGGTATGTTATAAAAAGTGAGGCTAATTGGGTAAATTAATATTTGTACTAAAGTTCCCATATTGTTTTCTTCTTTTTTGTGTAACAGAATCCTGGAAATGTTAAGAACAAAGAGGGAAGAAGAGAGAAGAACCAGAGAGATGCAGTTAAAGGAAGATCAGGTTGAACTGGAGTTCCCATGTTAATCAATTTTAAACGTACTTGTTGATACTTCCACAAGTTCAGTGGCACATTCTGCCTAGAAATTTAAGATTTTTAGGGATTCCAGGTCAACCATAGACAGATCGGAATAAATGTAGAATTTATCACTGCAACAGTATTGCTTGGTACAACTGTAAAATTGCACCAATGTTCCCTGTGCTTACTGGTACTAGACATGATGGTACAATTGGGTAGCCTAGTATTATAAAGTCATTTTTCAAGTTATTATTAATGGTTTGTCATTTTCTAATTTTAATTTTGCTGGTGCAAAGTTGGAGAGAATGAGAACTAATAAAGAGCTCATGGAGGCAAAGAGACAGCTGGAGGCATCTCAAAGGAAACGGTTTGTATATAAACTTCTTACACTACAAGCACACCAGCCTTGTCTAATTGTCTAATACTACAAACAATATCAGTACATAATATGCAATCAATTAATTACTTGCCACATATCAAGATTTGATCATTTTTTTTTTCCCATTAGCATCATCCAGATTTAATATACAATTTATTTTTATGTAATTTGAGCATGTTTCTGTGTGTGTTTTGGCGCAGCTCAGTAGAGCAAGCAGGTCTAGAAAAGGAGGAAGAGAGAAAAGCTAGGGAGAGAATCAGAAGGCGCATAGAGCAGGATAAGGTATTTAAATAGTGTTACCGGTATTTATCGGGACAGAACCCAGATTGTTGGCACTTAAAATATCCTACATAACAAAAAAAAAATGATAAGAAATTATACAATACGTGAACAGAGATAGCTTGAACTAATGAAATTTTGGGAACAAGGCCCAAATTTTGGCCATAAAACAAAATGAGTTTACAAAAATGTTTTGTATTGTAAACCAGCCTAGTAAAAAATGTTTTGTTTTATATTTGACTTTGGACGTTTATTACAGGCAGAGAGAAGGGTAAAGCTTGGTTTGCCAAATGAAGGCCCTAAAGCTGCAGATCCTATTGTCCCTCCTATTATTGAAAAGGTGCTTGCTTATATCACACAAGAATGAAATGAAATTTTTGTTCTCCGACATATCTAGGAAGGTTAGAATAGCAAAGATTTATAGTATCTTTCTTTTGTCTAATTTATTAGAAAGAGGCTGGACCATTTTTGGTGAAGTCAGAACAATTTAAGGATTGCCTGAGGTCTTTTAAGAGAAATCACAAGGTACATCTCTCTGAAAACCCCTCTCCGTCTCATATGTAAATCTTTTCTATGATATCTCTCTTATCTTAAAATCGAATGCACTTCAGGATGAGAATGCAAAGGTGCAGAGAGCATTCCAAACTCTGCTGAAAATTGTGGGCAATATCGCAAAATATCCAAATGAAGATAAATATCGGCGAATAAGGCTTAGTAACCCTATATTCTCGGTACTCACAAAATCTCTGTTTTCTGCCTACTTCATGTTACATATTATTTAAGATGTG
Source organism: Rhynchospora pubera (assembly GCA_028095005.1). NCBI lineage: Eukaryota > Viridiplantae > Streptophyta > Magnoliopsida > Poales > Cyperaceae > Rhynchospora > Rhynchospora pubera. The sequence continues at coordinate 59,354,255 of CM051459.1, read as the reverse complement.
TATATGTAAGCTTGCCTTTAATGTGTAAAAACAGGAGAGGGTAGGCATCTTTGAAGGAGCCATAGAATTTCTGGAGCTTTGCGGGTTTGAAAAGGCTGAAGAAGGAGAAGAACAGTACCTATTGATGCCAAAAGATAAGATCAATGTGCAGCTTTTAAATTCGGCTGGAAATGAGATTCTTTCGGCCATGTCTAATCCCTATTTCGGTCTCCTCTCCAAATGATATGTATAAGCACTGAATTTGTTCTGATCCCTTGCTTCCTATGGTTCTGCTAACGAAATTAGACTAGCAAAGTCGTCGTGACAGAAAAATTGGATGTACATAGTTCACCTAAGATAGTTGCTTGGTACAATATGCCTTCAAGGTAGTCGATTATCTTCTTTATGTTCAGTCCTTGCAAATTGTTTCTCGCAACAACTTTAGCATGAGCAATGTTCTATATTAGTTTACAAAGAAAAAACATTTTTCCCTTCAGCCGCTGCGCCCATCAGAAATAAATGAATAAAAAGCAAATACAAAGAGAGATATAATTTCACTTGGACCTCAACAGAATTGTAACGGTGAGAAAAATTAAAAGAAAGTTAAAAAAAAAATCTAAAAGATGGAACTATCCCTGTTATAAGAAACTTTTAGATCGTCACTATTGCTATTTGGATCGGGTAAAATTAGACGGCCCGTAACCGTGCGAAAGCAATTCCGGCCCAAAAGAATAAAGGAACGAGAGAAAAATGTAAAAGACACGGATTTTACCCGAAGGTTGTTAATAAGGTGCGAGGCACGTGCGAGGGAGTGACTGGGCAGTAGAGAGTAGAGACTGAGAGGGGGTCATAGTCACGTGATGAGTCGAGTTGTCACGCGCCTATCACGCGAGTGGTCATAGCTGCTGTTGGTCCACACCATAAAGCAGTGCACGGTTTTAAAGTCCATTGTGCTTGTGATTAAAATAAAAAAAAAAGACTACCCTGCTTTCTCCGTTTGTACGAGAATGTAGGTCTCCGTTTGGATTAATTCGCGATTTGGTTCAAATTATTATTAAGGTATATTATTAATTTTGTATTTCCTGTAGTTAATTAGTACAGGAGATGTTTTTAAATACATGAATGAATGAATAAAATGAGGTATTTTTAGAGTGAGGTATAGCATTTGGTTGGGCCAAATATTTCTTAATTGTTTAATAGCATATTTAATTTATATAATGATATGATTCTAGTTCTCAGTATGATTGCTGCTAGAGAGAGAAAAATTAAGTTTTGCAAAAAAATAAATAAATAAATTGATTTGGATTTAGTTGTATGAATACTTTTGCTTTGATAGTGATTTTTAGAAAATTTACCACAGTTACACGAATTATTTTAATTATTATAATGTTATGAAGAAATAAATCAAAGCAAAAATGCTTTTTACATTTAAATGAACTAGAGAGCTATTTAGCGTTGGTGTTCAGTTCATATACTTGACCCTTTCAAACATGTCAAAAACGGAGAGGATTAGCACTTCTACAAGATCGCCGTTTATTTCTTCACCTGTATTTGCGCTCCTATAAAGCCTATCGACTAACTAGTAGAGGATTTTTGTAAACATGTCCCAATACTTACATAGTTCGTAATTTTTCAAAAAAAAAAAAATACAGGGTCCCTAGTAAAAAGGTCCTACCAATCTGTACAGGTGACCTTACCAAAAACAAAAAGAGATAGGAAACTTATTTATGGAAAAAAAAAAACTTTTGTAACCTTACTGATCCCTTGAATTTACCATGATATAATAACAAAAATAAAATAAAATCTTATCTGTAGAAGTGTAGCTTCATTTTGCAATTAAAAGATTGAAAAAAAATAAAAGCATCTTTGTACAGTGAACGAAATTAATAATTTCAGCTCCTCTTTCTCAACCTCTTCCAAGGACAGGCTACAGGATGCACACTAAAAGATGGTAAATAAATAACAATATTACATCAAAAAAGTGAAGCGATTTAGTGTCCCTGACCACGGTGCTTCATGCGGTTGTTATTAACTTATTCGACCAATAATAATAATTATTATTCTAATTATAAGGACGATCACAATTGCGAAGATCATAATAATAACGATAATAATAATGTTAAAAAATCAAGTGATCCATGATCCATCCTAATTTGATATGATCTATAAAATTTCCTTTCGATTATTTGCTAATAAATTTTCTCAGGTATGTCTCTTAATCAAGAAAACTAAAATTTAAATTATCTATTATATTTTTCTTATTAAAAATGAAATGAACTTCTATTGCGATCAGAGAGTTTATCAAGTGCTGCAAGGGTATATATATGTGATTTCTAGTTTGTAAAGAGATTTATTTTTTAAAAAAATACTGTGAAATAAACTTGATATGCCAGCCTAGGCACCAACCAATAACTTACATAAACTTCTAGAGCTAAAACCTTGAATGGAGCGTCTCACCAATTTGGACGGTCCGACTTACCCAATTCCGGTTTGCTAGCAGTTCGGGTGGTTCACGAACAAGGGACAAACAAGGAGACGAATAAAGGTCCACGAATAAAATCAGTTCGTGAAAATTAGAGAACTAGAAACAAGTTGGAAGAAAGAAAAAGAAGAAGAAAAAAAAAATTATAAACAATCCAAACTCTTCACAAAGTTACACACTTCCCAATACTTCTTCTCACTTCTTCCCTTCTTCCCACACCTATCCAAACGCACCCAAAGGAAGAAGTTCACGACTAGCGTTGTTCACACGAACCAAACTACCTACGAATAGCCGTAGTTCGTGAACTTCTCCCTTATTCTAATCCCCCGATTTTCACGAACTAGGAGTTGTTCGTGGGTCTGTTCGTGAGCGAACCAAATATACTAGAAACAAGTAACTGAAAAGCCCTGCTTAATTTTGGAACATTTGTTTCTTTATTATCATAGTTTATATATGACGTGATTTTTCTGGTCCAGGAATTATTATGATGGAAATGACAATTTTTTTTACTAGTTAATACTTCAATTACTATAATGGAATCTCTAAATTTTTATTTCGATAAATTTATTCCATTAATAAAAATGATAACTTTTTTGCATTAAACTACTGAAGCAAACATTTTTAATATTTTCAGATACAATCACTGAGTTCATTTCGTTATTTTGATTTGTAACAAAACGCTCAAGTTTCAGAGAAGGAACACAAAAGAAGAAATTAAAAATAAAAATTATTTTTTTTCTTCTGGAAACAAAGAGATCAAGGTCAGATTGGTTCTCCCACGGATAACAGAATATTAAAAAACTAAATAATGACGTGAAATTAAAGTTGGGCTGATTCTCAAAATAGAAATGACGAGTATCGAGACAAATTATGCAACGTGCTCTAGATGATCTCTTTCGAATATTTTTAGTCCAAAATTGGTTTTCGTGGCATAATTTTTCTTAGGAAAATTTTTTCTGTACCCCTCAAAACTGAAGAAATACAGAATTTATCTCCGAAAATTCAAAGTTCTGCTTTTACCCCTCAAAAATTTGGACGCCTACTCTATTTACCCTCCAGCTGTATTTTATAATATAAATAATTGTTAAATAATAACGAAAACCAAATATGACTATTATACTCCTGACGAATCTAACTCATTTGAAACCCAAATCGAATCACTCTCTCACGCTAGAACTCCTCCTCTCCACTCAATCGACCAAACCAGGAACTAAGCCCTTTCCCTCCCTTCTCGATCAAACCACGCTTCTCTCCTCTCCTCTCCTCTCAATCAAGAACTCTAATAATGGAAATCGGAAGCTTTTTTTTCTCTCTCTCGCACAAAACAAGAGGATAAAGAAAAAAGCTTCTCTGCTCCTCCTCTCGCAGTTCTCTGTTTCTCGTGCGAGCTGCAGATATCCCCTCTCTCTCTCTCTCTCTCTCTCTCTCTCTCTCTCTCTCGTGCGCAGAAACCAGTGGCTCTTCTCACCCTTGCACGAATCGCTGCTCTTTCCTCGCATGGCATCTGTCTCCCTCGCACGAATCAGGTTTGTCTTTCCATTTCTCTGTCGCCTTTCTTTCTGCAAGCTGTCCTTTTTTTTTGTTTTGGTCGGATAGCATGTGAATTGAAAATTTCATGTAGCAGGTGTAACTTGAGTAGATATTTTATTTGTTTAGATAGGTTTCTGAATTAAATTAAATTTATGTCCTGATTTGCCTAATGAGATTGGAGTACATAAAATTGCTTACTGTCTAATAGAATGTGATTAACTTCCTCAACTTTAGACCGTCTAATAAAATTGCTTACCTTGTGACACTAATGTGATTAACCTCCTCAACACCTTAGGGATTGCTTACTGTCTAACAAAATGTGTCTAACAAAATTGCTTACTGCTCCCTATACTCCTGAACAACCTCCTCAACTTTAGACGTATTGCCACTGGAGACTAACATTCTGTAAGCTGAATTGACTGAGAAAGAACCATTTGAATTCCATTTCCAAGTAATCATGTCTGGCCCTACATTTGTGGAGGCAGTATCCAATAACTGAACCGCTTCATTAACTTGTCTCGACCATGGAGCATGGAGAGAAGCCCCTGGATCGTGCAAAACTCTATGAACTGTCAGCTTAGGAGTAATAGGCTTGGAGGAGTTGTTAAAAAAATGGAGATGACCATTACCCCAATTGGCATACCAGAATAAAGTATGAGAACCGTCCCCAATTGTTACTGTTGTAGAAATTGAGAAGATGTGTCGTAGTTCAAGCAGGTCTCTCCAAAAGAAAGAGCCATGTGTTGACCATCCCAGAGGCGCGTGCTGGTCTCCAGTGGCAAAACCAGCTTTCGGGCCTTTACTGTTTGGAAGTTAAAGTTACCCCCCTCTATCATGCTCTTTGCTATTTTGATGTTCCACAACAGACTCCTCACGCAAGAAGCTCTGCACAGAAGAAATATTATGGTACAACCAGGCTGTGTGCTTTGCAATTCTACTAACTTGGAGTCAGCAGATCATTTGTTCTGTCTCTGCCCCTTCGTTTTACAAACATGGCAAGAATTAAGGACTCTCTTTCCCAACCTCTCAATACCAAACTTTAACGATTTACATTCCTTTTGGGAATATACTCTCTATCTTAGCAATTCAAGAGCAGGTAGAAATACAGCCGTACTGGTGATCACAACCATTTGGGCAGTTTGGTTGGAGCGAAACAATCGAATCTTCAGACAGCAACAGAGAAGTACCGTTTCTATGTGCCACTGGATTGTCTCTCAGCACAAGTTGTTCTTAGAGCATTGCTAAGTTTAGGATGTTTAGTTTCTTAGTTCTTAGTTTTTATGTTTTTCTGCTTTTTTTCTTTCTTGCTTGTTAGTCTCTATCAAGCTTCCTCTAAAAAAAAAAAAACTTTAGACGTATTGTTTTTATAAATAGTTTTATTTGGTTGCTTTTCAGGTGTTGAATGTGATTAACTATAATGGACAGAACAAATTGGAGTACTGGTACAAACTGAAGTACCACCTAGTGTACAAACTAATTGGTTTGAGAGAGGCAATTTTTTGTGTGCAGCAGAAGCTCATAATCAAGAAGCACAAACTAATTGATTCGATTTGGGTTTCAAATGGATTAGATTCAGGGGTATAATAGTCATATTTGGTTTTCATTATTATTTAACAATTATTTATATTATAAAATACAACTGAAGGGTAAATAGAGGAGGCGTTCAAATTTTTGAGGGGTAAAAGCAGGACTTTGAACTTTCGGAGGGTAAATTCCGCATTTTTTCAGTTTTGAGAGGTACAGACAAAATTTTCCCTTTTTGGATGAAAAACAATTCTCAAAAGTGAAAATTAAAGTAGTTTGGAAAGTCCAATGTGAATGATTTAATATATAAAACTAATGGATAAAATTCTAAATTTCAAAGTGATTTTAAATTCAATGAAAATGTTAGGACATGAACTTCTAGATCCACAAAAGATCCAGTCAAGTAATAACGTGCACCTAAGTTTTAATTTAAACAGCACTAAAAAATGTTTGACGTGCATCTTATACAATCAATTCATCCACATGCTTCGCAACGTAATTATTTTAATTGAATGAGTTAATTATTTCCACCAATCGTCACGAACTTAGAATATCTATTAATGTAGTCAAGTAGTAATGGTGCATTAAAATATAATGAACAGGGAAAAATTATATATACTACCATCAATCCATCATTAGATAATAATAACTCATAGGGACTGTTTGGATGCTCTATGGCTAGGAATAGGAAATTACACATTTCTCAATACTTTATGGCTAAGAATAGGAAATTCCTCTTATTCCTAAGCGATCCAAACGACCCCATAGATAACTCTTTAGTACATTTAAGGGAGCGTAGCAATTGTGATACAGTTGAGAATATGTTAGTGGCACATTAACTGTACCATTTTTTAGATAAAAATTTTATTAAACCTCTCAACTTTAGTCAATTTTAAAATTCACAAGGGATTTTCTTAACCCGATGACGAATCTGTGACTCGATTGTGACCTCTATCCAAAATACAGACTAAGGACCGGTACTCACATTAACCATGTATTAAGGAAATATAATTACAAAATAACTTATAATAGCATCCATATCATCCGCTCATTCTAACACTTTCAAGTTCATTTCATTAGAGTGAATACTCAAAATTTCAACCTGCCTCCGACAAAAATGTTTTTTTTAGATTAAAATTTTAATAAACCTCTCAACTTTAGTCAATTTTAAAATTCACAAGGGATTTTCTTAACTCGATGACGAATCTATGAGTCGGTTGTGACCTCTATCCAAAATACGTTGTTATTAATCACTAGACCAAGGACTGGTCCGTGTATTGAGGATAGAATTACAAAATAACTTGTGACATTCATATCATCCACTCATTCCAACAATTTCAAGTTCATCAGAGTGAATACTCAAAATTTCAACCTGCCTCCGACAAAAATGTTACAGGTTCAAAACTGAAAATGTGGGTGTGATAAATCTTGAACCATACATTTTTAATTTGAAATTACAGTATCTTTTAGAAGAAAACTCGCTGGACTTGTCTCTGTGTGCACTAACATGTGAGTGTGGAATTGTCCTTTACATCACGGACCGGGACCGATTGACGTTTTGAGATTGGGTCTAAAGTCTAAAATGCCGGACCAACCTTAGCGGTGCATAACGTGGAAAACGACCACGAAAGTGGTCATTTTCGTTAACCGTTGCATTGATGCACGAAATTTTTATACTTATTGCGTTGATTGTTGCATCCGTTTAACACATGTTGCGTTGATTGTTCCGTTGATGGGAACGATCAAAACGGTTATAACCGTCTTTGACTACCTAACTGTTTTGCATTTTATTAAGATGTAAGAAAATAAATTATTCTGCATTTTGTATGAAACAGAGATAGATAAATGACAGGTTAGGTCACGCGGGAAAGGGGGAGGAGGCACTATAATCATCTCTTGCTCTCGACGGCGATTGTACTCGGTGGTGCAGAGGCGAGAGAGATAGATGTAACTGTGTTCGGCGGAGAAATGACGGAGTGACGCTGTAGAAATCTAATTTTACTCATTTCTCCCTCGATCTCTCTGCTGAGGTCCTCTGCAATCTAATAATAAAACCATAAAAAAAATTTTAGACGAAATGCGCGAAATAAACGACCACGAAACGTACCAATTTCACTAATCGTTCCGTTCTAAGACGAAACAATATTTCTATTTGCGTTGGTTGTTCCGTTTCTTAAACGAAACTGAAATTCTTATCCGTTATCGTTCAGTTCCGGACGAAACGAAACGAAACAACGGTTGAAACGGCTACCGTTTTCAGCCCTAACCAACCTTTCCAGTCACGACTCACGAACAAAACTGCTAAGACCAATTTTACACTTTATATGCACCATAGTTAATAAAAAAACATTAGTTGCCTTTTCAAGAGCGTAATCACAGATTAGGGTCAGTAGCGTGGGTCCCAAATTGTACCCTCTCTCACACATGTGACTATGCAACTTGTAACCTCGGATATTGTTAGCTTGGATAATGTGTAAAACCCAACATTAAATATCAATACTTTACTTTTTTTTTAGTTTGTAGACCATTTTTATTATTTATGATTATAGCCAAGATCTTATTTTAAACTAAATGCTTGAGGTTGGGTTTGTAAATTAAAGTATGAAGTTGAACTTTAAGTTTGGAGATTCCATTGTCCTTTTCTTCTTTACGCTCCATTTGGATGGTGTGGGAATAAGAGGAATAAGAAAAGAAGTATTGGGAAGTGTGTAACTTTGTGAAGAGTTTAAATTGTTTATAATAAATTTGGGAGTAGGAAGAAGTTATTTTCTTATTCTTGTACCTATCCAAACGGAGCCTACTTTATCTCATCATTTGTTTATGTATTGTTCTTTACTTTACAATCACTGGTTCTTTTTGAACCAAAACTGTCTACTAATTAGGACCGATACCTGGTCTTTATTACCAAATCTGATAATCATCTAATATAAATTTAAAGGTGCTATAGTTAGTTGGAGCAAAAGTTGCTCATTTTAGTATATAAAATAAGATAAATTTGACTCAATATCAGTACCGATACAGTCAGTCAAGTGGTTCATCAATGAAAAAACTGTGTATTATTTGGGTGGGTTTAGCATATATATATTCATCAATTAAGGCGCCTGACGCCTGTTTGATTATTTATAAATTAATGTCACTGTAACTACCTCCTAAATCACATTTCACTCCTAAATAGAACACTATCAACCATTTGTACATATTTCCCAATGCTTATACTTTTTTATGAATACGTAATAGTACAAGCCTTTCCAATATTTACTAAACACCAATAAATCTACCTCTCAACTGTTTTTTTCCCTTCTGGAAAAGACAAAACAAAACATTCTGTCTTGTGAGGGTGCATGGGTAAAAGTCCAATCATTTTTAACTAATAAAGTTATTGTATTTTAGTCATTAAATATCCACGAATTCTCGTAATTTGATAAGTATTTGTTTATTCTTACTCGTTCGGTCGCTGTCAAAATAGTAGAGAGGAGAAGAAAAGAAGGCGACACAGAGTGAAAAAGAAGCATCACTCAAACCAAATTCACTGCCACTTTTACTGAAGCATCAAATCAAATATCTTGGAGGAAGTTTAAGAGTCGTTTTGGGTTCGAAAAAGGGTTTCAAGATTGGTCAAAACGATGGATTTTCGTGATAGCAACGGAGATCAAAAGTGGGTTTCTTTTCCTTTCTCTTTTCTATGTCGTGGCTTTTGTAATTTCCAATTTAGTTCATTGTTGGTCTTATAAGATTCAATCATTCTTGTTTTTTCTAGGAATTTACAGATGCATTCTATTCTGTGTTGGACGATACAATTTGACATTTCAATGTTCTTTTCCCTCGCTAATTGCATACTTTATATGACAAACATTTGAGTTTAGTTAAGAGTTACAGTTAAAGTAAACTGAACCTTTGTTTTCTCTTAATAAAACTAAGTTTTTTGGGGTTTTGGGTAAAATTCTACAAAATGCTTCGTATCCGATTTTGCTATCCCAGGAAACGATGAGTGGTTTCTTGTATTTGATTAGTTTGCCATAACTTTTACATTACATGTAATTCAATTCATGAGTGGTCTATTCCTGTAGAGAGTGGACTATTTTGGTTTTCTGAAAAAGTATAAATGCTTTGTGTTTTCGGATTTATGGTACCAATTGAGATCAAAAGTGACGTTATTGTTCCTTCCACTTTAATTTCATGTAAAACTCCTTTTTGGCCATGTGGGTTGAGACAATGGACAAATTAACGTAGTGATGTTGATGTTTTTTTCTAAACAGTTTCATCATCAATAGTTGTTTTGGTTGTTTGTTCTTTTTCGAAAAAAAAAGTTTCTTGTCAAATAGGATTTTGAGGTGCCCATGCAGATTTCCCATCTTTGTTGGTTCTATTTCAAAAATATATTGATGTTGACTATTTTCTTCATGCTTTTGATTTGTTGCATCACTATGTAATTTTGAGATCTTGAAGGCATTAAAACATGAATTTATTCTATCCAGAGTAGTCCCACTCATGCAGATCAAAAGTAAATGTTAGTTTTGGCTCAATTTTTTTTCCCTTTTTTTTAAATTCATAGATTTTCCTTGCACGAGGGCTCTGAAGAGTAATTGTAAACTAATAGTATTATTTACCTTGCTTACTGTTATATAGGTAGACCCAAATTATAATATTTCTTCATTTCCATTTCAACCACATAACTTCATTCTGCACTTCTTCCCTTTTGTTCTTATATGAACTATTCTGTGATCTTACAATTTTACATTTATTTTTGAAACACTTTTCTTCTTTGTATCACACTGATTCATTGAATTTGATATTTAATGCTTCATTAAATTTATCATGAAAAAAGAACTCCTTGATTATAATAATACCACTGGTACTGTGCTGGGTGGCGGTTTGTGTGGTTATTTACCTGAGCCACAGACCCTTGAATAGATGTTGAGAGCAAAAGAACAAATTTAGTAACTAATCACTTCTGTACCATCATCTACTGTTACTTTGTTGACCAGGTATGGTACTGATACAGTGCAGTAGTCTTGCCAATTGATTATTGTCATTTCTTATTTGCCCTCTTTTGCCATTGGTTTTGTTTTTATTTATTTATTTTTTGTTGGCGCCCATTACTACTTGAAACTAACACAACTACTGGTATATGCCAGTCCTGTACTCCAGTGAACCTGTACCATGTGGTACACAAAGCCCACATTACCCCTATTTATCTGAAGTTAGAAGCCCAAATTAACTCTTCCATGCTATTTCTCTGTGCACAAGTGAAGGATAGTTTGGTTACGAAATTATGTAATGAGGGCCTGAGGGGTTTCTATTAGTTTCTAGTATTACATAGGAATATATTAGATCTGCATACATGTTTTATAGTTATGTAGGGTCATCTGTAATTTTCTCTTGTTCCAGTAGTAAATATCTTTTTCTTTATGTATGTTAATTTGAAATTTGGAATCTGTATAGTGATACGTGGCATCTGAGAGATGGGGTTTATGGACTGAATGAAGAATCCTCATTAGGTAATTCTTCCAAAATTCAGTTTTGATTTGTTTAGTTACACTTCATTGTCATCTTGTATTTCTCAAAATATTTTGAGGTCTGTTTACCATGATATAATTCCATAGTTCATTTATATGATATAGTGTTAGAAAAATAATATTTCATCAGTACATTATTTGGCTGTTGTGTATCAATTCCTGAGATAGCGTTGTCAAAGGTTCAGGTACTTGCCCTCTTAATTTAACTAAAAAAAATATAAAAGGGGATCCTGCAACTGATGAAGAAATATTCCTGAAATTGTAAAATCTAAACCAGAAATTTTTTTCACAAAATTTAAATCACCTTAGAATAACAATCAATGATTATTATTTTTCATTTTGGTCATTTTTTGTTGTTACATCTATTTAGATGCGTGGGGAGATGTGAGTCAAAATGTAGATCATCTTTTTCATATGCTTGATGAGCAAACACCAATAAAAGATTGTTCACTAGATGAGCTCAGCTGCCAAGCTTCTGATTTGTACGGTACGTTCACTACTGGTATGATATACAAACCTCAATTTCTCATGTATGGCCCTACAAAACAAGAAATATCTCATTTGTTACCTCTTTTATTCTCCCTTGTTTCTTATTGGGTAGAAACTAAGGGAGTTGGGCAATTATAAATCTAGGATTGTTTGTATTCTATGGTAGTGATGCATTGTTTTCTACATATTACTTAAAAAAGTATTTGCCCCAAAACATCTACACTGAGACTCTGATTTCCAATCCTACCCCCATTTATAAATTTTTTTTTTCTTTTTCTATTACTTTAAGTGAATTTTTGGGCATATTTGATTGCAGAGAAGGGGAGCACTGGGGCGATGATGGAATTAATTGAATCTTCTCAAATCAAAAGGAGGCGAATGTTACAATTTAGTTTGGAGAGTGATGAGGTTTGTCTGTCTCTCACTATAACAGGCTACCTAGATGCACATCCAGTATAAATTTCCTAGTTCAGTTCTGCTATGCTAACCTTAGTCAAAAGGTTATGGTATTGCTGTGTGGGACATATCACCGTTTGGGCATTTTACTAGATCAGTCTGATACCAAACCTAAAAGCAGATGGCTTTGGTTTTGTTTTGGTGGGACTAAACTATTAGTTGGTCCATTGTAGTTTTAGAACCTTGTTAGTTTCTTTTTTCATGCTGTCCTTGTACTGTTGCTTTGTAATTAAAAAAGTCTAAAGTCTAAAGTCTAAGCCTTTTATCCCAAACAAGTTGGGGTAGGCTAGAAATGACACCCCGACCCTGGTCATTTCTTGTATATATGGCTGAGTTTTTTACGCTGGCTCGCCAAGCCTATCGCAAGCATGCGGGCTTGAACCCTGGACCTCTTAGAAGAGAGCCAAGTGCTCTTACCACCTGAGCTACTAGACCATATGCACCAATTTTGTAATTAAGATCAATTTAAATATGACAGACAATAGATTCAGCTTTAATGGAAGAGGGGCTTTCAGAAAACCTAGATTGGGATGAACAATGGAACTTCAATGTCTCAGGTGCACCAATTTTGTATTTATTTCTTTATTAGTATATGAAATGTGTGTACTTTCAAATTCAAGTACAGTAGCTTTTTGAGAAATCATTCCTTTGGGGATAGTTTTCTTTTGGCAAAAAGTATATAACGCTGAGCACTGCAATTTCCTTCTAGAAAGCATCATAAAATGTCCCAACTATGCTAAAAATTACTCTACTTCAGTACTCTGTCTATATTTGCAAGAGGCATCCAAGACAAATTCCTTTCAGTCATTGTCTCCCTATTAACTGTTTTTAATTTTTATCTATTTACTGTTTTAGAGGGGAATTGTGTGCTGAATTGTGGAGGATTGGATGAATGGTTGGATGATTGCCTTGTTGATGCTGACGCTAACGATACCTCTTCTGAAGATAAAGAGTATGTATATATATATTATTTATTTTATGTTTAAGTTAACTGAGCTAACGTAAACTTGCGAGAATCCGAGATTTAACCTTGGTAACATGCAATTTGGTCAATAATATACCCTTTGCATTCAGGTGGAAGAGTTTGTTGCCATTATTTTTATTTCTTTGAAGGGGTTGAGGGTGGCTGGGGTGGGATTGTGGTTGTGTGGAGTTGGGCTAAAGTTGGTTATTCAGTAGCGCCATAGCGGCTAACAGGCATTGTTCCAGTCAGCATTGTGCGTGTATGTGTGTGCGTGTGTGTTCGCTCTTATCTGTCTATCCATTTATCTTTGAGGGGTGGGTGCAGGGATGTTTACTAAAATTATTCCTTATTCTATTTGTTTTTGAGGATTGCTTATTTCAGTTTACATCAAATTACTGCAGGAGTATGACAATCACTTCCATTGGTCACGCTGGTGCCTCCAGTATGGCAATTCTCTCATACTGTTTATTTAAAATCATATAATTAATTCCTCTGATGCAAAGAAACACTCTTCACTATGAAAATTTATGGTTTTTCTATGTTTTTACTAAATAAATAGAACAGCTAAATTATACAATACATTTTATGAGGTACTATTTAACAATAAGGTTTGGTCTGTTGGCATAATACTCTGTGGGTAAACCCCTAGAATGCAAAATTACAACCCATCTCCAAAATCATTTTAGATCATAGAACACAGATGAAACTAGTTTAATATCTGATATTTATTTTTTAATAATGATCTATATTTATTTAAGTATTGCACAAGTACTCTGTAAATTTGCTTATTTACTTGGATAGCCATGTTATAAAATCGATTGGACAATGCTTTATTATTTGAAAAAAAGGCAGCCCTCTTGGAATGACATTTTTTGGCTCCATAAGTAACTGAATGACATGTTTTTCAGTTCATTTGACTGAATAACTTGCTTTTTTGCTTTGTACTTTTGAACCATGATTAATTTAATGTTGCTTCAATTCACACAGAAACTGAGATGACGCAAGCAATCCAAACAGAAGCTGAGATAGTGCGAGCGAAACCAAATGGAGCCCTTTTGAAAGTTTCTAAAGGTTTGCCAATTTTTATTGGAAGTCCTCTATTTGAGTCTTACAATTTCTTGCTTTTTTTCCAATTGAGGCTTCTGTTTTTCGAAAGAAATTGCAATGCGCTGCTGCTTCTTCTTGATTATTTTTCATTACCAAATATTGTTTAACTATTTCATTGGATTCAGTTTTCTATCTTTGTTGCACTATTCATATATTCCTCTCTTTATCCTTAAAACCTAATAGGCAAGAAAACATTGGTTAGAGCTTCATCCAAGCTAAGCAGCTCGGTTGCATATCCATTTGCACTGGTCAAGCCCGCTGGGGGCCACGGTGACCTCACATTGAATGAGATAAACCAGCGCATCCATGCCCCACCTAAATCAAAACTGAAACACAAGGTTGAGGAGGAACTGGGGCCGTACACTACATCAGCGTTCTCTGGGAAGCCTGTGGTTGGCAGAACAAAGATCCGTACTGAAGGTGGGAGGGGAAGCATTACCATCATGCGAACGAGGGGTTAGCTTGTCATGTTTCGTGTTATGTATGTGTTGGGCTGTTTTTTGAAAGAGGGTTTGGGAGAGCTTTTTCAGTGTCTTTTGTTCTCTCTGAACACTTCTATGTGTCTGTCTATTTGTGTGTGAGGTCTTTTTGTTGCATGGAATGATCTATCATGATGTTTAGTAATGGGGGTAACTATGAATTACTAGTGTATAAGTCGCCGTGTCTTAGGATTATATGGAGACTTGGTTTCCCTTTTTGTACAGAGTGTACTCCTGTTATTAATTTGGGAGATATAAATGGGGTTCTTTTTTAAGTCTAGCTGGTTAAAAGTGTTTATGTTGTCAATGGCATATTTTGTTTTGTGTATCTTTACTTGTAGTTGTTGGGTCCTGATTCATGATAAAAGGATGATAATCTTTTAGTGGAATTAGTATAAACTTGAGGGAAATTCTGCCATGACCCATGGATGTACCGTCTCCTCTATCAAGTTATGGTATCTCTTATTAAGAAACAGAACTTTTGTTAGCGGGTGGACCTTTGTTTTGCTTCTTGGGCCATGCACATGGGCCACATGGGTTGTTGACTTGTTGTTCAAGTGTTTTAGGCGGATACAACAAAATCACAATTTTCAAACGGAGCTGATAACTGCAATCAAGCAATCATATGTCAAAAATAGAAAAAAATCGCTGTCCAAAAAAGAAAAACAAATTCCTCTCACCTCTGCGTCGCTCTCACCCTGCCTCACCCCCTCACGCGCATCTCTCGCCCTTCGCCGTCGTCGTCGCGCCCGTCACTGTCGCACTATTTCGTCGCCGTCGCTGTCGCCCTCAGCCGTCGCGACATCTCGTCGCCAACGGGCAGCCCTGCCGTCACCGTCGCGCAGCTCAGCCCTGCCGCGCAGCCCTGCCTTATCAAAATAAGAAATTAAAAATTATTTACTCTCTCACTTATATTAAATACTTCCTTACTACTAATTATTTACTCCCTTATTGTTTTTAGTTACTCACAAACAACAGTAGAATCAAATCTGAATGTTATTTACTCCCATATAGATATTAGATACTCCTTTTATTTAGTTATTTACTCCCTTATAGCTATTTAGTTACTCCTAAATAACAGCAAAATCATATATGAATATTATTTACTCCCTTACTTGTATTAAATACTCCCTTAATAGTACTTATTTACTCCCTTATAGTTATTTAGTTACTCCCAAACTACAGTAGATACAGTTCTGAATATTATTTACTCCCTCATACATATTAGATACTCCTTGTATAATAGTTATTTATGTTAGGAACTCAAGTCCACGTGCAATTTTAATTTTTATTAACATTTAACAAAGAATTAATACGCACGATTAACGGATCTAGTCATTCAAGTGATTAACATCATAAAAGGAGAAACGGTAGGAGATTACCTCTTCCGAAATCGTATTCGGAAGGCTCGAATCCAATCTCTTGGAGTCGGTGGCGTGCTCATCACCCTCGCGACTGCCTCCGGTTGCCTCGAGTCCACCTAGAAGATTAACCAAAGTCTCAAGACAAGTGCTAGCTTGTCCGAAACGATAACTAATTCCCTTTTGTTCTTCTTCGCGCGATTAACCGATTAATTGGAAGAAGAAGCGCTCAACTCATGAGCAAGAGAGATGGATGGATGCACAAGCAAGAGGAGAACCAAATTTCTGCCCTTGCTTGAGCCGTCGACTAGAGGAAGGAGGAGAAAAAGAATTAGGTCAAGACCGACTTGTTCCCAAAGAAACAATCAATATATATGCAGTCTTTCTCTTTTCCAATTTTTATCTGGACAAAAATACCCCTCAAAATCCGAAATTTTCAGAGTTTTTGTGGGCTAATCCATATGATATAATGGCCCATTAATTCACTCTATTAATCCCTCTCAAATCGGGCTTTTAATTAACTGATTAAACAAAAGACCGATTAGCTCAGTATAATAAAATTGCATTGAACGAATTTAATTATTAACATATTAATAATTAATTTGGAATTAGCGTATGCATTAAATTATTTTTATATGATCCATTTGAGTTAATTAATTATAACGGTTCATAACGGTATATAATTAATTAATCAACTTATCATATATTCGCAGTACTCGCTACTGCAAATAAACAAATAATGCACGTATGGTTAAAGTCCTATTTGTGTGACCCTTTGAGGATTTATGCTATGTTGGACATGAAAAATAAATCACCATTTATTTCTAATAATCATAAGCGGTATCTAGCAACACGTTATGATTTCCAATTCGCATAAATAAATACTGTACCAATACAGTACTTCAATCCTGCATAAGAAAAAGTATCTTATTGTTTTGGTTCTTATGTCACATGATATCCGTGTATAACCCAAGATAAGAATGTGTCATTCTTGCAGATTATACGTTTCTTGATCTAGAGTTGATCGCCTAGTTGCGCGCATACGATCCAACTCCATCAAGGGGGCCCAGTAGATATCATCACTCACTAGGTGAACTAATGAGGGACATACGGTTGTCTTGATGAACAGTTTCTCCCTGCACAATTCAAGAGAACATAAATAAAGTCCGTATAGCAGCCCTTATCAGGAATCAACGTTAGACGATATTTATAGAACCTATCCTCATGTGGAGAAACTGAATCATCTCAAACTCAGAATCAGACACGTATGAAATAAATAATGACACATAACACAATCCATATATTTATTTCATTGGGTCATGTCCTGTGCTATGTTCCAGTTACATACACATATGCAATTAAGTCGGTAACTCTTTACCCATGATTTGCAGAACTTAATCATCACTTAACTTGCATACTAGTCTTATCTGATAGTTAATGTTCCTTGTTAATTATCAAGACTATGGACTCTTTAGAGATATTATTGTCATTCTTACGAATGATCCACAGAGATCTACAATTCAGATCCTCAACCTGAATGATCTGTCAATAATAATCTCTAGGAACAAATGATCAAGCATCATCAATAACATAAACTAATATAATAGCTACCAACTGATTGGCTTCTAGGACATATCTCTAACAATTTACTCCCTTATATCTATTTGGTTACTCTCAAACAACAGTAGAATCAGATATGTATATTATTTACTCCGTTGTATATATTAGTTACTCTCTTATACTGATCAATTTCCTCCCTTATAGTAATTTAGTTACTCCAAAAAAACAGCAGAATCAGATATGAATGTATTTACTCCTTTATACATATTAGATACTCCCCTACACTAATTAATATCATTCCTTATAGTAATTTAGTTACTCCCAAATTGTAACAGAACTAGATCTAAACCTCTTTTTTCTTCCTCAACTAGATGTGATCGGTATAGGAGATGGAGCAGTGAGGGGAGGCGGAGGTGGAGGTGAGACGGAGGAGACGAGAGGCGGAGGAGATCAGAGGCGGATGCGAGGCGGAGGAGGTGAGAGGTGAAGGTGAGGCGGAGGCGTAGGAGAGGAGAGGCGGATGCGAGGCGGAGGCGGATGCGAGGCAGAGGTGAGGCGGAGGCGGAGGAGAGGAGAGGCGGAGGTGAGGCGGAGGCGAGATCGACGTGAGGAGAGGGGAACGAAGGAGGTGAGAGGGATAACGCTCTGATTGCGTGAGGGGAACGAAGGAGGTGAGAGGGATAACGCGCATGATGAGGGTGAGGGTGAGGGTGAGGGTGAGAGGGATAACGCTCTGATTGCGTGATTGTAGAAGGTGTTGATTACTCTAAGTAATTCCCATTTTCAAACATGTTAGAGTGAAAAGAGCTAATTCTCTCTCTCAAAAAGAATAAAATAAGATAAAATCGAAAGGGACTGATTTACTTTCCCCCTCTACTGTTCATTCAGCAGCTGAATTTCAGCTATGCTCTCATTTACTTTCTAGGAGCAGCATTGCATCAGTATATATGGAAAATTTCTCTCATTATTATATATACGCATCAGTATATATGGAAAATTTCTCTCATTATTAAACATGAGCAGCTATCTCATTATAAACGCACAGATCCAAAAAGGATTACATGCTAGATCTAGCATGTAAACACATATTTGTGTCGTTTGATCAATTTGATCTGTGATTGGATATTAATCCCTAGATAAAGCAATAATATGTTTTGATTTTCCATCTAATAAGGAAACAAATTGAACAACATATCATTATTATTTAACATTATTTTGTTTCTTTATTTGGTCACGTATAAGGTCATCTAGCTAGTTGGATATAATGGAAATCAGCAAACGTAAGCGTTAACTAGGAGCGAAGGCGATTCTGGCAAAGTGTAAAAATTAATGTAACTCTCACCAGGTCAGGACGAAATCATCTAAACATTGTGTTCTTTATTTTGTTCTAATTAATAAAGCCTAACATATATTTTGACCGCAACTAGAAATTTCACCTTATGGCAATATAAATTTCCATTGTTCAATCTTGTTGAGTTCTGACCTAATTATCTTGCCTAAAATTGGCGCAAATCCCATTATAGTCCTATATTTTAACAAATTAAAAAAGCAAGTCGATTTATTATTTTTTTTAAATTAATGAGAGGAGGACATATAATTACGCAATCCATTAGATACATTAACAGTTATTATATTTTCACACTTCATCAGGTGGACTGATCGAGTTTAGGCCACAAACAATGGAGAAAAAAATTAATGTGGGCCTTTCAGAGAGAGAATTAATCCATATTAGAAGTCCAAAAGTCAACAAGAATAAATTTTAGTTCCTTTAAACAAGAATATATATATAGGGTTAATTAGATTTATGCCATTGTGAAAATAAAAAATTAATAAAATGCCATCACTAAATGACAAATTAGTTTTTTGCCATTATGAAATAGAGCAAATTAGTTTTGTGCCATCGACAAATTGATTTGTCAATTTTGCCCTTTTAAATATACCACTAAAAAAATAGAAATTAGAAAAATACCATCACTATATAACAAATTAGTTTTATGCCACTGCAAATTAATTAAAATGAGTTATGTGCCATTGTAAAAATATAAAACTTAGTTTTATGCCACTAGTGCATTAAAATTATGAAAATAAAACAAAACTTTATATTATTAACAACAAAAATGCTGTAAAATTAAATTTTATGCATATTAACTTATATCATTAACTTGTATCATTAATGAGAAATAAAATATTAGGCAAATAGCTGAGACGTTGTAGTAAACTTGTAAAAATCAAAATACATAAGATAATTAACGGTCAACAAGTGAGTAACATGGTTACTTATAATGGGTTCATTAATCTAAATATCCAAAATACATAGTAAGAACGCCTTCAAAATAAATAAAAAAATAAGAAAAAAAGTTTGGAGATTTGCACGGAATATTTTAGCGTATTTTAGTGTGCAAATCTCCAAATATTTCTAGCTAATAGATGGTATACAAAATACATACTAATTTTGGAGATAGACTTAGCATAATGAAAAATTTCTCAATTTACCGTTTTATTTTTCAGCATTCTTTTTAGCATTTATTAACAAGGGCAACTTAGGTATTTTTAAAAATAATGAGATATTTCAAGATGACAATTATAGAATTTAATCTTTTTAGGAATAAGATAATGACATATATCTAATTTAAACAATTTGATAATGGCATAAATCTAATTAACAATCTAACAATAGCTTATTGCTAATTAACTAATTTTTACAATGGCATATACATATATATATATATATAGAAAACTTTTAATCAAAGCACTTTGACCGGAGTTCCGGTTAAACCCCGTCATATCTCAATTTTAAAAGTTCAAATGACCGATCCAAACCATCAAATATGATCTCCATATTGAAATCTCGTTGCCGACCAAAATTTTCATTATTTTGAAATTTTTAAGTATTTTTCGAATTTTAAAAAATCGTTAATCTAATTTGTTTTGAACTTTACAAAAATTGCAGTTTTTGAAAATCCAAAAAAAAAATGAAAAATTTGGTCGGCAAGGAGATTTCAATATGGAGATCACATTTGACGGTTTGGATCGGTCATTTGAACTTTCAAAATTGAGAACTGACGGGATTTAATCGGGACTCCGGTCAAAACTCTTTGATTGAATCCTCCCCCAAGAAAGACAGATGAAAGGAACTAAAATTTATTATTCCTTTCTCTTCTTCGTAACTCTTTCATTATTGGTTCAATCAATAGTTAGTAGGTTCACCATTCAGTAATTCCATACATAATAAAAGGTAAGGCGAAGGTAGGTGACTTGAGCCAGAATGAATGAAGTCTTGAATAGTAGCCTTTCAGAGTCCAATACAACGTGTCGAAACATTGAAATATTTGCGCTCAAAACACATATTTCGTTCAAGAGTTTATTATGTATAAATGAAATTTCTCAAGTTTATGTTTATATGTTTCCCAAGAAAACTTCTGTTTACCCACCGATATGACATTTGACGTATATAGATTGGCAGGCACAACATACCACACTGCTTCTGTATCGTTGGTACGCCAATGGCGACACGGGCGGAGCCAGATTAGGACTGCTAAAGTTCGGAGTTTAAATATTAGAAAAAATATGAAAAAAATAATATTAGTTTATTATATAGTAAGTAATATAATATTTCTGAATATAATTTTTATCAAATAAAATAAAGAAGTACTTTTTTTTAAAAAAAAATAATAAGCTAATTATGGTTTTCATATTAAGGAATGTTTTATTTGTGACTTTTTCTCAGACTTTGCTTTAAGAGAAAACGAAAATAATAACTAAATAGATCTCGACAAATAGTAAACTTAACTAAAATGTATTTGAGCTATCTATTACATTTAATTTGGATCTTTTTATTAGGGGAACAAGGTCTTATATATGAGTTAATTAATAGAAACTTAACTTGTAATGAAAGTTCGGATTAAAGGACCTTAGTTAAACGATTAATCTGCACAATTATCATGTGAAATTAATAAAACTGCAAATATATCGTTAACCCTAACGGGTCGCTTAACTACTTAACGAGTTGTCTATGTCTGAACCCCTAAAGTCTTTAGAACTTGGTTAAATCCTCTCTTAAAACTTAAACTGTTAATTTAGGAATTTGATTATTTACAACTGTCATGATTCAGTTTTAGTAACCAACTATTATTTTTTGTCAATTGTATTCCAATTTAGTTAATTAAATATGATAGAAATTTTGTGATCAAATAACTGTCCCTATAATTTGATCCTGAAATATTTAGACGATAGTCGTACTCGTGCAATATAATTTAGATATATTAGAATATAAATTTAAGAGCACTGAGATGCTTATTGCCTCCGCCCCATTATGGCGATCCATTCTCAACAGTTTAATCTAAGAAAGTTTTCAAATTGCAAATGGCATAAATGTTAATTTGTAAAATGGCTACAAACTTAATTTGAAGTTTCATGCCTGTCCAATTAAGCTCACATGCCAAACAAGACCTACAAACGTAATGTATGTCACTTTATTTACTACAGTTATGATAATGTCCAATTTTTACTTCATTCGAATAGACAAATAGTAACGCTGAAAATTTTTTCGATGTGGCCAAATTTTTTATATGTGCTGCAAAACAAGTTCAACATTGACTAATTTTATAACCACGTTAAATTAGAAAAACGAACATAAAAACATATATAAATTTTCTTTAACATTGAATACAAATTCATCAGTTTTTTAACACATAATTTCTATTGAGTGAAGTTCACAAAAATAAATTCAATGTTTTCTAGTGCCAGAGAGGTACAAATATGTCATGAAGTAGCCTTTGTACTATTGACCATTCATCTAGACATCATACTCTAGAATCCTTTGTATGAAAGATTTTGTTCTATTATTTAAATTTTTTATTATATTTCTATTATTTTAAAATTGAAATGAGAGAATTTTTCCAACTGCAAATATCTCACAATATATGCTTCTGTCATGTTCTCAACATGTTTTCCCCACTAGAAAAAAAATTACATTTTTCCCTTTATGTAAATACTAAATAGCGATCGATGAAGCCATGACTGATACTGATAGACATTAAATAATGGCACTAAAGATTAGTCCAATAGATAGTCTCAAATCAATTAGATCACTTACTCCATATAATAATACGAAATCGGCAATCCGGATATGCTATGGATGACAATTTGTTAGACCTGATCTTAAAACGATCTAAAATGTACACACATTTTCTGGGACCATTCAAATGAATGAATTCAGTACAATAATATGTAAACTAGCACGTATACGTCCTCGTCACATATTTGGTTGTTATGATATATATTTCTCGTATATTACGTGGCAAGTAGGAGCCTAAAATTCATGAGTTTTGTAGGTAGACAACAAAATCGCTTTTATTATTGCTCGTTACAGTATCACATGCTTACAATTATGTACTCTACGCAAGGAGAAACAGCCCTTCTACCCTACTACAATAATAGTTGCATGAGACAATCAAAGCAATTCAGAGTTAAAAGACGGTGGTCCCTACAATTGTCATTTATATAATGTACAAATTAAAATTCATTTTTTTAATTAAAATGTTTTAGGAGAGATTTGTACTGTCATGCAATTTCTTGGCTGGTTTAGAAGGACAGAATACCTAATTTTAGAAACTTCTGTCCCTGAGGGGAAAGGAACCTGTTGTTGAGGGCATATTGCGCTCTATTTGTAGTGTGAACTGTACCAGTTTAGGAATACTCAATGGTTGAACTACTGGCAATCTGGCACAAAGCACTGAGCTGTAAGAATTAAAGTTAGTTAGGTTTTGGGTTGGCCAAATTTGTTGGCATTGGATGGAACAATTAATTATTTATTAATTTATCTTTGAAGAATTAATGGTTTTCAGAAAAAATCACTTTACATAACAGGTTAAATAGCACAAAGGTTATTTAACAGAGGTAAATTATGGTCAAGGGGAAGTTTCCAGCTTCAAAAGCCATGAAAACGACATTACTTGCTCATCAAAAAAAATAATAATAACTGTACCAATTGGATGAGAATTGAGAAATTAAGAAATAAACCACGGTTCAATGATGATGTCCCCTGTTACTATCATGAGCATGCATACACAAAGTTTATTGCTCTTCTTTTAGGAGACGTGTACTGTCTCAGTCAAACTAGGATAAGGATCTAAACTAGCTGTCTTGTCACTGAGTATACACTTGTGTCAAGCTGGTGATTTATTGCCAAATGGGACATACATTCTGTGTATGTTTGCAAATGGTAACGAATGTTCAGTAAATTTGCATCTATGTACAAATAATACAATCTGTTTGAAACTTTTAATGGCTGGAAGAGAACATAAACTTCATTTCTTAGTACTAGAAAGTAGTAACTGAGCTATTAAGGTTTCTTTTTCTCCTTATATAAGTTGTTTAAACTAAGCTGACAGCTGAGTACAGAGTCACAGCCGGAGTTGGAGATCTTCTACTTGAAGCCTCCACCGACAGATTGACAGTATGGCATTACACTTGCACATATACCGTGTATGCCTTGAATTGCATATATGAAAGAAACTACGTGATACTGCAGATAGTAAAGTTGTCCGTGCCAAACAAGAAGCCCAGAAAAGAAAGGTTACATTTAATTCGTTTATGCAATTAATATATGTATCTAGCATTCGAGATTATCAAACATTTTCAGGCTTTGAATTAAATATATTAACTCAAATGTGTTGTTTATTGCACAACTACATTCCCTGAAAACAAAACTTAAATCTACATGAGAATATTCACAGAAGAAACCAAGACTTTATTAAAAAAAATTAACTTAGCTTTTGTTGATGTCTGATGTTATGCATCATACAACATGATTTGATATTGACAAAACGGGTGTAAAAAACTAATTAATGCTGACATGAGATCTTAACTAATCATAAAACAATAACAACTAACTTTTGCCTTTCTTTAAATGAAACAAAATAAGCAGAACAAAAGGTGAAACCATTTATTACACAAACATGTAAACCTGGTGGTTATATCATAAGCTAAGTTAGTACCAAACAAAGACACCTTTATACAATGATTAAGTCTTCCCCACAGCAATCCACGACATAATCAAGCCCGCTGACAAACCAAAAGAGAGGAACTTTTTGACACTACTTGAAAAAATCGCAATACTCTTTAAAGCTTTCCTAGACTTGACCACTACAATTCTATTGTGTGGAATTCACACAGTTTTATCCTAGCAGGTTTTCAAGAGCAAATTAAATGTCAAAAATTGCAAACTTATGAGCCTAGAGAACATACCAAGTATATCAACTTCAGAAGAGTAACCAGATTTGGTAGCAATCAAACATTTATCACAATCAAGATGGTGATGTGTTATCATTCTATGTCTTCTCAACTACAATTACAAACAACTTATTAATTCCTTTCAAGCACAACTTACCGAAATACAAATAAACTGCCTAGAAAGTAATTTGAGATGATGTATCCAATCCTACAATAGTAACGCCAGAATAAGGTCAGTCAAACAAGAATCAATGATAATTATCTCACTGAAAATGACTTTCTTAATTCAACAAACCAACCTAAAAAAATAAATAAATAAAAATACTGCAAATAATTTACCCTGATACGATAATATTTTCACTTCAAGTGATATCAGAGCTTTAAATCCTGCCAATTTCACAATACCAGCCAATTCTATGTAACATCCATTGTAAAAGTTTCCTCTATGAAGCCAGAAAGAATTTTATTTTTTTCAAACCTTATTTTGGGAATTACCCAATATCTAAACTGCACAATATTTTCCCTCGTGTAGAAGTATCAGAAATAAGAAATAAGAATCATTAATATTTAAAATATTTTGGTCATGTAACCATTATGTGTTACCTTGCTCGTTATTATCTCCTCCCTTGTATAATTATCAACTCATAAGATAGAGACATAAAGAATTTAGTTGAAGTTTCAATTTACTAATTAGAAATGTTAGGTCAACTAGTTTGATCTAATAACTAACACCTAAGGAAGTAGTTCCTGTAGGGTAGCCAACCTCAAGTTCATGAAATATTCAAATCAAACTCCAAGAAATATATAATTAGGAAGCAGGTGCGTATAACATCAACATAATGCCCCTTAGATTATCTTTTAGACAACTTGCAACTATAGACAAAACTGAAAATTCCAATTACCTTGTGGTATTCTTAAAACAGGAAACAAAATGCTATTTCTTTGGTTGTAGTAGACCCACAGTAACAACACTATTATTGAATTACTATGGTTACTAAAAAAAATAAATCCAAAATCCACAACATAACAACACATTAATTATGGATTTACCAGGTATACCAGAATGTTCCAGTAAAATAATTTAGGACCATCAACATAATGCTCCTAGAAAATCTTAAGCGGATAAGGCAAAGGAAAAGAGAAACCAACAAACTAAATTATCACTTGGCTTGAAATCATATAGTGAAAGAATTTTGAACCACCAAAAATCTATACTTACATACACTATGACTTATCATTTTTATTAACACAATGGTACAAGAACAAATAAAAAAGTCAAATTTTTGCATAAACACAACAAAAAAGGTCATCATTTTGCATATCCAACCATTGCACAATCTTGTTCTCATGCTTTTTTTCCTCCCAAGCCACAATTTGGATTTCAGTAGATCTTTGGTCGAGAAAAATTATAATAGTTCAGATACATCATTATATAGTTAAAAAAAAAAAAAACTTCAAAATCAACTCTTTATTATTTATATATCTGAAGAGTTCTTACAGCACCTCAATCCTTGAGGTAAGCCACAACCTAGTATTATAATTATCCTGAAAAAGTACAAAAATCTAAGAAAGTTTTGCACCCTTCCAAACATCCTGAGACTCAATTCTAAAATGAAAACTCCCCATTTTCGTCTAAGAATTGTTCAATTGGTGCTCTCCAAGAACACATTCAAGAAATTTACAAGGACCAATCTGAAAAAACCCTGAAAATGTCAATTTTCTCAATTAATAAACCGACATCTTACCACACCCAAAACTGACCCCTTTTTCCATCCGAATAAATACTCTTCCAAAACACCCGGAAATTAACAGATTTGGAAAAGTGTAACACTTGCAAATTCCAAGTTTAGCAAGGTACTAACATGTGATTGTGACCAAATTAAGCCCAATTTTTGACCCAGAGTATTACAACAGAGAACTACATACCAGAAGCCATGGCAATGCAATGCGATGCAATGCAATCAGAAATCAGAAGATATCAAGCACCTCTGTTATCACCCCATTGCAAAGCGGACACGTGCCCCTTCCCATGTGCAGCTCACGTGAGCACCGTCGACAGAAGGTGTGGCCACACGGAATAAACGCCGCGCCTTTCCGTCGAACCATACAAACACAGCACACCAAAGACACCCTCTCCTCTTCCGCCACGTGTTCCTCTTCCTCCTCCTCCGCCTCCGCCGCCACGTAAGCACTTCCGCAAGGGAAGTTTCTTTCGCTTTGTTCCAGCAATGCCAACAAAGAAACCCTCACCAAATCGTCTTGCCCTGACACCTGTCTCGGCTCCACGCTCGCCGCGTGTCGCTCCGACCTACGGGACCCACTTGTCTGATTCCGCTCCCCTTCTTCCAACAACGCCATGAGAGAAACCCTTGGCTGCGCCTCCGTTGTTCTTCCTCCTCCTACCACCTCGTGAGATGCTTCGTTGGAAGGGCTTGGTTCGGGATTAGCGCTTGGTTGGAGCTGGAGAAGGTCGCGCAAGGTTCTCCATGGGTAACCGGAGCTTGGATCAGAGCTCTCCATGTGGATAATGCGTTGGTTCCCGCGTGGATCTGACGAATCGGGAAGCTTGAGAAGGTCTCGAAGGTTGGTCGTTTGTGGGTGCACCGTGGAAAGTTGGTCGGAGAGCGTGAGACTTCTTCGCCTTATCACAGCTGTACTTCCCTCCATTTTGGGTTGAATTTTCGTAATAATTTGAAGCTAATAGGTATAGATACAGATGAAAATGGTGAAGAACGAGAGAAATGGAAGATTTTTTTTTATTTTGGTCGAAATGTGGAAGAAAGATTGGAAATTTTTGTGCGAAATTAGGAGCAGGGAACCTCCTCCCTCTTCACATCTCTGTTTTAGAGAGAGAGAGATAAATAGAGAGATTTGAAATAGGAGAGCTTCCGCTCCAAATCCAGAGAGAGAGAGAGAGAGAGTGAGCTGGAAATGGAGAGGATCCGACGAGAGAAAAGGTTAAATAGAGAAACTTGTAGCTTTGAATTCATTTTTTACGGCCAGTTTTGAGTTTTGTTATCTTATTATCTCAATCGGACAAAAGGAAGCGAACATGTTGGGACTTTTTGAGGTTGTAAAAAGAATTTTTTAAATAAGAAGGGGAAGAGTGGAAAGTTGAGTTGTTGTACAGGAGAGATGGAGACAAGAAGGAAGCATTAAATTTTGTGGGAAGGAAGGAGCGGATCTCGAGGGGTTTTTTCGAGCTCCATCTCTCATCATTTTGTGGGAATTATTATTCTATTTTTTTTTTACGAGAAAGTACCGACGGACGAGCTTCTTATTTTTCTGATTTGATAACGGTGTAAGATCTGTGTGGTGGGTTGTATTGATCGGTGCATTCTGCATTAAATATATATGAATAATATGAATATATGACATATGATATATGATATAAATTTGGAATAGGACAGTTTCGTATGTACGGCCAGGATGGGCTGCAATGTGATATTACCACCACTATTTCGTCCATTATACAAGCAATAAGTTTATACAATATAAAAATATAAAAATAACATATTTACCGGTGCACGTTAATAACCGTCAGCCTTAATTAAACTTCCAAATAAAATAATTGCAAATAATTACTTCCCATGCATCCAAACTAACAAAAATTAGCTCCAAACTTTTGAGTTTATCGCAAAAAAAAAATACAAACCCACAAATATTATGCCAAATGCTACAAGTTCAACTTACACTATTATAAATCAAATTAATTTCCTCAAGAATCTCCTCAATTTATTTCCATTTTAAGTAGGGGCGAAGCTCCAACTAACCAATCTTGTTGATTTGGGTTTTTTGAGTGAAAAGCACCAATAAAAGAAGTAAAGCTATTATAAGTTTGTTTAATTAGGCAGTTCGTGGTTTTATTTTTAAAATTTATTACATATATTTCAACTAATAAATCCAAACAATTTAAACCGCTCTATTCAATTATCGATGTATTAACGTGCTAAATTGATACATTTAACAATATTTTAAGATACGATTCGTGCGTGTTAGTGGTTGGAGGTTTTGAATTTTAACTCTTTTATTTAGTTATTATTTTCATATCTATAACAAGACTCTTATATCAATTTTAAAACTATTAACATAGTAAAATACTCTTATAAACTATTAATTTTAAACATACACATTAAAAAAATTTGATAATTGACTAACTAATCAAACTAAGTAATCACCTATAATTTAATTTGATTTTATTGTTATAAAGCAGAGTATTTAAAAGCTTGCCATTTAAGTTTATTCTTCTTGTTTTAATATTATAAGTACAGCAGTAAAATGTGACAAGAAATTAACACATTAAAATTAGACTTCAAAATGTTAATTTCCTTATTGCTTAAGTTTATACTATATAAACTATGTAATTTACAACACATATACAAGTTTGTCTTAGAATGAGAGACTCCATGATCGAATGAACATATTGTTTTAAACGGATTGGATTTGTGATTTGAAATCAATTTCATTATCTTAAGATTTAAATAAAATTCCAGCGCCACCTTTTAATCAGTTTAGGCGTTTAGTAACTTTTAAGTTTAAGCGAGATTTACAGAGTATTTAAGAAGTCTTACTGCATAGCGGTTTGTTGACACGATAAAGTGGTGTTAAACTACCAAAAAGGATAAGAGGTAGTTGACTAGTCCTCAACGAACAAGGGGTACTAATGTCATTTTCTACAAATTTGATGAAATTTTTTTTTTGGGCAAATATTACCTGTTTGATGCATTAGGATTAGACCTGGGCAACGTGGATAACGGAAACGGAATGGGGTGTTTCGTTTTAATAAACGGTATGTACCGGCTGATTCGTTATTCGTATTGTTTGGACGGAACGTAGCGGAATGGTATAATTTACACTGTATTTCATATAAATGAATCACGAATTGCATTCCGTTTTCCATTCCGTTTGTGAAAAGGAATGAAATTTCGTTCCATTATACGTTCCACATGGACGGAACCGAACGGTTTCGCGTATTCGCGGTATACCGCGCCCACCCCTAATTAGGATGAATTGTCAATAACTTAAAATAAATATTCTCAATATATCCAACTCACAAATAAATGAAAAAGTCAATATAAGTTCAAGTAAAATAGGTGGTTGTTTATTTATTTTCTTTTGCTTTTTTTGGATGTAAAGTTGGTAATCAGTTTGTTGGTTAGCGAAATTTTGGGCCTATCTTGCGGTACTATCATTTTTTTTATACAGTATATATACTCTTTTTCTGTGCTAAAAAGAAAAAAAAAAGTTCAATGGAAAACACCCGGACAAAACGCCGCTAATTTGGGCAGAACAGCAATTTCTAATGTCACTCAAAATACAAATTTCATAATTAGACTTACAACGTATGCGTTTGGATCACTTAAGAATAAAATAATTAGTTATTCGGAACACAAAATTATTATTCCTAAACGATCAATAATAATTTTTTTTTAGATTTAGAATGTTTTATTTAAGTGTTCAATATCTGGAATAAATTTTTATTCTTAAAATGTGTTTGGATTATCTTCATAATGTGGATTAAGAAGTTGTTAGAAGCAGTCTTTAATCCATATTAAAAAAGATGATCCAAACACACTAGGAATAAAAATTTTAATCCGAATATTGAACTACTTAAAAAAAAAGAACAACATTCTAGATCTCCAAAAAATTTATTCTTAATCATTTAGGAATAATATTTTTTAATCCAAATAACTAATCCTAATTTTATAACTTATAAGCTAAAGTTTTTTTTTTTTAAGGCTTTTTGTCAGCTACTCCGACTTGAGAAAAAGTTGCTTGAATTATTGCCACACTAAAGTTATTTGAAGCTCTAATACATACATAAATCGTTAAAAATAGATATCTTGTTGCGTTTAATAGACTAAAAGTTGAAATTGGAATATAAGCTGCTGAAATAGTAGTATGACTGTTTGAGCATTATTTCTTGAACACAATATTGAGGAGCACGACCATCATGCATGCATGTGCAATTTATATATTTTTTTCTCAAAAATAAGTTCGTAGATATCCACTATTAAGATCGGTGATATTTCATATTGTAAAAATCTAGTAGTTTTTTTTTTAAAAAAAATTAGGACTCCTTGGCAATGAATATAAATCTTATTTTACATTGTGATAGCGTAATTACATTACATTATTATATGTATTTTACTCCTTGACAAAATTAGTCCAAGACATTGTTTCGTATAAAAATTAATTTATTCAGTTTCAAAATAACTTGTATAATTGTATGAAATAAGGAATAAGGAATAACTTGTATAATTATTTAGTCCAAGACATTGTGTTTGGATGAGCATGGAATAAGGAATAAGAATAAAGAATTTTGATATGCGTGCTTATTCTTATTTTTGTGCAATCCAAACAATACAAAAATAAAGAATTTGGGCCCTTATTCCTATACTAACAAAACTATGATATAAGAATAAGAAATTTGAATAAGTACGCATACCGAAATTCTTTATTCTTATTCCTTATTCCATGCTTATCCGAACACAAAGGATAAGCGATGGAAATTTTCTTCTACCTATTTTTTTCCCATTGTCTAAGCTACAAGATGGTGTTTTTGCACGCCAAACAGCTTTTGAGATGTTAGCTTTTATCAAAGGAGCGACATATAAGTAAACAACAAGACAGATGTAGCTATCTCTTTGAGAAAGCATTTGCAACATGATTCATTACATCATCTCCAATAAAATAAGCACCCATATCTCTCAAAAACATAAAAGTTCCGATTTGCTGAGTAGACAGGGCGAATAAATAAAAAAAGGAAGGATGCATTGAAAACCGTTTAAGTTAAACAATCCATGAATATAATAAAAACAAACATATAATGTAATAATTTATGTATTAGATTTGACCAATAAAAAATTTATTTTATCAATGATTACATACCATTACCAATTTATTTTTTTAAAGTTTCATAAAAATATAATTGATTTTTAAGATTATATTGAATTTGATTTGCATTCTATCTAAGCAGTGTAAAAAAGTACAGATGTTATAATAATTTTTCATAATATTTTCTTGCGAATATTACTTATTTCAGTAAATATTTCATAAGTAACATTAACTTTATTTAGTATGTTTACAAATAGCCTTGTCAACACTACTTATTTCAGTTATAAAAAGTAAAAATATTTTATTAAGAAATAGTAATAAAAAGTAAAAAAGATACTGAGTTAAAGAAAATAAAGCTTGGGGAGCCTCTATATGCTGTAGCATACGTCTAGTTCACATATAATCCTAATATCGGACGATAATATCACAGGCGCCGCTTTATAACATTAATACATTAGGGAAATGAGAAAGTTTAATACGTAATATAGTGCATAGGGCACTCCGTGCACCGCGGACTTTTTCGGAGATATTTTTGTAAATTGACAAATCTAATTTAACCAATCTAATCTACATATTGAAATCTCATAGAAAACCAAATTTTACAATTTTTGAGATTTTATTACTATTTTTTTCGAATTTTTTAAAACATGACATTTTTGGAAAATTGTAAATAGTACAACATTCCAAAAATGGCATGTTTTAAAAAATTCGAAAAAAATAGTAATAAAATCTCAAAAATTGTAAATTTTGGTTTGGTATGAGATTTCAATATGTAGATTAGATTGGTTGAATTAGATTTGTCAATTTACAAAAATATTCCTGAAAAAACCCGTGGTGCACGGAATGCTCTATGCACTATGGTGCATAATAAACTTTCTCTAGGGAAATTGGATATATGCCACCACAAAATTTCAAAATTAGAAGAATGCCATCATAAACTTAGTTCTTAGAAAAATATCACCCTAAATCAATTATACTCAGAAATTTGCCACTCTTATACAATTATTATACATTCTGAAAATAAAAATAGTTGAGCAGGATTTCAATATTTTCCATTATATCCTTCTTCCTCGTGTCCCGTTCTATCCTTTCTATTCTCTCCATTCCTCATCCGATGCTCTTCTTCTTATTTCCACAACCATTTTCACTTTCAATATTATCATAAAATCAGATATTCAACCTACATCTAGCTTCAATCTCCAAAATTATTAAGTTAAAAAACACAGTTGGATCAGATTTGGGCTGTACGGATTGCTAAAGAGATTGCACATATTTCTCTGTGTTCTTCGATTTATCCTTATTCTTCAATCCAAACGTCTTATCCTTGATTATTTTTTTTTTACTTTTTCGCCAAAGTTTTCCTTGGTGTTGATTCTTCGATGGCATCCTTCTGTCTTTTCACCAATCCAAATATAATAAAGTGCGACAGATTGATGGCGGAGGCCGGAAAGGTGCCGACCAACTCTCGTCGGATCTACATGGTGGTTTTGATAAGAGAAAGGTCTGGATTGTTCTATTGTGGGGAGGAAAAGAGGATTGTTGCTTCTCTCGACGGTTAGGTGGAGATGATGATGGAATTGAAAGAGACCCTAGCAGAGGGCGACATGGACGGCGGCGAGGCGCTGGTTGTCGACGTGGATGGCAGCAAGTCGGTCTTCGAGTTCGAGATGGTGGCGGAGGAGGTGATGGTCGCCGGAATAGGAAGGGGAAGGTGGAGCGCAGCTGAGAAGAGGTGGTTGGTCGTGTAAGTCAACAACGTGTGGGAGGAAGGTAAGGCGAGAATCATCATTGTTTTTGCAGGATGGAGAAAAGTAAGGCGGGAGAGGGAGAACGAAAGAGATAGGCAAAGAGATGGACAAGATAAGAGGAGAGAACATGAAGGGTATGTTAGAAACTCAAGTCCACGTGCAATTTTAATTTTTTATTAATATTTAACAAAGAATTAATACGCACGATTAACGGATCTAGTCATTCAAGTAGTTAACACGTTAAAAGGAGAAGCGTAGGAGGTTACCTCTTCCGAAATCGTATCCGGAAGGTTCGAATCCAATCTCTTGGAGTCGGTGGCGTGCTCGTCACCCTCGCGACTGCCTCCGATTGCCTCGAGTCCACCTAGAAGATTAACCAAAGTCTCAAGACAAGTGCTAGCTTGTCCGAGACGATAGCTAATTCCCTTTTGTTCTTCTTCGCGCGATTAACCGATTAATTAGAAGAAGAAGCGCTCAACTCATGAGCAAGAGAGATGGATGGATGCACAAGCAAGAGGAGCACCAAATTTCTGCCCTTGCTTGAGCCGTCGACTAGAGGAAGGAGGAGAAAGAGAATTAGGTCAAGACCGACTTGTTCCCAAAGAAACAATCAATATATATGCAGTCTTTCTCTTTTCCAATTTTTGTCTGGACAAAAATACCCCTCAAAATTCGAAATTTTCAGAGTTTTTGTGGGCTAATCCATATGATATTATGGCCCATTAATTCACTCTATTAATCCATCTCAAATCGGGCTTTTAATTAACTGATTAAACAAAAGACCGATTAGCTCAGTATAATAAAATTGCATTGAACGAATTTAATTATTAACATATCAATAATTAATTTGGAATTAACATATGCATTACATTATTCCTATATGATCCATTTGAGTTAATTAATTATAACGGTTCATAACGGTATATAATTAATTAATCAACTTATCATATATTCGCAGTACTCGCTACTGCAAATAAACAAATAATGCATGTATGGTTAAAGTCCTATTTGTGTGACCCTTTGA
Source organism: Rhynchospora pubera (assembly GCA_028095005.1). Taxonomy (NCBI): domain Eukaryota; kingdom Viridiplantae; phylum Streptophyta; class Magnoliopsida; order Poales; family Cyperaceae; genus Rhynchospora; species Rhynchospora pubera. The sequence goes on along the minus strand of CM051459.1, from coordinate 59,319,966 downwards.
GGATTTATGCTATGTTGGACATGGAAAATAAATCACCATTTATTTCTAATAATCATAAGCGGTATCTAGCAACACGTTATGATTCCCAATTCGCATAAATAAATATTGTACCAATACAGTACTTCAATCCTGCATAAGAAAAAGTATCTTATTATTTTGGTTCTTATGTCACATGATATCATTGTATAATCCAAGATAGGAATGTGTCATTCTTGCAGATTATACGTTTCTTGATCTAAAGTTGATCGCCTAGTTGCGCGCATACGATCCAACTCCATCAAGGGGCCCAGTAGATATCATTACTCACTAGGTGAACTAATGAGGGACATACAGTTGTCTTGATGAACAGTTTCTCCCCGCACAATTCAAGAGAACATAAATAAAGTCCGTATAGCAGTCCTTATCAGGAATCAACGTTAGACGATATTTATAGAACCTATCCTCATGTGGAGAAATTGAATCATCTCAAACTCAGAATCAAACACGTATGAAATAAATAATGACACATAACACAATCTATATATTTATTTTATTGGGTCATGTCCTGTGCTATGTTCTAGTAACATACACATATGCAATCAAGTCGATAACTCATTACCTATGATTTGTAGAACTTAATCATCACTTAACTTGCATGCTAATCTTATATGATAATTAATGTTCCTTGTTAATTATCAAGATTATGGACTCTTTAGAGATATTATTGTCATTCTAACAAATGATCCACAGAGATCTACAATTCGGATCCTCAACCTGAATGATCTGTCAATAATAATCTCTAGGCTCAAATGATCAAGCATCATCAATAACATAAACTAATATAATAGCTACCAACTGATTGGATTTTAGGACATATCTCTAATATGATATAATGAAAAATATTGAAATACTACTCAACTTATATTATTTTTATTTTCATTTTCAGAATGTATAATAATTATATAATTGTGACAAATTTTTTAGTATAATTGATTTGGGGTGATATTTTTTTAACAACTAAATTTAGAATGACATTTTTTAAATTTTGAAGTTTTAGAACGGCGTATGTCCAATTTTCCCAATACATTATTATGTGCTAGAACTTAGAAGCCTAGCCTAGAACCAATTAGCCGAGTTCGTCCAATAATGTGGTGCACCAAGACCAAGGAAAATTTCGAGGTTCTGAAACATGCGTGGAAAATCCACGTGAATGATTTAAGTAGATGGAGAAGTGACCCATCGATGGGACAATGGGTCCCAACTCTACTATTCCCAAATTCGCGATATAAGGAACTTTTTGTTCTCTTTCCAAATTTTTAAATGAAATTTGCAAATCAACGCGTGAGTGATTGATTCCAGCTAAATCATGATCTCTAATTTGTGCCTCATGTTCCCATGTTTTGGAATGCTAGTTTAAAGTGAAGTGTCGGTACTCTGTACTACATTTTAATGCCTTTTTTTTGTTTTTTGTTTTTTTGTTTGCTTGTTTCTGAACAAATCCATATTTTCATCATCATTAACAATGCATTGGACTTCTAGGATATATGAGAGACCAAGATATGTTTGTATATATTGCCAGTATAATGACAACTTACCAAACAATGTTTTTTTTTTTTTTCTAAACACGTTTATAATAATGGGGTTATAAAAATAATCACTATTAAAAGATCACTAAATTTGTATTTCATTTAGACTTGGATTTTGAGAATTTCAATATATGGTTAAAAGAGAATCTTATACAAAAACAGATTAACAACTGTACACTTTTATTTTTCAACGTGTAACAATACAACGAGCGAACGAGCCACAACTGGAAATGCGTATGACGATTGATCATCCTTCTAACAATTGCTTTAGACACTGCTGATTTTTTTTTTTAATTATTTTTTATTTTTTTATTTTTACTTTCTTCTAGGTAGCTACTGCCTAGTTCTCTATAAAAAAAAACAATTGTATGCGATTTGGAACTAAGAAATGTAAGTACAAAATTTAGCTCACCAAAATATTCGTGGGCCAATTCGAATTTCATTGTACATTATTTTAAAATCTATATTCAACATCTATTGGTACCTAAATGACTCAGATTTGGGTCCGCATTTTTTTTTTTTGGGGGGGGGGGGGGGTTAAATCGGACAGGGCATGCAGTTAGATAACCAAATTGCTTATACATTACTGAAAAATACTTTCGAATAAGCAAGCTAAAACAAATTAATCATATAAGTATCTAGGCCACCTTCCCTTTATCTGATATTCAGAAAAATTAAACATGTAAATTTTGAAAATAGAAAGTTTCATTAATTGACATGAACATAATTATGTTGCGTTGAATTCGCATTTCGCACACAAGATAATGGATTTTCTTGTAAAAAACCATAATGTAATATATTCCTCTTTGCTTTCTAAATTATCGCATATAGAGGACAGAGAGAAGATTTAGAGAGAGAATTAGACACTACATTCATTGAAACCAATGTTTTGAAAACCGAACCATACATCAAAACGACGAGGCTATTGGTTCGATAGTTCAACCGGTTGCACCGGCCAATGAACCAGACACTCCATAGTTATAACATAATTACTTTAGTATATAATAAATTATTTAATATTAAAACAAAGAAAAATTACCGGGATAAGCTCATAGAAAGTTTAGTCCATATAAATCAGAAAACAAATATCGAGCCATAAAACTGTCAATCAAAAATCAATTGAATTCTAAAACTGTACCAGTATTACACCTGATAAAAGCTGTACCTCATTTAGACTTGGATTTTGTAGGGTCAAAACCAAATCTCAATTCTCAATTCTATACCTGTTGCAGCAGCTGCTCCCAACAGCAAAGCATTTTGGCAATAAATGATTGGCTCAGACACTGTCTCGCGCTGGCCTCAAAAACTAAGTCGCGAGCACAATATCAGAAAAGGCAGCATTAACAAAAAAAAAAAAAAAAACCAAGCACGGACAGCAAGCCTAATTAACCCCCAAAAGCCAAAAGTATCACAAGTTTGGTGCATCGTTGATTGATATTAGACAAATTACCACCGCTAACATCTTTACTTTCAAACATGGGTGGGAGATGAATTCCCTGCTCGAAGAATTTCATGATCCCATGCCCAGCAGCATGTGCACTCCACAGATGGCTGGTCCTCGGTGGGTTTGGATCTGCCGATGTCCTCCCAAGTCAGACTGGGAGTGACCTTCAGATCATCCCAGAAGTATTTATCCTTATTGTAACTGCTGGAATGGCTAGTTTCCTGCATTTGTTCGTCTCCTTTGCCGTTTCCATCTTCGTACATACCTGACGAAACACAAATGGCATAAAACTAAATTCCATTCAGGGGAATATAACTCATGATTATCAGTTCCTTTCAGAGCTGGCATTTTGAAATGAATATACAGTGCACGAGGCATGATATGACCTATGGCCTATGGGCCAGTTAATCTATAAAAAAAAATAGGGTATTCAGTAGGAGTTCCAATTAAAACTGCAGCTTATGGAACTGAAAATATCGAATCTTAATTGAGCTGTTACTGCAGATTCAGAGTTGCGACACTGAAGTAAGCTAACATGCCATATGAGAGGGTCGATCAAGGACTACTCAGAAAGACGTGAACCCTAATCTATACAAAATTGCAATCGAGAGCACTCATCTGGTCTTAAAATTCAAATCCTTGTAGGTTCAAAACCAAATCTTAAGTCTATACCTGTTGCAGCAGCTGCTCCCAACAACCGCAAAGCATTCCTGGCAATAAATGATTGGCTCAGACACTGTCTCGCACTGGCCGCCTCCAAAATTCTCCTATACTCTCCACCCATCTGACGAATACCTTCCCATAATTCCTCGTCCATCTGAAAAGCACGGACACGTCAGTCAGTAAATAGAAACAGCGTCCTCTACTGAGCATCACCGCCAGTTTTAAGCAAATGTTTTGCATCGAAAACACCATCCCATATGCCAAATGCTTACAATTACATCCAAATATTTCTAGGTGATTGCGGATGACATTCGCCCCAATGAGTATATTTGGCGATATACCCACTGACCAATGAAACATCCAACCAAAAACAGAAATAATGGTTCTTTTCATCACAGTTTAGGAGAGAAATTGTTCCACCGAGTCTCCCAATTCATCATTATAAAGGACCCTAGCTAAGTACGCATTTAGTCTGCCTGGCCGATTAAACACCATTTAAGTATCCTTAACATATATCTTCAGTTCACACCAAACTCACCTGAGAGATATAGTCCTCACTATGGTCAGGAACTACCAATTTCCTGTCACCTTCCAATCTCCTGAGCTCAATGTATTCAGCGCGCTGGAAAATTCATATGTAGTCAGCAAACAATGAGAACTATTTAAGCATAAAACTGTATTCATACACAGGACCTCTGTATTTCCAAACTAAGCCCCTGGCCATGTACAAGTAAATCAAGAAATGGATTCCCCGTGGCCTAAGATGTGACAATAAAGAGTTTCAGCTGATTTATACTGCGCCTGATCTTTAAGGCAACCACTAGATAGAAACCCTATAAAGATATTAAAATTTTAGTACTCTCGTGGTTTTTGATGCATATTTTATTGCATAGGGATTTTTTGGGGCATGTGTAGCGGTTGGTGTAAAATCATGGTTCTAAGATTGTAAAGCTGCTGCCAATTTTTGATAAAACAAAAGGATGGTTCCGGTATTCAGCCATAAAAGGGATTATTGAGTATGGAACACCATTTATAAGTGGACTGTTTTCAATCAATTGAAGTTTTACTTTAAGCAAAGAGCCAAATCTTCAGATCTTAAGGCAAAATTAAAGGCTCAATAAACACGTGTTTCACGGCATTACTTCTTACAAGGCCCTCTATAATGATGTTCTGAGAAAATCAGATGTAACTCTTAATTTTGTTTCTACTACTTGAAATTATTGCATCTATTAATCTTTGACCTCGTCATCGTCGAGCAGTTCCAGCAACGGGATGATCCTTCCTTGAGTGGCTTCATCTCCTTCGAGCTGAGAAGCACAGCCCGCCTTGAATCAGTCATAAAAAAAAAAGCGTACTTCAGTTGAGTACCGTTTTAATTTCAAGCCATATCACATAGGACACCATCCGATCGGGCTAACAAGGCAACAGTTTACAATAAATTCAAGTTGACGCTGGCAAAGAGTTAAATCTTCAGATCGTATGACCAACTGAAAGCTCAAGAAAAATTGAAAAATTGTGGTTGTGATGTGTTTCAGGTTTAAGGCCCTTTTATAATGGTGTTTTAAAATGTACTGCTTCAAATTATTGAATCCATTTAATCTTCAACCTCGTCTTCATAGAGCAGTTCCTGCAATGGCATGACCCCTTCTTCTGCAGCTTCATCTCCTTCAACCTGACAAACACAGCACGCCTTAAATCAGTCACAATAGGAGTCTGCTTCAGTTGTTGGCTACCATTCAATTTCATACCATACGACAACATTCAATTGGGCTATGGAAATTGAAGGGAATGTTTTTAATTAATTAAAGTTATACTTCAAGCAAAGAGTTTAAAAAAAATAATAAAAATAAAAAAAAATCTTGAGACCATATGATCAATTGAAGGCTCGAGAACAGGTGTAGTTTGATGTGTTTCAGGGGATTGTTTCTAAGAAGGCCCTCAAATTTGGTTGTAACAGGTTTAATTAAGGAGGATTAGGATTGTGCTGCAGTTATTTAGAAAAGTCGTTACGGTGAATATCAAATCATCTCTCAGGACAAGCCTGATTAAGCTATATAAAATTGTATGAAGTTCAATCCATAATCCGAAAACACTACAAAATTTTTGTATAAACGAACTATTACTCTTCTAAAAGAGAAGATGATGGAATCAATCAAAATATTCTTAAAAGAGGACAAAAATAAAATGAAAAAAAAAGAAGATGCCAGAATTTACCTGAGCAAGTTTCTTGTCTAAGAAATGGAAGCCTAAATGCTCAAGAGAAGATCTGCCTCCCTGATTCTCTCCTCCTTGTTGTTCAACCGGCTCCATAGGGAACTACTGTATATATCAAGTAAAAGAAATATATATATAAAAAAAAGTTAGTTAAGGCCATAAGAAATCTGACAATTGATGCTGCATTCTCCTAATAAGTTTCTAAACCAAAGGACAAGGCTGGTAAATGGCTAGAGCAATCAATACCTAGGAAATTGAAAAAAAAAAAAAAAAAACTATCAACCTGGTCTAGTTAAAAGCATCACACCAAATCAGGCCACATCATGGAGGTAACTAGGTTTTAATTATTATTATTATTATTATATTTTATTTATAATTCGTTTTCTCTCGCAAATTTTAAACTTTAGAGCGTAATTTAGCAAAACGAGATTTCGGAGTGCAGTTAGAACGCAAAAGATGAAGATGGAAATTGCAACAGTACATACCAAAAAGTAGCCAAAGATGTGAAATAAAATGAAGAGATTGGCGAGAGATTGAACGAATTTAGGAGGGATATGAAATTGTGTACAGACAGCGCAGGCACAGGCTAGGGTTTGATGATTCCAGGAGAAAAAGGTTAGAACGAGAGAACAAGTTAAATGCTAGCTTTCCTTCCTTTTTTTTTTTTTTTTTCTCTTTACTATTTTTTATCTTTTTCTTTTTACTTCTGGGTAGCCTCTATCTGGAGTCGGATCCTCTGGTCGTTTTTTACAAACGACCACCTGGTCGTTTTCGATCTGGACCGTCTGATTTAATCTCAACGGTTAACATTTTTTCGAGCCTATCAATCGTGGTACTAGCACGGGGCATCTATAGCCATTAAGATTAAATCAGACGGCCCAGATCTAAAACGACCAGGTGGTCTGCCGACCAGAGGATCTGGTTCCGCCTCTATCTACTCTCTCCAAAAAAAAACACCTGAGTGAGTCGGGAATTAATTTTCACATCCTAAAATTGATAAAATACTTCTTGTTAGACTAAAATATCCTTAATTAATTGAAAATATTACAATAATGATGATATCTGTGAACAATACTTTTAGGTATGTTTGGATGAGCATGGAATAATAAATAAGAATAAAGAATTTCGGTATGCGTGCTTATTCAAATTTCTTATTTTTATACCATGATTTTGTTAGTATAAGAATAAGGGTCCAAATTTCTTATTCTTGTGTTGTTTGGGTTGCACAAGAATAAGAATAAGTACGCATATTGAAATTCTTTATTCCATGCTCATCCAAACACAATTAATTAGGAGTATTTTAGTTTAAAATGAGTGTTTTATCAATTTTAAGGATGTGCAAATCAATTCCCGACTGAGTCTAACTAAAGTCTCGTCCGATCGGACCCAACTCCGAAACGAATCCAATCGAGAAAGTTGATCCAATTTGGACTCGATCTATCGCGCATACCGGATAGGGATCTGGGATGTGGTGCCCCGACCGAGGGATCGAATTCCAGCTGCTGACCCGATTAAAACAAATTTTTGAAGCTATTCGAATTTGGGCCATTGAGTTCTTAATTATCAGATTTCAATAACACCTCAAGATTTATAGATTGTACTATCTTTCAATAGTTTTCTCTTTTATCTACACGAGTTGATAAAAGAAATTATAGAAAAAATATTAATATTTTCAATACCATTTTAATATGTAAATACATTGATCAATTCAAACATTTAAATTATTTTTTTTTAGAACCAGCCCTGATTTAATGGCAAAGAGCAATGCATCTTAAGTAAAAGGTCGCAGGTTTGTAATTCGATTGGGGTCTTTTATAGACATTTAATTTAAAAATAAGTTGGATGGCTCAGACCCAATTTATCTTCAAAAAAATTTAAAATTTTTAAATTTGCACATAATGTACACAAACTAAGCATGCGCATAGAATTATACATAATTAATGAATGATGCAATCACCACAAGAAAGATGGTCTTTACATAGATTTTTATGGCTAAATTTTTTTTATTTATGTTGAACATTACTCTATCTATTGCTAAATTTACTTTTTTATTGCTAGATTTACTTGATGTACTAAATCTAGAATTTTTTTAGTAAGACTCAATTTTCTATTAATATCTCTTTAAAAATCTAGCAATTTATTTTCGATAGACTTTTCTAAATCTTATAATATCTAATGTAGCAATTTGGAAAGGTCTAGCAATTTAATTTTACTACATTAGATATTACAAGATTCGAAAAAGTCTATAAAAAATAAATTGCTAGATTTTTAAGGAGCTATTAATAAAAATTGAGTCTTGCTAAAAAAATTGTTAGATTTAGTGTATCAAGTAAATCTAGCAATAAACAAGCGGAATTGCTTTCCATCATCCTCCTCTCTTCAGTCATCCCATCATCCCCTTTCATTTTTAGAAAACGCATTTAATCATTCTTATACTTAATCTAAAATGCTATGCCCTTCCATTTTTGAAAATTACTGTTATTGAAGGGTCCAGAATTTATTAGATTAAGTATTTTAAAAAATCTGAAAAAATAGTAAAAAAAAATGTAAAATTTGGTTTCTAATGAGATTTCAATATGAAGAAGATAATGAACGGTTTGGATCGGTTGTTTGAAGTATGAAATGCAAGAACGAATCCGTAGCACGAAGGTCATCCGTGCTATGCATAGCATTTTAGCAATCCTCTATATATATATATATAGAGGCTAAATTAGACTCCAGCACATAGAGGGCCTGTGTGCTCCAGCTTTTTAACCGTTTGATCTGAAATTCAATGGTCCAGATTTAAGTGCTAAGGAGTAAATTTGGCCTCCGTCTCTCCGTTTTCTCTTTATTTTTTCCGTTCCCTCTCTCTCCGTCTCCTTTATTTCGCTCCTTATCTCCTTCGAGAACTCCGCTCCATTGCCCTGAATTCACATCTACTCTCCTCCTCCTCGACTCCGATAGCCCGATAAACTCTACTCGTCGCTTGTGTCTTCTCCGCTCAGTTGCTCACCTTACCCAGACGGCGACTGCCACCTCAGCAGTGCGGACCCTGGAACACTCTACCCCTCAACCTCTCGCTCCCATCTATCTTAGAGTCCCAAATTAACTATTGGAGGCTAAGTCAGGCTGTAGGCGAAGTCAGTGGTGATCAAGACGAGGTGAGGTGGTGCGTTAGTACTGAACTAGGTGAATTCAATTTCAATATTACTTTCAATTACTTCGTGAATTCAATTTCAAGTGTTCCAGTTTATACTTACACTGGGTGTGTTTGGATGAGCATGGAATAAGGAATAATAATAAGGAATTTCGGTATGCGTGCTTATCCAAATTCCTTATTCTTATACCATGGTTTTGTTAGTATAGGAATAAGGGCCCAAATTCCTTATTCTTGTGTTGTTTGGATTGCACAAGAATAAGAATAAGCACGCATACCGAAATTTCTTATTCTTATTCCTTATTCCATGCTCATCCAAACACACCCTGATCTGAGATTATACTGGTACTGAACTAGGTGATTAGGATATTTGTTACCTCCAACTGTGACGTTAAGATTCAGTTTGATTCAATTATACATTTACAAGTGAAATTTAAGTTTCAATTAGCTCTTATAAAATCGAGCATCAATTTTCCTTGATTTAATTTTAATCTAGCTCAATGCTACTTTGATTTAATTTTAATCTAGCTCTTTTAAAATTGTTAAGATCAATTCTTATAAAAAGTATCCTTACGAAGAGCTAGTATGGACTAGGTTACTTGAATTATCGTTTTTTCTAAAAGGCTGAAGCAATTTCTTTTTTCTTTTTAAATGAGTGAACATCAATATGAATATTAGTTGGGTTGGATTATTCGTCTAGCATAATGTTCTTTTTTTTTTTCTTAAAGAGAATTGCTTTTAATCTCTGATATACGAAATCCTATGTAATTTTCTTTTCAATGCTAAAGTTCAGTCTCTTCAGATCAAATTCACAATGAATTTACTTGACTTCACTGTAGGACATATCGTTGGTGCTCACAGCAGTTAGATAGACTAATTTTGTTGGTGTTGATACAGGTAACATCACTGGTACAATAGATGTGATTCTACTACTGAGATGACCTTGTTGGATAAAAAATTTATTACTTTGTTTGTGGTTTTGGCTATGAGTCATTGACAATACATGCTGAAATAGAAATGTTGTTCGTTGTTTCTTTTATCTGACCTTAGTTTTGTATTTTTGTGAAGTTAATTGCATCTATTTTACTTTAGTTTTTCTTGTAAGGATGCATTCAACTGGTACACAATATGAACGAAAAGGAAATTGAACAGAATCTAACTCAAATTAACAAATTGGTTTACGTTTAAAAGAAACATGTAAAAGAACAGGTACACATAATTGTGGTACCATGTGTGACCATTGCTCAAAAAAAAAAAAAGGCCATGTACCGTGTGTGATAAAATTTATTTTCATGTGACACCAAAGAAATATACCATTGCTAAAAAAAAAAAAAAAAAAAAAACACGCCAACTATAAATACCATTGCTCAAAACGCCATGTACCATTGCAAAACAGATACCATCCAAAATTCATTTTCATGTACCATTGCAATATAGCATCACTATAGCCATGCATAAGATCAGATTTAACATATCAAAATATAGCCTAAAATATAAGATTTAACATAGGATCAGATTTGTAACATACATCCATACCAAAAGCAAAAGCACGTCTAATTCATTATTACAAATTTAGAAGAAAAACATCCTAATCAATCCTACAATTATCAAGCCAATAGCAATCCTAAGTAGAGATTGCACATTTCTCATCAGAATGAGAAGTTCAATAGGAGTGCACCATCCAATAAATTCGCGACAAGCTCAATCTGGACATGCGTAGAATTCTGTTCTAAGATTTTTCTTAGTGGTCAACACCCTAAGTACTCCATAGTTACCAACATCGAACGCAGGACGAATTTGGTGGTCTATGACAGTTGCTATTGCTTCACTGGTCATCCCTACAATACAACATTAACAAATTGCTCAGTGACAAATAATTGAACACAATTGAACATATATAAATTGAACACAAGCTCGATTTAAAAGATCATTACATTAGCTTGGCAAAACTATTAAAGATCTTTTTATTTTCATCTTATTACCGTTTACTGTTATAACACTCTAATTGTCAGATAGCTATTGCTATGACACTCAGACCCTCTTTAGTTAAAGCTGTTTAATTCATATAGCTAATGTTATAACACTCTCAGACAATTAAATTTGTCATATTAATTTGAATGTTATTCTATTATGACACTCAGACATTCTTTTTAAATGAAACTCATATAACGAGTAAATGAAACAATTACTTGTACTTTTTTTATAATATGAACGAAAATGAAATTGAACAGACTCAAATTAACAAATTGATCAGAAAATGAACAATAATTGTAAGGGAGAGCGTACACTAATTCCAGTCCATATACCAACCCATCGAATGTTAATCAGTACACAACTAAAAATCACAACTCAAAATAAAAAATTAAACAGAAAATTAAACTAAAGGAGAAGATCAGATAATTGTACAATAAATCACCTGAGTTTTAATTGGACCAGTTGATATCTCCAGCCGATCCGCCTCAATCTAGGTTTCGATTTTCTTCTCAGTTTGCGAAGCGGAGAAGATCGAATAGAGGGTCGAGAAGAGTGGAGTTCTCCAGATGTTCGATTTTGCGTCACCAGCACTTCTCGCGTTCACTAGCTCCATCAAACTAGGGTTTCGCTATCTTTTTCTTTCGGAGGGGAGAAGAAGAGAAAGAGTCGTGTTTTTAAGAAGGGAAAATTACGGAGAGAGAGATAACATGAGAAATAACGGAGAAATAACATGAGAAAACGGGACTACTGTTATATCTTCAGCGCCTCAATCTGAGCTGTCGGATTTAAGATCGGACGGTCAGAAAACTTCAGCAAACATTCTAGTTATTCACATTTTTTCGAATTTTTTGCTATTTATTATGATATTTAAAAAAACATTATAATTGGAGTATTTCAGACCCTCCAATTTGAACATATCAAAATAAATACAAAAAAATTTAAAAAAATGTAAAATTTGGTCTCCAATGGTATTTTAATATGTTGATCAATTTGAACGATTTGGATTGACCAATTGAATTTCGAATCTTAAAAAAATGTCTAAAACCAGACATCTATGACATTACCATCTATGACATTTTAGCCCACCTCTATATATATATATATATAGATTCATTAAATGATTAGATCAATCCGTAAAAGCAATATTATTTCGAATCTAACAACAGAAATCTATCCTTAATTCCTGATCATGAAACATCAAAACATAACATTACAAAAGAAAAAAAAAATGTTCATTGAGATCAAACGAGTCCTTCGCAAGCATTCTCCATTTTTTAAAATCAAGAAAGTTAGGTGCATTGTTGATTGATATCTAACAACTTTACTTTCAACATGGGCATGTAACGAAACCCCAGCTCCAGTAATTACATCAGCCCATGTCCTGCAGCATTTCCATAAAAAATAAATCGCGAGGACAATATCAGAAAGAGTAGTAGCATTAACCAAAAAAAAGAAAAGAAAAACGAAGCATCAACAGCTAGCATATTTAACCCTAAAAAGCAAAAAGGATCACAAGTTTGGTGCATCGTTGATTGATATTAAACAAGTTACCACAACTAACAACTTTACTTTCAAACATGGGAGCGAGATGAATTCCCAGCTCGAATAATCTCATCAGCCCATGCGCAGCAGCATTTGCACTCTACAGATGGCTGGTCATCGGTGGGTTTGGGTGTGCCGGTGTTCTCCCAATCCAGAATGGGAGTGACCTTCAGATCCTCGAGCTCCCAGAGGTATTTATCCATATAGTACCTGCTGGAATGGCTAGTTTCCTGCATTTGCTCGCCATTGCCGTTTCCATCTTCATATATACCTGACAAAAATACTAAATGGCATGAAAAAAAATTCCATTTGAGGGAATGTAATTCATGGTTATCTGTTCCTTTCAGAGCTGGCAATTTGAAATGAATATACAGTGCATGAGACATGATCTGACCTATGGCCTATGGGCCAGTTAATCTATAAAAAAAAAAAAATGGGGGTAATCAGTAGGAGTTCCAACTAAAACTGTAGCTTATGGAACTCAAAATATCGAATCTTAATTGAGCTATTACGGCAGATTCAGAGTTGCAACACTGAAGTCAGCTAACATGCCACATAAGAGGGTCGATCAAGGACTACTCCAAGCCACATAACTTCTACTCAGAAAGACGTGAATCCTAATCTATACAAAATTGCAAACGCGAGCACTCATCCGCCGCTCTTAAAATTCAAATCCTTGCTGAGTCAAAACCAAATCTTAAGTCAGTACCTGCTGCAGCAGCTGATCCCAACAACCGCAAAGCATTCCTGGCAATAAATGATTGGCTCAGACACTGTTTCGCGTTGGCCGCCTCAAAAACTTTCTTATACTCTCCACCCATCTGACGAATACCTTCCCTCAATTCCTCGTACATCTGAAAAAGCACGGACGCTTCAGTCAGTCAACAGAACAATGACTTCTACTGAGCATCAGCTAGCACCGGACAGCAAATGTTTTGCATTAAAAAAAACCATCCCATAAGCCAAATGCTTACAATTACATCTAAATATTTCTAGGTGATTGCGGAGAACATTCGCCCCAATGAATGTATTTGGCGACGTACCCACTGACCAATGAAACATCCAACCAAAAAACAGAAATGACAGTTTAGGAGAGAATTGTTCAAACAAGTCTCCCAATTCTTCACTATAAAGGACCCTAGCTAAGTACGCATTTAGTCTGCTTGGCAGATTAAATTCCAGTTAAGTATCCTTAACATATGTTCTCAGTTCATACCAAACTCACCTGAGAGATATCGTCCTCACTATGGTCAGAAATTACTAATCTTTTGCCAGCTTCCAATCTCCCGAGTTCAATGTATTCAGCACGCTGGAAAATTAATATGTAGTCAGCAAAGATGAGAACTATTCAAGCATAAACTGTATTCATACACAAGACCTCTGTATTTCCAAATTAAGCCCTGGCCATGTATTAGTAAATCAAGAAATGGCATCCCCGTGGCCTAAGATGTGATAATAAAGAGTTTCAGATGATTTATACTGCTCCTGATCTTCAAGGCAACCACTAGATAGAAAGATATTAGAATTTTAGTACCCTGGTGGGTTTGTGATGCATATTTTGTTGCATAGGGATATTTGGGGCATGTGTAGCGGTTGGTGTAAAATCATGGTTCTAAGATTGTAAAGCTGCTGCCAATTTTTGATAAAACAAAAAGATGATTCCGCATTCAGCCATAAAAGGGATTATTGAGTATGGAACACCATTTATAAGTGGATTGTTTTCAATCAATTGAAGTTTTACTTTAAGCAAAGAGCCAAATCTTCAGATCTTAAGACAAAATTAAAGGTTCAATAAACACGTGTTTCACGGCATTACTTCTTACAAGGCCCTTCATAATGATGTTCTGAGAAAATCAGATGTAACTCTTAATTTTGTTTTTACCACTTGAAATTATTGCATCTATTAATCTTTAACCTCGTCATCGTCGAGCATTTCCACCAACGGGATGATCCTTTCTTCAGTGGCTTCATCTCCTTCGACCTGAGAAACACAGCCGCCTTGAATCAGTCATAAAAAAAAGCATACTTCAGTTGACTACCGTTTTAATTTCAAGCCATATCACATAGGAAACCATTCGATTGGGCTAACAATGCAACAGTTTTCAATTAATTCAAGTTTACTCTGGGCAAAGAGTTAAATCTTCAGATCGTATGACCAACGGAAGGCTCGAGAAAAATTGTGGTTGTGATGTGTATCAGGTATAAGGCCCTTTTATAATGGTGTTTCAAAATTTACTGCTACAAATTATTGACTCCATTTAATCTTCAACCTCGTCATCATAGAGCAGTTCCTGCAATGGCATGACCCCTTCTTCTGCAGCTTCATCTCCTTCAACCTGACAAACACATCGCGCCTTAAATCAGTCACAATAGGAGTCCGCTTCAGTTGTTGGCTACCATTCAATTTCATACCATACGAGAACATTCAATTGGGCTATGAAAATTAAAGGGAATGTTTTCAATTAATTAAAGTTTTACTTCAAGCAAAGAGTTTAATAAAAAATAATTTAAAAAAAAAACTTGAGACCATATGATCAATTGAAGGCTTGAGAACAGGTGTAGTTTGATGCGTTTCAGGATTGTTTCTAAGAAGGCACTCAATTTCAGTTGTAACAGGTTTAATTAAGGAGGATTAGGATTGTGCTGCATGATGTGTGCTTTTTAGGGTACACAAGACTAATTAAAAACCCTAAACCTATTTGGTCAGAATGCAAGCGCACTATCCTACCGCGTAGTACTTAGGGGTCGATCCCACAGGGAGGCGGTTTAGAATTACCAGACTAACAACTTTGGGTAATCTAGACCTGGCAAATAGTTGGATTGGTATTGAAACTACAGGGGTAAAACAAGAAAGTAAATAAATAATGCAAATGCTAGTGCAGTATGGGATGCAGTCGCACTGGACTGAGTGCGACCAAGGATGCAGGTGAAGTGCTGAAACAGGATGCAGGCTAGGATGCTACTGGTAAAACAGGATGCAGTCTACGATGCAAGTGCACTCTTAACAGAAAATAATTATATTTTTTTTGTTAGGATTATGATTTCGCCACTATACTCTACTTGAGTTAACACAACAATCTACTTAGAATTATGGGGTCTCATCACACGTACTTTATGCAATCCTTTTGTGCCTGGCTACTTGATTTAAGTTTGTAATCAATTAATACAAGCGGACCGTTTGGTAATAATCTATCCTAATCCCCTCTTGAATCTGGCTACCTAAACCACAAATTGCTGGTTTAAGCGGATTGCTAGAAAAATAGAAAAATCGACTACACCCTTGTGTCTAGCTACTCATACTAACTTCCTACAAACAAATCTCAAGCGGGCAAGAATTGGATAAAAACAAATGTAATGAAAATGAGAGAAATGTGTTAACAAATGGTTTATAAGTACTTTTGTGCATGTCTACTTGTCTAAATCTGAAATCCATTAACTCGAGCGGACCGTTTGGTAATAGTCTATCTTAACCTCCCTTTGAATCTGTCTACTTAGACCATAAACAAATAGTCTAAGCGGATTGCTAGAAAGTTAAGAGAATCAACCATACCTTTGTGTCTAACTACTCAATGATAATTTCAATCAAATTTATAACAAGCGTGCAAGTGATCAAATAAATCGCACAACACAATAGACAGAATTAACAACAACCACCCATAATAACTAAAATAAATACTACATTAATTCAAGCAAGAGTAAGAGCTACATCATAATCCTAAAATTGTTTTAGCTACTCATGAAACATAAATAAAATAAAACAAGTTTGAACACAAGCATCACAAGAGAGAAAAAGATAAAGATGCAACCAATCTCCTTGGCTTTCATCTCTAGAATCGGGTGTTGCAACCCTTCATCCTCCTTGCTGTCACCAAGAGGGAGGTAGTTGCTGCCCCAAGAGAGACCAGGCCCGAAGCCCTAGGTCAAAATTCGACCAGAAAAGAGGGGGCAAGAATAAATCTGGATCTGAGAAGGGTGAGAGAGATAGTGTAGCCCTTGGACAGCAACTTTTCTTCCTTTTATTGCTGGCCTCATTAAACATTCCTTGATGTCCTCCTTAATTTTCTCTTTTTCAGCCTGGAGGACTTGAATCACATTCCATTTCAGCCTTGCAATAAAAGAAATCGGATCACAGAGATAGCAAGCTGTCGCTTAAGACACATCATGATTTCCAAATCTGTCTCGGGATGCACCCTGGGATGCGGGTGCACTTACAGACTGCAGCATATCATTGTCTTCAAGCATGCGCCAGGATGCACCTTGGGATGCGGGTGCACCCTCAACTCTGAAATAGAGCAAAAACAACAAATCGGCAGTTTCTCGATCTTTCGTGCAAAAATAGACAAAATGATATAAAATGAACGTGAAAAGGACAAAAATTAGGACGATAATTAGACTTAACCGGACATAAATACCATGTCATTTTCATGTTCATCACTGCAGTTATTTATTTAGAAAAGTCATTACGGTGAACATCAAATCATCTCTCAGGACAAGCCAGATTAAGCTATATAAAATTGTATGAAGTTCAATCCATAATCCCAAAACACTACAAACTTTTTGTATAAACGAACTATTACTCTTCTAAAAGAGAAGATGATGGAATCAATCAAAATATTCTTAAAAGAGGACAAAAATAAAATGAAAAAAAGAAGATGTCAAATTCACCTGAGCAAGTTTCTTGTCTAAGAAATCAAAGCCTAAATGCTCAAGAGAAGATCTGTCTCCCTGATTCTCTCCTCCCTGTTGTTCAACCCGCTCCATAGGAAACTGTATGCCCAGTAAAAGAAATATAAAATAGCAAGTTAGAGGCAACAAGGCTGATAAACGGTTAGAGCAATGAAATTCTAGGAAATTGACCCACGACTGTGGACTAGACCCCCAAGCAATTGAACACAAAATTTGATGGTTTCCTGTTGGTAGAAATGATGAGCTATCAACCAGGTCTGGTCTGGTTAAAACACCATACAAACTCAGACCACATCATGCATGCATATATCTAGGGTTTTATATCGTTCGCTTTCTCATACAAACTTTAGAAACCTAATTTGACAAAGCGATATTGGCGAGCACAAGTACCCGAAACTATAATTTTATTAATGAAACGTAAAAACATAGATCGAAATTGCAACGAGTACCTACTGGCTACTGTAAAGGAGTAGCGAGAGACGAAACTTACAAGTTAGGTCGTCTCCTAGATGATGGCGCGATAGATGGAACTTAGAGGGAGCGATATATGTAACTTTCGTATAGAAACGCCTCCGGGGTTCCTAATTAATGGCAAGACCTGAACCGACATAATGTCTCGTCCAATCGGACCCAACCAAGACTCGATCCGTAGCGCAGTAATTGGTGCCGCGAGACCAGGGTTCCGTACTTCCGATTCTGCTGGTGCTGGACTTAATTGATAGACTGCGGGTTTTTGTGGTTTAAAATAAAAAAGACAATTCGGCCTAATTATTTCTGGACCAATTCTGGTTGACCCGATTTAAAATTTTAAATTTTTTTCAAGCAATTCGAAGTTGGGCCATTGAATTGTCAATTTATAATTTATACTCTTGATCGTTGAAAAATGGACATATAAGAATCAATCTATTTTAATTATTTTGATTCGTTCATTTTTAATTTTTTGATCAAGCATCAAATAAATTTCAAAATTTATAAAATTTTATGACAACGCATCCGTCGTTAAAATGAACAAGATCGACGATTTGGATCGGACGATTATATTTTAAATTTTGAAATTTAAAATAAAAAAGTAAAATTTGGCATTTGTGATACCAAAAAAGTGTGACACTAGAATCTTGCTCATTTTAATAATAGGCAAAAACTATTGCCTTTCTATTAGCGAACGAGTCATAACTGAAATGATCTATGACTGAGGTCATCCTCATAAGTCATAATATATGATTTACAAATTAGGAAAGAAAGTACAAAAATTGACTCACCATGATTTGTAGGACAGGTCGAATTTTATTCTACATTATTCTTAAATCCATATTTAATGTCTATTTGTTAGCTTAATCACGACTCAATTGGTATCTAAATAAATCAAATTAGGATCCACATATTTTTGGGACTAAAATAAATAGTACAGGGCAGTTGGATTAGTATCTAGATCACCGTTTCTTATCTGGTATTCTGAAATTCTAAACATGTAAATTATAAATATTATAGGAATTCTAATCATGAATCAATTTGCATGAACATAATTATGCCACGAAGAATTCGCAAACAATGATTGCAAACCTTCTATTTTATGAAAGGTTTGAAAATGAAAATTCAAGTTAATTATCACATAAAAAGATGTTGCCATTGGACATTTCTTGTGTGTGTGTGTGTGTGGGGGGGGGGGGGGGGGGGGGAGGGGAGAGAGAGAGTTACAATTAGACCCTACATTCATTGAATAACAAAAAAAAATTTACTTGAGAGTTTTCTGAATTGAATTGTAACTAATCTTTTTTCTATGTAATCAAAGAACAATATCGAGTTGTACAGCTAAACCAGGACCAAAAATTATCAATAAAGAATACTTCTATGACCAAATTATGTTCTCCCCAAAAATCCAAATTCGCAACTCAGAAAGTTCCCACTGAGCCCAAAAAGAGATAACAGGCTCAACCGAAAGGAACAAACAATTAGTACTTCTGAATTGTGAATTTGGCCACTCCTAAACCTGTTTTTGTATTAAAAAAAAAAAATTCAACTTCAACTTGAATTTTCATTTTCAAACCTTTCATAAAATAATATATAGGCCTCACTCTTCAGCACTTCTGACAAGGATACCTCCTTCACATGCGCATCACTAGCATAAAACCATGTCTGAACAAGGATCCCACCTTTCAGTGTTTTCTCCCCTCTGATGTAGGCCACATAGTGGCCCCCACTCATGCTTCCAGAATGTTCCACCAGACCTACTAGCCGATAAATAAACTTGGCCTTATCATTAGACCTAAAAACAAGAATTGAATATAAAAACATTAAAATATGCGATGTCAATCATCCTTTGGTAAGTGCCAGTACTACAAGGAGGATCCAAGTGCCCTCAGTAGAAAATAATATGGCTGGTACAGTGTCAATACTAACACAACTCACAAAAGTGAAATGCCTAATCAGACCTGTATAAACATAGTAAATTTGAGAAGTAAAATATTTGAAGACACAATAACCAATATTGGATTTACAAGCAGGTATCCAATGAAAAGCAATAAAAAAAAAAACTAATGTTTCCTAACAGAAAATAAAATTCCATACCTGACACTAAAATACTGAAACACATCATTTCAATAAAATGTAAGCATTTGTGTCAGATTTCTCCAACAGAAAAACTGAACTTTCAAAATACTATAGATACAGGATTGCTTAACAATTTACACATAGGAGCAGCCTTGCAAAAGGATTATAGGACACATACCTCACATGAATAAAAGGTGTCAAATCAAGTATTTCTTCAAAGTTGACATGGCCTCTTAACTTGCTGAGACGGCCCCTAGTATCCTGGCCAAACCTCTTCAGGTGCACTGTCAGTACCTGTGGAGCCCGATCCAGCATATACCTCTTCATTGCATCTCTCATCACTTTCTCTTTCTTATCCCCCTTCCCATGATCCTGGTCATTTGCATTGCTCCGCAATGCCGAACACTTCTCACAGTACCATGCATGCTCACCTGTCAAAAGTTCTGGTTTTGTAAATAGCTCAAGACAGCTCACTACAGATACGGGTTTGTCGGTATCATCCACTTCCTCGCTGTTAAACCCAAACCCAGAAAAAGTAGCGCCACTACCCCAGAAAATTGAGTCAGCATCATCCTCATCCTCGGTCTTCAGATTAGGTCTATTAACAGGCCCCATAGTCTCCTCAGGTTCATTGAACATGTCCCCAAATCCATCAAATTCCGCCTCTTGCTGGACCTCTGCCTCTACATTAACTGTGGAGGAAGCAATTTCTCTTTCTTTCGTGTCTTGAGGTTGCATAGCAATTGCCATACCAGTACTGGTATCAGCCTCATTTTTTGTACTCTCTTGCGTAATAGAGCTCTCAGCAGTTGCTACTTTGACGGAAGTACTGTTAGGAAGACCCAAAGCGTCAATGGTAGAATCTTCGCATGGATCTTGAGAATTAGACTTAGTTAAACTTAATATCGGTTTGGGTGAAGCAGGTTTTGAACTTGACATTGCAATATCCACAGATGAGGAACTACCCTCGAAAACTATTTTTCCAGGCATGAAACCATCCACTTTGATGACAGAGCTTTCCAGTTCATATGACTCAGCGTGAGAATAACCATGCACCCTCTTTTCGACAACCGTGCTATAAATTTCAGAGGTTTCATCCATTAACCAATCCATATCATCATGCACATTTGCTTTTGGAACCATGTCATTTAGTTCATTATACTCATCATGCAGCCAGTCTATATCATCTCCTACGTCTGCTTTTGGTCTTGTGTCATCCACTTCATAATCACCAGACCACCAACTATTATCACCATCAACTTTCCCTATGTTTGCGTGAAGCATATGTTCCTGCTCATCAAACTCCACAAAAGATGACAAAATTCTGGCATCATCAACCTTCACATCAGAAACTGTGTTCCTTGGCTTGTCTGACTGATCTCGCAACAGATCTGCATCATTCACTACCTTCCATCTGACAACTGCGGTATCTGGTTTGTCCAATATAGGTGTGGCATCCTGTTTGTTAGAGACCACACAAGGTGAAGAATCACAGGCAACAGAGTCATTGTCTACCTTTGCAACAGATCCATTGGTTGAATCAGTGGACTCCATTGAGTAAGAGGGACTTGCCTTATTCAAGGTTGTCTGACAATTACCCGAGCTTGAACCACCAGAATCAGCTTTGGAACCAGTGAGCTCCTTCGCACTATCAACAGCCACTTCAATGCTTTGCATGCCCATAACCATGGCTGAGCAGCTGGCATCAGTTTTGGAAGATGTACTGTTTTGGCCTTCTGCAGCATCTCTTACAACAGTGCTCTCTGAAATTGTGATTTCTTGTTTAAGTGACTCCGACTCCTGAACTGGCTTCTTTAACACCATTTTACACTCAGGGTCATCATTGCCAAGACAGCACAATACCTCTGCAACAGCAGCATCATCAAATCCATCTTCTGCAGTCTTGACAGAAATGTTCTTCTTCGGGCCGTCCCCGCATGGTTTGCAAACATTGTTATCTGGGTTCTCTACATCTACTTTACTCTCCGTGCTGCCTGTAACTTCTTCACCAGATCTGACATCAGCTCCCTCGATGAAAAGGACATCTTGTGTCTCTGGTTGCAGCTCAAAATGGTGACTATCAGGTGTGATTTTGCTCTCTGTATGATTGCGACTCTTGGAGGACAACACATCTGCAACTACCTGATTCTGTTCCTCAGTTGCAGTAAAGCCATTGCCCCCTGCTTTAGAAGGGCTACATTCTTCTTTCTGGAAAGTGTCACCTGCTCCAATAAATGTGCTCCTGGGCTGCATTTCAAGAGTTGTGCTATCAGAACTCAGAATCTCCGGTTCAATTAACTTTGCCTCGGGGGGATCCTGTATTGCATCAGCACAATCCTGATCAGTAATAAAGTCCATCCAGGAGAAGCCAGCCTCATCAGCAGCACTGTCTTTAGGGCATGCACCAGACCAATCAACCTCAGCTTTGGAGAGAGCAACCTCTTCAGAGATGTCCGCACCTGCTTCAATAGTTGTGCTCTTAAGGTCAGACACCTCTCCTGCTTTTAAAACTGTGCTTTCAGTTTCACCTGTTACTGAACTGGTACTCTCAGTTGTATCCTCTTGTTTTCTTGTCTTCTCCTCATTCACTGTAGAAGATCTTAGGGCTGGCCTGTCTCTGAAACGTTGTGGCCTTCCTCTGCCCCTCACAAGTGGGGCCCTACTTCCTCCTTTTTTAGCCACTGTACTTGTCTTTTTGGCTGGTACTGGCAGAGACAGGTCAAGAAACGGTTCATGTACTACAGAAGTGTACCTGCATTCCCGACAAGATATTGTGCTTGACAGGCGGCCACTGAACATTGAGTCCACTAAAGTGGGCCCTAGTGCACTAGCACCATCAACTTTGTCAGAATCAGCCTGTTTTAATTTCCGTGCGGAGGCCTCTTCTGTATTCAACCCATCTAGGAGGTACCGAAGAAGTTCATGGCTGTCCTGCTGTTGGTATCCACGAAACTGAGGGGCCTTGGCACAAATACTCCCAAACAAATTCTTTGGGCTCAACACACCTTTATCCTCCCCACCATTGGTTTCTATGAAGAGTTTTCTCAAGGACATTGTGAGCGGGCCTGTGACAAAGGTAGCATTGTTGTCAGGATCAGAGTTTTGAGGTTTCAGGAGGGATTCACGAAACATTTTAAGGGCAAGCAGGTTTTGTAAGACTGAGTTGAAGAAACATGTATTCCCAAGGTTAGATAGGCCTCTGATGTTGTGGTGGTGGGGCCCAGCATAAAATGATACAGATTCTTCTTTTACATCTGATTTCATGGCTTTGGTGTAGTCAGGTTCTGATGTCGGTTTTGTTGTACTTACTATTTCTTCCTGCTATGTACAGTAAACAAAAAAAAAATGTGGGTAAGTTAGGAACTATGGCTCAACAAATATTACTAGCGAGTAGTTTTCTGTTATCTAGACCACTTTAATACCAGTCACAAAACTGCCAGCAACTGAACACCTCAATCAGTTTATATCGGTCTATGATTTCCACTAATAGAACCGCAATCTTACCTCACGAACTTTCTTTTTCCTAAAAAAAAAATATCTTGTCTGTGTCTAGAACTACACTTAAGTGCCACAACTAAGCATGGATCTGATATCAGCTGGTACATACAATTCAGTGGCACCAACCTGACTGGTATAGTATTAGATATCAGAACCATAATTCACAACCTAAACAAAGTTTTGATAATAAAGCCAACAAACAAATATAAAACAGAACAGTGGAAAAATAAAACATCATCAAGCAATTAATGCATGAGAATAGTACTTCAACAAAACCCTATTGCACAATTCTTGACAACAAGGATCTGCATTGTATAACTGAGACCCTTTTTAAAAAAAAAAAGGACCACATTATGTTTCTCATGTAAATGTTTGGCATTATGACAGAGTGGTTATGCACAATTGGAATCCCACAATTATTTCTCTTTGGAATCTCATAATGTATAATTTAAACACTCTATTATATGGTTTATAACAAATAAATCTTTTTCAACAATTGGCATCACATAACTGAAGTCGTACATCGCAACACATCAGAAACAACAATGAAATGGCAGAAAATGCTGACATATACTTTTTTTGCATTGAAATCTCAGAAAATGCCAATAAAAGCTACATGTCAAACATGCAAGGATAGGAATGCATAGACTACGATAAGCTTCTTATAGTACTATACTAGCTACAACAATGACCCATAACATTTAGAATTCTTGTTGTATCAGATGCATCACTAATTACCTATCATAATAATTTTCTCACCAATGTATTGACTCTAGGAAAGGAAAATGCTGATAGTAAAATAAAAAAAAGTATCAATAAAATATAATGCAGCATTCCACCTACCTCTATAGATGGCATCTCGATTGGTACTTCGGCATTACACAAGAAACACCAAGCCGTACCATTGCTAGTGGGTCCCACTGCCCAGTTGTGCCTATCCTGCTTGGCATGACGCCTTGCATGTCCATAAGGCACTTCTTTGTCAACTTCACCACCACAGAAACTCCTCCCACAATCCAAACAGACCCATATTGGGTTACTGTTGGGTTTTGCCTCACCCCCTTTTGGCCCAGACCCACCTTTCTTCTTCTTCTTCTTCCCTCCACCGCCTTTTCTGTTACCTTGTGGCATCTCATCACGGCAATGGTCGCAGGACGAGAACTCATTATTTGAAGAGAGAATTGAAAGAAGGATTTTGTTCAGGTGGGCATCTCCCTTTGTATAGTGACCACAATCTTCTCTGGTTTTGGTTGTTTCTTCTTCATTGGTAGTATCGGGTTTTGGCTCTGATTGGTCCCGGTTCGGATCCGAATCAGATCCCTGCGACCTTGTCTGCTTTCGGGGGTTTCGGCCTTTAGGTTTCACTCTCTTCCCCATTAGTTATTTGTAATTAGGTGGTAGGACCTGGAGTGATTAGAGAATTTGAGAGAATTAGAGGAAACTTGGAGGAGAAGATCAAAAGGAGTAAGAAGAAAGCTAATTCGGTATAACCAAAATTTGGTGTAAACAAGAAACTATATGAGAGGTACTTATGGCGTCTAAATGAAAAGGGAAATTCAGGTAAACAGACTAGCACTGTTTCCTTTTCTAGTTGGGTTGTTAAAAAAATTATTAAATTTGGAAGAAGCTTAAAAAAAAAGTGGGTTATATTTGGGGAGATAGAAAATAGCACGCACCAAGATTTAGTGATGATATCGAGTAGAACCCAGATCTTTTTCTGCTAAAAAAAATGGGAAAATTACAAACTTGTTGTGAAGAAACAACCAGTAGCGAATTAATCTGATTAAGGATTTGGTACAGAGGTTCTCTCACCCGAAACAAATAAGTACTTCGAAGAAGAAGAGAGAGAGAGAGAGAGAGGAAGGTAGAGAGAGGCGGAGGTTGGAGGCACTGTTTTGTTTTTTGCTTTTTTTTTTGCTTTTTTTTTTGTGTATATTGTGAGAGTACCCCAAAAAAAGAGACGGAAGGGGAAAGAGGAAGACGGAAGAGACTAAAATCCTCTGCAGCCTTTTTTGACTGCTCCAAGCAGTCTTTTCTTCTTTTTTTTAATATTTCAAAATTTAAAAATTCAAATGGAGAATCCAAACCGTTGAACTTGTTAAATTTTACCGGCGATGCATTTTCATATAAATTTTATAAAATTTGAAGTAGATTTGATACTTGATTAAGTGACATAATTATGAACGTATTAGAATTAATCTAACCAGATTCGTTCATTTGTTGGCCTCTCGATCTAGTATCAAATCAACTTCAAATTTTATAAAATTTATATGAAAACGAATCGCCGGTAAAATTTAACAAGATCAACGGTTTAAATTTTACATTTGAATTTTTAAATTTTGAAATATTAAATAAAAAAGAAAATGACTGCTTGGAGCAGTCAAAAAAAGACTGTCGAGGATTTCATTCCGAAGACGGAAGGGTTTATTTATTTATTTATATATATATGTTGGGTTTTTTTTTTTTGTATTTCTAATAAGAGCCTTTTGGGTCAGATATAAATGGGCTTAAATTTGTAATTAGTAAAGCCCAAAGCTAACCGGACTTGAACTAGCCGAGAGAAAATAGAGAAGACAAGGGAGGTTTTTGGGGTCCGCTGTGGCGGTGCGTCCAATTAGTGTGCAACTGAGTTGAAACGGGTCACAAACAGAATTCACAATGTAATTATCAATCCTTTGATTACTACAATTCAGATTTGAATCCATGTTCAATATTTTTCGTTTGTTCTCATATATTTTATTACAGAATTCATATGTATTTATTTCGATTGTTCTCATATATTTTCCTTTGACACTTGATTAATTATATAGAATCCAATCTGTTATATTCCTATTTTAATTTTGTCATAATTACTGCTATTAGTTTAAGATTACTCTATCTTTCCTCAAATTAATTAATAAATAAATATGCAGAGTAGTAATGACTTGGATTGAAATTTATTTCAATAATTCAATTATTATTCTCATGTCCTTCTGTATTTATTTTATTGCGGCAAGTATATGATTTTCAATTAAATTTGTTCAGTCTCAGACACCTAAAAAAATAAGTCATAAGATTATTCAAGATTACGTCCTTCGAAATAAACCATGAAACCAGTGACATGACAAGATGACACCAGTGATTGTTCAATGTATTGTTAGTATGCTGGCAACTTGCTACACAAATTAGTTGCAAAAAAGTGTGGCAAAGGAACTAGCTAGCGGGGGAACTGTAACCTAGCCTTGGTTTTTAACCTCGGATTAAATACGCTTATTCCATTATATATTGGTAAGCTTTATAACTTTCCTTAAATCATCTAAAAAACAAGTCCAAATGAGAAAATTATTGTTGCAATATGACAACATTTGTGTTTGGATGTAGTCATGTAGACCGCGTTCGGAGGCTGTGTCCACAGTGTAGGATCGATCGAGCCCTGGGGCGGATGTAGTCTAGAATTCTAGATGCATGTAGCTAATAGAGATTGTGCTTCATCCGATTCTATTTAAGTTATGTATCAAACTAAATCTCTCTCTTCCTCTACACCCCTATAGTAGAGAGAGATACTTTTTTTATTTTGCTTGATTTGAGATGAGAGTGAATGTTCTTGATATAAGACGTCTGATACTTGGTTCTTAGATTGTGAACTATTTATATATATAACCAATTACCATCACTGATTAGATAGAGAAGACGTACATAATTCGACTTGCCCTATTGGTGCATGTAATGATGTAATAAGCTCGTAAAAGGAGTTTGGTTTTTTTCTTTTAAAAGAAAGAAAGAAAGAAAAGCTTCGATCTGCTACATATATATTATGATGTGAATTTCATATATATAGTCATCTGCTTACAGCGTTATGCCTTTCTGATACCTTCTGTCTCATCTTCTTTCACATCCTAAATCCTTTGCTTGTATAAAAATGAATGATAAATAATATATATCCTATATTCCTATTGCATTCTCATTAAATTAAGTAAATAACGACATTCAACTAAAAAACGCTAAGTCATAATCGCAGGTAAACGCATTATGGTTTGGTGCTAATTATTAAGTATACTGACCACTAGTCTGAAATATAATCAGCTTTATTAAAATAAAATATCAACTACATACAAAGATAATTGACAATAATTTTTAAATACTTCATTACAGTCTTACAGACCCTAGCTAGACTTTTTATTAATACAAAGAACAAGCTATTTCTTAAAATCACCACAATTAATGGCAAAGACCTCCCTCTTTCTTCAAAAAAAAAAAAAAAATCACCACAATTATTCTTGTAAGCAGTAAAAATAATAACTATGCCAGCCTAGTTTATAAATCCAAATCTTCTTAATTTTTCCGCCAGTTCCTCAAATGTAAATGGAATGTAGAGGAAGTCATCTGCACCTAGCAATATAGATTGCACTCCAACATCCAAAGAATCTGTGACAACCAGTATTTTGGAGGGATCGCCAAATGCTCTCAAAGCAGCAATGACCTGCCACATAAAAATTTCCATTAAGAAACTATTGTATTAGATAACTCTTGTTGCAAATATATGCATACCTAAACAAGTTGTGCAACTGCTAATATTTTCACAGCAACCATGCTTAATTACCACGGCATATGACAATTGACAAGTCAATAAACAGTAGACATTTCAACTTACAATTGAATCTAAATTAGATATCTGAGAAAAAAACTAGCTTACCTCAAAAGTAGTGATAGGGCGCCACCGCCACATCCCAACAACAGTCAAATCAAACTTCTGATCTGACTCTAAACATAGTGCTACCTCCTCAATGTCTTGAGCACCCATGGTTACGAAGCCATGTTGTTGGAGCTCTGTGCGGTGAAACACACTGTCCATGAGCAAATCCGCAACCACGAGAGCTCGGAACCTTATGTCGTAGTTGTTGGATGCCATCTAATTGGCCTTAATTACTGCTAAGAAATAGTGTAATTATGCATTGGAATTATTACGTAAAGGAGAGTGCCTATATAAAAAAACTATAGTAGTAATTATTATTTTTAACAGCTATTATAATAAATTAACAATAACAGTTGCTAAATTCTGAACACTCTAAAACATATCTTTCCCTCCATGCCAGAAAACAAATAATGAAGAAGATTTCTCTCTGATGGACTGCCAGAGGACCTGTTTGACCAAATAGCGATAGAATGGATGGCTCCAGAAAAAAGCAAAAAAAAAAACTATCTCCTTTGTTGTTCTCAAGAACTACGAAGAAACTGGAATGGAAGTTGCTTGTTTCTATTCGTTTTCTTTATTTTTTTATTATTTTTTGTAATTTAAAGTATAAACTTCAGATTTAATTAACTAGCTACTGGCTAAATTCTATACTTTATTATTATTGATATATAAAGGTAGGGGCTTGACCCCTTTTTTCATTCAAAAATAACAGTTGCTAAATAGGGGTTGCCAAAGCCCCTGTCTGTAGTAGTAATTATATTATTAAAATTATTTATTTTGCCTTCGATTCAGTCATATAGGCACTAGCTAGCCAATTACTTACCCACAGAGTCTTATATACAGAGCAGAATGTGAAGAAAACAACTGGAAGATTTATTTAATTATCAAATAAATTCATTTTATGTGCTGAAAATTTTCAAGAAACTTCGTGTTCGGCAATCAACGCCTGTTGCATGCGCATCTTGGTAATTAAGAGTATCTATTAGTATTGACAACATTATATCAGTATTTGGAAAATAAATACACTGAGAAAAGCCTCGTCATATAAATTGCAATTTAATTTTCAGAATTTTTTTTATTTGGGTTTACACATTTCTAGTTGAGGTTTTGCACATATAATAGATGTTGCGGATATTGCTTATACAGTCTATAGACATGGTTAACAAACACTTGCTTGTTACTCACTTTCCGCCTTGGCCTGATCTGGTAGATCGATCATTTTTCTTAACTAACAAAATAAATATTTATTAGGTTTAATCTTGTACTGCATTCTTCTTTAGTAACAAAAAAAAGTTTACTACGCTTTCATGTATCCCTTCTAGAGAAATAAAAAAAAAAATAATCTGTCCTTAACCCACTACCCGTATATATTTCTTAGCATATGACTATTATGGATATTTAGTTTTGGATCTTTGTTTTCTACATTTTTAGGTCACAGTTGGTTATCCACGAAAAATACATAATCAGTTTATAAATTATCGTTTGGGATTACTAGAACTCAGTTTGAACGGAAAAAAGAAAAGAGAAAGAGATATCTATTTTAGCTAAGTAATTATTCATTTTCTATAAAAATTATGGGGTCCAGAACCTCATTTTTGCCTCAAAAAAATATTTTCTATAAAATTGGTTTGATTTGGAATCTAACTATAATAGCATAAGCTGCTTGATTGACTCCAAAATAATTTTAAATTGAAGTTCTGGTAGCCGGTAGGGTAATTACATCGAAAGACTTGTGAGGAGACTCCAAACGGCATTCCTTATTCGCAAATAAGTCATATTATTCACCCAAATCAAATTCTATGTTCTCATGCATCCACACACCCTTCTAGTAGCTCGAGGGGAGGGTGAATAGAAAAAAAACGTAAGTTTGGTACATTTTGGATTAAATTCCTAATTCTTAAATCAATCGCAGAAATTAAGCAACTAAATCGAAAAAAAAATTAAACACGCACGACAACAATAAGGAAAAAAAAAGGCAAATTGAGTGATAGAGAAATAGACACAAACTTGATAATGGAGTTCGGATAAATAGTTTCGGGTTGCCGATCTAGCTGCACTTAAGACTTCACGTCACAAACAAGCCTCTGTTCCTATGTCAAAAGAGATTCGCAACCTCCGGATGTGTCTTTCTATTTTGATCGCAGTCCTTGATAGAGAGATTCACAACCTCCGAGTGTGATGAGCCGCCTGCTAAATAGAAGACTGAGAGCGAGGGGAGCGAGGGTTGGAAGAGTAAAGCGAACAACAAGTAACCGATGAGAGGGCAAGTCGGATTGCGTATGTTTTTTTAGAAAGGTGAGTAAATCCACTTATCTAGACAATTTATGAATGTTCAATAACAATGATTATCTTATCATCAAAACATATAGAAATAAATGAAAACAATATATCATTTTTAATCTCAAAAAGATTTTACTATGATGATCACTTAGCACTTATATGAACTATTTAAATTTTAGGATATACAATTTATAATACAAAGTATATATTTCCTTTGATTTAGAACTTGCGTGTACGTGAAGTATGATCATTCTACAAATTTTAACGGGAATTTTCATAAAAGAATAATAATAAACATGTAATACAAGATTGAGTTTTGATAGAGAAGCTATGCATAGTAGGATGATATATTACACGTTTATATTGGCGTGCTAATTTAAGCAAAATGTAATATTGTCATGATAGTTTTAAAACTTATCAAAATTTCTACTATTTATTAAATTTAATTGTTACATGTTAATAATCACTGCCTATGAATTTACTTTTTAAATGCTTCAATGAATTTTTCATATACTATATAATGTACGATTGTCCGTTGTGTCAATACTTACTCACACTATTTTGTACTAATGCAAATTTATTTATTCAGTAAAATGCAACCGTTCATAGCTGTTGAGCACCATGATGTTTCGAATTTTTTTTCCAAATACAGCAAAAATATTGAGTATTGCACAATTCACACTTGAGTATTGCTCCATATGCATAAAAAGTGGTCATCACGAGTTGGAGCGTATTTAGAGAGTGATAAGCACATCCCTTTTCTTTAAACCATTTCAAACAAATATATAGTATGTATTTGCAACAGTGCATCACATTCTGTTTGTATTCAAGCAGCTACAAGTACAAGGATATAGAAATGGACTCATGGACGGAAAAGGTCCATATTTTTAATTCTCTTGTTTAGTTTTATTTTCTTCTGCTAGACTCCAATTTGTAAAGTACTAAAACATAAAATTGAGGAAATTTAGAAATGGACCCATGTCGCTTTTATAATTAGTTTTTTTTTTTTTAGATTAAAAAAGAAACAGAAACGGCAAGGAGCTTAGTTTTCTTCCATACACATTGCAGTTGCAGAAGTTCAATTGATACTGTATGCATATATATTTATACAAAACGTGGCGCTTGCCTCTGATAAAAATCCATTCAGTACTAATTTCTACAACAAAATAAATCAAAAGATTGCATCAAGAATGCTAACCAAATATATCAAAACCCATATTAAAGTTGCAAATATAATTGCCACTAAGAAATAGTCTAAACAAACATGGTGCTCTAAAAGAAAGGCCACAAACCATCTTTATCCGGCTTCTTCACAAACAAATCATTGTACTCAGGCCGAGACGTCTGTTTCAAGGAGTTCAGAAAAAAAAGAAAAAGAAAAAGAAAAAAAAAAAGATAGATATCAATAATACGCAGAGAAAAAGTGCAAATTGGAAATTCATCCTCTGATAAACATGGTAGCTATAAGAAGTTGAGAACACAATAACAAATCATTATCACACCACCAAGTTGCTGATAAGGGTGAATGTGTACATTCTGGTACAAAAGGGGCTAAATACCAGTATGACTGGTATGATACTAAACAGTATATCAGTCAATTGAGCACTTAAAAACTATACCTATAACAAAGAAAATCTTAAACCAATTTCCGAAACGAGGTAATTAGACAATTCATATATTCAATTAAACCCAAATCAATTCCACCATCTAATCTGGCAAGTAATCCAAAGATCTCAGCACAAAACAATCCCATCCACAATAAACTCGATGAATAAATACAAAGTAAAGAGGAACATTAGATAGCATGGAAACATAAACCAGGTCCTTGAAAATGAGAAAGGCGACGATGAAGAAGAGCACGAAGAGGATCTCGAACTCCGCCAGGCGCACGACCGAAAACACCGAGTTCACCGCCTTGCTCAACCCTGAATCTCCATGCGCCCGGTTCACCGATCCACCTTCTGCACCGCCGCGTCGCTGCCGCATTTTCGAGTCTAGAAGAGAACTGATTATTCTTCTCAGTTCTCAGGCGTCTCTTTTTGACATGTTTTTTCCAGTCACGCCCACATGTTTGACTGAATTTAATATCGGCCCAAAAACTTAACTTCGTGTCAAATAATTCCTCCTTATTATCGTTAATTAAATTTGCTTTACTAGAATTGCAAAATAATAATAATATGAGAAACTTATATTTATTATTATTATTATTATAAGAAATGCATATTTGTTGTTGTTGTTGTTGTTGTTGTTATTATTATTATATGTATTCCTTAATTAAACTCCTTTGTTTAATTTTTTTTTTGGATTAAATATGCGTTAATATGATTCTTGATTGATTGCTTTTATGTGAAACAGGAGAAAGGATATGCTGTTTGCAACGTGTGCAACATATATTTGCTTACGAACTTTTCGCAGCGGTTTCCTTAATTGAATATGCCTTAATAAAAGTCCTGCGGACTATACATTTGTTTAGGTCAGAATGTAGTACGTGTCACGTCCTTTTCTCATCTTCCCTCCTTTTAAAAAAAAAAAAATTAGCAAAAGGAAATTTCAAGGCTCACAGGACGGGAGAGAGAGCGAGAGCTTCAACAACAATGCAAATACTAGATCACCATGAGAAAAGATACATGAAACCAACCATACAGAATGAGGGAACGAAATTTGGAAAGTAACACAACATCGTTCAAAAAATATGCCCAATATACTGAAAGATAGCACATATGTTAACCGTACAAAAAAGAATCTCACTATGCTCATCAATACAAAAAGCCCAAAGAAACAACCAGAAAATTACTTTAAAATATCCCTAAACCCTCTTCCAATACAAGGATGTCATCTACAGGACTGCCTAAATACTGAAGAAAAAAATATTAACTAACAACCAAATGTCAAGCCACATTGATGCATATATTTCAGTGTATCATATAACTATAGTCATACTAGTTCATATCACAACCATCGAGATGGGCCCTGATTTCCAACCTGTTTTGCCCGAGAAGGTTTCTGCTCTTCAACCGAATGTCTTTTTTTCATGGCAGATGAAACAGTCGGACTAAGAAAATCATGACTTCTCTGCGTACCAGTATGTGAGTTTGTTCGCCTTACAGATACCAAGCTAGTTTGTTTCGTCAATGTAGGTCTACGATTATTACTACTATTGTTAATCATCCCAGAACTGCCAGGTGAGCTCCATCTGGTACCATTTACACAACTTTGACTCCTTCCAACATTAACTCTGGAATTGTAATTAGGGGTTTTTCTAGGGCTTGGTATGTTTCGGCTCTCCATTGTCTCAGCTGAGTACATGGTCTCGTCATCTCCAGAAGCAAACCCATCATCATAGCATCTCTCATGAACTAAATCTGAATTAACTGGAGAGCAATTGCTCTCTTGATTTGATTCTACCTCACTTCTGCTAGGACTTGGTTCGTCTCTAACCCTAGATGGACCCAGAACTGCGCCCACACTCGTGCTTAAAGTATCATCATTTTTATAACAGTTGTTATTATTGCTTCCTTCAGATAACAATTGTTTGAGGGGAAGA
This sequence comes from Rhynchospora pubera, assembly GCA_028095005.1. Taxonomy (NCBI): domain Eukaryota; kingdom Viridiplantae; phylum Streptophyta; class Magnoliopsida; order Poales; family Cyperaceae; genus Rhynchospora; species Rhynchospora pubera. Next base: position 59,286,198 of record CM051459.1, on the reverse strand, counting down.
GGTAGAAATATTGAAGTAGGTGCAGCTGGCACTGTTGTCTGCACAGGCCGTGGAGGGAAGTTTATGTCCAGTAGCTGAACCCTAGGATTGGATGAGCTGGAGTCTCCATTGTCATGCTTTGGCGCAGTACACTGGACCTCTCCAGATGAAACTAATCTAAGGGGCAGGGACAGCTTCGGATTGCTAACCTCGTCCAAGCTTCCTTTCCAGTGCTGGCGCAACCAGTCAAGGATGACTGGTACAGGTATGCCAAACTGCATGGGAAGGTCCTTTCTAGAGAGTGAATAGGCACATGAACCTGAACCAGCACTGTTACCAGCACGGCACATTGGTGAGGTAGCAAGCTTCATGGGGTCACATAGCATGAAGGCCAGGTTTCCATGCATGTCAAAACCGGCCGAACCAGCAGAGAAAGAAACGCCATCAGTTGAGAGCTTTATCAGATTGTCAGTGGAAATGACAACTTTTCCCTCATCAATAGTAAGGTCATTCCTAGGCTTGGTGTGGCCCAGGAGGTATGTGGTATTACCAAGGTCGATGGTTGTGGTGAAGCCAGTTTTGATGTAATGTGGAGTTGAGTCAGAGTCGGCTAGGTCAAGCCCAACTATGGTTAGGTCCAGGATAGAGCTTGTGATGAAAAACCTATGCAGAATAAAAGAGAGATTAGTAGGGCTATTTTATGTTCCTGTAAATAAGTTGTGTCTATGGTCCATATACATAGCAAAATAAATTTCTTACATAAGGTGCATTAAATGGCAGCTACTGCTACCATACAGATAAGATTAAATTTCTGTCAAGCCAACAAAAGTGGAAAATAAGATCAAGGCTAACATCACTGCCTGAAACATATGTATAGCTTGGTACTAGTACCAGCTGAGAACCTAGTATTCAATGAATAACATTTTTTTTTCTCAAAAAATGAAACGGAAGCTGCTTTTATGACTTTAAAGTGGATTAGGTAAATATTTTATTGCCGATGATTAAAGAAATTTGGTTTCCAAGCAGAATTAGTAAGAAGCTTTTTCTTATCCAATGTAGGTGTTGGAACATACACATACCATGTCCAAATTATACTAATTTGAGTAACAAGCACACTTCATCTGATTGATGAAAGGCATATATTTACAACCAAATTTATTTGACTACTATGACAACAAGAGTCAATATTCGTAAAAAATAAAATAACTCAAATTATAGATTAGTTATTATTTGAAATAGGCCATATATAACAGATTTTGTTCAATTTGAGAACCATTTGCTAAATAATCAAATGCCGATAATATGAAACCAGTAACTCTCCAAATTGCTAATTATAACATCTCTCTCCCCCTCTCTCTCTAGAAATTGACAAGTTGTAATGAGTTCCTTACTTATAAGGCCTAATTGAGAATAAGAAGAAAAGAATTGTACCATTGTAAATCCTACCAAGGTCTCCAGCCAAAAGCTACTGAAACAAGACTTAAAATATCCAAATTTAAAAAAAAAATCTATTAAAAAGAGTTTTGTTTCTTAAGAAAAAAATCACCTTTGAGGTACAAGCTGAGCTGCAACTCTCCCAAATCCAAGCCTAATCTCATACCCTGCCTCAGCTGCTGCAACAGAAGGTATATTGGCATGGGTTGTCAAAAGGAGCCCCCGGTGTATCATGAATCCAGTACCACACCTTCTGTTTCTATCTTCTCCAGTCAAGGCATAAATGGAGGCAATGGCTGGCCCCTTCGCTGCGAAAATGCTGCCCTTGACTCTCTCTGACCGGCCACCACCACCTGAGCAGAAGCACCAACCCTTTTCCCCTAAAACCCCCATTTGTAACTAAGCCACTCAATTAAGCAATTTTAACAATACCCCTTTCTGTTAATAGGTCTCTTATTCCAGGTAAATTTGCAAAATTTCAAAAAGCCCCTTACTGAGACTTCTTCTTCTTCTTGCTACTTCTGGTAGAAAATAAGCACTGGACAAATCCCTTCTCTCCCTTTACACTTTTGTAAGGAAGCCCCTCAAATTAGCCATTCTTTCCAAAAATACCTAACCCTCTTAGCCGTCGCTTTCTTTAAGCTACAACAAGGCATGTGATTGATGGTGAACACTCATGTACTTCCCACGTTGATGGAGAACTCCAACCAATTAGTTATTGGTCAATGCTGCTTCCTTTCCAACAGTACTAATTTCAAATAAATGCAAGCTTTTATGAGAATTTAACAAAACCTCCTCTATTCTTAATTCCTCCAATTGCTGTCTGGAGGAACCACGCACTACAAATGCCTAACAAGAAAAGGAAAATCTAACAAAAAGCACTTTGTTTGCAAAATTTCAACACATCCCTTTCCTTCCTTCTCACTAATTGTTAGAGAAGAAGAACTAGAATGATCAGTAATCAACTACAACTCCAGTTCCTAGTATTGTGCAAGTACTATTCAAATTCAAACCACCTGATTTCTCAAAAACTTCGCCAATGTAGTTCTCTTCCGCTTCTATTCACGATCTCAAAAGGAAGAGCAACACGACTCGAGCGATTTAATCTCACGCGGAATCGCCAATTCTTTGTTGAGTAGAAGTGTAGAATCACCCGAGGTTTTCCTTTTTAGTCTTCGCTTTTGAAGTGCAATTATTGCATTTGAGAAGTGTTAATGAAAGATTTTTGAGTTTGTTTTGGATCTGAGGGAGAGGGAGAAGAATTGACACGATATGTTGAAGAGAGAAGATTTCGGGTTCGGGTTTGGGTTTAGATTTGGATTTTTTCCTTGGGGTCCGCTAATGGTCAATGATGTTGCTGTCATTCACTCATTCATCGTTTGGCGTTTGCAAATTGCAAGGCCTCTTCAGTCGGATCGGGTAGGAAATAATACCCGATCCGATCGGGACCAATGAAACAGTGGGCTAATAATTTCATTTAAACGGGCTGAATTGAGTTTTTTTTTTTGGGGAAATTGTTTTTATGCCACCTCAAAAGAAGGAAATTGTGAAAATGCCACTCAAAAGTTAATTCTTCCATAAATGCCACCATGACCATGTAAAAGTGCTACATGAACCCCAAGAATTATCCCCAAGAAGAACCAGATGGTATAATCAAACCTGAAAAGGCCGACCTAGAATATTTCTGAAATAAAATTCATTTAAGAATAAACCAGTAGAAATTCTAAAAATCCTTACAAAATTTAATTTTCTTTATGAGTGACTGGCACCTCAGTGCAAACAGCACAATTTACAAAGAAGCACTTAAGGCAACAGAAACAATCCACCAACCGACAGTCGGTTTTGTCAAACCACAAGACATCACAGGGCGAGCAATAGAAGTACAATTTAAGCAAAATAATACAATTATCCAATTGTTGCTTAAATTGACTGAAGAAATTGAAGATCTGAAAGCAGTAGTCAAGAAAATAGAAGTTTCGAAAGGAAAGGAAGTCACTCAACCTGACGACCTGACTGACTCCCTAGATCAGATCCAGCAACAACTTCAGAAGCTAAGCTTAGGAGAGCCCAGCAAGCCGGCAATACCTAAACCAAAAGGCAAACATTTTGTGTTTAAAAACCCAAAAGAAATATTTGAAGCCGAGAAAAAGAAGGCAGCATGAGCAAAACACAAACAGAGACGGCAAGATCGTCAGTATCGGAAAGGGATACAAACCAAACTCCCACTGTAGAAGATCAGATCCGTGGCTATCGCCTTGGGTCTAGGCTCAGATTTGAGGCTCAAAGAAGGCTACCTGGTCAATCTCGACGGTACCAACGAAGCCTTGAGTCACAAATGAATCCTGATGCTGAGCTCAACATCTCCCAATACAGACGAGCACAGCAAGTCCCAGCAGAAACTCTGTACCAAGCCGGATGGTCAGAAAGCAAACACCGGGTATACCAACATTACTCGGATGAAAGAACATTGGTCACAGATGGCCAGCAAGTAGAGTTACCTTTCATTTCTGAAGAGAGCTTTAACAGGCTTTTACAAGAAGGACTCCAACATTTGCATATCGGACTAATTATGGTCCGGTTATACACGCTGCACAGGCGGAGTGCAGGTGTGAACGCACTAGTGTTAATCAGAGACACTAGATGGCGAGATGATAGAGCTGTTATTAGCTCAATGGAGATGGATCTTACATCTGGAACGCAGTTGGCATATACTGCTCCAGATATGACTCTAAGTATCCGTGACTTTAGAGATCACATTCAACTAGTGATTCAAACTCACGGGTATGAAGGATGGCAAGGTGGTGAGAGTAATCTTTTACTCTCAAGATCTCTAATTGGACGACTATCCAATACAAACTACACAAATTACAGATACAATGTTCAGAACGTGGCAGACCACCTAACAAGCCGAGGAGTTCAGGCCATCCCTGGCTCGCAAAGGACAACTGCAGAACTCCAAGGGAGACAGTGGCTTGTAAGACCAGCTGTTATCTTACAAATCCAAAATCCCCAAGCAGCACGAATTCGAGCAAGGACGGACGACTCATTGTCTGTTAGATTTTCGGGATATGCAACAACAACCCCCGAACAAGAAATTATTCGTGGAGAAAATGATGAGGAAGAACTCGAACAAGAATTCATCAATCTACTCACAATAGATGATGATTGGCCGTACGAAGATGATCCAGAATTTCCAGAAATTTATTCAGACCCTGAGGAATTCAGTGAAGATGACGAAACTGAGCAAGATGATGGTTCCTTATTGGGGAAATGGTTCTTGGCAATACTAAAAGCCGAACAAACTGAACCAACAGTTGAAATGCTGGAACCGATCAACCCGTATCAATGGTTTGCTATTGAGCAACTAGATAGCGAAGATGAACTCGTACAAATGACATTTACAGAGTTTAATTGGCTAGAAACCATTGATGCAGAAAGTGAGTGGTTTGAGGAACAAGCCCTCATGATGACTTGCCAATGGGATGAGTCAGATGAAGATGAGATACTCTCTACGGTGCAATTCCTATCTCAATTGGATGCACCGGCAAACCAAGATGAAGACTTGCTAAGTCTTCTAGCGAAAGGTGGTGGGGAAGATGTCAGTTTCCCAAATTCTAAAACAAAGTGGGACGAGGATCTATTCGAGACAGTTTATATGGTAGAAGAGATGGAATACCCACAATTCAAAAATCTCAAAAAGAAAGTGGAGACTGTACTCTCAACTGCAGAGTCTTCACTTACAAGAATACCACCTGAACCAATCATGGGACCGGCCATGTACCCACCTGGTTCAAGGCAACCCCAGAATCCCCAAATCCCAGAGATAAAGGCACGGTTAGACAACATCCGCGGTGGCTATGCAAGGCAAATGAACGAAAGGTTTAACCTGCCAACAGCCCAAGCCAGTCAAGGTGAAATTCTAGTCTTACCAGAAGATATTGGGCTATACTCAGAAGTTATCTCCCGATGGGAATTAATTACTCTCAATCTGATAAATGAGAGAAATTGGACAGATAACAAATCTAAGGTCAATTATATCGAAAACCTCCTAGGCGAAATAGAGAAAAAGACCTGGATTCAGTGGAGAATGGCATTCCCCACTGAATATGAAGAATTAGTTAACATTGCCGATGATCCACAAAATGTAATATCACAAATCAGACGAATGTTCCTGTTGGAGGATCCTACAATCGGGTCCACTGAAGAGCAAGATCGAGCGTACAACGACCTGGAGAGACTTTCATGCACAATGTGAAAGATCTTTTCGATTATATAAATGATTATAAGATTTTGGCGGCAAAATCAGGAAGGATGTTTATATCTCCTGAACTCTCAACAAAATTTTTTAGAAAGATGCCTCCAATCATTGGTGGAGAAATTGAGAAGGCGTTTGCTGAGAAATACCCAGGCAATACTGTAGGTGTTATTCCAAGAATACATTTTACCTACCAGTACCTGGCAGAGCAGTGTAAAAGAGTTGCACTCCAAAGAAGCCTCAAAAATCTCTCATTCTGTAGCCGCATACCAGTGCCAGGTTATTATCAAAAGAACAAGAAGTATGGTCTTCGGAAGGCGAAGACATACCGAGGCAAACCACATGATACGCACATCAGAGTATTCAAAAGGAAGCACGCAGATAAAGTAAGAAAATGCAAGTGCTTTATATGTGGTGAGGAAGGACATTTTGCCCGCAATTGTACAAGGCAAAAGGGCAACATTGCAAGAGCAGCTATAGTCGAAAATCTAGATCTAGATGACGACTAAGATGTGCTCTCGGTAGATCAAAATGAACCAGATAGCGATGCAATCTGTTCATTTTCTGAAGGGGAAGAAAGTACCAGTCATTCTTTGATGGCTGGTATAAATGAGGTCCCATACGAAACCGTAATGATGATAACAAGTGAAGAAATCTCATGGCGAGTGGTGACCTCAGTGCCGTAAAAAATCCAAAACTGTGCGCATCAATGGGAGGACAATAGTCCAGTGGCGCAAGAATTCATGAGATGTCTGTTTTGCAAGGAGCAGACTAACCCAAGGATGAGAGCACATTGTAGTATATGTCATTTGACTGTCTGCCCAATGTGTTCAAGATTCAACTTGGGAAGAAAATTGGCAATCCAAAGATCAAATCTCCAGTATGACAACAAGGATACTCTAATCAATGAGCTGATTGGGTATACAAATTTCCTGTTAGCGGAAAACCAAAGGCTAAAGGAAAGAATTGAAGAATTGGAGATGAAAAAGGATCTGGACGAGCGGGACCCAACAAAAGGAAAAGTTCCCAATCTTGAAGAAGTGGATTCGGATGGCGAAGCAATTGAAAACTATATCCAGAAACAAAATGGAATAGTAATCAAGATGCTGACAGATAGAAGTGAATACATCAGTACCCAAGTTCCGGATCCAAGAAAAGGGAAAAGAGTCCTAAACAGACTTTATAATATGGAGCTGACGATGGAAATACCAGGGGTTGAGAAGTTCAAAATCCAGGCAATCTTGGATACCGATGCAACAGTTTGCTGCGTAGACCAGAGTGCAGTTCCAAAAGAAGCTTTGGAATCAAGTGCGTACCCCATTCAAATCAACGGGGTTAACTCTTCTCAAATAGCCAACCAAAAACTCAAAGGCGGAATGATGGCTATCGAGGAAAATTGTTTTCGTATCCCTTTTACCTATGCATTCCCAATGGAAGAGAGGGACGGAATCCAAATGCTAATCGGTTGTAATTTCATCCGAGCCATGCAAGGAGGGCTTAGGATTGAGGGCCAAATGGTGACATTTTACAAAAATGTCACAACAATTGCCACAAAAGTCGACGTTGAGATAGTAGCTTCAGCAGCAATCGAAGAACTAGAGCTGTCTGAGCTAGAATATTTTGAGATCCAGAGAATCACTGCATACTCTTGTGGCGAAGAATCACAGAAATTCAAGGAAAGGTTCAGACCTCTTCTTGAAAGATTAAGAGAGCAAGGGTATATTGGAGAGAATCTTCTCCAACACTGGAAAAAGAATCAGATTAAGTGCAAGTTAGACATCATCAACCCGGATATCACAATCCAAGACAAGCCTCTGAAACATGTCACACCAGCAATGAAGGAGCAATTTGACAAGCATGTTCAGGCGTTACTCAAGATTGGGGTGATACGACCCAGTAAGAGCCGACATAGAACCATGGCAATGATGGTAAACTCAGGTACATCAATAGACCCAAAGACTGGCGCTGAAATCAAAGGCAAGGAGCGTATGGTATTTAATTACCGTACTCTCAATGACAATACCCACAAAGACCAATACAGCCTGCCAGGGATTAATACCATCCTTAACAAAAGTCGGCAATAGTCGGATTTACTCGAAATTCGACTTAAAAAGTGGGTTCCATCAGGTGGTAATGGACCCTGAATCGGTTGAATGGACTGCTTTTGTCGTTCCAAATGGCTTGTATGAATGACTAGTTATGCCATTCGGGCTGAAGAATGCACCGGCAATTTTTCAAAGAAAGATGGACGATTTCTTCCGGGGAACGGAAGACTTCATAGCAGTCTACATCGATGATATACTGGTGTTTTCTGAGAATGAAGAACAACATGCCAAACACTTGGAGGTTATGCTGACAATTTGTGAAAAATGGGGGTTTGTACTCTCCCCAACTAAAATGAAAATAGTTGTACAAGAAATCGAATTCCTAGGTGCAGTTATTGGGAACAGAAAAATTAAACTTCAGCCGCACATAATCAAGAAGATCATTTCTTTCGATGAAGAAAAATTGAAAGAGAATGCTGGTATGAGATCATGGATTGGCATCCTCAACTATGCCAGATCATATATACCGAAATTGGGAACATTATTTGGGCCATTATACTCAAAGACAAGCGAACACGGTGACAAAAGACTCAAAAGCTCAGACTATGAGATCATCAGAAAAGTCAAACAAGCGGTGCATCAGCTCCCAGATCTCGAGCTACCTCCGGAAGGATCCTACATCATCCTTGAAACAGACGGATGCATGGAAGGATGGGGTGGAGTATGCAAATGGAAGAAAGCAAAGCATGACCCCCGAAACACGGAAAAAGTTTGTGCGTATGCAAGCGAGAAATTCCCAGTGATTAAATCCACAATAGATGCAGAGATTTATGCTTGCATGGAAACAATGAAGGCACTCAAGATTCACTACCTGGATCAAAAGGAGATCACTCTCAGAACTGATTGCCAGGCCATAATCAGTTTCTATAACAAGTCAGCACAAAACAAACCTTCAAGAGTCCGATGGATTAATTTTGTTGACTTTGTTACAGGAACATGAGTACAAGTAAATTTCGAGCACATTGATGGAAAGCAGAACGTACTGGCTGACTCACTCTCAAGGCTTACAGCAAATATGGTGAAAACCAGAAATTGCTACTGGGCCGACGAACAGCTGGCAGATTTAGAGAAAGTGCTTGAGAAAACAAAAGATGCTCCCGAAGAAATCTTAAATCATCTAGCAACAACGGTTGGCCAGATAGGCAACATGGTAGATGAGAACAGTATTCTTAGATACCTCTAAAGAAAGGCGAAAGCGGGCATGGTGGACCGCTGGAAAAACCCACCATAACCATTGTATCTAAGGACCCGTCTGGCAGTAATCCACGGAAAATTGCTGACATTTTTAGAAAACTTGTTTCTATTTTATGTATGTAATTTTTGCAAGTTTTATTTTCAGGAGATGCTGCTTGATCATTTGCGAAATTTGATGAGAATTCATGAAGGAACCCCAACAACTGGGTTTAGACCAGGAAGTAGGCAAGCTTTCCAGCAAGCCGAGAGATGGACAACTTTAGGGGGAGAGACAAACTCTCTTCAGGATTATGAAATAATCACTGGTGATTTAATAACAGTCTATCCAAGGTCTTTTCATTGGGAAGGAGCCATAAAGCTTAGACTCAAGGAAATACATGACGAACAACTACAGAAAACCATGAAAGAAGTTGAAAGGCTCATAACATTAAGCTATCTTCAAAAGATTCGCCTTGAACAAAGTGCATCCAAAGACAACTGGGCTAGCAGTGCACTGGGACCAGTTAATCATAACATTGATGAGCTGTTAAGAATTCACCAAAAGATACAAGTGATCCAGCAAGGCCATTACTATTAGTGAACCCCACCATCATATGGGAATCACATTATTGTATTAACTTTCGGTACCACTAAGGGTAGGTCGTGTCATTATTAGCCTACTTTATTGGTGCAGAAATCTCTTTTTAATTTTGTCGGGCAATTATTGTACTATTGATGCCCACTAGTATGTGTAAGGACAAATTCCACCTGTAAATGCCACTAATTGAGATGGACGATGGGGCCCAAACAGCGTACCCGCACTCAGTTATTGAGCATCAAAGGAAGAGTCATTTAGGCTATATAAGCAGATGGTGTTTCACTTGGCAGGACACACATCCCACACCAAGTAATCACCCTTCTCTTGTAACATTTGCCAGAAATCAATAAAATTCCCTCATTCTCCTCTCAAAACTTTGGAAACAGTATTCTTTAGTAATCAGAAGTTTCAAAGTCGATCCGATCGCTACTATTCTAATCTGGTATCAGAGCGAGGTTTGTTTTCTTAATATTATGGCTTTCTAATTTCCTAATTATTCTGGGTAGGTATGTAGGGGGAGATTATACCAAACTAATAAAATTTTTTAAATTAATCAACCAGAGAACGCCAATTAACAGTGAAATTTTAAGGAACCAAAAGAATCATCCTGCCGTACAGTATCTAGGAAAAATAGAAAGATCGCGGGTAAACACGATGATGTGAGGTTATAACCAAAGTAAACCAACTAAAATTGGCAGAATAAAGGAAGATTAATTAATAATCTGGGTACACAATTTTGGGTACACATAGCAAATAATTTTACTCAAAGTGGCAAAATCACAAGGGTGACCATATTTTTTGGTGGCAAAAACAGAAGGTTTAACTTTCGGATGGCAATTGCTAGATTTCACAAATTTTAGGTGGCACAGAAAAAAATTATCCTTTTTTTCGTTTCGTTGGAAAATTTATGATCAAAATGAATGGATTTCATGTTATTTGATTGAAATTTTTATATTATTAGCTCAAACGAAATCAATTGAAACGAAATGAAATCATATCTAAAAAAGCATTTTGACCGAGGCCTAAATCAATAAAAAAAAAACTAGACGCTATTGCTTAAAAAAAAATAAAATAAAATAGGCTACATTCCTTTATCCGTTAATTAGAAATTTTTTCATAATTTATTATAAATAAGATTAATAAAAATATAAGTAAGCAAATATAATCTAGACAATATAGGAGGGACGCTTGGATTATGCATCAAATCAAATCTATGGTACCGATTGGATGCGTTGAGAAGAAGTAGGAAGAATGAAGAAGGGAAGAAAAAAAATTATAAACAATCCAAACTCTTCACAAAGTTACACACTTCCCAATACTTCTTCCCTTCTTCCCACACCTATCCAAACGGAGCCTTGGATGCGTTGAGAAGAAGGTAGGAAGAAGGAAGAAGGGAAGAAATAAATTATAAACAATCCAAACTCTTCACAAAGTTACACACTTCACAATACTTCTTCGCACTTCTTTCCTTCTTTCCTTCTTCTACACCTATCCAAACGGAGCCATAAGTATTAACAAAGTCAGTGATGTTTTTTTTTCTTTTTTGGTTAAATATATTGAAACTAGCCGCATCTATAATTATTTAATTTAGAAATGTAATATATTTTGAAATCTAAGTTAGTTCATGCTGAATTATTATCAACTAAAAAAATATAACGCAACAAAGTTACGACTGTCATGCCTAGTTAACTAAAATCCTAGATAGCTATTTCTATAATTAAATTTTCTATTTTTGCATTTTTTAATTAAAGATACTTTTCTTTTTTTTTGTTTAAATAAAATATATTATAAATAGTCATACCATTTATTATTTAATTTAGGAATCAAATATATTTGGAAATCTAAGATAGTTCGTGTTGAATTATTGTCATCTAAAATAACGTAGCGCAGCAAAGTTGCGACTTTCATGCATATTGGCAATCAGAGGCGGATTTATTCAGAGACAAGCCGAGGCACGTGCCTGGATTGATTTTCTAAAACTTTAGTCACAGTGTAGATTATATGTGTAATTTGAAAAATTAGAACCCAGGTGCCTGGGCTTAATCTGCTCTAGTGTCCGACCTGGGCTCTTTATCGTTTTTTTCTCTTTCGGTAACATTTTCTAGGTCTATGACGGGATACTCTGAGAATTGATATCGCTCCGTTTATTTTTTTTCTTTAGTGCAGATCCATTTACGTTTAATTATATCTCCTGTCTTTTCATTTTTTTTTTATTATTCTCTCGTCTCGAAAGAAAAGAGGTGAAAAATATCCTTGATTATTCACTAAGGACTCCACTTTGGATTTTACTAGACCCACGGAGCATAGGCTTTAAGTTTGTATAAAATATCTTTATATTAATTGTTATGATGTGCAAAAAATTATGTGCAGGGAAGCAAAAAAAATTATTCATTTATTGGTGGTAATAAATTTGTCAATTATTTTTGTAAGTAATATTTTTATTATTAAATTTCTATATTTCCTCCACTAGAGGAATTCTAGCATCTTGCTTGAATTTCATTTAATAATTATCATTTAGTCTGCTTGTAAAAAAAAACTAAAAAGTATAGGACTATAGGTATATTGAGTTTATTGTTTAGAAACTTTAAATTTATTAAAAAAAATCTTAATATTTTTATTTTGTTGGTTAAATATATGGGAAAAATATTTTTATAATGGTACTAATATTAGATTTAATAAGTATTTTATATTAAATATTATTTATTATTAATTTATTTAATTTAATAAACCTATTTGTTCCTAGGCTTAAAAATATCCTATATCCGCCGCTGTTGGCATATTTCTCTTTCTTACACATCTCATCGACATGTTAGAGATATGTCCTAGAAGCCAATTCATTAGGCTACTTCTATAGTTTATGTTATTGGTGATTTCAGATCATTTGTTCTTTGATTTAATCGTTGACAGTTCATTCAGGTTGAGGATCTGAATTATAGATCACTGTTATTCATTTAGTAGTAAATAACAACGATAAATCTAAAAGTCCATAATCTTGATAATTAACAAAGAACATTAATTATCAATAAGATTAGTATGCAAGTTAAGTGATGATTAAGTTCTATAAATCATAGGTTAAGAGTAACCAGCTTAATTGCATATGTATATGTTATAGAACATAGTACAGGACTGGACCCCACGAAATAAATATATGGATTGTGTTACGTGTCATTATTTATTTCGTTATGATTTTGGTTCTAAGTTTGAGATGATTATCTTTTCCACATGAGGATAGATACTATAAATCATGTCTACCGCTGATTCCTGATAAAGGCTGCTATACGGACTTGATTTAAGTATTCTTGAATTGTGCGGGGAAAAGCTAATTATCAAGAAAACCGTATGTCCCTCATTAATTCACTTAGTGAGTGACGATATCTGTTTGGGCCCCTTGATGGAGATAGATTGTTTGCTAGCAACTGATACAATTATCTCTAGATCAAGAAACGTATAATCTGCAAGAATGACACGTTCATATCTTGGATTATACGATGATATCGTGTGACATAAGAATCAAAATAGAGAAACTAATTATTCTCTCATGCAGGATTGAAATATTGTAGTAGTACACTATTTATGTGAATTGGGAATCATAACGTGTTGCTAGATACCGCTTATGATTATTGGAATTAAATAGCGATTTAATTCCATGTCCAACATAGCATAAATCCTCAAAGGGTCACACATAATAAGGTGTTTAACCACACATGCATTAATTGTTTATTTGCAACAATTGGTTTTGCAAAATATGATAAGTTGATTAATTAATCGTATACCGTTATGATTAATTAAGTCAAATAGATCATATCGAAATAATTAAATGCATTGACTAATTCCATATTAATTATTAAATAGTTAATAATTAATAATAATCAACACATTTATTAAAATGAGCAAATTGGGCCTTAAATTAATTAGTTAATTTAATGCCAAATGGAAGGTGTAATAAAATGGAAGACTATTGGGCTCAACTTGACTTGAGGCCCAACCCACAAAGGGAGGTAGGTAGGTGCGGCTACATAAGGGTATTTTGGTCCATCAAAATGTGGATGAGAGCTAGGGTATGAGGTCTATTTAAAGGGGTGTTCTTTGGAAGCAAACCCTAGCCTCCACACACCTCTCTCTCTCCTTCTCTCTTTGGCCGCACCTCACAAGAGGAAAAAGAAAATTTCAGAATTTTCTATTCCTCTTTCTCTCTTCCACACACCACCTAGCTCATGTGTTGAGCAAGCTTTTCCACTAAATTAATTGGAGAATTAAACTTGAAGAGGGAAAGCTTTGGAATTAGACACACTTCTCTCAATTACTAGCATAATTGATTGGAGAAGGTGGTTAATTCCTTAGTGGACTCGAGGAGCACGGCGTGGAGGTTCTTGGAGAGCACGCCACCGACACCAATCCGTTGGAACGAGCCTCTTGGTTGCGATACCAAGAGAGGTATACTTCCAACCCTTTTTCTCGTGTGTTTGAATAGCTTGTGTACTAGATCTTTTGTGTGTGATGTTCTTGGCTTAATTAACTTGTAATTAGCTAAATAAATGAAAATTACACATTAACTAACAGTGGTATCAGAGCACATGGTCGTACTTAAGCTATTTTGACACTTAATTAAGAGAAATTGGCTAATTAATGGATTAGTAGAGATGATGCGTTTGTTTGCTGTCTGGAAATGGTATTTTCTGTGTTATTTCGCGTTTTTGGATGTGATAAGTTCTCTGGAAGATCTTTCCATCTACATGAAAGTTGTATATCTGTGGATTGTGATTCTTTTGGCGTTGGATTCACATTTTTCTGAATTAGTATAGATTTACTGTGAATAAAACGGCGACAGTGCGCAGAACTAGTTTTTGCTTGCACTGTCCTGTTTGAATGGCTTGAAAGATTTATATTTTGAATATAAGTACCAGTGTTCTATGGCTAGAAATAAAGAGGACTTGAAGCTCTTTCTGAGCATGTATAAATTGTTGCATGACTCGGATTAATTTGTGGGTTTTCAAGTATGAAAAGGAAGATCTTGTCAGATCCAGTTTGTTGAGCAAATCGATTGTTCTAATAAACTGTACCAACTGAGAACTCCTTTAAAAATTCTGTTTAAATGGAGTTGTTCTATTTTGAGTTAGGATTCCAGGAAAATTAATTTCATAATTTTTCGTGGATGTTTGGACCTTCAACTAGGTTAAAACCTTTCGATTGACAGTCTGTTCCAGTACAGAATTTGTTGATTGTTTAGGCTGTAACTTAATATTATTGAACTGAACTTGGTTGTTTTCTTTTCATGAATGGATAGCCTGTAGTCTAAATAAGTTTTTCTATATATATTGTATATATAAAAACTGGATAGAAGGTGGTCTAACAGACCAAATGGTTGAGAGGATAAGCTGAAAATCTCATAACGGTGTTTCGTGCACTTGTAAGAGATTTGTCTTTTTTGATTCTCCCAGATGGTTTAAGATCTCTTCTTGAATTTTTTACTGGTAATCACAACTATGATAAGGAGCTTAAGTAATTTAGTTGAGAATTTTTGGAGACCGAAAACTATTGTTTTTGTTGAATTCCATTAGTTACGTTTTTTGGTAAATTACTGTTTTTCTAAGAATTCAAACTAGTTGAAATTAATTAGAAAACTCCTTGTTTGATCTCCTTTCTGTTATGGGATGTTGAAAGAACTTTCTAAATGAATTTAAACAAGTTTGGTTGTTTAAAAATTGAGGATTTGTACACGGAATTTACTTATAGCAAACGATACGCAAAGATGCTTGAAAATCGTTAATTGGAAACAAAGTGCTTGTATGTGCTAACTTTGTTTTGTAGGTGGATAGTGGGTTTAGTATGGCTCAAGACTCAATGCCTTGTGGTTGTAAATGAATGCATGTGTGAATGTTTGTAATGCGGCCTTTGGTGCCATTAATTAATTTTTGATTAATTTTTATGTAACTTGTGAGGCTTTGATGTGAGATAAGCTAATACCCAAAAGTAACCTAAATTAACCGCAAGCGCACGGCAAATCGTTGGTACAGTTGGGGTCGAATCCACAGGGACGGTAAGATGAGTATTAGACCTTACTCATTCACAAAATCTAAGCAATAGAATGATGGGTTTTGGACTTAATCAAAAGGTAACACAAAAACAATCAATTAAGACAAACAAAACAATAGCAATTTTTGGTGTTTTTGGTGATGAAATATGGTATAAAGATGTCCTAGGGGTTCAGTTTCAACCTTGGTTAGGCCATGGGCTGTCAATGCTTCTCACTCTCGTGACCAAACATTGACAAGTGCAGGCCAGAGAGCCCTGTGCGACCGCACAAGACCTCTGTGCGACCGCACAGCCCATGGTTAGTGCTGGATTGGTGCAATACATTGGCCTCTAGCTTGTATGGGACAGGTCTAGCCGTACCTAAACTCTTGAACCTCAACTCTCGTAATGTTGGTCACAATATTTGGTGCGGAACCTAGCCTAAAGTCCCCATTAGGTACATTAAACCTCAACTCTCGTTATGTTGGCTTAACCATCCTAAGTCTATTTGTTGGTTCACAAAGGCATCTACTAGACTCTCGCCTAAGTAGAAACTTGTCCCTTTTGAGGCTTAAGTTGGTCACCTCTCGGCTCCTAACCTACCTTGATTACCTACTTGGTTCAATTAAACAATCTACACCTTTTGCCTAAGTTAGGTGTGGCCATTCACCTAAAAGGAGGTTCAATTGGACAATCAAACACAAACAAGCAACTTCATTCAATAACCAAGCAAATAGTATACAAGAGAAACCAAGTACTACATCAATTCAACAAACCTAACCTTGGTCTTCACAAATTCCCTAGAACATATCTAAATCTAGCCTAACATAATGGTAAAACAAGCAAAGGAAGTAAAAGAATGCAAAGATACAATCTCCATGCTAAAACCAAATCAATAGGGAAGGCAAGATGCCCCTTCTCAAGCCCAATCGACTTCTGGACCAGCAAGGGAGGTGCTTGGGTGGAATGATGAGGCGTAGGAGGTGAGATCCGAGGCGGCAGAGGTGTGATGCGGTCGCACGGGCCCCTGTGCGGTCGCACAGGGGCCACTGGAGGTGGATCTGAGGTGGTTTTGGTCGCGGCGCCGCCAAGGAAGAAAGGAGAATGAAAGATAGATACCCTAGACGAGACGAATGGAGCGCCTTATATAGGGGTTTGGTAGGATTTGGAGTCCTGTGCGGTCGCATAGACATTCTGTGCGGTCGCACCCGAGTCGCTGGACCATGGTTGAGCCAGATTCGCACGCAACAAGCCCGAATTGAGTTGGTGCGGTCGCACCACTTCGCTATGCGGTCGCACGGGATTCTCTGGACCACGATTCGTGCGTCGTTTCGTGCCGAAATGCACTGTTTTCGCTGCGACTTGGCTCTAAATTCCTACAAATCAAAATGAAACCCAAGCAATACCAAATTTCTACAAATACAAACTAAAATCATATAAAACCAAGTAAAATCAAGGGTTTTGAGTTATGATTTTGGTAAAAGTCCGGCCTAAAATCATATATAAATATGTGACATCAAATCCCCCCAAACTAAAATCTTGCTTGTCCTCAAGCAAAAACTCTAAACCAAGGGGTTGGACAATACCTAAACCTTAACTTAAAATCCTTGATGGCCTACAAGTTGCAATATCAATTCAATCAATTTGGTTCAAGCTTCACACATGGTTTGAAAGGAAAATGGTTGTGAAATTTAGCACAAAAATTTATACTCGAGATGTCTCAATAATTGGCTTATGATGCATTTGATCCTTAAAACTTCGACTCTAAAATTCAATTACCCTAGCTCCTCTATGTTAAACAACATGCAAAACCAAGGTTATTTGCCCGTTCTAATCCATACACTCCAAAAATTTGTAAGAAATATCCCTAGCATGTTAAGGCGTGGTGAGTCTTTTGAGAAAAAGAAAGAGAGATGAAGAAAGAAAGTTACATAGAGAATAAAAATTAACAAGGCTTTTATTTTTTGCTTTTTTTGTTTTTTTTTGTTTTTTTTTGTTTTTTTTTTGTTTTTTTTTTTGTTTTTTTTTTGTTTTGTTTTTTTTGTTTTTTTTTTGGACATGAGATACAATTTGCCATTGTGGCAATAATAATTTACATAGAGAGAAGAAAGAAAAGAGAAAGTAATGAGAAGACTCAAAAATACATGCTAGAGATACCCTTTTGAACAAATCCTTGTAGAGCATAGCTTCGTTCACTCGGCAAAAGTTTGTGGTCTTGTCTAATAGTGTTTACCATTTTTAAAAGCAACCAATTTTCGGGTTTTATCCATTTAATTTCGAATCCCTAAGGGCCGATTGCTTCAAAAACCAATCGATTGAATACACCAAGTTTACATTTTTGCATTAAATCTCACAACCAATTTCAATTCAAAACAGTGTCAAAACTTGAACCAAATCAACCAAATGATATCACAACTTATCTAAATGCAAATTATATGAGATTACATGCAGCTAGATGATGCAAACCACATGCCAGAGAGATCTGTGCGGTCGCACAGAGTGTCTGTGCAGGCGCACATGAGTTAAACAGTGGGAGTGATGCGTGGCAGTGGGCTGTTAGAGGGCTGTGCAACCGCACAGAGACTTGGTGCGACCGCACAGGTCCTCTGACAAGCGAAAAATATGCAATGATGCAGTCCTAGATACAAGTTTCACAAATTTCTTCTCTTTTCCCCCCCAAACTTAGTAATTGCAGTGTCCCCAATGCAAAAACACAACGAAAGAAAGGAAAAAGAGAAGGAAATTGGAAACATACAATTGCGGCCGGTAGCGGTTAAATAACCGCAACCGGCCATCTAGTAATGGCGACGGCGAGATGGTGGGCGAGACGTGGCTGGATCGGCCAAGTTCGTGGCTGTCCTGGCCGAAAACGTGGCTGAACTTGCGGTGGCCTTCGGTAGGGGCTACGGTTGTCGGATCGACCTCAAATTTGGACAGTATATGCACGAGGTGATGCTTAACAAACGTGTCGGAGATGTTTTGGTTTCGGCCGGCAAGTTTTTGAAGTTACGTGGGACAGCGGTGATTTGAGCGTGGGGGATGCATGAGACCCCGCAGTCGTGTTAGACACGTGGCCAACAGTGCATGGTGCATGGTGCATCAATCATGGCAGACAGTGCATGGTGCATGGGCCCAAGCATGGAAGACAGCTCATGGTGCGGTTGCACAGTAAATGGTGCGGTTGCACAGTGCCCTGGGTCCCTCAAACAGTGATTTCCAGCAATGATTACACCTTCCCGAGCATGATTCAACAGTATTTTGGTTGGATTTGTCGTGGCAGACAGTGTGTAGACTTGCGCGGCGCGCGGTGCGGATCGAACGGCTTGCATGAGGTCGTGCGGGGTCAAGTGTCCCATGTTCTTGACCCATGGTGCTCTTGCGCAAGTCGATCGGGGGACATCCGCAACCTAAAAATCTAAAAATTTCACAACAAATAACAACCAATAGGCATTAAATTTTCACCACATTTTATTATTTAATTTTTTTATTTTCACTTTTTCACTTTTTTTTCTTTTTTTCGATTTTCTAAGGAATGAAAATAAATCCTAGCAATCCTAAATTACCCTACATATTTTTGTCATTTTCTCAATTTTTCAATTTTTATGTGTTTTTCAAATTTTCCAAAAATAATAAAATAGAAAGAGAAGGATTAGAGATCCTTGGGTTGCCTCCCAAGAAGCGCTTGTTTAAGGTCACTAGCTTGACCACCTCTCTTGTCATCTTATCTTCACTTTTCTCCCGTTCAATGCATCATAGTTCACCCAAAAATGGTTGAGCAAGACCCTTGAGACATGATTGGTGTGCTCCTTCTTTATTGTCTTCGTGGTAGGCTCGATTGTGATGCGATATTTGATGTGCGGTTTGCTACCCTTCATCACATCGGCACTCTCCATGCATTCTTCAAGTTGAGTGGTCAAGTCGATTTTGGTGAACTTGTCATTCGTTGCATCGGATGCCTCGACATTGAGAGTTGTACCGCCATCTTCCTTCTTCTCGAATTCATCATTGATAGGACCTATTGGAGGATGCTGCAATTCCAACTCATTAAATTTGTCAAATTTGTCCATTTGAGTTAATCTAAGTGGAATGACATTTGGAAGGACATGGGGTGGAGATGCAACAAACTTTAGTTTTTCAAATTTCTCTTGTTCTTCATTTGTTTCAAATTGCGTGCTTTCATCACTATCCGTCTCATAACAAACACCGATTAACTTGGGACAACTAAAACTTTCTAGTTTTCTATCACTTTGCAATGCCATTTTTGCATTTTGTTCAACATGTTGCCTTTGTGAGAAACACATTTCTTGGAAGACTTTAGTCTTTGACATCCTTTCTAGAAATGTGGTTAAGACATCAAACTTAGATGACAAAGAATTCAATCTTTCAAGAAGTTTCTCACGTTGCTTTATTTGATCAATCATGAAATCCTCAAATAATGACTCATAGCTTGACATTTGCAATGGTGATTGAGAACTATAAGTTTCAGCAAAAAAAGTAAACCTAGGGTCTGGTTGAGACAATAAACTTTCATTATCCAAAGGAAAACAAGAGTCATTAGCCAAACCAAAGTTGTATTCTTCCCTAGTTGTGTTCTGTGCGGTCGGACCACCTGCCTGTGCAGTCGCACAGTGAGCTTGTGCAGACCATACTCGTTGTTGTCTGGGCCAAACAGGGGGTTTTCGGGGCCAAATTGGTGGTTGTGCGGTCACACAGAGATCCTGTGCACTCGCACGGGACACCATGGTGCATGCTAGAGCTGTGTTGTGTGTTGTCTGGGTTGACCATGCTTGGGTTGGCTCTGAGTACTGCGTGAGGTGTCGTTGGGGCCAAATTGGTGGCTGTGCAGTCGCATGGGAGTCCTGTGCGGTCGCACGAGACTGCACTGCAATGCCTACGTGTTGCCAGCGCCGGCCTGAATGCTGCGTGGGCCAGCCTGAGCATTGCGTGTGCCAGCCAGCGGGTTGAGTGCCATGTTGCCTTGCCAATGCGGTTGTTGTCTCATCTTCTTCCCATTCTTCTCCACAAGTCGAATATGATACACCCACATGGTATGACGAATGGCTCGATTGGTGGGTGTATGGCATTTGATGTCGACTCCATCCTTCCTTGGATCCTTTCCTTCTCATGTTTCGTGTGCTCTTCAATTGGCTCTCCAATCGACTCACTCTTTCTTCTATTTCCAAGATTTGATTTTGTCTAATCAAGCGGTCGACTCTCTCATTAAGTTGGGCCAAAGGATCTTCTTCATCACTCCAATTGTCCTCCGTTCCTTGCTCAAATTTCTGAAAATGAAACATGGCGATATGAAGTATTTTTGTTCTTATTGAATAATAAAAAAAAATAACACAAATGATACAATGCCTAGTCTCTTGCTACTAAAGTAAGTTCTAATATCAACACCGTCCCCGGCAACGGCGCCAAAAAGCTTGATGTGAGATAAGCTAATACCCAAAAGTAACCTAAATTAACCGCAAGCGCACGGCAAATCGTTGGTACAGTTGGGGTCGAATCCACAGGGACGGTAAGATGAGTATTAGACCTTACTCATTCACAAAATCTAAGCAATAGAATGATGGGTTTTGGACTTAATCAAAAGGTAACACAAAAACAATCAATTAAGACAAACAAAACAATAGCAATTTTTGGTGTTTTTGGTGATGAAATATGGTATAAAGATGTCCTAGGGGTTCAGTTTCAACCTTGGTTAGGCCATGGGCTGTCAATGCTTCTCACTCTCGTGACCAAACATTGACAAGTGCAGGCCAGAGAGCCCTGTGCGACCGCACAAGACCTCTGTGCGACCGCACAGCCCATGGTTAGTGCTGGATTGGTGCAATACATTGGCCTCTAGCTTGTATGGGACAGGTCTAGCCGTACCTAAACTCTTGAACCTCAACTCTCGTAATGTTGGTCACAATATTTGGTGCGGAACCTAGCCTAAAGTCCCCATTAGGTACATTAAACCTCAACTCTCGTTATGTTGGCTTAACCATCCTAAGTCTATTTGTTGGTTCACAAAGGCATCTACTAGACTCTCGCCTAAGTAGAAACTTGTCCCTTTTGAGGCTTAAGTTGGTCACCTCTCGGCTCCTAACCTACCTTGATTACCTACTTGGTTCAATTAAACAATCTACACCTTTTGCCTAAGTTAGGTGTGGCCATTCACCTAAAAGGAGGTTCAATTGGACAATCAAACACAAACAAGCAACTTCATTCAATAACCAAGCAAATAGTATACAAGAGAAACCAAGTACTACATCAATTCAACAAACCTAACCTTGGTCTTCACAAATTCCCTAGAACATATCTAAATCTAGCCTAACATAATGGTAAAACAAGCAAAGGAAGTAAAAGAATGCAAAGATACAATCTCCATGCTAAAACCAAATCAATAGGGAAGGCAAGATGCCCCTTCTCAAGCCCAATCGACTTCTGGACCAGCAAGGGAGGTGCTTGGGTGGAATGATGAGGCGTAGGAGGTGAGATCCGAGGCGGCAGAGGTGTGATGCGGTCGCACGGGCCCCTGTGCGGTCGCACAGGGGCCACTGGAGGTGGATCTGAGGTGGTTTTGGTCGCGGCGCCGCCAAGGAAGAAAGGAGAATGAAAGATAGATACCCTAGACGAGACGAATGGAGCGCCTTATATAGGGGTTTGGTAGGATTTGGAGTCCTGTGCGGTCGCATAGACATTCTGTGCGGTCGCACCCGAGTCGCTGGACCATGGTTGAGCCAGATTCGCACGCAACAAGCCCGAATTGAGTTGGTGCGGTCGCACCACTTCGCTATGCGGTCGCACGGGATTCTCTGGACCACGATTCGTGCGTCGTTTCGTGCCGAAATGCACTGTTTTCGCTGCGACTTGGCTCCAAATTCCTACAAATCAAAATGAAACCCAAGCAATACCAAATTTCTACAAATACAAACTAAAATCATATAAAACCAAGTAAAATCAAGGGTTTTGAGTTATGATTTTGGTAAAAGTCCGGCCTAAAATCATATATAAATATGTGACATCAGGCTTGCATGCCCCTAAGGATAGGAAGGGAATAGGATGTTTTCACATGTATTTTGCACCTTTATTTTATATAGGATTTAGATCCTTATAGAATTTAGTGGGAGGGCAAGGATTAGATTAGTTTTGCTCCATGGACGATGTGGCGAAACTAATGCAAGCGGGAGCCATACAAACCCACAACTATGAGATGCTTGTATGATTGCTTGTGATAGGTTAGGTATGGGTGTATGTTTACACGACCACCAAACAAGCGTCATGATTGTTAATTGTCCCAAATTAAAAAAAGATTAAGTCAAATCAAAATTCACTCTCCTTCTTTCTATCCCCTTCCAACGTCGTATGATCGGTCATTGATGTATTCTCGCCGACGCGGGACATCGTGATCCATCATTCGTGTCGGGGTGTAAATCGGATTTACTAGGAGCAAATAGAAAGAAGTGACTTAACAATGATTCAAATCGGATTGGTCATTGGAGTGAAGTTCGTTAATCGAACCAAGAGTCATAGGAACGTATGATTGGTTGGAGAACCTATTTCACATTTGTTGGTGCAATGTTCTGCCGACGCCGTCGTTGCATTAACAAGTTGTGGGAGTCTTGGAAATTCACTACATTTAGGGACATGATATAATGTAGTGGAAGTTTTACTTAGTTAAAACAAATATTAAAGCATAAACTAATTGACCTTAAAATTTATGTATTGTTGTAGATGTCTTCCTCATCTTTTACGCTACGTTCTCTTCTTGAGAGAGAGAAACTCGCTTTTAACGGTGCCAATTTTTTGGATTGGCATCGCAACCTAAGGCTTGCCTTTAGGTATGAGAAAAGAGAGTATCTCCTCACCACTCCCATGCCATCGGCTCCAAAGGCAACCGCTACCCAAGAGGAAAAGGATGCCTTTGCGAAGCATGAAAACGAGGACATGGAGATGTCCGTCGTGATGGTGGCAACAATGGAATCGGAACTCCAAAAGGAGTTCATGGATAGTGGCTATGGAGTGTTCGCTATGATCACTCGCCTATCCAACATGTTCCAAACTAAGGCCCGCACCGAAAGGGCCCGTCTCATCAAGGCCGTCGCCAACACTCGCTTGGCCGAAGGTCATGATGTCGGGCCACACGTCATGAAGATGGCGGGGTTGTTTCGGCAGCTTGAGAAGCTTGATACGCCCTTCCCCTCGGGGGCGATTCAAGACTTCATTCTCAATTCTCTCCCTCCAAGCTTCACCGGTTTCGTTGTGAACTACCGGATGAACGGCATGGACAAGAGCATGGATGACATCCAAAACATGCTCATTGAGACGGAGGAGAGTCTAAAGAAAGAGAAGGGCCCTAAGGATGTTCTTGCGGTGAGTGGAAAGAGCAAGAAGATAAGAAAGCGTGGCCGCAAAGGAAAAGGCAAAGGCCCGGTGACGCCCCAAGGTCCGTCCAAGGGTGCTCCCGTGGGTTCTAAGAAGAAGAAGAACCCGGCCACTTTCGAGACCGTGTGCTACTACTGTAGCAACAAGGGCCATTGGAAGAGAAACTGCCCAAGGTACCTCGCTGACAAGAAGGCGGGAACTGTCCAACCTTCTACCTCAGGTATATTTGTCATCGAAACCCTTCTCGCTACTTCTCACACAGATTGGGTATTTGATACTGGTTCGTGTGCTCACATTTGTCGAAATGTGCAGGTCCTAAAGAATAGAAGGCGGCTCGAGAAAGGCGAAGTTCAACTCTGCGTCGGTAACGGCACGTGCGTCTCCGCTATGGCCGTTGGGAGCGTGGAATTAACTTTGCCTTCTGGTTTTGTGTTGGAACTCAAGGATGTTTTTGTAGTTCCATGTATCACTCGAAACATTGTATCCGTTTCTTGTTTGGATTTGGATGGTTATGATGTTGTAATAAAGAACAAGTGTTTGACTTTGTTTCGTAATGAAGTTCGTTTTTGTGATGCACATTTATTGAATGGTCTTTATGTGCTCGATTCGAATGGATTTGTTTTGAGTGTTGAAAATGACAAAAGGAAACGTAAGGTTTCACATGAGAATGCTACTTTAATGTGGCATTGCCGCTTAGGTCATATCAACGAGAAACGCATCAAGAGACTACAATCCGTTGGTCTCTTGGATCAATTCGCTTTCGAGCCAATTGACACTTGCGAATCTTGTTTGATGGGTAAAATGACCAAAGCGCCTTTCCCCAACAAAGGGATAAGGACAAATGGATTGTTAGATCTCATACCGATGTATGTGGACCTATGAGCATTTGTGCACGTGGAGGTTTCTCATACTTCGTCACGTTCACTGACGATTATAGTAGATACGGGTATATCTACTTGATGCGTCATAAATCTGAAACCTTTGACAAGTTCAAAGAGTTTAAGAGTGAAGTTGAGAACCAACTTGATCGAAAGATCAAGGCCTTACGATCCGATAGAGGTGGTGAGTACTTGAGCCATGAATTTGGCGATTATCTAAAGGAGTGTGGAATCATTCCACAACTCACTCCACCAGGAACACCACAATGGAACGGTGTGTCCGAAAGGAGGAATCGAACTTTGCTAGACATGGTTCGATCGATGATGAGCCAAACTGATTTGCCTATGTCCTTTTGGGGTTATGCAATTGAAACCGCAGCTTTTACTTTGAACCGTGTTCCATCAAAGTCCGTTGAGAAAACACCCTATGAGCTATGGTTTGGTTCGAAACCTAGCATGATGTTTCTCAAGATTTGGGGTTGTGAAGCTTATGTGAAAAGGCTAGTGAGCGATAAGCTTGGACCCAAATCGGACAAATGTCATTTCGTAGGATACCCTAAGGAAACGAAGGGTTACTACTTCTATAACCGTGTCGAGAACAAAATAGTTGTTGCACGACATGCGGAATTCTTGGAAAAGGAGTTTATCTCAAGAAGAAGTAGTGGGAGCAACGTGGTAATTGAAGAAATTCAAGAACCACAACAACAAAACATACCTCAAGTAGGAAATGTGGTTGTTCCAAATATAGTGCCAAATGAGGTTGCACCGAACGAGATTGTAGCCGAACCCATTCCTCAAGTTGTTGTGGAAGAAGAGGTTCAAGAACAAGCTCCCTCAAATGAATACTCAAACATATCGCGTGTCGATAGTGTTGAGGACGCACCTATACTTGAAGTTCAAGAACAAAGCCCACAAACCGTTGTGGAGCAAGTTCAAGAACCTCAAGCATCTACCCTACGAAGATCGGCAAGGCCAAGTCGTCCACCTATAAGATATTTAGGTTTGCACGACGTTCTCGTCATAGAGAACGATGAGCCTTTGACCATTGATGACATGAAAAGAAAACCAGACTCCAAGGAATGGCTTAAAGCCATGGAATCCGAAATGCAATCCATGTATGACAACAAGGTATGGACCTTGGTTGATCTTCCCAACGGAGTAAAACCCGTTGAGAACAAATGGATCTTTAAAAGAAAGGTCGATATGGATGGCAACTTGACCATTTACAAAGCACGACTCGTAGCGAAAGGTTACAAACAAGTTCATGGTATTGACTATGAGGAAACCTTCTCGCCCGTCGTTATGTTCAAGTCAATTCGGATCATGTTAGCAATTGCCGCATTTTATGATTATGAAATATGGCAAATGGATGTCAAAACCGCCTTCCTAAATGGAAATTTGGAAGAGGATGTGTATATGACACAACCCGAGTGTTTTGTGGATCCAAAGAATGCTAACAAGATATGCAAACTTCAAAGGTCCATTTATGGATTGAAGCAAGCATCGAGGAGTTGGAACAAACGCTTTGATGAAGAAGTTAAGAAATTGAACTTCGTTCAAAGCGAAAAGGAACCTTGTGTTTACAAGAGGATCAGTGGGAGCGTGGTTGTGTTTCTTGTTCTATATGTTGATGATATCCTCTTGATCGGGAATGATATTCCCGAGTTGAATGCAGTCAAGGATTCATTGAAGAAGGTGTTCTCAATGAAAGATTTGGGCGAAGCCGCCTATATCCTAGGAATCAAGATCTATAGAGATAGATCGAGAAGGATGTTAGGCTTGAGCCAAGATGCATATATTGACAAAGTGTTGAACAAACACAACATGGCAAATTCCAAAAAGGGATTCTTGCCTATGTCACATGGCATTTTCTTGAGCAAGTCTCAAAGTCCGACCAATGATACAAATCGTGAATACATGAAGAAATTCCAGTATCCATCTGTGGTCGGATCGATTATGTATGCCATGTTGTGCACTCGTCCTGATGTGGCACATCCGATTAGCGTGACTAGTCGATTCCAAGCCAATCCCGGCATGGCACATTGGACTGCAGTCAAGAATATCCTCAAATATCTCAAGAGAACAAAGGATAGCATTCTCGTATATGGTGGAGACCAAGAGCTCGTTGTAAGTGGTTACACCGATGCTAGTTTCCAAACCGATCGAGATGACTCAAAATCACAGTCCGGCTTCGTATTTCTGCTCAATGGTGGTGCCGTAAGTTGGAAGAGTTCCAAGCAAGATACTACGGCCGATTCCGTCACCGAAGCAGAATACTTAGCGGCTGGTGAAGCAGCGAAAGAAGGTGTATGGATCAAGGAGTTCTTGACCGAGCTAGAGGTGGTTCCAAGCATCTCAGGTCCAGTGGATATTTACTGCGACAACACGGGAGCCATAGCTCAGTCCAAGGAGCCTAGGTCTCACCAAAAGACTAGGCACATTCTACGACGATTCCATCTCATCCGTCAGTTGATCAATGATGGATGGGTCAAGGTCAAGAAGGTGGACGGTGCCGCGAAGACAGCGGACCCTCTGACAAAGCCTTTATCTCGAGCCGCACATGAGTTGCACGTTGCATCCATGGGGATTAGGCGTATGCCTGAGTGGCTTTGAGTTGTATCTTTTATTACTAGGCTTTAGTATGAGACATGTATATTTTGGATATTACATTGAGTACTATGCACTTGCTAGAAGTCACCATTGATTGACTCTAGGCCAAGTGGGAGATTGTTAGAGATATGTCCTAGAAGCCAATTCATTAGGCTACTTCTATAGTTTATGTTATTGGTGATTTCAGATCATTTGTTCTTTGATTTAATCGTTGACAGTTCATTCAGGTTGAGGATCTGAATTATAGATCACTGTTATTCATTTAGTAGTAAATGACAACGATAAATCTAAAAGTCCATAATCTTGATAATTAACAAAGAACATTAATTATCAATAAGATTAGTATGCAAGTTAAGTGATGATTAAGTTCTATAAATCATAGGTTAAGAGTAACCAGCTTAATTGCATATGTATATGTTATAGAACATAGTACAGGACTGGACCCCACGAAATAAATATATGGATTGTGTTACGTGTCATTATTTATTTCGTTATGATTTTGGTTCTAAGTTTGAGATGATTATCTTTTCCACATGAGGATAGATACTATAAATCATGTCTACCGCTGATTCCTGATAAAGGCTGCTATACGGACTTGATTTAAGTATTCTTGAATTGTGCGGGGAAAAGCTAATTATCAAGAAAACCGTATGTCCCTCATTAATTCACTTAGTGAGTGACGATATCTGTTTGGGCCCCTTGATGGAGATAGATTGTTTGCTAGCAACTGATACAATTATCTCTAGATCAAGAAACGTATAATCTGCAAGAATGACACGTTCCTATCTTGGATTATACGATGATATCGTGTGACATAAGAATCAAAATAGAGAAACTAATTATTCTCTCATGCAGGATTGAAATATTGTAGCAGTACACTATTTATGTGAATTGGGAATCATAACGTGTTGCTAGATACCGCTTATGATTATTGGAATTAAATAGCGATTTAATTCCATGTCCAACATAGCATAAATCCTCAAAGGGTCACACATAATAAGGTGTTTAACCACACATGCATTAATTGTTTATTTGCAACAATTGGTTTTGCAAAATATGATAAGTTGATTAATTAATCGTATACCGTTATGATTAATTAAGTCAAATAGATCATATCGAAATAATTAAATGCATTGACTAATTCCATATTAATTATTAAATAGTTAATAATTAATAATAATCAACACATTTATTAAAATGAGCAAATTGGGCCTTAAATTAATTAGTTAATTTAATGCCAAATGGAAGGTGTAATAAAATGGAAGACTATTGGGCTCAACTTGACTTGAGGCCCAATCCACAAAGGGAGGTAGGTAGGTGCGGCTACATAAGGGTATTTTGGTCCATCAAAATGTGGATGAGAGCTAGGGTATGAGGTCTATTTAAAGGGGTGTTCTTTGGAAGCAAACCCTAGCCTCCACACACCTCTCTCTCTCCTTCTCTCTTTGGCCGCACCTCACAAGAGGAAAAAGAAAATTTCAGAATTTTCTATTCCTCTTTCTCTCTTCCACACACCACCTAGCTCATGTGTTGAGCAAGCTTTTCCACTAAATTAATTGGAGAATTAAACTTGAAGAGGGAAAGCTTTGGAATTAGACACACTTCTCTCAATTACTAGCATAATTGATTGGAGAAGGTGGTTAATTCCTTAGTGGACTCGAGGAGCACGGCGTGGAGGTTCTTGGAGAGCACGCCACCGACACCAATCCGTTGGAACGAGCCTCTTGGTTGCGATACCAAGAGAGGTATACTTCCAACCCTTTTTCTCGTGTGTTTGAATAGCTTGTGTACTAGATCTTTTGTGTGTGATGTTCTTGGCTTAATTAACTTGTAATTAGCTAAATAAATGAAAATTACACATTAACTAACACGACATAGGAGCCCCGGTTGTAATTTGAGCTACTTCCTAGCCGGAAACTTGCCAACCTCTATAAATCCAGTCACTTTGGGATGAAAAAGGATCAGATACGGTCATACTAATCAAATATTTGTCAAACCATATATTGAATGCAAATGCTTATATATGCTAATAATTTGACCTTGAATCCGTAGTCAATGCCAATGTGATGATACTTATAATTTTAACACATAATTTTAATCAACACTAAATAGATTGAATATGCATAGAACTAATTTTCAGAACGAACCAATAGTTAAAAAATATAGGTGCAAAGACAATGAAAATAAAAAAAACAAAAAACAAATTTAACAATGAATCAAATATTTAACGCTCATATCATTATTCCAATTTTGATGCATATAATTTTGACCAATATTTAATAAGTATTAATGCGCATAGAAATAATTTTAATCAGCTGATTATCAAATAAAAAAAAATAATCAAGGGGCTACGATAAAATACAAATGAAATAACAATTCCTCTCACATCCTAATCCCATCGTTACGTGTGTACAAAAAAATCGTGAACCTGTTCAATCCGTTCAACCCACCTCGACCTGAATCATTTTTTACTAAGTTAGCATAATGTTGGGTCGGATAGGGTTCTAATTTTGACAAACCCGTTATTTTGGGTTGGGTTACGAATTTTGTACTAGTAGCCCGTGTATACTCTAACCCACTGTTCATCAATATTTACTCTTCTCCGCCTCACATTTCCTCGTGTCTTTACTCAAAGATTTCATCTCTCACGAAGTTTCGATCTCCTCCATAGTCATGCACGTCTTCTATGTCTCTCATAAGGCCTCGAAAGTTGAAATTTGCTTCGAATGCATTTCTAATTTGCCTTAAACTAAATTGTAATAGCCTTAAAATGATTTTTTTATGTATTTTTATTTGATCAAAATTTTAATCCACTAAACCCATTTAACCCGTATATAAAAAATTGACGGGTTGGATTAGATTACGGGTGGGTTTATTAAATTTATTTTCTAGTCGAGTATTATATGGTTGGGTTAAAATTGTGCTAAAATATCATCAACTCACCCGTTGTACACCCCCACCCATCGTCCTACTCACTGAGACGCGGTATTAATTTTTTGTTGCCACATAAGATCAGGCAAGCTTGCGAAAAGGTGGACGTAGCAGCAAAAATTATATATTTTGTACAAGAGATAGGCTAAAATCAGCCATGACTGACGGATGGACTCGTCATCTACGATTATATCTCAACTTTTGATGCTCTAATGGATAATCTGAACCGTTCAATGTGTTCTCCATATTGAAATCTCATTAGAGACCAAATTTTACATTTTTTTTATTTATTTACTATTTTTTTTGAGATTTTTAAAAAATCATAGTTATTGACGGGTCCAGAATTATTTAGATTAAGAATTTTGTAAAATATCAAACAAATATTAAAAAAATTTCGGAAAAATATAAAATTTTGTCTCAAATGAGATTTCAATATGGAGAACACATTGAATGATTCGGATCGACTATTAAAATTTCGAAAATTGAGATTTGATCGTAGCTGACGGTCTCATCCGTCAGTCGCGACTGATTCTAGCATATCTCTTTGTACAAATGTTCACGTGGCCGTTCAAAATAGCTATGGCCTTATTTGGATGGGGTTAGAAGAAGGAAGAAGGAAGAAGGAAGAAAGCTCAAATTTATTATAAACAATCCAAACTCTTCACAAA
The DNA here is from genome assembly GCA_028095005.1 of Rhynchospora pubera. Lineage (NCBI taxonomy): Eukaryota > Viridiplantae > Streptophyta > Magnoliopsida > Poales > Cyperaceae > Rhynchospora > Rhynchospora pubera. The sequence goes on along the minus strand of CM051459.1, from coordinate 59,255,182 downwards.
GTTACACACTTTCCAATACTTCTTCTCACTTCTTCCCTTCTTTCATTCTTCCTACATCTATCCAAACGGAGCCATATGTGTGTTAGACTTATCTCTGTTACTAATAAAAATACTCCTTAAAGATTGGAACAAATTTATTAGAGAAGACGAAAATAACTATTATATCAATTATAGATTATTGATTCGTGTTGATTTGATCTGATACAGATCTGTACTTTTACATAAAAGGTCCGACCTTTTACCGTAAAGGATCTGATACAGCTTGGGCAGATTTATTTTTTTGCTCGTATTTTTTTCCATTCGCTCTTGCATATCTTTCCATTTTTCCTCCGCTCTTTATTCTCAAATCAAACACGCCGGAAGTGAGCCATGCCCGCTCTCTCCAAACAAAGCTTGGGTTGTGTTCTCCTCTTGAAAAATCATTTGAGTCAACCCTCATCACTCGGATCCGTATCCTCTAATTCATTTTATTACTTCTATTTCAGCTTACAAGTTACAACTACCAGTTAGTTGTTACGGCAACGAGTTAAAACTGATAAAGGGGAAGCATATATATTACGTTGGTGCAACAAAGAAATAAATATATCAAAATTTCTACCATTTTACATGTTTCATTTTCTAATAGTGCTGCATCTTTGCGAAAGTAATATTTTGTCAAATAGAACATACAATATTATAACCACACATTTATTTAAATATTAAATTGCCCACACAGTGGACGGGAGGATTTGCTAGTTACACAAAAGATACAGAGCATCCCTTGAAAAATGAACTCATTTGAACAACATATTCAGATATTCGTTTTACAAATAAAATCAAATTCGAATAATTATCTGTATCAACATCCCTATTCATACCGATATATGTTTCCATCTGTATCTGCCGTATCTGTTTTAAAAAAAAAAAATCTTATCTGCATTCGAATATGAATATGTTTGAATATGGATCTGAATCTACCATTTTTTCGGATTCGGATAGGGGTTGGAGATGAGTTTATTCGCTCCATTTTCATCCCTAGTTATTAGGGTCGGATAGCTTGGGTTATCTCGATGATATATATTTTTAGTCGTTTCGCCGTATTGTTCCGTCCAAACGAAATAACTAATGGTATGAAAATGCATTTCGTTTCAAAAACAGCACAGTAAATAAAATGGGAAGATATACCGTTGTTGGAATGAAATGGTAAGAAATGAATCATTTCGCTTTCGTTTTGACGAAATAGTGCAATTCTATGTTGAAGGAACGTTGTTCTGTTTTGTTCCTTCCAAACAAAACGTCTAATGGAACAAAAAACCATTTCAGTTCTAAAACGAAACGAAAATCAAGATGGAACGATTATGCTATTTCTGGAACAGTAAACAAAACGTCGAATTAAATACACAATAGGTCAATAGCGCACTAGGAGTTGAGGAGGAGCCCGGCCCCAACACCCACTCCCACTCCCACTCACCGCCAATTCTTTCTTTTCATTAAAAAAAACTTTTCTTTTCATCGGCGTGCTACAGTAAACGACAGTTGACTTGACTTGAGTCGAGCCGTTGCTAGGGATGAAAACGGATCGGATACGGAGCGGATGTAGATCTTCCCATATCCGCATCCATATTTTTTTCTCGGATACGGATACGAATACATATGCGTTCGGATACGGATACGGTTCGGATATTAAACGGATACGGATACGGTTCGGATATTATCGGATACGGAGTCGAATACGAATATATTTTGTCGGATACGGATCATATAACGATCAATTTATTTCATTTCATTTCTTTAGAACTTTTTTTAAATTTCATATTGCGTATAAAAGTTTGTTATATATGAGAGTAGCTGAAGCATAAGAAAATTTTCATGTCATGCAATAAGTTATATTCAAACAATATAAATTATACGATAATAAGGTAATAAGGTAAGCAGTGTACAAAATTTATTCTTTCAACCAATTAAATCCAAAATTTCATCAAAATATTATATATAATATGTATAAATTAAATTATTATTAACATTATTGGTTGGATTCTCAACAAATATATTGGATTCAATAAATCACATATATAACCGTAATTATCAAATTTATGAATTAATCAATAAAATTACAAGCACCACATAAGTACAAATTTAATAGAATTGATCAATAAATTCAGTCTTTCCACAATTTGAATTCCAACATTATATTTAACTATTCAATGTCAAATCATATCATGTTACCTTAAATGTCATCATACATTAAAAAGGTATATTAATCATATGTAATCAACATGATTAGAGAAAAAAATTAATTTTAGTATTATTATCATATATAATCGTCTCAATAATAAAAAAATAAAAATAATTTTATGTTCCAAATAAAAATATTATTATAAGAGAACTTATCTAATAAAAATTAAGCATTATATAATTAAAAGTATTCTCTAATGTAGATAAGTAATTATATTAATTATCTTATGCCGTTAAAAATACGGATAAACGGATTAATATCTATCGGATACGGATAATATCCATGTCGAATACGAATACGGATCGGATATTGTCAAAAAACTCAAAACCATATCCGCATCCATATTTTTTTGGCGGATACGAATACGAATACGGATATGTTCGGATACGAATACGGATCGGATATTATGCGTATTTTTCGGATTCGGATACGGATCGGAGCGGATTTTATCCGCTCCGTTTTCATCCCTAGCCGTTGCCCGTTGGGTCATCAAGCCGCCACCCTTTTTTTTTTTAGCGTCCATATCTTTTGTTATTTTATGAACAACATTTCTGTTTTGAAACGTGACCCGTTTCGATCTAACGTGAACGGGAAAGATCGGGTCCCTATTCAAGTAAGAACGCCTTACTGTAAGGGAACGAAAAACAGAAGAAATATTAAATATATATTAAAATGACCAGGAAAGTGAATGTCTGAGACTCTGAGGTCTCTACCGGAATTGGTATAAAAAAGAAAAGTGAAGAAGAATTAATGGAGGGAGTGAGGGACCATCTCTTGCCTTCTTTCTTCCTTCCAATTGTACTGCTTTTTAATTTTAAAATGACTAAGAGGTTGTAAAGATCTGAGGTTTTAAAACAACATAGGAGATAGGTACAACTTACTAACACTTCATGTCTAGAAAATCACATACCCCCAAAAAATCTAGCTAAAATTCATAATTAAGTGCTTACAATAAGAAGCCACCAATTAGCCATTAATTCTCAGGAAGTATCTATGGATGAACATCAGAAATATTCTTGCACCAGTGAACTCGGGGCTAAGGTCCTATTGGTTTTCATCTCCTTCATCTTTGCTAGTTTTTCAATATATGTTTTAAATCCACAGATTGCTTTTGCGTCTAAACCTACAATGTTTAGAAAAATAAGTGCCAAAGAAGAGGACATCTTCCTATCTTCCGCTTTTGCCCTTTTCCTCCCGCTCATGTCCTACTTGTTCTCGCAAGCCAAGCAACATAACTCAGAAAGAGCTCAACTTATTCTACTTTGGATGGTGCTCATTGAGTTTATCCGGGTGCGCTCTCGTGGTTCAGCATGGGAATTAAAGAAGTCGATGGAGCAATTGGCGCGGCTATTCTGGGTGGCCTATCTTATCTACAGCTATACACATCTAGATGAGCTCAGGACGAGGCTTTTCATCCTATGTGTTTATGCTTGTACCTATGTGGTCCTGACAGGAATAGCTTTCAACAAAGCCAAAGGTTCGTATTTAATTGGAAAAAACCCGAAACTTGTACAAAACTACATGAAAAGAGTATTGCTCGAAGGTGACCTCAAGACCATGCCAATGGATAAGTGTGCCTACATTGTCATGGGTGAAGAAAATCATGACATATCCATTTCTGAGGATGGTTACCACCTAGGCAACAGAAAGCCTGATCACTCGGAAGAGTTACTCACGATTGGCAGAGTTTTTCAACTTACAAGTACTGAAGACGAAGAATTTACTAAAAAATATCCCTATTGGCGTGACTTTTGCCTATTATTTTCCTTGGCCAAAATGTTGTGCCGGAGGTTTGCCAACCTCCCACTAGATGAGGCTAAAAACGACAAAGCCCTCGAATTTGTACTGGAAGGGTTAATTGGCTATATTGGCAACAAGAAAGATGTCCAAAAGAATAATGAAGAGAGCAATGAATTACGAAATCCCCAGAGGGTATTCAGCATTATACAAGATGAGTTGAACTTTGTTTATGAATTTTTGCATACCCATGTACCATTTCATTATTATTTTAGCTGGTATTTAATATTGGCTCATTTGATTGGTAATTACCTCATGATCGGAACTGGGATTTACCTCATCCGTACAATTTTTATAAGAAAATCTACCTGGTTGTCCTTGATAGGGCAAGATTCATATAGTCAGTGTTTTTTTCACATTTTTAGAAATGGTACTTTGGTGGACACATTTTTCTCTACCGTTGATGTTGCCATTACAATTTTACTTGTTGTTCCATGCCTCTATAGCCTATTGAAGGGGTGGCACATATCTTTATTTTCGACCCGCTGGATAAATTATCTGTCAGTTAAATGTTATATGAAAGACCCGGGTGACATCATTATGACTGAATCTGTGTGGAGAAAAATCTGTCTCATTGGACTTGTAAATAAGAATGTTAAGCAAGAAAGATGTCACAACTCAATTCTTGATACCAAAACTGAGACTATTTTTTGCATAAAAGTCGATGGGATACTTCCTGCACCCTTTATAAAGTGGATTAGAAGAAGAGCATTCTCAAATGTACATCACAGTACTGATGTAGAAGAAGCTATACTGAGGTCACTGAGAAACAGCGATGGCCAACTCACTAATGCAGAAACTTCATTGAGTAGCCATACAATATTTGAGAAACTACGTCGGGATTACCAACCTAGCACAAGTAACACAGAGACCATCCTTGTTTGGCACATTGCTACAACCCTCTTTAACCATGATAAACCTCCACCCCAACAAAATACCGACCCATTCAAGGAGCGAGAGGTGGCCTTAGCCTTGTCAGACTATTGCCACTATCTCGTGGCAACTCTTCCAGAGCTATTACCAGATGAGGTTGACTGGACTGATAAAATGTATGAAAGCGTAAGAAGAGAGATATTTGCCATTGACCGTTGCTCAGGTTCAAAACCTACGATGAGTGATCGTTGCCACTATATAATGGATAACAATAATATTCTACTGGATGAAAATTTAGTGGTGGTCGGAAAGGGTGCCAAGCTGGCCAAGGAACTAGCACGGGTTTATGATAATGTCAATGGCAATAAAACTGAAGTGTGGACAATGTTGTCTGAGTTTTGGGTGAAGATGGTCTTGTTGATCGCTCCATCTGATAATGTGAAGGGTCATGAGGAAATTTTAGAAAATAAAGAGTTGATTACACAATTATGGGCATTGCTCACACATGCCGGCATTCTTACAAGGCCCAAACCCACAGAACATCCCAGTCATGAATCGCATACTAATGAGGGTCATGAAATTGCGACTGCCAAGCATGGAATAGAGACTAATTTGAGTCCTGAGATTGTGACTTTGAGTCATGGAATGGGGAATTATGAGGGTCCTGAAATTGTATAAGATTGATCGAATGAATTATCTCCATCAGTAATTGGTGGCATTTATATGTTTTCACTTTTCAGGATAGGAATGAGTTGTTTGTGTTATGTGCTTATGTTTCCTTTTTTGTTTTCCAGGATTATTATATGTTGTTTGTGCTGTGTGCTTAATTAGTTATGTATTCAGGCTTCCAGTAGTATGACGCTTTTTTTTTTGTGTGTGTGTACTCATTTTCTTGTCAAGATATGAATAAATTGTTTAAGTGTTTTGAGCGATCTCTGTCATAATACACTTACCTTGTTGGATTTAATTGAGCATCGAGGCCGCATTATATGGTGTACAATTGTTCTCAATTTCAAATAAATGCCAGTTTTGATGAGATTTTAACAAAACTCCCTCTATTCTTAATTTTTCTAATGGCTTTCTGGAGGCTCCACCACTACTCTGCCTGAAGAGGAAAAAGAAATCTAGCAAAATGTACCTCGTTTTGCAAAATTTCAAGTTTTCAACACATTCCTTAATTTCCTTTTCTCTTGACTACAACTCCAGTTCCTAGTATGCGAGTACTATTCAAATTCAAATCACCTGATTTCTCAAATATTTCGCCAATGCAGTTCTCTTGCGCTTCTCTTAACGACCTCAAAAAGAAAAGCAGCACGACTCGAGTCGAGCGATTTAATCTCACACGGAATCGCCAATTCTTCATTGAGTAGAAGTGTAAAACCACTCAGGTTTTTCTTTTTAGTCTTCGCTTTTGAAGTGCAATTATTGCATTTGAGAAGTATTTATTGAAAGTTTTTTGAGTTTGTTTTGGATCTGACGTAGAGGGAGAAAAATTGACACGATATGGCTAAGAAAAAATATTTTCGTGGTTGGGTTTTGGTTTTCCATGGGAATAATAGGACCGGGTCCACTACAATGGTCAAAGCATTCCTATCATTCATTATTTGCAAATTGCCAGGCTTTTTCAGTCGGATCGAGAGAAAATATTGTCCGATCCGATCCGGACCAATGAAACAGTGGGACGGACTAATAATTTCATTTCATTTTAAACGGGCCGAATTGAGTCATAATTAATGATTAGGCCGATGTTGTGCTAGTTTTAGCTTAGCCTTTTTCTTTTTTTTTTTATCTTTCCTTTTTGGCAGCCTGACTATAAAAAAAAAAACAACTAGCTCGCTATAGCTTTCAAAAATATATATATAAAAAAATAAAATAGGCTACATTTGATTCCATTATAAATTAGAAAAAGTATATGTCAAAGCTCCCGAGAATTTATTATAAATATAAAATCAATAAAATATAAGTAAGAAAATCTAATCTTGACAAAAGAATATTAATTATTTTCACTTTACTTAATATAAAAAAGACTTAATGGGTTTTTATAGAATTCGATATTTGACTCATGTACGAATTAATAAGAGTTCGATTTAATTTGAGTTAGTTCATATTCTATCCCTACTATTTATCCCATAAAAGCACCAATTTAATGGTTAAGTGTATGTTTGGATCGTTTAAGAATAAAAATAAAATTAATTATTCGGAGTAAACAAATATTATTACTAAATAATCAAGAATAATTTTTATAGGGATTTTGAGTGCTATATTTAAGTAGTCTAACATCCATAATAATTTTTTTTTCTAGTGTGTTTGGATAATCTTCTTATATTATTCGGAGAATTAAGAAGTTACTGATATCACTTTTTTAATTCGGAGTAGAAAGATGATCCAAACATCATAGAAATAAAAATTTATTTCGGATGTTGGACCACTTAAAAATAATACTCTAGATCTAAAAAAAACTTATTCTTGATCGTTTAAAAATAATACTTTTTACTCCAAATAATTAATTCTCATTTTATTCTCAAGCAATCCAAACCCTTAAAAGAATTAGACCAAAGGTGTAAGCAATTGTTTGATCATTTTAAAACAGTGGCTTGATGTTATTGACTCTTCACTTCAAAAAAAATATATATATTGCTGGACTGATTGTGCGTCTTGTTTGAAAGAGGTCATAATACATATAGAAAACTTTCTTTAAAAAATAATATTTTTTTTAAAATAGAGTACATACGCAAAATTTTCTTAAATGTAATTTTTTTATTAAGAAATAAATATTTCTATAAATTATTTTAATTAATATGTCAATTTTTGTTGTAGTATAATTATTTTTTTCAAATTTTTTTTACCCGCCTAAAATGGGTGCGTTTGCTATAGGTAAAAAAACTTTTTACATATTTGCTTAAAATATGTCTCTGTAGCAATAAAGAATTAATTATTATGAGTTAGATGGGAAAAAAAATCATTACTCTAAGCATTATACTATTCTCAACAATACCCAACAAAGTTTGTGATTTCCAAAAAAAAAAAAATGGCCTTTGATTTTTCGACTCGATCTCGACCACTAATCCAGAATCAGAACTAAGGCCTTTGATTTAACTACCAAGTATTTGATGTCATAAGTATGTTAGAATTATCATTACTAAAATAAAATCAACAACTAAGATAAAGAACAAAAATTTGCATGAATAATATTTCACCATCGCATTGTTTTACAGGGATTACAGATTATTACTACAAAACAACAGCTTCCATATATTTGTTTTGAGAAATTCCATTCCAAAACGACAACATTACTACACCTACACTTGTACTGGAGGAAAAAAAAAATCCTTATTATAACTCCTAGAATCCAATTACAATGTCAGCCTATTCTAGAACTTAAAATCTTCGTCATCTCTGCTCCCATTCCTCATTCATTTGTAAATGCAGTGTAGAGGAAGTCATCTGCACCTATCAACATAGAGTGCACTCCAGTGTCCAAAGAATCCGTGACAACCAATACTTTGGAGGCATCTCCAAATGCTCTCAAAGCATGCTATGATCTGCCACAGTAAAATTAAGTTAATTAAAGTTATGAAACTAATGATATTTGATAACACTCACAATTTATTCTTAGGCTCCGTTTGGATGCAAGAAGGAGGAAGAAGTAATAAGGGAAGAAAAAAAATTATAAACAATCTAAACTCTTCACAAAGTTACACACTTTTCAATACTTCTTCCCACTTTTTCCCTTCTTCCCTTCTTCCCACACCTATCCAAACGAAACCTTAGATATGAGAACAAACTAAGCTACCTCGAAAGTAGTGATAGTGCGTTGTATCTCAACAACAGTCAAATCAAACTTTTGATCTGACTCTAAACAAAGTGCTAGCTACTCCATGTCTTGAGGACCAAATTGGGATCGCGCGGTATGCTGGCCGTCTGATCAAGATCTAATGGACAAGAGAGCCCCGTGCATGTAACCTAGATTGATAGGTCCGTAAAAAGTGAACCGTTCGATCAAGATCAGACGGCTCGTAGTGCGCTACACCGCGTGTCGCGCAACAGCGAATCCGAATTGCTTGGGACCCATGATTATGAAGCCATACTGTGGGAGCTTCATGCGATGAAACACCCGGTCCATCAACAGATCTGCACCCACAAGAGCTTGGAATCTGTTGTTGTCGTTGGATGTCATCTTATCTATAATTTTTTTTTTTTTTTGGTAACGGCCCATAGGCATTAGCATTAAAATAAGCAAGTATCCACATTACATCACAAAATAAAAACGACAACAGACTACCCTGCGTATCCTAAGCATACCGAGTACAACACAAAATAAAACGACACAGACTAACCTGCGTAACCTAAGCAACCAAGCTGTACGAGTACCAGTACCAGTAAGATGAAGACAACACCAAAAACGAAAAGAGTAAAACAACGGAAATACCCCCATCTAAAGCACTGAAATAAAAACAACAAAGTAGACATAAAACTACAGTGAGTGAAAAAGAGAAAACGTAAAGCCTTTTGCTGATAAACTGTTCATTCTTGCCAAATTTGCCAAACCATGCTCTGTGGCTAGCAGGTCCCTGGGCACAGCAACACAAGTAAACCCATCCTTGCCTTTCCAGTTGGAGATGAGTCGAACGACTTGAACATAGATTCTCCAATCGATCGATTCAGGGGACAAATAACCATTAAGTATCCTCGCCAGAACCTCTGAGTCTGTGTAGAATGTAACATCTGACCAACCCTCTCCTTGCACAGCCCGCATAGCAGCATCAAAAGCGTGTGCCTCTGCATGTAACGGTGAATATGCCGCCCCAGTAAATAGCTCATATGCTACGAGCTTGCCATCATCGTACATCATGTAAGCCCAGCCAGCCAAATCACCCTCTTTAAAGGAGCCATCCATTGTACATATCTTTCCTGAGTTGTTGATTTCCTTCTCAGTAACAAGCGAAGCTCCCCTCCTTACCTGCAAACCCCTACCAGCAACTCGTGCCAGATTGTCTAATGAGGTGGCCATCCCCAGAGTGTGTGTGATGCTAATTTTAGTACCTTCATATACCTGTTTACAGCGGACTTTCCACAGGGACCAAATCAGATTCGCGAACACCTCAAACCTGGATTCCCCCAAATTACTTAAGAAAAGTTGCAAAGTGGGGGTTACATGAGCTGGCAAGGCATCGGTTCTGATCGCCAAGCAAGAGGAGAACCAATACTTCCTGGCCACTGCACATCTGAAAAGCACATGCATAACATCATCCTCCTCAAGGCCACAAAGTTCACATAGGGGGGGCATTGTACGCAATCTCCTAGCAATAACAGCTCTGAGGGGCACTGCATCGTGCAACAGCTTCCATAAGAAAATCCTTGTTCTTGGCAGCATACCCGGCGCATGTCAGATTGCCCTCCACATGTCTTTCATCCCAGGCAGCAGCGTAGAGAGGGGTTGCAGTAGCTTGCAAGCCTCCTTAAAGGAGAATTTGCCCGAGGTAGAGGTTTTCAGCACCAGCCTATCTTTCATCAATGGTCTCAGAGGTGGGGCAGGAAAAGAACAAGCAATGAAAAGTGCCCCATGAAAGCCAAGGGTCTGTATCAGCAAATTAGTATTCCATCCCTGAGAGTGCTCATCAACCATGTCTGCAATTTTAATGTTCAAGTCTTCAGCCGTAGTATTTTGAAACAGCAACCAAAGATCATGCCATGGTTCTCCAATCACTCTGCAGATCTGACCATCTCCTAAAATCCATGTGACATGTGACTTGAGCACTTCTCTTGCCTGCAACAGAGACACCCAGAACTTTGTACATCTTGCAGGTTTAGTAGCTTGCCAGACAGCAAATCGGGAGAGTTTAGATTGTTTAGAAACTCTACATCTTATCTATAATTGGTTGTGCTCTAAGAGCCGTTGACCTGAAACATGGCAAAATGTGACCTAAGCAAAGTGTAGAGTTCAACTCATCTTCACTGTGTATAAGGAATTGTCTCTCGTAAAATTGAAGTACTCTAGATCGGACGATCTATATTTGACACTAATCTAATTGGATAGAGATTGATATGAATTCTCTAATTGATCGAAATGGATGGTTGAAATCTTTAGTGTCTAAGGGCCTAACTTCCTCATTTTTTTATACAAGTTTATTTCTTCATATTACCTCCGTTTGGATGCGTTGAGAAGAAGTAAGAAGAAAGGAAGAAAAAAAAATTATAAACAATTCAAACTCTTCACAAAGTTACACATTTTCCAATACTTCTTCCCACTTCTCCCCTTCTTTCCTTCTTCCCACACCTATCCAAACGGAGCCATTAAGAGGGTATGATTAATTGTATATTTTCTATGATGCAATAGAACGAACCATGGCAATATCACGATTCCTTTAGAAGTTTTTGAAAGGAATTGTGACAATTTTTTTTAAGATAAATTGAAAAACTAAATCTAACTTATTTTTAAATTAAATATCTATGAAAAAAATCTCTACCGAATTTCGAACTTGCGACCTGAATTAGTTTCGACATTATGATGCATTTACAGTTTTTTTTTTTTAAGATAACCTAGATAGTGACTATGTAGTGATGCATTTACAGTTGATCGGAAGAAACGAAGCAAAAAATTATATTTTGGCGAATTCCTTGATTGGAAGGAGATGAAAGAGACGAAAGCGATTTCATTTCGTGCAATTTTAGGTCGATGAAATCATGAGGTAAAATTCTTGTCCAAAACCAAAATAAATAGCAAGAATTCTCAGGCCTTGTTAGATATCTCCTCCTCCTCTCCTACTCGTCTAATGCAATACAATACATGATCGCTGAAAAGCAAAGTCGCAGGCTCGCAGCCTACACATTCATTTTTTTTGAGTAATGTGACTAGATAGCGTGGTCGGTAGAAAAATTGAGCGGAAAAGAGAACAAAGAAGAGTTGGTGAATTTTTTTAGGAAGGGCGGACGGAAGAGAAAATAAAAGAAGGGTGAGTTTACTATTTTTATAATTGGTATATAATTATATTTTCAATAAAGTCTTGCACTACATTTCATTGGTTGTGTATAGTGTACGTCCTGGAATACACAAGAAATAGTTGGAAAAAATTATGAGAATTGCTAGTGTCCTATATATAGGACGGATGAGTCCGTCCAATACGATCGTTTTCACGTTTTTAAATTTCAAATGATCGATCCGAACCGGTTCAATATGTTCTCTATATTGAAAACTTACAAGAAACCAATTTTTATATTTTTTCTAATTTTTTTACTATTTTTTTAGTATTTTTGAAAATTCATGATATAAACATTATGGATCGTCCAATAACAACGATTTTCTAAAATATAAAAAAAATAGTAAAAAAAATTTCGAAAAAATGTAAAAATTGGTTTCTTATAAGTTTTCAATAAAGAGAACATATTGAACGGTTCGGATCGGTTATTTAAAATTTAAAAATGTGAAACGATCGTATTGGACGGAGTCCATCCGTCCAATATATTGGACTCTAGCATTTCTCAAAAATTATTGTTTCAAATTGGAAATTAATTTTTTTAAGAACTCATTATTGAATATTCTTTTAAACAAATTTGTAGGTGTCCAGTTGAGCAGAAATGATACGTGTTTAAAATTGGAATATACTTGGTTTTTATAATTGTTAGACCATAACACGCAGAGTATTTTGGACCAAACTTAGTTTCAATAATTACCAATTAATTTCCATAAAATTAAACTATAAAATTTCCAATTAGACCATGTCAACGAGTAGAGAAGACGGAGGCAGGAAGCATCTTTTCGATGATGATTGTGGTACTGGCACTTCTACGCAAGGTCTTGTTGATTAGCGGGATCCTCAAAAGGTGCTTTATCTTTTTCCACAGAGACATCGTGTGTACCATTCGCCAAAAACGGTAATATTTCATTTAAATGGTGAATTTATATTTTGGTATTTAAATGGTGAATTTATATTTTGGTATTTAAAAATATGCAGAGAGATAAAAAATCCTATTAGATTTCGGACACGTCTTCCACTAATAAATTACACACTTGATATTGAGGACCGCATGAAAACCATAGGATTGTACCATTTGGTTAGGCTATGAGAAATTTTTCTTGATGAAGAAGAGAGAACAAGTTAAGACTGATATTGGATTATTAACTGCTTTCTTTGAACTCCGGAGACCTGAAACACACTCGTTTCATTTTTCATTTGGAGAGATGATCGTTACTCTAGAGACAATTAATTTATTTAAGTATAACATAAATTAATAATTTCATAGTACTATACATTTAATAAAATGTGATATTTTCGTAATTAAACAGGATGTAGCATGTCTTTGGGGTTTATATATGGACGAAGGGAGTACCCGTTACGGGTTGGACTGATAGAGACTGGTTGGATAAAATTCGTTATTTGATTGGACAAGAAAATATATATGTCTGAGTATGTTAAGGATGGCCGGTACGTTCAAAATAGTATTTTATAATATTTTTCTTGAAATTTGAAATTTTCATTTAATCAATATGTAAAAACTATAAAAAATTTTAACAGGCGCTCCGTTATTTTAAGTAAGTTGCCAAAACGATTTGAAAACCTGTCGAATGAGAATGACCATGAGGAACTTGATAGATATGCTCTTGCATTTGGGATGGAGTTGATTGGGTGTATTATGTTTCCTGATAATAGTGGAGAGTCTGTACCAGCAAATTATCTTGAATTTTAATATTTGTAAGTTCTGTATTTTACTTATATTTCAAATTTGAAAAATATATAGACTGTATTAGTTTTGCTTATGAGTACCAAAAAAAAAAAATTATGTAGGGAGATTTGCTTGGGACTGTCCGCAGGAATTGCGGTGCTGCTGTACTTGTGTTTCTATATCGTAACTTTGATAGTGCATGTCTGGGTTGAGAGCTACTTGCGCTGGCCCGTGGTTGCTTCTCATGTCGTGGAGTTGGACACGGCTACTTCCAGGTCATCCAACATCTCGTGCAGAATATGCCATATTTGATGATTGGAGTCAACCCGAATATGACTCATGTGCTCCTTTCGACAGGTATATATGTCATGAACCTGAAATATTTTAATAAATAATACTACTATTCTATTAAAAATAATTACTATTAATAATTATTAATTAATAATAATTACAACACTAATACTTACTACATTGATGCTCTTAATAAAAAAAATGGACGCTCGAAAAATCACAGTATGAAAATCCTTCGCATGTTACCGTTAATTTTATAAGGGACGCACTTTTAATTTATGTTGCCTCATGATGATGTCAAATGGACTCCATACAATGATAAGCGCAATTTGTTGTCGGCATTGGTTGAAGAATACACTGATTCTGTCCTTAGTCGTTTGCCTTTGATTTTGTACGTCGTCGTGGAGTGGTACTATCCAGATCCGGTTATGAGGCAATTCAATTTTTATCAAATTATTCCCCCACTGATGCCAGAGGTATATATTTCCGTATAAAATTATTGGCTTTAATTAATCACTCCACTCGGATCCATATACAATCATTTTTACGCATTCTTTTTCAATATCATCAGGATTTCAAGGATGAGCACTGCCGACTTTCCAAAATCAACAACATTTCGCACAAGGGCCAAGACTAGAGACGATTTCATCGCGAATACTATTATGTTATATGGAGTCTGATCCTCTGTCGGTTTTTTTAAAAAACGACTAATGGTGGTTCTTTTATTTGAGCCATCCGATTTAATCTGAAACGGTTAATTTTTTTTCGGACCTATCAATCTGATATTATGCACGGGACATCCATAACCGTTGAGATTAAATCAAATGGCTCAGATAAAAAAATGTCTACAGAATCCTCCGGTCGGCTGACCAAAGGATCTCGTTCGACGTTCTACGCAGTATCGCGAATATTGTTTGCGATCTCAAATATCATTTTTTTCCCTATTGTTCTCAAATATCATTTAACGGATGCAATCTTCTTTTTCAGTTTGCATGTTTATAATTTTTAGGAATACAAATTATGTTGTAATTGCAATTATTATTTAACGGAAGTTTTTAATCTGCATGTCTGTTCGCTATAGAGATTACATTCATGACCTTTCTATTTTTTTTTTTTTCCCTATATGTGCCAGTTCGTTTTTTCCCCCCTTTTCACACTTTTTGTTTAGTAGTTGTGAGATGATTTGTATCGACTGTGCTAAGTTACTAAAGGGCTATTTGGATCACTTAGGAATAAGAGGAATAGTTTCTTCGTGGAAATTTATTTCTAACCATCCAAACTCTTCACAAAGTTAAACACTTTCCAATATTTTTCGCCTAGAAATAGGCTATTTTTTTTATTCCTAAGCGAACCAAACGGCTAAGAGCTTTGATTGTTTTTCTTTTTTATTTTTATATTTTGATGACAAGGACAATGCTTGAAATTTCCTTACTCTTACCAAAAAAAAATGTCAGGACAATGCTAGAAAATTCCTTACTCTTACCAAAGGGGGAAAAAAAAAGCATTATTCTTAAATCATGCCACAGCACACAAACTACTAAAAGGTTCTTAAAAAATAATACTTACAGAATCTAATAAATTTCTAATTAACAAAATGTTGAAATTAAAAGTTAATAAGTAAAAAGAGAAGTTTAAAATAAAGTACCTTTTATTTCTTTGAATTTCCTTGACCGTTCAAACGAAGAAGTATACATGGAGGACTATAAAAATAATATTTTTGAAAATCATTGATTATGGGGAGGAAACATTTTATTTTTATAAGAAAAACGCCAGTACGTATGTATTGAGCAATCCATGGAGCATTTTTTATAGTCGTTAAAAAAATCAGTTATTTTAAGTTTTCAATGTGGGACTAATAAACAATACGCACAATTGAACCGGACCACTATCCCAACTCCCAAAAGTGTATTTAATTTATACGGACACTAAATCTCCTTAAAAGCAATTAAGGTCATGTTTGGTAGAGGATTAAAGGTGGAGTAACTCATTTAATCCACTTTTACTCTTCCAAATATGATTTAAATTTGGTGGATTAGTGTGAAGTAAGGAAGAGTAAATTACTCTACCATTTTAGGTGGAGTAAAGTTACTCCACATGATTAAAAGATGGTTCCTATTATTTATTTACTTACTCCATTTTTACTCTACCTTTTCATACCAAACATGATAAAAAATTAGAGGATTAAGATGGATTAACTATTTACTCCTCCTTAAGCTAATCCACAGTTTAAGCTAAATGAGAAACATTTCTTGTGAGATACTGCGAAACCATCAAAGATGAAAGAACACATTTATGTTTGTGAATGAATTTTGCTAAAACCCAGGTACGCTCCGAGTAAACTGGTTATATCTTCGAAGTAAAAGTCATAATTCTGAACAAATATTTCGTTTCTGCTTTGGTAAAAAAGGAATTTTATACTATATAAATTCTAACGTATATAAAAGGTCTGAAAATTTATTCTTTCTTTTCATTTTTTTTCCGAGAAAGCATATGAAAAATAATGTGAATATGTAACTTGTTTATTTCTATGAATTTTTTCTAAAATAATGTGAATAAATTTTCTGTTTTCGCTGGAGAAATATTAAGGTTTGAAATGTGCAGATGAAAGGTAATTGAGAAATTTGTAAAAAAAATGTTTAGTTATATTTCTTTAAAAATATAGAGTTACTGACGAAATATTCATGCAGCTTACCATTATATTTTGGGAACTTGCCCTTTACATATATATTTTTGAAAAACGCACATGCAAAATAAATTTATTTGACATAGTGATAGTTTAGTAAAATATACATATTAAATTAGATATGTTTATACTTTTCTATCCTGTAACTGTTTAACATGGTATAATCTGTCCGGTATAACATCATCTACCGTTTATCTGTCAATCCAGTTAGAACCCGACCGTACCATATTACAACGATTCGGCGATTAGCGCGCTAGTATGCTATACTGTGAGCCGATTATAGCCGAACGAAATCCTCTGCGGCCCTTCCAGTGCTGGGCTTTAATTCCTGACCTTCCGATCAATAATGAATGTACTGTAATTAATACCAGACCTTCCGATCAATAATGGATGTACTGTAATTTATACCAGAGTCGTCGAAATTCGTGCGGTCCGAAAAAATCTGGCCATCGAAATTAGATCGGACGGCCAGGAGGAAAACGTGTTTAAAGAAACTTCTTAATCTAATCTAACCCGTTCGTCTCTGTGCGACCCGTTCGTCCTTTTCGTTTTTCATTTACAATAAACTTCTTAATCTAACCCTTCATCTTCTTCGGACTGAGTTGTGGAAACTTGGAAACTCCTCACTCTCTCTCTCTCTCTCACACTCCCACACACGCACACGCACACGCACACGCACACGCACACGCACACCTTCATCCTCTCCGTTTCTCTCAAATCAGGTACGCATTACTTGCAAATCCCATCCTTCTCCAGTTCTCCCTCCCAATTTTCCTTGGTTTATCTCTTGAGACTCGAGGTGTGTTGTTCTCTCTCTATCTTTTACCCCGAAATTTACAAGTTTTTTTTTTTTTTCCCCTCTTCATATTAGAACGATTCACTTAATCTCCTTATTAGTCTCCTAGAGCCTAAACTTCTTCTAAGGAATTTCTCCGTTTATATGGGTTTTGTCTGCTCATCAAATTTCCTTTTGATTTTTATTTTTTCCGATGTACTACTGTTAGTTGCATACCTCAGGGATTTTTCTTTCTTCTGCTTTTGTATTGTGTCGACTCGATTCCATTTTTTTCTATAACATTGGTGGTATATAAACACACTTTTTTCTAATTCTCATTCTTCAGGCATCCCCAACATCTAAAATTAGAGTTAACCATGGCAACAACTGGAGGTAATGTGGGGCCAGGTGGTGATGAAGCGATGAAGGTTGGATTTGCAAAGTTACAGGATGAGGGTTTCGAGTACTACATGCAGAAGTACTCCATAATGCTGGGCCGCAACTCCAAGAAGTCGAGTGTGGATGTTGACCTGGCAAGTCTCGGTGGTGGCATGAACATCTCACGCCACCATGCTCGTATCTTTTATGACTTCCCTCGCAAGCGCTTTGCCCTCGAGGTCATTGGCAAGAATGGGTGCACTGTTGAGAATGTGCTTTATTTGCCTGGCAGTGCTCCTATCAAGCTTGACAGCCAGGATCTCCTTCAGATTGGCGATAAGAGGTACTATTAAGAAAATTTTTTTTTGACGTCACTGACGGTAGGTAGAGGCCGAGTTGCAATTCCTTGATTTGGAGGATCTCATGGTCATTATTGATAAATTGGATTGGGCCATTCAATTAGGTAATGGAGTTGGAAATGTATTGGTTTGGTTTTTTTTTTTGTTTCTTCTAGCCATCCTGACTAAGGTTATGGGTTCGCTACTTTTCTATGTTGTCTTGGCCTTTCAAAATTAAGGATTTTTATTTGCTGGTCGTGATTGTTTGTTCTGGCCCATCCATATCAGTGTTTTAGGATCGCTAGACATATGGGTTATCTTGTGCCATCAAAATTTGGGATTGTGGTCGCCAGTTGACTGCTCACTCTGATCTGTCCAAATTAGGTTTTTAACCAACTTCTTTGGTCACTCATCTCACATCCTTAAAAGGGTTTCGGTTTTATGATTTCATCACTAGATTTGAACCGTCCAAATTTGGGTTTCCATTTCCATGATAGTGTTCACTTTCAATTGTCTGAGCCGCAAAAATTAATAGAATACAAGCAAATTAGGGTTTCGGAGTTATAATTATATCATTTGATTTGAGCTGTTCAAATTAGGGTTTTCCATTCCATGTTGCATCGCACAATTAAATAGAATATATAAGCAAAGAGGTTTGAGCTCCAGATGCTAGCCTCTTTCTTCCTCCTTCCTCTAACACACAAAGAGAAAAGAAAACAAACATCGAAGTGGAAGCAAAAGCTCCATCCCTAATTCGAGGAAGCTAAAAAAAGGCCTCTTGCCTTTCCTAAGTTGTACGTTCATCCAGTTCCTAAAGCAGCTCTTCTATGAAGGAAACCCAATTAGGGTTTTACTGAGGCACTCAGTTTCAACCATAAAGCAAATCATCCCTTTATAGTTCTTGTGGTATCATTTTAGGCCAGTCAGTTTGTGGATCTCATAAAATTTCTCCCACATTTAATAATGAATTGAAAGATGTCTCTGTTCAAATTATGATGTTTAAGGAATTATTTTTGTGAAAAATAAATGATCACATAACAAGGTTTCTTAGAGTCCTTCAATTTTAGGTAAAATAAAAAGGAGATTACTTGACTGATCTGATTGTTTACTACAAATATTCAAGGTGTGACCAAAGTAATTGTGGAGATACTTTGTCTTGGTTGAAGCTTGAGTTCCTCAGTTAAGCACTAACTGGTTTTTGTTATAGACGACTGTTTATGGGAACTAGGTTGGATGTCAACTTAGGAGAGTTGAGAATTGGCTGTTTTGCGCACACGAGAATTTTATATTTGTCTTTGGTTGGTTCGAGAGGTTGTATAATTCCTTGTCTTGGTCTGTCACATCACGAGTTTACTTGGTTTTTTTGTTCTTCATACACGTGTGTGGCTACAACAGTATGGTTTGATGCTAACTCCAATAGATAGTAAAAGGGGAAAACTAACTTAGTTATATATGGATATACTATACTACTTATTCTGCACCCTTCATGCATTTGCACTGGTACTATTGGCAGTCCCTGTTCATGGATGGTGCTTGTGCATGAGAATGGGCTGTTTTGCGCACTTAAGAATCTTAAGTTGGTGTCTGCTTAGTGCTTGAGAGGTTGTATCACTCCTTGTCTGGGCTATCGGATCCCAACATGTCATTGGTTTTTGTTCCTCATCCTTGTGTGTGGCTATGACTGTATGCTATAATGCTAACTCCCAACACTTTGTAAAGGGAGCAAAAATCCTAGTTACTGTACTATCTGAATTCTGGACCCTTCACGTGTTTAACAGTAAGCACACAAATTTACCAGTTCAGTTTGTGAACAATACCAGTATCCTAAATTAAAGCACTAACTCTAGGTGAGATGTTCTAGTCTCAGGATCCTAAATTAATCTCATATTAGAACTTAGGAAAAGGGGCAAAAAAAAAAGCTAGTACTATATGAATCTACACTATATAAGAAATCTAAATTACTCTAAATTACTCCAAAATTATTCATACCTCGCAGGTTTTACTTCCTCCTGCCAAACCGATCAGTTTTTGATACATTTGCAGCTGGCAGGCAGATTGCGCCACCTCTGCTGCCTGCACCTGTAGTGGTGCCATCCCCCTCCTCAGGTCGAGTAAGACGCCTTCCCATGTTTCATGAGACTTTCTCCACTGATGATAGTGATCGTGAGGAGAGAGAAGGCAACAGGGGAGATAACCTCGGTCTCGGACATGGTGGTGGTGCTGGAAGGGGTTTGATGATTAAGAAGAAGCGTAAGGCAAGAGAGGCTGAGGGTTCTTATAGGGTGGCCCATGGTGAGACAGAAGAAATCAGCTTGTTTGGTATTTTTAATCTTCTCAATTACTTTTCTTCTTCTTATAATTTGTGCCCTTGTTTTTTTTATTGAGAAAGTGTTACTTTCGCTACATGCACATACAAATATATGACTATTGGCTTGGCTTTGATAGAATTCATGAACTTGAAAAATTAAATTTTTTAAAATATTCGCATTAGTGTAGTTTTACAGGCTTTGTAAAAGTGCCAATGGGAATTAATTTGAGAAATAATCAAGTTTATTTGTGCATAGAGAAAATGATAGATTATTTCTATTTGTTTAATTATGCTATTTAAGTTTTAAATTTTGAGTTGATAAAGTTTTAAAATAGACATATTGGAGGCATAAAAATTGAAGGCGTTCAGACTCTCTTCTTATTATTTACATTTATTTATGTTATTGTTAAAATTAAGAATTTTTAAGGCAAGAGACGCCTGCTGACTTTTATTTTTTTTTACTTTGTCTGGAGAAATTCTTTGGCCCACTTCACTGAGCATTCAATTTGTAACTAGCTATGAAAAAAAAGGAATATTATTACCTAGTCCGTGCATGATTGCTGGCATGGTGTCCTACCTATATGAAATAAGTTTTTAGGTTAGAAATTTCAGAAACATTACAATTCATGTGAATTTTTGTAGACAAAAAATTAGAATCAAGATCAAGTAGTGACAGAGAGGCAGATAACCAGCAGTTGATGCAGTCAGAAGAGAAAGATGTGGTCTCATCGGTGGCTAATGTCCTGTCAGATCTTTGTGGGCCTGGTGAGTGGATGCCAATGTCTAGACTCCATTCTGAGGTCCGTAGTTTCTTATGCACTTGACACAAACCACAAATAGATTTAAGGGATACCAGTCCAAGTTGTCATAATAATCAAACTGAGATTAAGCTAACAAAGGTTGCACTCTCTGTCTGCTTTGTTTGTGCAGCTTATGGAACAGTATGGAGATGTGTGGCATCCCAGCAAAGTAAGAAAGTACCTGACATATAATTGGGCTCCTCAAGAAACCAAGGGAAAGCCATGGTTTGGCCTGTTGGCACTTCTGCGCAAATATCCAGAGCATTTTGTTATTAACACCAGATCCAAAGGGAGGGTTACTTCTGAGTTTGTGTCGCTAGTGTCACTCCTCTCCTAGAAAGATAGACTGAGGTTTTAGGCTATAGACTGGATAATGTTGTTGTAAGAGAAAGTTAAGTCTCAATGTGTGTGTTGGTTGTTCCTCTCAATCATGTAGGCAGTTAGGCACTACTGTATATGTAAAGTAATAAAATAATAATCCCAAACTGTTAGCTGGATGTGCTTGTTTTTTCCTTTTATATGATATAAACTCACCATACCATATACCAAGCAATTGCAAGGTATCGCAAATTAGAGAAGCTAATATATTATATAACAACTGCTTTTTATACTCTCATCCTAATGTTCGTAATAAGAAACATCTTTCCTAATTAGACATTTATCATCACCATCTTCATGTAAAATGAACATGACCCAACGGATTCTCCAGAAAAAAATATTGTTTAAGAACCGCAAATTCAGAGGATGCGTATATATCCTATCAATCATGCTTTGAAATCTTGACCTCATGAATAACCGAAATTGCTCGATGTATTACTTTCTAAAGTTTAAAAAAATTAGGGATGAGAGATGGGCCTATGCAGAAGCCCATAACAACTAACAAGCTGTCACCTCTGACCTCAGCTGCACTCTAAAATTCCTCTAAAAATAATGGTTAAACTCTCTAGAGGTAGAGCTAGTCAGCTAGAGAGCAGCGCCATGAGCAAATCTCTCTCTTGCAAAGCTGGTGTGTGGTGTCTTCAAAGTTCAAACCCGATGAAGTATACAACCAAATAACTTGGGCACTTCACTTCGCCCCTATCCAATTGTTTGTTGCTTTCGTCACAAAAATGTCGATTGTCAGAAGAAGCAACACCTTGGACTCCTCCCACTCTCCACTCTTCTTCTCTTTCCTACTCGGTGGATGTAGAGGTGGAGGGTCGCAACAAAACAAGGAGAAAACATGATGAGAAAACTGACAGGTGGTGGGTACTGTGTTGAGCGCAGCAGCAGCAAATTCCCGTGGAGGTTCAGCCATCCAGAGAATGTGAAGATGGAGAGTGAGGTACTACTGACTGGTACTGTTCCCATGGAGGAAGTCAAGAAGCCTTCAGGCAAGTCTATTGAGATATCTCTTTAAATAAATAATTGATGGTGAATGTCAATGGAGGTGTTGAAGATGAATGAACTGTACCAGTTCACTTGTGTTCCTGTAAAATGTTATGTGCTCTTTTTTGCTTTAGTAATTATGTATAATGATGTCGCAGATATACAACAAACTGTGTTTTTGTTTAATTATACTTGTTGAAAGTCACTTCTAATTGCTTTAGATTTATAGGGGGCGTTTGCATACATGAGATTAGTTTTACTTCCAAGTTAGTATCCTAACTTGTTAATCTACAATTGCCAAGCAAGTATGAAGTCAACGTAGTTAGTATCCACGTTAGAACTAGTTTTTACTAACTTAATCTCAAACACTTACTCTAAAAGTGCTAAATTGCCAAGCAAGTATGAAGTCAACGTAGTTAGTATCCACGTTAGAACTAGTTTTTACTAACTTAATCTCAAACACTTACTCTAAAAGTGCTAACTTTAATCCCTAACCTTCACTAACTTATAGTGTTGCCAAACCGCCCCATAATAAAAAAAGACTTACCTTACCTCTTTTGATCTAAGTGAGTCTGCATCCAGTCAATCTTCTACACCGTCTGATCAACGCATCAGCAACATTTTAAGGGGTAACATTTGGGATGGACTCTGCAGATGCTAATCACCTGAGTCAGGCATAATGTGGGGAGCCACATAGGGCCAGCAGCACTAGCCACGTGCTGTCCCTGGCTTGGGAAATTTTCAAATGTTCATATTGGCATGTTTTTTTTTTGAAAAAGAAATATAAAAATTAGACCCACGTATTCGATACATATTATAAAATAATGCCCTGCATGTATCTCAGGTATGATCTGATTAATTGATATAATTACCTGGCTGAAAGTAGAGGATAATTGGGATCAATGACTTCTGGCATAAGGTAATTTCTGTAAGAAAAGAACTGAGAGAAATGCAACCTTTGTAAAGCCTGCTCCAAATGAAATTGGACCTGATTGATCTGTTTTTCCTATAAAAAGTCACTCAGTTGAGGATCTACTTGTCTGTGCTTTGATTTATTCTTTTAAGGCAATATAAATTTGTGATAAACATTCTTCCTTCTTTAGGTTTAGAGAATTTGAGGCCTCTTTTCAGCTTCATTTTCTTCATGGATATACCCTCCTTAAATTTCTTGATTTTCAGCTTTTATCTTTTGAATCGTAGACTTTCTTGAGGGTATTCTTCTTCTTTATTTTTTCTTTCCTCTTTAGTCTTGCTGATAAGAAAGATGACTTTTTAGTACTCTGCTTCTTTGTTTTGCTCTTCTTATGAATTTCTTAAGTTTCCATGTATGAGGTTAACCTCCTTTAAATTTCATAGGTGCTGCTTATATGTTTCTGTTTGCTCTATGAAAGTAATTGCCTTTTTCATTTTCTTTGCCATGATATCTACTTATCCAAGTAAACAACTGGGTTTTGAATTTTAAATTACTTATTTGATTCCATTACTGTCAATTATTACTTTGTTATGAATAAATAGTTTAATACCCATCCATTCATAGCACTGGTATCGATACTTTAATTCTACAGAGCACATATACTTTTAGAGATGCGCCATACATGTGGCCAATCCGGCACTGACAGATGTCCGAATTGATAGTGTTGAAAAATTCCTTGTCAGTACAGTGTCCATGTCATGTCAGACACTCTTTAATCTCAGTACGGACAAGTGTCCAATGTCCAATCTGGCACTGACAGGTGTCCTGTCATTTATTACTTTCCTTTTCCAGGAAATAATCCCCTTCCCTGCTCCTCCTAGTCCTCTTTCTTACCCCCAAAATGAAAGGAAAAGGAAAGGCGAAGAACGAAAATTCAAAATCAATGCCGACAATTATCAATGGTGTGGGGTCGAGGTCCGGTGAAGTGTCGGTTCCAGCATTTGCTAAGCTGCAGGGTGAGTATTTCGAGTACTACATGCGGAAGTATTCAATAATACTGGGGCGCTACTCAAAGAAGAATAATTCAATTGTGGACCTCGACCTGAGGAGGGTTGCTTGGGGAACAGGGATTTCTCGCAATCATGCTCGAATCTACTATGATTTCACCTACAAGTGCTTTGCACTTGAGGTTATTGGAATGTTTGGCTGCATTATCAATAATGCACTTTATTTGCCTGGCAGTGTTCCAATCAAGCTCAACAGCCAGGATCTCCTTCAGATTGGCAATGTGAGGTAGGGTTGTGAATATCGATTTTGGTGGTGCTATGCCATCCTAAATTATAAACCCTTCATTCAAAAAAATTGACGGCCAAATTGTGATTGGTTGTTATGAAGTCCAATTTTTCTGGAATGGCTGGTTTAGTTAACAGACATCCAGGTTAAGGTTCTGCGGTTGATACTTTTTTTTTTGCTTTAACCTTCAATAATAAGGATCATGATTTTCTCGTTTGGTTTTTATTTTTCAACCATCTAGCTTAGGGTTTTGGATTACTACTAGCTTTACCAAATTAAGGATTTTTATTTGCTTGTTTGGTTCCCTTGTTCAAGCCACCTAGATTACGGTTGTCTCGCTTGTTCCTTTGTTTGGTCATTGTTACCTGTCCATATTATAAATCAGTTTGGTAAATTTATTAGTTAATTTGAACAGTCAAAATTATGGTTTTCCTTCCAAATTAGGATTCCATTTGAATGTGAGTACCAAAATGTAAATACATTTACAAGGAGAAAAGTTCTCTCGAAACCTAGCCTCGTTTTCCTTTCCTTTGGGCTAGGAGCCTGTCCGGATGCCTTTGGATTGAACCCTTGTCCAAAGCCTTTCTGTTAAACACTGTCATGCTGGTTGTCTACTGCATGTGATAGCAAATCATGCTGATCGTTTCAGGACCCCAACAGTTTATAACAGTAAACACACAATTGTATCGAAAAGTTCGTAATTAATGCAGTATATAATATTGTAATATGTCTGTGAAACTCAGCAGTGTTTTCTGTGGCAACTGCGTATTAATTGCAAATTAGCTCCTGCTGGTCCATTGTGACATGCATGCTAATGGTAAAAAGGTAAGAATACTGGTACTAGTATTTCAGCCCCAGCTGGTATGTGAATTTGCAAGAACTAATATATGCCTAGTTAAGAGATTCTCAATTTCTCAGTATGAAACTGAAGTTGAAGCACATGCTGCACTACTGTACCACCTTGTAAGGTAAAGTTTTGCATCAGTCCAAATAAAGCACCAAGCAGTTCCACTCTTTGATGTTGGCATCCGCTGCTGCTCATACATTACATACATTGATTTTCAATTTGCCATACATCACCTACATTGATTCCTTACAAATCATTAAAAAAAAAAGAAGAAAAGGAACCTCATAGCCTGGACTAATATAAAGCACAAATCACAGGTTCTACTTCCTCCTCCCGTCTAGATCGTTTTTTGAAACGTTGGGAGTTGCTAGGCAGATAGCTCCACCCCTGTTGACTCCATTGATGGTGGTCCAGCCCACTGCCCCTAATGATGAAAGGAAGGGAAAGGAAAGCCTAGGCATTGGACATGCTGTGCATGGTTTGATTGTCGTAGAGTCCAATGTTAGAGAGGCTGAGGGTTCATGTGCTGTTCTCCCTGGTGTATCAGAAGTTGCTGGGCTGATAGCACCACCTCTGCTGCCTCCACTGCCGGTGGCCCTGCTCTCCATGAATGTGAGGATGGGTGAGGAGAGAAGCCTGGGAGTTGGACTTTGTGAGGGTGGTGTTAGTGGTTTGGTTGTTGAGGAATATAATGCTAGTAAAGCTGAAGGTTCGTCTGGCATGCTGTCTGGTACATTAGCTGCTAGGCAGATGATGCCACCTCTTCTACCTCCAGTTGTGGTGGTCCCACCTGCCTCCTCTAATGATGAGGGGAAGGGTGAGGAAAGAAAAGGTGACCGGGAGGAAAGCGTAGGTGTTAAGCTTCGGGAAGGTGGTGCCAGTGGTTTGATTGCTGAGGAGTTTAAGGCTGGAAAGACTGAGGCTTCGTCTGATGTGCTTTCTGGTGGCATAGAACAATCCAGCTTGTCCAGTAAGTTTCAATTTACTCGCTATGTATGTTCTTGTCATGGTTCATTTACTTTTTTATTTAACTAATTTGTTTATTCATCCATTCATCTTTGGTTTATATATAATTGTTATTTATTATAATTTTCTTAAATATGAATTCAAAATATTATTCTCCAAATTATTTTTTTAATCCCTTGGCTTGCTTAATGCTTTAGTAGGATTACTTGCTGAGCCTTCAATACTTCTATGCTGCCAAAACATTGTAAAACAAACTTCCCTACTTGTAGCATACCCAATTCCTGGTTTTTTTTTTTGTGTTCTGACTGTATGAGACTAAGTTTGCAAATTGCAATCCTTTAAAATAGGGTTATGGTCTTTACATTTTCTTTGTAACTTATTGTAGACAAAAAACAGGAACCAAGATCAAATGATGTACATGTGGTCAAGATTGATCTCCCTGGGATTAAGAAGGAGCATATCAAGCTTGTGGTTGAGGATGGTAAAATCTGGATCCAGATTAGTGAGGATGCAATAGAAAATGAGGAGAACATCAGCATGTGTCACTGTGTCGAGGACGACAACAGCAAATTTATCTTGCCAGAGAATGCAAAGATCAATGAGATCAAGGCGTCCATGGAGAATGGCATGCTGACTGTCACTGTGCCCATGGGGCAAATTGACAAGTCTGAGCAGCCTGAGGTCAAGTCTGTTGAGATCTCTGGTTAAATTAGGAAAATGATGGATAAGATATTTGTGTGATGGAGTTGAGCTTTTTGTGACGTGGAACTCTAATTATCTGTCTGTGCCTGATCTGATTTTTGTGACATGGAACTCTAATTATCTGTCATATGCTTGATCTGTCTTTTCTGATGCCTGGACTTCAGGAACTCAACCCCTTTTTTTGTGGATGGTTATTCTTTAAAGTATGGAAAAATGTGGGTATTTGATTAGAGTTGTTAAAATTCCTTCTAATTACTTTCAAATTGGTAAGAAATAAACATTAGAGAATTGCATTTCCGAGTCCACGGCAATTAACATCATTGTAATTGCACGAGGCTTGATTGTATTATCCACATTGGAGAAATAAACATTGGAGAATTGCATTTCCGAGTCCACGGCAATTAACATCATTGTAATTGCACGAGGCTTGATTGTATTATCCACTTGAGTGCCAAGGATTTTGGTAGGTTGCGTCCTAAATTTTAATCATACCCAGTACCAACTGTAGTCTGCTATAGTTTCAACTAATACTAAATTATTTCCAACTCTACAATTATATCCGGCTATATTTCATTATTGATTCAATGACAATAAACATTTGACGTGGCTTGTCTTATAGATCTTGAAGCTTATAATCTCT
This sequence comes from Rhynchospora pubera, assembly GCA_028095005.1. Lineage (NCBI taxonomy): Eukaryota > Viridiplantae > Streptophyta > Magnoliopsida > Poales > Cyperaceae > Rhynchospora > Rhynchospora pubera. Next base: position 59,227,334 of record CM051459.1, on the reverse strand, counting down.
CTATATGTATTATTGATCTCACCTCTATGATCAATATTTAAAACATTGGTTTGAAGTTTAAACAATCCGCTGAACAAAATGGTGCTAACTAGCAGTTATTGAAAAAGACATTTTGCAATTGTCTAGGAAAGAAAAGGCATACAAAATTAAGCATGAACAGAATCGGCAAATTAATGCTAAAAGAAAATAATTAAGGGTATACCCGTTCCTAGTGAAGCATATATATTGTTTACCTTCCATTCCATGCATGTTGCATCTTTTCATGTTAATGAAGCATTGCAATGCGCATTCTTGGTGCACATTTTGTCCAAATATACAAAGCTGCCACGATAGCACATTAATAAATTGTAGCAATAAACATTTTCTTGGTGTGATCAAACTTAGCTCTAGCATGAAAGAAGAAGGCAATCATGTAGCCAAACACGACTTGCAAGCTAGTCGTCCCTAATGCAAACAACATTTTCTTTATGGTCTCAATTGCTGGCAAGTCATCCTTGGCTGCAAAATATAAAATTGCCTCATTCCCACATGCAAGAGCTCATATGATCAGTAAGTGAATTGAAGTCGGCTAGCAGAACCTGGTGCTTATATAAGCATGATTTTTTTTTTTAATAGTTTTGGTTGCTTTGAATTCATATAATAGGTCATCAATTTTTTTATTTATGTATTGTCAATCCTGGTAGCTAGCGTGATAGTACACAGAACCCACGGGCTACCATTCTAGATAGAATTCTTGTCTTATCTTGATCCTATTGTGGCACCAATTATATATTAAAAGAACAGTCAACAATAATTGGAATTTAGAAGAAGATGCAGTGTATGAATATGAGAAAGAGGCATTCTAGAACAGAGAGTTCAGATAGCCGTCTCCACGACCATGTTCCTTCACATTTTATTTCCGTATTATTTCCAGTACAAGTGGTACACGGATCATAAAAGAAAGTTTGGTTGTTTATATTGAAAAGTACTAATCGACTGATGTTTTCATTTAAAATTATATATATATTTTTTAAAAATCTGAACGGCGGATTCAATCCATTTATTATGATCTACTAATTGAAATCATTAAAATAATTTTATATCAAACAATAATTTGAAAAAAAGAATCATTCTATTTTTTCGAAAAACAATATTTACAAACTCTATTTCCGGCACAGTTTACAAATGGGAATTGATTTGCACTCTTGAAATTGATTCAACACTCCTTTTTAATCAAAATATCCTTACTTAGTGAAGTGAAAACGTTCCAATAATAATAAACTTTCTTAATAATTTTCTAAATTGATTAGGAATATTTTACTCTAAAAATGAATGTCGCATCAATTTTAGAGGTGTGCAAATCAATTTCCTCCCCAAACTGTTCTAAGAACGGAAATTGCTCAAGCTCAATCACTTCCAATTAGACCAAAATACTCTTCTCTCCTATTTTATTTTCTCAGACTTTAGCGTTGAAGATGAAGATATTTTCGTCATTTTTGAAAAAATAGAGGAGTGAATGAGCAAGAAGAGCGTGCGTGGCCTGAGCAATTCCCTCTAAGAACATAAACTTATCCTGTCCGTTGGTATATTTTTTGTTCGATCTGCATCGCAGGATCTGTCTCTCTTATTTTTCCTTTCCTTTCAACTGCCGAGGCGAAAGAGAAACCGTTGCTGCTCCTCTCCGCCCTGAAATCACGGCGGCCTCTCAGTTCGAAACTTTGACCGTACGGACGAGAAGATGGTTCTCTTCTCTTTCGAATGAGTACCATATCGAGGGAACCTTCTCAAAATCTTTCTCTACTAGATTTGGTTTCAGGTACTCTTTCTATTTTTTCTGGTAATGAGTCTCCGATAATCATCAATTATTCTCAATATAGGATACGTTATGGATTATTGAAAAGCAATGATTGCTGAATTTAGAAAGGAAATCATGGCACACTTTTTTAATTTTCATATAATGCGCCATATTTAATATAACTGGTGGTATCTTTTATTGAAGCTTTACTTTTGTCTGTATGAAATATTTCAATTTAACAGGACTATGGATGAGAGTAATTCCTGGAAATAATGACTGAGAAAGGATAAGATCAAATATATTGCTGAGGAGAAGGCTTCACAAGTGAGGATTAGTCTACTTCACAAACCTTGATTTAACACATTCATGCTTCCTGGTTCATTGGTATGTTCATTTTGCTCCATTGTTCAAATTCAGTGGACTTAGTATTTTGAATTACTCACAACTTACTATTAGTAGAAATGTATGTGCAGATGTGATGACCTTAAAGTAATTATGTTAAGCCCCTCATCGATGGAATGATGGGATCTCTCTGAGCACCAAATTGAGTTGCTCGATCTAAAAGTGCTTTTACCTTTTAAGCATGATGGATTGCTTTGAACACTAATTACTATTAAATCGATATGAAGGGAACATTGGAGATTTGAATTCCTAGAAAGTTCTGTTTCTAATTAAAGCTGTTAATTGTTATTACTTTCAAGTAAAAGTAAGGAACAGAACTTGCTGGTACTCCTGTTTGCTGGATACTATTTTTCAAAGTATGAGGAATTAACAAATCCAGTGACAATAGATACTGCCTTTTACTTGATATATTGCTGTAGAAAAATGAAGAAAACATTTTAACTTCCAACTTCCAACCAAATGCCCACTGCAATTGCCATGATTGCAGTAGCCCGAGTGCTTGATTGCATTATCCCCTTGAGTGCTAAGAATATTAGGTAGGTTTTGTGTACTAAATTGAGCATAACAACATAGTGAAAAATGAAAATAGTGATGATATGATTACATCAGCTTAACCTTTATATATATTAAAAAGTCTGTAGAACAAATCAAATTAAACTCATTTTTCAAGAATGTGTAAAGCTAAATATTTTGAGATTACTCGGTGTACTCCTCATAAAGAGAAAAAAATCATCCATAAAAAATTAACAGAAAACTCCAAAGCCCCAAGCTATATCTGACTTATAGACCAGTACATGTGCTCTTACTGGGCTGAGATAGGCACACTGTGCAACACCACAGTCTCAACCGTGAGACCTGGTCCGAAACCAAAAAGCACACCCCAGTCAAGCCCCTCTCCAGTGGTAGTCTTGCCTTCCTCAGCTGACCGCTTTCTCATCTCATCTAGAATGAAAAGCACACATGCACTGGACATGTTGCCATACTCGCTCAAAATGTGCTTAGTTGCACGCATTTTCTCCTTTTTCAGCTCAAGCTTGGCTGCCACCTGGTCCAGGATTGCTGGGCCTCCTGGATGAGCTATCCAAAAGATCGAGTTCCAGTCAGAAATACCTGCAATTTAAGATATGTATTCATTAGATATATTGAAGTCAATAGTAGCTTGCATGTACCACCGTTGGCATCAATTGGTCAGTTAACTTTTACATACCAAGAGGATTAAAAGCCGCGACAAGACTTTTCTCAATATTTGTGGATATCAACCGGGGTACATCCCTGAGGAGGTGGAAGGTGAGACCCACTTCGCGAAGGTGGCCATCAATTGCCCCCTCTGAGTCAGGAAGGATGGTTTGCTGAGCCGACACCAGCTGGAACAATGGACGCTCAATGGCTGGTTCAGGATCAGCACCGATGATTACAGCAGCTGCACCATCTCCGAAGAGTGATTGGCCAACTAGAGAATCAAGATGTGTGTCTGAGGGACCACGAAAGGTGACAGCAGTGATTTCTGAGCAAATCACCAACACTCTGGCACCATGGTTGTTCTCAGCAAGGTCCTTGGCCATGCGAAGAACGGTGCCTCCAGCAAAGCATCCCTGTTGGTACATCATTAAACGGTTAACCGATGGACGGAGACCTAGCATCTTGGTGACTTGGTAGTCCGCGCCAGGCATGTCAACACCACTAGTGGTACAGAAGATCAAGTGGGTGATCTTTGACTTGGGCTGGCCCCACTCCTTGATGGCTTTGACTGCAGCCTCCTTGCCGAGCCTTGGAACCTCGACAACAACAATGTCTTGGCGTGCATCAAGAGATGGCGCCATGTAAGCACACATTTCTGGGTGCTCGTTTAAAATCTCCTCTGTCAAGTGCATGTATCTTTTCTTAATCATCGACTTATCACCTGAAATAAGAAAATAATCAACAATTATGTCTCTTATATAATAATGGAAATGGTTACATTATTAGATCTGATTTTTAATAACCAAAAAGGATATGTCGGTCTAATTATTTGTAGAATTTGTATGGTACGTAACTATTAAAGAGGCACACTTACACATCCGCTTGAACTTTTCTTTCAACTCAGTCATATGCTCGCTTTTAGTGATGCGAAAGTAGTAATCAGGGTAGTCGGCCTGGTTCACACAGTTGGTTGGTGTAGCTGTACCAATGGCCAATACGGTGGCCGGGCCTTGAGCACGCTGTGCCTGCCTGATTTCTTCCACTCTGGCCATGATTACTTGCTGTTTTTCTTAAGCCTTGAGCAAAAGTGGTGCTCGGTGTATATAGAACTGCTACTTGGACACGAGAGGATTAGAGAGTGTTTGAGGAACTAGGAAACTTGGTATGTTTCTGCGGTGAGGAGAAGTGAGGGGAGTGCAGTATTTGTAGGAGGGAAAGGTTGGTGTGATTCAAAATGGCTAAATTGGTAAGCATAGAAGCGGGTAGTTGCCACTAGAGGTCGGTAAGGATTTTGGAGTATGGCAAATTTGAAGAGACCAAGTGATGCTGTTATGACTTGACTTCTGAACTGAATTTTTCTGAAGTTGGAATTGTAACACAATAATATGTATTATATAATATGATAGAGACCCGACGACCCCCTTGTGGTATAGCCGAGTCCACAACTTGCATAAACGTGAGTAAATTTTTTTTCCCGCTTGTCTATATTTTTATTTTGAAAATGATATAGTACTAATTTATCGGATATCAAAGTTTTGTGCATATGTTAAATTTCATGTGTATGCTAAATAGCAGACTTGAAACATATGCAACAAAAATTGTTTCATTTCTGAACGCACAAAATCAAATATTTATAGATTAACGTTAAACGAACATATATATTCATAGAAAATTGATTATTGCCATCGCACTAATTACCATCCGCGCCCAGGGGCGGATCCACCACTGGGGCGGGTGGGGCTAGAGTCCCACCTACCGCCGTCGAGCCCCTGGAGTCCCTCTTTAACCGCAGCGAATTTTTTCTGCCATTGGAGCACTCAAAGGTGGGGCTGAAGAACAGAGAAAAGAGAAACCGTTCGATCAAATGATTCATTGGAGCACTCAGCCCCACCTAAATATTTTTTCTAGATCCGCCACTGTCCGCGCCATCACGCTGCACAGCGCCTCAGCGACGGTCAGAGCAACGCTCTATCCCCTCTACTCACCCAATGCGTATTTTTTTGTTCATTTCGTTATTATAAGTGTCCACTTTATTAGGATAAATGTTCACTTTGTAGTAGAATTGTTCACTATTTTATAAGTGTTCGTTATGTTCACTATGTTCATTTTGATTTTTTTTTTTTCAAAAGTTAAGTTTGGTCGATTGACGTAGTCAATATTTATTGTTATTTGGACCGTACTTAGCACTTAAAATAGACTCAAACCAATAAATTATTTGATAAATTGCTATGTTTTTCCAGGATTTGGTTCTGCCGTCGTTTCTTCTCTTCTATGTACAGGTTTTTGATGATTTCTGATGACTTTGGAGCGTATAGATGGATTCCCGACGTATTACGCACGCTAGATGACTCATTCCTAGCATTGGAGGCTTTATTCTCTCTTCTGGTCGACCCAAACAGATTCCTGTTCGAATCGACCTAGACTCATGGCTATCAGGCGACATCTCTCTCTGCTGTTCGATCCGACTGCCTGGCTGTTCGATCCGACTGGACCTCACAGTGGCATGCTTGCGTGGCTGCTATCTCTCTCTCCTGTTCGGTTCGACTGCCCACCTGTTCGATCCGACCAGGTTGCCGCCATATCACTTATGGTAGTATTTCTTGTATGGAAATTGATTGTTATGGCAATTTCTTGCGCCCTGGTGCCCTAGCCTTCCATCCTTGCGTCCTGGGATATCTATATATACCCTGGAGGCCTGAAGAAAAGGGGATTGGCTTCTAAACACCATCTTCCACTTTTCTAAGGGTCAATTTCTCTCTTCTCCTTGGGAATCATCATCCTTGTGACGACGGCAGCAGTGTTTCACGTGATATCTCCATCTAGCATTACTCCTTCGCCTTGAAGATCGTAATCAAAAGCATAAGGAGTATTTGGTTTTATTTCTTTATGTTTTTATCTTGTGATTCGATGGGCTTGTATCTTTATTGTTGTTTATCTCTTATTGTTTGCTTTGATACTATGTTAGGCTAGACCTTTTTATAGCCTTAGGATTAGGAGAGTAACTCTATGTTTGGATGAAGTTAGTTTGATATGCTATGAATTGCTATGTTTTGAGACCTAGTTTATTATGAATTAATTAGTTGCTTGAGTTAATTACTTGTTGAGTTCTCTAATTACCTTCTAGTTAAACAGCTGCATCTAGTAAGTCTAAGTTAGGAATAGCAAGTCTAAATTGATTTAAGTATTTGGAGTAAATCTTAGAACCGAAAGGGGAGATTAGTTTGCATCAAAAGTGCGACTTTTAGATTAGTACAAAAGACTTCTAAATACTCCTAAGAACTCTGATAGACTGGTTTAACGAATTGAATTCTATACCAAAAGTTGTGAACCAATCAAGTTAAATAGGTTAGATTGTGAACAAACCAGAATCTGTTCCAACAAGCGAAAACTGAGGTTTAGGTTAGCTAGGTTCGTCCAATTAAACCTATCTCAAAACATTAGTAAACATAGTAGACAAACCCAACGCATCTTTGCCCTCTGGTCGAACCGAACAGAGATCTGGTCGAACTGAACAGGGCACTGTTCGAATCGAACAGATTTGTGTTCGAATTGACCAGAGGGTTAACTGTAGTTAAATTGAGAAATTAAAATGCGAAAGTATTTTGAGTTTCTAATTTAACAGCCAAACATAGATGAAATCCAATTCCTAAGGCGCCTTAAATTCTGTTAAGACCCCAAAAAGACTTTACTTTAATATTTTACTTTAGTTTGTTTGAACATTTTATTCCAAGTCCAAAAATAACCAAAAACATTTACAATTTAAGCACTATTTAATTACTCAAAATCCCATAAAATATTTTCATCTAGATTTTAAGAAAAGACAAGTCCGATATTCATTGATCCATCCCTTGGGTTCGACCCTAAAGCTATATTCTGAACGATTAGTGAGGTTAGCTATAGGTTATAAATTTATTTGATTCCTAGGTTTTAAGCCTTCATCAAATTGGCGCCGTTGCCGGGGACGGTGTTGATATTGGATCCTTGTCTTAGTATTAAGAGACTAGATCTTTTCTTTTTCTTTTGACACGTACGTTTTCTTCTCTCTTAAATTTTAGGACTGGCAGGCAATACACAAAGGAAGAAGTCCCCTCCTCTGAGGATCAAAGATTTTCTCCGAAAAATAAACGAAGAAGCCAGATTATCCTCCTTTAGTCCTGCTCGAACCGACCAGGACTCTGTTCGATCTGACCAGCACCCCGAGCAGAGAGAGGAAAACACTGCGATGGCCGACCAACTCACTCCCGAGGCCATTGCCCAGCGCACACAAGAACTGGAGAACCTCCGTCTCCAACTCGAGCAAAGAGAGGCTCAACTCGCAGCAGAGCGGGACGCTCTCACAGGACAACGAAGGGAATTAGAAGACGAGCGTCGCCGCTGGACCCAAGAGGACGAGGCTAGCGTCCACAACTCTGATGATGAGGATGGCCAAGGCCGTGAAAGGACACTTGGAGAATACGGAGCCCCGAATGCCAAAGATGTGGGCGGGCCCGTGTTGATTCCGGGCATCGCGGCCAACAACATGCTAATCTCTCCAAATCTTGTCTCACTAGTCCAACAGACTCCGTTCTACGGAGATGACAAAGAGGACCCTCATGCTCATTTACAAAATTTCATTGATTGCACACGTTTAATTAAAATTAATGGGGTTTCTCAACAAGCAATTAGGCTGTTACTGTTTCATTTCACCCTTAAAGATAGTGCCCGCAAATGGTATAAGACTTTGAAAAAGGGTTCAATTCGGTCTTGGGATCAAATGGCACAAGTTTTTCTAGAAAGATATTTCTCAACTGATAGGTCTGATACAATTAGGAGAGAATTGAACAACTTTGCCCAAAAAGATGATGAAACAATGAGGGATGCATGGGAGCGATTTAGGGATCTTGAAAACTCATGCCCACACCATGGCATTCAAGACTGGCTTTTGATTAAAAACTTTTATAGCGGTCTATATGACAATATCAAAATTAATATTGATTCACTTTCAGGTGGGGCATTCAAACGGCTTGATGCGACTCAAGGGCGAGACCTACTCGATCATTGCGCACGGAACTATACGTGGTATCCAATCCCCAACCCCCGCCGCTCTGGTCATGCGAAGCACCAAGTGCATGAGATCACTACTAGGGATGAGAAGATTGCTGAATTGGAAGCCAAGCTAGCATCTTATCAATCCACCCAAGGGTCTCATCTCTACTCAAATGAATGTGGTGCTTGTGGCGAAGAAGGGCATAAATCTTCCGATTGCCCCCTTGCTAAAATCAATGATGACATGGCTCAAGTAAATTCTCTGAATAGCGAACCTTCCTATTACCCGAGGCATATTTTCAACCGGAGCTATTCACTAGATGAGGGTGAGCAAAGAAATTGGGAGCACATGAATGACCCAAATCTGAAGAATACAATGCAAAAATCCACTCTTGACCGGCCCTACCAACCCAAGTACAATTACAAGGGACAGAATCAGCAGCCCCCTAGGCGAGATCAGCAACCTAACAACTCTAATGGACCGTTTTCTAGGAAATCAGTCTATAATACTGACGGGGTTCCTCCGGTCGTCCAAGAGTTCATGCATCAGCAAGGCAAATTCAACCTGATGATGGCCGAGGGGTTGGATGAGCTCAAGGCAACCACAAATGAGTTAAAGGGTAGTGCCGCTTCCTTGCAGCGCCTGGAGCGAATGATGGAGCAACAATTTTCTAGACCTCAAGGGAAGCTTCCAGGGCAGCCTCTAGTAAACCCAAATGCTGAAATCAAAGCCATGCACGTCTTAAGGAGCGGACGAGAGTATCAAGACCCTCCTATGTCACCTGACGAGCAACACCAGCCCTCTGGTCAGATCGACCAGCCCCCTGTTCGATCCGACCAGCCCATAGTAGAGCCTGACCAAGCTGCACAAGGCCATGTGGAGGTCCAGGAGCCTGTTCGGGTCGACCAGACCACCGTTCGGTCCGACCAGGAGGCTAAAAAGGCACAACCTAAGGATAAAAGCAGTGCTGAACCACCAGTGCCTGTTTACCAACCTCCGGTACCTTTCCCTCAGCGCTTGGTAAAATCCAAAGAAGACGCTCAGTTTAGAATCTTTTGGGAGATACTCAAGCAAATGCAAATTACAATTTCTTTCACCGACGCAATTGCCCACGTGCCCATTTATGCCAAATTCTTGAAAGAGCTTTGCACGGGCAAAAGGTCCATGGAGGAGCTGAAAACGGTGGCATTAACATACAAGAGCAGTGAGGCTTTGAAGAACCGCATGCCACCCAAGCTTGAGGATCCAGGTAGGTTCGTCCTTCCTTGCACCATTGGAAAAGCCACTATTATGCAAGCCTTGTGTGATATGGGAGCAAGCATAAGCCTCATGCCTAAGTCGGTATTTGAAACGATTGGAATTGGAGAGCTTACACCCACGAGCATGACCCTTAAGCTCGCCGATTCCACAACCCGGCTGTCCTTGGGCGTTTTAAAGGATGTCCCTGTGCAAGTTGGAAAATTCCTAGTGCCCGGCGATTTTGTGGTCATGGAAATAGAGGTTGATAAAGAGGTACCAATAATCTTGGGTCGGCCCTTTCTTAGAACAGCCGGTGTGATGATGGATGCCCTGGAAGGGACAATTTTGGTCCGAGTGGGGGGGGAGCGCCTCCTATTTTCAATAGATCATGCCATGAAATGCCCCGACCCCGCGAAAACTTGTTTCATGATCCAAGAGATGCCCGAAATTGAAGAGTCTCTTGAGGACCAGTACCAAATAGCTCTAGAAACTTACCAAGCCTTCCTATGTGACATGCAAGAGGCAATAGGGGTAGAAGAGACCATGGAAGTCGAGGAAGAAGGCAACGCCACTCTCAACAGGGCCTGTTCGACCACCTGTTCGATCCGACCAGACACCAGTTCGAGTCGACCAGAGGCTCGACCAGCCATGGAATTCCAATCTGACGACCTGTTCGATCCGACCAGAACCTGTCTGAGTCGACCAGAGCCTCCAACAGTCGAGTTGAAACCTCTTCCCGCATCGTTAAGGTACGAATTTCTTGGCCCAAGTCAAACATACCCAGTTATTGTTAACTCAGAGCTAGATGCAGGCCAAACGGAGAAGCTTTTAATGGAGCTAAGAGCCTATAGAGGTGCAATTGGCTATTCGATTGAGGACTTGAAGGGCATTGACCCCTCGTTTTGCACGCATCGAATTCTCATGGAAGATGATCATAAGCCGACTCGAGAGGCACAAAGGCGACTCAATCCCAACCTCAAGGAGGTGGTCAAGAAGGAGATTCTCAAGCTCCTCGATGCGGATATCATCTATGCAATCTCCGATAGCAAGTGGGTGAGCCCGGTCCATGTAGTCCCAAAGAAAGGAGGCACAACGGTGGTCAAGAATGATAAAGGCGAGATGATTCAAACCCGCGTAGCAACCGGATGGAGGATGTGCATTGATTACCGCAAGCTCAATGCGGCGACTCGCAAGGACCATTTTCCTCTTCCTTTTGTTGACCAAATGCTTGAAAGATTAGCTAATCACTCGTATTTTTGTTATTTAGACGGTTATTCGGGTTTCTTTCAAATACCAATCCATCCAAATGACCAAGAAAAGACCACTTTCACTTGCCCATATGGTACCTATGCCTACAAAAGAATGCCTTTTGGTCTTTGTAATGCACCCGCAACCTTCCAACGTGCTATGATGGCAATTTTCTCTGATTTTATTGAAAAAGAAATGGAAGTGTTTATGGATGATTTCTCTGTGTATGGTACTAGTTTTGATTCTTGTCTTGCTAACCTATCTAAAGTCTTGCAGAGATGCGAGGAGGTTAATCTAGTTTTGAATTGGGAGAAATGTCATTTTATGGTGCAAAAAGGTGTGGTACTAGGGCAAGTGGTGACATCTCAAGGGATCGAAGTTGACAAGGCGAAAATCGAGGTGATTGAGAAGCTTGGAGTGCCAAAGAATGTCAAGGACGTGCGAAGCTTCCTAGGCCATGCCGGATTCTACCGCCGATTCATTAAAGATTTTTCTAAAATTGCCAAACCATTAAGTAATCTTCTCGTTAAAGACAATGATTTTATTATTGATGAGGATTGTTTGAATGCGTTTCACAGGTTGAAGCAAGCCCTTGTCTCTGCCCCAATCTTGCAACCGCCCGATTGGTCCCAACCGTTTGAGCTCATGTGTGATGCGAGCGACTTCGCGATTGGAGCGGTGCTTGGGCAAAAGAAGGACAAGAAGCCGGTCGCCATCTACTACGCAAGCAAGGTGTTAGACCCGGCTCAAGCAAATTACACAACCACCGAGAAGGAACTCCTCGCAATTGTTTTTGCTCTAGACAAATTCCGACCTTACTTAGTGGGGTCTAAGGTGATTGTCTACACCGATCATGCGGCCATTATATACCTTTTGAGTAAGAAAGATGCCAAGCCGCGTCTCATACGATGGGTGCTTCTCCTTCAAGAATTTGACCTTGAGATTAGAGATAAAAAGGGCACGGAGAACTCCGTTGCAGACCATTTGTCAAGGTTGCACTGGGAGGAAGGTCAAGATGCTAAACTCCCCATTGATGACTCCTTCCCACATGAGAAATTGATGAAAATCGATGCCTGTTCGGACCAAACACCACCTTGGTCGATCCGACCAGCTGAGCAGGACCAGTTCTGGCTTAACCTGGCCCACGAAATGCTGTCCATAGAGCATTGGTCGAACCGACCAGATGATGGTTCGAGTCGACCAGAACCTCGAATGATCAGAAAATTGGCACAGAATCAGCACCCATGGTACGCCGACCTAGCCAATTACCTTGCAAGTGGTGCCCTACCTCCTGAAATGAGTTGGCAGGAGAAGAAGAAGCTCAAGACGGACGCCAAGTACTACTTTTGGGATGAGCCGTACCTCTTTAAGCTTGGGATCGATGACATTTATAGGAGATGTGTCCCATACGATGAAGTTAAGGCGATCCTAGCAAGTTGTCACTCATCGGCCTATGGTGGGCATGCCTCATTCTCTAAAACAGCCGCCAAGGTACTCCAATCCGGCTTTTATTGGCCCTCTCTCTTTAAGGATGCACGATCTTTTGTTATGACATGTGATCAATGTCAAAGAACGGACAATATTTCAAAGAGGTATGAGATGGCCCTTAACCCGATTCTTGAGGTTGAAATTTTTGATGTATGGGGAGTTGATTTTATGGGACCGTTCCCTAGTTCTCATGGTTATGAATATATCTTGGTTGCCGTCGACTATGTCTCTAAATGGGTAGAGGCAATTTCATGCAAGTCCGCGGATTCCAACTCAGTGATTAGACTCTTTTCTAATGTGATTTTCCCCCGATTTGGGGTGCCTAGATCGGTAATTAGCGATGGTGGAAAACACTTCATCAACCGGAACTTTGATAACCTCTTGAAAAAGCATGGAGTGATTCATAAGGTAGCAACCCCTTATCATCCTCAAACAAGTGGTCAAGTGGAGGTGTCTAATAGGGAGATCAAGAGTATTTTGGAGAAGACGGTCGCTCGAACCCGTAAAGATTGGGCAAACAAGCTTGATGATGCATTGTGGGCCTATCGCACCGCCTTCAAGACCCCCATTGGCATGAGTCCTTTCAAGCTTATCTATGGGAAGCCGTGTCATCTCCCGGTTGAAATAGAACACAAAGCATATTGGGCAACCCGAGCAATCAACATGGATCTCCTCAAGGCGGGTGAAAAGCGCATACTTGACTTACATGAGTTGGATGAGATACGCCTAAACTCATATGAAAGTGCCAAATTGTACAAAGAGAAGACGAAATTTGTGCATGATAGGAGGATCTCAAGGAGAGAATTCAAGGAAGGGGATTCGGTGCTACTATTCAACTCAAGGCTCAAGCTTTTTCCGGGCAAGTTAAAGTCAAGATGGTCCGGCCCTTTCCGAGTCGTCAAGGTTTACCCCTTTGGTGCCATTGACATTTGCGACAAAGACTCGGAGCCATTCAAGGTTAACGGTCAACGCTTGAAGCATTATATCGCCAGTGAGGTGCAAGAAGTGATTCGAGCCATCAAGCTAGGCGAGCCAATTCCACGCGAAAGCTAGAATGGCATGGTCAAGTTAGGGACCGAAAACAAGCGCTTCTTGGGAGGCAACCCAAGGATTTCTCAACTCTTCTCTCTTTTATTTTAATTAAAAAGAAAAAAATCACAAAAAAAAAAAAAAAAATTTAAAAAAAAAAAATAGAAAAAACAGAAAATAACAAAAATAGAATTTGATGTTTGTGTTTGTTTGTTTGTAGGGAAATTTTGAGGAACAAACGAAAGAAGATGCATTCCATGCTAGAGCACCTTGGGTTACGTGAGCCAACTAACCCCGATCGACCTCATATGGACTGCACAACACCTCAAGCGATGGAGCACTGCCATCCTGGACGAAGCAAGAGAACAAGGAAGTACAACAGCATGATGAAGTGATGAGAATCAGTGAAAATCACTTCCTGGTCGAGTCGAACGGAAGCTGGGTGGATACTGATGCAAGGATCGAATCTGTTCGAAGCGAACAGACTGGTGGTCGAATCGACTGACAGGAGTAGTGCAAGGGGAGGCCACATTGGGTAACCGTTCAGATCGACCAGTGGCCTGATCGGATCGACCAGAGCATAAAATGGGGCCTATTTAATTAGTTTTTGGGCTGATTGTTTGGTTTTGTTTATGCAGGGCCCATTATGCTCCAATGGACGCCTCCATTTTCTGAAGGGGCGCCTTTATCATTGCCTGAAGGGACGCCTCCATTCATGCGCGTGGGAGACGCCCAAGAGGCGCAATTAGCCGTTACATTAGACCCGCTACCCGTTAAACCCGATCCAAACCCGTTAAACTCATTAAAAATCAAAACCGTCCCCTCTCTTCCTCCCTCTCCCACTCGACCATTTTTCCTCTCTCCCTCTCGTTCCCTTCTTCTCCAAACCGCACCACCCTCCCAAAATCTCAACTTCCTCAATTCTCCACCATTTTCAGAGATCTAAAGCCCAAATTGCTCTCCTCTCTACTCTCTTTTCACTACTGGCCTTGGTTTTTGCTATTGAGGATCCTTTGCGACGGGTTTTTCGAGGCACGTTTAGCGAGGTTTCGGGGGATCTCAATTTTCTCACACTTTCTCTTAACTGGAAGCACTCTGGGGGTCTTGCCTATGTTCTAGGGCGTGATTGGAGGCCTTATATTGAAGTTTGACTGATAGACTTCACCACGGCTTCGACCCGACATCGTTTGGCATAAGTAAGGTCTCCCTTGTCATCTTCTCTCTTCTCCAGCACTCCAAGTACCTTTCTCTTGCATCACAAAGACCCAAGGAGTGCCGGGAACCCCTTATTGCTGCTGCCCCATTTCAAACCACTGCTAGTTCGTGAAATTGAGGTTTACAAAGGTCCAATTACTTCTATTTCCTTTTCTTTTGTTCAATTGTGCCTTGTATTGGTTTGTTTGAGGGTTTTGCAAGTTTGTACCAGCGAATTTTGAGGTGTACCAGTGAAACGGGTCGACCCGTGCCAGTTCTGTCAGAACCTGCCTTTTCTCTCCTCTGGTCAGATCGAACAGCCCTCTGTTCGGTTCGACCAGAGCACTAACCCTGCCAAAACCTCTTTCAGACTACTCTGTTCGGTTCGAACAGCCATCTGTTCGGTTCGACCAGAGCACCCACATCTTGCATACACCTCACCTCTTGTCCCTTACCCATGGCGCCCAAACCAAGAACCCGTGCCAGTGCACGCCTAGCAGCCGCTGCTTCTTCTTCTCAACCCCAGCAGCACCCTATTGGGCCTGAGATGGATCCGGACTTGGTCCGTAACCCCGCAGCAGCACCGTTTGAAAGGGATGCTAACTTTGAAATGCCTTGGAACTATATGTTTGAGAACTATCTAAGGATGAGGGATAGAATCTTTGAGCACACGAGGTTCATGGATATGGAGACACTAGAAACCTTTGGGGTAGCAGAGCAATTTTTGGAGATCACGAGCAATGCCGGTATTACCCCCGCCTTTTGGGAATTCCGAGAGAAGGCATACCAAGTCTACACCCAAGAGTTTCTCTCTTCTCTTCGACTCATGGAACAAGATGGCCGGGATTACATTTGGTTCCGGCTTGGGAACAACACTCATAAGGCGTGGCTTGATGACTTGTCCGTGGTTTTCAAGTTAGAAAGGGGGGAGGTGGAGGAGACTACTTGGACAAGGGACCCTAATGATGAAGTTTTCGGGAGGCAAGTGTGGGAAAGGCTCACAGGCACAACTGGGGGTAGGCTTCAATCTAGGCATGTGCAGCACCCTACCCTTCGAATCGTTCTTCGTGCCATTGCCTCTACAATTTTTGCACGAGGGGAGACGGTGAATATCACCAATGACAAGGAGATTGGCATCCTATGGCACGTACTTCAACCCGAACCCCCTAAATTGGATTGGATCAAGTTAATGGTGAAGCATTGGATTTATCAAAGGGATATGGAAAACGCTAGGGGCAAAATCACTATGGGCTCCTTTGTTACAATCCTAGCCAAGCGCATGGGCCTACCTTTACCCGAGCAAACCTTTTGCACCGGCTACATGTTCTATGATGATGATAGGTTCCGAGCCGCTCGCTTCTTGCAAATTTTCCGCGAGAGCCGGGACATATCCGAGCGATATTTGTGGGTGCGTGACAAGGGGAGCAACTTCTTTCTTCCATATCCTCACCGGGTAGATCTCTCTAACTCTCTCTCTTGGCTAATTCCTCATGATTATGTGACTCCTAGGACAGCGGAGGAATTGCAACACCCAATCCCTAGGATCATCCCCATGGAAACCGATGAAGCGGGGCCATCAACAAGGCCTAACTCGCCACCACGTGTACCCTTTCCTCAAGGGAGTGAGCCACAACCACAATGGGCCAACAATCTCATCCAAATGGTGGACAACCTCACTCAACTTCACTTGGACACACGGGATGAGATGCGCAAGGGCATGGCTGACTGCACCAAGAAGCTTGATCGTTTGAATAGGAAGGTTAGCATGGCCTATGACATGGCATTTGAGAGTCGCTTCTATTTGCAACGAGGGTATTGGCCACGTGATGATGAAGATCCGACCATGAGCCCGGGAGCCCAATCGGTTCATAGCCAAGCATCACCGCTTCCTTCTTCTCCACGGCAAACCTTCTCCGCTCACTCCGACTATGGGTTTTACCCATACCTTGGAGGACAAGTCCTAGAGCCGCCCCAGCAGCCTTTTCCACCACCTTTTGAGGGACAATGGCGCCCCGCAAGCTCCGACCCTAGCTACTATCCATCTCTGGGCAACCAAGGAGGGGAGCAGCAGCAGCAGGAGCAGCAAGGCGATTTCTTTGGCATTTTCCCACGTTATGATGGTGGTTTCAACCAAGGCTCTTCCTCTAGGAGCCTCCCTCCTCCCTACTAAAAGGTAACCATCAATTTCTCTCCTATTTGCTATTTCTGTGTGAAAGTATGCTTGGGACAAGCATTTGATAAGTTTGGGGGAGACAAATCGATTTGTGGGATGAAAAGGTTGTTTTTCTGTGAAAATGGGCAATTTTTCTCGAATTTTTATCTTCTCTGGTCAAGTCGAACAAGTACTGGTCGAATCGAACATCTCTCTTTTGGAATTTATGAATAATTGTCTTCTCTGGTCGGTTCGAACGGGTACCTGGTCGATTCGACCAGTTCATAAAAAAAACTTGATCTGTTCTACTCTTCGTTCGGTTCGAACAAAGCTTTGGTCGACTCGACCAGAACTTACATTTTGCACAATTTAGTATGATTTTGGCTTTGAAATAAGTTGGTTTTGCCTATTCTCTCGATTTGGATTTTAAATAATAACTCTCACACTGCTTGATCTTGTTTTTGAGTCAAACAAATATTTTCTCAAATGACCCTAGAATGTTTTGATATCATACTTGATCTTGCACCAATGGACCCAAACTGAAGTATTTTCTTTGAGATTTGAATTTGATGATGGATGCTTAGAATTGTTATTTCAAACTTAGTCAATTCTCACAAGTTTTTGCCGAGTGAACTGATTTGTATTTGACAAACTTTTGAAAGAAATTTATCGACTTTGGAAATTAAAAGATGAACTTTGTCTTGTTGAAATTGCTTTTTAATCGCTCGAATCACCAACGAGCAACAATAAAAGGGAAGTTAATTTAAATAGCGGTGAAAACGAGGACGCACTGAGGCCTTCTCCACTAACTTAACCACAAATTGGAGGGTATTGGGTTAATTACAAGCTGTCAGGAATTATAACTCAAACTTTCGAGGTATAATTGGGGAGCTTGTAATTAATTTATACCGGACCCGGTGCGAAAGCATTGGTAAAGGAGTTGTTGAGTATTATGGCCCAAGTGTACCGTGGCCATAGTCGAGCAACACCCGTCCAACCTCCCTAGCGCGACATGTGCTAGTAGCAAACTTAAGGCCAATGATACCGCATTATCCTCTAGGGTGTAAAGCCCCACTGCTCGACTCACAAAAAAAAAAAAAAAAAAATTCGGTGAAAATTTGAAATTGTTTTAAGAAAAGTTCATTATAGAATTTCTGAAGTTGATAAAGGCCTTTACAAATTTTTGAGAAATATGAAAAAGAACGGGTGATTGAAATTGAGATTGCTTTTGAAATATCAAAGAGGGGCTAGAGTTCTTAATTTTGGGAAAAGATTTCACTTAGGCCCAAGAGTTGTATTGATTAAGTTGTGAACACTTGACTTGGTTTATTTTTAAAATTATTGTTTGACTCATTTGTTGAAAGTGTGAGAAAATTTTAGGCACGAGCAATTGATTTCTATGTTGATTTCTTGGTTTGAGATATGACTTGATTTAGATTTAAGTATAGTCTAAGAATCTAAGCTTAGGGCGATGCTTGAGGACAAGCAAAGTTTAAGTTTGGGGGGATTTGACGTAGTCAATATTTATTGTTATTTGGACCGTACTTAGCACTTAAAATAGACTCAAACCAATAAATTATTTGATAAATTGCTATGTTTTTCCAGGATTTGGTTCTGCCGTCGTTTCTTCTCTTCTATGTACAGGTTTTTGATGATTTCTGATGACTTTGGAGCGTATAGATGGATTCCCGACGTATTACGCACGCTAGATGACTCATTCCTAGCATTGGAGGCTTTATTCTCTCTTCTGGTCGACCCAAACAGATTCCTGTTCGAATCGACCTAGACTCATGGCTATCAGGCGACATCTCTCTCTGCTGTTCGATCCGACTGCCTGGCTGTTCGATCCGACTGAACCTCACAGTGGCATGCTTGTGTGGCTGCTATCTCTCTCTCCTGTTCGGTTCGACTGCCCACCTGTTCGATCCGACCAGGTTGCCGCCATATCACTTATGGTAGTATTTCTTGTATGGAAATTGATTGTTATGACAATTTCTTGCGCCCTGGTGCCCTAGCCTTCCATCCTTGCGTCCTGGGATATCTATATATACCCTGGAGGCCTGAAGAAAAGGGGATTGGCTTCTAAACACCATCTTCCACTTTTCTAAGGGTCAATTTCTCTCTTCTCCTTGGGAATCATCATCCTTGTGACGACGGCAGCAGTGTTTCACGTGATATCTCCATCTAGCATTACTCCATCGCCTTGAAGATCGTAATCAAAAGCATAAGGAGTATTTGGTTTTATTTCTTTATGTTTTTATCTTGTGATTCGATGGGCTTGTATCTTTATTGTTGTTTATCTCTTGTTGTTTGCTTTGATACTATGTTAGGCTAGACCTTTTTATAGCCTTAGGATTAGGAGAGTAACTCTATGTTTGGATGAAGTTAGTTTGATATGCTATGAATTGCTATGTTTTGAGACCTAGTTTATTATGAATTAATTAGTTGCTTGAGTTAATTACTTGTTGAGTTCTCTAATTACCTTCTAGTTGAACAGCTGCATCTAGTAAGTCTAAGTTAGGAATAGCAAGTCTAAATTGATTTAAGTATTTGGAGTAAATCTTAGAACCGAAAGGGGAGATTAGTTTGCATCAAAAGTGCGACTTTTAGATTAGTACAAAAGACTTCTAAATACTCCTAAGAACTCTGATAGACTGGTTTAACGAATTGAATTCTATACCAAAAGTTGTGAACCAATCAAGTTAAATAGGTTAGATTGTGAACAAACCAGAATCTGTTCCAACAAGCGAAAGCTGAGGTTTAGGTTAGCTAGGTTCGTCCAATTAAACCTATCTCAAAACATTAGTAAACATAGTAGACAAACCCAACGCATCTTTGCCCTCTGGTCGAACCGAACAGAGATCTGGTCGAACTGAACAGGGCACTGTTCGAATCGAACAGATTTGTGTTCGAATTGACCAGAGGGTTAACTGTAGTTAAATTGAGAAATTAAAATGCGAAAGTATTTTGAGT
Organism: Rhynchospora pubera; assembly: GCA_028095005.1. Lineage (NCBI taxonomy): Eukaryota > Viridiplantae > Streptophyta > Magnoliopsida > Poales > Cyperaceae > Rhynchospora > Rhynchospora pubera. Next base: position 59,207,630 of record CM051459.1, on the reverse strand, counting down.
TTCTAATTTAACAGCCAAACATAGATGAAATCCAATTCCTAAGGCGCCTTAAATTCTGTTAAGACCCCAAAAAGACTTTACTTTAATATTTTACTTTAGTTTGTTTGAACATTTTATTCCAAGTCCAAAAATAACCAAAAACATTTACAATTTAAGCACTATTTAATTACTCAAAATCCCATAAAATATTTTCATCTAGATTTTAAGAAAAGACAAGTCCGGTATTCATTGATCCGTCCCTTGGGTTCGACCCTAAAGCTATATTCTGAACGATTAGTGAGGTTAGCTATAGGTTACAAATTTATTTGATTCCTAGGTTTTAAGCCTTCATCATCGATACAAATGTTCAGTTGATTGAGTATAGCTGTTCAGTTAATTGCAACAGAAAATATAAATGTTATGAGCAAACATGTTTATTTTATTAAGTATAAATGTTTAGTTTAGTAAGTATAAATGTTCAGTTAGTTGTAACAAAAATATAACTGTTATAAAAAAAACCAAGCGAAGGGGTCACGAACTGGACAAAAAACACATGAAAAAATTAAAATTGGAAATGAACCGATGCGGTTCAAATTAAATTTTTTCCCGATTCTACCCCTGCCTCCTAACGCACCTCTTGACCACGCGCGACTCTGACTCTAGCGCGATTTTGAACACTTCTTATTATTAAAGTGAACATTTGTAACACACAGCAGTGATGGCAGGAATGATTTATTTAGCGATGATAGTTATAATAGCTGTTTTAAATATTAATAACAAAATCTAAAATTGAAAGTTTAAATGTCAAGATAAAACCAATACATATGATCAATTTCAATTTCTCTATGCACGTAGAAAAATTATCACATGACGACATCTTTCTGATGGGCATCTGATATCTCATATTTATATCTCATATTTATATGTGCATTTTGGCCGGAATTTACACTTAAATGGTAACTCAAACCCCTATATTCATTGTGATTCGTGCTATATTTGTCTAGAATTGGGTACTGTTGTGGTTTTTGTATTGAATTGCAGGAACTCGGTGGATCAAACTGAATTAATGCATAAAATGGTGGATTTAAGAGAAACAATTGGTCAAATGGAATCAATAGCATTGAAGAGCTCATCCTAAGCTTTCCAACGCCTATTGAATCGCCTCAATCGGAGTTCGGGTGAAGGAATTATGGCCGAAATACTACCTCTCCTCGGTCTGGAGTCAACTCGGTCCGAGTTGGATCCATCTCGGTCCGAGTTGAAAGTCAGAAAACTGTTAAATTGCCATCTCGGTCCGAGTTGGAGCCAACTCGGTCCGAGTTGAGAGCCGACATAGTGCATTTGGCAAGTTTTCAAGCATGAAAACTCAATATTTTGGTATGAATTCTTGCCATGACGCCCTAGCCTCCTTTACAAGTCCAGAAGATCACTATTTATGCTCCCCTAGGCCAGAAGAAAAGGGAGGAACCCACCATACACGAAATTTCACGATCTACCACGTTTTGGCACCTTTCCACCATCGTTCTCGCGCCGAAAGGCGTGGGATTCCACCACTTGCATCATAGCACGACCATGACAACATCTTTGGAGCAATTCTAGGCGCGATGGCGGCGGAATCAACCCAACCACGGCTCTGGACGTTCGGTATCTTGAATTAGAAGCGATATTTGGTTTATTTCTTTCATTCTCTTGATATTTGATTTGATGGAGTTTGTATCTTATTTTGCTTTCATGTTAGACTAGATTTATGTTGTCTTAGGAGTAGGGAAGTAACTTAGGTTTCGATGTGTTGTGATTTGACTCAATATGATATGATATGTTTTGTTGATTTGTTTTGTTGAGAATTATGTTAATTGCTTGTTTTAATTACTTGGTTAAAGTCTAATTAACTTCTAGATGTACGGCCGCATTTAGTTAAGTTCTAAAGTTAGGTTAATCAAGATAATTTAGATAAGTATTAGGGATAAATCGTAGATCCGAAAGGGGAGATTAGTTGACACCAAAAGTGTAACTTTTAGACAAGTCTAAAAGACCTCTAGATATCCTTATGAACTCCAACAAACAAGTTTAAGTTGATTGAATTCTATACCAAAAGTTGTGAACCAATCGAGTTAATTAGGTTAGGTTGTGATTAAACCAGTTTCTAGTCCAACAAGCGACAATTGAGGTTTATAATATCTAGGTTTGACCAACAAACCCTAGCACAAAACATAAAATATCATAAAAGGTCAAAACCACACACTTTCACCCTCTGTTCGGACCAAACAGATCCTTGTTTGGACCGAACAGAGAAGTGAACGCTTGAAAAACATAGTTTGATGCACGAAAGTGATAAGTTCTGTGTTCTAGAGTCCAAACCAAGGTGAAACCTGAACCCTAAGACGCTTTTTATACTGTTTGAAAATCCAAAAACTTTACTTTAGTTGTTTACATTATTTTAATAGACAAAATAACCAAAAATATATACTTTACTTGCACCTTTATATTTAATTCATCAAAACTCCACAAAAATATTATTGTCTAGCTTTTGAAAAAGGATAAGTCCGGTAATCAATTAAACCGTCCCTTGGGTTCTGTTAGAGTTATGTCCTAGAAGTCAATAATTTAATGACTTAATTATTAGTTTATGTTTTGGATGATATTTTATCATCTGTTCCTAGGTTTATTATTGACAGATCATTCAGGTTGAGGATCTGAATTGTAGATCTCTGTTGATCATTCTTTAGAATGATAATAATAAATCTAAACGGTCCATAATCTTGATAATTAACAAGGAACATTAATTATCATATAAGATTAGTATGCAAGTTAAGTGATGATTAAGTTCTACTAATCATAGGTAAAGAGTTACCAACTTAATTGCATATGTGTATGTTATGGAACATAGCACAGGACTTGACCCATCGAAATAAACATATGGATTGTGTTATGTGTCATTGTTTATTTCGTTATGATTTTGGTTCTAAGTTTGAGATGTTTATCTTTTCCACATGAGGATAGGTTCAATAAATATCGTCTACCGCTGATTCCCGATAAGGGCTGCTATACGGACTTTATTTATGTTCTCTTGAATTGTGCGGGGAAAAGTTAATCATCAAGAAAACCGTATGTCCCTCATTAATTCACTTAGTGAGTGACGATATCTGTTTGGGCCCCTTGATGGAGATAGATTGTTTGCATGCAACTTTATACAATTATCTCTAGATCAAGAAACGTATAATCTGCAAGAATGACACATTCCTATCTTGGATTATACGATGATATCGTGTGACATAAGAATCAAAATAGGGAAATACATATATTCTCTTATGCAGGATTTAAATACTGTAGCAGTACATTATTTATGCGAATTGGGAATCATAACGTGTTGCTAGATACCGCTTATGATTATTGGAATTAAATAACGATTTAATTCCATGTCCAACATAGCATAAATCCTCAAAGGGTCACACAAATAGGACTTTAACCATACAGTGCATTATTTATTTATTCGCAACAGTGTGTATTGCGAAAATATGATAGTTTGATTAATTAATTGTATAGCGCTGTGGACCGTTATAATTAATTAAGTCAAAGGGATCATATAGAAATAAATTAATGCATTTGCTAATCCCAAATTAATTATTAATGAGTTAATAATTAATTATGTTCAACTCATTTAAATTAATTGAGCTATTGGGTCTTTATTTAATTAGTTAAATAAAAGCCCAATTTGAGGTTAGTTGAAAGAGCAATTAAATGGTTTGAATTAATGTGCTTGTAATACACTTGGTGTAGCCCACAAAAGCCTCCAATAGGGGCCGGCCATATAAGGGCAATTTTGTCCACAATTAGTTGTGGTAGGTAGGTCAAGAGAGCACTATATAAAGGGGTCAAGTTTTGGGGAAACCCTAGCCTCCACTCCATTCTCTCTCCCTCTTCCTCTATGGCCGAAATTCACCAAAAAGGGAGAAATTTTCAGAATTTTCTCCATGCTCTCTCTTCTCTCCTCTCCTCTCTAGCTCATGGGTTGAGCACTCCTCTCCACAAATTAAAGCAATTAATTGCTAAATGAGAGAGGAAACCTAGAGGGATTAGCTTGTATCTTCCTCTTGCTAGCACAAGAGTTGAAGATTATGGTTAACCTCCTTGGTGGACTCGAGGCCGATCAACCGACGAAGGAGGAGGCGCATGGAGGCTCGCTATCGATTCCCATGCCGTAGGATCGAGCCCCGCGAATACGATTTCGCGGGAGGTACAATATTCCACCCCTTTCTATTTGTGTCGAAATGGCTATGTACTAGATCCTCTTGCTCTTTGTGTTTTAATTGGATTAATTAGTTAGTAATTAGTCACAAAATTAAAATTGGGCGATTTCCTAACAGTGGTATCAGAGCCTTGGTCGTACTTAAGCTATTTTGACACTTAATTAAGAGAAATTGGCTAATTAACGGATTAGTAGAGATGATGCGTTTGTTTGCTGTCTGGAAATGGTATTTTCTGTGTTGTTTCGCGTTTTTCGCTTTGATAAGTTCTCTGGAAGTTTTTTCCATCTACATAAAAGTTGTAGATCTGTTGATTGTGATTCTTTTGGCGTTAGAATCACATTTTTCTGAATTAGTATGGATTTATTGTGAATAAAATGGCGACAGTGCGCAGAACCAGTTTCTGCTCGTACTGTCCTGTTTGAATGGCTTGAAAGATTTATATTTTGAATTTAAGTACCAGTGTTCTATGGCTAGAATTAAAGAGGACTTGAAGCTCTTTCTGAGCATGTGTAAATTGTTGCATGACTCGGATTAATTTGTGGGTTTTCAAGTATGAAAAGGAAGATCTCGTCAGATCCAGTTTGTTGAGCAAATCGATTGTTCTAATAAACTGTACCAACTGAAAACTCCTTTAAAAATTCTGTTTAAATGGAGTTGTTCTTTTTTGAGTTAGGATTCCAGGAAAATTAATTTCATAATTTTTCGTGGAAGTTTGGACCTTTAACTAGGTTAAAACATTTCGATCGACAGTCTGTTCCAGTACAGAATTCGTTGATTGTTTAGTATGTAACTCGAACTTTTTGAACTGAACTTGGTGGTTTTCTTTTCATGGATAGCTAGCCTATAGTCTAAACTAGTTTTTCTGTGTATATTGTATATATAAAAACTGGATAGAAGGTGGTCTTACAGACCAAATGATTGAGAGGATAAGCTGAAAATCTCATAACGGTGTTTCGTGCACTTGTAAGAGATTTGTCATTTTTGATTCTCCTAGATGGTTTAAGATCTCTTCTTGAATTTTTTTACTGGTAATCACAATTATGATAAGGAGCTTAAGTAATTTATTTGAGAATTTTTGGAGACCTAAAACCTTTGTTTTTATTGGATTCCATTAGTTACGTTTTTTAATAAATTACTGTTTTTCTAAGTATTCAAATTAGTTGAAAACAATTAGAAAACTCCTTGTTTGATCTCCTTTCAGTTATGGGATGTTGAAAGAACTTTCTAAATGAATTTAAACAAGTTTTGTTGTTTAAAATTGAGAATTTGTACACGGAATTTACTTATAGCAAACAAATCGCAAAGATGCTTGAAAATCGTTAATTGGAAACAAAGTGCTTGTATGTGCTAACTTTGTTTTGTAGGTGGATAGTGGGTTTAGTATGGCTCAAGACTCAATGCCTTGTGGTTGTAAATTGAATGCATGTGTGATTGTTTGTAATGCGGCCTTTGGTGCCATTAATTAATTAATTTGTTGATTAATTTTTTATGTAACTTGTGAGGCTTGCATGCCCCTAAGGCTAGGATGGGAGTATGATATTTTTCACATGTATTTTGTTCCTTTATTTTATAGGATTTAGATCCTTATAGAATTTAGTGGGAGGGACAAGGATTAGATTAGTTTTGCTTCATGGAGGATGTGGCGAAACTAATGCAAGCGGGAGCCATACAAACCCACAATAATGAGATGCTTATATGTGATTGCTTGTGATTGCTATGAATTGTCATAGGCTAGGTATGGGTGTATGCTTACATGACCACCAAACAAGTGTCACTTAATTGATTGTCCCAAACAAAACATGATTAAGTTCAATCGCCCTCCTTTTCTCTATCCTCTTCTAACGTGTATGATCGTTCATTGATGCATTCTCGCCGACGCGGGACATCGTGTTCCATCATCCGTGTCGGGGTGTAAATCGGATTTACTAGGAGCAAATAGAGAAAGGTTACTTAACGATGTTTTCTAATCGGATTGGACATCGGGGCAAAGTTTGTGGATGTACATGTGATATTTCACAAACCAAGAATCATATGGAATGATTGGTTGGAGAACCTACTCTATCTAGTTATTTTTGGTGTCACGCCGACGCTAGCACCATTTCAACTAAAATAGGGATCTTGGAAAACCTACTACATTAGGGACATTAAATAAATGTAGTGGGAGTTTTATTTGTTATAAATAAAACAATTGCATAAACTAAATGACCGTAAATTGATTTTGTTATAGATGTTAAAATTGTTAATTTTGTTGCAATCAATCTTTGAAAAATGAACAAACTCGTTTCTAAAAGGTAGTTACTTAAAAGAGTAATGCTGATTCCTAAGACACGATCTTAGTGAAGAGAAATTTGAGTATGTCAATTCCCAAAAACTTTCCTCAAACTACCCGAACGTAGCAACGCGATGATTGATTGACTTTTGGCGAAAAGTTATTCAATAAAGCGTATGCTTAATATCCTCATTTGAAATTTCTAGACCTTTGAATTAGCGAATTCGTATGGACTAAAATTAACTCGTATGTTCTCATCCGCTTACTCAAGAAAGTGTTCTTGGAGAAAGTAGATATTAACTCCATCATTTATGATTGAGTATAAAGAATATGAGTTGACCAAGAGATTATTCTTTTAAAAGAAGTTATATGAATGTTTCATTAGCTTACAAATCGAAAGATTGAAGTAGCTAATTGATGACTAGAGATATTAATCTCCGATATCAAGGATTGTTGATATTGTCATACGATCTCTTTGGAATCATGAAGGATATAATGTTACCTTTTTTTCGCACGCTTGTTAATGCAAAAAGGTAATTAGTTAAGTATTCAAGAAATACTTCACCAATGTATGAGTTGAAATTTCGAGACTCTCATTGATGACCATGTGTCACATGAGATGTTTCATTTGCCGTTTATGGGAGGCATTTGAAAGGTTGTCCGAAATACCATGATTGTGATATTCTAATCCTAAGAAGTATTTGTCGTTCAAATTATCTCACTATCTCTAATTCACACTAGTAACTTGATACTAGTTCATATGCTCGCATTTAACGAAATGTGTTGGCAATGAAGAATAAGAGAATGAACGAGAGATATAAAGTAAACTCCGTATAGGAGATGACTTATTCGTTTAAGTCATTACCATTGAATACGTAGAGTTATCTTTATTAAGAGTTTGTTTAGGAATTGAAGGTTGTATACCTTAATCCTAACCTCTCAAAACGTCTCCATTTCATATTTGATGATGGATGACTATGTTTAGTAAAAGACAAGTTCTTTTATTATGAATTTGTTTATATGATTTCATGCATCTTGATCGAATTTGCTTGAAATAGATAAACAAGTTATGAATGACAAATAGGATGCGTAAGACTTGACATAAAGTATTTGACTTTCATGTTATATATAATCGCTTAGTCACATACATAAACGAGAATCGCATTACGAGAGTCTCCGTAACGTAGAGCTCGTAATTCAATTCGATTTCAAATCGGTTGATATGCGAATCATGTTTGTTAAAATGACAAAAGCGCCTTTAACCTATGAAGGTTTAAGGACAAGTGAACTAATTAAGACTTATACATATCGATGTATAAAGACCTATAAGTACTTGTGTAATGAAAGGTTGTTGATACTTTACTACTTAACCAACGATCATTGTAGATATTAATATATCTATTTGATAAGGTATAAGTATGAACCTTTTGACTAGTTCAAAGGAGTTCAAGAGTGAAGTTTAAAAGACCGTTCAAGAAAAATGGAAGTATTACAATTAATCGTGGCAAATAAGTAGTTAAGTCATATGATTTGAAATATTATCTAAAGAGTATGAAAATAGTTTCACAACTCACTCCATGAGGAACATTATGGAATAATGTGTCCAAGAGTGGAGTTATCGAACAATATTTTGTATAGTTCGATCGATAATAAATCAAATTGACTTATTCGACTCGTATTAGGGAATTATGTTTGAGGACAATATTGTTTACACTGAATGGTGTTCCATCGAAGTCTATTGAGGAAGATATCTTACGAGATTTTGATCTCTAAGTATAATACTTCTCGAGATTTGGTGTTGAGAAGCTTATTTCAAGTATTTTGGACTTATAAGCTTAAACCAAATAAGACACTATATATTTGTAGGATGCTTTATATTAAAAGGCACTACTTCCACGAATATGATAAGAACAAAGTAGTTGTTACTAATCATAATGTAGTCTTGATTGAAATTCTCAAGAAGAAGTAGTGGGAGTAAAGTGAGCATTAAAATAGTTTATGCGTCACTACAAGAAGTACTCTTACGGGAAACTTGTCACTCCATACATGGTACTTAGTGGGAGTTGAGCGAAACTTCATTCACAAGTTGTTTTGAAAGAAGTTTAATAGTATGCTCCCTCTAATGAGGACTCAACCATCTCACGAGTTGATGATGTTTGAGAAACTCATGAAATATATGAGGAGTCAAGAACTCATTCAACAAATCGTTGTGGAAGAAGTTCATGAACCTCAAGTACCAATCCTACAAAAGATCAACGAGAGTTGATTTCCTAAGCCGTTTTTGGTGCATAGGTTGTCACAACATTCTCGTACTTAGCATATGAGAATCCGTTGATAAAACAAAGAAACGATGGAAGGATCCGATTCCACATATATTGTTTGAATTCATATGATTTTTAAAGAGCAATCCATGTATAACAACAAGGTATAGACTTTGGTTGATGTTCATGAAGGAGCAATCCATCAAGAACGTTTAGATCTTCAAAAGGAAAGATCGACATGGATAACAAATCGACTATGTACAAAGCGCGGCTTCTCGCTTGTAGCTATGTCTAAGTCGATGGCTAGTTGACTACGTACAAAGCACAACTTCTTGCTTGTGGCTATGTATAAGTCAATAAAGATCATTCTAGCAATAGTTGTATTTCATATATGTCGATATATGGAAAAACACATAAAATCGCCTTCTTCGTATGAATGAAGGAAGATGTTGTGCATTTGACACAAATCGAGGTTTATGTATTGCTAAAAACATACGCATGCTTCAAGGATCCATTAATGGATTAAAGCAAGTGTTGTGGAGATTGGAATAAAATGTTTTGACAATGAAGTCAAGGAGTTGAACTTCGTCAAAAGTATCTTGTATATATACAAGATATTCAGTGGAAGCATAATTGTATTACTTGTATTGTTCAAGATAACAATTCATTAAATTGGGAATAACATTAAGAAAATGAATATTGTCGAGATCTCTTTGGAGAATGCTTTCTCAAATGAGAACTTGGGCGAAATCACCTAATCCTAGGAAACAAAATCTATAAAGATAGATTATGATGGATGTTAGGTTTGAGCAAATATGCATAGATTGACGAAGTGTTCTAGAAACACGAAAGTTACACTCCAAGAAAGGATGTCTAACTGTACGTCACATGGCATGACTTGAGTGTTTTAACTCGGTCTATTGCAACTCAATTCGAGGAAGTGCATGAAATAGTTCAAGCATTCTTTCATTATGAGTTTCATTTTGTACGCCATATTTATGCATATGCCCCAATGTGTAGTATCCAAAGGATATGGCAAACAGTTGTCAAATGGATACAAGAGAGACACATTTGGACGATAGTCAAGTATATCCTCGAGTACCTTATGAGAAAGAGTGATACAATGTTTCATCTCTTAAGATGAAAGAAATCTCGTGTAAGTTGTTACACTGATAAAAGTTTTTCAAAGGATTGATATAATCACGATTGAGCTACATATTTTGTTTTAAGGTGGAGTTGTAAATTTAGAAAGTGTTCTAAATGGAATATTACAACCGTTTCCGTCACCAAAACAAAATACATAGCAACTTGTGAAGCAATAAAAGAAGTTTATTTAGGATCGAGTTCTTAGTCGAGTTATTATGGTTCTGTGCATCTCGAACCACAACTTACTCCTAAAGAACCCAATGTTACATTGGAGATTCAAATATGATCTATAACGATATCACTTGATATCATATGATGATGATCAAGAATATATATAGGAGAATATATATATATATATATGGTCAAACAATTTTTGGATAGGTTCGCGAACACAGCGAACACTCTAGCACGACCTCTACCTTGAGCAGTATACGAGATGCAGTTATGCATCCATACGTGGTGGACGTATGAGTAACTAGCTATAAGCGTATTATTTATTTTGAGGTCCGAGACATGTATATATGTAGATATATGACATTGTTCTCAATTCTTCGTTGGCTAGAAGTCACTACTGATTGACTCTAGGCCAAGTGGGAGATTGTTAGAGTTATGTCCTAGAAGTCAATAATTTAATGACTTAATTATTAGTTTATGTTTTGGATGATATTTTATCATCTGTTCCTAGGTTTATTATTGACAGATCATTCAGGTTGAGGATCTGAATTGTAGATCTCTGTTGATCATTCTTTAGAATGATAATAATAAATCTAAACGGTCCATAATCTTGATAATTAACAAGGAACATTAATTATCATATAAGATTAGTATGCAAGTTAAGTGATGATTAAGTTCTACTAATCATAGGTAAAGAGTTACCAACTTAATTGCATATGTGTATGTTATGGAACATAGCACAGGACTTGACCCATCGAAATAAACATATGGATTGTGTTATGTGTCATTGTTTATTTCGTTATGATTTTGGTTCTAAGTTTGAGATGTTTATCTTTTCCACATGAGGATAGGTTCAATAAATATCGTCTACCGCTGATTCCCGATAAGGGCTGCTATACGGACTTTATTTATGTTCTCTTGAATTGTGCGGGGAAAAGTTAATCATCAAGAAAACCGTATGTCCCTCATTAATTCACTTAGTGAGTGAAGATATCTGTTTGGGCCCCTTGATGGAGATAGATTGTTTGCATGCAACTTTATACAATTATCTCTAGATCAAGAAACGTATAATCTGCAAGAATGACACATTCCTATCTTGGATTATACGATGATATCGTGTGACATAAGAATCAAAATAGGGAAATACATATATTCTCTTATGCAGGATTTAAATACTGTAGCAGTACATTATTTATGCGAATTGGGAATCATAACGTGTTGCTAGATACCGCTTATGATTATTGGAATTAAATAACGATTTAATTCCATGTCTAACATAGCATAAATCCTCAAAGGGTCACACAAATAGGACTTTAACCATACAGTGCATTATTTATTTATTCGCAACAGTGTGTATTGCGAAAATATGATAGTTTGATTAATTAATTGTATAGCGTTTTGGACCGTTATAATTAATTAAGTCAAAGGGATCATATAGAAATAAATTAATGCATTTGCTAATCCCAAATTAATTATTAATGAGTTAATAATTAATTATGTTCAACTCATTTAAATTAATTGAGCTATTGGGTCTTTATTTAATTAGTTAAATAAAAGCCCAATTTGAGGTTAGTTGAAAGAGCAATTAAATGGTTTGAATTAATGGGCTTGTAATACACTTGGTGTAGCCCACAAAAGCCTCCAATAGGGGCCGGCCATATAAGGGCAATTTTGTCCACAATTAGTTGTGGTAGGTAGGTCAAGAGAGCACTATATAAAGGGGTCAAGTTTTGGGGAAACCCTAGCCTCCACTCCATTCTCTCTCCCTCTTCCTCTATGGCCGAAATTCACCAAAAAGGGAGAAATTTTCAAAATTTTCTCCATGCTCTCTCTTCTCTCCTCTCCTCTCTAGCTCATGGGTTGAGCACTCCTCCCCACAAATTAAAGCAATTAATTGCTAAATGAGAGAGGAAACCTAGAGGGATTAGCTTGTATCTTCCTCTTGCTAGCACAAGAGTTGAAGATTATGGTTAACCTCCTTGGTGGACTCGAGGCCGATCAACCGACGAAAGAGGAGGCGCATGGAGGCTCGCCATCGATTCCCATGCCGTAGGATCGAGCCCCGCGAATACGATTTCGCGGGAGGTACAATATTCCACCCCTTTCTCTTTGTGTCGAAATGGCTATGTACTAGATCCTCTTGCTCTTTGTGTTTTAATTGGATTAATTAGTTAGTAATTAGTCACAAAATTAAAATTGGGCGATTTCCTAACAGGTTCGACCCTAAAGCTGTACTCCAAAAGACTAGTGAGGTTAGCTCAAGGTTTATAAATTTATTTGATTCCTAGGTTTATAAATTACAACTCAAAGAAAGCGAGAAATAATTGGACAACTCATGCTTAATTCTACCGGACCCGGTGCGAAAGCATTGGTAAAGGAGTTGTTGAGTATTATGGCCCAAGTGTACCGTGGCCATAGTCGAGCAACACCCGTCCAACCTCCCTAGCGCGTCATGTGCTAGTAGCAAATTCAAGGCCAATGATACCGCATTATCCTTTAGGGTGTAAAACCCCACGGCTCGACTTGCACAAAAAGAAAAATTGGTGAAAAATTGAAATTGCTTTTAAGAGAAATTCATTATAAAATTTCCGACTTTGATAAAGGACTTTACAATTTTTTGTGAAATATGAAAAGGAACGGGTAATTGAAATTGAGATCGCATTTGAAATAATAGAGAGACGCTAGAGTTCTTTAATTTGAGAAAATCTTTTCATTTAGGACCAAGAGTTGCATAATTTAATTTGTAGAACACAAAACTCGGTTCTTGAAATAAATCTCACTTTGACTTATTTGATTTAAGTGTGAGAATTTTAACATAAGCAATTGATTTTCTTGGCAAAATTTCTTGGTTTGAGAATTGAATTGATTTTAGATTTAGGTACTGTCTGGTTCTATAAGCTTAGGGCATTGCTTGTGGACAAGCAAAGTTTAAGTTTGGGGGGATTTGATATCGTTATTATTTGATGGTATTCGGACCATACTTAGCACCTAAATTACATTCAAACCATTAAATTATTTGATAAAATGCTATGTGTTTCCAAGAATTGGTTTTGTCGTTGTCTTTCTTCTTATTTTTAGGGTTTTACTTGGTTTTGGTGGATTAACAAGCTCTAGATGGTTTCCAGCACAAGACGAATGCTAGACGACTCATTCCTAGCGCGAAAGACGATTTTCAGACTTCAACTCGGACCAAGTTGCACAAGCCTTGACTCACACCTTTTCAACTCGGTCCGAGTTGACCTCAACTCGGTCCGAGTTGAACACCAACTTATCTCATATGGCAAGTTTTCATGCATGAAAATGATGTTTTTTGGTAGTTTTTCTTGTCCTGGCGCCCTAGATCTCTTTCCTTGTGTGTGGAACCATTATAAAATGCTCTCCCTCTGCCTAAAAAGCATCGAAGCCTCCACAATTGCAATATCTCCTTTTCAAGCTTTGTTAGCCAGAGAAATCCTAAGGAACCCTAATCTCCAAGCGACGGCAGCGAGAAGAAGGTTCAGAATTCATCTTGCATCACCCCACTGCCCTAGAAGACGGTGTTGAAGCATAGAGGGAGTATTCAGTTTATTCTTCCTATGTTTTCTTCTCTATTTTTGATGGGCTTGTATCTTGTTATTTATACTCTTGTTGTTGTTCGTTCTAGCACTATGTTAGGCTAAGTTTGAGTAGTCTTAGGAGTAAGGGAGTAGTTGAAGTTTGGATGACGATATTTGACTTGCGATATTTTGTTATGACTTGTGATTTGTTTAATGAGTAGTCTTTAATTGCTTGTTTGAACTGCTTGTGATTTCTTAATTAACTTCTAAATGAATGGCCATGTTTAGTTAAGCCTAAGTTAGGATAAACAAGATTAGTTTAAGTCAAGTACATGGGATAAATCGTAGATCCGAAAGGGGAGATTAATTAACACCAAAAGTGTTATTTTTAGACAGTGCAAAAGACTTCTAAATATCCTTACGAAAACCATTAAACAAGTTCAAACTAATTGTCTTTCCTATACCAAAAGTTGTGGATTAATTAGTTTGATTAGAAGCGGTTGTTATTAAACCATTCCCTGGCCTAAAAAGCGAACGTTGAGGGTTAGTAAGTCTAGGTTTAGCCAACCAATCCTTGCATGATTCATAACAGACCAAACCAAGTCAAATCGAGCCACCTCAGTTCTCAACTCGGACCGAGATGGACACAACTCGGACCGAGTTGAAATGCTGTTGCCTATAAAACTTGGGTTTTTGCATGAAAGTGTTGAACTTTGAGTTTTAGAAGTCCAAACTAAAACGAAACTTGATCCCTAAGACGTTTTTATACTATTTGAAAAACCAAAACAATTGTTGGTTAAACATTTTCTCTCGATTTGCCGATTTGCAAAACAACACCGAAACCCTTAAACTAACATCTCTTTTTAGTGCTTTATAGCTAGATTTATTGAAGAATGGATTAAAGCAAGTGTGGCACTTAGTTTGGAGCTTCAAGAGATTGCTTTGGTCTAGTTAGAATCATTAGTTAAGGTTTAATTAAACTCTAAACTAATCTCAATCAATTTGCTGGTAAAATGCTCAGTTTTTCTGTCCAGCGTCATATAACGCCAGTTGCCGTTACACAACGTAGAGTTAATTCGCTCTTAAATTGCAAAATCTCTGACAAGGTTGGAACAGCGTTACACAACGCTCCGTAACGTTGTGCAACGTTAGTTCATTTGCTTTTAAACCAGTTAAATATATTATTTCTCCTTGTCAGAATGTTGTGCAACGCTAAGTAACGTTACACAACATTTCCGCTCCTATGTTGTGTAACGCTATTCAGCGTTGTACAACGTAGTCTGAAGCAGGCAACTCTGCATTGCTCAGACATCGATCAGCATCGATGCTGCATGCATGCTGCCATGTTCCATGCATGCATCAGACATGCAAGTTAGCATTTTTGCATGCAAAGTTGTGGGTTCCGTTGGCTAACGCTGGACAGCGTTGTGCAAAGACAACGTTGTGTGACGCCCTAAACTTCGCTCAGACATCGCTCAGTCGCTCTGTCCGCGTTGGCCAACGCTGAAAAGCGTTGTGCAACGGCTACGTTGTGTGACGCCAGTCAGCGTCGTATGACGTTCTGACAATATTGTTTGAGTTTGTCAGTTCTGCCTTGATTCTTTTCTTGACTTCGTTGTGCAATGCTACCAAGCGTTACACAACACTCTGACAAGTTCCAACGGAACTGTCGAGCTTCTGCTTTGGATTTTTGCTGAAGCGTTGTGTAACGCTATACAACGTTACACAACGCTCTGACAACTCACAACGTTATTGTCTGTGACCGTTTGATTTTTCAACGGCTATTTCGGCGTTGTACAACGGCATATAGCGTTGTATAACGGTAGAGTCTGTTTTGACTGGTTTTTGGAGCTGTTGGCGCCCTCTATATATATGGGGCCTCTTGGAACTGTTTAGACACTTTTGAAACCTTTGAATTTCCTCCCTTTTGAGCTCCAACCAGTTAGACATTACTCTCTCTTGTGTTTGAGCATTAATTTAGCAAAATCATTGAGATTAGAGTGTGCAAACCAATCCATTAGTATTAATTGCTAGATTTGTTGAGTGATTTGGTTAGAGCCTCAATCCCTTGAGTAATTGAGCTTGTTTAATTGAGTTAGGCCAATCCACCTTGAGAGTCATTGTAACAAGGTGATTTGGTTTGAATTTGTAGTCCTGTTCGTTGTGGAATTGAACGGAGCGCGCCCATTTCGAGGTTGCGGAACTCCCGGAGACGTACGACTAAGGCTAGCACTTCCTAGCGGGTCGGAACTCCGTAATATATCGCGTGTCACCTCTTTTCTTCTCTCTTTACTTTTCTTACATTGTGAATTGCTTGTGCTTTGATTGTTTTTGTTAGACCAAGTTTGAATTGAACCAAATATTGACCATACCGGTTTAGAACTTTGCTTTTGTGCCTATTCACCCCCCTCTAGGCCTTTAAATTAGGGACAACAACAATCATTTAGATTTTTTAATTATTTTAATTCACAAAAACACCCAAAAATATTTATCTTAGTGCATGTTTATTTAATTAGTTTGTTTTACAATTAAATCCACTCCTTTTTAATTGTCTAGCTTCATAAAAAGAACAAGTCCGGTATTCGTTAATCCGTCCTTTGGGTTCGACCCTAGAACTAAACTACAAACGATTAGTGAGGTTAGATCTAAGTATACAAATTTTATTTGGTACTAGAATTTAATTCTTTCATCAGCATCAAAATTTGCAAGAATTCAACTATGTAGACTGTTTTTGGTCATCGATTTTTCGTACTATTAATTCTCGTTAAATTAAAATAATAAAATTCTGTAAATTTTTCTTGTGCGCATGAGAAAGATAATATATTTTCTTCTAGTAGAATTGCTCAATTATTGAAGTTTTAGATACACTTGTTGCCTTAGTTTGACGATGCCACGTCTGTACACTACTAATGCTCATGACTGTAATTGTTACGCTTAACCAAAGATAAATTATTGCACATCAGCATTAATTCAACAATCTAAATCTAAACCAATACTTAAAGCGCCACTTGACCTGCTTGTTCATAGATATGTAGTTTCCAATGATTTATAGCTATCTACTAATCACGCTGTTAAAAATCATTAAAAAAATAGACAAAATGCTATCAGGAAAGCATTGAAAGAAACAATCAATCAGAACTTCAAATTTAATGTGCGCTCTTCTCACCTTTTTACGCTGATTCACAAAATGCTGTTTCTAATTCTGAGCTTTATAGGCTCTTTTTTGTCCATTCAATTAACATGAGCACAAAAAAGGAAGAAAGGGTGAAATTGAAATTAAGGAGGTTAGTTAACATTTTCTTATGAATGGCCTTATAAAAAAAGCATTTTCTTATAGTAAGTTTATCATTACACAATTTCTTAGCCCCTCTGCCTCCAGTGCTGAGCTTGACTGTCTCTTTTGTTTTTGCCCAAGCAAATTGATTATCTGATTCTTAATTGACAGCCGCTGTCGATTCTTCCAAAAAAAAAAAAAAAAAAAATTGATTATCTGATTATCATATGAGATACAGAACCCGCATTGATCTACCTTATAAATTTAGAGTAATATACAAATAGTGTATGCTAATTAATTAATTTAAATCACTATATTCCTTTAAGTACAAAGTAATATAGGTAAAGACAATCGTTGAAAACGAAGAGGCTCTTCAGCAAGTAAAAAAGCGAACACTTTCTAACACTGACGAGGAACAGTGCCAGGATAAGCAGGAGGCAAGCTAAAACGCAGTAACTAATGCACGCAGCAAAGCAACTCACAAAAGGTCTGGCACAAACACAGCTAAGCAGATGCAAGATGCATACAATTGGCGTCTTTTATTTTTATTTTTTTTAAAATAAATTAGAGGTTTAAGTCATCCAACTTATTTTTAAATTAAATGTCTATAGAAGATTCTCAATCGAATTTCGAACCTGCGACCTTTCACTTAAGGAGTCAATATGCATTGCTCTTTGCCATTAGACCAACAACTGATTCTCCAATTGGCGTCTTTATTATACAAAAATTAATAGAAAAAAATGTAATTATATTTGTACTGGATTCGTTACATCATTTTAAGGACAAATAAAGCGGAATGTTTCGAGCTAATATCTCAGTGTGCTCTTGACAAAAAAAAAAAAAAAAAAAAATCCAAACTACGACTCGACAGAAACAACAAAACCCAAATTATATCCGACTTTAGACAGGTACACTTGCTTTTACTGGGCTGAGATGGGCACACTACGCAACACCACAGTCTCAACTGTCAGTCCTGGTCCGAAACCAAAAAGCACACCCCAGTCAAGCCCCTCTCCGGTGGTGGCCTTGCCTTCGTCAGCTGACCGCTTTCTCATCTCATCTAAAATGAAAAGCACACATGCACTGGACATGTTGCCGTACTCGCTCAAAATGTGCTTAGTCGCACGCATTTTCTCCTTTTTCAGTTCAAGCTTGGCCGCCACCTGGTCCAGGATTGCTGGGCCTCCTGGATGAGCTATCCAAAAGATTGAGTTCCAGTCAGAAATACCTGCAATTTAAGATATGTATTCATTAGATATATTGAAGTCAATAGTAGCTTGCATGTACCATCGTTGGCATCAATTGGTCAGTTAATTTTTACATACCAAGAGGATTAAAAGCCGCGACAAGACTTTTCTCAATATTTGTGGATATCAACCGGGGTACATCCCTGAGGAGGTGGAAGGTGAGACCCACTTCGCGAAGGTGGCCATCAATTGCCCCCTCTGAGTCAGGAAGGATGGTTTGCTGAGCCGACACCAGCTGGAACAATGGACGCTCAATGGCTGGTTCAGGATCAGCACCGATGATTACAGCAGCTGCACCATCTCCGAAGAGTGATTGGCCAACTAGAGAATCAAGATGTGTGTCTGAGGGACCACGAAAGGTGACAGCAGTGATTTCTGAGCAAATCACCAGCACTCTGGCACCACGGTTGTTCTCAGCAAGGTCCTTGGCCATGCGAAGAACGGTGCCTCCAGCAAAGCATCCCTGTTGGTACATCATTAAACGGTTAACCGATGGACGGAGACCTAGCATCTTGGTGACTTGGTAGTCAGCGCCAGGCATGTCAACACCACTAGTGGTACAGAAGATCAAGTGGGTGATCTTTGACTTGGGCTGGCCCCACTCCTTGATGGCTTTGACTGCAGCCTCCTTGCCGAGCCTTGGAACCTCGACCACAACAATGTCTTGGCGTGCATCAAGAGATGGCGCCATGTAAGCACACATTTCTGGGTGCTCGTTTAAAATCTCCTCTGTCAAGTGCATGTATCTTTTCTTAATCATCGACTTATCACCTGAAATAAGAAAATAATCAACAATTATGTCTCTTATATAATAATGGAAACGGTTACATTATTAGATCTGATTTTTAATAACCAAAGAGGATATGTCGGTCTTATTATTTGTAGAATTTGTATGGTACGTAACTATTAAAGAGGCACACTTACACATCCGCTTGAACTTTTCTTTCAACTCAGTCATATGCTCGCTTTTAGTGATGCGAAAGTAGTAATCAGGGTAGTCGGCCTGGTTCACACAGTTGGTTGGTGTAGCTGTACCAATGGCCAATACGGTGGCCGGGCCTTGAGCACGCTGTGCCTGCCTGATTTCTTCCACTCTGGCCATGATTACTTGCTGTTTTTCTTAAGCCTTGAGCAAAAGTGGTGCTCGGTGTATATAGAACTGCTACTTGGACACGAGAGGATTAGAGAGTGTTCAAGGAACTAGGATATATACTTGGTATGTTTCAGTGGTGAAGAGAAGTGAGAGGAGTGCAGTATTTGTATAGGAGGGAAAGGTTGGTGGGATTGAAAAAGGCTAAATTGGTAAACACAGAAGCGGGTAGTTGCCACAAGTGGTAGGTAAGGATTTTGGAGTATGGCAAATTTGAAGAGACCAAGTGATGCTGTTATGACTTGACTCTTGTACTGAATTTTTCTGAAGTTGGAATTGTAACACAATATGTATGATGTATTGATAGGGACTCGACAATATACCTCGTGTGGAATATAGGCCGAGTCACACACAACTCCCATATACGTAAGATTTTTTTTATTATTATTTAAAAAAGGATAAGACTAATTTATCGGATATCAAATATTTTAAGCATTAATTTAGAATGCATACGTTATAATGGCAAAAAATATGTTGTTTGCGTAATATAATAAATAATAAAAAAAAGCAGACTTGAAGGCATGCAACCAAAATAGTATTCACGCATATGCTGAAGTTTCATAGGTTAGCATAAACGAATTAGGCCTGCACAACGTGCCAAACGGAAACGGAATGTTGCATTTCGTTTGCCGTTCCGTTTCTGGTAACGGTATGTACCAGCTGATTCGTTAACCGTTCCGTTTGGACGGAACGTCACGGAACGTGTATATTTACACTGTATTTCACCCAAACGAATGACGAAACGCGTTCCGTTTACCGTTCCGTTGCTGAAACGTATTGAAATTTTGGATTCGTTTACCGTTCCGTTTGGACGGAACGTGCACGGAAAACGGTACACGGTATACCGTTTGCACCCCTAAAACGAATGTATTCAGATGAATTCTATTTTTAGAAAAGTATTCTTTTAAAGAGTAGAATTTATAAGTTTTTCCTCCGTTATATATCGCTTATAAGATTTTAATAATTCAAATTTCAGGATTTAAAATTTAAATTAAAATTTCAGGATATATAAACCCATATATGTGGTCAATTTCAATTTCTCTTTGCGCGTACAAAAGGAATCGTATGACGACATCAAAAGTTTGCTGAATTTAACGTCTATTAGTAGTTTTTGTAAGTTTTTTTTCCTTTTTTTTTTTGAAACTTTGTACATATTTTTATTTTATTAATAAAATACCTGACCTTCGAAAAAAAAACAACGTATAGACTGTTTTTGGTCATCGATTTTTCAAACTAGTTATTTTCGCTAAAGAAAAATATTTAAATGCTGTAAATATCTTATGTGCACATAAAGAAGATAATTCATCTAGTAGAATTATTCAATTATTGAAGTTTTAGATACATATACTTGGTCGTTTAATTTGACGAGGCCACGTGTCAGTACTACTGCTGACTGCGTGATTGTTACTTTGTTAGGCTTAAAAATCATAAATAATTGCACATAAAACTAAACCAATACTAAGCTCCATTTGGCCCTTCACGCCATTGGATCATAGTAATCTAATAATCACGCCAACAAAAATAATAATAAATCAGACAAATGGTATCAGCAATGTATTAAAAAAAA
Organism: Rhynchospora pubera; assembly: GCA_028095005.1. NCBI lineage: Eukaryota > Viridiplantae > Streptophyta > Magnoliopsida > Poales > Cyperaceae > Rhynchospora > Rhynchospora pubera. The sequence continues at coordinate 59,186,780 of CM051459.1, read as the reverse complement.
AAAATCTGAGCTTCAAATAAGAAAATGAAGATCCAAAAGGGCAAAAGGAAATATTTTCAGTTTTACCAAATTGGATAAAATCGGGTCTGACCCTCAAAAAAAGGGGAAAAAAAAGAAGAAAAAATCGGGTCATGTACAAACGGAAATAGGTAGATAATACAGACAATCATCGAAAGAAAAAGGCTGATCAGTGAGAGGGAAAAATCTAAATAGCGAAACATTATTTCCTAACAGTAGAACAGTGCACTGTGGCACTGTGGCACTGTGGTAGGGCACTAGGCGATCGAATACACAACCATTAGTTAATGCATGCATATGGACACAGCGATGCGGATCCGAGATGCACCTGGAGTCTTTATATAAAATTGACTTAATTAAAAAGATTATCAACAAAAGTGAAATTAAATTATAATTAAATTTATACTGAATGTGTTACATTATTTTCAGAATGACTAAAAGCTGAATATTTTGAGCTAATTACTCAGTGTCCTTACAAAACAATGATCCCAAATAAAAATTCAACAAAAACATCATCGCCAAATCATATCTGACTTTCATACTGGTACACTTGCTCTTACTGGGCTGAGATGGGCACACTGTGCAACACCACAGTCTCAACCGTGAGTCCTGGTCCGAAACCAAAGAGCACACCCCAGTCAAGCCCCTCTCCAGTGGTGGCCTTGCCTTCCTCAGCTGACCTCTTTCTCATCTCATCTAAAATGAAAAGCACACATGCACTGGACATGTTGCCGTACTCGCTCAAAATGTGTTTAGTCGCACGCATTTTCTCCTTTTTAAGTTCAAGCTTGGCCGCCACCTGGTCCAGGATTGCTGGGCCACCTGGATGAGCTATCCAAAAAATCGAGTTCCAGTCAGAAATACCTGCAATTTAAGATATGTAATTTATTAGATTTATTGAAGTCAATAGTAGCTTGCATGTACCATCGTTGGCATCAATTGGTCAGTTAATTTTCACATACCGAGAGGATTAAAAGCCCCGACAAGACTTTTCTCAATATTCGTGGATATCAACCGGGGCACATCCCTGAGGAGGTGGAAGGTGAGACCCACTTCGCGAAGGTGGCCATCAATTGCCCCCTCTGAGTCAGGAAGGATGGTCTGCTGAGCCGACACCAGCTGGAACAATGGATGCTCAACGGCCGGGTCAGGATCAGCACCCACGATAACAGCAGCTGCACCATCTCCGAAGAGTGATTGGCCAACTAATGAATCAAGATGTGTGTCTGAGGGACCGCGGAATGTGACAGCAGTGATCTCTGAGCAAATCACCAACACTCTGGCACCACGGTTGTTCTCAGCAAGGTCCTTGGCCATGCGAAGAACGGTTCCTCCAGCAAAGCATCCCTGTTGGTACATCATGAAACGGTTGACCGATGGACGGAGACCTAGCATCTTAGTGACTTGGTAGTCTGCACCGGGCATGTCAACACCACTAGTGGTGCAGAAGATCAGGTGGGTGATCTTTGACTTGTGTTGGCCCCACTCCTTAATAGCTTTGACTGCAGCCTCTTTCCCGAGCTTTGGAACCTCGGCAACAACAATGTCTTGGCGTGCATCAAGAGATGGTGCCATATAAGCACACATTTCTGGGTGCTCGGTCAAAATCTCCTCTGTCAAGTGCATGTATCTTTTCTTAATCATCGACTTGTCGCCTGAAATAATTAAGAAAATAATCAACAATTATGTCTCTTAGACAATAATGGAAACCGTTACATTTGTTCTGATGTTTAAAAACTAAAAAGGATATGTCGGTCTAATTATTTGCAGAAAGTATGGTATATATCTAACTACTTAAAGAGGCACACTTACACATCCGCTTGAACTTTTCTTTCAACTCAGTCATATGCTCGCTATTAGTGATGCGAAAGTAGTAATCAGGGTAGTCGGCCTGGTTTACACAGTTGGTTGGTGTAGCTGTACCAATGGCCAATACGGTGGCCGGGCCTTGAGCACGCTGTGCCTGCCTGATTTCTTCAACTCTGGCCATAATTACTTGATGTTTTTCCTAAGCCTTGAGCAAAAGTGGAGCTCGGTATATATATAGAACTGCTTTTTGGGCACGAGAAGGATTAAAGAGTGTTTTAGGAACTAGGAAACTTGGTATGTTTCTGTGGTGAGGAGAAGTGAGAGGAGTGCATTATTTGTAGTAGGGAAAGGTTGGTGGCGATTCAAAATTGCTAAATTGGTAAACATATAGCGGGTAGTTGCCACTAGAGTCTAGAGGTCGGTAAGGATTGGAGTATGGCAAATTTGAAGAGACCAAATGATGTAGTTATGACTTGACTTCTGCACTGAATTTTTCTTAAGTTGGAATTGTAGCACGATATGATTATGTATTGAAACTTTGAAAGGGACTCGACGATATATAACTCGTGTGGTATAGCCCGAGTCGTCAATTAGCATAGACGTACGTGAGATATTTTTTACTTGTCTCTAGTTTTTAACTTTTTATATTAAAATTAATAAGACTAACTAATTTATCGGACATAAAATATTTGAAAAATAAATCTTTAGCATAAATTTAAGAATGCAACGTCATAATTGCCCAAAGTTTGTCGTGTGCGTAAAATAATAAATAAAAAGCATGCTTGAACGATTGCAACTAGAATAGTTTTCACGCATATGCTAGTTAACATAGACGAACGTATTCAGATGAATTCTTATTACAAGAATGAACTTAAAGTATTCTTTTAGGTGGCGTTTAGGCGGCGTTGGGTAAAGAAATAACTAAAAGAAGAATAAGTTGAGAAAGAAGTTATCTCAAGCTATATAGCGATTGTTTGGTTATATAAATTGAAGAAATATGAATATAAAAATATAAAATTAGATGTGTAGTAATTATAATAATATTAATTAGTATTAGTAATTACTATTGTTATGAATTAATTATTATAATAATAGTAATTATTATATATTATTTTAATTCAGAATATATCAATGATAATTATAATTACATTATTACAATAATAATTATAATATAAAAATCATAAATAATATTATAAATGTTATTTTTTATGGTTGGTGTTTGTCACAATAATAATGATGACAACAATAATTAATATTTTAATAATAATAGAATAATAGAATATTATTATTATTATCATCATCATCATCATTATCATCAGCATCACCATCATCATCATCATCATCATATAAATTAAGATATTATTAATTATTTGTTGTATTAATTATAATATGAATGATAATTATAATTACAATAATAAAGTAATAATATATATTATTAATTTAAATATTATTTGTTTATTTTATCATAGTAATTAAAATTAATAATATTACAATGTCACAATAAAATAGTAATTATAATTAATAATCAAAATTTATAATAAATTATTTGAAAATTGAGACTAATCTGTGACAGGACCCACCATGGAAGAAGTTATTCCCAAATTGGATGGTACTAAGTTCTTCCTCCTTAAAGAAGCTTATTCTTCTCTATTGTGTTGAGTTATTCCTCCTTATTTGATAAGTTTAAGGAAGATTATTTCTTCCACCAAATATGCCTTGATGTGAAGAATTTATATGTTTTTTTTCCTCCCTTATATATGTATTTCAAGATTTTAAAATTCAAAATTCAAAATTTAGGATTTAAAATTTAAATGTCAAGATAAAACCGATAAATGTGGTCAATTTCAATTTCTCATTGCACGTGTAAAAGTAATCGCATGACGACATCAAGAGTTTATCGAATTTAACGACGCATGGACTGTTTTTGGTCATCATTTTCTCAAACTTTGAATTCTCGCCAAAGTAAAATATTTTTTTAAGATAAATTGGATCTAGTCTTCCAACTTATTTTTAAATTAAATATCTATAAAAACCTCTAGTCGGATTTCGAACCTGCAATCTCTCACTTGAGATGCTTTGCTCTTTACTACTAGACCAAAATAAAATATTTAAACAACGTAAATTTGTTGTTAGTTTGACGAGGCCACGTCAGTACTACTGCTGACAGTGATCGTTACTTTGTTAGGCTCGACATAAATTATTCCACATAAAACTAAACCAATACCAAGCTCCATTTGACCCCTCCGCGCCATTGGATCATAGTTACCTACTACACGGCAACAAAAAACATATAAAATCAGACAAATGCTATATTGCTATCAGCAACGTACAAAAGAAAAATAAACAAATTCAAAATGAGCACAGATTCAAAAGGACAAAGGAAATATTTTCAGTTTACCAAATTGGATAAAATCGGATCTTGAACTGGAAATAGGTATTGAGCATAGACAATCATCCAAACAAAAAGGCTGATCAGTGAGGGAAAAATCGAAATAACGAAACATCATTTCTAACAGTAGAACACTGCGCACTGTGCCAGGGTACTAGGAGGCGATTGAATAATGAATACACAACCATTAGTCAATTCATAGACACAGCGATGTGGATCCGAGATGCACCTAGCGTCTTTATATAAAATTGACTTAACTAAAAAGATTATAAACAAAAGCGAAATTGAATTATAATTAAATTTATACTGAATCTGTTACATTATTTTCAGAATAAATAGAGCTGAATATTTTGAGCTAATACTCAGTGTGCTCCATAAAAAAAATGATCCCAAGTAAAAATTCAACAAGAACTTCAACGTCAAATTATATCTGACTTTAAATTATACTGGTGCACCTTCCCTTACTGGGCTGGGATAGGGACACTGTGCAATACCACAGTCTCAACCGTGAGTCCTGGTCCGAATTCCGAAACCAAAAAGCACACCCCAGTCAAGCCCATCTCCGGTGGTAGCCTTGCCCACATGAGCCGATCGCTTTCTCATCTCATCTAGAATGAAAAGCACACATGCACTGGACATGTTCCCGTACTCGCTCAAAATGTGCCTTGTTGCACGCATTTTCTCTTTTTTCAGTTGAAGCTTAGCCTCCACCTGGTCAAGGATTGCCGGGCCTCCTGGGTGCGCTATCCAAAAGATTGAGTTCCAGTCCGATATATCTGCAAGTAACAAGTTATGTATATGCGTTAGAAAAGTTCAGAGTAGCAAATTAAGTGGAGGACTATTTTTTTTTTTTTTTTTTTTTTTTTTTTTTTTTTGAAGGTTAGTTGGCGAGAGCTAAGTGGAGGACTATTATAGTATCCATGTAATATGTTTCGAATCAATCAAGTATGTTAACTAATTTTACATACCGAGAGGACTAAAAGCCCCGACAAGACTTTTCTCAATGTTCGTGGATATCAACCGGGGTACATCCCTGAGGAGGTGGAAGGTGAGACCCACTTCGCGAAGGTGGCCATCAATTGCCCCCTCTGAGTCAGGAAGGATGGTCTGCTGGGCCGACACCAGCTGGAACAATGGACGGTCAACAGCTGGGTCGGGATCAGCACCAATAATAATAGCAGCTGCACCATCTCCAAAAAGCGATCAGCACCAATAGGTGTATAGCCGTCTACAATTCGCATTTTTTTTTTTTTACTTGTCTTTTCCTTTATTTTTTTAAAAGGACAACGCTAATTTACGGCCATATAGTAATTGGGGGATAAAAATGAATCATACTTGGGATAAAAATGAATCACACTTCTCCTCACCAGTGCTTGGTCACTGAGATAATTTGACAATGTTTTAGAGACAACAAAATTAGGTATGTTGCACTGGTGAGGAGAAGTGTGAGGAGTGCGGTATTTGTAGGAGGGAAAGGTTGGTGGGATTCAAATTAAGAGGCTAAATTGGTAAAAATAGAACCGGGTAGCTGCCAAAAGGTAGGTATGGATTTTGGAGCATGGCAAATTTGAAGAGACCAATGATGTTATTACGACTTGACTAATAAACTGAATTTTTAACGCAATATGCATTATATATTGATGATAGAGTCGTGGTATAGGTGTATAGCCGTCTACAATTCGCATTTTTTTTTTTACTTGTCTTTTCCTTTATTTTTTTAAAAGGACAACGCTAATTTACGGCCATATAGTAATTGGGGGATAAAAATGAATCATACTTGTGAAGAGTGTTTTCAATATCGATCGTACCGCCACCTCTACTGGCCTGGTGACCGAAATCATATATTTTTCGAAATTCTTCGATATTTTATCTCACAGAACCAGATATCGCCGTTTCGGTCTCTCGTACCTGGTATTATTAGAATTTTTTTAATAACCGGTAGGGTATTGAAAATATTGCTTACGAATGCATTCGTTATAATGATCCCACATATCTATGTATAGAATAAGAAATAAAAAAAAAGACTTGAATGCATGCAACTAGACCTGTCAACGGCACATGGGAACACGATATTCCGTTCCTTATAATATAAATGGAACGAATAACAACACCAATCTTAATTTCGTTTTAAAAATGAAATGACAAACAAAACAAGAAAAGTGCCATTTCAAACCGTTTCGTCTCTTTTCAAATCATTTTATGTGTAATTTCTTAAGTGTAACGAATAACGGAACAAAATTCTGTATCGTTTCGTAAACGAAACAGTTAACAGAATGAAATGCTGAAACCGTTTTTTTGACGAAACGGCAAACGATATGAATTGTAACTGGATATTTTTCAACACTTCACAGGCCTACATGCAACCAGAATTTTTTTCGCGCATGTGCTACATTTCTGAACGCATAAAATCAAATGTTCATAGACTCTATTTTTACTTTCTACAAAAGTATTCTTTTAAGAGAAGAATTTATATATTTTTTCCTCCACTATATATCTATTTTAAAACTTCAGAACTAAAATTTAGAATTTAAAATTTTAATGTCGGGATAAAACCGATAAATGTGTTCAATTTCAATTTTTCTATGCACGTATACATGTCGACGTCATTTTGGTGGAATAAGGACGTAGTTTGCAAGAATTCAACGATGTAGACTATTTTTTGTCATCGATTTTTCAAACAATCAAGTCTCATTAAAGTAAAATATTAATTTGCTGTAAATTTTTCATGTGCGGATATAGAAGATATTATATATTTCATCTAGTAGAATTGTTCAATTATAGAAGTATTTTATATATATATATATATATATATATATACGTACACACACATGGTTGTTGTTTAGTTTGACGAGGCCACATCTGTGTTACTACTACGGACGGTGATTGGTAGGCTTAAGCATAGATAAATTATTGTACATCAGCATTCAAGAAAGGTAAACTAATACTTATAAGCGCCACCTTACCCGCATGTTCATGATTTATTAAACCAAATATTAATTATTGCACATCAGCATTCAACAAAGCTAAACCAAGGATAAAATTATTGCAGATCAGCATGTTCTGAGATACTGATGAACCTGTATTATTACGCCATCTCGTAAGGACAGCAAATTCGAGTAATATACATAGCCCGTGTCTGTTATTTAATTATATCAATATAGTCCTTTTTAATAGTAATTTATGATATGAGAATAAGAAAATGAACGCAAATCCAAAAGAGGTACAGGAAAAAGTTTCGGTTTTACCAAACTGGATATCAAATTGGATCAAGTTAAAACAAATATAGGTAAGGGTAATTGTTCAAACAAAGAGGACCTTCTCAGCGGGGGAAAGTTCGACACTATTCGCAGAAGCAAGCAAATATCCAGCAACTAATTAATGCATGCCGCAAAGCTACTCCCACATATTCCGGCACAAACAAACCGATGCAAGATGCATCTTGGCGTCTTAATATATTAATGTTTAATTAAAAAATTTGTGGAAAAAATGAAATTGATTCATATCGAATCCTTTACATTAGTTTCATTTTTCACCAAATGAATAAAACTTAATACATATTTTGAGCAAATTACTCTGAGCCCCTTAAAAGAAAAAACAAATAATGATCCCAACTAAAATTCAACAAAAATATCAAAAGCAAAATTATATATGTTTTTTAGACCGGAACTCATGCACTCTTACTGGGCTGCGATGGGCACACTGCGCAACACCACAGTCTCAACTGTCAATCCAGGACCAAAACCAAAAAGCACACCCCAGTCAAGCCCCTCTCCCGTGGTGGCCTTGCCTTCCTCAGCTGACCGCTTTCTCATCTCATCTAAAATGAAAAGCACACATGCACTGGACATGTTGCCGTACTCGCTCAAAATGTGTTTAGTCGCACGCATTTTCTCCTTTTTCAGTTCAAGCTTGGCCGCCACCTGGTCCAGGATTGCTGGGCCACCTGGATGAGCTATCCAAAAGATCGAGTTCCAGTCAGAAATACCTGCAATTTAAGATATGTAATTTATTAGATTTATTGAAGTCAATAGTAGCTTGCATGTACCATCGTTGGCATAAATTGGTCAGTTAATTTTTACATACCGAGAGGATTAAAAGCCCCGACAAGACTTCTCTCAATGTTCGTGGATATCAACCGGGGCACATCCCTGAGGAGGTGGAAGGTGAGACCCACTTCGCGAAGGTGGCCATCAATTGCCCCCTCTGAGTCAGGAAGGATGGTCTGCTGAGCCGACACCAGCTGGAACAATGGATGCTCAACGGCTGGGTCAGGATCAGCACCCACGATAACAGCAGCTGCACCATCTCCGAAGAGTGATTGGCCAACTAATGAATCAAGATGTGTGTCTGAGGGACCGCGGAATGTGACAGCAGTGATCTCTGAGCAAATCACCAACACTCTGGCACCACGGTTGTTCTCAGCAAGGTCCTTGGCCATGCGAAGAACGGTTCCTCCAGCAAAGCATCCCTGTTGGTACATCATGAAACGGTTGACCGATGGACGGAGACCTAGCATCTTGGTGACTTGGTAGTCAGCACCGGGCATGTCAACACCACTAGTGGTGCAGAAGATTAGGTGGGTGATCTTTGACTTGGGCTGGCCCCACTCCTTAATAGCTCTGACTGCAGCCTCTTTCCCGAGCTTTGGAACCTCGACAACAACAATGTCTTGCCGTGCATCAAGAGATGGCGCCATGTAAGCACACATTTCTGGGTGCTCGTTCAAAATCTCCTCTGTCAAGTGCATGTATCTTTTCTTAATCATCGACTTGTCACCTGAAAAAAGAAAATAGTAAACGATGTCTTATTAAATAATGACAACCATCACATTTTCAAACCAGATTTTTAAAATCTAAAGAGGATTTTTAAAACCAGATTTGCACAAATTGTGCAGCACAATATACATGTAAATACCCAAAGAGGAACACTTACACATCCGCTTGAACTTTTCTTTCAACTCAATCATATGCTCACTATTGGTGATGCGAAAGTAGTAATCAGGGTAGTCAGCCTGGTTCACACAGTTGGTCGGTGTAGCTGTACCAATGGCCAATACGGTGGCCGGACCCTGAGCACGTTGTGCCTGCCTGATTTCTTCCACTCTGGCCATGATCAATTGATCCTTTTTCTAAGATTTTTTGCACAAAAAATGTAGCTTTTTATACTGCACAGCTGCTTGATCACAGAGAGGATTTGACAATGTTTTATAAACAACAAAATTTGGTATGTTGCAGTGGTGAGGAGAAGTGAGAGGAGTGTAGTATTTGTAGGAGGGAAAGGTTTGGTGGGATTCAAAGAGGCTATATTGGTAAACATAAAAGCGGGTGGTTTCCTAGAGGTAGGTAATTAAGGAATTTGGAGTATGACAAATTTGAACAGACCAAGTGATATGACTCCACTTCTGCACTGAATTTTTTTTTTTTAATTGGAACTGTAACACAATTTAATCGTGGTGCAGCTGTTATGACCAAGTGATATTGAAAAGGACAACACTAATTTACGGGCATAAAGTAATTGGGGATAAAACTTTATCATAAGCTTACGAATAATGCATTCAGCATTCGTTATAATGATCCCAAATTTCTGTGCATAGAATAATAAATAAAGAAGCAGACTTGAACGCATGCAACCAAAATATTTTTTACGCATATTCTACATTTCTGAACGCATAAAATCAAATGTTCATATACTCTATTTTACTTTCAACAAATGTATTCTTTTAAAGATGAGAATTTATATATTGTTTCCTTCACTATATATATATATATATATATATATATATATTAAAATTTCAGAACTAAAATTTAGAATTTAAAAGTTCAACGTCGAGATAAAACCGATAAATATGTTCAATTCAATTTTTCTATGCACCTTAGATATACATACATGGTTGTTGTTTAGTTTGACGAGGCCACATGTGTGTTCTACTTGGGACGGTGATTGGTAGGTTTAACCAAATGTAAATTATTGTACATCAGCATTCAACAAAGGTAAACCAATACTTAAGCGCCACAATACCTGCATGTTCATGGAATATTTAGACCAAATATTTGGATTATTAACCAAATATAAATTAGTGTTGTCCTTTCTCTAAAGCACGAAATTAGAGTTTAATTTTTCACAGGCGCGGACACTCCCGCTGAATTCTTACTAAAGACTATTTTAGAGGATGTGGACTTCTCGACAAAGCATGTCAAGGATTAAATTTTATTTTTTAAATTTATAGCTTTCTGTATAATTTTTTCTTTTATAATTACTTTATGCTTGTAATTATTATTATTATTTTATTAATAAAATTTGTCATGTGTAATTGCCACGAGACCCTCAAAAAATTATGGCATATCAGCATCATGGTTCTCAAACTCGGACTCGGACTCGAGTGTTGGTTGAAGGCACGAAGGAGTCGAATCGGATGACTCGGAAAAAATTGGATGACTCGGATCAGAAATTCGAATTTTCATAAATAATCGTTTTTAATCTCTTAAAAAACAGAAAAAAATATGAAAAAAACGAGAAATAAATATTTATTAAAAAGTAACCAATAAAGTAAACATTTGATGACTGAAAAGCAACTGTAATATATAATTATCTAATATCAATTTTATTGAAAATAAATTTTCAACAATTAAGTTGAGATTTAAAATTAATAAAACATATTTCATATAAGTTAATTTTTTTTATGATAATTTCATTAGAACATATGAATATATCAGTTAGAATCGTAGAGAATGAAATTATTATTTCTTCTATATTCTTAGATCTATTTTTGGATAAATAATCATCTTGTTTCAAAATTATTTCACATGAAAATAATATGGACTGTCCGTCTGTCCCGTACAAAAAGGGTCCGAATCTGAGCTGTAAAACAACAAATACCCAATCGAATCTCTCTCACAAGAGATTCCTGGCGGCCGGTGGTGCAACCTTCTGCCTCCCCGAGTAGTTTGCAGCCCCTGACCTCCACAGACAACGTTTCCCACGCCTCTCCGCCTCTCCATGCTGAGAAGCGACTCAGCCCTTATTTCCGTTCTAAACCGGGAAAAATCGGCTCGGACTCGACTGAGTTTTTAAACCATGATCAGCATTCAACAAGGGTAAACAAAAGATAAATTATTGCAGATCAGCATGTTCTGAGATACTGATGAACATGTATATTGTGTTGTGCCAGTGCCATCTCGTAAGGTCAGAAAATTAGTATAGAGTAATATACATAGCTTGTGTCTGTTACTTAATTTAAATCAATATAGTCATTTTTAATAGTAATTCATGACATGAGAATAAGAAATGAACACAAATCCAAAAGAGGAACAGGCAATTAAAAGTTTCGGTTTTACCAAATTGGATTAAGTTCAAAAGAATATAGGTAAGGGTAATCGTTCAAACGAAGAGGACCTTCAGCGAGGGGAAAACAAAAGAACACTATTCGCAGGAAGCAAGCAAATATGCATCAACTAATATGTGCAAACAGCAAAGCAACTTCCAGATATTCTGGCACAAACAAGGCGATACGGATGCAAGATGCATCTTGGCGTCTTTATATAATTTTTAATTAAAAAATTTGTGGAAGAAACGAAATTAAATTCATATTGAATCCTTTATATTAGTTTCATTTTCACCAAATGAATAAAACTTAATACATATTTTGAGCTAATTACTCTGAGCTCCTTAAAAAGGAAAAAAAAATAATGATCCCAGCTAAATTCAACAGAAACTTCAAAACTAAATTATACATGTTTTATAAGACCGGAACACACATGCTCTTACGGTGCTGCGATGGGGACACTGTGCAACACCACAGTCTCAACTGTGAGTCCTGGTCCGAAACCAAAAAGCACACCCCAGTCAAGCCCATCTCCGGTGGTGGCCTTGCCTTCCTCAGCTGACCGCTTTCTCATCTCATCTAAAATGAAAAGCACACATGCACTGGACATGTTGCCGTACTCGCTCAAAATGTGTTTAGTCGCACGCATTTTCTCCTTTTTCAGTTCAAGCTTGGCCGCAACCTGGTCAAGGATTGCTGGGCCTCCTGGATGAGCTATCCAAAAGATGAGTTCCAGTCAGAAATGCCTGCAATTTAAGATATTTACTTCATTAGATATATTGAAGTCAATAGTAGCATGCAAGTACCACCATTGGCATCAATTGGTCAGTTAAGTTTTACATACCAAGAGGATGAAAAGCCCCGACAAGACTTTTCTCAATATTCGTGGATATCAACCGGGGTACATCCCTGAGGAGGTGGAAGGTGAGACCCACTTCGCGAAGGTGGCCATCAATTGCCCCCTCTGAGTCAGGAAGGATGGTTTGCTGAGCCGACACCAGCTGGAACAATGGACGCTCAATGGCTGGTTCAGGATCAGCACCGATGATTACAGCAGCTGCACCATCTCCAAAAAGTGATTGGCCAACTAGAGAATCAAGATGTGTGTCTGCAGGACCGCGAAAGGTGACTGCCGTGATCTCTGAGCAAATAACCAGAACTCTGGCACCACGATTGTTCTCAGCAAGGTCCTTCGCCATGCGAAGAACGGTGCCTCCAGCAAAGCATCCCTGTTGGTACATCATGAAACGGTTAACCGATGGACGCAGACCTAGCATCTTGGTGACTTGGTAGTCAGCGCCAGGCATGTCAACACCACTAGTGGTGCAGAAGATCAAGTGGGTGATCTTTGACTTGGGCTGGCCCCACTCCTTGATGGCTTTGACTGCAGCCTCCTTGCCGAGCTTTGGAACCTCGACAACAACAATGTCTTGGCGTGCATTTAGAGACGGTGCCATGTAAGCACACATTTCTGGGTGCTCGGTCAAAATCTCCTCCGTCAAGTGCATGTATCTTTTCTTAATCATCGACTTGTCGCCTGAAATAATTAAGAAAATAATGAACTATTATGTCTCATTAGATAATGACAATACTCACGTTTTGATATCTGATTATTTAAAATAAAGAGGATATTTTGGTCTAATATAATTTTTTGTTTAAGGCTTGTAAATACACTTTTTTATTAATATAATGTAGGTGTGGTGATTGCCACCTGACCATCAAAAAAAAAAATCTGTTTAAGATATGTATATATGACAAGTAAATGCCGAATGAGGCACACTTACACATCCGCTTGAACTTTTCCTTCAACTCGTTCATATGCTCACTATTAGTGATGCGAAAGTAGTAATCAGGGTAGTCAGCCTGGTGCACACAGTTGGTCGGTGTAGCTGTGCCGATGGCCAATATGGTGGCTGGGCCCTGAGCACGTTGTGCCTGCCTGATTTCTTCTACTCTGGCCATGATCAATTGATCCTTTTTGTGAACCTTTCTCAAAAAATGAAGCTTTGTGTACTGCTTCTTGATCAGTGAGAGGATTTGAGAAATGTTTTGGAAGCAACAAAATTTGTTATGTTTCTGTGGTGAGGAGAAGTGAGAGGAGTGCAGTATTTGTAGTAGGAAAAGGTTGGTGGGATTCAAATAGTGTTTACCAAAAACCCGCCAGGTTGAACCCGCCCCGCCCCAAACCCGCCCCATGGACCGGACCGCCCCGGACCGTCCATGGACCGCGATGGACCGAAGGGTTAGAACGGGGCGGGTCTTTGACGGGTTTGGGCCGCCCTTTCTAAAAATACCCGTGTTAACTCGCCCCGTCTTAACCCGTGAACCGAACCGCCCCGCCCCGTCAACCCGTCCAAAACCCGTGCTAATCCCGGAAAAAAGGAGGAGGGTAACTTTATATAATTACATTCAAATTTTTTCATCTAATAAAAAATTATAAATCAAATATAAGAAAATAAAAACAGAAAGATAAATAAAAAAAAATAAAGGAAAAACTTAAAAGTAAAAAAATAAAAGTAATTAACGAAAAATAAAAAAACAGAAAAAAATATTGAAAAAACAAAAAAAGTATTGAAAAAATAGCACATAAAAAAACAGCAAAAAAATGTTATAGTGATTATATATGTAGTTTAATACTAACGAAAAATTTAAAAAATAGTAATAAAATAAATAAAAACCCGCGGACCGGACCGGACCGGACCGTCATAACCCGTGCGGGTTACATGGGGCGGGTTTAAGAAGGGTTAGGGTCGAGATTTCTAAGATGGACCGTCCTAACCCGCCCCGTCTTAACCCGTGGACCGTCCTAACCCGCCCCGCCCTAACCCGTGGACCGTCGCGGGTTGGACCGCCCCGCCCCGCCCCGCCCCGCCCCGGCCGTTTGGTAAACACTAGATTCAAAGAGGCTAAATAGGTAAAAATAAAATTAGCGGGTAGTTGCCACTAGATGTAGGTAAGCATTTTGAGTATGGCAAATTTGAAGAGACCAAGCGACGTTGTTTACGACTTTGACTTTTTTAGTTGGAATTGTAACACAATATGTATTAATATGTATTATGTATTGATAGCGGAGTGCACAACTCGCATAAACTTGGGAATTATCTTTTTAATTGTCTATCCTTTTATTTTGAAAAGGATAACACTAATTTGTCAGATATCAAATGTATTTTGAGACATAAAATTGAATCGTTAGCTTACGTATGCCTGTCGTTTACAATTATATAAAAGAATTTTGTGCGTAGAATAAAAATAAATCAAACAATAGTAGTCTTGCCCAGAATATATAGTTTTCACGCGCATATGCTTAATTTCTCAATGCACAAAATGAAATGTTCATAGATTAACATAAACGATCATGCTGAGATAAACTCTTCAATTTAATTAAGAATAGTATTCTTTTAGACTCCGTTTGGATGGGTGCAAGAATAAGGAAATAGCTTCTTTTTATTTCTAAATTTATTATAAACAATCTAAACTCTTCACAAAGTTACACACTTCCCAATACTTTTTTTCTTATTCTTCTTATTCCCACTCCATCCAAATGGAGCCTCAGAGAGAAAAAGGTAATTTTTTCCCCCTTCGACCTATATAACTCAAAATTTACGATTTAAATGATAATATAATTATAATAAAACCGATAAATTATAAAAGGCCTGGGATTGACCCCTGTTTTTTGTTTTAAAATAATAAAAAATAAATAAAACCGATGAATTAATGTGGTCATTAATTTCAATTTCTTCGTGCACGTATGACAGTTATCACACGACTACATCATTTTATGGGAATAGTTTGCAAGAATTTAACAATTAATGCACACTATTATTGTTTGATTTTTCAAACTATCAGTTCTCATTAAGGCTCCGTTTGGATGCGTTGAGAATAAGGTAGGAAGAAGGGAAAAAATTTATTGGGAAGGGATAAATTTATTGGGAAGTGTGTAACTTTTGTGAAGAGTTTGGATGGTTAGAAATAAATTTATTGGTAAAAAGTGATTATTCCTTATTTCTTATTCCGGAAAGAAGCTATCCAAACGGAGCCAAAGTATAGTATCAAAATGGTGTAAGTTTTTAACGCGCGCATATTGAAAATAATACATATTTCATTACTTTTTATCTAGTGTACTGTAATAGTTTGACGAGGCTACGTGATCTGTACTATATTACTCACGGTGATTGTTAGGCTTAATTAAATTAGATAAATTATTGCACATCTATAGTCAACACAGCTACACCAATACTAAGCGCCTTGTCCTTCACGCCGTTGAATCATAGTTATCTACTAATCACGCCATCACAAAATAAAAACGAAAATCTGACAAATGCTTGTAGCAATGTATAAAAAAAAAATAAACAATTCTAAGCTTCAAATATTATGTGCGCTCTTCTCACGTGCTTCCAATTCTGAGCTTCATTGGCTCTTTCCTTTTGTCCACTCAATTAGTAGTCCTCTGAATGAAACTGGTTTATCCATATATCCTATCAGTACGTATTCGATAGTACGAATATAAATAAGATTTTATTTTTATTAGACTAATGAATATGTGCAAAAAAAAAAAAAGAATTCCGTTAACTTAATGAGTATGAATACATATATGTAAAGTTATTTCGTATCCATTATCTAACGAGTAAAATTTTACAAATATATATGGAGCTGTTTGGATAGGTGTGGGAAGAAGGGAAGAAGTAGGAAGAAGTATTGGGAAGTGTGTAACTTTGTGAAGAGTTTGAATTGTTAATAATTTTTTTTCTTCCTTCTTCCTTCTTCCTCCTTCTTTTTCTCCTATCCAAACGGAGGCTATATTTATATATAATCATGTAATTAGCATATTTAGTAAGATATGGTATTAGTTTTAATCTGCATAAAAATTTTATGTTGATTAAAACACTCTACTATATTATAATTTATAGTAATTTATATAGTGGCAAAGATAACCAGCTCTTGGTCTAGTGGTAAAAAACAATGCATCTAGAGTGAAAGGTCGCAGGTTCGAAACTCAGCTGGAGGGTCTTTTATAGACATTTAATTTTAAAAATAAGTTGGGAGACTTGACCCCAATTTTATCTTCAAAAAGAAAATAATAATAATAATAATAATTATTATTATTATTATTATTATTATTATTATTAGTTATATAGATTTTTTTAATGTTAATTGACATGAGAATAAATTTCGTGATTTTTGTTATATATAAAGTATTATTTAAATGTTGTACCTTATCTATTTATTTATTTGATGCTATTTATTTAGCACGTTATACATTTTTTATTAAATTAATAATATTATTATTAGATATTCATTATGTACAGTTATTCTACTCTTATCGTTAATTCTTAACGGGTATGGGTAAAGTCATTTTTTAACGGATATGGACAGGATGTGGGTCAAAAAAATTTTAATAGATACGGATATGATAATACCTTCTATGTACCGTACCGTAGCGTATCTATTGACAGCCCTAGAATTAGCCTCAGCACCAAAAAAAATAAGAAAGGATGAAATTGATATTAAGCAGCTTAATCAACCCTTTCCTTATGAAGTTTATAAATACACAATTTATCAGCTTTAGCTGCCTCTCAAATTCAGATATGAAAATAATTAATTCAATACAATAATCGTAACAAAGAGGCTCTTCAGTACGGGAAAAACCGGAAAGGACATGACACTGTTCCCAACAATATATAGAACAGTACCAGCACACATATGAGGCAGGTGAATACGTAACCACTACAGCATGCAGCAAACCAACTACTGAAAAGTCCGGCATGGACATAGCTAGACCTGTCAATATGTAAACGTATTAACGTTTTAACGTTACGTTTAAACTCAACGGAACATTAAACGGATGAATTTTGGGTTACGTTGGGCCGATGAAACGTTAAGCGGAATTGGACCGCAATTTTCGCTATTATACGTAACGTAAACGTCACAGCCCAATTACGTTTCATTTATTTACGTTTTAACGTATATATACGATATTATCGATATATAATATATCGTATATGTTATTTACGAACGGCGGAGAAACTAAGAATAACATAAACCTAGATCTGCGTCGCTGGGTTCATCATCTCTCTCAACTCTCGCACATCTTCTCCGATCTAGCAAATCCCTCTCCTCCATCCCATTCTCTGACTTCATGGCGATCCAACACATGATGATCCAGTACATGACTTCTCCTCCATCTCCTTCTCTGGCTTCTCCGACTTCTTGCAATCAAACCCTAACCTCCTATCACCTTCCTCTCCCTCACCTTCCTCTCCCTCTCTCTTCTTGCCTCTCACCTCTCATCCAGTCACATCCGATCCAGAAAATCCATCTCCTCCCAGCACCAGCCCCACAATCACAACCTCTCTCTTCTTCGATTACCCTGCCTCTCACTTCCCTTGCACTCTTTCAAGTTCAATAGACCCCCACCACCTACTCTACCTCCTCTCGCTCACCACCTCACTTCCCTCTCCGCTCACCATCTTCAATGGAGACTGGTGGCGACTGGCAACTGAGAAGGCGGTGTTCTCAGATCTAGGGTTTGGGTCTGAGAGCCTCATTTTCTCCCTTCAATTGGCCGGAGCTCAAGGTGGAGAATCCAACAGTGAACACATGTGTGGCCTGACTTTCTGCAGTGGTCACATCCTTATTTTCTCCTTTCATCTGGTACCAGTTTTCTGGTATTTTGACACTGACTTTTTCTGGTTTTTTGAGGCTGGTTTTTCTGGTTTTTGAGACTGGTATTTTCAACTAATCAGATTTATGTTTTACTATTATGGATAGATTCTGAGTTGGTAATATTCGACAATGAGTTATTGGCTTACTGTTAAGGACAGATTTATGTTTTACTGAGTTATTGGCTTACTGTTATGGACACAATTATTAATAATGAGTAATGACTAGTCTTTTCTGAGCATTCAAGTCTATGCCCTGGTTTTAATGAGTTATTTTTTTAATCTCAGATTTGAACAACTTTTCAGGCTCATATATGCTTGAATATGTCAGTTTAAATTACATCTTATACTATTACACGTGCTTGAATATGTTGGCTTTTATATATGCTCAAATAGACTATGATTGATTTTACCAGTAAGTGCAAGAGAGGCCCTCTTAATTTGTTTTCTTGTTTTTTTAGACCCGCCTCTTTCTCTCTGTGTCTTAGTCCCTTTGCTTTAGGTTCTTATTTACTTTTTCTTTCTTTTCTGTTTTTTGTACCTGTTTTTATGTTCTTTAAGGTACTGGTATGTGCCAGAGCTAGAGAGGGTATTAGTTAGGTAGAGGGAATCTTTCAGTAATACGTGTTTGGGCTTGAACCACTTGTAACTTTTTTTTATTTTATGGTTTTAATGAAAAAGCCTGCTGGCAGTTAATAGAAAAAAAGAATAGACTGTGATTTGATTTGGATGAAAAGGCAGATTATTTGGAGGAAAAGACACAAGCAACATTTATAACGTTTTAACGTTTGTTCCGTTTAAATAAATGAAACATTAAATGGAAGAAAAAATCTTTACGTTTAATAAACAAAACATTAAACGTTACAAAAAATATTTCCGTTCATTAAACGGAACATTAAACGTAAGAGTCCATTTACGTGAATGTTTTGAACGTTTGACAGGTCTAGACATAGCGATGAGGACGCAAGACGCACTCAAGTGTGTTTATTATTTAAAAAAAAAACTATCAACGAAATTGAGTTAATTAAATTACTAAATTCATACAATCATGCTGAATCGTTTACATCATTTTCAGCATGATTCAAGGATAATATTTTGAGCTAATCACCACTGGCGAAGCCAGCGCAGGGGCCACAGTGGGCCTGGCCCACCCTGCTTTTTGAATTTTTTAATACAAATTCTTATTTGGGCCCCCCAACTAAAATAAGAGCCACTGGCTAGTAGTCTTCTTCTTCTCTTCGTCAGTCAAATTAGTTGTTAAAAATTTAACCATGTTATTTCTTTACACATCTAACGAGTTTCTCACTCCTTTAATTCTTCTAGTACCGTTTCAATATTTCATTTGAGGGTACTTTGTTCCAAGTTTCAAGGATGAGGGATTGAGTTATGTGAGCCGATCTTAATAGACTATTGGAAAAGTCTTGATCCCATGATTTTTTTTGTTGCATCTTACATGATATAAAAAGTTACTTTTATTTTCAATTTTGATGTATACAATCATATTCAATCGATCGGTCAAACAACTCGAAGTTTGATCTCGGCCTCCCCTATTACCAAATCCTGGCTTCGCCCCTGCTAATCACTCAGGGTGCTCCTTACACAAAAATGTCCGGTCCACAACTAAAATTCAACAGACACTTCAAAACCAATTTATATCTGACATTTAGCTAGACTAATATAGTTGCTTTTACTGGGCTGAGATAGGCACACTGCGCAACACAACAGTCTCAACCGTGAGCCCTGGTCCGAAACCAAAAAGCACACCCCAGTCAAGCCCATCTCCGGTGGTAGCCTTGCCCTCCTGAGCCGATCGCTTTCTCATCTCATCTAGAATGAAAAGCACACACGCACTGGACATGTTGCCGTACTCGCTCAAAATGTGCCTTGTTGCACGCATTTTTTCCTTTTTCAGTTGAAGCTTGGCCTCCACCTGGTCAAGGATTGCCGGGCCTCCTGGGTGAGCTATCCAAAAGATTGAGTTCCAGTCCGATATACCTGCAAGTAAGTCATGTATATGTGTGTTAGAAATATTATGTTGAGAGTAGCAAATTAAGTGGATGACAATTATAGTATCCATGTAATATGGTTCAAATCAATTTAGTATGTTAACTAATTTTACATACCGAGAGGATTAAAAGCTCCGACAAGACTTTTCTCAATGTTCGTGGATATCAACCGGGGTACATCTCTGAGGAGGTGGAAGGTGAGACCCACTTCGCGAAGGTGGCCATCAATTGCCCCCTCTGAGTCAGGCAGGATGGTCTGTTGGGCTGACACCAGTTGGAACAATGGACGCTCAATGGCCGGCTCAGGATCGGCACCAATAATAACAGCAGCTGCACCATCTCCAAAAAGTGATTGGCCAACTAGAGAATCAAGATGTGTGTCTGCGGGACCGCGAAAGGTGACAGCCGTGATCTCTGAGCAAATTACCAGAACTCTGGCACCATGGTTGTTCTCAGCAAGGTCCTTGGCCATGCGAAGAACGGTTCCTCCAGCAAAGCATCCCTGTTGGTACATCATGAAACGGTTGACCGATGGACGCAGACCTAGCATCTTGGTGACTTGGTAGTCAGCGCCAGGCATGTCGACACCACTAGTGGTGCAGAAGATCAAGTGGGTGATCTTGGACTTGGGCTGGCCCCACTCCTTGATGGCTTTGACTGCCGCCTCCTTGCCGAGCCTTGGAACCTCGACCACAACAATGTCTTGACGTGCATCAAGAGATGGCGCCATGTAAGCACACATTTCTGGGTGCTCGGTCAGAATCTCCTCGGTCAAGTGCATGTATCTTTTCTTAATCATCGACTTGTCGCCTGAAATAATAAGTAAATAATCAACAATTATGTTTCTTATGACAATAATGGGAACCATCTCATTATCAAATCTGATTTTTAAAAACTAAAGAGGATATTTTGGTTTAATTATTTCTAGAATATATGATATGTAACCACCCAAGAGAAGCACACTTACACATCCGCTGGAACTTTTGTTTCAACTCAGTCATATGCTCGCTCTTAGTAATGCGAAAGTAGTAATCAGGGTAGTCAGCCTGGCTCACACAGTTGGTCGGTGTAGCTGTACCAATGGCTAATACGGTGGCCGGTCCCTGAGCACGTTGTGCCTGCCTGATTTCTTCCACTTTGGCCATGCTCAGTTGATCCTTTTTGTAAATCTTTCTCGAAAAATGAAGCTTTATGTACTACTGCTTCTTGATTACTGAGGATTTGAAAAATGTTTTGGAAACAACAAAATTTGTTATGTTTCTGTGGTGAGGAGTAGTGAGAGGAGTGCAGTATTTGTAGGAGGGAAAGGTTGGTGGGATTCAAAGAGGCTAAATAGGTAAAAACAAAATTAGCGGGTAGTTGCCAGTTGCCACTAGAGGTAGCCAGTAGGTAAGCATTTTGACTATGGCAAATTTGAAGAGACCAAGCGATGTTGTTTACGACTTTGACTTCTTTAGTTTGAAACTTGGAATTGTAACACTATATGTATTATGTATTGATAGCGGGGTTCACAACTCGGATAAACTTGAGAATTATTATTATCAATATTATTTTGAAGATAAATTGGATATAAATCATCTAATTAATTTATTTTTAAATTAAATGTTTATAAAAGATCTCCAATCGAATTTCGAACGTGTGAACTTTCACTCAAAGAGAATTATTTTTTTAACTGTCTATCTAGTTTGATGAGGCCACGTCTGTACTATTACACAACTAACGGTGATTGTTAGGCTTAATTAAATTAGATAAATTATTGCACATCTACATTCAACAAAGCTACGCCAATACTAAGCGCCTTAACCTTCACGCTGTTGAATCATAGTTATCTACTAGTCACGCCATCAAAAATAAAAAAGAAAATCAGACAAATGCTTGCAGTAATGTATAAAAAAAGTAAACAAATCTGCGCTTAAATATTATGTGCGCTCTTCCCACCTGCTTCCAATTCTGAGCTTGATTGGCTCTTTTCTTTTGTCCACTCATTTTAGTAGTGTTGTCCGATGAATCTCGTTTATCCATTTATCCTACCGTATGTATTCGATAACATAGATATGAATAAATTTTTATTTTTATTAGACTAACGGATATGGATAAAAAAAAATTTTGTTAACTTAACGGATACGGATAAAGCTATTTCGTATCCATTATCTAACGAGTAAAATTTTACAAACATATATGCATATATAATCATGTAATTAGCATATTTCATAAGATATGTATTAGTTTTAATCTGCATCGAAATTTATTTATGTTGATGAAAAAATTAATTTGCATTCTAATATATTATAATTTATAATTAGTCATATAAATTTTTTGAATGTCGATTGGCATGAGAATAAATTTTATGATTTTTTTGACGGGGCTGATAAGGATCATCCCCATATTCCATCATCCCTGAAAACGTATTTTTCATTTTTGGAAAACAATCGTAACCGTCATTTTCGTTTTTGGACATCCGTGCTAATCTTCCCATCCATCGCTCATCCCTCCTCCCATCTATTTCGCTCCCTCTCCTCCATTTTGTTTCGCTCCTCCTCTCTTATCCCTGTCCCATCCTAGATCCACATCCTCTACAGCCGAGGAGCCTTGGCTATACCGTCCAGCCGAGGAGCCTTGACTGTACCGTCCAGCCAAGTGATTTTTTTTTAATATTTAAACATTTTAAAATTCAAATATCAAATCCAAACAATTGATTTTATTCAAATTTACGAGCGATGCATTTTCATATAAGTTTTACAAGATTTGGAGTCGATTTGATAATTAATTAAATGATCAAATTATGAACGTATTAGAATTAATCAGTGATAGTTAACCATATTCGTTCATTTGTTGATCATTTGATCTAGTATCAAAGCAAGTCCAAATTTTATAAAACTTATATAAAAATGAATCGCCCGTAAAATTGAGCAAGATCAACGGTTTAGATTTAACATTTGAATTTTAAAATTTTAAAAATGACTTGGCTGGACGATACAGCGTAGAGGATGTGAATTCGCCACTCCCCCTCGTTCCCTAATTGTTCTAGTTTAAGAAAAAACATTCTAGTTAATATAGTAAATGTTCTAGTTAATATATATAATATTCTAGCTAATATAATAATTGTTCTACTAAATATATATAATTGTTCTGGTTAAATATATGACTGTTTTGGTTAATATATATAAATGTTCTATTTAATTATATAAATATTCTGGTTAATATACATAACTGTTCTAGTTAAATATATTATTGTTCTATTTAGATATATAACTGTTCTGGTTAATATATTTAATTATTCTAGTTAAATATATAACTGTTCTAGTTAATATATATATTCAGTCTAATTATATATACATACATATATATAACTGTTCTAGTTAATAAATTCCTATGACTCATCTCATCTATCCCTCTCTATTTCGCTCTATCCCCCTCTTTCTTCCCTCCCCTCTGATTTGCTATGTCCTCACCTCCCAGCGGTCATCCTCTCATCCCTAGGACTTTCGAAAATAGAAGAGAACTTATTTTCTAAAAATGAACAAAATTAATGTGTTTCAGAGTGGATGATGGTTGATGATAGAAGAGGGGATGAGAAAATGCAATTTCGATTTTTTTTATATATAAAGTATTATCTAAATGTTGTATCTTATTTATATATTTATTTGATGTTATTTATTTAGCACATTATATATTTTTTATTAAATTGATAATAATATTATTATTATTATTCATTATGTACCGTTATTCTACTTTTACCGTTAATTCTTAAGGGGTACGGGTAAAGTCATTTTTTAACAGGTAAGAGTAAGATGTCGGTAAAGAAAATTTTAACAAATGCGGGTGTGAAAATATCTTCTACCATACCATCATGTACCTATTGACAGCCTTACAAATAGCATGAGCAAAAAAAAAAAAAAAAAAAAAAAAGAAAGGATGAAATTGAAATTAAGGAGCTTAATTAACGCTTTGCTTATGAAGTTTATCAATACACAATTTCTCAGCTTCTGCCCTCAAATTCATATAAAAGTAAAAAAAAAATACTGAACCTACTACCAGCCCACCATCTACTCAGGTTAGCTAATTAAGAGCATACATAACTTGTGCATTGTTCTTTAATTTAAATTACAACGGTTCTTTGAGCAGTTCATAAAATAAGAAAATGAACACAGATCCAAAAGCAAAAAGGGGAAAGTTTCAGTTTACCAAATATTTGGATAAAATCGGATTAAGTAAATATTGAAAATAGGTAATTCAATACAATCATCGAATTAACAAAGAGGCACTTCAGTATGGGAAAAACCGAAAGAGCATAACACTGTTCCTAACAGTAGAACAGTACCAGCACACAATAGGAATTAAGAGGCAAGTAAATACGTAACCACTACCGCATGCAGCAAACCAACTACTGAAAAGTCTGGCATGGACACAGTGGTCAGTGATGACTAATGAGGACGCGAGACGCACTCAGTGTGTTCATAAAAAAAAAAACAAAAAACAAAAAAAAAACTATCAACGAAATTGAGTTAATTAAACTATCATATAAATACCTCAATTTCAAACTGTAGAATTAATATTCAATCCCAGCCGTCCAATCTGAGCTCCTCTTCTCATCAGCGCCGTTGGTCTCCACTGTGTACTTTGGTTATGTTTTTTTGTTGCTCCTTCGTGTGGTCTTCATGTGATATCTTCCTGAACGGTTTTTATTTCGGTCGAATTTTCTACCGCTGCATGAAAGGAAGTGCGCTGAAGTTTTAGAAGAAAAAGTTCATGTACTTACCACGCTGCACGTTCTGGGACCCTCCTTCCTGGTGGACGCGGATCATGTGAACCAAAAAAAGGAGACGATAAATGAGGAAGCACGGTGTATGTAATCTGGTTCTTTTTATTTCATTCTCTCCTCGATTTAGAGCATTCCTTTCTGATCTCTCTCTTCGCCTCTCTTGATCTCCTCTCTCTCTCCTGCATCTGCTTGATTTTTCGTCTATCTGAGCGGTGGCCTAATCGACAAAATCGATCGGAAAGTCCATGCGTGAAGGTCCTACAGCGGCTGATGGCTATGACGGAGGTCTGTCGCTCTCCGCTCTCTCGGTATTTCTTTTCCTTCCCATCTGATTGCTTCCATTTTTCTTTGTTGTTCTAATTTTTTTTCTTTTCCTTCTTTGACGCAGCTCCAATATGGCAGCATAAATCCGATGGCTGGATGCGAGAAGCTTGGAATCAAACTGAACCAGAAGTTGTAAGGTTTTCCCGTTGCATTTTTACCCTTTTTTCGTTTTTTTTTTTACTAGATTTAGATCTTTCAGATGAGGATGCACTAAAGCTTAAATGAAGTATGTTAGCTTTTTCTGAGATTATGGCTGATGTTTAATTGCATCTGATGATTTTCTCCTCAACAGTGGTGCTTCTCCTTTTTTTTCCCTCTCTTTTCGTTTTCTCATTTTTGCTCTTTTGTCATCAGCATGTCAGTGTTATGCTGATTTTCGTTGTGCTTATTTAGGTGGTTTTGTGGTTGCATTTAGTTTAGCTGTTGTTTTTCTTCTTTCCTTTTTCCAGGTTTGTTGGGAATACTTTTGGTCTTCGTCGTCAGATCGTTCTGAACAAGAAAGGCCTGCTATGTATTGCTATTCCATTATAGATCAGACACAAATGCAAATGGTAAGGGTGAGGAATTTTGGTTCCTCTTGAAAACAATCTGGTCGGTGCATTTTTTTTGCTTTGATGGGTAATGAGATGTACTATTTTTTATGTGAAAAGTGCTTGGGATAAAAATTCATGTGTGTTTTGTTCAGCTGTTGAGGGAGTTCATCTTCATTTTTAAGGGTGTTTTTTGGGTTTCCAGGTATTACTGTCTCAACAAACTGATCTTCTATTTCTAGGTAAAAGAAGAACTTAACATACTGGTAGATTCATGAGGCTGATATTGTGCTAGATCTGGATTTCTATTTCAGGGATGTTGCTACAGAAATGATACAGGATGCAAGTCCAAGGTAAAGTATTTTTGTATAATTTGGATTTTTTGATTTTTTTTTTATCGTCATTACAGTACAGTATTACTGAGCCAGGGGGTACTATGGGTTTGATTTGCACAGCTATTTTGAGATTATGGCCATTGCTATGGAGTGCTATTGTAACTTAATGTTACTGGTATGTCGGCAAGAAGCAGTTGTGCTAGTCGTTGTTCTGATGGTTGTTTTTCTGATGTTTTTGCTAGCTGCCAAGAAAAGAAGAGATAGCAGTCCAACAAGAAAAACAGATAGCCCAAAATCTATGAAGTCTGATGATTCTATCAGTTCTGTTGAACAAAATGACGTATGGGAGAAAGTAAAGGGATTTGCAGGGTATCTTTTCAGCATTGCTTTTGCTTATATTACTTGTTGTAACTATTAGTCGCCTTCATATTTACTGTTTATATACATCATATAAAACGGATCATAGTTTTACAAATCTTAGATATTACCTTGACTACCAGGCTCTGTGCCTAACAGTTACTTTTCTGTATCTACCAAGGTTATTTATTTGGTCTATTTAACTTTTAATTATTCTGATTTGGAAATGTAATCAGGTCTGTTGCGGATGAGGCACTCCTATTAGTGGCTATATTTGGGATGACAAAAGAGGAATGCATGGTGAAGCAGTCTTTCTGATGGGTTTGGCAGCCTTTCTTATGGCTAAAAAAATCTGCCGGTAGGTGCAAGAGATTGGAAAGAAAGGCCAATCTAGCAACAGAAAAATCTACTGCATCACGCTGTGACCTCCCTTGCACCATGCGTTCGCCTGCCTATTTTGGATTGGGGTCTTTATTTGCTACTTTCTTTATTTCCTACCTATTACATTGTTTTTTTTTTCATTCCCTTTTTGCTTTCCTGATAGGTTTTCTCCTGTTCTCCTTATCGTGTGCTGCTTCAAAGTTTGCCATTCTCTCCTCCTCCTATCTGTTCCTAGGAGTTCATGTATTTATATTGGCATTATGTCAGGTTGTGGTGCTACATTTTGCCGGTGGCAATTACTGATGCTAAATTGTGGTGCTACATTGCTGGCAATTGTCAATAAGTATGGGTTTCTTTGTTTGTCTCTCTTATATACATTCTTTTTTATGTCCTTTGCCTTGTTGCTTTTTATTTGTCTATCTGACATTTATTCTGATCAAATTTGCAGTGGAGGATCTGGTATGCAGCCAACGACTTTTGTAAGAGCCAGCCAGTTATTTCTCATTTGCATTTCATGCCACACCAAAATCAGCGATTGCTAAAGACCCTAGGTATTCTGAAGAGTGTCCTCTCAAGAAGGACCAAGCTGAGAAGCCACCCATTGCTGATCAAGGTCTTCAATTCAATTTTTGTGAGGAGATGTTTATCATGTTTAATCTTTAATAGATATGATGAGTGATAACATCATTTTGATTTTCCTAACTTTTTTTGTATCATCAACAACATTACAGAGAAAATATTTCTACAAATTATCGTGCTTCATCAAATGGTGTTACTTAAATGTCTGTTTGTTTGGGTTTCTTTGTAGTTTGGGTTTCATGGATGCCTTGCTGGTATACGATATATTTTAATTAATGATGGCATAAGATAAATGGGAATAAAAGAAGCAGTGACACATGTACATCGTGGATTTATGCATGTGTTGTTTCATCTTGGGCTTGGTCTGTTCAAGTAGATTGCCTACTATATAAACTATTAAAGGATTTATCTATTACTCACATGCTTTAATCATGTTATTTTTAATTTCTAATTTTTTCTGGTCAGAGGTCGTGAGTTTACCCATGCAAGGTGCCTACATTTGCTTTGTTGTCCTTCTGGAAACAATTGAAGGGTTTTGAATAACTACTTCCATAGGTCAGTGTCCTCTCCATGTATGACTTGCATATAATTTATTTTTTCGATTTATGCATTTTTATTTTCTTTCTGCTTGAACTGAAATTACTTGAACGATAGTTTCATAAATTATATGCATTTTTATGGGTAGGAGAATATGAACCAGTGTCTAAGGTGAGTTCCCAAACGCCTAAAATAATTTTTGTATAAATTTATATATGTATTTTTTTCTAAGATTAAAAAAAATGTGATTGTAGTATTTTTTTTCTTTTTATGATAAAAAAAAGACATCAGTAAAGAAAAAATTACAGTATACTTCAAATTCAAGAATTTGAACTAGGCCATAAGAATTAGTACTAAATAAAATTTTACACCTGTAGGATTTACTGTCTCCAAATAAACTGTTAGAGATCTTTGATCTATATATCTCAGTGAGAGCCGATGTTGGCTAGAGTTGTTTGGTGATTGTATTTATACGGTAGTCTCTTAATTTCTGAATTTTTTAGACAAAAATACGATTTACTATTTCTTTGGATGTCTCACATTTATATATATGCATGCTACATGGTTATGTTCGCTTTATGATTTTATTTTTGTTTTTTGGTCCGGCTATAAATTAGTTCAGTTATGGTAATGGTAATATAGGCTGCTATCTTTACTTATGCTCTTTTTTTTTCTACCTCTGATGTCATGACTTCTATTCCAAAAAAAAAATGTCATGGATTCTTATACTATAGTTAAGAAAAGTAGAGGGGCCAATATCAAATGCGTTGAAGTTTATACAGGGGTCGAGCCAATAGGGAGGCTGCACGGGGCTGTCCCCCTGTGCTAAAAAAAAAAGTAAATATTTTTATATGTTTTTTTATAGAAAATTTCTATAATCCCCCCCCCCCAAAAAAAAAAATTAATCATGAATTACTGATTTAGGAAATAATTATTCTTCTTCATAGATAAATTTCTATTTCATTCTTCAATCTTTAAGATTTTCCCCTCCTATCATAATATTCTGGCTCCGTCCCTGAGCTTATAATCTTTTTAAGCTCTACAGTTACAGTTTGTGCGTCTTCACATTTACAACCAAGCTCATATTTGTATCATGCAGTACTTTATGTTGTCTGATAATTCTATATTCATGAGCAATCTTTTTATTGGCAAAAAAGTCGGTTATTGATTCAAATAATAAAGTTGGTTCTTAGTTCATAGTGTTATTTAATAATGTTGAAAGTGTTTCCCAAAAATACTTAGTTCACTACGCCATTAATAAACATTAGTACCGGTTTTTTTTGTATTATTAGTACCGGTTTTGCAGCGGTACTAATAATAGGGGGTACTAAAAGCAATAAAAAACCGGTACTAATGAGCCGGTAGTAAATCATGAAAAAAACCATATTAGTACCGGTTTTTTATAAAAAACCGGTACTAAAATTAATTAATTTAGTACCGGTTTTTTATAAAAAACCGGTACTAAATTAAATACATTTAAATTAAAAAATTATTTAATTAATTATTTAATTAATTAAATAAAAAAAAAACCGAAAATTAATTAATTTAGTACCGGTTTTTTATAAAAAACCGGTACTAAATTAAATACATTTAAATTAAGAAATTATTTAATTAATTATTTAATTAATTAAATAAAAAAAACAGAAAATTAATTAATTTAGTACCGGTTTTTTATAAAAAACCGGTACTAAATTAAATACATTTAAATTAAGAAATTAATTAATTAATTATTTAATTAATTAAATAAAAAAAACGAAAATTAATTAATTTAGTACCGGTTTTTTATAAAAAACCGGTACTAAATTAATTTAATTTAAATTAAGAAATTATTTAATTAATTATTTATTTAATTAAATAAAAAAAAACCGAAAATTAAATTAATTTAGTACCGGTTTTTTATAAAAAAACCGGTATTAAATTAAATATATTTAAATTATTTAATTAATTAAATAAAAAAACCGAAAATTAAATTAAATTAGTACCGGTTTTTTATAAAAAACCGATACTAAATTAATTTAATTTAAATCTGTAAATTTTATTTAATTAAAATTAATAAAAAAAAAACCGAAAATTTTAAATTTAGTACCGGTTTTTTCTAAAAAACCGGTACTAAATTTAAAAAAAAAAATAAATAAATCTGTTTTTTGGGCTAGCCCCCTTTTTGCTAGCCATTTGTACCAATTAATTGTACCAATTGTACCAATTAATATATATATCACACAATATAAAAAATCAAATGCATGGATCACAAATAATATCAAATCACAAACAATATCAAATCATCATGCATCGATCACAAACATTTTCATATGAAATCATGCACATAGTTAATATTTTCATGCAAGCACAAATCACACATAGTTAATTGTATTCATTTACCACGACCTACAAGCGTAAGTAAATAACGAAACCATTCATTTATCGTGTCATTGATCTCTTTCTCACTATAACGCTTACCAACCGGTTGCAAAACCTGCATTTTGACATTTTATATAGTTAATAACCTATGAAAATTGCTACTAAACCCTAATCATATACATAGTAAGATTAAAATATAATCCATACCGATGGGAGGTTCTCATGTAGCGTACAATGATCAAGGATCTTACGTAGGTTTACCATCGCATAAAAGCCGCAATCTATATTGTTTGGTTGTCGTGGACTCTACAATTTCAAAACTAATACAATTAAGTTTAAATTCAATAAATTCCAAATGAAATGACGAAACTATATATATATTAATTGCAAGTATGTACAGGAATCATTTGAACTTCAAAATTCGAAACTTTCACCAATCTTGACAAAGCTCTGCAAAAAAAATATATATAATTATAAAAATTAGTTTCTAGATATTATTATATAACTAAATAGTGCATACACGTAGTATATATATGTTAATATTAAACATACTGATCGTAATTTCCTATAATTGAAGACTGGTAGGCTTCCTTAGATTGGAGTGAATCTACTATCCACATCTTTCGTGTCGAGAGTTGAACTATAATAATCACAAAATGCGACCTGTAATTACATACATATATTTTTGTTGGTTAAATTAACAATAAACTGCAAATTCAAAATTATAATTAAAGTCAAAATTAGAAATTTTATAACAAACCGATTATGATGCACTAAAACATGATAGGGATCCCTTTTTGCATACTTCTTCAAAAGATTGAATATGTAGCTTACAGTGCCGATTTCATTGTTCTCTACATCCAAACCCGCGCATCGTTCCGGATCCCAAAATACCCACTTCTTCATCAAAGTGTCAGCACAATACTGCCTGCACCGCCTGCACTTGAACGTAGTTAGGAGCTAGAATACTTACAAGACATATCATATAATTAATAATCAACTTTTGCAAAGTTAGGAGCTAGAATACTTACAAGACCCAAACTTTAATCACTTGAACGAAAAGTTCCTCCCGATTGAAGACATGGCTGATATCTACAAAATCAAGAAGGAATGTCTTGACATCTTGTAACTCGAAATCACCAGGAAGATTGCTGAATTGAGTGACTGACACGTCGAACATTCTCATGTAGTTATGCATTTCTTTGGCGTAAGGCCCGATCTGTGTCAATTTTTCCTCGGAGACGTACGGATCGTGTAATTCAATTACCTCCTCTGCAAAAAACTGATCCACGCTCGGTTCATCATCTTCGTCATTCTCTTGCTCCAACTGCTTCTCCTTATCTTGCGGAATAGTTTGTTTTGTTATTTGTCTCACTTGCTCCTAAACAACCAACATATTAGTCATGAAAATGATATTATTCACGCTCGTTTTTTACTAAATATATATAATTACTAATACATACCAATTTTGACATATCGTAATCCACAAGATGAATTGGCCATCTCAGAAATGAACCCATCAGAACACCAAGCCGATCATCTCCGTTAGGAGGTGGAAAAGGTACAATCGTGTGTCTCGCATTATCAAAAACTTCCAAAATTTGTACCTTCACTTCCCCTATACCCAATGGCTCTCCATGGACTGTATCACCATAAGTCTGTGCATGCACCATAACTCTAGCTACATACACAGGTGTAGCGGACGATTCTGGAAGGAGAATCAAAGCTTCGACAGGCGTCTGTATTTATTAGGAATATAAAAAATAATAACAAATTATCAAACCCTAAATATTATATGCGAGAAAAATAATATATATCATTAGCTTGATAAAATTAATAACCTGAAAACTCGAATGAGGAATCGGATGTGGTTGATTATTGCTACCCTGTGATATCATCAGCATAGCTTGTTGGTAAATTGGATCGTAGGTCTGCGGTGTCTGCACTTGACCTTGGCCTTGCGAAAACATTTGTGAAAAGCTTTGCTGCATTCGCTTATTGAGTTCCTCATCCATTCGCTTATTGAGTTCCTCTTGCATTTGTGCTTTCACCTCCTCCATCAACCGATCAACCTCCTCTTTGGAATACCCCTTTGATGATTTTCTCGTACCCTTACCATACACCTGCTTCACACCGGAAAAATGTGGATATCCTCTCAACCGTCCGGAGTGCTCTGGCGTACCGATCGCAGCTGTTAAGATGTCATTTTGACGAACAGACTCAACCTCGCCTGACTGAACTAGAGCAACCTATCACAAAAAGAAATTAATGTTAGTTAGACTAAATTAAATTCATTTGATACATAAATAAAGTTATTGGAGTTGTTACACGTACCGCTTTGTCGATCACCGCGGCAGCCCTAGGATTTTTAACCATAAGTTTGCCGGTATTTGGATCCTTTTTAGCGCGTGCCCTACTCCAACTATAAGTACGACCATCCATATCCTTGGTAATAACTGAGGACCCACCATGGACCTCCTCTCCTTCTTTCCATCTCAACTCAGCACTTATGTAACCTCCTGATCCGAGTGTGTGGGGCATATCTTTCTTTGCAGCATTAATCTTTCCTTGTTGACTCATTTTCTATTAAAAAATTCAGAAGACCATTAGTATAAACAATAAAATTAGTATCTAGAAATAATTAATTGTTTTATATTAAATTTGTTTTCATACCGCAAATTTCTCACTAGAACAATATGCTTCCATTGCCTCCCATTCCTCCTTCGAGATGTTTTGTACATCCCATGGCTTAGGTCCACCTTCTTGCGCATTGATCCTGTATTTTTTATTCTACAATGACAGAAATGTTGAATCAAACTTTTATAAACGAAAATTAGAGAGAATTATAATTGATTTGCAAGTAATAATATCTCACCAATCTGCCTTTCCAATGCCTCCATTTCTCGTTACAATTAGAGAGAATTTTCTTTTTAGTAGCCAATGGTAGGTCCGCTGGAATATTCCAAACCTTCCATATTTCTTGTAACAAATTCATTTTCAACTCTTTTGGCACATCATGCCAACTACTATAACTGCATTGAAACCGATAAATACTATTATCGCATACCAATTCATATCATTAGCACTTATGCACATATATATTTGTATATGTATATAGTTAGGTACCTGCAAGGGATCATATCTCTTGTTTTTTCTGCACACCAATTCGTGAATCTTTTTGCATTCTCGCCGCAAGGTTTGCCTTCTGTATTGAATTCCACAGTCATGTCTTCTCCATTGGCTATCGCTTTACGTGTTTTCATGCACTTAGCAGTTGATCTTTTTCCCCTTTGGCTAACAACCACATGCTCCTCTTCAGAACTCGACTCATCTTGATTTGTCGTAAAATCCTGATCATCTTGATTCGACATGACTGCAACTTCAAGTATAATTACATGCAACTATTAATTACATAGCACAATTAACACATCAAATAAATAATTAACAACTATTAATTAGCACATCTAAAAATTAACAACTACAAATCAAACAAACTAATAATTAACAAAATGAAACATAGATAAGTTCAAATAACATTCAAGTTCAAACCACTAAAACAAAACAACCACTAAATCACTAAAACCACTGAAACAACCACTAAATCACTAAAACCACTGAAACAACCACTAAACCACTAAATCACTAAAACCACTAAAACAACTAGTAAACCACTAAATCACTAAACCCTAATCCTTCTTTGGGACCACCTCCTCCGCTGGGACCACCTCCTCTGGAACCTCCTCCGCTGGGACCACCTCCTCTGGAACCTCCTCCATATCAGCAGGAGTTCGTCCGCAACCGAGTGGCCAGGACCTCACAGCAGAAACAGACCTTCTAACTGGAGGAGGGTAGTTTTTTCCTCGCATCCACCTTGGTGATCCAATTTTCTGATCTCTGAGGATTCTGCTCTCGCAACTCGGTTATATGTTCATTCACATAAGGAGAGACAACAGCGACTTGCTGCAAAATTTTAAGATGGGCTTTTTCTCTTTTTGCAAGGTCCATTGTAATTACTTTCATACCAATTATGCTTTTTCCTAGGAGTCTACCTTCGTGTCTATTTTTGGGCAGGCCAATAGGTTCAACTCCATCTAGGTAATCATTATAGAAATCAATTACCTCTTCTGCAACATATCCTTCAATTATGCTTCCTTCGGGCCGAGATCTGCTTCTGACTAATCCTTTCAATTGACCCATTGCTCTTTCAAAAGGATACATGTACCGCAAAAATATCGGACCGCATTGCTTTATCTCTCTAACTAAATGAATGGTCAAATGCACCATAATAACAAAGAATGAGGGGGGGAAATGCATCTCCAACTCGCATATGGTCTGAACCGCATCGGTTTCCAACTGATTCAGTTTTTCGGGATCGATAACTTTAGAGCAAATTTTATTGAAGAAGAAACACAACTTAATAATAGAATTTCGAACTTCTTCTTTAAAAGATGCTCGAATTGCAACCGGAAGTAACTGGGTCAGCAACACGTGATAATCGTGAGACTTCATTCCAATCAATTTCATATCTTTAATGGAAACCTTTCGTGAAATATTTGAGGAATAACCAGTAGGAACCCTTATAGACCTCAAACACTCCAACAAACTGAGTTTCTCTTTTTTTGTTAAAGTATAAACAGCATTAGGTAACCAATCCCGCTTCTTACTATTATCTTCCTTTGCAGCTAGTTCCAGTCGAATTCCCATTTTCACCATGTCTTTCCTCACGTTAACATTGTCCACTTTTCCTTGAGCATTTAAAATCAAATTAACTAGATTTTCACAAATGTTCTTGATTATATGCATGGCATCTAAACAATGTCTAACATCCAAATAAGGCCAGTATTCGAAATCCCAGAATATAGACCTTTTCTTCCAAAAGCACTTTTCAGGAATTCTATTCACAAATGGTTTGCCCAGTACAATTTTAAGATCCTTCACTTGTTCATAAGTCTGTCTTCCAGATTTTGGTACAGGAGCCCGACGGTTCTCGGTGTTGCCATCAAATTTGTTCTTGTAAGGTGGCCGACGGTAAGGGTGATGACGACTGAGAAACCTACGATGTCCCAAATAAACAGTTTTTCTACAATTCGATAACCATATCGAATGTGTTTCCTCCATGCAAATAGGACATGCCTTTTCTCCTTTATTTCGGTAACCCGACAAGTTCCCGTAAGCGGGAAAGTCATTAATCGTGCAGAATATCATGGCACGTAAGTTGAAATAATTCCTTGAATGTGCATCAAAGATTTTCACTCCGTCCTTCCACAACACATCAAGATCCTCTATTAACGGAGCCAAATAAACATCTATATCGTTGCCGGGTTGTTTGATGCAATGCGTTGTCTGAGAAAAATTCGATAGCATTTCCCCTTATGTTCCCTGAATACGCAAACACACAATTGCTCGTGCGTACGTATTCGTGGGAACATAAGAGGAAATGCTATCGAATTTTTCTCAGACAACGCATTGCATCTAACGTACAGCTCGCTGTCCTAAATGAGACAAGATAGTATCCAAAGAGCAGTACTCCCGACCGGGAGTACTATCCGAGATTAATCCCTAATGGATTAATCTCGGACGGGCAAATAGACCTAAAATAGTTCAAATTCCGGCAATTTGGTCTTATATGACAATACTTAACTAAAAGAGATGCAAATACCGATTATAACCATTAGGGATAATGCACATACAAATCGACAAATTAACAAAAAAAAATTATTGAAGATTAAAATAAAATTACCGTAATTGCCCTTCTCTTGATCGATCGGCCTCTTCAATAAGAAAACCTCAAATTCGAATTTTTTTAGCTCTCCTTTGATCTCCTTTGCATCCTCCAATGATTTTTCAATTTTTTTGAATTTTTGTAAATTTTTTGCTATTTTATTTATATGGTTTTTGAGAGTAAGAAAATTTTCGGTTTTGTAGAGAAATGATAAGTATATGACCCTTGAGAGAGAGAGGAATAGTGAAGAAGACATGTATTTCGACTAATAAATATCTGCCTATTTTTAGTACCGGTTTTTTATAAAAAACCGGTACTAAAAATCGCTTAAAAATAAAAAAAACGGTTTTATTTTAGTACCGGTTTTTTATAAAAAACCGGTACTAAAAATCAATTAATTAGTACCGGTTTTTTATAAAAAACCGGTACTAAAGGTTTGAATTTATATAAAAAAACCGTTAGATTTTTAGTACCGGTTTTTTATAAAAAACCGGTACTAATTAATTGATTTTTAGTACCGGTTTTTTATAAAAAACCGGTACTAAAATAAAACCGTTTTTTTTATAAATTCAAACTTTTAGTACCGGCGGTACTAATTAATTGATTTTAGTACCGGTTTTTTATAAAAAACCGGTACTAAAATAAAAACTTTTTTTTTTTTTTTAGACGATTTTTAGTACCGGTTTTTTAAAAAAACCGGTACTAAATAATAAATCTGACAATTACGAAAATGCCATGACTTATTATTAGTACCGGTTTTCTTAAAAACCGGTACTAATGAGCCGGTACTAAAAATCATTTTTGTTGTAGTGGTTGTTAGTTTTATTCTACCAGTTATTTTTTAAATTCTTTATTGAGGACAGACAATGAAAATCTAATATAGAATTCTCTTTTTTTGCAGTGCTAGCTTAAGAGCTTAACATTGTGGGCATAACTCAAAGTCAGTATACAAAAAGCATATGCTACTCAACATTGTGGTAAATTAGGTCTCTGTTTTGTGTTTCAGCATTTTATGGAACTAATAAGTGTGTTGGTTCTGAACTTTTTCTTAGTTTAATAAAATTGTGAATCTTTAATTTATATTCATTTCAAATTTCAAATATGCTTCACTCGTATTATTAGGTCAATATAAGCAAAACATAGTATATTTGCATCTGCCAAAATGAGTGAGTGAAAAAAAAGCATGGCTTATTTATATATATAGAATATATTATTTTTCAGCCTATAGGCAGTGTTAGAATGGAGGTAGCAAATAACTGTATTGGTCACGATGCTTATGTATGGAATTATATATATTCAATTGATTATTTATAATGCATCATTTTGAAGTTATAATATTGGTAATTGTATTAATAAGATTTCAACAAGGGCATACATATGTAAACACACGAAAACAATAATAAAATGAACTGCAACTAAACTTTCTAAAAAAAAAAGTATTATACTAAGCCAAACAACATTATCGCTACAAGTTAATTTTACATCGCGCGGAGCGCGATGCATTAGCTAGTTATATTCATACTGAATCTTTTACATTATTTTCAGAATGATTACAGCATAATATTTTGAGCTAATCACTCAGTGTGCTCCTAGTCCTTAGTCCTTACACAAAAATGACCCCAAATAAATTAACAAAAACTTCGAAGCCAAATTATATCTGACTTTTATACTGATATAGTTGCTTTTACTGGGCTGTAATAGGCACACTGCGCAACACCACAGTCTCAACCGTGAGCCCTGGTCCGAAACCAAAAAGCACACCCCAGTCAAGCCCATCTCCGGTGGTAGCCTTGCCCTCCTGAGCCGATCGCTTTCTCATCTCATCTAGAATGAAAAGCACACACGCGCTGGACATGTTGCCATACTCGCTCAAAATGTGCCTTGTTGCACGCATTTTCTCCTTTTTCAGTTGAAGCTTGGCCTCCACCTGGTCAAGGATTGCCGGGCCTCCTGGGTGAGCTATCCAAAAGATTGAGTTCCAGTCCGATATACCTGCAAGTAAGTCATGTATATGTGTGTTAGAAATATTATGTTGAGAGTAGCAAATTAAGTGGATGACAATTATATTATCCATGTAATATGGTTCGAATCAATTTAGTATGTCAACTAATTTTACATACCGAGAGGATTAAAAGCTCCGACAAGACTTTTCTCAATGTTCGTGGATATCAACCGGGGTACATCTCTGAGGAGGTGGAAGGTGAGACCCACTTCGCGAAGGTGGCCATCAATTGCCCCCTCTGAGTCAGGCAGGATGGTCTGTTGGGCTGACACCAGCTGGAACAATGGATGCTCAACGGCCGGGTCAGGATCGGCACCAATAATAACAGCAGCTGCACCATCTCCAAAAAGTGATTGGCCAACTAGAGAATCAAGATGTGTGTCTGCGGGACCGCGAAAGGTGACAGCCGTGATCTCTGAGCAAATTACCAAAACTCTGGCACCACGGTTGTTCTCGGCAAGGTCCTTGGCCATGCGAAGAACGGTTCCTCCAGCAAAGCATCCCTGTTGGTACATCATGAAACGGTTAACCGATGGACGCAGACCTAGCATCTTGGTGACTTGGTAGTCAGCGCCAGGCATGTCGACACCACTAGTGGTGCAGAAGATCAAGTGGGTGATCTTGGACTTGGGCTGGCCCCACTCCTTGATGGCTTTGACTGCCGCCTCCTTGCCGAGCCTTGGAACCTCGACCACAACAATGTCTTGACGTGCATCAAGAGATGGCGCCATGTAAGCACACATTTCTGGGTGCTCGGTCAGAATCTCCTCGGTCAAGTGCATGTATCTTTTCTTAATCATCGACTTGTCGCCTGAAATAATAAGTAAATAATCAACAATTATGTTTCTTATGACAATTAATAATGGGAACCATCCCATTATCAGATCTGATTTTTAAAATCTAAAGTGGATATTTTGGTTTAATTATTTCTAGAATATATGTAACTACCCAAAGATCAGAAGCATGCACACTTACACATCCGCTGGAACTTTTGTTTCAACTCAGTCATATGCTCGCTCTTAGTAATGCGAAAGTAGTAATCAGGGTAGTCTGCCTGGCTCACACAGTTGGTTGGTGTAGCTGTACCAATGGCCAATACGGTGGCCGGGCCCTTAGCACGTTGTGCCTGCCTGATTTCCTCCACTTTGGCCATGATCAGTTGATCTTTAATTCTTTCCTAAGCTTTGAGCAAAAATGGAGATTGGTGCAACTGCTGCTTGGTCACCAAGAGGATTTGAGAATGTTTAGAAGCTACTAAACTTGTATGGTGCAGTGGTGAGGAAAAGTAAGAGGAACACAGAATTTATAGGAGGGAAAGTTGGAGCTGGTTCAAAGGTAGGTTGGTGCGCTTCATGGATGCCGTAAGTTGGTAATAGAGAAGCGGGTAGTTACCAGAGGTTGGTAACGACTTTGGAGTATGGGCGTATGGCAACTTTGAAGAGCTACTACTGCTAATTGTGACTTGACTTGCATACTGAATTTTTCTTAAGTTTGAATTGTAACACAATATTTAACTAATATATATTGATAGAGACTTGACGATACACTTCATGCGCTATAGGCCTATCCGGCCCACAGCACATGAGAATTTTCGTTTTGCTTGTCTATTCCTTGTTTTTTTTAAGAAGGATAGATTGCACTAATTTATTAGATACTAAATATTTGAAATTTTTAACTTGAATGATCGATGATGAGCTTATGCATGCGTTTACAATGACCGACAATTTTTCTACTTAAGAATAAAAAAAGCAGCCTTTTGAACGCATTCAACCAGAATAGTTTTCACGCATATGCTAAATTTCTGAATGTACAAAATCATATGCACATACAAGAAGTCATAAATGCACATGTTTAGATAAACTATCTATCTTTACAAAAAGTTTTTTTTTTTAAGAGGATATCAAATATCTTTTTTTTCTCCATTGTATTTTCTATTTTAATTGCAATAGGTACAAACTTAAATTCATATTAATATCAAACAATACATATATATGATATATGTCGATATAAATTATATATGCACATATAGAAGATATAACATCTCAACATCATTTAGTCGTTGATATTTCAAACTATTAATTCTTACTAAAGTATGACTATATATATTGAAGTTTTTTATTTTTTTTAATATTTAATATGTTAATTAAGAAACAACAAAAACATTAATTTAAATCTTACTTATTTTGATGAGGCTTCTTGGAAACCGCCTTAGTTTGATTTTATAAACCACCTGAGTTGATTTGATCAGTATTTTCTCCGTTACCGTATGTTTTTATAATTGCATACATGTGTTTCTTGTTTAGTTTGACGAGTTTGGGAGTCCAGTCAGCAATAGAGACTGTAATTGCTGGCCTTAACCAAAGTTCCGGCCTTCCGGGAATCTACGATCTTCTTTGTATTTTGTAGGACTCTCATAAAATGTTCGGAATATTTATTTCTTACTTGACGGTTTTAATTGAATTCCGATATTTTATTATTTATTTGAGCAATTTTGATAGGTGAAAAAACCAAGTCTTGATTAGATCTGAACCGTCTGATGAAATAAACAGCTTAGATTAAAAAATGAAAAGTGTGAGTAGTAAAAAAAAAATTATATATTTTTTTCTAAGCTTGTTTTTGTTTTCTAGCTGAAAACATTTGGATTTTTTTTTTATAGACAGAAAGAAAGACAAATACTCCCATTTTGAATCCGAGAGTGATAAGCATAACTTGTTAGCAGAAAAGGAGTGATAAGCATAACTTGAGAAGCACAAATACTCCCATTTCTCTTTTGTGATGTGGTAGGCTAAGAACCTACTATATTTAAATACAAACTATAAAGGCACATATTTACAACTTGCGAGAAAAGGGACAAGGTAAAAGGACAACAAAAAAATAAATAAATAATGACAGTGTCTTACGAACATGAATTTAAAATTCTATTGCAAACCGAACAATCTTATTTTATTTTATTTTATTTATTTATTTTTATTTTTTTTGAGAGAGAAACCAACATCAACAATCTAAAAATAAATCCATATCCTTGCAGACCTCAAAAGGGCTGCAGAGATCAGATCATTGATCCGAACCGTCCAATCAACAATGAATGCTCCGTGATTGATATTAAATTTGTCATGATTTGTGCAATCCGTAAAAATTTATTCATCGAGATTAGATTGGACAGTTGAGATCTGGGGTCCGCAGAGAGGAAACTGGTCCATCTAAAAATCATCCGAAATGGGAGTATCGTTAATTACTTAATTTGGAAGGTATCCAAATATAAAAGTTTTCAATTTTTCTATCTAGCTTGTCAAAAAAAAAAAAAACCCTTTTCAATTTAAATGAGATATCTAATCAGAATGTCTAAGCCGTCCGATTTGATCACGATTAGTGTTGTAATCTCGCGATTGAATTAATCGAATCCACTAGAGGCGGAGCGGCGGTCTTCCAAATCTGTTATACAAGATTCTCTCTCCTTTCCCTTTCCCTTCCTCTCTCCGATAGAATCTCCCCTCCGCTATGGCCGCCAACTTCTGGACCTCCTCTCACTAGTACTCTCTCTCTCTCTCTCTCGCTCTCTCAATTTATCAGCGATGGATCAGTGATTAGTTTAATTTTGATTGTTGTTGGGTGCAGTCGGCAGCTACTGGATCCAGAACAGGTGGATGTGGTGCACCAGCTAGACAAAGACAGAGGGATCACTCAAGAGGAGTTTCGTCTCGTCAAGATCCACATGTCTTTTCGTTAGTATTTCTTTCCCTTTTCTCCTACCAGTCGATTTTGCGGAAGGTTAACATATTTAGCTATCAAGTCTGATTCTGTGCCAGAATTGTCTTTCTAGAGATTAAGCAACCAAATTCGGTACTGATATTCTGCTTATTAGTAACTGAATGATACTGGTAGTGTTTTAAGTATTTTGTTTTCTTTAATTAATTCATGATCTGTTCTTTTTTTTTTTTTTAATTTCAGATATATGGAAGTTGGCACAACAGGTCAAGGTGAGGCAAAGGTTAGTTGACTATAGTGACTACAGTCACATCCATATCCATATTTAAGTGAACTGATGCAAAACGAAACCAAAATTAATTGCTTAACAAACTTTGAGTGGAATTTTGGACTATTTTGAATTATGCTACAAATTTTTAAGGCATTATTATGATTAATATTTCACACACAGAATGCATAATTAGTATCCCCGATGTTACAAAAATAAGTAATAATTGAAAAAAGGGAGAATGCACTGTCAAAAATTAAATCAACTAGTTATCATTAAGACATTTATAATAATATTATTTCAATTATGAATACTGATTGAAAGTGAAGATGGAAAAAGATGTAAGGTTTCCTAATTGTTAAAACATGAAATTTGCTATGTTAACATATATAATTTGTAGTGGCTGAAGCTTTATTCTCAACAATGCTAACTTATGTTATCTGAACATATGTGATCTTTTCCCTTGTAACTTTTCAGGGTGATCGCCACAGCAATTACATATTTCAGACGTGTGTATACAAAGTGCGTAACTTTAGTGTTTTCTATCCTTTTTATTCTTTCATCCTTTAACATAAGAAAATGAATTGTTTCATGATCTTGATTCATTTAAATGTTTATTTGTTTTGTGACTTTCTTAATTATGTAGGAAAAGCTTGACAGAGTATGATCCACGTATAGTTGCTCCAACATGTCTTTACTTGGCATCAAAGGCTGAAGAGAGCACTGTTCAAGCCAGGCTTCTTGTATTTTACATTAAGAAAATGTGTATGTACATCCTTTTGTTAAATTGCTCCTCATATATGCAGTTTTGATACTTATTATGTTGTAAGAACTATTGTCTGTGGAAGAGGAAGTCAGTTAAATTAAACAAAAAAAAAGCTTTCTATACATTTTATGGACATCTCACCGGAAGTCCCAATGAACTGATGCAAAACAACAACGCCAATCTCAGGTTTTGTATTTTGTGTCAGGTCAGGTACACATTGAGCAGGACTGAACTATAAACCCTACTACCCTATTGTACCTATATATGTGCTGAATTCTAACCACCCATAACTCATTGTTATAATTCAAGAGGGTCCAATACATGTATATCATGCATTTATAAGTGTCCCT
Organism: Rhynchospora pubera; assembly: GCA_028095005.1. Classification (NCBI taxonomy): domain Eukaryota; kingdom Viridiplantae; phylum Streptophyta; class Magnoliopsida; order Poales; family Cyperaceae; genus Rhynchospora; species Rhynchospora pubera. The sequence goes on along the minus strand of CM051459.1, from coordinate 59,143,602 downwards.
TGTAAATAATAAGAGCTTTTCCTTTGTATATTGATAGGTTGTTCAGATAAGAGATATCTTTTTGAAATAAAGGATATTCTTGAGATGGAAATGAAGCTTCTAGAAGCCCTTGACTATTATTTGATTGTTTATCACCCTTATCGACCCCTGCTACAGTATACTTCTTTCTCTTCTGTCAACATGCTTTTCAACTATGTTAATGCTTTCTTTAGAGAAGTTACTGATATTACAATTCTTGTGATCAGGTTATTGCAAGATGCTGGCATAACAGATTTGACACAATTTACTTGGTAAGGATGTTGGTTTATTACAATTTTGTAATATAGAATTTTATTCTTCTTCCTTTAATTTGTTGGTTCAGTCTTGAAATGACATATTGGTATTGGACTGATAGTATAGAATTTTATTTGACTTCCTAGATGTCTCCTGGTGTTATACGATATATAGTACCTTTTTTTTTTATTATTCTTCTTTAGCCAGAAGTTTGGGACATTTTGGCAAAAGCTTTGACATGTCCATAAACATCACATGCTGCTGTGTTCTCACCATGGTGTCTCTAACATATTTCAGGGGCCTAGTAAATGACACATACAAGATGGATCTGATACTAATACACCCTCCATATATGATTGCTTTGGCATGCATATATATTGCAAGTGTATTGAAGGACAAAGATACGACTGCTTGGTTTGAGGAGCTTCGTGTTGATATGAATGTGGTATGCGCACCTTCCAAACAATAGTTCTTTTCCTTTGTTGGTATTCACTGAAATTTTCATTGCCACATACTGTTCTGCAACCAGTTATTTTCTGGCTTTCTTTCAGAAGCCTGTGCATGATATATCTTGCTTTGTTGGGTTATGTGCATGACAGTTTTCTGATTTTGTAAGCAGGAGATGCGTATAGTTTTTTTAATCCATGTTTCGCTATGAATTTGCTCAGGGCAACATAAAGCTTGATCCAATCCTGATTCGTTGTTTGTACTTTCAGGTGAAGAATATAGCAATGGAAATATTAGACTTCTATGAAACGTATAAAGTAGATCCACAAAAAGGTTTACCAGAGGACAGAATCAACCCTATCATGAATAAGCTTCCTTCAAAGATGTAGGACTGAGTACAATAATGTTTTATAGTGTACTGTTTTATTATTATGTTTAAAATTTAGGGGTTTTTTTTTTAATTTTGAGATGGCTCATGTAAGCTGTAATATTTATAACTACGTGAAAGCTTCCAAATGAATGAGTTTAGACAACGAATTTCAAAAATATTGGTTCATACTTCTTTTTTATATTTGTTGTTGATATGTATTGGCAAGCCTCTTGGAAGAGTGCCTGAATGCCTATTCTGTTGGATTTGGGTGGATTAAAAGTTGGAGATCTGACTGTCCCCTTTTTTTATTTTTTTTATTATTTTTTTGGGGTCCAAAACTAGATACCGAGTTCAATGGGGGAAATGGAAAAATAACTGTTGTCAAGCTCTTCTGGCTTAACGACTTTGTTGGGCATTAGTCATGCTCCACTTGGACAACCGAAAGCCCATTTTTTTTTTCTTATTCCTTGTATTAACCTAGGATTAAGAATCTCTCTGCCCAATTCAGTTACAAACTTGCAATTTCTCGTAGTACACACAACTGTACAATATAAAGGCTTGATTCCTTGTTTCAAATAGAACAATCCATAATAGAGAGACGGATATGAATGTAACCAGAGAAATTCTCAACTACAAGGACAAATTTTGTTTCACGAGACAAGTGTCACTTAATAAGTTAATATATTGGACTTGAAAGGAGGAGAGGTCAACAATATATTCCCACTTTTATTTTGGGCCAACTGCTACTTCGTTTGATACACCTGGTATTTAGCACTGAGGCTTTTCCGTTTTACCTTAATTAGTTAGTACTTAGTAGTTACGTTGATTATGCTACTCATACTCAACTTTGCACTTTGGTTTCACAAAGTGTCTTCAATTTTGATTTGTTCGCCTTATAACGTTTACATGTTCCAATTATCACTCCAACCAATAGCACATTTTTTTGTCTGTATTTACTTTTATTTTATTTATGGCGAGATATTTTTTAACGATTTTAATATACGATTGTGTAAAGTAATATAATCAATAGTCATGTGCTAAATAACAATAAACTTTTCTTTCTTATATATATGAATTTAGCAACCCGTTATGGAAACATGATGGATGGAACGACAGACCATTTGAGGGTGAATAATAATCAAGTCTCACAAAAAAAATGAAAAGATTGGTATGATACCAATTGATGAATTGCTTAATCAAGTCGCAGACATTTTATTTTCCTTCTGTGAATTGCTTAAACAAATAATTAGATATAACTGTTTTACAAAGCCTTTTGCTTCAGTGGTATGATACCAATTGATGAATAATCAAATACATCAATTAACGATGCCAACATAAAAAATTAAATGGCAATATCCCTCCCCTTCTCCAAACCCTTATTCAGTAATGCCCTTCCTCGTTTCTTCTAATCAAATTCAGATCCACCACCCCGAAATCCAATATAATCAATATTCATTTCTTGCCCCAGACCCAGGATACTTCAGAAATTTATTGAGAGGGTACTATTGGTACTAAGCAACAACAGCTTGCCCACCAAGAAATTATGGTCAAAACTTAACCAGTGCATTTTGGAATGCTCTGCAAAAATGATGCCCTTGCCACCGGGTCGGTGGCAAACTTTCCTAAGACCGAGATTGTGGCACTGCTGCTCCGCACCTTCTCAATGCCACGTGAAATCATACAGATATGATTCGCCTCCACCACAACAGCCACACCTTTGTCACACCAAGCATGGATAGACTCAGCTATTTGCCTCGTCATCCTCTCTTGCACTTGTAACTTGCATGCATAGAATTGTACAAGAGCCAGCAAGTGGGCCCTGTCAATACACCGCTCAGCATTTCCAAACCATCCAATGTGTACTGATCCATAAAAGGGTATTAAATGGTGCTCACACTGGGAACAGAATGGCAAACTGAGTTCATAACAGATCTTGGATCCATGCCCGTTAGTCATGATAGCTTCCTTTTTTAATTCCTCAGCATTTGCATTCAAATTCAAAATTGATTTGAACTCGGGGGTTTTACTAGTCTTAAATCGCATCAGCCACTGCACATACCGGTAAGGGGTACTAACAAGCTCCTTCCTTGAAGGGTCCTCCCCAATAGCACGAATAATCGAAACCACCGCTGATACCATTGAACTGTATGATTTATTGTTGCCCATGTTCTTACCATTTACAGTATTCTTTAACGAAGGGCACCAGTTTTGCAAAGTGTTAGAGCACTCAATACCATTCACCCCCTTCAGCTTCAGCAGTGCCAAAAAGTCATTCCACTGAGCATGGTCCTCCTCCAAGGCTCCTAACCGGGCAGAAGAACAAACCTGGTTCCAGTCCGAACTCGAGACAAAAGTCTCAGGAAAAGGAACATGCGAGCACTGCAATACCACAGCCACTCCAGCTGGTTTGATGCTAGCATCCAATGCAGCACAAACCTCCTTGGCAAGTTTCTGTGGGTTTTGGAGACGCTTAGCAAAAACGTCTGAAACCCGAGACAGCTTGCTGAGGCCGACCACACGGTTGGATGAGGGCAGATAGCTGACATGACAGCGGATCGCGAAAGGAAGTAGACATGACTCACAATAGGAGAAGAGGTCAAGATCGTTAACTAACACCATGCCGCATGCAGCCCCTGTATGGCCATTTATGTGGACAAGACCTGCTTCGGGGAATAAAGCACCTTTCACAATGTCACGTGCCTTCTGATTGTAACCTAAAGAAAGGAATAACCAGTGTTAGCCATGAGTTGTACTACTTTTGTAATTTGAGGTTTATGGGGTCCGCAGAAATCTACAAATTTGAGGTCTTCCAGGGTAGTTCTACTAAGTCAAAGGGCAACTTTCCAATCTGTACCCCGTCATTGCCTTTCCTGGCCAAACAAACAACTTCCCCAAAAAAAAAAAAAAATCCAACAGAGGGGCACAAGTGCAACAAATAGCCTATTAAAAGAGGGGGCAGAGATCTTTGAGTAATCAAGAATTCATGACCAACTGAGAGGGAAAGTAGAAATAGCCCACCAACTTCAAAAAGAAAAAAGACACGCCAACAACCAACAAAAATGTTTTGTTAACTAACTGCATCCCCAACTTATGCAAGGAACTTTGAAGGCACCCCAGTACACTGATACTTAGCTTCAACTTGAAGAGAAATATTAGGAAAAAGTAATAAAAATAAATAAAAAAAAGGATGCTAAGCTCAGATTAATTCAGCATGGCAAAAAAATTTTGAGTCGGCAGCTACAGACTGAGGGAGGCTATGACAAGGGGACTCATTTACCTTTCTCCGATTGAAAATTGCTGCAAAACATTTACCACTATTTCCTATTCTTTTTTAAAAAAGTAATTGCAAAAGTATGTTTGTTATAAAAAGAAAATTGTACTCCATCCTACAATTTACCAGTGAAATTTTATAGCTCCACATGGAACCAACCCAATATAAGGAGATTATTTGTTATATACCTAACAAAAGATCAAAATCATGTCCAACCCTACCATTACCAATTTTATTCCAAAAATTCACACAGTACCTGTCCTTCCACTGACTTCCTCTCTCTTAGTTGCAGTAAAAAAGATAAGGATCATTTCATAATCTGATAGAAGGCCCAGAAGATATTCATTTTATTTGGGGCCTACATTGAAACTTTTAGTTAAACAAGGTACATCAAACATTCTTAGATTTGGTATGAAGGAAACCAGTCCTAATATCTGGGACCTCAAACTATATCCCTTGTACTAGGAGTTATAATTATAAACATTTCACATTATTGCAATAATGCCAAAACAAGGCATGGCTGATGGAATTTGAAGAAATATACGGTTCCAGCACTTAGCAGGTAAAACCTGTGCATTCCAAAATATCAAGTATAATATAATTTAAAAATATCATTAAAAAAAACAGTATGATTTCACATAGTACTTGGATAACAAACAAAAAATTATACTAAGAAGCGTTAGAAACTAAAAATTCTATCACAGTGCAACTGATAGTTGCGTGCAAAAGTAACAGCAACTGCAATATTCTTTTATAAAGCAAACAAATTAAGAATACTTGCATATTTTTAGTTCCACAAGCTTCCCATTAAATCCCAAAAACGAAATAAAAACAGAAACACTCTTTCAATATGAAACAAAAAACAACAATCAAAAGAAAGAGAAGTAGTACCTCTAGTTCCTTCTCTGAAGGCCTTAGCAACGCGATGAGGTGTTCGTTTCAACCCTTCCCTCTCACAATCCTCTCCGATTCCCTCGAGTAAAACCCGCACCGCCTCCTTCACCTCCTTATCGGACTCGAGTTCGGGTTCGGGTTCCGAGTCGGACTCGAGCTCGACGTCATTCTCCTCCAGTTCGTCCATGTAGTGTCCCTGCTCAAGTGCCCCCATAGTTAGAGAGAGAAATGGAGGTGGAACGAGAGAGAGAGAGAGGGGGACCAAGAGAAATGGAGGGACACAGTTCAACCTTGGATTGTGTGGATCGGCGCCGCCTCTATCGACCCTATAAATTTAGAGATCGTAATTTTTTTTGGTCCTGTAGCGAACCCTGTGGCAGGTCGTTTCCGAGGGAACCACTATGTACCTCTCGTGTGAGGATTGGTTCGTACGATGTGCTCTCTAAAAAGTTAACAGTGGTGCAGCTAACAGTGATGCAGGTACGGCCGTGGTGCGATGTAATCATGTAGTAAAGGTTAACAGAGGTGCAGCTAACAGTGATGCGGGTGCGGCTGTTGGTGCAAAGAGCTCTTTACGTTAACGGGCACGGGTGCTGGATTTGGCGGTACAGTGAGAGGTTCTCATATTGGTATCTTGGGAATAAGCCACAGAAATTTGGAAATGCTTAAAGCTTCTTCCCTCTTTCTAGCGGAAAATGATATCCGTACTTGATAAATTACCAGAGTTTTTTTTTTTTTGACAGAAGATAAATTACCAGAGTTGGATACTAGATTTCATGTGTTGACGTGATATTTAATTTTTGTTAGATAAGATTTGTCAGTTATGATTTATGAACAGTTTATAACAATATATTCATAACTCATAAGGGTAAATCATCTACAAATTTAATGATATAAAATTTATAAAATTTGAGGGGGGTTATATCCAATTAGAGAAGTTTTGAGGGGGTTATATCCAATTTTCCTTATATTATAATAACAAGAAAATTTTATATAAAAAAAAAATTGATTTAGGTTGTTCATAAAGGTTTTATTGTGAAGTCTCCTACTAACTACATCTAAATACGTAAACATGCAAAACTAAATATAAATTTAAATAATTTGATCAATATTTTGTTAAATTGAGTTACCGTTTATATATTTGGTATATAAACCTTCAATCTATCTCTAGTTTTAATCAAAATCTTAACATTAATTAAAAACATTTTAATTAGTAGTATCAATGAAGAATTTTCAAATCAAAATAACTTGTTCTGGTGATAGTTTTTTTTGTTCAAAACAATACGAGTATGATAACATTGAAAACTTTCAATAGATCCGAAAGTATTCAAAGTATTTTTTTGATTTATTATTCTTTTTATTGAAAGTAAAATATTAAAAGTGTGGCACACATCAAAGTTGAACCCAACACTAATTATTCAAGTTGTCTCTTCAATATTTTCTACTTGACAATCAATTTAAATTGTGATAGATTTACCGATTCAATTTAAAGTATGGCACACATCAAAGTTGAACCCAACACTAATTATTCAAGTTGTCTCTTCAATATTTTCTACTTGACAATCAATTTAAATTGTGATAGACATACCGATTCAAATTGCTAGAATATCTACAATAACTCATATCTCAAAAGCATACTCAAATCATTTAAATATAATTGCCAAACATTTGAAAGAAATGAGGCATATTTCTAATACATTCAAAAGTTTTAGTTTACCACTTTACCTAAGTTACATTTATAAAAGTGCTGAATTTTTTTTTTCTTGTCAAAATGATGTTAGTTGAAATAAAATGTAATTTGATGTGTATTCTAGAATCATTTATTTTAAGTAAATTATATGAAGCTAAGTACACTACATATGTTAATTAAATTATAAATAGTATACAAATATAAGTACTAAAATTTTTTAGAAAAGTAACAATGATTGAGGATTGTTTGGCGTCTAAATTTGCAAACATGTAGTAATGGACTATCCAACTTTGTACTTAGCAAACGAGTATGAAAAATATTAAACTCTCCTTTTCGTTTCAAAAAAAAAAAAAGTTAAATCAGTGAACAAGTAAGATTCAATTAGAGGTGCTGAATCTGAATTCAGAAGGACCGATTGCTTTTGGGTACAATTCCTGCGTACAAATAGCATAAGCCGAATCCGTGCCAAGTTGGGTCCGTATTTCAAAAAGTTTTTTTTGTACCTATCTGGAATTCTTTCATCCGCGTTCCCTTTTTTCCCCCTAAAAAAGTCGTTGGCCCACTCGAATAAAGAACCAGCCGTATTCGTTTCTTGTTATAAGCAAATGAATAAACAAAACCAGCATTTTCATAACATTTCTGACTTGGGAAAATGAAGCATGGGAGACTAATTAATCACTGAAAGCAAAAAATCACAGAAAATTAAATCTGGTGAGAGAAAAGTCCGGCTAAATAATGCTGCCAAGAATATTTGATTTTGTAACATGGAAAAGTTCTGTGATACAATTTAATTAATATATGTAGTGTACTTGGTTTCAAATATTCTGTTAATTTGACTTCCTGCTTCAAATGTTCTGTTTCACAGAATATTTCGAATACAATTTAATTAAACATGTACCTAGTTTCACAGAACTTCTCAAATATATATGAATAATTATTTCAAGTTTCAAATAGGGATTTCAAATTCGTACTTAAAAATCTTTTAATTCGAATTGAACAATATCTCTAACCTCAAATTAGTTCTCAAATGTCCTCATTAATTATGCATTGCCATGTCATGTCAGTAACCTAAAAGTGTTCTCAAATCTCAAATGCTCTGTTAATTTGCATTCAGGGCATGAATTACCAGCCAAAATAATAAAGAACAACAGAAGCAAATTGCCATCAATTGCCATCAATTTACACACGAGGCTAAAATATATTCCAAGCATAATTGCTACTTTCTTCCCCTCCAAAAAAAATTTTTTTTTTTTCGAGGAAAAATGAGGGTCAAGAACTCACCTTTTGCATTAAAATAATAAATAGTACAAATGATTACAGAGATTTAGCCAGAAGCTAAATGAAAGAAAAGCAAAAAGAGATTAAAAAAATTAAAAGAACCATCTTCTATCAGAAACTTGACAGAAGCGAAGAAAAGAAAACGAATGGAAAGAAAATGTGGAACTAAGGCTTCCCGAGTACCCTCCATTCCAACAAGATTATTTGAGGAAGAAGCTAATATGCTTCCCCTCCAAATTTACAATTACAGGTAGGGCTGTCAAACGTGCATGACGTACACGGAACTAGTATCTTCCGTGTACGTTCCGTTGTTAAGCACGTAATTATTTTATTTTCCGTTTATGTTACGTTAATAAAACGTAACTAATTTTTTTTACGTTTAATGTTCCGTCTAATTAAACGGAACAAACGTTAATAACGTTAATTTTTGTTATTGTTTATTAAAAAGACATAGAGGCATAGAGCTATATTAAAAAAAAAACAGAAAGTCTGTGAGATATATTAAGCATCAAACAGTATTCGTTTATACATACCAGCATCAAAATTTAGTGAGCCACATACCTAATGTGGTAGGTTCCAGGAGCAAAATTTACAACAGAAAACAAGGAACAAAATAAAGAACATCAGAAGGATAAACGGATAAACTACCTATATACAAAAACAAAATAAAATACAGATCTAATGTCAATCTATGTCAGACACCATGCTGTCCACATTTGTTGTTTTCTTGCTCGTACATCCTTGAGAGCTGCTCTAACAGCATGCCTCAACTTGTTTTTCCAAATCAGTATTGTTCAAGATCACAGAACCTAAATTCAACACTCCAAAAACCAATTCAACTGTCCAAAACATAGAAGTGTAAATATGGTAAAAGGGATGCAAAATAACCAATCAATTTCAAAATAAGCTTGCAAAATATCCAATTAATTTCAAAATAACCAAGCAATTTCAAAAGCACAACAGTGCTACAAATCATCTAATAACTAGTAATTTCTCAACCCTGTAAACCCAAAATCAGAAAAACTAGAGAAAAATCAGTAAATCCAAAATTGCTCCTACCTAAACTCTGTTGAAAGGCAACACGGCTGAGCTCTGTTGAGGTAGAGGTAGAGGTGTCACGATCTCAACTGATTCAATGGTTAGGATGGCCAGATGAAATCCAACTCAAACTGATCCCACTTAAAATTGGTGAGTTTGGCCCAGTTTATGTTCTTTGTATCCAATTTTGAGCAACATTATCGGTTGGTCTGACAAGAATCAGTATTGGCTGCTGATTTTTTGGTTTGACCTGAGAAATTAGTGTTCTTGAGCTTCAATCGAGTTCAGGGGCTTTGCAAGAGGAGGGAGAGGAGGTACAAAGAGGTGGGATCTGTTGCTCTGGGCCACCACCTGAGCTCTGTTGCTCTGGTGAACTCGAGAGAGAGAGAGAGAGAGAGAGAGAGAGGAAGAGGAGGTAGATCTGTTGCTCCCTGAAATTGACAGAGTAAGGGAGAGGGAAGAGGCAGGCGATACGGCGGAGGGAGGTCAGTTGTGGTGAGGGACACCATCGGAGAAGAGATGGAGCTCGAGTGAAGGGGTGGTGAGAGACGCTATCGGAAAGGAGAGGGAGCTTGAGTGAGGGAGGCCATCGCTTTTGGCTTCTGTAAGGCACAGTCGGCTGGTGTTAGGACGAGGACTCGAGGGAGGAGAAAAGAGAGAGAGAGGCAGCTGTGAATCCCTCTGCGCGACGCTAGGGTTACGAGAGAAGAGAGAGAGAGGCAACCTGTATCTCCTCTCAACCTCGAGTGTATCTCCTCTCCTCTGCAATTTTACTATTCTATACACATAAATTAGTGGGCCGACGGAATAACGTATTGAAACGGAACGGAAGCCCATGATTTCGTTTCCGTTTCATTCTTACCGACGGAATGCTTTTCGCTTCCGTTTCTGTTCCGCTGAGTAAAACGTAAGCAAATTTCCATACCGTTTCCGCTCCGTTTCGGACGGAACGAAACGTAAACGTTCGAAACGGCATAAAATTGACACCCCTAATTACAGGTGCATTGTTTAACTACTGAGAATTTGGAGGACGACTATTTGCAGACGCAACCCTAGAGCCCCACTCGAGCAACTCTTTGCTAGTGTCATCTTTGTGCAAAATCACCTCAACAAAGCACAGACTATCCTTTTCATCTCCATTTATAGTTTCTATGGCCTCTAGCAATTCTTCCTCTGTGCGTACCTGTTTAAAAATTGTTGTGCCAGATAAGACAAACGTATGAATTTAGCTTCTTTATGAGACCATAGATAAGTATGTTGATATCAAATTATGAAAATAGTGCACACAGCATTAAGAAATTCTTGAAATCCAATATTAAGAAATAGAAACTAAAGTGATTAAAATATTAAAATAATAAGACAGTAGATCATGTGTCAACAAAACGAAACAATTAAAAAAATGTTAACCTTCAATTAACCATTTTTCCAAGTCGTAAAGCATGTCAATGCTTAAGTAACCAAAGAAAAAATGTGTCAGGCCACAAGCATGTCAACGTTCAGAAAATATACCAAGGATTAATTAGCAAAGTGCCTAAATATGAAATGGAATTGCAGAAATACCTTGCATGTCCAACATTTGCCTTCTCCATTTTTCATGGCTTCTACAAGAGCAGTATAATTCCAATTCTTTATCACATTGTACGGGCCATCATGGATACTCTTTTGTATAACCGCTGTTATTAAGGAGAAATATGATACTCTTTTGGCCGTTCCTTATCATAGTAGAAACATCTTGTGCTGTCACCTATGTAGATTAAGAAAGCTCTTTTTTATGTATATTCCTCCTAAATTTAGAATTTACATAGAGTAAGTACGTTCACAAGTGTTATTACCTGAAAGCTTCCATCCCCGATGCAAGCTATGACACGTTTATCTTGAGCAGCTTGAGCATAGCCAAGAGTCGCACCGACAGACCACCCAATTGAGCCATATTGCATCTGGAACTCGTATCTTATTCCAAATATTACCAAATTAAATAAACTTACAGGAAAGTATCCGTTTACTATCGTAAAAAAATATAGATAAAAATTGGGCCGGGGAACAACCAAATTATGGAGTTGGACTTGCATCTGAAATTTTCTGAACGATCCCATTAGAATCAACTTCCAAATTATAATGGAAATTCAAATTTTGACAAAATGGTCTTGATTTAGCTTCTTGTGTAAACAACTTCTTTGTATGTGCTATTGCTAAAAAATTATTTAATATTTTAACCACAGAATTTGATGTTCTCTCCAATCATCACTTAATAAATAAAGCCAATGCTGGCATTTGGTTACTATTGGGATACAAGCCGACCTTATGTGACAATACAAATTACAATTAAGAAAATGTAGCAGGGCACCTTTGGTTAAGAATCACTTATCTCATCAATGATTGCACATTGCAACATTATATAAGTAATTTACTCCTCAACTTCAGTTCATTCTATAATTGTAAAGAATTTACTCAACTCAAGTTCATTTTTTTTTCTTTCCTTCAACTTACCCACAATTCTGAGGCAAGCGAAGCTTCTGACAGTTGAACCACGAGTCTCGCAATAACCGCTTTTTCTCCATTTAGCATATTCTATTCCATTCACAAGAGAAACAAATAATAATAAGAATAAGACAACCAAATAAAGAGTTCGAGCGGTCATGGCATAACATTTGTACTAGAATTGACTGATATAACATGGAAATAAATCAGCAGAATTGCATAATATCTAGTACATTTCAGCTACCTAACCTGACAAGCATGTGTCTACAGTTCTGATATGAAAGGTGATAAAGTATGAGTGGGGGAACCATTGACCAGAACACAAAAAGTAAAACAAGTGCCAGAACCAAAAGAGAAAACTGACCTGGATGTGCTTAAAGAGGATATTGACCCGAATAGGCTCATCGTTTCCATTTCTGAGAGGCACAGCTGGTGGTACATATATTCGGTTATAGTTCTCAAGTGCCCTAGTGTTCTTCTTGATTTTTTCAGCAAGAGCAGTGAAGAAGTCGGCCATGAACACCCGGCCAAATGATGGCCCATTACCTATATATATTTGTTTGCCTCTTATCTGTCAGATTTATTATATATAGATTGACATTCATCGCATATCTGAGGGCTCACAGATTAGCAGTGCCAGTGGAGCACTTGAATTCAAGCACCAAACTGTTAAACCATAGACCAGAAACAGTATGGAATACATTTTACCTTACCAGTCAAGTCTGAAAAATAAAGCTCTTCTTGTTTAAACTGAACTACGGACCTACAGTAATTGTTGTGTGTGTCAGGATATTTACTGGGCACTGGTCCCAGACTGTGTACCTGTTTATTGGGTGACATTTTATCATACCTATGGTAACCGTATTAGGCTGAACAATGATTGCCTTCTCCTTCTTAACCAATAGTGAGTACCCAACGGTGCTATAATCATTAAAGATGGGCCCCGCAAAAAGATATGCATCGGCCGACTCAACAATCTCCCCACAGAAGTTCGTGCTGATGGCACCCCAGTAAGTGCCGATAAACTGTGGGTGGAGTTCTGGTACCATCCCCTTCCCAGATGGCATCACTGCTACCTATTTACAGTTAAAAGGAAAACCAATAGAAAGTTAATCATATCTCTCGAGATAGATTATAGTTATTTTTCATGCCCCTTCTATCCACAACACAAATAGCAAAATAGAATTGGTAGATTTGACCTATATTTGTCAATATTTAACAGCAAAAACAAATTAGAGCCCTTATCCTAGGGACACACAATTTGATTAAACAAACAATTTTGGGTATTAGCAGCACATTTAGAAACACAGTGCCTGATTTCCAAATGTAGGATAAATTTCAGATGAGTTTGCAGGAAACCAGTCAATTTCCAACCACATGCTGAGCCAATTCTAAATCTTCCAGAAAGATAGTGAATGGTTGGTGAATATAGAATTAAATTAATTTCTAACCATATGCTGAAATGATTCCGAGTCTGCCAAACCCTCAATGGAAACTACTACAAATTAAAAAAGAAAAATTGCGTCCCTTTACTCTTTAAGATTTAAAGAAATTAGCTGGAAAACATTACCGGGTAACCGCATGCATCTGCGAGTTGTACAAAGGCTTTCTGGGCCTTGGCAACACGAAGCTTGGTCCCACCCACCAAAACAGGCTTCACAGCTTTACCCAGAAACGTGGCGGTTGCCTCGACTGCTGCCTCTAATGCAAGCTGGTTGCTCACCCTGTATTATTTATAGTGATAAAATATACTCGGTCAGATTTCTATGGATATTGTGATTAATTGAAATTCACTTTAATAAAACTTGTTTTCCGTAATTAGTTACCATTTTTGTGGTAAAAACATATTAGTGCACTACGAGCAGTATAACAATTTTTGGCTGCACATAAGATAATTGAAGAGAAATGAAACAAAAAGAGAAGTTACTTTGGTTAGAGAAAGTAGGGAACAAGCTCAACGCTGAAAGTAGGATGTGTGATAGCAGGGAGATTACAGCTGATGCTGATATATACCGGCTTGCTCTCTTTCAATGCAGTTGATATAGCAGTGTCTATTTGCTCATGCGCATCCTCCAAGTTGTTCACTACAGCCTTGAAAAAGGTAAAAGAAACAGATGTGTAATTAAAACCTTAAGGTGGTATTTGGTTGCTACATAAGCTAGGAATAACTCATCTATTCCTCATTTATGTAATCAAACACCCTTTACATAACATGAAATAAAGTAGAAGAACCAATACCATCAAAAGAGGTGGTATAAGTTAAATAGGTGGCCCGCAAGCCGCAAGTGGAATAAGAAATAAAATAATATTATTTCAAACTATAATGACAAACAATATTATGATTATTAACCCAAACAATAACATAATAATGATTTATGTTATCACCCTACTTATTCCATAACCAAACACCAGCTATATAACTTGACATAAACATTTATGCTACATAATTTATTCCTCCTATTCCTCAACTAAACGCCTCCTAACTCTTAAAACATAGTAGAAGTTATATTAACCACCAGACCAACCAAAAAGAAATAAAAAGGAACATAAGGGTCTGCTTCAGAAGAGGTGAATGGGAGAGGATGAGGGAGAAGGTGAACTGTCATTTTCCTGTCCAAGATCATTACTCTGCTCTAGAAATTTAAATTTGAAGAAAAATCAAGAAAAAATTTAAAAGTTTAGGGTGCACTCCCCTTCTCTTCTCACCCCTTCTCTTCTTTTTTTCCCACCAGATTCTGGAGCAGACCATATAAATGGGGACGGGCCCAAAGGGGCCTAAAAAAGATATCTACTTGTCATGATAGTAAAGTAGGGGCCGTTTGGATCCCATGAGATTTTGGGGAATTTCATCTTCCTACCATAAATTTATTATAAACAATCCAAACTCTTCACAAAATTACACACTTCCCAATAAATTTATTCCTAGGAATTGCAACTTCCCCAAATTCCCCAACTTCCTAAGCGATCCAAACGGCCCCGTAGTTCAATTTCAAAGTTGTATAACGGAGCAACCTGATGGCAAAAAGAACTAGATAGCATAACGGAGGACAGCAAAAAAAAATTCAAATTCTCTGGTGTGTTTGGATGGTGGAGAATAAGATTTTGGATAAGAATAAGGATCAAATTTCTTATTCTTGTGCAACCCAAACAACACAAGAATAAAAAGTTTGGATCCTTATTCTTATGCTACCAAAATCATGATATAAGAATAAGAAATTTAGACAAGTGCGTATACCGAAATTCTTTATTCTTATTCCTTATTCAAGGCTGATCAAAACACACCCTCTTAGTCACAGAACCAGACAGCCACGTGATAGAAACGAGAAATTCCAAACTCTACAACAAGGGGTAATAAGTACCTGGTAGCATGTGATAGTCTGGAAGCACTGCATCTCCTGGGAGAAATCTGGCAACCCAATTGTATGATGCAAAATTCGATTCGTGCCATAATCGTTGGAATTGGGTCCACCGACAATGCAAATCACCGGCAAATTCTCACTATACGCCCCGGCAATTGCATTTATCACACTCAAACCACCGACGGTGAATGTGACCACACATGCACCAACACCACAAGCCCGAGCATACCCATCAGCCGCATACCTATCAAAACTCAAAACAAAATCTTAATAGAAACTACTCGTCGGAGTAGCTTTTCTCTTTTTCTTCTAATTAAGCTGCCTTTTTATGGAGCTCTTTTTTGTGTCCCTTGTGGTTGTCTTCTTGTTTAATGATGTATAAACCTCTTAAATTATTATCTTGGAATGTTCGTGGGCTAGGGGAGGATGGTAAAAGACTGGTAGTAAGTAATACTATCCGATCTTCAAGATGTGATATTTTTTGCTTACAAGAAACGAAACTGAACTGCCCCTCTCTTCCTCTAATCTCTTCCTTTACCCCTAGTTTCTTTGATAGAGATATCGCAGTTTTGGATTCTATTGACACAAGGGGGGGTTGTGTCATTGGTTGGAAAAGATTTTTTTGTAAGCTTTCCTCGTGGGTCACACGCCACACGATCTCTGTGCTTCTTTTGGACTTGCGAACTGACTTAAAATTATTGATCACAAATGTGTATGGTCCTCACTCTACTATTGAACGAACAAACTTTTTCGGAGAGCTTAGATTCGTTGCTGCGCTAGAAACTTGTCATTGGGCGGTTTTAGGGGACTTCAACATTGTTCGTTGGATGAATGAACGCTCTACGATTGCTACAGAGTTCGCTCAAATGCAGATGTTTAACGACGTGATCAGGGACTTACACCTGTATGATACTCCCTTGGTTAACAGACGGTTTACTTGGTCCAATAAACAGCCTATTCCAATTCAATCCCGACTAGATAGGGTGCTTCTTTCTCCCCATTGGTTAACTTCTTTCCCTGTTCTCAATCTTCAAGCACTTTCCTCTTCTGTCTCAGATCACATCCCCATTCAACTCCACTGTAAGCAACTAGCAACTGTTCCTAAAAGAAAGAGGATTGAATTGTTCTGGTTTAATTATGAGGCTTTCCACTCGATAACTCAAACTACTTGGGCTACAACGCCGGCCCAAATTCCTCTACCTTCAGCCCAAAATTTTTATTCAAAGAATGCTCTTATGCAGGATAGTTTAAGCGCCTGGCATAAATCCAGCTTTCCTTACGTTAACGTGCATTTGGAAAATGCAAAGCATTTCATTGCTCTTTTCGACTCAATTGAGGAAAGTAGACCACTCTCAGCTTTGGAAATTCAAGTCAGAATCTTAGCTAGAGAGAGAGCTTTCAAATTAGCAAGTATTCTAGAGAGCAGGTGGCATCAAAGAGCTAGAATACAATGGCTGAAAACTGGAAATCGTAACACACGCTTTTTCCATGCTACTGCTTCAGCCAAGTTGAGGAAAAAACAAATTACTTCCTTACAAGTGGAGGGAGAGACTATTGCTGGATCAAATCACTTACTGCAGGCTTTTACTGAGTTCTATAAAAACCTGCTCGGCACTTCGATCCAGGCTTTTCCTTGCTCCCTGCAGACCTTGTATGGACAACAACCTTTATTTCTTCAACTTGAAGAGCATTTTACTTCACAAGAAGTGCTTCGTGCTGTTCACAATCTTGCTAGCAATAAAGCGTCGGGTCCTGACGGCTTGCCAAACGAATTTGCAAAGGAAAAGTGGGATGTTGTCCAACATGATATTATGAGTATTTTTGATGACTTATATAGGCTCAACCTCAACTTGACAGACCTCAATTTGGCACATTTGATCCTTCTGCCGAAAACCCAGAGTGCTACTTCTCTATCTTCCTTTCGGCCTATAAGTGTCATTAATTACATTCCAAAGCTAATTGCCAAAGTACTGGCTTCTAGGCTAGCACAACATATTGATGACATGATCTCCCCCTCTCAAACTGGCTTCATTAAAGGTAGACTTATACATGAAAATTTCCTGGCAGCAAGAGAACTAATTGCACACTTCACTGCGTGCAAGGAGCCTGTCATCATGATCAAGCTTGATTTTTTCAAAGCTTTTGACACTGTCAATTGGGCTTTCCTTTTAAATGTTTTAAGAACCTTTGGAGTCCCAGATAGATTCATTTCGTGGGTGGAATTACTCCTCACCACGGCCTCCTCTGCAGTTCTGTTGAATAATCAAACAGGAAGTTTCTTTCGACACCAGCAAGGCTTGCGGCAGGGAGACCCTTTATCCCCGTTCCTATTCATCATGGTTGCTGATGTGTTATCCAAGATGTGCCAAGCTACGGCGCTTTCTATTCCTTTCAGCCTTACTCCTCAATTAAATTCACCTTTTCAGGTGTTGCAGTATGCAGACGATACGTTGATTTTTTGCACAGTTAAAGGAAGGGCAGTACATTCTTTAAATTTTATCCTCAAGGTCTTTTCTCTCTGTTCAGGACTAAGCTTAAACCTTAACAAGTCCTCCTTTGTCCCTTTCAACCTCTCTCCTGCTCAAATTGCTTCAGTAACTTCAATCTTGAATTGTACAGTGGCACAGCTCCCCCTAAGTTATTTAGGTTTGCCACTCACTGCAAATAGACCAACTAAGGATGTTTACCGCTTTTTATTAGAAAAATTGGAGCACAAATTGGCAGGATGGAAGAACAAACTGCTATCTAGAGCCGGCAGACTTACTCTAGTTACTTCTGTTTTGTCGGCTATTCCGATTTTCTTCATGACAATATTCAAACTGCCGACTTGGGTTGTCAAGGCAATAGATAAGTTACGGCGTAATTTTCTTTGGGGCCGCTCAACAGGGACAGGAACTGGTATCCCTCTTCTTGCTTGGGATAGAGTTTGCCTCCCTAAACAACTAGGAGGAATGGGGGTACTTAATTTAAAATTGCTAAATACGTCGCTCCTCCTCAAATGGCTCTGGCGCTTGTTTGATCAGCCAAACTCTCAATGGGCAATTCTAACTAAATCACTCTTTACCTCCAGATCAAACATCTCACATCTATCTTGGACAGCCAGAGGTTCCTTTTTCTGGAGAGACTTGATGACGTTTAGGCATCTATTCTCAATATCCACGACATTCAATCTGGGAGATGGCAAAGATGCACTTTTTTGGTTCTCAGATTGGGGGAGTGGTTACTTGAGGTTCTTCGACAGCAAACCGCCTCCGTACAAATCAAACTTGACAGTTTTCCAAGTCCTTCAACAACTCCCATCATCTTTGCAAGCCCCATGGAATGTAGATGTGCATAACGCCATCCTCTATCTGTCAACTAGAACTGCTTCAAACACAAGGGATATTTGCTCTTGGAAATGGAACTCTTCAGGATGCTTTACTGTCAAGTCGGCTTATAACACCTTGGTTTCTACTGGCAAAACTAAAGTCCTGGGCACCTCCATCTGGAAAGTTAAGATTCCACCTTCGATTCAGATTTTCACTTTTCTGTTATTTCACAACAGGCTACTAACTCAAGATGCTTTAGTAAAGAGGAACATTTTTGTTCAGCCAGGATGCTCCTTGTGCAGTTCTACAAGTCTGGAAACGGCAAATCATATTTTCTGCTCTTGCCCCTACACGCTTGATCTGTGGAACAGAGTACATAGCCTCTACCCTTCTATACTCTACCAAAATCACACTGATTGCAAACAACTCATCACCGAAGCTTTGCACAATGTGAATATCAACAAGAAAGACCCTAAAGCAGTACTTACCATCGCTGTCTTGTGGGCTTTATGGCTAGAGAGAAATAATCGTATTTTTAGATGAGCAGCCAGAAACACGGTTGCGTTGCTTCACTGGGTCAATTCACAGCAGGAGATGTTTTTGAAACATTGCTAGCAAACTTGGAGTTACTCTACTTTGCCTTTTTCTTTTTCTCTTTATTTTAGCTTGGTAGCCACTACCTAGTTCTCTAAAAAAAAATCTTAATAGAAAGTGATACGTCCCCAAAAATAGTATACCTTTTCATACTATTTGTTATACCAACATACAATTGACTGATATAGATCTTAGTCAAAATAACAAGATCATCTATTCGTCTCCTAGCCTCATTAATCTCAAAGAATTGACAATTTGACACACAACTGAAACACAGCATATGATCAAGTAACATAAATGGTGTCATAAGAAGGTATTAATTTAAGTGGCAGACTAAAATAAGTTGCCACAAACGAATCAGCTACAATGAGATCTCAATTTTCGAAAATCTAACAGTCAATCTGAACCGTTCAATATGTTCTTCATATTGAAAAATCATTGGAGATTAAATTTTATATTTTTCTGAAATTTTTTAGTACTTTTTCGGTATTTTACAAAATTCTTAATCTTAACGATCATGAATTCTTCGATAACAATGATTTTTAAAAATCTTAAAAAATGGTAAAAAAATTTATAAAAATGTAAAATTTGGTTTCCAACGAGATTTTAATATAGATAACATATTGAACCGTTCGGATTAGCTATTAGAACCTCAAATGTTGAAATATAATCGCGGCTAACTGGTCCATCATCAGCGGACATGACTGATTTTAGTCTCCCTATTAATTTAAACCGAAAAACCACAAGCAAGTACTAGAACTATCAACTTAATTAAGCCATAAATTTGTAGGGAAAAAAAAAAGGTGGTGAAGTATACCCAGCGTTGAGTTCGTTGCAACAGCCGATGAAGTTGAGGCCAGGTTCGGCGATGAGGTGGTCAAGGAGCGTGAGGTTGAAGTCGCCTGGTACACCGAAGATGTCGCGCACGCCGATTTCCACCAGGCGGCTTGCCACATGGCGCCCCAGTGTGCCTGGCACGTGGTGTGTGACTTTGTTTGCTATCTTCCATACCTCTTCTCTCTTTTTTTTTCTTTTATATTTGGTTCTTTTTTTCTTCCTTTGGTGAGTGCCTGAGTGGGAATTTATTCAGTGCAGTAGCCGGGAGGAGGAAGGACTTAAAAAAGGATTAGAGACTTGAGCTTTCTTAATTTTAAAAAAGAGACGGTGCTTCTGCAACACGAGGGTATTAAAAAATTGTAGCTGAATGAGAGAATAATGAGTTGTAATTAAGCGTTTACTCATGTTAATAATTAGTCGATGCAATCAGAAAAACCATCCAAAATAATTATTCGTAAATAATAGTTTTAAATTTGGTTCATAACTGGAGGGGTATTTGAGCAAATTTTTTTTTTCCCTAATGATTCAAGAGAGCAGCCTAGAAAGGAGGAAGAGCCCCGATTGCTGAAAGAAACTGGGGAATGGCGCATCGGAAATCAGAAATCAGAAAATATATAAATCCCGTTCCACCCGTTCACTGTAGGCTGTAGCTAACACTGGTGAGTGGTGAATGGTGATTCACAGTGTGACTGACAAATGAGACTCAATTGATTTTTTTATTTTTTGATTCAGTTTATGATTTTTAATTCGTCGGTCATTTATTTTCACGTGCACTTTCTCTTCCGAATTAATAGTTCAAGCCACGTGAGTCGGTACAATTGAGTGGTAGGTGGGACCCACAACAAGGTGCGACTTTAGGTCTGTCAAACGTCGAAGAAAACCACGATATAGCTCGTACTGTTTTCTGTTCCGTTAAGAAAACTGTTTCGGCATTTCAATCCGTTAACCGTTTCGTATATGAAACGGCATAGAAATTCGTTTCGTTATTCATTTCACTTCACAAATTACACACAAAACGGTTTGAAACTAGACTGAAACGGTCGAAACAGCATATATTAGCATTTTGTTTGTCGTTTTGTTATTGAAACGAAACCCATTTCGCTGCCGTTTGTCGTTTCGTTAGAAAATAACGAAACGGCAGCACGCGTTTTTTATTGCCGTTGACAGCTCTAGGTGCGAGAGTCTCAGGTCTCTCATTTCTCATTTATGATGGGGCCCCGTTTGGATGGGGCCGGAATTGCAAATTCCGAACATTTTATATGTCAAATTTATTATAAACAATCCAAACTCTTCACAAAGTTAAACACTTTTCAATAAATTTATGCTTAGAAATTACAAATTTTTCAAATTCCTATAACATCCAAATGGCCATTTCCTTCCCAAATATGCAACAGCTGTCAGCTGGAGATAGACCAGAAGCTACCAGCCTTTTTCAATTTCTTTTAATGGGATTAGATAGGTCTCTCGTTTAATAGATACGTTTTTAAGTTTTTTCATTTGATTTTGGCAAAATTTTTATTGTTAACCTTTGAACTGATTATTTTCCTTTATGTATGGAAGTATGGTTGAGACTTTATCTAGTATACCGTTTATAATTTAGATACCATATGATCGAGGTTGTAAATCAAGGTCAAACAAATAACTCTTTTACTCGACTAGTCGTTTGTAGTAGAGTAAAAGTGTCGAACCCACAGAGATGGATATGAGTATTATTCTTATTATTTCGTTAAATCTAGACAATAAAAATTGAAAAAATGATTGGTGTCACAAATTGAACAAATTAAAGAGAAATAAATGAATGCAATTGCGAGTAATAAAGATAATGCAAAACAATTGAAGTAAATATTTTTTGGATTTTCTAACAGTTTAATATATGATAATAAACGTGTCTTAGGGTTCGATTTCACCTAGATCTAGTCACAGAGTCACAAGACTTAACACTGTCGTGTTCAGCCTTGCTAATTCGGTCCGAATTCCGGACCGAATTCCACTGTGTAAATGTTGTGGTTTACTCTTTTGTTGATTTATTCAAGCCAAAGGTCCATCTAGCCATACCTAACTCCCTAACCCTCCGCTTTCGCCGATTGAGTACGGTATTTGGAATAGAATCTAGTGTTAAATAACCTTCATCGAGTGCATTGCACCCCCAACTTTCGTTGTTCGATAGACTTACTCGAGTTTACCAATGGTTTCTACGAGGTATCTAATTAGAATTTCGTCTAACTAGAAACGTTGACTTTTGGTTATTAATTGGTCGACTTTCGCCCTTGACCTATCTCGAAATACTTGTACATGACTCGGTTATTATAATGGGTCGAAGTTCCCAACAAATGCGTGCGTACAAATGTCGAGCAACACAAGTAATAAACGATTCAAACACAAACAATTCAAAAAAAACTCCAAAGATAACTAGCTTCTTCCGTCAACAAGACAAGCAAACCAAACAAACCAAATCTAGGCTACATCTATCCCTAAAGCAACAAATTTTTATCCTAACATACTAATAGAAATCATGCAAATATAAGTAGATAAATCTAAACAAGCCATAAATTCAGAAAATAGAGAACAAATACTAAAGATACACAAATAGATTAGTTTTTGGGACACAAATCACTGCCAATGCACAAGGAGTAAGGAATCCGCCGGAAAGCGTCGGCGCAACAAGCAACAGCACTATCTCGTCTCTATCCCCTGTCCAAGTTGCCAAAACCAAGAGAAATCGCCCAAGTACCAGATCCAGATCTGCTGGAGAGAGAATGGATGAAAGTGGAATGAAAGATGGCTCTCCACCCCCCCCCCCAAAGATGGAAGGCGCCTCTAATACTCTCCTCTGGCTCCTGGACAGCTAGCACACGCTTTCCTTGATTTCAGGCGGAAATGGAGCCTTCATAATAGAGAAAACGCCTCCAGAACGCAGCCAGAAACATTTCCCTGTATAGCAATTCGGACCGAATTCAGGGAAATTCGCACCGAATTGAGCTCACTGGAATTCAGAAGTGTCGCATGCGTAGGAATTCAGTCCGAATTCCGAACCTAATTGCAGAGTCTGGTTGAGAATAATCTTGATTCGTGCGGGGTTGCTCCGTTAGGTTGAGTCGGGACTTGATCTAGGCTAGGTATGAGTCGTCTAGCCATCGGATTCCTACAAATAAGAACAAGGTGCAAAAGGCAGTGCCAAATCAGGCAAAGAAATGCAAAAACAACAATAAATCAAAGTTTTAGTCACGATTTCGATGTAAAGTCTGGTCAAAATAACAATATAACTACGAGATATCACCATGTGAGTAGTAAGATTTTTTTATTTGTATTGTATTGTGTGTGTATTTGTGAATTGATAATATGTCTAATCTTCTTTTTAGATAGCTACCATAAGTTTTTAAAAAAAAAATAATAAGAAAGAAAAATAGTTCGCACAACGTACAAAATCTCACTAATAAGATGTAGGATTTGTGTTTCCTCATATTTGTAATATAGACAATTTGACGAAAGCAATTCTATTTGTGTTTTTATTATTATATATAGACTATATACGTAATCAAGTAGAATAAGCAAATCCGAACTAGTCTTTTCAAATTCATAAATTAAAATGTAAGTGCTTCATACTTACATACCTACATAGAAAATAGGTATTATATCAAAGAATGATAATGTCATATGCAAAAAAGATCATTTTAGGCCATAATAAGAGGAACCGTTTTAAAGGTCCCTGGGTGCAATTATTGGAATTATTATTACAAATTACATCATTTAAGTGGGTTTAGAAAGAAAATTAAAAAATAGCACTTATTTTCATGAGTTTCAAATAATATGATAGTAAATGTATGTACTCATAATTACATGTGAATTTTTATGTTCCATCATTTTAGTTCTGAAATTTAAAACTTTCTTTCAATGTTCTTTCGCTATCCAAGTACTCAAAATCAGAAAGAAACAAAAAATTTTATCAAAGGACTAAAAGCCAATAAAAAGTATATGTTGCAAATAATATGGAGTAAAGTTCAACTTATTTCGAAATTAAATGTCACAAAAGAACTTTTAGTTGGATTTCTAACTCACGATCTCTAGTGAAAAAAGCGTTGTTATTTTTCACTGGATCAGGAGATGATTCTCAAAACCAAAAAAATATTGTAAAGTGTAAAATTATAAATAAACAAAAAATATCTAGACACCGAGATATTTGACACGGTTTTTTTTTTGGCTTTTTGAAATAAAATGTGAGATTATATGATGCTCTACAATTATAAAAATAATAGCGGATGGGATGATATATGGTCTATGGATGACTTACACCCAGCGACGATAATTTACCAGTGGGCTTATATTGTCCATACAGAGCTTTACCGAGACGTAGTCGTGGGAACTTTGGCAGAAATGTTAACATGCGATATCGTGAAGGGCACGAATCTCAAGACCGGGTCAGTCCGGATCCTCTGGTTGTTTTATAAAAACGACCAGTAGTCGTTTTTCTATTTGAGCCGTCCGATTTAATCTTAACAGTTAACTTTTTTCGACTCTATCAATTATGGTATCATGCACCGAACATCCTTAACCGTTGAGATTAAATCAGACGGTCTAGATCTAAAAACGACCAGAGACAGAGGATCTCGTTCCGTAGTGACCCAAAGCGGCTAAATCATGTTCGTCAATTTCTTGCTCTGAGCGTTCTTCTTGATTTGTGAACTGTTCTCTGCAATTCGGACATCTGATTTTGAAAAAATGTTCTATCCTTCGGTCGGCGATTGAATCAATCTTCTGCGTGTAACTTTAGTGAAGCTTTCTGTACAATTTAAAGTTTAAATGTCCTACCGACCCTCTTAATACGTAAGTTAAATGTTATGGATTTTTAGATAATTAAAAATGATGATATCACACATTTATATATATCTTTTGATTTGATTTTACCCTTAATCATAACTCAATATCTTGAATTTTCTTGTGTTTTAGGTCTCATGTGTAGAAGTTTTGGTACTGCTCGGGTTTTTTTATTTTGTAGAAATTTGGAGGAAAATTAGTGAAATTTGGCCCTCAAAACATGGACAAATGCTCCGATACGGTCTAATAGGGATTTTCATATATACATTTCAACTCATATATACATTTCAATTCAGTTTAGACCCTTAATTAGTTTTAATTTCACGTGTTTTTAACTTAATTTACTAACATTTAGATAGCTTTGATTTCTTTGAACAGTTTGGATTTACTGCGCTGCACGCACACCACGCGACATCATATTTGGATCCCAATTATTGTTCATCTTATTTGTTAGAGTTTGGACGAAATATATCTAAGTACAAAGTTAGATATACCGTTATGCGGAAGCCTTGGATCGATTATGACTTCTTTCACGTCGTGTTGGACTGTTTGCCCCTCATCTTCACACACCAGTGAGAATAGACCACGTGGAACACGAGTCTATCTCTATATCCACAGTACAAATGCCTTGGACTCGCTGCACAATCACGAGGATAACCGTCGTGACCGAAACACTCCTCTCGAGTGCTTGATTTTGTATTAGATGCACAAAATCAAGATGGTGAAACTCTCCCTCTTTCTCCTTACTCTCTTTGTCTAAAAAACCACACTTCAAAAGAGTTTGTAACGTCTCTTTTATAAGAGGCATATAGATTAAACAGATCAAACACTCTTTCCTAAAAAGGTATCAGTCTATCGACTCAATCAGCGACCCACTGATGATATAAACGACCCGCTGAACTAAGTCTTCACCATATAAAACTAACAATATTTTATACTATTTTTTTTCTGCATCAAATAAACTTATCATGTGAACAACGCAACTTAATGTAGTTCTGGGTCAATTTTACGCTCCAAATTCTTTACAGACCTAATCATATTCATTAACCAATGAACGCATCGCGAGAATGATTAGAACTAGTTCTATTCTCGCGCATTGCGCGATGCGTTCAAATCTGAATATGCAGCGAAACAATTTCTTAATGAACATGAATATGTTATGAATGACATAAATATAGTAGAATATATACTTTGTTAAATTGTAAAATATTACGTTAATCAAATGTATGATTATTGTTAACAATTAAAAAAATGATATTAGTTCCAAATTAGCTAATTAACTTTTCAAACAATGCAATCTTGACACAAAACAGATACCAGTTCCAACACCAATCACAAATTATCCAAGCAAATGTAAATAGTAAATTGATGGAACTATTTTATACTTTTTTAACTTCAAAACATTTCCGTATAAAACCGAACATAGTTATTACAATTTTTCCAAAAAAAAAATCTATTATACAAAGAGGAACAACAATCTATTAAACAAAGAGGAACAACAATCTTATCTCTCAGATGACAGTACTTGATCATCAATCAAATGAACAAAATCATCTATTACGAGTTTACGACATATTCCCCAGAAAATATGAAAATCCACCAAAAAAATCAATATTCCGAACTGAAGCTGTTGTGACAAAATTTACATGCATGAATTTGCCATCACTAAGGTTGACAACTACCTCGCACCCAGCATTTAACTTCTCAATAATCCTGCAAGTTAATAGCACAATATCTCAAAATCCTAAATAGCACAATTTAATCTTTGATTAGTCTTAATCATTCAATTGGCATAACAATAAATTAGCCGATTATTACTGAAAAAGTATACCCCTAGATCTCAAAATGCCCAACATGCAAGTACAAATAAAATAGAAACAAAAATTGAACCTACTGGCTTTAGCTGATTGATTCCATGAGCTTCCAGTTTTTGGTCCCGCTTCTTTAGTAGAATGAATGGGTCGGTAAAAACAATAGAGAGATGAATGGAAGCAACAAACAGATGGAAAAAACTGTATAGATAGATTAAAGTGCATCGATAATTTATACAAATATAGGGGTTGTAAAGTTTAAATTTTATCACCTGAAGTGCATTGATAATTGAGACGTCATTCAGAGCAGCAAGTTTAAAATTATCCACAAACATGAGACGACATTTATGGAAAAGCCTGTATAGTTTTAAATCAGCAAGGCATATATTTTTTGGAGCATGCAGTAATTTTTTGGATATGTGCCTATCAGTGCTCCAGAGCATGCAGCACTCTTTTGGAGCATTTCAGTTTGAGCATGCAACAATCTTTTGAAGCTATCCTCTATAGTTTCAATCTGAAAGATGAAAAAACAGATTAGCAAGTCTTATAAGTGCATTTATCTTATGAGATGACATTTATGAGACTGGCCATACAAAATCGAGATGCAATATCATGTCTAAGAGTTTTGTTAAATGAGTAGGTTTGCTAACAGCATATCATTACTACAATCGAGCCGTAAAAGTATACATGTGACTGTAATTATTCAGAAAATACAACAAAAACTGAGGAAGATAAATCACAGAAAAAGATGGAATAAGACTGGAGTTGAGACAAAGAGCAAAAATGGTTATACTACTAATTAACTAAAAATTGAAAATGATAAACAACGTATTAAGATATTATTAACAAAATTACAAAGGAAAATTTAGGGCCTTACATTTGAGATTAATGATCAAATTAATAAAGACTACAAAATTAATTTATCATTGCAAAAAACCTGAACATCGTAGGCTTCCAAAAGCATCTGAAAGATTTGTTTTTATTTATAGCTATACTAATAGTAATGAATAAAAGTCACTGTTAACTTAAAAACATCACTGATCCAGTGTAATTGAATCTTGAGTAATATTATTTTTTTTCAGTTAAGCAAACAAATAAAGAAATGAGCTTTTAAGGTCACATTTTGTTTAATTGATATCCTTCGTTATATCATCAAATAAGACTATGTCAAAGAAATATAAAGTTGAGCCAGATATCTATTTTTTAGACACTTTATCCGTTTCTTTACTTTACTGGTTTCCTTTGTTTTTTTTCAATACTGAGAGCACAAATTAGAAAAAAAAAATCCAACAAAAAGTCAATTTTCAATTTACCTTTCATCCTTAGATTCACTCCCCGAGATAGCCAATCCATAGCAACCTGTTTAATTTAATTCTTGCTCTCCAGACCTATTCAAGTGAAATCACCAATACAGGCTGCCCTTGTAGAATACCAGAAAAATAAGCAAGATGAACCTCCATTAGTCTGATATTCATTACTCCAAATAATCATTCCGAATAGAAATTCAATATAAAAAAATGTAAAACTGACCAGCAAACAAAACATGACAAACTTAATTTTTAACCTATACAATGGAGCCTTAGTTACTTTAGATATTCTAAATCTAAAACCCTACCTTTCCATTTGGCAGCCTTATATATAATGGAACCTATATAATGGGGTCTTTTATTGATCGTCTCTGAAATTGGAATTAGAGACTCTGACATAATCAAACAATAGCTATGTTCATACAATCAACGTTTTACACAATTTTTTTTGCTTATACACATGCAGACAAATTTATGATACCCAACATAAGAAAATGCATATAGAATATTATTGAAGGCCTAAATAGAGCTAGATATGTATTGCATGAAGACTTGAATTGGCTTTTGTTAGAACCATGCCGAGTACATTAAGCAAGGCTATAGTAAAAAACCAAGCATAGTTGGCAGACAAATATTGTGTTATCTAAACAAAAAAATTTAATGCACACTCTTTAAAATTCGAGTAATCTAGAAGACAAAATCTACAATCACTTTTCTTATACTTGAAATTCTAGAGGATATGAATTAGAAATCTCACTAAATATTTAGATTCATTGCTATAAATCCAGAGAAAGATAGCATAGAAAATCACCACTTTAGAGCATTGTTGATCTGTCTTGCTTTTTCTTCTCTACTCTTCTTCCAGGATTTATTGTTGGCTCATGCATATTTATTCTTCTATGTCCCTTTTTTTCTTCTGAAATTATAGAATTGACCCAAATAGATGCGAATGATGTTATATTACATATAAAAAATATTCACAAAGTGAACTATAAAAAAGGTCATGATGCTGAAATGACATGATATAAATACTTACAACTTGTTCCTTCTCTCTTCCTCTGACTGAACAGCTTGGCATGATTTAGAGCTTTACAAAATGGCCATCTTTTTTAATCAAGAATAATTAATAATAGTAGAGCAATAAAATATCAAAAATGAGAAATATTACACCAAAGGATATCAATAAAACAAATGTGACCTTAAAAGCAGTATACTGCTCAAATTGTCCATAAGCATTATACAGTAAGATGCACACAATAATAGAGACATCCACAGTAAAAAAAAATAGACATAAATAATAGAAGACATTTCATCAATATTTACCTCTTTTTTTTGTCCATTTGAGTTATATTTTTGTACTCAAATCGATAAGACTGATGTATACTTTTAAGAAATAATTCAGTTTTGGACGAAACATTTTTAAGGGAAAAAAAACATGATTGAAGATCGCCTGACCAACAAATTGTATTAAAATTAAAAGATACGCAATAATTATTCCATAAAAAATAAAAGTAGAAAAAATATAAAATAAAGAAAAGAAATAACAAAGTTGAAATTATAAGTAGCCTCTCTACACAGAAAAGAGAAAAGTGCTTTGGAGGAAATAATAATTCATATAAAATGATTACCTCATTGTGCATACAAAGGGGCAAAATGTACAACTAACTTATTCACTTGATGAAACCTGCACAATAAAGAAAAATACAGAAGTCAAGCACACTGAAAGCAGAAAAAAAAATTCAACCAAATTCACTGAGCTCAAATCGACACTGTAGAGGAAATCATGCATAAAAGAGAAAAAGGGAGAGAAAGAAGGAACCGACTAAGGTTGCAAACTGACATCAGAGGTGGTCGAGATCGGGACTGGCTTTCCTCGTGGAGCCAAATAAGAAAGTTTGACGGCAACGTTGACATCGAGCGCATCCCAAATTGCAACAAATATAAAAGAAACAAATTTTACCTCAGAATACAAAACTGTTACAAATATTCTTTATTCCTTTGAATAGATATTCAGCTATTTTCTTTCTCTGTCGAAAATAACATACGAATTAGCATCCACTAATATGCCCGTTAATTCCATATTTTATATGCACGCACAAGATATTTCTAAAAACTTACTTGCAGGTAAAGGTTACAACCTCCAAGCTCCTTTACAGCCAACAACAATCTTTCTCCATCAGTAACCTATCATACTATTTACATACACAAATGACTAATGAAGTTAACTTATACCAAAACAAAATTTGTCACATTCTTCTCATCAAGAACAGTATTGGCTATTTGCAATATAGTAGTAACTGCAAAGGGAGAATCAACTGACCTCATAGTCAGCACCAACTGACTTGATATTAACAGTCTGAATTTCATTATGCTTGGCCCAAATAATTTTACCACTGCTATCCATGCTAGCTACTGGCTACTCACGCCCAATTTTTATCATGATGGTTCCTTCATCATAGCCAATCACCATTCTATGCCAAGAAAGAAAAGTATTTCTATAATTTGCAAGTATGTTACTTTGATGTAATAATAGATGACAGCTTTCTAAATTTAAAATTAACCTTCTAGAGCCTTTTAGGTAGCCAACAGCCCAAGCACGCTCAAGGCCATAATTCAAAGTGTTTTCCGACCTACAAAATCACATGAAGCATTATTACCAGAAAGAAGTATTAGTATGTTAACTCTTTATTTGACTCCTTTTTAAAATAACCTCCCTCAATTTTTTGCTTTGCATTTGTTTAAAGAGTTTGCCCGTATAATTGGCCTAATCAAGCCTTACGACACAGTTGGATCCAAAAGTAAAAAAGATAATTCCAGCACAAACCGTGCCACATAATTTTGAAACAAAAGAAAAACTACAATAAAATCACACTGATAAGTAGTGGAATGCCAAATACGAACAGTGCCATCTTCTGACCCAGTAATTATTATGGGAAGCTATGGGTGGAAGCATATAGCTGTGACATTGTCAGTGTGGCCTTCGAGAGTTTGCACGCAGCTCTTAGTTTGGTAGTCCCACACCTTATTCACCAAATACAGAAAATAGATAATTAGTGAAACAGACACAAACAAAGGAATGTCAGTACTTATAATGGATGATTATCTACAGACCTTGGCAGTGTTATAATCAGAGCCAGTAATAAGGTAAGGCCTGTCACCACCAGTGAAGTAATCAACACAGTTCACGCCTTTAAGATGGGCATCCAATGTGAAATTTGGATCCGGTGAGCGGTGAGCCCAAATTTCAGATCTGAAAAAGGCAAACCAAAGAAAAGGAAGAAAGTTTGTGAAAAAGGCAAAACATGAAAGTTGTTGCTAAAAAAAAATTCCCTGTAATTTCTTCTGTACTCTGTGAATTGTGATATATTTTTTCGTCATTATTTTGGAGGAAATTTTTGACCTAATAGAGATGGTAAGGGAAAACCAGAATAGGGAGGACAATTGCTAAAAGTGCAGGTCAATCGGTGCTCATTTGAAAGAGAAGGAACCGACCTACTCATTTGTGACACTGGCATTGCGAGATGAGACCGGAGACCACCGGGATTGACGGAGAAGAGCAACAGCACATCTCTCTTTCACTTGGGAGGCGCGCTGAAAGGATCTGGATCGAGATTGGCGCTGTGGAGAGAATGTGGAGAATGTGAGGCGATAGGAGAGGATGCATCAGACTGACGTGAGGTGAGCAGCAGAGCAGGTGATGAAAATCAAAGAGACATGGTTTGCGTGGAAAAAGTGAAGATGGAGACAGAAAGAGAGGATTCTCCTCTTCGCTGCACAGAGAAAGGTACTTACTCAAATGAATGGTTCAGACGAAGGAACGAAAATGAACGGCCAGGATTGCAGAACTGTTCTTTCCACAGTAACTCACGTGCATCTCACGACACGCAAAATGTATATGTTTCTAATGTCCAAAGAACTGTGCTTCTGCATCACGAGTGTTTACAAAAAATAATAATAACAAAATCGTACTTAGAGTTGGGAGAATAAGAAGTTATTAGTATTTATTCATTTTAAGATTAGACATCAGCTTCTGCAGCACGAGTGTATTAAAGAATTGTTTTTTTTATACCAGAAAATATTGTATGATTAGATGGGGCAATAATAACTTGATAAGCCATATAAGTATCAACGCATTTTAGTAATAAGATATGCATGTGCTACTGCAATAAGAGTGTATTAATGAAAAAGAAAAATTGTAATTGGATGGGACAGTATTAAGTCATAAGTATTATCTCAATTTTAAAATATAGACGGTGCTTCTGCAACACGATGGTATTAAAAAATTGTAGCTGAATGAGAGAATAATGAGTTGTAACTTGTAAGCGTTTACTCATCTTAATAATTAGTCCGTGCAATCAGAAAAACCATCCAAAATAATTATTCGTAAATATTAGTTTTAATGTTGGTTCATAAATGGAGGGGTATTTGAGCAATTTTTTTATCCTAATGATGCAGAGAGCAGCCTAGAGAGGAGGAGGAGCCGGAATGCAGGAAGAAACTGGGGAATGGCACATAAAAATGTAGGATTTGTGTTTCCTCATATAGACAAAACTCCATTCATTTTTTTATTATTATATATCTCTATCTCTATCTCTACTATATTAAAAGCACCAATGGAATTATGTAACATCTCAGGATACAATCTTCATCTGAACAATCTACATCGTTAATGATCAATTCCGATTAATCTATACCATTAATCGATTAAAACAGCGACTTGATCAAGGGTTCAGATTATATCGCAGAACGAAGATGTATTTATACCTTTGATCGGAAATTCGGAATGCGCAAAAAAACGCGAGCGGAACGAATGATCGCCCATAGATCCACGGACCGCCACCCTCACATCATACTCCAGTCGACTATCATTCTGTAGTCGTGACTTTTCGTTTCTCTCTCCCATCCCTAAATTAATTCTTCTTCTTTAGCGAGAGATCAAATCATGGCTACGGTTGCAATTTTTCTCAGGATCGATTGAGACGAGCAGTTTCTTCAGTCGAGTGAGCCGCGTGACTGCCATCCCGCGCTTCTCCGCACCATTGCCACCTCCTCCAAACTCGATCCCCTCTTCCCTTTTCTACAATTAAATCTAGGTTTTAATGCCTCTTTGTCACCTTCACTATTTCCTTTTCTGCCATTGTTGTAACTTGAAATAGCGGCTTCTCTCGCCTCTCTATTTCTCCATCAGATGAACCCTCGCCAAAGGCGATCCGATCTCCTCGCATAAGGCATTCGAATCAGAAAACTCCTCTCTTGCACCTCAGAGTACTCCTCTATCACATTCTATTTTTTTTTCCTTTTTCTTTTCTTTCATGTGTTCTTGATTGTAATTTTGAAAGTTGACAATGAGTTCTACTGTTCGATTTGTATTTGTTAGAGATATGTCCTAGAAGCCAATCATATTTGGCTACTTCTATAGTTTATGTTATTGATGATGTCAGATCATTTGTTCCTTGATTTATTAATTGACAGTTCATTCAGGTTGAGGATCTGAATTGTAGATCACTGCAATTCATTTATGTTTAAATGACAATAATAAATCAGAAAGGTGCATAATCTTGATAATTAACAAGGAACATTAATTATCAATAAACTTAGTATGCAAGTTAAGTGACGATTGAGTTCTACAAATCATAGGTAAGGTGTTACCAGCTTAATTGCATATGTGTATGTTATAGAACATAGTACAGGACTTGACCCCACGAAATAAATATATGGATTGTGTTACGTGTCATTATTTACTTCGTTATGATTTTGGTTCTAAGTTTGAGATGATTATCTTTTCCACATGAGGATAGGTTCTATAAATCTTGTCTACCGCTGATTCCTGATAAGGGCTGCTATACGGACTTGATTTAAGTTCTCTTGAATTGTGCGGGGAAAAGCTAATTATCAAGAAAACCGTATATCCCTCATTAATTCACTTAGTGAGTGACGATATTTGTTTGGACCCCTTGATGGAGATAGACTGTTTGCTAGCAACTGATACAATTATCTCTAGATCAAGAAACGTATAATCTGCAAGAATGATACGTTCCTATCTTGGATTATACGATGATATCGTGTGACATAAGAATCAAAATAGAGAAATACTTTTATTCTCTTATGCAGGATTTAAATACTATAGCATTACATTATTTATGCGAATTGGAAATCATAACTTGTTACTAGATACCGCTTATGATTATTGAAAATTAAATAACGATTTAATTCAATGTCCAACATTGCATAAATCCTCAAAGGGTCACACATAATAAGGTGTTTAATAATACGTGCGTTATTTATTTATTTGCAACAGTGAGTATTGCAAAAATATGATAAGTTAATTAATTAATTATATACCGTTGTGGACCGTTATAATTAATTAAGTCAAATGGATCATATTGAAATAATTTAATGCATTGACTAATTCCATATTAATTATTAATAAGTTAATAATTAATTATAATCAACATATTTATTTATTTGAGCTAATTGGGCCTTTAATTAAATTGTTTTTTAAAAGTCCAATTAAAGGTGTAATAGAAGAGATAATTAAATGGATTGGTTTATGGGCCAAGACATGGCTCAAGGCCCATGAAAAAGTCAGCAACCATAGGGGTAAAATTGTCTTATCAATTTTGCAAGAGAGTTAGGTCATGAGGGATATAAATAGAGGTGTTCCTTGGGAGAAAATCCTAGCCTCCATTGCATTTTCTCTCTCCATTGGTCTTTGGCCCAAATCCAAAAAAGAGGAAGAAAATTTTCAGATTTTTCCCTCTTCCCTCTTCTCTTTCCCACCTCCTAGCTCATGTGTTGAGCAAGCTTTTCACTTAAATTAAATAGTAGAATTGATTAGAAGAAGGGAAAGCTTAGAAATTAGTTTTGTTCTCCAAATTACTAGCATAATTTGTTGAGAACTTGATTAATACCTTAGTGGACTCGAGGCGGCAGCCGTCAACCTTGGTGGAGGTGCGGAGAGCACGCCATCGATTTCTAAGCCGTAGGATCGAGTCTCTTGCTTGCAATATCAAGAGAGGTATAATTTTCCTACTCTTCTCTTTGTGTGTGAATGCTTAAGCACTAGATCCTTATGTGCATGTGTTTTTGATTGGTTAATTGAGTGTAATTAAACTTAAAATTAAAAATCATGCACTTTTTAACAGTATTTTGGGTGCAAATCTTTTGTTTTTTCTTAATACTTATTCAACTGCCTACCTTTTTAATAAACGAAATTGATTCAAACTAGTGTTATTCTCGCGCGTTGCGCGATGCATTTCTATCTGAATATGTGACGAAACGATTTCCTAATGAGTGTGGATATGTTATGGATTACATAAATATATTTGCATATATACTTTGTTAAATTGTAAAACATTGCGTTAATCAAATGTATGATTATTGTTAACAAATGATGAAGAGAAATTATATCAGTTCCAAATTAGCTAATTAACTTTTCAAACAATACAATCTTGACACAAAATAGATACCAGTTCCAACTCCAATTGCAAATTATCCAAGCAAATCTAAACACTAAATTGACAGAACTATTTTATACTTTCTCAACTTCAAAATATTTCCATATAAAACTGAACATAGTTATTACAATTTTTCCAAAAACGTCTATTATACAAATGAAAAAAGCCAAAAGATTGAAATGATTGAAGGGCTAAATTGAAAAAGGGAAGGAAAAAAAATATGAAAAACGTGGTCAGTTGTAATTCGAGTAAAGCATTTAACATTATTTAAGGAACCAAGTGATGAGAGTGAATATGTAGTACAACTGATGAGATAATTTTAAGCATGACAAAGACGTACAATTGTCATTTCTAAAGTAGAACTATCATGCTAGGTTGAGTATTTCTTTAAATAACCGAGTGTCATTACTACTTGTATATACTCTTACGCAAACATCTAGAAGTCAAAAGATTCAGATTGACATATCAAAATACTAAAAGTAATGCAATTTAGATTTGTTGCAGGATATGGCGTCTACATGAACGTAAAATAAATTAGGTTGCAAGATATGGGATCTACTTTCTTGTGTTCTATCCAACCAGGCTGTGCATCCTTATTTTATCAAAATTAAGTAAAAGCATCCTTATTGGAGGTCACAACAAAAAGAGGATAATCTCAAATGACTCAATCGATCACCTTAAAAGCTGATGATGAAGTACCTCTAAGATGATTAGTTAGGCTGAAGCTCTGCTACTTCCTCAAAGGCATGTGTTGATATTGTATCAGTTTGTACATTTAAAAAATAATTCAACATTCAAATCCATCAAGTAGACCAAAAATTACAAATTAGAAATATCGATAGAAAGATAGGTATTCATATCTTGTTCCCTTAAGAAAAGTATCAATAAATAGATATAACATAAAATAAAAACACTAATCAACCAAAAAAATATGTTCCAAGTTTATTATTGCATAATAGAATGCATCAAATAAAATTATTAATAGCTACCTCTTATACAATGAATAAATAAAAAACAACTCTTGACAATCATCTCTGTAGAACAAATATATGGTCACCCTTTGATTAGGCAATGGTGTACCTAAAATTAGCATTGCTTCCATAGACATTTTTCTTTTTTTTTTTTTTTTGCAAAAAGTAATCATGTAGGCTACCATTTCATTATATATAATGAAAGAAAGGTTTATTACAAACAAAAATTAAACAAAAAACAAAGCACTGTCCCTCCTAGCTCATGAGTGCAAATGCAAAATAAGTTCAAAAGCAGAAACCTAAAATTGCCTGGTATACTGTAAATAGATTCCCATCCCTGATTCAGCAAAAAAAAAAATGTTTCAATTATCTCTTAGTTGAAAGACATGCATGCGCACTCAAAACCCTTCAACTAATTGTGATCCTCTCTAAATGAAAGCATCAAATAAACAATCTATAGTGTAAATAGTCGAATAGAAAGCTTTGAGAAAGTAGGATTAATCTCAGAAACAATAATCTCATATTTTGACCATATTCATTAATCTTAAAAATTTCTGACCAATTATCAGAGAACATTGTGAAAAAGGGCTGCACAGAAAAAAATGTTATATCTTATTAAAAATTACCTCTTCAATGGGATTTTTTCTATGGCGCTACAGGACTCTCATGCTTCTCTAACATAGCATGTACATAACCTACGAAAACCAAATTTTATTTCATTCAATATTTTTTTTCAAGCTTTTATTCTAGATAAAAGCTTGCTATCGACAACATGAGCCAACTCTTAAAAGAGTAATCCCAAAAATAAATAAATTTCTGGTGGCATACAGTTATTTCAGTAGCGTTATCGACGATAAATGAGAAGATGGATGAATGTTCCTACCTTACACGGTGGTGAGAAAAAACAAAAAATGATGAATCACTTGTATTACACTGTAGTTCAAAGATAATAGCCAACCCCTGCATATTACAAATCATTAGCTTGCAGTATTTGGATTCTTCATATACACATATAATAATATTACTCAATTTTAATCCCATACAAAGCTTTCTTACACAGGCAACTTAATTATCCTTAACTCTTTGGAACTAAAGAGCTAAATAGATGCATGATCAGCTTGAATAGTTACGACTTCAGTTCTTATAGCAAAAAGTACAACTGAGGGTGCACCTTAATCCACCCTTATTCCTACATAGTTTATCAGTCTATACGAACATAATTACTCATGTGATTCTAAAGATGCAAATGAATCTTAACCTGAATCCAATTCCTACCAGAATCACCATCATGTCATCCACTGCCAATAGTAGTGTAATATATTATCCTTATCATTTTCCGGAACGATAGAAGTTGAAAATTGAAAACAAAATTGGCTGACACATCACATTAGTGGTTTAAATTCCCTTTTGCAAAAGTGTATCAACTCTATTGGGCTCTTGTTTATCTTTTACAATGAAGGACTAAAAATTAGTTGAACGCTGACATTCAATCATGCAAATCAAAGAAAAGAGCAAGGAGTCAATGTCATAACTTTTTATGAATTATAGACTACCTCACTTTATGGAACTCCCTGGACATGGCAAACTGAGCATATATTCAAACAGCTTACTGTCATTGTTGCCTGTGCATACTCCATTAAAACACCTAGAAGATATCAAATGGTCAAGATCAACATAAACTAAACATACTAATAGATAAGCTGACCAACCAGAGTCGTTGTTCCATGTAATATCTCCAAGAATGTATATTTTCAAAAAAACAAAATAGCATAAATCAAGCATTAATGTGTTGAAAAAGAAATTTAATTTCATTTTAAGTAAGAGCTCAAACAATGTAAAGTGTTGACATAACATCAATTCCTTTTAACAAATAGAATTCTTAAAATAAAAAAGAAAATACCTTAAATTATTCACCATATTCGTAAAGAATTTTTCAAACGACTTTGTTGTCTCTTTTCTAAGCTCTAAATGCCATCAAAAAGCGAATTTTTTTGTTTAAATATGAAAGAAACTGAAGAGTATTCTAAAAAGTACCTTGCATAATGGCTAAAAGAAAACCAAAAACAAAGACAATATCTGATGTGCATGGAAAAAGTTAAATCAACATAAAATAATCAAGAAATCTACCAACAAAAAGGAGCCACTTGAATTAAATCTACCATAACAGCTGATATCATTCTTAAAAGAGCCAAAGTTCAAGAACTGAGAGAGAATAGTACATCATAGTGATGAGGGACATAACCAAAACAGGCCTACAGTAATCTCCAAAAGCTCCAAATTTGCAACCAAGCAAGCTGCAGAAAAAAGTAAATAAATAAGAAAAAATATTGAGTTCAAAATCAACTGTAAATGCACAATTGTAGACGAAATCATAAAGGACCTAAAATTTACTACTTGAGCAAGAATATCAGAATAGAAGATGGGAACTCGCTAGAGACAAAAAGGGAAGACAATGAAATTGAGAGGTCAAAGAAGGGGACTATGAGCCAGGGCAGCTGGGATCGTGAAGATTGCGCTTTCTCCTTCCTTTTTTCATTGTTTTGATGCCAATATCCCAACCCTTAATCACTTGCTGGGATCATGATCATAACATATTAAATGTAAAGCAAATCATAAAAGTAAACCCATACCTAACCACTGTGAATTGCTATAACATAAACCTATAGTTAATGCGCATTAAAATTATTAACATTAAAGCAAGGAAATAAATTCTTACCTTCTCCAAGATTGAACTTGAAAGGAGTTCCACGATCACGTTTCAGTTAAATTTAGTGCCATCAAGCAGTGTTCCAGAATAGTGCACTATAACTAAACAAAGAAAAGAGATCTATCATCAGATCTCCCTAATTCACACTCAACCAACAAACAGAAAAAGAAAGAAAATCAAAAGGAAAGAAAATTTCTCGATCCAATCATCAGATCTGCCTAATATATTGCGTAAGCTATTTCTTTGAAACTGGAGAGGAAAAAGTAAAGAACTGGAAGGAAAACCTCCATTGATGAACTTAAAGAAAATCCAGTCTAAATGGGTTTCTAAAATCGGAACTTGATCGCTATGATCGCTCGTTGTCCAGGCAGTCGAAGTTGATTCGTTGCCAAAATCGAAACTTGCCTGAAAAATAAATAAAAGATCCACTCATCAGATACTAATATAATGGCTTTGTTGTACAAAATACATAGTAATAACATAAGACATTAAAGAAGAATGAATATAGTAGCTGATTTAATGACTGTTTGCTCTAATTACCTTTTAGAACCAAAATTTTAGGACCAGCTTGAGGTAACTAAGGTCTGCATCGTGAGATCTGAAAAAGAGAGAAATAGTGAGATAATTACCAAAGAGAATATCTAATGCAACTATTTTGAAAGAAAAAAAAATACTGACGTTCTCTCACAGAAGAGGAAACTCCAAAGTAGAGTGCAACGACATGGCCAACCACCTCCAAAAACCAACAAATTTCAGAAAAAAAAAGTGAATTAACAACCTAAAATTTTGGCAAATTTTCACTCAAGGAAAAAACCTTAAAATCGATCGTTCAGAAACATAAATCAGAGATCACCGCGATTTAAAGGCGGGGAGAGGTAGCGGCAGTTTCTATTTTGGCTTGATCTCATCTAGAAAAAATTTCAACAATTGACAAAGTGAAACTCACAACCAAAAAATTTGGCAGATTTTCGCTCAGGAAATATGAGAGCAGTCGAGACTTGAGAGAGAGAGAGAGAGAGAGTCGAGGGGAAGCGAAGAGGCAGGCAGACGAAAGACGGAGAAAAAGAGCAGAGAGAGGAGGAATAGGTCGGGAGAAGTCTCTACTCTCTAGAAACCCTCTTCAGAAGAGCGGCTGAGATTAAGCAAAGAAAAATGGACGAACGGGATGAAAACACTGTACTAACTACAGTTCCACGTGGAGCGCACGCCAGACAAGCTTTATATAGTTTTAATTGTTACAAATTAGAAAGGTATAAAGAGTCTCAATCTCAGTCTTCCATTTTTTTTTCTGTTATACTTCCATAAACAAATAGTCAGGTCTAATGGTTGAATTTTTATTTTTTATTATACTTCAGGAATTGTAGTGACTATTGGCATTTTTGTAGGTTTACATTTCATTAGTAATTTAATATTAATGTTTCTTATGTTTTCAGAATCTAATATAACATATGAAGATGAAATTGGCTATACCCCACGTGCAAGACATGACGATGATTCACCCAGGATAGAGGTACTTGATGTATTATTTTTTGTTTATTCTGTTGTAAACATTAAATTTTTTTGAACCATTCAAATACAGGTGGTACTGGTATGTACCTCTTTGCTGGTCTTTGCCGGACCTGTTAGTCTGGTAAATGTCCATACTGACTGGTCAATCAACCAAAGAGTGAAGCATTAACATGAATTAATTCATTTCATTAATTTCTGAAGTCATCAACTCCTAGAAGAAGCATCGCAGTCGTAGCCCAAACAGGTACGAGTACCGAAGTAGAAGGAATGGAGATTATAGTGACAGGGTTTCCCGTAACAGTCGAGAGGAACAGGATCGTGAAAGATCTCTCTCAGTTTCATATCCTAGCAAGCGAAGCCGCCATGATCATTCATCAAGAATGCCAAGTACTTAAAACATATCTTATATTTTGTTAATATTTTCCATGTGTATAATATGAACCCCCTTATTTTTTTCTAGACATTAGCTAGGAAAAGTAAAGAAATGCAATTTGAAATGGAGAAAATTAACATTTAGAAAAGATCTGCACATTCAGACAGACAATACCTGGTTCATACCAATAGCAACCAGTATCTACCATCTTAATTATCTAGGACCTTAGTAGATGCATCCTATCATGTTCTAGAACTCTTATTGCGAAGCCAAACTGGTGTACCATGAAAAGACAATTATCACTCGCCATTATATTTCTCTTAAGCAGGTCGGTCAGAATGGGATGGTGTGAGGTGGGAATGTGACGACACACCATGAAGAGATGACTATAGAGACAGCCATCCCTCTTCATCAAGAAGGCATCATAATTCAAACCCATCACCATCTCCATTGTTGGCTGTGGCATCCCTAGATGCTCGCTTGGTGTCCCCTTGGCATGGTGGCCATACCCCTCATGCTTCCCGAAAGTTCTTTTTTGTTTTATTGAATTTTATTTTGGCAAATATGCAGGGATGCAGCCTTGGAAAGACTTGTTGTCGCCTCACTTACAAATATGGGCAAAATCTTGGTTGAAGAGGTTCTTCGAATTTCAGAGTGGTGAGGTGCCAGTTAAATATGTTAACATAATCCAATTTGATGGGTATTTATTATTCTTCATCTAGAGTTGATCTTCATACTGGTTTTAACTGTTATTATGGGGTTATGCATGTTAATAGTACATAAACACTGGTACCAAAAACTATGGATGGAGTAATGGTGGATTTTAGCTTTCAATAATTGCTCTTTGAGTTCACCTCTCTGTCAATTAATACACAACTCTCTGCCGTTACAGGAACTTATTAGGAAGAAGATCGCTAATATTAGCGCTATTAGAGCAGTTGTTCCAAGTTTTATTTATATTATTGACTTTTGCGGTTGTTGCGATACTTGAATTTATTTATTGTAAAAATTGTAGGTTTCCAAAGGGAGTTCCATGGTTAGAATAATTCCAGCTATTCCAATGGGCTGCCTCAAAATATGGTGAGGAATTTTTTTTTTTTGAACTTCCTTGGTTTATCCAGTCACAATGTTCATCTGACTGATAAAAGTTATCATAGTACTAATTTGTGAAATTTTTCCTTGTAACAGCACATGGATCCCCTGCTTGATGCCCTTTTAGATCAGATCTCTAATCCACAAAATAGAAAGAGTGAGTATCTTTCTGGTACTTTGCTCGAAAGAAATGATCAATTGGTTGGCTATCCTGGCAATGACAATAATCAACAAGATGTTGTGGCTAATATTATTGACTCCTGTTTTGCTGATCCGGATGTGTAATCGCCTGATGTAGCTGATTATTTAGAAAGTGCCCAACAGGTAATTGGACATCACATTGTACATATTTTGCTACTGGGTACAAAGTGCCTTTATATCCTTTATAATATATTGAATTAATTAAGGCAAGCACCATAGCAGCGGCAAAATAGTTTGGCTTGTCTGTAATATACCTTGCTTGCTAGAACCACTTGCATGCATATGTGCTAGTAAATTCATCTTATTTAAGCTCTTATAATTATCATTCATCATAAATGATTGATTTTTAATTCTAAATCATTCAGAAGAAATTTTCTAAAATAACATTTTTTAAGTATAAATGTAATTAGAGGGTTGCATGGAGAGGATAACACATTGAATGGTTATTGGGGTTTTAACATTTTCCAGATGCCAAAGCATTATGTTGTGATTATTGGGGTTTTAACATTTAAGTGTTGTGTTACTTAGCAATTATCACTTTACGTTGAGGAGCATTTACTGGTACACTGAATGCAATTATCACTTTATGTTAGTTTTCACACCATGTACACCGAAAGAAATTAGATTTGTAAGTTTAATTTATTACCGGTACAATTTAGATCATTAAACTATTACCGGAAAACAATTCTGTTCAGATTTGTAAGCACTGTTGTTGCTCCAGTACATGATTTGTAAGCACAGTTCAGATTTGGCAACATTTTGTAAATGGAGAACGAAAGTAATAAAGGGATATGTGTAAGGGTTTATATGCAAAATCTGTGCTAGCGGGTCGGATCTAAGATCCTTTTATTAGTTGGTTGAAGTTTGTTTTTTTTTTATTAATCTCTGTGAATACATACTTTTGAGACCTTGAGGCGACGGGAAGACGGGCTATTCGATGAGAAGAAGTGAGTTATAAAATATTACAACGTGAAGAAAGAATATCACTTTGAGGAGGGTTCCGGTGCCCACATTTTGGATGCCCCCAAATGCCCCAAAACACACTTTTTTACTACTTTTACAAAATATAAATTTGAAACTTCGAATCCAAACCGTTGATCTTATTCGATATAACTAGCGATGCATTTTAATATAAGTTTTATAATTTTTGAAGTTTATTTGATACTTGATCAAGAGATTGAAAATTGAACGAATGTATTAAATATGATAGATTAATTCTAATCTGTTCATATTTTAGCCTCTTGATCAAGTATCAAATAAACTTCAAAATTTATAAAAC
Source organism: Rhynchospora pubera (assembly GCA_028095005.1). Taxonomy (NCBI): domain Eukaryota; kingdom Viridiplantae; phylum Streptophyta; class Magnoliopsida; order Poales; family Cyperaceae; genus Rhynchospora; species Rhynchospora pubera. The sequence goes on along the minus strand of CM051459.1, from coordinate 59,100,246 downwards.
TTATATGAAAATGAATCGGTAGTTATATCGAATAAGATCAACGGTTTGGATTCAAAGTTTGAATTTTATATTTTGTAAAAGTAGTAAAAAAATGTGTTTTGGGGCATTTGGGGGCATCCAAAATGTGGGCACCGAAACTCTCCTCTTACTTTTTGTTCTAATTTTAATTTTAATACAAGAAAATTATCAGTTGTATCAAATAATATTTTTTTATGATGTAAACCGAGTTACCGAGGAGAGTGAGTTAAAATATTAAGCATGAAATGATAATATCAAGGATATATTATAAAAATATACCTTTCGTTCTAAATTTTATCTTTTGTAAAATAAAGATTTTTGCATCAAATATTCACGTAGCACGTTTTATTAAATGATAATTGTCTCTAAAACATAGATGATGTAAAATTGGAAATAAACTTATCCTTTGCATATATTTAATATCTTATTATTTTTACATGAATTTATCTAGATGCAAATGAATGCATATTTGATACAAAATTTGTAATATAAAAAGTGGATACTGATCAAGATAACTTTCACTTTAAAAATATTGTAAATTGACAACATATTTTTGTCAAATAATATTTTTAATAATATTTTCACATATTAAAGACAATGTGATGATGCAACACAAACACACTTAACTCTCGCATTATATGTACTCACACTATTCCAATAAACCCAGCCTCATCAACTACAATAGCGCCGATCGTCCAAAAATTCACTATGATCTTCTCCGCCCACACTATGGATGGGCACTGCTGATCCTCTCCGCCCACACATTAGGTGGACACTGCTGCTAGTTAAGACTAAATATGTAATCAAATAGAATAAGCAAATCATCGAACTAGTCTTTTCAAATTCATAAATTAAAACGTTAAGTGCTTCATATGTTATATAATAAAGAATAGGTATTCTATCGAAAAAATGATGACAGTCATCCATAATTTTGTCGTCACTTGTAATCCCTTAAACAAAATGAACACATAAAATAAACGACATGGTTATATTAGATAATCAAAATGAACATATAAAATAAATTAGTTTTGTCATTTCTTGTTTAGATTTTTATATACATATTTAATCTTTTTTTATTGAACATATTTATTTGTATGTATTCATTTTGATCATTTATATATTCACCTCGTCTATTTTATATGTTTGAGTCCTACTTCTATCCGGAACGAATAGGATTCTTGCGGGGAAGTAAGGGCTTGGCTTAAACGATACAGTTATCAATTTCCGTTCTCAAATGTCCTCACTAATTATGCATTGCCTTATCACAAATCTAAAAGAGTTTCCGAATGCTCTGTTAATTTGCATTCAGGGCATGAATTACCAGCCAAAATAGTACAGAACAACAGAAGCAAAATGCCATCAATTGCTTGACTACTTAGTCTCTTATTATACGCATTTACACACAAGGCTAAAATTTATTCCAAGCATAATTGCTAAGTTTGTTCCCCTTCAAATTTACAATTTCAAGTGCATTGTTTAACTACTGAGGATTTGGAGGACGACTATTTGCAGACGCAACCCTAGAGCCCCACTCGAGCAACTCTTTGCTAGTGTCATCTTTGTGCAAAATCACCTCAACAAAGCACAGACTATCCTTTTCATCTCCATTTATAGTTTCTATGGCCTCTAGCAATTCTTCCTCTGTGCGTACCTGTTAAAAAATTGTTGTGCCAGATAAGACAAACGTATGAATTTAGCTTCTTTATGAGACCATAGATAAGTATGTTGATATCAAATTATGAAAATAGTGCACACAGCATTAAGAAATTCTTGAAATCCAATATTAAGAAATAGAAACTAAAGTGATTAAAATATTAAAATAATAAGACAGTAGATCATATGTCAACAAAACGAAACAATTAAAAAAATGTTAACCTTCAATTAACCATTTTTCCAAATCGTAAAGCATGTCAATGCTTAAGTAACCAAAGAAAAAATGTGTCAGGCCACAAGCATGTCAACGTTCAGAAAATATACCAAGGATTAATTAGCAAAGTGTCTAAATATGAAATGGAATTGCAGAATTACCTTGCAGGTCCAACATTTGCCTTCTCCATTTTTCATGGCTTCTGCAAGAGCAGTGTAATTCCAATTCTTTATCACATTGTACGGGCCATCATGGATCTCTACTTCAATTGTATAACCACCGTTATTTAGGAGAAATATGATACTCTTTTGGCCGTTCCTTATCATGGTAGAAACATCTTGTGCTGTCACCTGTGTTGATTAAGAAAGCTCTTTTTTATGTATATTCCTTGTAAATTTGGAATTTTCATAGAATACGTACGTTCACAAGTGTTATTACCTGAAAGCTTCCATCCCCGATGCAAGCTATGACACGTTTATCTTGAGCAGCTTGAGCATAGCCAAGAGTTGCACCAACAGACCACCCAATTGAGCCATATTGCATCTGGAACTCGTATCTATCCCAAATATTACCAAATTAAAACTTACAGAAAAGTATATGTTTACTGTCGTAAAAAACAATAGATAAAAATTGGGCCGGGGAACAACCGAATTATTGACTTGGACTTGGATCTGAAATTTTCTGCAAGATCCCATTAGAATCAACTTCCAAATTATAATGGAAATTTAATTTTTGACAAAATGCCACTGGTTTTGATTTAGCTTCTTGTGTAAACACCTTTTTTGTATGTGCTATTGTTAAAAAAAAATATTTAACCTTTTAACCACAGAATTTGGTGTTCTCTCTTCAATCATCACTTAGTAAATAAAGCCAATGCTGGCATTTGGTTACTATTGGGTTACTCGCCGACCTTATGTGATTATTTGACAATACAAATTACAATTAAGAAATTGTAGCAGGGCACCTTTGGTTAAGAAGCACTTATCTCATAAATGATTGAACATTGCAACATTTTTTTTGAGGGTCGGGTGGCAAAGTACCACACCGGCAAATTTTATTAGAAAAAAAATATTTACAAAATTAGAAAAAAAAAATATTTACAAAAAACATTGCAACATTATGGTACTTTAATATTCCAAAGAATTTACTCCTCAACTCCAGTTCATTCTTTTTTCTTTCCTTAAACTTACCCGCAATTCTCAGGCAAGTGAAGCTTCTGACAGTTGAACCACGAGTCTCCAGTTTCAGCAATAACCGCTTTTTCTCCATTTAGCATATTCTACTCCATTCACAAGAGAAACAAATAATAACAAAAAAATAAGAAGAATAAGACAACCAGATAAAGAATTTTAGTGGTTATGGCATAAAATTTGTACTAGAATTGACTGATATAATATGGAAATAAATCAGCAAAATTTCACAATATTTGGTACATTTCAGTTACCTAACCTGACAAGCATGTCTACAATTCTGATATGAAAGGTGATAAAGTATGAGCGGACAAACCATTAACCAGAACACAAAAAGTAAAACAAGTGCCAGAACCAATAGAGAAAATTGACCTGGATGTGCTTAAAGAGGATATTGACCCGAATAGGCTCATGGTCTTCATTTCTGACAGGCATAGCTGGTGGTACATATATTCGGTTATAGTTCTCAAGTGCCGTAGTGTTCTTCTTGATTTTTGCAGCAAGAGCGGTGAAGAAATCAGCCATGAACACCCAGCCAAATGATGGCCCATTACCTACATTTGTTTGCCTTTTATCTGTCAGATTTAATATATATAGATTGACATTCATCGCATATATTAGAGCTCACAGATTAGCAGTGCCAGTGGAGCACTTGACTTCATGCACCAAACCAGTAAACCACAGACCAGAAACAGTATGGATTATGGAATACATTTTACTTTACCAGTCAAGTCTGAAAAAATAAAGCTCTTCTTATGTAAACTGAACTATGGACCTACAGTAACTGTTGTGCGTGTCAAGATATTTACTGGGCACTGGTCCCAGACGTGTGTACCTGCTTATTGGGTGACCTTTGATCATACCTATGGTAACCCTATTAGGCTGAACAATGATTGCCTTCTCCTTCTTAATCAATAATGAGTACCCAACGGTGCTATAATCATTAAAGATGGGCCCCGCAAAAAGATATGCATCGGCGGACTCAACAATCTCCCCACAGAAGTTCGTGCTGATGGCACCCCAGTAAGTGCCGACAAACTGTGGGTGGTGTTCTGGTACCATCCCCTTCCCAGATGGCATCACTGCTACCTATTTACAATTAAAAGGGAAAACCAATAGGAAGTTAATCAATATATCTTGAGATAAGATTACAGTTATTTTTCATGCCCCTTCTATATCCACAACACGAATAGCAAAATAGAATTGTTAGATTTGACCTATATTAATTGCTTTGTCTTGTAATTTTTAAGGCATAAAGAGCAAAGTTGTCAAATTTAACAGCAAAAGCATATTAGAGCCCTTATCCTAGGGACATACAATTTGATTAAACAAACCATTTTGGGTACCGGCAGCACATTTAGAAATACAGTGTCTGATTTTCAAATGTAGGATAAATTTCAGACGAATTTGCAGGAAACCAGTCAATTTCCAACCACATGCTGAGCCAATTAAATCGGCCAGAAAGATAGTGCATGGTTGGTGAATATAGAATTAAATTAATTTCCAACCACATGCTGAAACAATTCTGAATCTACCAAACCCTCAATGAAAACTACTACAGTTCGAAAAAGAAAAATTGCGCCCCTTCACTCTTTAAGATTTAAAGAAATTAGCTGGAAAACATTACCGGGTAACCGCATGCATCTGCGAGTTGTACAAAGGCTTTCTGGGCCTTGGCAACACGAAGCTTGGGCCCACCCACCAAAACAGGCTTCACAGCTCTACCCAGAAATGTGGCGGTTGCCTCGACTGCTGCCTCCAATGCAAGCTGGTTGCTCACCCTGTATTATTAATAGTGATAAAATATACTTGGTTAGATTTCTATGGACATTGTAAATTAATTGAAATTAACTTTAATAAAACTTGTTTTTCGTAATTAGTTACCGTTTTTGTGGTAAAAACATATTAGTGCACTACGAGCACTATAACTTTTTTTGGCTGCACAGAAGAGAATTGAAGAGAAATGAAACAAAAACAGAAAGTTACTTTGGTGAGAGAAAGTAGGGAACAGGCTCAATGCTGAAAGTAGGATGTGGGATAGCAGAGAGATTACAGCTGATGCTGATATATACTGGTTTGCTCTCTTTCAATGCAGTTGATATAGCAGTGTCTATTTGCTCATGCGCATCCTCCAAGTTGTTCACTACAACCTTGAAAAAGGTAAAAGAAACACATGTATAATTAAAACCTGAACCCTTAAAAGATAGTAGAAGTTAAATTAACCACCAGACCAACCAAAAAGAAACAAAAAAAGGAACCCTAAGAAAGAGAGGGGCCCAAAGGGGCCTTAAAAAAGATATCTAATTGTCATGAGCAGGACTGAAGAAACAAAGGGTCCCCATTTATACATACAATACTAAAATTCAGATAGGCCCTTGGTTTGAAATACGAAGAGATCTTTTACAAAAACTAAATCATATTGTCCATGATAGTAAAGTAGTTCAATTTCAAAGTTGTACCCTAAATTACAGTACTAAACATAGCAACTTGATGGCAAAAAAAAACTAGATAGCATAATGGAGGATAGCAAAAAATTCGAATTCTCTTAGGCACAGAACCAGATAGCCCACAAGAAAGAAACGAGAAATCTCAACTCTATAAGGGACAATAAGTACCTGATAGCATGTGACAGTCTGGAAGCACTGCATCTCCTGGGAGAAATCTGGCAACCCAACTGTATGATGCAAAATTCGATTCGTGCCATAATCATTCGAATTGGGCCCACCAACAATACAAATCACTGGCAAATTCTCACTATACGCCCCGGCAATTGCATTTATCACACTCAAACCACCGACGGTGAATGTGACCACACATGCACCAACACCACAAGCCCGAGCATACCCATCAGCCGCATACCTATCAAAACTCAAAACAAAATCTTAAAGAGGAAGTGATACATGTCCCCAAAAAGAGTATACTTTTTAATACTATTTGTGATACCAACATACAATTGACTAAGATATCACAATTAGTCAAAATAACAAGATCATCTATTCATCTCCTCATTAAGCTCAAAGAATTGACACACATCTGATCAAGTCACATAAATGGTGTCAGAAGAAGGTATTAATTTAAACCCAGAAACCACAACCAAGTACCAAAAAAAAAAAGGGTGGTCAAGTGTACCCAGCGTTGAGTTCGTTGCAACAGCCGATGAAGTTGAGGCCAGGCTCGGCGATGAGGTGGTCAAGGAGCGTGAGGTTGAAGTCGCCTGGTACACCGAAGATGTCACGCACGCCGATTTGCACCAGACGGCGTGCCACGTGGCGACCCAGCGTGCTTGGCACGTGGCGCGTTAAGCGACTTTGCTTGTTATCTTCCATACTTCCTCTCTTTTTTTTGGTTCTTTTTTCTTTGGTGAGTGGGAATTTATTCAGTGCAGCAGCTGAGAGGAGAAAGGACTTGAAAGACTAGATACTAGAGCTTTATTAGGAGTGATGATTAGTGATTAGTGAGAAGAGATTGCATTATTAACATAATCTCTATCTCTACTATATTAAAAGCACCAATGAAAGAATGTAACATCTCAGGATACAATCTTGGTCTGAACGATATGCATCATTGATTGTTTTTAATTTGTAATCTACACCGTTGATTATTAAAACAGAAACTTAATAAAGGGTCTAGATGATATCGCAGAATGAAGAGAGTATTATACCTTGGATCGGAACGCGCAGATGCACGAGCGGAACGAATGTTCGCTAAAACATTTTTTTTTCCGACAAATGCTTAAAATTTAGGGCTGTTTCTCCGTCCTCTAGGTCTTGGCATCTTTACATAGTATGATAGTAACTCTTCGTTTCTTCTGTTTCAAATTTTTATTTTAAAACTCGAATGAAAAAAATGAAGAGAGCGACAGCAAGCGAGAGAGACGAATGGTTGTGCAAATTCGGCCATCTCTACATCCTCGACACTCTCCCCAGTCCCCCCTCTATTTCCTCTCTTCCTCTCTGAAAAATTACACGGGCTGACTTTTTTTCTCTCATCTTTGCTTCCCCTTCCTGCTGCTACCTCCTTGGTTGGCCCCCTCTCCCTTCATCACACGCCCCCTATTTCTGTCATAGGCAATGGTGAGAATTGAGTTGTGGCAATTTCCCTCCAACTTTCCTTTTTCGACTCAATTTCTCCTAGAGCGCCGCGCCCCCACATCTCGGTAAGGATTTGTAAACTGATTTTGCTGACCCCTCAATTGCAAATTTGAAATTTCATCCTTGTCGTCTTCTTTCATTCTCCATAGATCCCCAAAATTGGAATTTCACTCTCTTTTGCTCTGCAATTTTAGGTACTAGATAGGAGCAGAGCAAAGCAAAGTAGCCTGTGATCAACAGATGTCAACAATCCTCCAATCTTTGGTCGATCAGGATCAGATGTTGTAAGAGGAGAAGGCAGCGTAGAATGTCTACATCAAGGTATACTCGATTTTCTCTAATATTCGTTTAATTGTTGATTTCAATTGTATTAATTGATTTTAATACATATTAATACTCTCCTCTCTCCAAACCCTAGATATCGCTCAAGCCCTTTCGCTGTTTCACAACACATAACTCTCTCTCCCCGGTAAAACAAGGTTAATTAGTTCTTTTCTGAAAAATAGAAAAGTAATCTGAGATATTTTTGGATTTGGCAATAAACTTCTATTTGATTTGTTTATCTTCTTGTTTTCCTATCTGCTTTAATTTTGGATTTGGCAGGCCTTCAAATAAGGATCCTCTCGACCTCCCGCCAGTCTCATCTCTTTGGTCTAGGTCAAACACACCAGTTTCAGTCACAAGTCACGACTATTTCTCCATGCCTCGAGCATTTCCTCATCTCCAGGCCACCTCTATTCAAGACCCTTACATTTAAACAATAGGTAAATTTTCCTCCACTTGAGAATCTGGTATTTAGATTTTTGAGTTTTGTATTCTTCTTATTGCAACAAAATAACATAGTTTTGGCACCATATATCTTCATTGTATTGTTGTTGGTGTGAATTATTTGATTTGATTTCAGGCACAGTAAGTTATTTTTTTTAGTTGTGCTCACAAGGTGCTTGACAATTTTTCGCTTAGAGTTGATTATCTCATTTGTAACTTACATTAGGTCCTTCCAAGAGTGGTTAGATTGATTTAAGAGGCTTGGACATGTTACATAAGTTTTTCCATACATTAGCTCCGTAATGACAATCTTTAATAGTTAGAAATATTTTTTCTAACAATTCAACCTTTTTCCATACAAGTCAGCAAAAACAATCTACTTTAAAAAAAATGCAATTTGTTGAAAATTTAAAAGTTGTGATTTGTGTGCTATCTGATCACACGAGCTTCATGCCTCTGCCTAAAATTCTGGCCCTTGTTTATTTGATTTTCTATTTATGTAATGTAAAACATTTAAATGTTTAAAGTCTGTCTCCGAGTTTTTTGCCTTTTACTCTACATGCGTCAGGCAATTCATTTTTTCCTTTTATGATTGAGTAATTTGATGCTTAATTATGAACTTTTCAAAGCATCTTTGAACTTTCCGTGTTGTGCATCAATAGCAATTATGTATGATTTGAAGATCGTTCTTTGATTTCTATTGCTATCTTTTAGTTTGGTATAAGCTAGCCTGAATCTTCTAGAATGTGTATTGAAAGTACATGGAGAAAAAAAATAAACTTGGTCAAATTATTAATTGCTTATGGCACATCTTTTCCAATAACCTAACTTTTAGGTTATGGTCGAAAACTCGTTCTGGTTATGTATGTGAAACTAGCAAATGGATGACCAGTTGAGAACCAGTATTCGAATCCTATGCAGACAACCCCTCAATACCTTAGGTTAGTTTGCTCCTTGTAAACACAAACATTCATGTTTTGGCTTCATATGGGATTAGGTATTCTGGACACCATTTCTGAGGCAGATATGGACGTGGCTGGGCTGGCTCCTGCTTCTAGAAAGATGTTTTATTCTTATCTAGCTCGTGGACATTAATTGCGTTGTCATACCAAGCGGTGTTCAAGAGATGCTATATATGGACAGCACTTCTGAGGTATGTACAGTGCTCAGGCTAATATTGTTCGCATCATAGTGTCATTGTTCACATCCATTTGATGCAATCTTCAATGAGTATTGTTTTTAATTATATTTCCCAAACAAAGTGAATTTTGTAAAAATGATCATCAACGGTGTAGATTTCTCAGACCAAGGTTGTATCCTTCTTTGGACATATAACTAAGCTTTCTTATTTTTCATGATTTTTAACATAATTGACCGTTTATTTTCCAATTGACGGAATATATTATCTCAGAACAAATTTCATTTCTTACTTCGTGTTATTTCTCCCTTCCTACAGGTTAGTTAATGTTTTTTTTTTACTTTTTAAGATAATAATTTTGCTTTTTTTTTCCCTAGTGTTGTGTTGCTTTCATGATAAAATTGCTGAAAGACTGCCATTCTATCAGTGTATAGGTAAATCATGATATGCATTTTCTTTCTTCTTTCTTGAGAGATTTTAATTTTAATTTTAATTACAGGAAGTGAACTGTTCAAATTAAGAAGTACAAATGTTTGTTTTAAACTGTTACGAATAAAATGTTTGTTTCATCTACTTCTTTCCTTCATTTTCTTCAAAAGAAAGAACTGTCGTCTTTTTCAGTGCAGGAAAGAAAAGGATCTGTAGTTCTGTACCTGTGGATGGTTAAATCTCCCGGTGGTCCATCTGTGAAGTTCTTGCTTAATGCCGGTATGTGTATTGGTTTCTCTTTTTGTCTTTAAGATGAGGGCAACAAGATGATTTAATTAAAAAAAAATATATGTTCTTCAAGTTCATACAATGGAGTAATTAAAGTTAACAGGGAATCATCTCAAGGGTTCAAAAGCCGATTATGTCGCTCTCTACTAATTTTCATGAAGGAGATGTTGACTCAGGTGTATGTTCTTGTTTGTTTATATTTTCATTATTGTACTTTTTGCATCTTCAAGTTCAACTTCTGGTGTTTTTAACCAAAAGAATTATCCACATGTTTTGATACCAGTAATGGTTTTAGGGAGATTGGTTTGATATGGTTTGCAACTTGGATTTTTAATTGATTTGTTTAGTATATTTTTTATCTCTTAAGTGTTTTTTGTTACTAGACCTCTTCCTTATACATTTCCTTTTAACTAAACTAGATTTCTTAGTTGGTCACTAGCTATCTTTGTTAAATTTTTATGAATTACCGTACAACTCTCGGTTAAGTGGTTGAGGTTACGGTTAACTCATCAATGTCAAACAAGCTTTTATCTATACTTCTTCTTTAAAACTTTAAGATTGTATTGCTTATGCTGACACATATATAGTTTGCTGGATATATTTGAAAAACATCTTTTAGTGTACACTTGCTAATGTCATTTGTATGCTCACTTTTTAATATGTAGAGATTATTCCAGTACAAATTCATAGAGATAAGATTGGAGAATTACATGGAGTACAACAAGAAAAGGGTGTTCATTTGTTTACTATGCAAGTATACTTCTGTATGAATTTGTTTATTAAGAAGAATTTAATTTCGGCAAATTATTTTTTCCTATGTTCATATGTTTATTTTTTTAAGTATATTAATATTTTTTTCAGATAAAAATTTGTCCTCCCATAATTGCAGAATGAGAATATTAGTTGCGAAGGAGAGAATAGTAGTTTGTCTTCTTTCATGCAGAAACCTTTGTTAAAGGGGTCTCTCAGGACAAATCTGAAACTTAAAAAATAAATATACCTAAATAGAGAAATTAATACTAGCCCTTTATATTTTATTCATATCTCTAAAATATTACTATCATGCTATGTGTTATACGTGAATTGTACTGCAATAATGATTGAACATCAATTGTTATGGTAAATTGACAACTATGAAACTTTGTTGTAGCTATCACATCTTTCTGACCTATGCTATGGTATTGTCGTGTCTTCTATACATATTATGGTTGCTTTGGTAATTAAATTTCTGATCCTTTTTTTTGTTGGTTAATTGCTTGATGATTGAATAATATCTGGCCAATATAGGTTCCATAGATAAGACTAAAATTTTTGTTCCATCTCAGGTACGCAGCTAGGACCCCTAAACTTCTGAACCTGAAGTACTTACGACAAGAAACAACCTTTTTTTGGCGTACTGCACCTAAGCCTTTTTTTGGTCAGGCTGTTACCATGCTTTATGTGCAAAAAGGAAGTAATGGATGCATGATAAAGATGCAATTCGAGAGGAGATTATCATTCACAGGAGAGGAATGTCAGTTAAAATGAAGCATGGTAGTCATCAAGTTACTAATTTTTTTAAAAACAATATTATCATATTTCTCCTTTCACATTTGGTTCAAAGGATTAATTGTACGGATGTAGCAATATTTGGCATTTCTATATATTAATTTTGAAGTATATATAAAAAAAAATTTTGCCCACACATTGAGTGGACACGATTAATATTTGTTTAAATCGATGAATATTGTTGTTACCATGATCAAGAAAACATTGATTTTAAATATTGAAAATAAACAGTATATTCATGTCAAATAACATTTTCACATATTAAAGCCCCACACATTGGGTGGGCACTGTTGCTAGTTAATATATAAGAATGGGTGGGAGGGGTTATTTATTATTTGATCGTCTCCATTGCTCTACAACTGGATATACTTTTTTATAAAATATGTTTTCCGACATATACATCTTATTATTTTATATATGCTAACGAAATTTAATATGTTTCTTTTCAGTTTTAAACTTTTAATTTGACAAAATTGTTTTGTCGTGAAAAAGTCCATAAAGAATTCCGTATGATATGCAATGTATTGATTGTGTTCTTTTCAACATAGAAAAATTAGCAAATACAAATACAATTCCTTTTTGTGTTTATTATTATATAGTCTATAGACATGTTATCAAGTAGAATATGCAAAATATTGAATTAGTCTTATTCAAATTAATAAATTAAAATACAATTTTGACTAAATCTGTCTTCATAGTACAGTTCATGCGGGCATTACTATTATTCATATAGAAATTATAATTATATGATCCTTTATAAAATTTGGTTACGTTATTTCATTATTGTAGATAATTTTATCAACCAATAGTAATTTAATAGTTGTGCACCTTTATCAAAGAATAATTTTCTGTTCACTCGGCTAATATTTTTAGCGTCGCATAATTATCAAGCCTACTGGATAATATTTTTTTTTTCAAACTTCAAAGCGGCTTTACTTGGACCGGTGTGCGGAAATGGACACGGAGTCACGGACGGACGAATCCAAGACAACATTCTACGAGGAAACAGCGGTGCCAACATTCTACCGACGAAAAAACCAGCTTTGCCATGATCTCTGTTATTTTCGATACAATTTTTCTTCAAAATATTCATATTATTAACTCACAGTATTACTTATTTTATTAAGAAAAAAAAAGTCTGGAATAGATTTAGGACATAATAAGTTGAACCTTATTTAAGGTCCCCGGAGTGTAATTATTGGAAATATTATTAACAAATTACATCATTTAAGTGGGTTTAGAAAGAAAAAATTAAAATAACATTTATTTTCATGAGTTTCAAACAATATGACGGTGAATGTATGTGCTCATGATTCAATCTGAATTTTTATGTTCCATCATTTTAGTCATGAAATTTTTTATTTCTTTCAATGTTCTTTCGATGTCTAAGTAATTAAAATCAGAAAATAATAAAAATTTTATCAAAAAACTAAAAGGTAAATAAAATATATTTTTGAAAATGAGATAGAGTCAAGTCCTTCAACTTATTTCGACATTAAATGTCACAAAAGAATCTCTAGTCGAGTTTCAAACCCACTAGATGAAGAGTTGGTTTTCAAAGCCAAAAAATTATTGTAAAATTTTAAAATTATAAATAAACAAAAAATATCTAAACACAGAGATATCTGACACGGTTATTTTTTTTCGGCTTTTTAAATAAAATGTGAGATTATATGATGCTCTACAATTTAAAAAAAAACAGCGGATGGGATGATAGGGATGTCTTAAACCCAGCGACGATAATTTACCCGTGGGCTTACGTTGTCCATACAGAGCTTTAACGAGACGCAGCAGTGGCCCGTGGGACCTTTCGCAGAAATCTTAGCATGTGATGAGCACGAATCTCAAGACCGTAGTGACCCAGAGCTGCTAAATACTGTCCGCGAATATCTTTGGTCTGAACGTTCTTCTTGATTTGTGAACTGTTCTCTGCAATTCGGGCATCTGATTTTGAAAAATCGTGCCGTCTTTGGGTCGGCGATTGGATGGATCTTCTGCGTGTGACTTTGGTGAAGTTTTCTGTACAATTTAAAGTTTAAACTTCCTAGTCATGGCCCCTTAATACGTAAGTTGAATGTGTTATTAATTTATTATTATGTTATTTGTAGATAATTAAAAATGTCATGATCAGTTCCGCACTTCCTCTACAAATGTTACATGCGACCTTCAATATGTATGTGGATTATTGGCGCATCATATGTGTATTAACTCATATGACGCGACTATTTTCGATAAAAACTTTGCACGAAACATCATAAAACTGACTTAACATGTCACGATACAACATGCCGAAATTATTTTATATAAAAATTTAGACACAAAAAATTTTAATATACAGAATTATTTTATTTTTTTTTAATAAGAAGAAAGTTCCAACGCGTTTTAGAAAAGGGTTTAGCAATTCCCCTCCGTACGCGTTTATAAAACGCGCTCCAGGGCTCCGAACGCGTTTTATAAACGCGTACGAAGGAGAGATGCTGTCCACTTTCCCCTCGTTTGTCAG